>CM062260.1:34459706-35760143 GCA_031216405.1 Syzygium malaccense
CGAATAATCTCAAACACTACAATAGACTGGTTATGGTTGTTGAAACGCTTCTAACAACCTAATTTTTCCTTAATATTAGATTAATCGGACACGCGCTTGTGATTAATCCCTTATTAACAAATAACCCCGACACGCGCCAAGGATTCAATTCGCTAATAGCATGAAAAGCAAGAAAAACCCAATCCTAGCCAATAAATCACACGCGTAACTTATTCAAGCTAGATCATATATTCTCATAATACAACTTGAAAATCTGGTTTTAATCAAGTCATATTATTTTCCATTATTATTAAAACACCTAAACAATTATGGGTTTGGGTATTTCAATTGTCAAACTATCACCCTGTCAATTGCACAACGAGCTCTTATTGTAACAACCAACAAAGCAATGGTAAACAATAAAACAGAGAATATATAAATACTGCAGAAATTAAGAAGAAGGATTAAGTTTAGATCTCACAACTTGAATGAACTTGAACTTTGATAATCCTTTGCTAGATTAAAAAGGAGTTACCCACACATGGCTACAAAATGCGCAAAAGAGAAAATAATATGTTTCTGAATTTTCTAAAGTCAAGTCTGTCCTCCCCTCTTGCGTTTAACCTCTTAAATAAAAAAGAGAAAATCTAGAAAAAGAAATTCTATCCAATATGGAAAGAGAAAATAAAATGCAAAAACTTCTCCCTAATGTCCCTAATTAAAAGTTCTATTTAAGTACAAAAATCCTCTTCAATCAGATCTGGAAAATATGAAAATTAATGGCCAAATCACATCCCCAAATTCTGCGCCAGCTTTGCATCCGCGTGATCTTAAGCCGTGAGTACAGATCTCTGGAAATTTGATCTTTTATATGCAGAATCCCAACCAACAGCTCAAAAACACATCAAAAGCATCCAAAATCTTTGCGATTGCATCATTCACCATCACCTAATCATAATGCATAAAAACAAATAAATTACACTCTATTGATTTGAATATTTGCCCAAAATATCATCAAATATAATCAAAATATAAGTCAAATATACACATCATCAATCATCAACCTCGGGCAATTCAACTTGCAACACCGATGTTAAGCATGCGCATTCTTTGCTCTAGTATAATAGAAGGGGCTACATCACATAGTCATCAAGAGAGATCTCCAACTAGAGAACAAAAAATTCAACAACAGGAATAGAGCCACAAGTCACGCGGCTGAAAGTAAAGCACGCCGAATACAAAAATACACCAGAAAGACATAGAAGAACATTAATAGTTGCAACAACACCACCACCAGCAGAAAACCCCATCAAAATTCAAATTCCTGCTCTACATGAAATCCACCTACACCGAGCCCAATCAAACAAAAACAATTGCCCGAAATCACAAGCGAAACAGAGATATCAAGATTAACTATCTCAATTTACTATCAGCTACATAACTAAATGAAACACCAATGGCATCGCCACCCATGAATTGCAACAAAATGCAGGCAGTTTTCACTGAATCACACACCAAACATGCACGAAAGCAAAAGTCAAACATCAGCAGAAACAGATGTGGTGAGATCTAAAGCGATCACGCACAGATAAGGGGGAGAAACATGGGGAAGAGCAAGAGGCCGGAGTTCCCGAGGAGGAGGTCGTTGACGGGGGTGTAGAGGACGGAGACGGAGGAGAGATGGTGGTGAGGACGATCTGCATGGCAAGGACCCTGTACACCTTACTTATGAAGCCCCATCGGAGCTGGTTCTTGCCGTAGCTCAGGGAATATGTATAAAGTGCAATACCCCATAAAATATATATTCAATGTTCCATATGAATACCATTTAAGGTTGAATTTTAATGAAAACCTTTCCAGATGAGATGAAAAACTTACCAAAATGGAGATAATATATGGAAATAATTATATACCCTCTGTCAGGCTTACGTGGTAGATGCATCCATAAAAGAACATAAGATGGGACTCTAGAGAATTATATATGGCAATTGATAGTCTAACTTCAATTTCCATTTATGTAAGGTGGTTGTTACAGGCTTGCATATAGGATGGGTTTTTGTTATCTTCTACAATCAACTATACCATCTTATGTAAAGAATTTCTCAATATATATACACTAATTCTTAAAGAACAATCAGATCCACATATGAATGTAGAACACCATAAGTAAAATAATAATAATAATTCACACAGCGGAATTAAAGCGTACCTGTTTGAACCATTGTTATTCTCTAAGAAAAGAAAAAGATCAACGATCTACCAGAATGCCGATCTTCCTCTCTTTGGCCTATTTCGATATAGCAGCTTTCAATGGGATAAAATGGCCGATAGGTATAACCTACCCTTTTATAGGCTAGAGAGGGGACCTAGCAAACCCTAATCATTAGTGTGTTAACTGGGCCCCTCCCATCACAGGCTTCAGTTAAATACAATTGCTAACACTTTGCTACACAGCTAGGCTTGTTATTTATAGATGCCCAAACCCAATTCAATAAGATCACTAAAGGGTACAACACATATATTGGAATATCCATTAACCCGAGTATTTAAAATAGAAAATCAATTAATTAATGTAAGCCCATATTATAGGAAGTTTCCAACATTCTCCCACTTGGGCTATATTAATTTAACCCATGTTTTTTTTAACAATGGTTCAAACAAGTACGCTTTAATTTCGCTATGTGAATTATTATTATTATTATTTTTCTTATGGTGTTTTACATTCATATATGGATCTGATTGTTCTTTAAGAATTAGTGTATATATATTGAGAAATTTTTTACATGTGATATCAGAGCTTGGTCATATATGATTGTAGAATCCATAAAATTAATAAAAATCGTATTTTTACTCGAATATTCAACCAGTTCTTGATTACTTCCGATTCTAGGGTTCATGTTTTTTTTAATGAATCCCAAGATTTCGATTTTCTTTTGATTGAATGTCGCTATCTACATGTTTCTAAACATCTTGGTTGCATAAAGCTGAGATCTGATTATCTAAAATAGCTTCGTTCATGTGTGGCTAATAATTTGTCCTCCTACGTGAATAGATTGTGGTTTTTGGACCGCTATAAACAGCGGAGGGGGTGTTGTTTCGGATCTTGTTAGGTTATTCGATAGATGTTTTTAGCGAATAATTGATATAGAACATATGGCGCTTAAGATTTACGATCACCGATAATTAGGAAAATTTCACTTTTTTGAAGTTAAATAGCTCGAATTGTACTCAAATTCGGTCGGTTGAATCAAAACGGCCTTCTGATTCAAACTCACTGCCTTTGGCCGCAAACTATGATGGTTTTCAGCATTTCAAGGTCGTTTGAATGGGTTTTCGAGCAATTTTCTAGTTTAGGCAATTTCCGGGCATGAATTGATTTGCATTCTCTTAGAATAGATTAGATATGTTATCTTTAGTAATTCTACTCCCTAAAGGAGTCCTCCATATTATATTAGATGTCCGCCTTATAATTGCCATGTTATTGTTAAATGCAATACGATCCTTAGAAGCACATGTCATAAAGTGCTTCATATTATCTAATGGAATTGTGGGCATTGTTTGAATGGAACTTTTGCAGTTCCTTATTGATAAGAATTAGTATATACAATCACCTGCCCAAAGGGGGTTATTGTGTGTATTAATTTGAAAATTGCATGAAGATAAGTACCCATGTTAATAGATGGAGATGTATAACTCGAAAGATTTATCTGCCCAAAGGGGATGATTTTTTTTTGAAGGTTATGCGTAATTTCCCTCTATAGTGATATAATGGAGATGTATAATTTAAAGGATTTGTCTGCCCAATGGGGATGGGTCCTTGACAATTATGTGTAATTCTCCTTGTTGTTGTAATCTTCATGCTATGGAAAATAGTGATGCATTATATACTCTACCCAAAGGGGAGTTTATAGTGTGCTAATTATTTTGTTGAATTGTTTATTGCCCATAATTGATCTTATTGCATTGTATGTGGCTCAAACAGTTACTTTTGCTGTAAACAACACTAATGCCACTGTCGAAATGTTAACTGGATTGAACTTCAAGAGATGGAAACAAAACATAGAGTTTGCTCTGGGAATTGTGGATATGGACATAGCTCTGCGTGAGGATGAACTTACCAAGCCCAATGATCAAAGCACGGCAGATCAAAAGGCTCATTATGCTAAGTGGGAAAAATCCAACCGACTAAGCCTCATTACTATGAAGAGGTCCATTGCCGAGCATCTCATTAGTGATTTGCCAGAAATAGCAAATGCGAGAGAGTTTCTTGCAGCAATGGGAGCAAGATATGCAGTTTCAGACAAAGCTGAGGCTGGGAATTTGCTGAGTGAGTTAACTAGTATGAAATATGATGCTGCTATGGGTGTTTGAGAATTTATGTTGAGGATGGTGCATATTCAATCCAAGCTTAAGGTCCATAATATTGTCCTTTTCTGAAGATTATGTTTTGCATCATGCCTTAAATATTCTGCCTGCTCATTTCAGTCAGATTAAAACTGCTTATAGCACTCAGAATGAGACTTGGAGTGTTAATGCTTTGATTTCTAAATGTGTGGTTGAGGAAGAAAAGTTAAAGAAGGAGAAGAATGAATCTGCCCACTTGATTACTAATGCCAAGTTGAGTTCCTTTAGAGGAAAATGGAAGCCTAAAGGGTTGAATGCTTATGCCCTAAGAAAGATCAAGGCTTCAAGAAAATTGGCAATAATGGGAAACATGGAGATAAGAATTTTAAGTATTTTCACTGCAAGAAGCAGGGTCACAAGAGAGCTGATTGCTATAAGTTTAAAGCTTGGCTAAAAGCAAAGAAAGAAAGTAGCCAAGGTGAGTTGTTAGTTTGTTCTGAATCAAATATGGTTGATGTTCCTTTGGATTCTTGGTGGATTGATTCTGGTGCTACTGTACATGTGACTATTACCTTACAAGGTCTCACAAATCTAAGGAATCCAAGTCCGAGGGAGTCGAAACTTAAAGTTGGAAATAATATCAGTGTTGATGTGGAGCATATAGGGACAGTAGTTTTGAATTTGGACTCTGGTTTTCAACTAGTTCTGAATAATGTCTTTTATGTTTTTGGATTTAGGAGGAACTTGATATCTCTTTCTTTTGCCTATTTCGATTTAGAAGCTTTTAATGGGATAAAACGACCGATAGGTATAACCTACCCTTTTCTAGGCTAGAGAGGGGACCTAGCAAACCCTAATCATTAGTGCATTAACTGGGCCCCTTCCTTCATGGGCTTCAGTTAAACACAATTACCTACACTTTGCTGCTCAACTAGGCCTGTTATTTATAGATGTCGAAACCCAATTCAATAAGATCACTAAAGGGTACAATACATATATTGGAATATCTATTAACCCGAGTATTTAAAATAGAAAATCAATTAATTAATGTAAGTCCATATTATAGGAAGTTTCCAACATCATAACCTAAAGAAAAGGGAGAAAACAAGGTCATCAGAATGGCTTCCGAAAGAGTTTGTTTGTTCATAGACCTTCTTTGCCTCATTTCTCTTTGCTTCGTAGGTAATGCTAGCTTCTGCTTCATAACCCTTCATGGGGCTCGTTCTGTTTCAGTTTAGACCTCGGTTGAGACCCAAAAGACAAACTGTTTAACTATTTGTCATGGATCGACCCCAAAAAGAAAAAAAAAGACTAGTTGTTGTGGGGATGTCTTGCTTTGATTGCTGAGATTTCTTGCATTCTTGTGTATCTCAGAAACATTAGTTGCGAGGGAGCTTGAGGAGAAACCGATTAAGAAAGTGGACATAGGGCCGTGTACACAGTTCTCCTATGGCTGCAATCAGACTTGCATTGACAAGGGGCTTCCCATGGGAGGGGCTTGCGAGGTTGGGGCTGAAGACAGGCACCACAGGAAGTATCCATCCCTCCATGCTGTCCCAGTGAAGCACACCCATCAGACCAGCTACCACTTTCAACCTCCTAAAAACTGGATGAACGGTATGACTTCTTATTCGTCATTTTTTATGTTGATCCTTAACTCATTTCTTGCTAAGTTGGAGGGTTGATTGCGAAATCGCCAAAATTGGATGGATTTTAGTGAATGCGCATCCATTCAATTGTATATAAAATTGTAATGTTGGATATTATTAGAGATAATTCGGGATTTCTCTAGGATAATTTCTTTTCTTATTAGAGATATTTGATAATTTCTCTTGATTTTCCCTATCTCTCGATATTGCACGGATATTGCACGGATATTGCACGAACATTGCACAACGACAATGCCCATCTCTTTGCTCGCACAATGTATATTAATTAGGATGTTTATTGGCTTTAAGAATATTTCTTTAACTGGCTTTGCATGCACTTGGATATTAATAGAATATAATCACATTGAGAGCTGGTCGATTAGATTAAGTTTCTATCTCAATGAAGATCAGGACAAATAGGTTCATCCCTTGAACGAGGGACTGCCAATCTTATATTGGTCATCTATATACAGTAATTTTTTATTATCAACTTACATTTGAATTACTTACTAATTTTTATTTGGTTTTTTAATTTACTAATTTTATTTACCTTTCTTAAAAATGGCTTAAATTTTACCTACTACTGAAAAACTTCTCAAAATTTATTAACCTTTCTTATCAATCTTCATTTTACTTTATTCAAACTTTTTTTTACCAACACTTTAAATTTACCAATTTTTATTTGTTGACTTACCAACTTTATTTCCTACTGAGGATGCTAAAAGAACAAACAAATAAACGTTGGTAACTGACTCAAATGAGAGTTGGTAATCCGAAATTAGTTAACAAATTAATTGGTGAAAAGTTGAATCGAGTAAATTAGAGTTAGAAATTTCATATGAAAGTTGATGACTAAGACATATGACTTTTATAATTTTTTGATATTCGAATAAAAATTAGAATTTGGGCGGCCCTTTTTACTCTCATTGAGATAATTTATAGGGATAACTGTATTGAAAGACCTAAAACTTGTCAAGAAAATGCAATTGAGTCCCAAAACTTTCAAAAAGTGCAATTAAAATCTAAAACTTATCAAATTAATTCAATCAAGTCCTCCCATTGATTGTATTTTTTAAAAATTCTAAGATTTAATTACACTTTCTCAACAAGTTTGAGAACTTGATTGCATTTTTTTGATAATTTAAGCACTCGATTGCACTTTCATAGCAAGTTTTAGAACTTCCAATGCACTTATCCCCAACTTACATATATAGCTTGAAGTGCCTCGAGCTATGTTAAACCTATTTGTTGGAAAATTTTATGGTACCAAACAATGGAAAGCTTCAATTTCCACCCTGCAAAGACGTTGCTCGCGAGGATCCAACAACGTTGCTCGATGGTCACAAGAGTGAGGGAGAGTCTCTGGGGCTGAACGAGCCAATAAAATCAATTGAAAATAAAGAAGAAAGCAGCGGCCTTGAGGGAGAATTAGTGATGTTTCTCGAGGGGTGAAAGAAGAAAATTAGTGCGTTTGTTTCGTGAAAAATAAATAATTTGGAAATCATTTTTTAAAGATGATTGCTTATATTATTTAGAAATTTTTTTTCATCTTCCACAAAAAATAGTTAGGCATAGAGTGTTATCGATGATAAAAATATCTTTTGTTGACTAATTCTTCTAAATAATATAAAAAATCATTTTTTGGAAAATGTTATCCAAATTAATCATTTTCCATGAAACAAACACACCATTGTAAAAGATCTCAAAAGCTCTAAAGACGGCACAGATATAAATAAAACCACAATCTCGTATGGTGCAAAACAAATCTTTCCATTGCTTGGGGCAAGAAGAAAAACGAGCCAATAACATACAATTTTCATTAACCATCACCCCTTGAGCAACATCATTGCGGCGGCCACTATTGAAGAAATAGCAAATGGTCCATAGGAGATCGACACTTCTCGCTCATCCAAGACCCACTGAGGTGGTGCCACCGTTCATCAGAGATTATGACGATCAACCATGGGCCATGGCAACTGTCGATAACATCCTCACGCTCGGATTTCATCGTTTGGATGACACTTCTTAATTGATAGGGTTTGTATTGGGTCTCTATTATGCACGGGCATGACTCGATGTTTCGACAAGGAGGACAAATTAGTCATGATGAATTCTATCATATAATTCCCTATAACACTCGGCAATGTTGACACGATGTCAACCTTTCAATCGAGTATCTTTCTTTATTGTGCTTGTTTTTTTCACATTTGTCCCAATTATCGCATCAACCAACGTAAGACGGGATTTGAGAAAGGGGAATTAACTATGGAGGAAAGTTGAAAGATAAATTTCATTATTTATATTTGCCGAAGGCTCCCGGCATGAGCCGTGCAAGAAGTCTACTTGAGGGTGTGGGAGCATAATCAAAAAGTCACAAATCATTTATTTGATATCACAATCATCTACACCCGGTGTAGGTGAGACTTAGCAATGTGACCATTCCCTCCCTTAGGATAGAATCCTCCCGGGACGCTTGCGTCGCCGCTCCCGTACACGATCCTCAGTATCTCCTCCGGCGTCCGGTCGTAGGCAACCGAGTACTTGTCGCCCGCGAGCACGTTCCCCTCGACCTTCCCCTCGGCACCTTGGTGGCGGAGCACGACGAGGCCTTCATCCTTATGCCCGTTGTGCCCAAGTTTGTCCCTCAGCTCCGAGAAACGGTTCGTGAACTCCGCCACGGTTTTCCCGTACGGCTCGACCTTCAAGTGGGCCCGCTCGTAGAGAAGGGCTCGGATCACCGCGTCCTGACCCGATTCCACGCCGAGAAGGCCCGCGACAAGCTGAAAATGCGTGCACAAGACGGGCACAAGGATTCATAGGTAGCTCACTAAAATTTGACAAAGAAAATGGCTAGTGAGATTGTTTGCCATACCCTTTTAGAGACAGGGCCATGAAGCTTGGGGTTTGCTCCAACGTAGCCTGTGAGGCCAACGTAAGGGACCAGGTAGGAGGCAAGCAAGAAGTTGATTTCATTGGCATACGGGTCAAATGGAGGCTTCAAAGCATGCCCGAATGCTTTGTCCACCACTGCGGCAAATGAATCCGCAGACAAATTCAGCAGTGGCCTTGGAAACCCCTTCACTGTCTTCTTGATTGCCCTGCATTGATTTAAAGCAAAAATAGACAGTGTGATTTGGTCATCAGTAAGTGAAAATTTCCCACCATGATGATGGAGAGTTGTTCTAGATGGGTTAAATGTGTGGGCAAGATTTAGCCTCAGGCATAAAAGAATCCCTAAAATCTAGTGAGAATGACCATCAAAGTTCGGAAAATAATTGACAAGAAAGAAAGATAAGGTCTTTCTTTTTTGGGCACTCCAATATCAAACCATATGACATCTCTAATGAAAGGACTCACTTCAAGTGACCAACTTCTTGGTAAGCAAATTGCAAGATGATATCCTTGATGAGAGGACCCAATTTGGCAGCCTTAGCTCCGACTGGCGATGGGCCTCCCGCGGTCAAGTTCGGGGCCACCTTGTCCAATCCATACCCCAACGAGGCATGCAAGAAGAGCTCCGCCTCAAAGTACTCCAGATTCAGGGGAAACTCCAGCAGATCCACGTCGGACTTCGGGACTTTGTGATGGTGATGGTGATGGGACTCGAGGTCCGCGCAGTTCGAGCTCGGGACGACGAGGAGGAGGAGGGAGAAGAAGAGTGCCGTCGAGGTGGTGGCGACGATGAAGTTGGTGGATGCCATGGCTAAGCTTTGGTCGTTCGTTCTTATCAGTTTTCGTGTTGTGTGCATACGTATATATAAGGTGTGACGGGTCAGGCATATATGGCATGGCATTGCGATTAGGCGAAGAAGGAAAAAGTGGATACGATGCCTAGTCAAAGAACTAAGGATTGCAACGTGGGGTTTTGGGAGGGAAATTAGGAAGGTGTCGTGTTTTTTTCCTTGTGTCTTTGGTTTGAATTGGAAATTGTCTCTGCATGTGCATGTGGCTTTTTGCTATTTTGGGTAGTTTCTTTTCTCTTGGAAAATAAGGGTAATTTATTTTTGGCAAGAAAATCCTAAAGATTATGAATTCGTGATACGGCTAGGCTAGGTTCAATGAATCAGCTAAACTTTGTTCCTAGACACTTATTTAAGATATATTCATTTCTTCGTTACATTTGGATTGGAAAAACATGTACATAACGCCGGCTCGTATCTCTATTTAGTGCAAATGATCGCAGTCCTTATAGTTAATTTTGCGCTAACATTGACTTAGGGAAAAAAAATACGACCTACTACGAAGTTAATAACTAATGATAGGATGATTTTGTGATTAACGTATGGAATACCTTCATAGAATATCATGAGTCAAGGGTGCGCTTGATATTTAAAGATGAGATAATGACACAAACAGACTCTGAACTTTGACCCAATGTGCAATTTGATCTCTGAACTTTTAATTTGTTCAATGTAGTCTCTTAACTTTAGATTAATGTTCAATGTGGTCCCTGAACTTTTAATTTGTTCAATGTTATTCATGAACTTTTGGTACATATTCAATTCAATCATTGAACTCTATGAAAATGTTCAATGTAGTTCCTAAACTTGAATTAATAGAAAGGACTGCATTGAACATTGTAGTTCAGGGACTGAATTAAACATGTACCAAAAGTTTAGGGAAGACATTGAACAAATTAAAAGTTTAGGGATCAAATTGCACATTGGGCTAAAGTTTAAGGACTATTTGTGTCATTTTCCCTATAAAAATTGAAGTGTTAAAAGTTGCCAAATGCATGGCTAGGATTAAATTCAAATATGTTGTCTTGTAATGCAGGCCATGACCCTTCACTAAATTTGAGATAATTATATTGGCAAAAAAATATTTTTGTTCAAAATATTGGCAAATTAATTTATAACAAAATATCTGATTCTAAGGCCAAGTGGAGTAAGCAATAAGGAATTTCCCTTTATACATTCAAATTTTGTTGGCAATATATCATATCTTTGTCATTTTGGATTCGTTAATCTTCATATAATTACGCAATAGAAACGGAAACAATGACAATGCCTAAACTCGTTGTCATTGTAAAGCTCTAGAGACACAAAGAAATCTCTCTCTTTTATGATTAAGCAATAATTTCAGTGGACATGGGCGGTGCTATTTCCATCTTTTACATGACTAAATTTACCCAATTTTTAACAATTTTACCAAAAAGACAAAATTTCTCTCAATAATTCAATTGCAATGAAAAGTGGTGCCTTCAAATTTATTTGCTTTCCTTTCTATATTGGATTTAATTACCGAAAAGACAATACTCCCACGTATATTAAAACGCACTATATTTTTTATTTGTTAGATTTGACTTCCATAAAAATCGGTTTTTGTTGAAAAGAGAGATTTCCAAAAAACTTAGTTCTTTTCAACATTACCGATCAAATTTATGGATAAATTGTCAAGTAAAATCTAGAAATAATTTAACGGAGAAAATTTTTTAGCACAATCATTTGTTTATAAATTTTCACTTTTGTTGTGCATATTACCATCAAATCTCATCTTCTCGGTCTTCTTATATATATAATGAGATTTCATCCCCCAAAAAAAAAACACAAGACCTAAGAGAAGTCCATCCATAGTAAAAAAAAAGTTCGTATAACCACTTTCCATCATGTTTTCTCATGATGTTATCCTTTTTATTTTAAAATAAGCGCACCAAAAGTCTTAGAATTTATAATATAAAAGTGCAATCAAGTTTTAAAACTCGTTAAATTGATGTTATCATGGATCTTTATCAACATTTCCCATCACTCAAATTGGATGGAACTCACAAAAGTATTTGGTTGCATTAATTGGATAAGTTTTGAGATTTGATTGCACTTTTTAAAAGTTTTTGTACTTAATTGTACTTTGTTGACATGTTATAGAACTTTCATCCATTGACGTTTTCTACTCTCTTTTTTTATTCTTGAAGTGGCTCTCATCTTATCAATGGTTAATCTCCCTTCCTTCTTATTAATTATTTATAATTTTCTCCATTTCCAATAAAATTACCGTTGACCCCTTATTGACACCAGGCCCAAACAAAAAGAAGTTAATGGCTCAAATGAGGTCGTGACAAATGCACATAACCAATAGGTCCCAATCGATAGGATGCCTAACAAATTCATCGATCATGAAGGCCACAACAATACAATTAACCCACAAGGCGCACTGATCTTGAGGAGCTCATCGATCATGTTGTTCCAATAGACAGATTTTTAGTGAAGTACATGACATGTGGCCACGATCGATTGACTCGAAGTATGCATATCGACCAAGGATGACTGTAGCTAAGGAATCGAGAGTGATTACGAGTTATTCCAAAAGTAGCATGCAAGTTTAGACATTTAGAGATTCTTGGAAATAAAGATCGGGGCATATTTATGGAATGATGCATAAAAGATTTGTGAGCAAATACAAATCATCCCTAAAGTATTGTGCTAGTTAAGACATTAGAGATTCTTGTGGGAAAAGATCAAGACGCCTAACTAAATGACTCACGAAAGACACAAGAGGAATAAAAGTAAAGACGCACGCATACTCAGATAATACAAATGTGCCATAATCACACAACATCAATCAAGATATCAAAAATTATGCATAGCATATGACATTCGGAAGCAGAGAAGATCAGTCACGACAGATCAGTTTAGATTAGGTTTTGTCCAAGTTTGAATTTCAAGTTCAGATTTTATTAGGCTTCCAAGTTTCAGCACTCATCTTTGATTAAAAAAGCTTTCCAGTCATATTTTGTAAGCTTTTCACTTGTCTCTTCACACTTCGGTCATCTCCATGAAGAAGTTTTTGTTCAAATGTACTAATCGAGCATGTATCGAATCCAAGAATGTAAGCCATCCGCTCTGATTCACCAAAGTTACGTGTAATGATTTCCTTATTTGTTTCCAATCTTCTGTACGAGCATTATTTTAGTAGTTCGAATTTTATAAAGTCCTTGAGACTCTCGAGGCATTTTAAAACCCATTTACTTTTGATCTGAAGTCAATATAATTCTTTAATCGGGTACCGACCGTCCTTGAGTAGACTTAAAACATTTAAACATGCAACTTGTTCGAATTATGTATTGCCCGTTCTCAACTTAAGCAGTATTTACGAGATACAATAGAGCAATTCCCTCATTTAGTTTTATGTCGGTATCAGCTTAGCAGAACAGAATTATGTGAGTTCTGTAGGGGATCATAACGTCAAATGAAGCGTTGAAAGTTGCCAAACGCATGCCTAGTTGCCTAGGATTAAAGAAGAGCATATCCAGTTTTTAAAATTTAGGTCTCTACTGAAAAAAAAATCCAAGATTTGATTCTCGCCATTTTAGCATTGTAGAGAAGCATGATTAATGCGGTGACAGTATGCATCAACAAGACACGCACTATACTAGCGTACATAGTTCGTGCGAGGACAAGATTTTAATTCAAAAATCTTGGTTTTAGAGCAAGAAAGAGGGGCCAAGTTATTTTCGATAATGAAAATATTCTTTTATTGACTAATTATTTCAAGTTATATCAACTATTTATGTTTTTTTAGGGCGATGCGTATTTAGGCATCATTTATCACCTATAAAAATGAACGAACAGAAAAATATTTTTATCATCCACGAAGATATTTGTATATACATTGTTGTCGATAATGAAAATATTTTCATTAACTAATTATTTCAAGCGACACCAACGATTAATTTCACGGAAGTTTATTCCAAGACATTCATTTTTCGAGAAGTATAAGCACATTTTGATCCTCAAATCGGAAAGATCCCCGATTCGTTCGAAAGGAAACGGACAAAAAAAGTCATTTTCACAGGGAAATATAAAGATAAAAAAAAAATTGGCCGAATCATTTGTTTTGTCATAATTCAAGAAAACATTCCCTTTTTTCTATTCTTAAACATTTTTTTTTTGGCCACCTAAAGCCTTGGAATATCCTAACCCGCGAAGATGCTCTTGGCCCTGAACGTTTGTCCACTCGAATATCCCCACTTACCTTAATCCTCCTTTAGCTCCATCTTCTATAATTCCTAATTTTTTCAAATTTGGGGTCATTTGCATTTCGCTTTCATGAGATCGGCCGCCCAAAATTTCGGCATGACAATGACTTGGGCTATAGAAGGACTCTACCGCATCGGCGATCATTATCGGATGAAAAAAACAGGATTCCTCGACCCATCGGAGTCGGATTCGAGTTCTCTTTGATCTCTCGTAATATGTAGGGATGAGACGGTCGGAATAGACGGGGGGTTTCCCCCCATCGGCGACGACTTCTCCTTGCTCTTGCCCACACGGTCCAACAAGTTGTATGCATCAGGCCTTATGTGCTCCGGACGCATCCAATTTGTTATGCATTTGAACTTCCGTCGTTCGTTCGAATTTGCTTCTTTTGAGAAGTCCTCCCTCCTTTTATGGCTAACCATCTCGCTAGATTGAGGCGTGATATAGGCATGTCATCCGACTTTCTTATGCACGAGTTCGGAACTCTCGACGGCCTTTCTAATGATTAGGAGAAAACAAAGGCCTAATTCTCTTTAAAAAACGTTAAATTTAGATTGGATCACAATTCCAATTCGATTACCTTTTTTTATGTCTCGTAAAAACGTACTTGGTACTCAAATTTAACTTCGTCAAGTTTCTATTTAATGATGCCGTCAAAGATACGACGTGTCATTCCACATGTATACCACTCTCGATGCCTTCATGTGTCATTCCTCATCGTCTTTATTTTGTTGTTCGTTTTTTCTTTTTCCTTTGTTTTTTCCTTTCATCTTCTTCATCCCCCAACACGACCTCAAAGAACTCCTTCGTCGCGAAGAAAAGCAATCATAACATGTCAAAACACTGCCCGATTTGACACCCGATAAGCAAAACCTCGCGCCCTCGAAACACGCCAACGTTAGATCTCAAGCTTCTACCCGAGAGATCATTTCAAAAGGACAATAAGAGAGAAGAAAAACAAAGACAATACAGAATCATTTGCGAAGGGAGAGAGATATACACGTGAATCACACGTCAAACGAAAACTTGACGGGGCACGATTCTGGTAGCCATTCAAAATTGATGTTGTTTTTTTAATGAAAAAAAGAAAGTTCGAATTAGAGCCGACTTATAATTGGTGCTTTTTGAAGTAGATCCACCAACAATCTCGTTGGATTTGGCCTGATCTCGAGCCCGCCTGGGTCTGGGTACATCTACGAATTTTACATTTGTCCGACTGCATGAAGAATGAGTTAGTAAAGATAAAAACAGATAACAATAACACCTAATGAAAAAATAATTTCGGTGCATCGAATACGTATCAGTTCAATGTATATCATAGCTATTGATTTTGGCAGATGTTACAAGACTTAAAGGCTATGGTGAATTAGGCCTAAAGTCAGGGGTGATCGATTTCCGAATGAGCTCGGCCGATTCCATCCTAGAATCAGGAATTGAATCGGACTGGTTGGTCCTAGGTCGATTTCCGGTAGGGGCAATTGGTTCCCAATCTAGTATGGTTCCAAGGTGGAATAGCGAACCGGACTGAGAGGATCGGTTTCCAAAATTGGGTACTGGGGATTGGACCGAACCATGGTCTAGTTCTGGTTTGATCCAATGGAGCCGGCCACTTAAAGTTTAGTTTACATTTAAATAAATTTATGTCGATGAAGTTCACTTAGGGTTTAATTTACATTTTACTAATTTTTTTGAAGAAATAAAAAAAAAGTATATATAGTAGGTCTAGTCCGGTTCCCTCTTAGAACCGAGAACTGGACCGCCAAGACATCGGTTTTATTTTTAGAAACTTGGAACCAGACCAAATTGGCCGATTAAAAAAAAAGAAAAACCTCCGGGTGGTTCGGTTCCACACTTGGAACCAAAAACCAAACCAGTTTCCATAAGAACCAGCCCAAATCTGGCCAACTCAGTCCCGTGCGATCCGGTTTGGTTCCGTGCACACTCCTACCTCAATCGCAATATAATAGCTCTAAAATACGGACCATAGTCAACATGAAAAAAAAAAACAAGAAGAAGCATATAAATGATCACGCATCATCATTACATCACGGCCCCCTCCAATACGTACACAAATTTAACTCTCGCATCCAAAATTCAAAATCCAAAGCACCAAGCCAACACCATCGTCCCAAATAAAGGCAAGAGCCACCATAGTCATCATCATCACCACTCCATCCACGTACGTAACCTTCCCCTCATCTCCCACCACCACCACCACCTCCGGGCTCGATCTCCATCTTCTTCCTCAAGGAGAATGGCTCTTCCCACGGAAGAGATGAAGACCAAGGCCGAGGTGTACCACGGCGACGAGATCTGCCGCGAGAAGCTGAACCTCCTCCTGGCGGAGATCGGCCTCCCCAACGGCCTCGTCACGGCGTCCCAGGAGATCGAGGAGTACGGCTTCGTCAAGGCCGTGGGGCTGGTGTGGCTCAAGCACCGGAAGAAGGCCGAGCAGAAGGTGGCCGACAATGTGGTCGTCTCCTACGACACCGTGGTGTCGGCCTACGTCGAGCCCCACCGGATCCGCAAGCTCCGCGGGGTGAAGGCCAAGGAGTTCCTCAACGTCTGGGTGAAGCTGAGCGAGATCCACGTCAACGACGGCGATGCGGGCGGCAAGCCCGCCACCGCCGAGCTCATGATCACGTTCAAGACCCCGGTGGGGCTCTCCCGGTCGTTCCCGGTCTCGGCGTTCGAATAGCGCCGGCGCCGGAGGTGGTGACAATTGGTTGGAACAGGCGGCCAAAAACGCAAAGTATTGAATTGTTGCTAAATTGTACAAAAAGAAGGTACCCAATAACACTATTATCTCTAATTTGATTTATTTAAAAAGATTTTTGCTGCCCTGTTTCTATTTATTTTGTACATTTATACCCAAATGACCGGTTGCTCAAATTGATATATTAATTTAGTAAATTGGATTAGAAAATGCGGTGATTAATTTTAATTAGTAATTAAATAATAGACCATAAAAAAAAGAGATTAGGGAGAAGCTTTTTCCTTAGCTGGGGGTTTCCTAAAAGATGCGACCCCAACGAAAGAATATGCTTTTAATTTAGAAATGTCACTTCTTTTGTTCTCTTCTCCACGCAACCTTTCAAGGAGAACCATACGTTGAGCGTGCCCGTCAATCTATGTTGTGTTGCAAGCAGTGACGCTAAGGAAGTCGCTAGGACAGATCGTTTTCGCCCGTTCGTTTTCTCGGCGGATCCACTAGGATCCAATTTAGGAACTTTCAATTCGACTTTAGCATATTCCAGTAAGTTCGCGTAAATTTCGCATCAAGATTAACATCGGCCTCGCTGTTTCTTCTCGCGCACAAGCTGGGAGCTGTCGATAGTCGGTCCAATGTGGTCGGTGTGTTGAGTGAATTTACGCTTACGTGAGATTTGGTTTCGTTAGCTGTGGTTTATACTCAACGAGAATTTGCATCGAACAATATCTGGCCAGGGGCAACGGCCCCCGCTAGCCCTCTTGGTCCGTTGTTGGTTGTGAAAACGGCCAGGTCGATAAGATTTTGCCTAACAGTCGGAACCAGCCTGAGTAGAGTTCCTACTCTGTGACCGGGAAATATGTGCCCGAGATCGGGGCAGTACGTTCTTTCGCCCTCACACTCGCATTCCTCAGCTATACTGAAAAGAAAAAGGAGTGCAAAGAAAGGAATCAGATCAACATATAGCCTCGTAAATGCAAGTGACATGCCATCCAAAGAGCAAGGTTGAACAGAGGACAAAGGTTTGATTGAGAAGTAAGTTAAAGCAATTGTGCAACGTGCACAACGGTATTCAGATGCATAACACGCGGGGATCTCGGCACAGCTATGCCGTATGATCGCCAACCAGACCTATACATATTCAGTATCCCAATTTGACTGCTTTGATGGACTCCAAGAACCAACATCAACAACACGGGGGACCACCAAATGTAACATTTAGCTAACTGTAATTCGAAAGCTCACTAATCTGCCACATTGATCATCAACTGCCTGAGACACTAGCCGGATTCAATGGATCAAGTTGCAGCCATACAGAACTTTCTACGAGAACTAGACGTATTCACAATCTGTACTGAGCTAGGAGCCTATACGTAATCAACCTTCAAAACAGGACCAGAGAACGGAAGAAGCTAACCATAGGAGTCGGCCATTGCAAGATGTGGACAACAGCATCATGTGGGACCAAGCAATGAGTCAGGAGTAAACTTACGATTGAAGCAGAGGCCAGAAGTTACTGCACAGTCGACTGCTTCAAACAGAATTACGACCCTGGAAAAAGAAATGAACCAAGAACCACATCTTAAGGTCATCATTTTCCAAAAAACACCACAAACAGATGCAGTGAGCTACTGGTGCTTATATAGAGCAACTACAACAGATGCCTGAATTTTTTGACAAGTCGCACGAGATAAAACTAAAAAGTTTATAGTCCGATCTACCCATAATCAACTTATTGAAATTTGTGTATGGTATATATCGAACGTAGCATGCTCTCTCTCTATCAAAGAATTAAATGTTCAGAGGAGCTGTAGTTCATCATACCCTGGAAGTAATAACCCATCGACCACCAATCCATTCTTGATGAGGTCTAAGATCATGATGGTCAAATTCCAATTCCTCACTCGATGTTATAAAGTAGACTTTGTACTTCAAGCCCCCAAGAATTTGGGAAATATGACCTACCCACCAGCCCTCATTATACCAAGCATCAACCATTTCGTGCCGCACAAAAGTATGTGCACGTTTAATGTCAGGGGGAAAAGGCCTTATATGTGAACTCTCTGCTACTTCTTTAAGGAATGCGGTTTCATCATCTGTTTTCAAAGTCTGATACTCAACCAAAAACTTGTCTCCAATAATATCGATGATCACTGCAGTGTACCAAGAGCCCCAATAACCATCTTCATCGCTTCTCACCTCCACTTTCATTCTCTTACTGAATTTCACGCTTCTATTTGTTTTGCCATACTCCGTGTTACCCCTGAAACTTGCCATTCGGGATGCCACCTCAGTAGAGTTATCCTACATTTTGACATTCCAAAGTTAGAACCACGGAAAGAAAGGATGACGACTAGGTAAAATCATTTGGCAGCAATCATTTGCTATACACGATTACCAAATGCTGTTATCCATCAAGCAAAGGGTTGTTTGCTTATTTCGTCTCTGAGCACACGCATTTCATGCAGCAGCTTGAATACATATGTTTTTACTTGATACCAGTCATATATTTAATCCTAGATAGAGTAACCAATATGAAACTGGTTATGCTTTGTTGCGATCACTTCGTGACTTAACTTTCTTTTCCAAAGATAAAACTATTATTCAAATAATGGAGGCTTAGGTGTTAAATACTTATTTATATCCACCGAAAAAATACACCGTAATTTATTGAATGCACAAGAAGAAAGCTAGAGTTTATGTGGACAACATTATGATGTAGCATTTATCGACCATGAGGCTTATTGACAGGTGTAACTTTCTACTGCATGACCTGGATTCCACACATATAAGCTTCATATTTCACTCTTCCAGCAAAAAATATTTGATTACTTCAAGATAATGAAAAGCCAGAAAGTTAACCAATAACATTGAATGACACTGCAATTGCAATGAATCTCTTTTCAAGAACCCATTAGCTACATGGTTGTCCTGGAGAAGCAAGTCAATCTTTTTAAGCAACTGATTAAGTGTCACAATTAAATGAAGGAATCTGGTTTTTGAACTTGAAGACTTATAAACTCAGATTGGGAAAACATGGTACAACTGCTATATAAAATACTGTCCAGTTCATCAGATGTCATTGGCTAGCACCAATTTGCATCAAAGTAATAATCCGATATATGGTATGACTGATTAAGTGATCCTCCAAACTTGTACCATTATACTCGGTCAATGCAAAGATTACATCCAAAACAGAAAGAGCTCCAGCTTCTCCATATATATCTTATGTAAAACAAACAACCAGAACTTTTACCAAAATGAAATCACGAATTTGACACCATCAAGAACTCCTTATGGATAGCATTCTCCATGCAATCAATCAAAGTTACCGAAAGTTATTCACAAAATTGCTGTTCACTGTTAAGCAAATGAAAAAACTGATGCCAACAGTGCATGAGTCGCAGTTCTCTTTTTGGGGATTGGGGTTGTTTCGCCAGGAATGTAACAAAAGCATGAACCTGAATGACAGAACTTCACCAAAACAATTCCTCACAAATATTAGAAGCAACTGTAGTTCCTACCCGGGAAGCAATGACCCACTTGCCATCGATCCAGTCCTGGTGAAGCCTCAGATTAGACATATTGAAAATTAGTTCTTCATGGGTTGTGCTGAAGTAGACAACATACTGGGAGCCATTTAGAACTTTGGAAATTACACCGACCCACCATCCGTCATTGTACCAAGCATCAACTTTGTCAAGCTGCTTGAAACATTTGGCTGGAAGATGAGGAGGGAAGGGCCTGATGTACTGTGAATATGCTTCTTCCCTCAAAGGTTCAGTTTCGTCGTCTGTTTTCAAGGTTAGGTATTCGACCAGATACTTGTCATTTCCTATATAGTCAACCATAATTGCGGAAAACCAAGAACCTTCATAACCTTTTTCGTCACTTCTGACCTCCACGGTTATACCCTTTCCAAACTCTGGGGGTGGCAATGATGTCCTCTTATCGAGTCTCATCTTGAATCTTATCTTGCGAGGCTTTAACTCCATCGTAGATGATTTCTCCTGCAAGTCAATTTTCAAGAACCACCAATGCGTTAGAAGGAGGATAGCAAAAATATAGAAGATCCTCAATGCTAGATCTAACTGAGCATATGGAGTCATTCAGCCGCTAAAGATACATAAATAACTTGCCGGCACGTGCTGGCTGGCTAATGCCAACAGAGACCAGAGGTAAAGACGCTTTGGTAACATTACCTAACGAAAGTCAAGAAGATAATATCATGTCGACATATATTGAAAAGATCACTTCAAATTTATCCATGCCAAAGCTCGAGAACACCTCCGAACTGACTTTGTCACACCACCAAAAATTTTCCCCTCCATTTCGCAGGCTCGCAGCTACTCCTCGATCTTGCAAGCTCACACTCATCTAAATTGCAAATGCGAAACAAAAACCCAACCAGGGCATCCACTATCTTACTACTCACAGAGAAGCTTGACAGATCATTTGTCAACCGCAGCATTAACAATTTGGCCTCCTAAATCATTCCAGCCCGCGAAAGCACGAATCGTCAAGACAAAAGAGGCGACGAAAACAACACGCCATCACCGCGAACAACTTTCAAAAGAAATAAATGACGTTCACCTCAGCTGAACAGAGAACTTACAACAGACTATAAACTATTCTCAACCATCAGCCCATCTACGGACTTAAGCAACGCCAGCAACGAGAAGAAACAGTAAGACAGAAAGGAAGTCCCACGAGACACCTCACCCGCTTCTCATCGCCGGCGAAGGGCGGCGGGCTCCAAGCCCCATCGCCGCTCCACTCGCGATGACGCCTCAACTCCCACTGCCCGAACTCCGCCCCCTCCCTCCCGCCTCCCACCGCGACCAGATACTTGGAGTCCTCCCGAATCTCCCTGATGACGCCGAAATGCCACCCTTTCTCCCGATAGGCGTCCACCTCCTCCCCTACCCGGAAACGCTCGTGCAGCTCCCGCGGCGGCGCGGGCCTCGCCCGGGCCAACTCCACGTACTCCCTCAGCCGCCGCCCCCGCTCGCCGCCGCCGCCGCCGCCGCGAGTGAGGGTGAGGTACTCGACGAAGACGAGATTCTTGGCGCGGGCGGGGGAACGGAGGACGGTGGCGGGGTAGAGGGCGGCGGGGAGGGCGGGGTCGTGGCGGTGGCCGGGGCCGGGGCCGGGGCGGAGGATCTCGACGCCGTCGCCCTTGGCGAAGGAGGGGAGCGACATTGGGAAGGTGGGCCAAAGGGTCATGCGCAGCGCGCATGCGCCCCTAAGAAGAACCTGCGTGCGCCGAAGGAAGGGAGTGAAAATGCTCGTGGGAGATGATCGAAAGCAGGAAGTGAGAGAGAGAGAGAGCGCGAGAGAAGTGGTTTGATTAAACCCAAAACAGGTTTAATTAGGAGGTAATCTAACCTCCCCCTCTCTCTCTCTCTCTTGTCGTGTACTGCGAGTTTTGGGAAAATGACACCGGTGGTCCCGAGATTTTGGCCTCACATGCAGTGTCGTCTCGTTCCCAAATTTTTGATTTGTTCGATGCGATCCTTGAAACTTTTTTGGTAAATGCTCGATCTAGTCCGTGGACTAATGTGAAATTGTTCGACGCCGTCCTCAGACTTTGAATTAATGGAAGGACGGCGTTTTGATATTTTCATGCAGTTTAAGGACTGGATTGAATATTTTTACTGTTATATTGAACAAATTAAAAATTTGAGGACGACATCGCAGGTTAGGCTAAATTTTAGGAACTGTGTTCAATAAATTAAAAGTTCGAGAATAATATTGCATATTGAATCAAAGTTCACGGACCATTTGTGTTGTCATCCTACAATTTTTGTAACATGTAGATTTATATTCGTGGAGATTCTTTTTCTCGGGTTTTCTTATACGGATTTTTCCTTTGAGATTTCCAAAAGAAGCATTTAAATTTTAAAGATTTCGCCTCCCCAAAACAAAGAAAAAGAAATTCTACATGTGAATATTTAAATAAATGGATCTTAGTTATGGGGTGGTTTGACGTTGATGCAAATTGATTAGTTTCGTACAATCGCAAGTGCCGTTGCGAGCACGGCACCATATGACATGTATGCACGCTTTTTCATATTCGATAAAGGTTCGTCGGTTGGTTGTAATGGTGGCCACGGTTCGGAACCGGCGGTTCCGGCTCGTGGCTAAGTGTGAACCGGAACCGGAACCTCCTCTGGCGGTTCCGGTTCCGGGTCTGAACCGTCCGGTTCCGGGCCGGTTCCGATTTTTTTTTCTATTTTTTTTCTTTTCCTTTTCCTTTTCTTTTTTTTTCTTCCTCCACGGCCGGCCATAGCCGGGGTCGGCGCGGAGGTCGGCGGCCTCAGGCGAGGCGGCCCTCGCTGGCGTCGGGCGAGGCCGGCCCTCGCCTGGGCTGGGCGAGGCCGACCTCGCCCGACGCCGGCGAGGTCGAGCCTCGCCCGACGCCGGCGAGGTCGAGCCTCGCCCGACGCCGGCGAGGTCGGCCCTCGCCTAGGCTGGGCGAGGCCGGCCTCGCCCGATGCTGGTGTCGCGAGGTCGAGCCTCGCCCGACGCCGGCGAGGTCGAGCCTCGCTAGATCTGGCGAGGCTCGACCTCGCCGGCGTCGGGCGAGGCGAGCCTCGCCAGCGTCGGGCGAGGCCGGCCTCGCCCAGCCCAGGTGAGGGCCGCCCTCGCCCGACGCCGGCGAGGGCCGCCCTCGCCCGACGCCGGCGAGGGCCGCCCTCGCCCGACGCCGGCGAGGGCCGCCCTCGCCCGACGCCGGCGACCTCCGCGCCGGCCCCGGCCATGGCCGGCCGCGGAGGAAGAAAAAAAAATTATAATATAAATTATAATTTTAAAAAACAGAAACAAGAAAAAAAGACAAAAGAGAAAAAGGAAAAACAGAAAAGGAAAAGAAAAAGAAGAAAAACAGAAATGAAAATAAAAAAATTTAAAAAATACTATTCTTGTGAATTGTGATAGAACATTATTCAATATAAATTGTGATTAAAATACAAATTGTACTCAAATTTGATGACAAAAAGACAAGAGAGAAAGAGAGAGCTTCAACTTAATAAATTATCATTAAGCACGTTACAATTCGTTACAACGATCTTAAAAAAAAGGAGTACAATATATATACCCTAAAATTATCCCAAAACCTAAGCATTCCGTGCGTAGGGGACCAAAGGTCACATATCGTCGGATTATATTTCGGTTTCCCTAAGCTCACGTGGGCGTACCCGGTATGAGAAACAAAAGTTCCCGAAATATTTGCCAACTCCAATAGTTCTTTTACCCTCAATCGTCACTACCCGTTTCAGTACCGATACTGGTAGCGGTAGTATCTCCGTCGTTAAAGAATTCGGATTCATTATTCCGATCTATCTCTTGTTGCCGGTATTGAGCCTTCGTCCAATCAGCAACACAAGCTTGCATCTCCACTGATTCTGGATCTAATCTTGAACGATGTTCGTTCAAAATATTACCTCCGGCACTGAATGCTTGTTCGACCGCAACTGTGGAACAAGGGGTTGAAAAAATCTGTTTTGCAATAAGAGAAAGGATTGGGTATTGGCTTGCGTGCCTCTTCCACCAATCCAAAATTAAAAAATCTGTACCACCTTCGGCTTCAGTAAACTCAAATAAAATGGTTAGATAACTCTCTAATTCAGAAATATTTCCCATTACTCCCTTTTGTTTTTTTTGTCTATGTAATAAAAGTTTGTACCCTCTACTAATTTTACCTGTATTGTCATTTTGTATCTCCGTAGATTGAGAAGATCCAATATCACCTAAATTATATTTAGTATAAAATTCATTATATAATTCTATTATTACGTTTTTAACCTCACGTACGATGGTTGTAATATTTGGCGCGTCATAATGTAAACATTGATAATATACACGCAAAAAATCATTTAAGCCATCCAATTTGCAACGTGGATCAAAAACACAAGCAACTAAATAAATCATGGGAATTTCACTATAATAATGAAGCCATTTCATTTTCATTGCAACTATAGTATGTTGTAATTCAACATCATTTTCATATTCATCAAAAGTTCCGATAATATTAGTACACTCTACTAAAAATAAATGTGTAGTAGGATAATAAACACCGGACAAAGTATAAGTTGCATCATTAAAAACCTTTAAAACATCTAAAATTTTTTGGCAAATATGCCACTGTTGTGGGTATAAATTAATATGAGGTATATTATTAGAAATGAATGCACACAATAAATCTTTATATGGTAAAGATTCATTAAGCAAGTGGAAAGTAGAATTCCAACGAGTTGGAACATCTCTTGAAAATTTTTTTGGCTTTGCCTGATTTTCTCTACAAAATTGACCCCATTCTTTCATTTTTT
This sequence comes from Syzygium malaccense, assembly GCA_031216405.1. Lineage (NCBI taxonomy): Eukaryota > Viridiplantae > Streptophyta > Magnoliopsida > Myrtales > Myrtaceae > Syzygium > Syzygium malaccense. Next base: position 34,484,695 of record CM062260.1, read on the forward strand.
TGGGATGTTTCCATAAAAATTGAATCGCCATTTTTATTGGTTGAAGAAAAATATCAAGAGTTTTCAAACCATCTTGTACACATAAATTTAAAACATGACAAGCACATATAATGTGAAAAAATTTTCCGCCAAAAGCAGGTTTACAAATATTTTCTAACTTGGCAATTGAAGCGGTATTTGCTGCGGTATTATCAAAACCAATTAAAAAAGTTTTGTTAAGCAAATAATATTCTTCTAAAACTTGCCTAATTATTCTATAAATATTATTTGCCGTATGATGATCATCGAAAACTCTAAATGCAATAATTCTTTTTTGAATAGTCTACTCGTCATCTATCCAATGACATGTTATGCCCATGTAAGAATGATTTTGCCAATGATCACTCCAAATATCACTACCTATATGCACGCATCCATTAAATTGCATAAAAAAGTTTTTTAAATCTTTTTTTCCATTTTTGTAAAGATCTTTAATTACTCGTTTAATTGAATTTCTAGGAACACGTTTTGCTTGTGGAGCACATGCTTTTTGTACAAATTCATTAAAACCAAATCTTTCTCCAAAATTAAATGCTAAATGCTCAACGGAAATAAATTTGCCTAATTCTTCCTTATAAGTTTTTTCATTAAAACGAAATAAAGGGGAAGTGTTAGGATTGACGTACCCGGAAATTTGTTGTTGCCCGATATCGATTCCCGTTTCGGTTGGATGTTTGCTTCTAAGATGTCGTTTAAATGTTCCATATCCTTGTCCACCTGTATGTTTATATATTTTTCCACAATATTTACAAATTATATCATACCTTTTTTGACCGATATCAAACCTTTCCACTTTCGTGAAGTGATTCCAAATGTCAGATGTAAATTCCCGTTCCGCTTCCTTTGTTGTAGATATTTCGGTAGGAAGATGAAAACTTTCTTGCGTCGGGACGTGCTCCACATCAGGAAAAATGTTGATTTCATCATCTTGAAAATCTGCATATTCACGAGGATCAAAAGAATGATGGGATTCCGTCGCGATATTCTTACCTTTGTCAGTTGACACTCGACTTCCACTTGCCATTTTTCGAATGGATTGAGAGAATTGAGCGGATTAATTGGGAGAATTAAGAAAAAATTGCGTGGATTGAGAAAATTGAGAGAATTTCAGAGAATTTCAGAGAATTTTGAGTATTGAGAAAATTTGAGACTTGAGAGAAGAGAATTTGAGAGAATTGTGTGTGTATTGTGAGAATTTGAGAGAATTTATAGGAAAAAAATAGAAGAAAATTTAGAATTAAAAAAATAAAACATAACCGTTGCAAAATTGCAACGGTTATGTCTTTTTTATTTTATTTTTTAATTACAAACGCCCGTTGGGGCGTCCGGCGTAGCCATTGCTTGCCCCAACGGGCCGCTGCAGCAGGGCCTGCACGTCTGCAGGCCCTGCTGCGGTTTTTCTTTTTTTTTTTGGCCGTTGGGCCGTTGCTAGGGAGGGGCCTGGCAACGGCCCAACGGGCTGCTGCTGCTGCAGCGTGCACGTGCAGCCTACAGGGCACAGCAACAGCGGTAGGGCCGGTAGGCCCGTTTTTTTTTTTTTTCGTAGAACCGGCCCGGAACCGCCAGTTCCGGGCCGGTTCAAATTTTCCTGGAACCGGAACCGGGCCCGTATGCCACGGGCCGGTTCCGGTTCCGAACCGTTGGCCCGGTCAACGGGCCGGGCCCGGGTTTGACCGGGCCGGTTCCGGGCCAAAACCGGCCCATGGCCACCTCTAGTTGGTTGGGTCGTATGTTTCGATTTGGTGGCGACATTTTGAAGACTTTTTCGGTGTTTCGAGTTAGATTTAAATTAAAGACGTGAGTTTCGCAGAATTTTCAAACGCAATCAAAGGTTTAAGAGTAGAAGTTCAAGTTCATATGACATAAATGGCATCGAGAAATTTATTAAGATGAGCCATTTTTGTATAGTATAAATATAGACATTTTTGCACAGGATGTTACGTAGAGGTGACCAACGTTTATGTTCCGGTCCATTCAAGTCCGATTCCAAAGAGAATCAGGTAGGTTCGCGAGTTCAAAATCCGGAAACCAGCCGGGTTCGGTTCGATCCTTGGGTCGAGCCTTGAACCTACTAGTTTATACAGAAGAACTGAGTTGACTGGAAATGTATTGCTTCTTTGATAAGTTAACAACTCAAAATAAAGATAAAAAGAACTCGCAAAGACAAAGTCCGAACTAAAAAAAAAACAAATATCTAGTTTTCTAATGTATTCCAAATCGTAAAGATGAAGGACAATTTTCCGATTTTACATGGGAATTGGTAGGTTCAGTTTCAAGTCGGTATTAGGATAAACCAGTTTGTTTCTTGGTTCCTGCTCTGGAACCAAACTGTCCATAAATTATGACACGATATAAACCTATGGTATTTTATACACAAACTATAAATGTGAATAGAAACATAGGAAATAGAGAGCTTTAGCCCTTTTGACTTCCTTTTTACTGTTTTTAGAATGATATGTGCAGAGTATTTTGGAGTTTGGTTTTTTTTATAGTAATTTGAACATGGATTTGATGAGGTGGTTCAATTAAAAAAGAGTTTGATATATATTTTGCTTTATATATATATATATATATATATATATATAAAATAAGAGTTTGATTTCTTGTACCATCAAGTTCACACAATATTGCATTTGGGTCATTCATCTGAATTTCTGGCTCACATATTATTAGTTTATCCATGAGATTTGCCGGGCCTTATACTCTTACATAAGTTTGCGTCTTATTTCGACACGACATGAGCTTGATTATAAGATTCATTACTGCTTCAATACATGAAAACCAATTCATCAATAATGTTCAAATCCACAATTGCATCTAAATCTCTTTATTTTTCGTCTAACTTCACAACCACACACAAAAAAGAAAAGAAAAATAAAATCAACACTCTAATCCCATCTCAAATGCAAAAGTAAAATCACCATCACTTTTTTTTTAAAATAAGCGAAAATAAGATATTTATTATCTCTGCTCCCACAGGAAAAATAAAAAGAAAGCAAAAAAAATTAAAATAAAAAGATTTATCTCTGCTTGGGGAGATCTTGACCAGTCAAGAAAGAATGAAAGAGGGCAAGAGCTTCACTGGGCTTGTTCAGAGGCACCAAGTGACCTGCACCTCTCACTGTCACTAGTGTCAATCCTCCTTCATATTCCACTATCCTACCTCCAACCTGCAAAAAAAAAAAAATTATCAATAATTTTTGCTCACTAATCCCACTTTTTAATTGTAATTGCAATATTAATTAATTAATTTATCATCTTTGCCTTTGATATTTTATGTGTTTAAAGGAAACAAGAAAGCGAAATAATAACAATAATGCAAGGAAATAATGACTCGCCTGATGGTCATGGTACCACGAACGCCGAAGAGATTTAATAGAGAGTCTGAGAGCTTCTACGCAATACCTCGTCCCAAGCACCGGCACTCTGCCGTCTGCGCTGCCGCTGTCACTCGAAATCCAAACCCGAAGTCGATCAATAACATCGATGAATTCTTTCTTTCTTTCTTTTTTATTGGCATTATAATCAACACCGCAATGGTATATACGATCGCAAGTTATTTAGACACGAGCGACAAATTTCACAAAATACATTAGTAATAACATACTCATTATTTTATATGATCCGATACGATTAACAATGAAATCTTTTTGTGATCTCTATCATGTCAATAATACCATCTACTTTGCAAGGAGAATTTATCAATGAAATCTTTTCTTCAGTTGAATAACCATAAAAATTAGACAAAACCATGAAGGAAAACTTATATAAAAAACGCAGAAAGTACCTGTACACCCATATTTTGAGTCCACCCTTGATGAGTTTGCTGTAGATTGGCAGTACCGAGAACACCGAGTAGTCATACGTATCTCCCAAGGATTCACTTGGGGAATACAGAAGAATAGAGGAGGAGGAAAAACTCAGAATAACACATAAACAGTTGCATGCATTAATAGAAAAAGCGATGATGATGATGATGATTCAATGCTTATTGTGTTGTCTACATACGTACTTGCAGGCCTTCCAGTTAATGGTGGGATTGGCTGCTCTCGCGTGGAGAGAAGATCGAACATCTGGTCTGTTAAAGTACATCTCTGAATACTGAGTGAAACACGGGTCATACCCTCCTGGGATTCTCATCCTCCTCAAACCATATCCATTCACCTACAACAATTGCATATTCGGGCCGACTATGATCAGATTCGCATAGGCCGTGCGAATGAAAGGGCGCTGACCTGCTGAGTTTATCTAAGTTTTATTCGCCAAACATGCACGAGTTTCAATCAGACTGTATCCATCATGTGGCTGACAAGATGAGTGAACTGTGCGTGTAAACTCAACTTCTTTCGATGTTGATTACCTTGGTGCGCGGCTCGATGCGGCTTTCGCTTGTGTGAGACAGAATAAGACATGGAGGAGACAGAATAAGACATGGAGGAGGAGTTGAGGAGGCATTGTGGGGCGTAGATGTTGTAGATGTCGATCTCTTGCTGGTAGGTCATGAACACGGTGTACAGGCCCTTGTTGCACTCGTCAGACCAGTCGTAGACTTTGAAATCGCAGCCTCTCTTGCATTTGTCATAGAGCTGGTCCGAGATCACAGCATCGTTCAATGCATACTCGAGCACGGCCTTGTAGTCATAGTAGTCATTTGTTTCTGGATTCCCTACCTGCAACTTGATTAGTTTTTTCGTATTTCTACTTTCAATATTGCTTCTGTTTTTTTTCTCCGGATTATCGATTGTTATTTGTCATTGATAGGCAGCTTTCATTTGTGCAATTGGCTCACAAATTGAAACGAACGCGAGACATAAAGGTATTGTTACTTTTATTGGGTGATTGATTACGACTGTAATGCAATTTTTTTCGTTAACATGGTTGATAAGAAGTCGTAAAAGAGATTAAAAAAATCAAAATTGTAAGTTAAATAACATGAATGAAATGTCGGGATTGGAATCATCAATTTCTCAGGACAGGGCTCGGGGCTTGTTGAGTACTTACAATGAAGCCTTTGAGGTTGATTGGTGTGTATTTACCTCTGTCTTTGTTTCTGTCATAGATTAGCTCAGCTAGCTGAGGAACATAGTGACCTGTGAAAATAACCAAGAAATGTCTGTTTCAAGCTTGGCATATGAGAGAGAGAGAGAGAGAGAGAGAGAGAGAGAGAGAGAGAGAGAGAGAGAGAGGAGACCTGCATAGCTCTCTCCAGCAAGGAAGAATTCACGGGTCTTGAACTGTGGGAACTTTTGAAGCCAATTCACTAGGAAGCTGTATGCATCCTCAGCTGAGAATAATTCAGACACTCTCCTTCATCAGTCTTTAAGTTCGTTTTCAAGAGCAACAGCTGAACTAAAAAAGTAGATATTTACCCACGAGGGCATCATCCAGCATGGACAGATCAGAAGACGTGTTGGTGTAAGAGAACCCAACTCCAACTGGTGACTCCACAAACAGCAGATTTGCTCCTGCAGCACAAGTCAGCAGCTCATCAAGTTCCTTTATTATTCTTTGCTTTTCTATCTCTTTTGTTATCTCTGCTAGGGCCAATTAGGACTGAGTTGCTTCGTCAAAAAGAAGGAGGACCTTGATTCCAAGCATATTTGTTGTAGAGAAGGTCAGTCCCACTGGTGTTTACCCTGAGGGGCCCCAATTCCATGGCAGCACCACACCCAACCGACGAACAACCAGGCCCTCCACAAATCAATTTCCAAAAAGTCAAAGAAAGAAGAAGCAAAAAACCATCAACAATCAGAAATTCTTGTTTCCATCGTTGATTAGTGCAAATATTTGCATGTTTTTTATTCCAAGAAGAAGAGGTCTCTGTGAAGGCTGTCTCTGTGAAGGCTGAGACTGGGCCTCAAAAAGCCAGTAGAAGAGGGCCCTCCCATGGGCCTCATTGACTGTGATGTAGCCTGAGAAGTGAGAGATGGAGGGGGTTGAGGACTGTCCTGGGAGATTCACGACCCTGTCTGATTCTGAGCCCGGAGATGCCCCTTATGGTGGGAATGTCTGTGGTTGTTGTTGCTGCCCTACTTCCGGGGGTGATTTAATGCAGGTGGTGATTGAGGGGGCTGCTCAGGAAGACTGGGAGGTGGATGGACAAGAGAGGGGGAGTGAGGATGTTAACTGAGGAGAGAGATGTCATCTTTCTTGTATTAGTGATCTGCTCTAAGAATCAATCAACTTTGATACTCTAATATTAGTTGTGGATTAGGTTATGTCGAAAAACCGACCTTCACTATACTTAAGTAGTTTAATGTCTTGCTAGAAACTGCTTATGACTTGTGAGTCAAAAAGGATTTTGAACACAATGCTAATATTTAGTGAACCTACATGGTTGCACAAAATAACGAACTGAGTTAATATTTTCTGTGCGCCGAGATCTACTTAAAATAAGAAGTAAATTTTAATTTATTCTTATATTTAACTTATCTACACGGTCGTGCACGTTATGAGATAACGATTAAACGTATGATTGAAGGTGGACAGTTTTGCAAGTCCAAATCGCCCGACCCCACTTCTTTTAATTCGCGTAGATAATGAGGCTATATATATATATATATATATAGCATGTGGGTGAAAAAGAACCCTAAGAAATAAGAAAAAACGCCTTTAAGAGAATACGAAGAGAATCGTTATCTGTTCAGAGATATTTGAGAGAGTCTTGAAGATCAAAGGCGATTAGGAAAAAGAAGTCCAAGATTTTTAGCTAACACTTGGATCGTTGGAGACTTCCGTTCGTATGTGTGGATACCGGTAGAGGTGCAACACTTGGGGCGTTAATCCAGATACAATCGATTGTCAATTTACTTTCGATCTGCAAAAAAATACGTGTCGAACTTTTGTTTAGATTTCAATATACGCATAAATCATGTCTAGGGTTTCGGTTTATAAATTTTACTGCGTTTTTAGCACTTGAGGAACCCAACATCTTGTTCACAAGAAAACTTTAGGATTGACCAGAGGTGTCCATGAGGCCCTAGTTAAAATAATTGAGAGACTAATGGAAATGCATTATTATTGTATGTCGACAACATAATGGACTTTTACCAAGGTCATTATCATGGAGAGAAATTCCAAGATACATGAAAAATCTTTGGTACCCTCGAATCCGCCAACTAGACCAACCTGATATTGATCATATGTGCTTGATGACTGCATTGGGGAAGTGAGACTTATTTGGTTAACTAGTGTAAGAACTAGTCTTGGCTAAGTATTATCTTCTCTCTTGCCCGGAATTAGAAAAGGACGTATCCAATTATCAATTCAGGAGTTGATACCCCAAAAAATCCTAAATTATACCTATTGTCATGAAAATCCTGAACTTATATCAATGTGATAAATATACCTTAGATGAAACTATAATAGAGAGTATATATATCACACATATATAAATTTATGTTTTTTTGTGATACAGAAGAAGTTACGGATATTTGGATTATAGCGAGTAAGTTTAGAAGTTTTTGTGATAAAAAAAAAATTGAGGATCTTTACAGGTGTGATATTTGTCCTCAATTCAATCATTTATATCTTTTGACCAAAAAAAAATCATTTGCATCTGGAAAAAGGAACTCAATCATTAGCATCCGGAAAAGGAACAGAAGAGCTGTAAAGTTTGCATTTGTGCACTATAATGCTCAGCTCTTGATTGCTAGTTTGTCTTTTGTGGCTCGACAGACTGCAATGATGAAGGCTTTCATGGAATTTACACTCAAGTGTCTTTTCTAGCAAGCGAGCACGAGTGTCTCGAGAATCAGATTGGCATGCTTAATATTTGGATTTTTTTAACAAAGCTAAAAAAATATTGAAAAGTCAACAAAACAAAGAATAGTGGACGCACGGCGCAGAAAGGGCGAAAACATTAGGTGGACCGGTCACTTCATACTTGGCACGAAAAAGACTAGCGGGAGCATCTTCGAGTGAAAGAGAACGGGATGGTAACGTAGAAGAAAAGAAAATCCTAGAGGGTATCTTTCGAGTGCGACGAAGGATTTGGAGCGCCGGAGCCGGACGCCGGAGCAGAGGGCCGAAGGAGTAAAAAATCCGAGAGCGAAGAGGGAGATCCACAATTTGAATAAAGGCGAGGGAGAGTGAGAAGGCCCTTTGCTAGAGAGATAAGGACGTTGGCGTCCATGCTCAGAGAAGGAAAGAACGAGGGGAGCGAGAAAATAGCGATCAATGAAGAGGGATGCTTTTTCGTGCCAATCGGCGGGAGAAGGAGGCCGCAGTTAATGAAGAGAGAGAAGGAAGGCAAAAATTTGACTAAGCATGTTGCTTTATGATTGGGCTGGCACACGGTGACGTGGAGTAGACAACCCGCCTAATATTCTCTCCCAAAAAGGAGACAGAGGAGAAAAGAAAGGAAGGGGAAAAAGAAGGAGGAGGAGGAAGAAAGAAGGGGTTGTCGCCACGAATGCCTCGTCAAACCGATCTAATCATGTATCGCAACACTGAGTGAATACCCACGCCCCTTGTTCGTTCAATTGGAGTACTTTTCGAAATTACGGCATAATTTCAGAGTTTTGTGAAATTTAAGCCGCGAAATCTGATTTATGAGATGTTGAGCTATGGAATTTCATGAAAATGGTGGATTATATCATTGTAGAGACGTGGGGTTTAACAGGAGTCGGTTTAGAGTAATGGTTTCGCTGGAGTAAGAATTTTAGGGTTTTGCGCATGAGTTCTGCGTCGCGTTTAGGTTTGAGTAATCTCTTTGAGTGAGCGATTTATTAGAAGGTAACAGTTGTTTTATTAGCGTTTAAGTGGTTCATAGTTGTTGTAATATTTTACTTGATTTTAACGTAGATTCTCGTTTAATTCGTAGGATTATGAGATCATCATTTCGTGTGAGCTTCATTGTTAGGCTTTTTGGCATTTTCAAATGAGTGATGCTATCTATTCTTTGAGTTTGTAAACTCATATTTTGAAAACATAAAATATGAGATATATTATGTGCAAAGTGTGATTCGGCTAAAGAAAAACAGTGATGTTTTCAAATTTAACTTTGGATTGAGCATTTACTATTATATTTGTTATTTGAAATGTTTAAGAAGTGTTTTATGAAATGAATTGCAAAAGGTGTTTTGGTGGATAACTTGAGTTGCGAAAGATTGTATGCTTTGTTTTGTAAATTGATTATGGATTTGGTTTTAAGGATTGCGAAGGATGTTGTGGATTGGTGTTGATGCTAAGTGTCAACATGAGCCCATTGGGGGGCTTGTGGGTATGTAACCGGTTAGGATATTCTTGTGGGCCGAGCCACCGATTTATAATATATGGAGACTTTGCTAAGGGGGAATCTTGATCGCCTTATCACAAGATGTTGTGTCATAATCATGGTTTGATATTGAGCAATAGATTGATCAGCAGATAGACCATTGACATGTGATTTGATATTGGTCGATGGAATAGACTGTTGAGTGATGTTAGATGGAGATTGACCATTGATGTTTGAATTGTAATGATGATTTAAATGAGTATTTTTTGAATTATATAAAATTTGTTAAAATAAATAACTCGTTTGTGATTTGATATGTATATTAAAGAGTTGGATTATGAGTTTCTGATATTACTTTAATAGTTGCTCGATCTGCTTATAAGAGATACGCATTACTCATTAGGCTGTGGTTGCTCACCCCTCTTCTTCTCAATATTTTTAAATTACTCCGTTAATGGCCATTAGAGCAAGAGCGAAATTGCAGGGATTTTTTGGAGTTGGTTTTTGGGAGATTTGAAGCTGCGTCCTTTGGGTGGATGGACGGCTAGGTCACTCCCCATTCTAGTAGGATTCGAGGTGTGAGGGCATGAGCCAATGGAAAAACAGGACTTTCCACTTTCTGGTTTTGTAACATGTTTTAGCAAAAAAAGAAAAAAAAACAGTTTTATAACATGTTTATTTATGTTTGTGGAGATTCTTTTCTCAGCTTTTTCCTTCGAGATTTAAAAAAAAACGTTTAAATTTGAAAAAATTCGCAAAAAAGAAGAATTCTTCCGGTGAATATTTGAATAAACGGATCGATTTGTAGGTTCCTTAGTATGGAAGGGTTTTCTATACAAAGCATTGGACTAACAGCAGTTTACAAGACTTGAATTGTCGATGTAGATGCGATGTGATTAGTTTTGCGAAATAGTATGTGTCTTTAGAAGCCTCAAACTGGTATGATGAGCAGTCGATCTTTTCCGAAATTGATAAAGGTCGTTTAGGTGGTGTATTTCATTCGGGTAACATTTTGAAAATTTTTCGGTGTTTCGAGTTGGATAAAATTAATGGTGTGAGTTTTGCGAAATTTTCAAAACAAATCAAAGATTAAAAGTAGGAAATATGACACAAATGGTCCTTGATCTTTGACCCAAAGTGCAATGTGGTCCCTGAATTTTTTAATTTATTCAATGTGGTCCCTGAATTTTTAAATTATTTAATGTAGTCATTGGACTTTTGGTACATATCCAATTTAGTCCATGGACTATTTGAAAATGTTATGTATTGTCCTTGGACTTGAATTAATAGAAGGAAAATATTGAACATTTTCATATAATTCAAGGAGTAAATTGAATATTTACTAAAAGTACATAGACCATATTAAACAAATTAAAAGTTCAGGGACCATGTTGCACTTTGGGGTAAAGTTCATGGAATACGAAGAGAATCGTTCTCTGTTCAGAGATCTCTAAGAGAGTCTCGAAGATCAAAGGTGATTAGGAAAAAGAAGTCCAAGATCTTTAGCTAGCACTTGGATCGCTTGGAGACTTCCGTTCGTATGTGTGGATACCGGTAAAGGCGCAACACTTGGGGCGCTAATTCAAACACAATCGATTGTCAATTTACTTTTGATTTATAAAAAGATACGTGTCGAACTTCTATTTAGATTTTAATATATGTATGGATCCTGTCTAAGGTTTCGGTTTATAAATTCCACCGCGTTTTTGGCACTTAAGGAACCCAACATCTTGTTCACAAGAAAACTTCAGGATTGACCAGAAGTGTCCATGAGGCCCTATTTAAAATAATTGAGAGACTAATGGAAATGCATTATTATTGTATGTCGACAACATAATGGACTTTTACCAAGGTCGTTATCATGGAGAGAAATTCCAAGATACATGAAAAATCTTTGGTACCCTCGAATCCGCCAACTAGACCAACCTGATATTGATCATATGTGCTTGACGACCGCATTGGGGAAGTGAGACTTATTTGGTTAACTAGTGTAAGAACTAGTCTTGGCTAAGTATTATCTTCTCTCTTGCCCGGAACGAGAAAAGGATGTATCCAATTATCAATTCAGGAGTTGATGCCCCAAAAAATCCTAAATTATACCTATTGTCATGAAAATTCTGAACTTATATCAATGTGACAAATATACCTTAGATGAAGCTATAATACAAGATATATATATCACACATATATAAGTTTATGTTTTTTTGTGATATAGAAGAAGTTACGGATATTTACATCATAGTGAGTAAGTTTAGAAGTTTTTGTGATAAAAAAAATTGAGGATCTTTACAGGTGTGGTATTTGCCCTCAATTCAATCATTTGCATCTTTTAACCAAAAAAAAAATCATTTGCATCTGGAAAAGGAACTCAATCATTAGCATCCGGAAAAGGAACAGAAGAGCTGTAAAGTTTGCATTTGTGCACTATAATGCTCAACTCTTGATTGCTAGTTTGTCTTTTGTGGCTCGACAGACTGCAATGATGAAGGCTTTCATGGAATTTACACTCAAATGTCTTTTCTAGCAAGCGAGCACGAGTGTCTCGAGAATCAGATTGGCATGCTTAATATTTGGATTTTTTAACAAAGCTAAAAAGATATTGAAAAGTCAACAAAACAAAGAATAGTGGACGCTCGGCACAAAAAGGAAGAAAATGTTAGGTGGACCGGTCAATTCATACTCAGCACGAAAAAGACTAGCGGGAGCACATCCAAGTGAAAGAGAACGGGATGATAACGTAGAAGAAAAGAAAATCCTAGAGGGTATCTTTCGAGTGTGACGAAGGATTTGGAGCGCCAAAGCAAAGGGCCGAAGGAGCAAAATTCTGAGAGCGAAGAGGGAGATCCACAATTTGAATAGAGGCGAGGGAGAGTGAGAAGGCCCTTTGCTAGAGAGATAAGGACGTTGGCGTCCATGCTCAGAGAAGGAAAGAACGAGGGGAGAGAGAAAATAGCGATCAATGAAGAGGGATGCTTTTTCGTGCCAAACGGCGGGAGAAGGAGGCCGCAGTTAACAAAGAGAGAGAAGGAAGGCAAAAATTTGACTAAGAAAATAGGTGGGGCCCGGCCTCAACGTGAAGTCACGTGTTGCTTTATGATTGGGCCGGCACATGGTGACGTGGAGTGGACAACCAGCCTAATGTTCTCTCCCAAAAAGGAGACAGAGGAGAAAAGAAAGGAAGGGGAAAAAGGAGGAGGAGGAAGAAAGAAGGGGTTGTCGCCACGAATGCCTCGTCAAACCGATCTAATCATGTATCGCAACACTGAGTGAATACCCACGCCCTTTGTTCGTCCAATTGGAGTACTTTTCGAAATTACGGCATAATTTCAGAGTTTTGTGAAATTCAAGCCGCGAAATCTGATTTATGAGATATTGAGCTATGGAATTTCATGAAAATGGTGGATTATATCATTGTAGAGTCGTGGGGTTTAACAGGAATCGATTTAGAGTAATGGTTTCGTTGGAGTAAGAATTTTAGGGTTTTGCGCATGAGTTCTGCGTCGCGTTTAGGTTTGAGTAATCTCTTTGAGTGAGCGATTTATTAGAAGGTAACAGTTGTTTTATTAGCGTTTAAGTGGTTCATAGTTGTTGTAATATTTTACTTGATTTTAACGTAAATTCTCGTTTAATTCGTAGGATTATGAGATCATCAGTTCGTGTGAGCTTCATTGTTAGGCTTTTTGGCATTTTCAAATGAGTGATGCTATCTATTCTTTGAGTTTGTAAACTTATATTTTGAAAACATAAAATATGAGATATATTATGTGCAAAGTGTGATTCGGCTAAAGAAAAAAAGTGATGTTTTCAAATTTAACTTTGGATTGAGCATTTACTATTATATTTGTTATTTGAAATGTTTAAGAAGTGTTTTATGAAATGAATTGCAAAAGGTGTTTTGGTGGATAACTTGAGTTGCGAAAGATTGTATGCTTTGTTTTGTAAATTGATTATGGATTTGGTTTTGAGGATTGCGAAGGATGTTGTGGATTGGTGTTGATGCTAAGTGTCACCATGAGCCTATTGGGGGGTTTGTGGGTATGCAACCGGTTAGGATATTCTTGTGGGCCGAGCCACCGATTTATAATATATGGAGACTTTGCTAAGGGGGAATCTTGATCGCCTTATCACAAGACGTTGTGTCATATCCATGGTTTGATATTGAGCAATAGATTGATCAGTGGATAAACCATTGACATGTGATTTGATATTGGTCGATGGAATAGACTATTGAGTGATGTTAGATGGAGATTGACCATTGATGTTTGAATTGTAATGATGATTTAAATGAGTATTTTTTGAATTATATAAAGTTTGTTGAAATAGATAACTCGTTTGTGATTTAATATGTATATTAAAGAGTTGGATTATGAGTTTCTAATATTGCTTTAATAGTTACTTGATCTGCTTATAAGAGATACGCATTACTCATTAGGCTGTGGTTGCTCACTCCTCTTCTTCTCAATATTTTTAAATTACTTCGTTAATGGCCATTAGAGCAAGAGCGAAATTGCAGGGATTTTTTGGAGTTGGTTTTTGGGAGATTTGAAGCTGCATTCTTTGAGTGGATGGACGGCCAGGTCACTCCCCATTCTAGTAGGATTCGAGGTGTGAGGGCATGAGCCAATGGAAAAACAAGACTTTCCACTTTCTGGTTTTGTAACATGTTTTAGCAAAAGAAAGAAAAAAAAACAGTTTTATAACATGTTTATTTATGTTTGTGGAGATTCTTTTCTCAGCTTTTTCCTTCGAGATTTAAAAAAAACGTTTAAATTTGAAAAAATTCGCAAAAAAGAAGAATTCTTCGAGTGAATATTTGAATAAACGGATCGATTTGTAGGTTCCTTAGTATGGGAGGGTTTTCTATACAAAGCATTGGACTAACAACAGTTTACAAGACTTGAATTGTCGATGTAGATGCGATGTGATTAGTTTTGCGAAATAGTATGTGTCTTTAGAAGCCTCAAACTGGTATGATGAGCGGTCGATCTTTTCCGAAATTGATTAAGGTCGTTTAGGTGGTGTATTTCATTCGGGTAACATTTTGAAAATTTTTCGGTGTTTCGAGTTGGATAAAATTAATGGTGTGAGTTTTGCAAAATTTTCAAAACAAATCAGAGATTAAAATTAGGAAATATGACACAAATGGTCCTTGATCTTTGACCCAAAGTGCAATGTGGTCCCTAAACTTTTTAATTTGTTCAATGTGGTCTTTGAATTTTTAAATTGTTCAATGTAGTCATTGGACTTTTGGTACATATTCAATTTAGTCTATGGACTATCTCAAAATGTTCTGTATTGTCCCTAGACTTGAATTAATGGAAAGACAATATTGAACATTTTCATATAATTCAAAGAGTAAATTAAATAGTTACTAAAAGTACATGGATCATATTAAACAAATTAAAAGTTCAAGGACCACGTTGCATTTTGCTGTAAAGGTCATGGACCACATTGAACAAATTAAAAAGTTCGAGAACCGGATTGCACATTGAGCTAAAATGCAAAGACGATTTGTATCATTTTCCCAAGATATGTATTAAAATGAGCCATTTATGTTGGTTATTGATAATGTTCCAAAGTAAATTTCTTCAAACTTTTTGACAATGATCTTACATACAAATATGGATATAAGATGTTGCATAGAGGTGAGAAAGGTTCATCTTCCATCCAAAACCAGCCCTGCTCCACAGGATATAGAGACCTTTAGCTCTTTTGACTTCTTTTAGACTGCTTTTAGAATGATTTCTGTAAAGTATTTTGGAGTTTGCGTTTTTATATGGTAAAGTAAACGTGGATTTGATGGAATATTAGAGGATGCAAATCTCAACAAGTAAATTAAAACACTCTAATCCCATCTCAAATGCAATAGTAAAATTACCATCACTTTTCTTTTAAAATGCACGAAAATAAAAAATATTTATTATCTCTGCTCCCACAATGAAAATCAAAATTAGCAAACACAAAAACAAAAATTTAACCTTACCAAAAAAAAAAAAAGTTAAAATTTATCTCTGCATGGGGAGATCTTGACCGGTCAAGAAAGAATGAAAGAGGGCAAGAGCTTCACTGGGCTTGTTCAGAGGCACCAAGTGACCTGCACCTCTCACTGTCACTAGTGCCAATCCTTCTTCATATTCCACTATCCTCCCTCCAACCTGAAAAAAAAAATTAATAATAATAATTTTTGCTCACTAATCCCACTTTTTTATAATTGTAAATTCAATATTAATTAATTAATCATCCTTTCCTTGGAAAGTTATGTGTTTAAAGGAAACGAGAAAGCAAAATAATGACAATAATGTGAAAAGTAATGACTAACTTGATGGTTATGGTACCACGAATGCCAAGGAGATTTAATAGAGAGTCCGAGAGCTTCCACGCAGTACCTCGTCCCTATCACCGGCACTCTACCATCCGCGTCGCCGCTGTCCCTCGAAAACCCAAAACCGAACTTGATTAATGAATTTCGATAAATTCTTTCTTTGGTTTTTTCGGATTTATTCCCAGTACTGTGAGCGTATGTGATCGCAAGTTATTCGGAGAATTCATCGACGAAATTTTTTCTTTTGATTAAATATCCAAAAAAAATTAGAGAAAACCATGAAGGAAACTTGTGTCAAAATGCGGGAAGTACCTGTACACCCATATTTTGAGCCCACCCTTGATGAGTTTGCTGTAGATAGGCAGTACTGAGAACACCGTGTAGTTATACGTATTCAACATGGAATTGCTAACAAAAGAATAAAACAATTGATGCATTAATTGAAAAGCAATATGGTGATGAAGATGATGGATGATGATTCAATGCTTACTGAGTTGTGTGTGTACGTACTTGCAGACCTTCCATTTGAAGTTGGAATTGACTGCTCTCACATGGAGAGAAGATTGCACATCTTGTCTGTTGAAGTACATCTCTGCATACCGCGAGGAACACGGGTCATACCCTCCTGGGATTCGCATCCTCCTCAAACCATATTCATTCACCTACAACAATCGCATTTCCGGGCGGACTATGATCAGATCCGTATAGACCGAGCAAATGAAAGGAAGCGACCCCCCCGCTGAATTTGTCTAACTTTAAGTAACTAAAGCTCGTTGTGATTGCATTGATTACCTTGGTGAGAGACTCGAAGCGGCTTCCGCTCGTGTGAGACAGAGAAGAAGATGTGGAGGAGGAGTTGAGGAGGCATATCGGGGCGTAGATGTTGTAGATGTCGATCTCTTGCAGGTAGGCGGCGAACACGACGTTCATGGCCTCGTTGCACTCGCTAGACCAGTTGGGGACTTTGAAATCGCAGACTTGCTTGCATTTATCGTAGAGCTGGTCCGAGATCACAGCGTGGCTCCATGCATACTCGAGCAGGCCCTTGTAGTCATAGTAGTCATTCGTTTCTGGATTCCCCACCTGCAATGCGATTGGTTAATTTTGTATTTCTACTTTCAATACTGACTATTTCGGATTTTCAATCTAGTTTTTGTCATCAATAGCCGTTCTTTCGAAGCAAGGAGAGAAATTTGCTCTGGTTCGGCTTTCGTCATGTGCATTTGGCTCACAAGTTAAAACGAGTGCGAGACATAAAGACACTGTTACTTTTATCGGGTGTTGATCACAACTGTAATGCACTTTTTTCATTACCATGGTTGATAAGAAGTCACAAAAGAGGTTAACAAAATCGAAGTCGAAAGTGACGAAACATAAACGAAATGTCGGGATCGGAATCATCAATTTCAGGGGACAGGCTTCTGAGGCTTTTTGAGTAACTTACAATGAAGCCTTTGAGGTTGACTGGTTTGTAGTTAGCTGTGTCTTTATTTCTGTCATAGATTAGCTCAGCTAGCTGAGGAACATAGTGACCTGCGAAGAAAACAAAGAAATGTCTCATTTAAGCTAATGAGAGAGAGAGAGAGAGAGAGAGAGAGAGAGAGAGAGGTGAGAGAGAGAGACCTGCATAGCTCTCTCCAGCAAGGAAGAAATCATGGGTCTTGAACTGTGGGAACTTTTGAAGCCAATTCACTATGAAGCTGTATGCATCCTCAGCTGAGGATAATTCAAACACTCTCCTTCATCAGTCTTTTAAGTTCATTTTCAAGAGCAACACTTTGAGCTAAAAACAAATAGAACTTTTTTTGTTTACTCCAATTGAATCAATTAACACATTACCGACAAAGGCATCATCTATCATGGACAGATCAGAGGATGTGTTGGTGTAAGAGAACCCAACTCCAACTGGTGACTCCACAAACAGCAGATTTGCTTCTGCAGCACAAGTCAACAGCTCAAATCAAATTGCTTTGCTGTTCTTTGCTTTTCTCTCTCCTTTGTTTTCTCTACTAAGACCAATTATGACCGAGTTTCCTTGCCAAAAAGAGGACCTCCTATTATCCTTTTCTTGAAGGAATTTTTCTTTTTAATAAATTTATTCTTGAATGTAACATTGGACTAAAATGGCTTAAAATAACGGAAAGAAAGACCTTGATTCCAAGCAAATTCGTTGTATAGAAGGTCAGTCCCATTGGTGTTCACTCTGAGGGGCCCCAATTCCACAGCAGCACCATACCCAATTGATGAACAACCAGGGCCTTCACAAATCAATTTTCCAAAAAGTCAACAATAGCAAAAAAACCCATCAACAATCAGACAGTCTCGTTTCAGTTGTTGATTAGTACAAATGTACAAGTCCATACATACCTCCATTGAGCCAGAGAACAAGAGGTCTCTGTGACGGTTGAGTCTGGGCCTCAAAGAACCAGTAGAAGAGGGCCCTCCCATGGGCTTCATTGACTGTGATGTAGCCTGAGAAGTGGGAGATGGAGGGGGTTGGGGGCTGTCCTGGGAGATTTATGACCCTGTCTGATTCTGGGTCCTGAGATTCCTCCTCTGGTGAGAATGTCTTTGGTGGTGGTTGCTTCGTTTCTCGGGGTGATTTAAAGCAGGTGGTGATTGAGGGGCTGCTCAGGAAGACCAGGAGGTGGATGGACAAGAGAGAGAGACTGAGGGTATTAATTGAGGATAGAGATGATGCCATCTCTGTTGTTCCCAAGAAAGCTTGGGAGGGTCGATGCGCCCTATTTAAATAATCGAGAAAGCGACAGAGACGGGGAAAGCGACAGAGAGAAGGGATGCATTATTGTTCACGTCAATAACATGTTGGACTTCTGCCAAAGTTCACAATCACGCAAAGAAGTATCGAGATACATGGAAAAATCTCTGGTACCCAAGTCAAGAAGAGTGGCTTTTCGCCCCGCGAATCCTCCAACTGCACCAACCTGTTATGGATGATCTGTGCTTGAATACACCAGAAAAGTGAGACTTGAATGTTTGGAAACTTACCCAAAAACAAAAATGATGCAAGTGTCCTCATTAGGTTCACAAGTGCAAGAAACTATCTTGGCTAAGTATTATCTTCTCTCTTGCCCACAAGAAAAAAACGAGAAAATTATCATCTCGCTGTCGATGAAACTGGTATCAAACCATCAATTAAATCAATAGCACCCGGCATTGGAACAGAGGAGCTGTAAAGTCTTGCACTCAATCTGTTGATAGAGGCCCAAAGCCGTCCACCTACCTTCTACTTCAGACTTCAGAGCATTTGTGCACTGTAATTCTCATCTTGTGATATCTTTGACTTTTGTCATTTGTGGCTGGTGAGATTGCATTGATGAAGACTTTCATAGAATTGCGCTGAATGTTTCTTTTTCTGACCAATTCACACGCAAATCTCGAGAATCAGATAGGCATGAGCCAAGAAGATAAAAAACTCTTCCACTTTCTGGTTTTGTGTAATCAGACGACTGGCCGATTCAAAAAGTTATGGCGTCTCTATTTAGTTGTTGCCGTGCAATTCTATCACCACGGCATGTCAGCCACAAATGAACCAATCTTGCTGTGCACATACATGTGCGATCAAGCTGGCTAGACGGATGGAGTCGAATCATGTAAACTTTACTTAGGTTTCTGTAGATCGTGATAGCTTGGAATGTTCAAATTAAGGGATTGTTATCCTCTCAATTCGGCCTCGAAACAACGACATAATCTGCAACCACTGGTATTTATGATCTAGAGAGCCAAAGTCTAGCGAGTAATCAGTGAACAACTCTAGGTATCGTGATACTAGAGATGCCTCATGTCCTGGCACCAACAAATACCGCAGCCCACAGCATGTAATAGGAGCCCGTATTTGGCACGAGGTTAGTCTTCAGCCCCGGAAAGAAGAAATTCAACATGAACGCGGGTAAGAAGAAGCACGACAGCAAACTTTCATGCCGCCAGATATAGATTTTCGACTGTCTTACATTTGAAATTACAGCGATTTACAGCAAACTAGAGCGAAAGTATTTGTGTTACTGGAATATTTAGTCCTCTCACACTGGCAGGTATCATACGGGTGTAGCCAACATGCCTTACGAGGGACTCGGAGTATTACTCCTGGAAAACCTACAACGTATTATACTTATTTACATTAACACTGGGATTGGACAAGTTTTTGCTCGGGGCTACCGATTTAAATCGCGCTGGGTTTCAGGAGATACAAGGAGAATGATAACCCTACTGATGAATCGTCCACTACATCCTCCTCCTGTAACACAAGCTTTTGCCAGGCTTTACCGCACATTAAGAATATGCATCCTCCGACAATTCCTTTGCTGTCTTGAAAAGTTCTCCTTGCTGCAGAAAAGTAATCGAGAACATTAAGCAAAAAAAGAACCAGAGAATCTTCGTAAGTATGATAAATTAAGGTGTTATTGATACTCTGATGTCCAAAATAAAAAACGAGACGAAGTTCGAAAGTAATAAATGCAATCTTTGTGTAAATGTTTAAAGGAAAAAAATAGCTACAGATAAAAACCTGCTTGTTTAATTCTCAAATCTTAGCAGGTCTGCTTCTACAATTCAGTATAATTCCGAAAGATAGAGGTTAGAGGCAACAACAATATTCATCATGCAAAGTAGAAGGCCGTGCAGGCTTTTCCTTAAGACTAATCTAAAAGGTTGTGTTCGAATTTCAGTCTTGCTCTACTGGCCTTACGCTTTTAAAAAAAAAAAGGAAAAGCAAAAACTCTCTCCGA
The DNA here is from genome assembly GCA_031216405.1 of Syzygium malaccense. NCBI lineage: Eukaryota > Viridiplantae > Streptophyta > Magnoliopsida > Myrtales > Myrtaceae > Syzygium > Syzygium malaccense. Next base: position 34,505,018 of record CM062260.1, read on the forward strand.
GCTCATGAAGATATAATAGTTCAAGGTCTAAGCATGTTAGAACATGTCACGGAGAAATAATTGAACCATACAATCCACAAAGGTTCAGTTCTCAGTGGTTCATGAGAATAGATGGTGAAGGCTTGTAATACCATAACTAGTAGCTCCACAGGAGTGAGGCCTATTAGATCAGGCTATGTTTTAAGATAGCCAAAAAACTTGATGGGGCTAGGGTTATCATCAACATCAAGCTACATACTGTGTACTTATCTACTGTTTGAAGGAATTCAAGTTTTGCCATGCCGCAACCCCCTTGAAGGACCTTTTGGAGAACCTAATAGTCATAGTGTGTGTTTGGAAGAGCATTCTGTGCACTCAAGTTACATGCTGTGTACTTAGTTACTTTAGTTGCTTGTCTGAAGTCCATGGTTTGGTTTGATTGATGAGGCAGAAATATAGGCATTGGAATTTGCCTCACTCTCTGTTGATCTACTCAGGCAAGACTATTCAATGGCAGACACCTTTGATAACTCTTCGAACTTTGATGTTCCATGACTGGTAAAATTAGCTGATTACCAGAACCGGAGCATTAGCATATGACAAAGCAAACATCAGTACCTTATATAGAGACCAACGAAAAAAATCAGAGTCCAGAAGGAAGAGGCTGAAGGATTATTTCTTGTTCTTCCTTCTGAGATTTCCTTTTCTTGCGAAGTGAGAAAGGAAGGAATACGCATCTGGACAAGCGGCTTAAGGGGTCCTGAAGACCTTCCATCTCATAGTGTCCAAATCTCCAATCCCGTGGGACATAAGGTCGTTGGATAGGTTTGTCCAGGCCTCCTGTAAGAAAGTAAAACAGAGTCACACTTTGGAAAGAACCAAACAAGTGGACGGCTGAAAAGGTTCGGCCAAATCTCTTGTGGGAACTAGAAGCACTTCCACATCCATCCACGATTGGTTTTTTAAGTTCCTGAAGATCTCCTTCTCTGCTATAACTTGAAAATAAAAAAGAACTAACTTTTTCTGACCAAAAAAAAAAGTTCCTGAAACATCTCAAAAGTAGGAAACTACATAGAGCCAGCAAACATAAATTAGACATCTAGGTTATCCATCTATTTCTGGCCAAAAAGAAGTTATTTGTCTGTTAAAATAATATAGCACTGTGGATGCAGATACATAATTTGGTCATACCTGCGTACATCAATCCATGTTTGTTCACTGCTCGATAGAAAGGCCTTGTTTTTTTCTCTTTAGCAGCTCTATAGAGTTCGTTCCATGCAAGCATTCGGTCTTCCCTAGTGATTCTACCCGCTGTTACAACCTGTGGCAAGCCGGAAAATGATCACTGAAAGGTAAAGAAGGAGAAGAGAGTGGAAAAGGAGAGGGGTATAGACTGCTAGGAGTTGAGTGGAGAACTATCAAGATTGCAAGCATAGATCCTACTTTAGTAAACAAGTGGTATGATGGGCGTGGCATCCGAGCAAGACCCTTGGCACGGTCAACTGCTACTAGCCCGAACTTTGGACCATAACCGTCGGCCCACTCCCAGTTATCAGATATAGTCCAGAATAGGTAACCAAGCACACGGACCCCCTACAGAAGGAAAGAAGCATAGCTAACCGAAGCAAAATGGGACAAAGGACAAATCACACAAAAAGTTCAATTGCAGAGTTACTAGTCCAAACCGTGAGCATAGCTGCGTAAATAGCAAGCAGATGTTCCAATAAATATGGCCGCCGTATCAAATCTGTCTCATCAGAAACTCCATTCTCCGTAATGATGAAGGGTATATTTAGATGCTTGTATCTTTCATTGAACTGTAGCAACATGCGATACAAGCCATCAGGATAAACGCCGCGTCCAGATTCACTATATTCATCAGTCTCCACTAGTTTCAATCCAGGACCAGAGACCACCTCCTGAGAAGCAAGAATGCATATACATTATCGCAATGATTTTTTAGTGGTATGAGGATGTCAGAAGTCGAATAGAGAAAGAACCTGTCCATAATAGTTGATGCCTATAAAATCGAGCTTCTCAGATATACTATCCACATATGGGAAGATAGTCAAAGAATTAGCCAATGAAACAGAGGCGACATCAAACAGGCCATAAGGACGCATAAAAGAGACATGGTGTGCCACTCCAACTGGTGGATTTGACAAGGCTCTGCTGTAAATACCACAAAAGAGGGTGAAAAAATAGCATATCAACTAAAAAGATAATTCACAGAAGCTAATGTCGATGAACAATGTCAAGGTAGCATAAAAAACTTTTAGCAGCAATGACTTAGACCATCTAAATGAGACAACTGACCACAAAACAATACACTGGAAGAGTGAGTACATGTATGCATACAGCAGTGCTGTTGACACTTAACACATAACATAGATGTTCCCAAAGAAAATTAGGACTTCAATCGAGGAAGTAACCTTTGTCTGTGGATATAATCATAGGCCTTCAAGTGTGCAACAGCCATCCAATGCATAGCCTGTTTAAAAACTCCAGTTGGTAGCGCAGAAGTGGCAGCCTCCAACATATCAGGGTGGCCACCAGGCCAAGCACCAGCGCAGTACGTAAGCATACAAAATACATGAGGCTCATTAAATGTAACCCAGTAATCCACACAATCTGAAACGCAGTCAACGACAAGCCTGCAATGCAAGATCACAGAAATTATCTTTAAGCATGTGTACATACATATGATTCGCTCACAAAGTAATGGTGCAACATAAGATCTGTGCTCATGCTGAGGCAGCTCTAATTTGATATAGGACAGTATCATTTGGACTAGTTCACAGCAGCCAGCTATTAGGGGTGAGCATGGGTCCGGTTCTCCAGTTCCCGGTTCTACGGAGGGAGGTTCCGGTTCCGGGTTCCATTTTTTTGGAGCCGTCGGTTCCGGTTCGGTTCCCGATTCCTATAGGAACCAGAACCGGGAATTGGGAACCGGAACCGAGAACTAGGAACCCTAAATCTAAAATCCCTAATTTTCTTACTACTCCTCACTTCTCACTTCTTAGCTCTAAAATTCTCATCTCCGTCCGCATACTCATTGCTTTGCTTAACTTGTCATGTAGAACATTTCCTAAGGTTTGTTTAGACCTTTGATTTATTGTGGTTTCGGAGTACCCACCATTCGCATCCTCATTGCTTTACTTAACTTGTTATGTTTTTTTGTTCTTTAGTGAGGTCGATTGTTTTCATTATTCACTCTTTCAAGAAACATCTTAAGCTTGATGGTTGCATGTTAGAACCATGGTAATAATGGATGGTGGAAGGAGAAAAGAAAAAGTTGCAGTTGCAGTTGCAAATAATCGATACGCGATACTTCAATTTTAAATTTAAAACTATTATCAAGTTATCAATTATGATTGTTGTTTCTTTTGATTTTAGGTGGTCATAATTTGGAAAAAATTTTCATGGATGTTTGAGGACCAAAAGCTCATCTTTCTTTCCTTTATCCTGCTTCCCATTTTATTTGTGGTTCTGGATATGGATATTGTTTTGATCGACACGCTAATCCCTTGTGAATTCTATTGCGCATCGATTCACGTAATGATTTCTCATTTTAATTGTATTTATTTGAATCATAATGCTAGGAAAACTAGTCTTTTGTATTCTTTTTGGTGAATAATAAGCTTGTTCGGTATTATTGCGTTCATTTTCGTTTTATTTAACTAAAAATGAAACAAAAAAAAAAGAACCTGTTGGACCGTGGAATCGACCCTGGAATCTGTGATAGGGTAGGTTCTAGGTTCTAGGTTCCGATGGGTAGGTTCCAAGTTCAAAAAAATGAAGAACCTGTACCCGAGGGTAGGCTCAAGGTTCTAGGTGGAATCTGTAAGGAACCTGGAACTGCTCACCCCTAAAGCAGAATCTGAATATATTCCTTTTCTACTACTTCAAACCCTTAATTAAAATTTTTTTACCATCAGTTCACCCTTGGAAACTGCGACGGTTTAGCTCTAAACATAGAGTTTCTGGACCCTGAATCCGCAGAGAGGAACATAATGAAACCATGTTCGAGGAAGAATGAACGAAGGTTTCAGTGAGCTTTGAATACTATAGACTAGACACAGGTGACTAATTTGATTTTTTTCGAACAGTAAGTCAGAATTGATTGCACTGTAGAAAGAGAGACTAAGCTCGTAATGTCCAGACTCCACAAAACAATCAGTGCATATGGTAAGGAAGACTAACATTGTAAATTTCGTGAAGTAATCGACAGTTTTTTCCATCTTCCAGCCTCCATATTCACCTGCCCATGGTGGCAAAGAGTGATGAAAGAGAGTGAGCATCACCTTCATCCCATAGGAGCGAACCCTATGGATGATCCACTTATAGCGCTCTAAAGCTGCATAATTAACCTGCAAAGGAGAAATTGCAGCCTATCAATTATTTCCAACAAAAAATATTCTTTATTCATAGCATCTTCATGTTAAAGACAGTTTAGCAAATCGCGTTTAAGAAAAGCGATTTGTTTACTTTAATTTTCAATACCGCAACTTGGACAAATCAAGAATCATCATTTGTTGAGCTTATGAATGGTCAATGTCAGACTAACGCTATCTTTAAGTCCACTGACTGGTTCCTCGGGCATGACTCGTGTCCAGTCTATCCCCATTCTGAAAACACTGATCCCAGTATCTTTAGCCAGTTTTAGTTCAGTGTCAGGATCAGTCCAAAACCTCAATCTCTCCTCCCTGAAAGTGATTCAAATAATACATACATCAATTCCATGGAAGATTAATCTACAAGTCACTTTCATGTTTTTTCTAATGTTTTCCAGAGACAAGATACTCACTATAATGGAAACAGGGAGATGATAGACCATGTAGATATAACTCAAGAATATGTCAATAGATCCTATTGAACAGAGGAAAACACACTTCCTGGACATATTAAATGATTAAACCCCTAGTCTTTCAACACACAAAAACTTAGGCTTACGGATGTGGAACATTATGCCAGGAAGCAACATTATGATGGCACACTTCATCTGGTGTAGCATCTCTTTCTTCTTCCTCTGCAAACTTTTCGAATCCTCTAATCATGGCTTCCATAGCAACCTTAAGAGGCCTTTTCTTTTTCACTATTTTATTAGCATTTTTGCTAGGTGATGAAGCTTGCTGAGAACCGCCATCTCCAGCAGCTGAAGCAATGACTGCATCTGCAGTTTGGGGTCCTTGCTGTGACTCTGGCTTGTCACAAGGGCTCTCTTCTGCAAACTGGAGCCATGCATCATTAAGCCTATCCTCAACATGTGCAGGAGCCGTTGCCAATCCGAAGAAAAACTCCTCCCCCTCTGCAAGAGTTAGAAATGATAATGTTATACAATAAACCAATCTCTCTCTCAACCTCTCTCTCTCTCTCTCTCTCAATCAAGAGTTATATTGTGCACGTGTCAATCCATGTAGGTAAACTTTATTCTCCGTTCCCAGATCTAAATCATTACAACACTTAAACCAGCCAACTTCAAATTCCAAATCTCCCACCGTTTAACAACAGTGGTGTCTAACTAAGGACAGTCATTCAAGTTGCTCATGATTCATCAAGAATCACATCACAGGTGTCACTCATTCGAGATCACAACTTATACACAACATTCTCATCATCCCACTAAATTTTGTGCGCTCAAACAGGCTGCACATCAAACTGCATCAATAAAAAGTTCGAAAGTTGCAACTTTCTTATGTACACCGATTATTAGTGAAGAAATAGTTCAACAGGATGACATTAATTCAGTTTGCAAGTAAAACAGGTCCCATAAAATAGTGTATGTGAAATGATAACCTATAACTAAGTGACAGACATATTTTCCCTCAAAGACTCAAAATTATGACAGTTTCAGGTGACAAGAATTGAGGGACTATGACCAATTGAAAAGGTTAAGGTTCAAATATGGAGAGTGCTCGTGTGTGACTTTCAGTTTTAGCATTTGAGATTTAACTTTTCTTCAGTACCAATCACATCGAATCTTTAAAATCAGTACCAACGATTAAAATCACCTTTAAATATTTGTCGTCGCTCTATGAAAACTATAACATTCCATCTTTCTTATGGGTTGTCTAAAGAGGAAATTTTGCGCCCAGTTGGAGGCTTAAATGACTTCGAGGTTCACCGGTGGCAATGTTCCGGTTAATGACCCATCTACCCAACCAATTCTTCCAACAAGTACATTTGCTTCCATAAACTGCACATGTTCTCATGTTCGTATAAGCAAGCGCCCAAGACCCAGCAAAGACACTATATTTTACCAATGTTATAGCAGCTTGTACCGACTACAAAACACTAACCATCTCAACACATAAAACCCATCTTCTATTTCAGTCTGACGCCTATCAAAACAGCAAACATTCCAAACGGAGCAGCATGCCAACAAGCTACAACGGCCGTCAGCACTCGATCCCTCGTCAGAATTTCAACACCGACTCCTCCATCTACCTCACAACCGCTAACGCACGCACCCGCGCAGCGCATTGCAAACAAGCAACGGCAATCCGCCGGCAACTCCAGCTCGCGAGGGATCAAATCACCGACCGAGCCGAGGTTCCTCAGAGATAATAACGTACCGCCGCCGGCGCCGACGTTGAAGACGGCGAGGACGTCCGCGGACTCGTCGATGGGCGTCCCGAAGGGGCGCAGGTTCCTCCGGCGGAAGCGGGAGAAGGAGAACGCGTTGGCCGCGACGGTCAACGTCACCAGGATCCCCGCGAGCTTCGTCGCCGACACGAAGAGCGCCGCCGCGAGCGCCATCGCCGGCCGGAGCTAGCAGAACGCCGAGGAGCTTCGACAGGAGAGAGAGTGATAGAGAGAGCGCGCGCGCGCGCGGGCTGTGTGCGTCCCCATCCCGTTGTGGATTAGGAATCTAGGATGGTTCGAACGATCCACGTGTCGCGATTCTAACGATTGTCCTAACACATAACCTACTCTTGCTTCGCGCGCGCGCGCGCCGGAGATCCTGGTTCCGACGGATGTGTTGACGTGTGAGGTTCGAACATCGATTCTTGTCATTTTCAAACTTAGCCATGTCAAATCGTGTCAGTCTTGCATGCGAAATTAACTTGTGTCGTCGTACCGTATGGGTTCCGAGGCTAATTCGACACCCGATCGAAGCTCGGTTGATATTTGAAGCGCGTAAATTTGATTGAGCGAAATGTGCTTTTTTTCCTATTTAAGTCGGATTGAATTTGAAACTCGAGTTAGTTTTTAGTTTGACCTTTGAATGGATCGCGGGTGGCCTCATCTCCGATTCTTGTCCCGTTTCGCAGTCCTTGTCATAGTTTCCCCCACGGATCTCGTTGCCACCCTGCCTGCATCTCCCGTGTGGCTCTAGTCGTGCTCGTCCGTCGTCACGTCCAATCCACGAATGAAACTTCGCCTCCTACCCAGATGGGGTTCTCACGCTAGCCACCACCGAGCTCGTTCCGCACATCTGCCCTTCTGCCTCCACCGCTAGCCACTATCGCGGGCTTGTCCTGCCACCGTGAGCTCGTCTCGCCTCCAATTCGGGCTCTTCCCCACCGCCGCCTTGGGCTCATTCCGCCCGGCCGTCATTCTTTTAGTCATTGAGAAGTTCTAAGCCCAGGAACATGGATCCTAACATATTTCTTATGTGGGCTCTGCCTATTAATACAGGTGAATTTATAACAAAACGAAAATTCATTTTCTTGCAAACATGCTCCTCTCTTGTGGCAAAGCTGTATGGCCCAGAACATAGATTACACTAAAACTTTAAAAGGGCCAACAGGCAATAACCAAGAATCAAACATGGAACAAATGGGGCATCTGTGAGGTGGGCCTAAATCTTGACCCAGCCCAGAAAAAGAGTAAGAGCCCGACCCAGCCCAAAGATTCGCGTCGGTGCAATTATTATCATTATTATCATTATATATAAGCCTAGATTGCTAAGATACCAATCCATATACGGTATACGTATATTTAATTAATACATCGAAACCCTTAATTGATCCTCTCAGTAGGGGTTAAGCTGTGACCCTTTTCTTTTGGTGGGGTGCTCGGCTTTTCCCTAGAGCTAGAGGACTCCTACAGACAATATTCATGAATCAATGACCTGTTCCGTTGCTTCCAAGAGTCACCTAGGGAAACCAAAACTAAGATTTTTCCCTAGCTCGCTAGCTAGTGCTCCTCAATTTGCAAAAGCATTTATAGGCGAAGCATCACATATCTTTCTCGAATTTTTCCAATTTCCCCATTTAAATTCCCCTAATCGAAGTACCCCAAAAAAGTTGTAATTTAGTGTGATTATTATAATGATAGAGCAAGAGGGTAAAGTTTCGAGTATACGAGGGAGAGGTGATTTCCGAAACTTTCTCAGACTGCAAGCCATGCGCACTCCTAGACGCTTCAATGACTCCTGAGGATTAAATTGATTAGTTTAGCAATGTCATGCATTAGATTGTCTTTTTTTTCTGATAACCCAGGGAACTCTCGCACGGCTGACAGTCAGGAGGTAAACCTTGGGGGCGACACGTGCTAGTCACCACACACGTGCACCGGTTAAGTCACCCTGCGGCGCCCGGGATTCGAACACTCAACCTTTTGCGAGAGGAAGAGTGCCCTTTCCAGCAGCGCCACCCAGGCGGGTGGTAAATGTATTAGATTGTCTCTAGGGTCGAATTACAATAATGGAAACTTGTTTGTACCCATTTTAACCGCGTAATTTCATTGAGCATATAAATTGTGTGAGTTTCACTTTGATCACGTGTTTATTATTTAGTTGAGGTCGAGCAAGGAACCTGGAACCTATTCTATCATAAGTTTTAGGGTTTACTCAGGTTTCATTTGTATTCTTAATTGAATAATTACAATGAATCATTACCTTTAATGACCACCATTTGCTACAATCAATTGATCACAACTCATCTTTAAACACACAAATATTATGAAATATTAACGAAGCAAAATTCTCAATCATGAATATCGTCGGAAATAGAAGCACATACTAGTAGACACACTCATTATCGAACGCCATGGAGAAGACATAGAACATGAAAAACACATACTTATTCTAATGTCTAGGTTCCAGGTTCCAGCCCTTCGAAATAAATTTTTTAATTTTTGGAACCTAAAATCTACTCCACATACCTTAGAACTTGGAACCGGACCAATTCTCACTGAAGCCAACACCCATTTGTCGGGATTGTGCATCAGAAGTCCAACACCCTTACCTTGGGAGATCGTCAAGAGGGAGGCCAAGAGCACGTCAACATATCCAATTAGACATCCTTCACTTAAATTCTTAAGCCAATGAATTATGTGCCAACCAAAATATAATAATTGCTTCACACCACAGCAATTCTCCGACGTGGGACTTTCTAACACAAGTCACATGTGCAACTTAACAATTAGAGAAAAGGGGGAAGAGACTACATATCAAAAAGACATGTGAGGGACATGCACATAGTGGAGTATTATGCAGAAATTGAGAAAAGGACACTAGAAGCATTATAACTTTCATACGGAGCTCACCTGAGTGTCATAATTTTCGTATGGCACTTACTTCAGTGCCATAACTTTTTTTTCTAATCACTTAAGTGCTATATAACTTTTCAATTAATCACTTAAGTGTTATTTCTTTTTAAAAATATTTGCCATAAGTGTCATGCCACGTCAGATTTTCAACACTTTGGTGAACATCTTTGAAAAGTTATAGAACTCAAATGATCAATTAAAAGTTACAATACTCAAGTGAACGTTCTTTAGAAGTCATTGTACTCAAGTGATCAAAAAAAAGTTATGGCACTTAAGTGAATATTGTATAAAAGTTATGACGCTTGTTGTGTCCTTATCCCTATAGAAATTGGTCTGAGAAAGCTACGAGAGTTGAAATTAGACATGGACAACACACACGGACTCATACACCAAAATTTTCGAAAGTGTACTTTCATTTTTATGTACATTTCAGGTCCTTGTACATTTAATTTCCGAAATTTCAATTCCATGTAATTTCCTTTAATGCATTTCAATTTCGATGTATTTCGTTTTTCTATAATCTCAATTCTTTTAACTTTTCATCTCACTTAGATTCACGTAGAGTTCTCACTCCATTCAAGCCTCATTTATGCACTTTGTGCTGGCTGTGGAACCACAGAGCTATCTCGGTTGGTCTCCAAGTTTTTTTTAAGTTTGGATCGCCTCGGCTCCTATCGATTTCTCAGCGACATCCTTTCTTGGCATGCCCGCTTGGACAAGCCGGTGAAGATCTCCTTCAACGCATTCCCTCGAAACGGGTGTTCAATGAGAAGCGGAGCTGCTTGGGTTTGTTGGAGTTTCGGCGCCATGGAGTGGCATCTATGACACTCCGGCCAATGTTGGAGGTCCTGTTGTGAGTACGAGAAAGAACTAGTGGAATGACTCGCTTAACTGTTCGAGAGTAGCATGTTCATACAAAAAGGTAAAATGGGTGATCCAATAGAAAAACTCTTCAATTTGGCCGATGTTCTTGAAAATCAGGCTTGTGTTCTTGTGGTTCCTCGGCCGAATCCTTTATTTTTGGAAGAAAATTGCACTATAAATTACGAGGGTTCGTCTTTAGGCCAATGTGCTAATGTTAGACAAGATAAGTTGTTTTACTTATGTCAATAAATTGTTTGAACCACGGAAAGAAATTGTGAATCTTGATGCTGGATATTTTGAAGTGCAAGAAGAGCCACCGTCGCAAATGGCTTTGTTTAATGCACGGGAGCAAATCCTGCTTGAATCTCACGGGAAACTTTTCATTGATGAATTGGAATTTTCGCTTAAGCCTCAAGAAAGAAATACGTCGTGCTGATAATCTTATCATCAAAGAAACGAGACTGGTGCTCGGATTCGTTCATGACATATTACGGCTCTCTAAAGCTAGGCCAAAGCTAGGCCAATTAATCGTAAACTCGCATTATTCGACCTAGCTTGGTCATGACCAAAGCTAGGCCGAATTGTCATTAGTGCAAACAAGAAAAGAAAACAAATGACACGCGGTGCATGTAAAAATGCGTTTGGCAGGGTGGTCTTCATGCCATATTATCTTCTTCGTCGTACACATTCAAGCATCCCATGCACAAAAACCCTAAATCCTAGACTGAAATTTTATATGAACTTTCTCGGTGCATTAGCTGTGATGTTGGAATGAGCAATAGGGTTCGCAAATCGCAGCAACATGTCTTCGTTCCAATTCATGGCATGAAATCGTGGCTTCTTGCGGGGAACAGCACCAAAAACTAAAAGGTAAAAGGACTGACAACATGTCCCTGTTTCACAGTTCAATTCGAGAGTCCACAACACCTGGCATGGGAGTCTGCAACTTCGTGAAATTTTATATGAACGGGTGTTCCTCCTCCCGCTTGTGACAACCCAGCGAGTGGACCACCAGAACACACACCTCACCCTCCCCCTCCCATGAGCCATCAAGAATCTTTGCAGGGGTCTCTTTTTGTTCCCTTCCTTCCTCCTCCCAAACGGGTCTTGCCAAAACTGCATGATGGCCGGGCCGAGGTGGACCTGACCCGATTCTAATTCGATTGGAGAAGAGAACCGCGTTAGCTTCCCCTATCGCCATGGAAATAATGCACCAGAAAGACGAAACAAAGGAAGAAAATATCGAGCCAAAGACAAGACGGAGCCCTGGTGGCATCCCATCCTGAAGAGGCCCTCTACTTTCTACCCAAGATTTGAAAATTATTGGTTTCCTGATTTGGGTATTGTGGCAAACTTTCATGGGGAGGTCACCTAGTGCGAGAGGGACAATGAAGAATCCTGCAGAAACATATAACCATTCTTTTACTACAGCCAAAGACTCTTGTATTGCAGATGGTGTTTGCATCTGTGGTTTCCTAGTATTCCGGTGATTCCTTGTCTCGACCCGATCACATCACCACCCTCCTCTCCTTCGCATGATATGAGGGACTCACATGTCACATGTCACATGTCACATCCACTTTCCAGCACCTGTTCATTGACAAATCTAGGGCAAAAGAACATACTTCCATGTGGGTTAAAATGGGATGAGTCCTCAACCTAGTTTCCCGTCGCTCGAGTATGGCTGATTGTGGAGCACATTAAGTACAATGAAATTAGGCATTATCAAGATATAATTCAAAGGAAACTAAATGTGTCAAATGACGACGTATCACCTGCAGTTAAACGACGCGACTCGTTCGTTTTTGCATATCTTGGCTACGAAAAATTCCCTTAAATTTGTTGATTTGAATTCTTCTCAATTACATCAATAAAGTGATTAGATGTCAAAAAATTTACATGTTCCTAAAAAGCAACCTCGACGTTGCATAAGAGACTTTTCTATTGGGAAACTCATACTTGGCGGAAACCTCAAAAGAATCGTGCCTTTGATGGCTATTTATATCTTTTGCCGATAAAAATTTCGACTAAATAAAGGAAGTTTGTCGAAGCACCAAATGGTTGTATCCTGATATTTCAAAGCCGGCATACCATAGACAAGGAGGATCTAGAACAAGACATCGCAACTCCGATCCATTGGCCATGAAAATCGAGAATATACCAATGATGTGACGAACAGAATTAATACTTATAAACAAAATCGAGACTTGCTCATTATTTAATGAAATCTAGCGTACGCTCTAACCAGATCATATATTGCGGCTTGGCAGGGTCTCTCACACGAGTCTCGGACTAGAACCATGTTAGGGTTCAGCATCGAAAATGCTGGAGCAGTCAAAACGTGTACCAACTTCTTGTCTGTGACTATAGAGCCGGCTAATGCTGAATCAATTCGATTTGTTCATCCAAATTAGAAAAACCAACGGCTCTTAACGTTGCTTATCAATCTAATACGCACGCAATTACGCATGCATGGCATTGTTTGAACACTGCTTAGACAAACTAGGTTTGGACATGATTAAATTATCAACAGGAGGAGGCTTTTGGCTGTCGCACCCTCTTATGGGTTCAGCGAATGTGGTCATTTTGCTTGCTTTTGGACTGCTCATTGTATTGATGTATTTCGTATCAATGGGCAAACGCGTTGGTTTCGAGAAAACCCTTATTAATAAGGGTTATTACCACGAAGAATCCTAAATTAGTATACATATAATAAATTTACAAAAAATTAATTTTTTTACCACAAAAAAATTTAAACTGATGCACCTGTGATAAATTTACTCTCCGTTAGTTTCCGTTAAATTTTATTGTTAAATTGTTAAATTAAACGACACGTGACAGGTGATGAACGTATCAATTTGGGGTTTTACCGTCCATTTATCACAAGTGTATTGATTTTTTTATTTTTATTTTTATTTTTTTGTATCAATCCAATTTAATAGATGGTAAATTTATCACAAATATATCAGTTTAGAGTTTTATCCCCCATTTGTCAAAGGTGTACTAGTTTTTGATTTTTTTTTTGTATCAATCCAATTTAATTGAAGGTAAATTTATCATAAATGTATCGGTTTAGAGTTTTTTGTGTTCAAAAATTAGTTTGGATTAAATTTGTCACAAGTGTACCAGTTTTGGATTTTTTGTGGTTTAACTAGGGGTAAGCATAGTTTCAAGGTAGAACCTGGAACCTGAGGATCTAACCAGTGGGAATCTGTAGGTTCCAGGTTCCAAGATATGCAAGGTAGGTTCCATGTTCTCAAAATTTGGGAACCTATTTCAACGGGTAGGTTTTAAGTTCTAAATAGGTGGAACCTGGAAAAAGTTTTTTGTATTTTTTCTTGGTCTATGTCTTCGCATGATCCTGAGGTGTTTCATGCATTAGATGATGAATATATAATCTAGAACCACTAGTATGGGCTTTCATTTTATGACTTGCTAATGTTTTCATATTTTTTGTGTGTCTAAATATAAGTTATGGTTAGTGGATCATAGTAGAAAGTGATGGTTATTAAAAATGATGATTCACTGTAATTGTTTAATTAATAATACAGGTGGAACTTGGGTAAATCCTGAAACCGACCCTCGAACCTATGATAGGGTAGGTTCTAAGTTCCAAAAAATGAGAAACCTATCATCATGGGTGGAATTTATACGGAATATGGAGCCGCTCACCCCTAGTATTGATTCATACAATGACTTTTCATTTTAATTATATTTATTTGAACCGTAATGACAAAAAATTAGTCTTTTGTATTCTCTTTAGTGAATGACAAGCTTGTTCAATATTGTTGCGTTCATTATTATTTTTTTGTTTAACTAAAAATGAAATAAAAAAAGAACCTATTAGACCTCGGAACCCATCTTAGAACCTGTGACAGGATAGATTCCAGGTTCCAAGTTCTGATAGATAGGTTCTAGGTTCTAAAAAATGAGGAACCTGTACCCAAGGGTAGGTTCTAGGTTCTATGTGGAACCCATAAAGAATTTGGAACCGATCACCCCTAGTTTTAACCCTATTAATAAAGGAAAATGCTTTTCGAAAATATTTTCCCCTTTTTCGGATTAGGAATTTCATTTTCCCAACTTTAAGCGTGCATATTTTCTTTTGCCATAAATGGATTTTTGTTGATCGATCATTTTCTGCGAACCAAACACGCAAAAATCCAGAAAAACCACTTCACGAAAAATTCTTCTGCTCAAACAAGGCACGCCCGAGATGGTGTTCATCACATGCTCGTACGATGACTCTCTTATCTCGCCTATACAATATATATATATATACATATATATATAGTGCGGAATTTATTCGCTTTTGTAATATTATTAAATTAAGTCTCCCTTCCATAAAAGCACGACATTAGGGTGCTTGAAACGACGCCACGCATTTCAATCGAAGATGAAGAACGGAGGCCGAGGAACTGGGGGAGGTGAATTTTTTTGCATTTCTTTGACCATATTTTCTCATCTTTGGAGACTGTGATTGCCCGCATACCCTTGCGATCCCGTTCCCCACGATTTTTATTTTATTTTCTATTATTTCCTTTTGGATTGCTTTTTGCGACATTTATTTATTTATTTTTATTATTTATTTTATGTTGGTAACGTATGATATGTGCAAAGGTCTAGACAAAAACATTATACATTTTATAAGAATTTTGGCAAGTAATTTATGTTTCCTTGTCTTATAGATTCTCCTCTTCCTTCTTTTGTTGCCATTTTCCGGCATACAACAAGCAATTTGTCCATTTTGAGCCGAGTCTTATGGAGTATATTTTTCGCGAAAAACAATACAAATAATAATAATAATAATAATAATAATAATAATCTCGAGCGTCTAGTTTCATCATTAACCATGCGCGTCTTCTACATATTTCTATGTGTATTTTTCGAGCGCCGAATTATTTTGAGGAACCACATGTATTTTGTGGGTAAACCCAATGACATTCCAGCTGGATGGGATTGTCCTGCTCGGATTTTTTCAATCACTTGTTTTTTCTTTATTATCTAAGAGTAAAGGGTTGCGAGACGTACCTCCAATCGCTCCGTTAATTTCGCAGGAATTGGATTATTTTAAAAAATTATTAAAAATGATCTTGTGTATTACTCGAAAAAATTAATCAATGAAAAATGTTTTTATTATCGATAACAGTTTATGTCAGCATATTTTCGTGAACGATGAAATTCTTTTCATCCATTTTTCTTTATGAGCGATACAAGTGATCATTTTCAAAAAAATTATTTTATCAAATCATTCGTCTTTCGCAAAACAAGCACAACACCAGTCTTACGCACTTCACACGGGACGTCCTTTCATGTCCTTTAGATGTTGAAAAGAGTGCATTCGATCCCTACACAAAAGTGAGAGAGTGGGGAAAATGAGAACTTGAGGCGCGAAAAAACAGATTAGCCGATGATTAACAGCTGAAATTCACATTGTTACGAAACCCGTAGTCAAGATCCGCCTCTGATAATACTTATGAGAAATTAACAAAAAAATTTACAAACGAAAGGTTAATGGGTAATTGAGTTCGCCCTCCTATCGAAAAACTTTTTAGATCCAATCCTAAAACGAAATGTCATATCTTTTCATGGACCGTCATAACGATCTGATTACTTTTGCATTTCGAAAGCTCGGAAAAAGGTTCTTGAAAGGAAAGCCGAGCGAATGAGCTGGCAATTAAATAATGCAAAATCTACGCGGAAATAGTTATATGGTCTTTTTTTTTTATTCCGTAATATATCGAAACATTTTTAAATTCTTTCAATGGCATCAAAATTCGCGTACGACGAAGGTGCGAAGCTGGCGGGTAGAAGAGGAAAGCCCACGCCCACGACCGGTTCAACCCGACAGACAATAACATGCCAGGTGGACAATCATGCGGTCGTCCTTTCGCGAGACCTTTTCACGCGTGGGACTCGGTAATATTGGTCGGCCATCGATGCCTCTAGCCACCCTTCTTTACTTGTCCCCCCCCTTTTTTTTTTTTTAACCACTCGTGGGTATGTGTCGCATGTGTACAGGGAGCACGTGAGCTCGCTCTTTTTGAACCATCGAATCATACGGCTTCCACATGGAGCCTCGCGTTGTTCAATGATTGAGATGAAACGGGCCCGTTTGCTCCCGATGCGCCTGGGAATTTTCCGCCACAAGAACCGCCGGGCAATGTCGTAGGTCATTTCGCCTCCAGGACATTTTTTTGAGTCCCGTTGATTGTACTTTGGGAACATGAATATTTTGATTTGAAGTAGGTCGTTTCTTCGATACGTGTTATCGCCCGATTTTCAAAATGTGTTAATATGCCTACTGTGCTTTTTCCTTCTTCTGTTTCTAGCGGTCTCAACTAGTGCCCCAGAAAGATTTACTTAGCTTGTTGGCGAGACAATTGAGATTTTAAAATGCGGCGCATCCGATGTGACGGTGAGATTTACAAATGTTGGTGAGTGAAGTTATCTGCGAGCTGTTCGAGCCAGATTTGTAGATTACTCAACCTTGAGTCGATTCTTTTCGAGTTCGTGAAGCGGGATAATCAAATCGAACTTTTAATTAGGGCTTATTATCTTTGATTGAGTAACCGCATATTTATCTATTTTAGTTTTTTATATTACTTTTTCAAGCATACATCTATTGTACTTGACTTAGTCAAGTTGAACTTGAGCTTCTTGCTTCCATTGGAGTTAAGTTGAGTTTGAGCTCGAGTACCGAACGATTCACAACAACTCGAGTGCAATTTTAACCTCATCTCTCAAATAGGTCGTCTCAAGATAACCCAAATCTTCCCCTTTTCCTAGCTCGAGGGGGAGGTCGATCACCGGCGGTGGCGACGCCGTCGGCCTCCATGGAGTTGAGCTTCTTGCTTCCATTGGAGTTAAGTTGAGTTTGAGCTCGAGTACCGAACGATTCACAACGACTCGAGTGCAATCTTAACCTCATCTCTCAAATAGGTCATCTCAAGATAACCCAAATCTTCCCCTTTTCCTAGCTCGAGGGGGAGGTCGACCGCCGGCGGTGGCGGCGCCATCGGCCTCCATGGGGTGCAGTCCCCGGGGCCGGAGGAGGTCCTGCTGCTGACGTCATCCAGAGTCCAGCTTACATTCTTTCTGGGCCTGGATCGGACCTGTCGCTGTCAGATCCGTTTGGCACAGCCCAATGGATGGCTTCGGCTCTCTGCCTCCGGATGAATCCCCAAAACTTTTCCTCCTTATAATCCTCTCCATCTCCAGCTCTTTCTTTCCACTTCCAACATCTCCCTCTCTCTCTCTCTCTCTCTGTTGCAGAGTGGGAGAGGGAAGAAACGCTTCAGAAGATGAGACGCAAGCGCGCGTATCTTCAAGGCACACGCTTTGCATCAGATTGCGGTTCTGTACCGTGGACCCTCGTATGTTCATGGCGCGAGACCTGCTCGTGTTCTTCTTCTTCTTCTTTCTCTTTTCGCCTGCGAATCAATTGCTGCCCGACGCTTTCCGGACCGTCTTTGCTTGTTGTAAATTCCTGATGATCATGTTCTTGCGCATGGAAAATGTAAGCCACATGTTAACGCTGTTGCAGCTCAAGAACAGTGGTTCCTCTACATGCATGTAGCTGATCAGTTCTCTTGGTTTTTCTGCGTGCGTGTATATGTTTTCTTGATCATGAGCCCATCTTTCATTGATCAAAATGGTTATTTTGGGAAAAAAACCATGTGCGCGTTATACTTAAATTTGATTCTATCCGCACTATAAATTCATTTCTACCAATTTAATAATTTGAGATTACTTTATTTTTCATCTTTTGTAGGTCAACTTGAAGAGGCCACCATGGGTGGAATCTTTGCTGGATTTGAACCAAAAGCAGCAACATGGAGCTCTTTAGCAATGGATGCTTGTTCATGCTAATTTGGCGCTATCCTATCTGAGCTTTTTCCCCCACTACTCCTCTTTTTTCATTTTTCAGTTTTCAAATTCTCGCCCCCCCTTCCGTTCCACCCTTCTTGACCTTGTAAGACCTTTTCTTGACCTTGTAAGACCCCCCTCCGCTCCTGCCCCCTCTCTTCTCCCTCTGGTCCTGGGCTCTGAATCGCGAGCGAGCGATGTAGAGCGCCATCGCCTGCCTTCCCCGTTCCCATCCAACTCATCTTCTCCTTCCTTGTCTATCCCTCCTGAGCTACTCCGTCCCGAAATAAACAAAAAGAAGGCCGAACTCGCCCAGAGCTCTTCTCTCCTGAAACAAGCTTATCCACCCGGCATGCAGACTTAATTGCAACCCGGAGCCTTTCGTTAGCCTCTACAACATGTGAAAAGATTTAGGGAAGGATGATAAAAAGTGTGAGATTATTACTAGGGTCTTTTCTGGTTTTCTGTTCTTAGCTAGGAGTCGAGACTAATTGCTGTTGCTGTTATTCTTGAAGGGTTATATGGCGTGTATGCCCTTTTCGTTGTTGTGTGAAGGGGCAATCGATTGAAATGTTTTTCTTTTTTCCTTTTTTCCTTTTTTGTACTTGTATGGGAGGCAGAAACATGCGGTTGCCAGGGGCATCAGTTTCGTTGTTTTATATGTTGTTGGGAGAGCCTAAAATTCAAAAAAAGAAGAAGGAAAAGATAAAAACAAAAACAAAGAAAGAGTGCGTGCAGATCAGAATAATTAGTATTCTCTCGGATCTCTCTCTGGTGAGAGCTTCTCTTCCTCGTGACCATTCTTATGTTATGTACTGTATTATTGGAACTCTCTCTCTCTCTCTCTCTCTCTCTCTCTCTCTCTCTCTCTCTCTCTCTATATATATATATATATATATATATATATGTCCGAGTTATTTTTCTCTTGCCTTTGCTTTTTACTTCTAGCTGCTGCAATGCTGTTAATGAGGAGTGGAGGAAAACAAACGGTGAAAATCTCTCATGATCATTGTACCAGAATAAAGAAAATAAGTTTCTGTCTTTTAGAGAGAGAGAGAGTTCTTGTTGGTAGGGGTTTGCTTCTTGTTTTGTACAAGACAAGTGGGTCGGAGGCGAAAGAGATCTGGAATTTTTTGCCGCTGAAGGTGTTTTGGTCCCCGTTGAAATTGTCCCTTGTTTGGGTTCAAAGAAGCATGATTCCATCTTGCAAAGTCGAGAAGTTCGGATCGAATTTGAGCTGGTCCCTGCTGCTGCTGCTGCTGCTTCTTTTTTTCTTTTAATCTTTTTGGGAAATCGGGGATGTGTACGCGATTCTTTGAGCACCCGTTTGTCTATCACTTGACCGGGTTAGACCGTGTAAGTAAATTTTCTATTTGCACCGGATGTGGTAGCCCCAGGTCCCATGCACGCCACGTAAATTGACGGACTAGACAGGTTGGTGGATGGGGAAATTGCATCGGATGCACAAATTTGGTTGTTCGAACTCGCGCATCACGCAGAAAAGTCGTACATGTTACCAATTATCACCGAACAACCAATTATGATTAAGCTGTCTCGAGTCATCTAATTCATTACACTTTTGGATCGATTACAATTAGTGTAAAGGTCTTGAGTTCAATTGGGACACTTGTTATCCGTGCTCAATGAGGAAATATTTGATTTTTAAGGTATTGATTGTGCATAATTAAGAAAATTCAGTGTATTAAAAACCACCTTATTTTCTTATTTAATTGCTTAAGAAATTCCCGATTACACTTTTTGATAAAATCCTTAATGATACTCTTCAATTAACATAAAAGATCTATCTAACAATTCTGATCAGAGTTGAATTATTGTAAAACAATTATTAGAAGGCATAAGTGCTCTTTCTCAAGGCGCAAAAAGGGCTAGAACTTCTACAATGTATTTCAGAAATACCTTAAAACCGCAAGAGGCCGTCGTCGCTCTCAGCTTATGGTGTTAGAACTTTAAAACATGTATCGGCGTACACGAACCCGAATATATTACAAGGTAAGATATCTATCATACAATCAAAGTAACAGCAAATAACTCTATGTCTTAGTTCTACATCGACTATAGTACGAGCTTGGGTAGGCCATGATTGAGAAAAAAATTGAAATAGATCGCACTTAACTTACATGTGTTAGTAAAGTATTTTTCTTGTAACAACTAAATGAACCCTACTTTTTAGGCATGCAATCCCACAAGTCTGTCGGTTCATATGACAAATCACCTTTCGGTTCACTTCAGATTCTCACGTATAATTGGACCGGCATGACGAATTCATGCTCTTGTGAGTTCGCTAGTATTATCAACATAAGGAAAAAGAAAATCTTAATTGACTTTGTACAAGAAGGGGGTAAAAAAGTCTTTGTTTTTTGTCAACAAAATTATGAAGCTAGGCATAGTTGGCCCTCAAGATTCCAAAACCTTAGCATTGGGAACTTGTCAGCATCACCTCCAAAAAGAAAAAGGACAGAGGGAATTTAATAAATAGGGTTACCAACCTATTTCATCACCAATGTCGATTCACATCCACATATCTGTCCCATGGAGAAAATTTTTCATCTTGACATCTGTGGTGTGTGGTGATGTTAGTTCAATTTGAACATGAATTGAATACGTCTAGCTGGGGCTAAGAAAAAATACGTGTGTGATTGGACATTTGTAGGGCCACGAAATCAATTCAATGTGCTTTGCATTGACCCTCTCCAAGATGCACCTAACATGCATCCCATGAGCACATTCATTGATTTAAAAGTAAGAAAGGAGGAGTTGTGCAATTAGCTTGGAAACATCATCATAGGCAAGAATCAATCAAGAGATTTCATTACATTACTTCGCCAATGTGAATAATTTATTGTGGTTGGTCGGCCGAGACAGGAATAATCATGTGATTGCATCTTTCACGTAATTAGTACGTGTTACTTTGGAAAAGCTAGCTATATATATAATGAT
This sequence comes from Syzygium malaccense, assembly GCA_031216405.1. Taxonomy (NCBI): domain Eukaryota; kingdom Viridiplantae; phylum Streptophyta; class Magnoliopsida; order Myrtales; family Myrtaceae; genus Syzygium; species Syzygium malaccense. Next base: position 34,526,186 of record CM062260.1, read on the forward strand.
ATTTAATGGATCAAGTATGTGATTTAGGTCACATGCTGGAGTCAAAGCACTTGTGCAATGAGTGCAAGATGTGAAGGAATGGTGCTGGTTCCTGTTCAGCGTTTTGCTTTAGGAGTTCCGAGTACGAAAAAGGAGGCAAGCCGAGAAATTTCAAGCACAAAATGATGGTGGCGACTAGTGGTGGGGTGTTATAAAAGTGAAAGTGTCTTTTACCCTTGTCTCTCACTTGGCTAGCTTAGTACTCTCCTTTCTCTCTCTAGCATTATTGGAAATTCGTAGAGTTACATAAATAGATTCATTCGGACATATGTAGGTTCTCGAACATCTTTCAACTTAGAACTAATATTGTCTGGTGCTTCGTTTTGTCGAGCTAGAATTAGATGTGAATGGTTGGGAAGAAGAATAGATCTCATTAACTGAGATCCGAATTTTGCGACAGATTATGTGTTTGAATCACGCACAGCGCCACGGCGGCAAGATTCGAACCCCTGCCAACTCCAAGTTAGAAAAGTGATCCAACTCCAAATGGGCCATTTTACCCTTTAGTATTTTCTTTTGTAAGGTATGTATCTATGGACAAATCATAAGGCCGGACGGCCGCTTGGGAGTTTTCTCTTGATGCACCACTTTAGTATTTGTAAAGACATTGTCATAAAATTGTTGTGAGTGACTGGTTCTTGTTAGAATTTAACTTGATCATCCTTGGGAATAATCTACTTCAGTGTCTATAAAATGGCTTGGTATGGTTTGGAAAATTTTCAACTTATCGGAGTTTATAATGTTGGGATTGCACAATAGAAGCCAGATATTAGAAGATTGTCAAGAGGGCACTCATTAATATATCAAGTTGGACTCAACTTCATTAATAAAACAAGTAAGTTATAGGCTAACTATGAATATTAATTTCTCCACTTTGCATCAATTATCCAATATAGGACCCATAACACCATAACGCCCACCTTCACCCAAGTCTCTTTCGATAGACTAAACCATGAAAGATGCCCGTAAATTGCATTGGTCGATAGATTTGTTCATTGACATATTCATCAAACATCAATACACACGAGGAGTGGGCCACCAATCAACCACTGGTTCTGATCTTATTTTTTGGGAGTAGCGGCAGAAGCTCGATACCTCTACACTTGAGGAAATTGCCAAGAGAAACCCAAGTCCAAACCCGTTAACATATTTAGTTAAACCCACGTTCATTCAAAAACTTGAGCCAATGAATTATGAGCCAACTAAGGGTATTAAGTACTCCATACCTCACCAATTTTTCGATGTGAAACTCTTCTAACGCTACTCACACGTGCATCTCAATACATAAATATCAAAGGTTACATTTCAACCTTTGCTCACGAGATCTCACCTTATCTATTTACATAAATGTAAGCTTTTGGATTGAAATTTATTTTGACATGACTTCAGATGGAAACTCCAATTTCCTCATGCTCATCTAATCAGTCACTCTACATTTGTTTGCACCCACCCCCCCCCCCCCCCTCTCTCTCTCTCTCTCTCTCTCTCAATGGGGTATGTGGGAGCCAAGGGAAATGCGACCACAAAACAGCCAGAATTCAGGTTACTCTCATGATTCCCCTTCTCACCTATTCCTAAAAAGGTTCTCCCTGTGCTGGGCATCCCCAACATCTGGACCCATCCCCTCCATTCCCTCTTTCCTTCTTTTGGGTAACATCCTAACATGGCTCCTTCACTAGGTCTTCTCTTACTTTTCCTGAGAATAATTACCGTCAAGACCTTCCCAATGTAGGAATCCGTCCCCCCCTCAATAATGGAGGATGGAATTCCCCCTTTCCATTTCTTCCGATCCTTAGAAAGAAAGGAAGGAAAAAAGGAAAGGAAAATGGTGATGAGTAGAGGCGAAATCGGAAGTCAAGTCGTAGTTCATACAATTCGTTACTCGATCTCAACCTGACCTGCTGAGCTGAGACACTCGACGCCCATCCTCGAAGTCGACTGAGTTTGACTTTTCGATCGGAGATCGGGCTTGAGCTAAACTTCATATGGTTATACGGAGATGATGATCGAGTGTAGCTCGACCTTGAACTCCTGGGTGCTCAACGAGTGATGGGAATGGAAGATTGTTACGTACTTTCATCTTCCAAGATGTGCAAATAATGGCCTTTGACTATGGTTTAAGTTGTCATTATCTTTTTTTTTTTTGGTAACCGAGGATTCGCCACCATTCTTCGGGGACAAGCCCGCACAAGTAATCGGGGTGCCTATACCTCGGGGGAGACTAGTCCAGCAATCCACCGCCAGGGCCCCCTACTTAAATTAGGGAACCGAGTGGGGATTCGAATCCAGAATCTCTGAGGAGGGAAGGAAAGCACCCACCAACTCGGCCATGCGCAGGTGAGTGCCATTATCTTTACTCTCTTTTTTCGAGAATGAAACAACTCTACAACCCCACCAAATCAATACCCAAAATCTCGAATTCCCAAGGCTACCTTTGAAACTTACGGCATATTGTACTGTCAAGTACCATTGTTAGTGTGTTCGCACCCCATCCTTTCTATTTTACTACTAATCCTAAAACTATCAAGATAATTATAAAAAGAATTCCTAAATTTATTATACGAATGCTAATTTAATTCTTAAACCTTTCAATTTGTCCAATTTAGTCTTAAACATTTTGACGATTTACTAATGTAGTCATTCTGATCAATTTTGGCCGATAATAATCGATGTAGAAGCTAACTATCCTACGTGATTTTGCTGGCACTGACGGCCAATGCCGATGTGGATATTCTTTTTTCTATTTTCCTCCGCCGGTCAACGATCATAGGCGAGGGTTGCCCTTGCCAACCGTTGCCTATAACTCCATAGCCGAGACCTCGGCAGCTGGCGGAAGGAAATAGGAAAATAGAAAAATTCTAAAAAATGAATTACCAAAATTGTCCACGTCAGCACCAGCTATTTGAGCACACTGACCGTCAGGTTGTGCCACGTAGGATGGTCAATGTTGATTGGACTACCATGTCAGCGATTTCCAATCAAAATTAGTTAAAAGGAGTACACTGGCCAAATCAAAAAATTTAAGACTAAATTTGGCATATGTATAATGAGTTTAAGACTTTTTTAGTAATTTTCCTAGTAAACCATCTCATGAACACGGAAAATGAAGAAATAGCGGAGTGACTCGATTCCAACCTATTTCATTTCGTGAATTGGATAGTTTACAACTCAACCGCCGTTCAAACACGGGAGAATGCTCAATCAATTTCCTCTCCTTAAACTAAGAGAAAAACATATGACCAAAAAGACACTAAGTGAAAAACACAGGAAAAACCAATGGGAAGGTATGTATACACACATCATAATCAGTGGATACAACCTAAGTGCTTCCCTTACAACTCCGCACGGGCAAAGTCATCCGGTCGTATGATATACATGAAGAAAGTGAAGTGGGGTGCCCACTTTTTTCTGTAAGGACACCTAGAAACCTGCAAACGTATTAAACAAATGATTAATCTATGATTTAAATATGCTAATCCTGTCAGATCCACGTAAATCACAAAAGCTGTAGGAACATTATTTTCAGCCCTCGATGGTTGTTGTCTAGGACTCCTAAAGCTAGGAAGGAAGGAATGTCGACACATTCCTGGAAAGCTCATCCTTGCTAACCTCCAATTGTCTTAATGAGATTTGCATCCTTTAAGCTTAGTCTAATCCATTGCTATCACATCCGAAATACTTTTCATGCTGACAAGATGCCTGAAAGCTCATCCTCGCTAGCCTCCAATCACCCACGAGATCCTCATCCTTAGCTTAGTCTAACCCATCCAATTCCATCTGATTAAACGATGTGCATGCCAGGACTTATCTTTGAGATAGCTTGGGACTGTTCTGTTCTTCACGGGTTCGAGTCGTGCGGCAGTTGAGACCTTAGCTTTTTTCTATAAGCTGTGTTTTCGACCAAGCCGCGGATCATGTAAGTGAAGAGATCATGAGACTGCCTGTGAAAATCATTTATTCACCAACAGCAGAGAAAATGAAAAGTTCGAGATATCCAACTGTTTCTCTACTCCACAAGATCTCGACTCTGTACAAAGCACGAAAACTCCAATACTGGAGTAATTTAGAGTGAAAATGCAAATCACTTAGTAAAATGTAAACTAGGTGGTTAATCACAGTATAGAGAAAATGTTTTGAGTCTATACCTTTATCATAAGATACCTTTAAGTACTTTTCCTTATCTGTCGTACGCATGGAGAGAAAAAAAGACATGATCAACTTCAAAATCTCTTGGATCTTAATAACAAGGCCCGTGGAGAGGTTCGGTTAACCGAGAGCCCATGGAAACACACCAAGCAATTTTCACGAATTGGTTAGGTCCAGACCATTGACTTGTACATATGGACTTGACCCAGAGTTGTCTGCACGCAGTTGGTGGGATTCAAATATATGCATTCAATTCTCGAAATGGAAATGCCCAAATTACGCCAATCCTGATAATCACACAGAAACGATTAGATGCGAACAAGTGTCGAGGGCCACAATCGTACAAAATTCAGGGACTAGAATGCAACAAATGGTTGAACTACAGGGATTATGGGTGTAATTTATTCTTAAATGAGACTTACAAGCATAATGGTTTACTTTGGGCCAAACAAAATGGACTTAGGATGGCTTGATGGCCAGGCATATATATTTTGGGCTTGACCCTTAGCAAGCAAGTATTTGAAATACTAGGCAAGCCCCTGAGCTAAAGAATTTTGGTATGGTCATATGTTTAGGCAATAGAGAACATCTTCTCCTGTAAAAGATTCAGTCTTTGCACACATGAACGGGACGCTACCAACATATTTATATTAAAGTCTCTCCGTAATATTAATCAATTAGGACTAATTTGGGCCGCAATTATATTCCATCCTAGCCCGATTATAAAATATCACCAAGGTAATGATACAGTCAACAATCTGGTAAAAAGAACATGGGAAATTGACTTTTTGTGATAAGTAAGAGTCAAGTTTGGATTTCATTATTTTCTCGAAACGAGCTAAAACGTGAAAAACGTTTGAGACATTATTTTCATATCGCCCCCGAGGCTTTTTCGTTCTCAGGACTTGCAGGCTGTGAGGACAATGCTACAAAATCTCAAAATGCTAAAGCTCGCCGTGTGAAAAAGAAACTCTGGGTTACGAAAGCTCGCTAGGTTGATGAGGTATTCCGAGCTACAAAAGCTTGCCATGTGAAGAGGAAACTCTTGGTTACGAAAGTTTGCCGAGTTGATGAGGCGTTCTGGACTGCAAAAGCTCACCATGCAAATAAAATTCCAAGACTGTGATTGCAGCCTAACGGAAGAAGATCACTCTTTTTTTTCGTCTGAGCACATAGGTCGGCATCATTAGGAGAATCGAGGAACTCGACCACTAGACAGTTGGCTTAGCGACCACTCTTCTCGTCGGCGGAGGACAGGTAATTGGGCATGGCTGAGGCCATGGGCCATGAGTTACATGGGCCTTGGCCCAACTGATTTTGTTTAATTTGCAACTGTTTTGTTATCTTCCAAAATTCAAAACTCGGGCATTCGGCTCCCCCAGCTCCCCCAACTCCACATTCTTCCTTCTTCTTTTCTTCTAAGAGTCATGTGAGTAGGGGTGAGCATGGTCCGGATTGGGCCGGTCCAACACCTAACCCTGGGACCAACCCGTGCAGTGTTGGTCCCCAATTTTTAGGACTGAGGACCGATTCTATTGAGCTTGGGACCGAGGACTGGACCAACCCTCTGGGTCCAGTCCAGTTCCAGGGTCAACCTGGGACCAACGAACTTTTTTTATGTTTCATTTTTTGTATTCATTGAAAGGACAAATGGTATACTTTGAAAATACATATCCATTGTCAATACAATATTGAGTAACCAAACTATGGATCCTGGTACAAATCAAATAAAAATCTAACATAATGCAACAACAAAAATCTCCACTTAGTAGTATACGAACACGTGAAATAAAATTAAAAAATAAAATGGTCAAGATATGTAACATAAACTATAAATTATACAATTTCATATCTTGTTCATTCTCAAAAGATTGTTTCAATTTCTGAATACTTGAAAACAAAACAAACAACTTCATAACTTATTCATGAGACACTGAGGAGGGCTAAGTGAGGCGACCTACGTTCGTCGTTCGTGAGGCGCTGAGGCAGGTCAAGAGAGGCAAGCTAGTTCGTGAGGCGAGCGAGAAGAGGCAAATCTAGTGAACAGCCACAGAGAAGCGAGAGAAGAAGAGAGGCGATGCTTAATAGTTAATAGGGTTTTTATTTTCAATGCCAGAAGAAAAGGTGAGAGGGGTCTTAGGTTCTTTGCAAAACAAATATACATGTAGGGTTGGTCAGGGTTAAACCAACCCTAAACTCTCAAAATCGAGGACCAACCTGCATAGTACAGGGTCCAAAAGTCCCAAGACCAAGGACCGACCCAGTCCCCTTGGGAACCGGACCAGGATCGGCCGGGTTGGGCCGAACCAAGACCGATCCAAGGTCAACCCTGGACCGTTGCTCACCCCTACATGTGAGATTCTAATGTCATTTAACTCAACTACACTACTCAACCCCCACAAGTTCAAAACCACTTTTTGTGCATATTAACGTTCGAGAATGCCGACCGCCCCATGGATAAAATCTAAACCCGTCAAAATAGGTCATAAACTCATTTCTTAACCCACATTTGACGAGTCCAGTTGTTATACGGGTAAGTTATATTCAGTACATAGGTCATAAATGGGTTTAGAAAGATAAAATCTAAAATAATATAGGTGTTAAATGAGTTCACAGCTTACTTAGACCCAACCCACTTCTATGACTCTCTTTTCACTCTATCTCGCCTTTACTTGATCTCCAGTCCGTGCTCTCACCTCATTTTGAATATGAGTTTTCCTAAATTTGGTTAAATATGGAAATGTTTTAACAATGAGTATGGATCGAGTATAAGTCACTAAATTTGTATTGCATGGAAATATATCAAAACGGGTTAAATCGGCCAATTTGGATCGGACTATTTTTTATCCGACCCACCTGTTTGACCGGTCTAATGAAATCTTAGCCGATGCGCGTGTATTCACAATTATTAATGATGTTTATGCTCAATTAATCTCTAGAACGGCAATCCCACTTCCAACTATGGCTTATCTCCGAGACGAATTATTCAAGCGCGTTAGAACATTTATATTCAACTTGCTGCTGGACAAATATTTAATTCGCGAGAGAATTGAAGTTCCTATTTCTTCCCATATTTTCCTTTCCTTTTATTTTCTTTTTCCATTTTCACGGCGATCAACTAGAGTTTGAACAACGAGTTCGAGTCGAAAACGTTGACCTCGAGAGCGGCCGACTCCGACACCGGCACAAGCAGTGAGTCACTTTGTCCTGGAGTTGCGAGCTCTCATCCCAGCGTGCAACACAAATTTCAAACAAGGAAGTGATTAAAGTAGGAATTGATTGACCCGTGTTTTGTGCATTTGCTTGTTGTTTATTAACAATTGGGTATTGCAGCCTAGGCAGGCACTATACTAATTGTTTATTAGCAAGCATCATTAAAATATCTAACACCTGTCTCTTTTCTCCGAATAAAGGTACTGCCATTGCTGTATAAAAAAAAAAAATCTGCACGTGGAATAAGAATTGTCGGCAAGAGAGCGCTAAGAATCCATAGAAAAGGCAAATGCCTCGCGAGACACCAGACGCGGCTTGCTTATTGATAGAGCGGATGGATCTGTCATTACTTGAAGCTTAGGAAAAACTAATCCGTTAAACAAGATTTAGCGAACCCAGAAACAGTAATTACTTATAATTTTATCGATGTAAAAAAAAGAAAAGAAAACGTAGGGCGGGGGAAGTTTATTAGCACGTATTCGTAGAAAATGCTTTCATTTTGCTCTATACATAACAAGTTAATTATGAAAATCGTAATGAACCTTGCGTGTGGACAGGTCCTTGGCTTTGAAGTCTTGAAATAACCAAAAGTTGCGCCAATAAATTAATGTGTTGTAGTGTTACATGAATTGGATAGTGTGGAATAAGTACACTCTTTTTGGCGGGGCGCAAGTAGTGGAATAAGCACACTTTATAAAGACTTTTAAGTCATCAAGACGTTTCTCTGTGTGATCTCTTTTTTATGTCTCAAAAGTGTTATTTTCAACTCGAGCATCGAAACAAAATAATGAGTCCTCACGCGTACCACCGCGGTGGTTGATCTAGTGGCGTAGGACATAGGAGTGTCAAAATCGAACCGAAAAACTGAACCGAACCGAAAATTTCATGCATTTCGGTTTGGTTTCGATTTCGGTTCGGATCATCGAAATAAACCAATTTTTCTTTTCATTTCGGTTCATTTCGGTTCGGTTCGGATCGAACTAAATTGAAACAAACACTTTGGTTTAGGGCTATTTCGCCCTCTCTCCCCTTCTCTCTCCTCTCTCCTCTCTCTTTTTGCTTGATGAACTTGAAACCAAAAACGGATCCGAACCAAACCGAACCAAAACAATTTTTCGGTTCGGTTCCAATTCGGTTTGGTTCCAATTCGGTTCGGTTCGGTTTGATTTTTCAAGAAAACCGAACCGAACCGTTTACACCCTTGGTAGGACATGCTCCCAAGCGGTTGTGGCTCCTTGGGTCAGGTGTGAATCCCCTAGTCGCTCTTCATCTGCGGCATGGGTGCGATCGTGCCATGATGGGAGGGTGACTCTACTTTCACTAGTACTATGGTGGAGCGATGTTAATGAGCTTGATCAAAAGGAGTGGTGGCTGACGACCCGAACTGAATGTTCTGTCGCGTGTGCAGAACTCCCGCGGCGAACGCCCAACATGGTCACAGGTGCAGATTGGCCGTTCACACCTTCTTCGTTCATCCAAAAAAGAAAGTCCTCACGCACCACTGAAATGGCGACACATGTATAGCTTTCATTTTTACAGTTACTTTCATTCTCTTGTTGATAAATGAGTATTTCTTCTCCAATTGGTTGGTTGTGCTTATAACATGACCCTTTCATTTCTTGTTGTTGAAGTAATTCACAAGTCAATCGACTGACATGCACCCAATAATGCCTTAATTTGATCATGCAAAAAATTTACGTGTCAATTCTCATTTTGCAAATCATCCCATGTCTCTACTTGATTCTCATCATCTAATTGCCTACTTCACTAAAAAAGCTCTAAATGTGGAGCTCGTGGTATAGCATAGGACAGTTGAGATTCGATTAATAGTTTCGAGGTATCAAATTTATGCTGTCAAACTTAAGGGTTGATTAAGCAATCGGTCTTTTTGAATGGCTAGATTAATTTAATACAATCTTTTCTTCATCTGAGTGCCGAGACTTGCTTTAAGCAAGTTTAGAGAGTCTTTGTTGTTGTTAAATATGTCTTGAATTTTATGTACTCGGTCTGGTTCATCACCCGACCCGACATATTTTTTGTGCGACCCAAAAGTGGAGAAAAAATTGAGATTTAGTTTGTGATGAAGGAGCAAGCGAACAAATCTCTATGGCGGTCCGCCTAAGCTGGAGCAATCAAACAAATGACTTGGGGGGTTCGGGGGCGTAGCCTCGGAGAAAATTTTTTGGGGAGCCCTATTTATACTGCGGCTAGATTTTTTCGTTGATTAAGAGAGATTTTCGTTTTGGTAGAGATTTGTGAACCATGAGATTTTGTTAAGTCATTTTTTCGACTTCTGAAAACTATACTCTCTTTGATTATAGTGAAATCTTGTTTTGCCTCGCCTGTGGATGTAGATCACCTTGTGATCGAACCACGTAAATCATTGTGTTCTGTATTTGTTTTTTTGCATTTGTTTCGAACAGTTGTCTTATGTTGTAAGTGTGATGGTCAAATAAAACATACATATATCTATATATACAGAAAGTATGTGCATGTTGTGTTTTACAAGTAGTGTCTAGTGTTCTAAGTAAAGATATATAAGGTACTTAAAAAACAATAAGCTGCTTAGAAAGTTTGCCTCTTCAATATCAAAAGTGAACCAAAACGACGACCGCTCACATGTGTTGAACAATCGTTTCTACTTTAAATAAAGAAAGAAGAATCTACAGCATAGTGGAAGTGTATCAACATAAACCAAGAGACTATTTCTACCGAAATCATACTCATCCTATACCCTAAACGTACCATCTTCTAATGAGTGATGATCACAAAGCATGTTATTTCCCATAAAACCAGCCAAACTCAAGGATTGCGCTTTGAAAGTCATCTTGAAACAAAGGGTTCTCTCGGGTGCTTTAGATAAAACCAACCGATTTGGGGCCATGTTAGTCTCAGCTTTCTCTTGTCAGTTTTTTGATTGATCGGTTTCGAGCACGGATATCTCCCGCACATATTTGTATTTAGTTAAATTTGCATGTGTAGTATAATCGTTGCCGTAACACACCATTTGGAGTTACGGTTTGGAGGAAATTTCCTCCAATGTGGAATGCGGGAAAACATAGCTCTCCTATTTGCGACCCAATGCCATTGCTCAAAACTTCCATGTATGATAATTAAGCAGATAACCGAAATTCTCCATATTAGAAAGTTGGTTTGTTCGCGAAGTAAGATAACACATATATAATTCATCATCATGATAGATTATATGTGGAGAATTAGTGTCTTGCAAAATCTTAAACCGGGAGTGCAAATGTCTTATATGAGCCATCGTATCATTGGGATCCCATGTGTCTAATGTCTCACATGTGGTGGACTCGCATAAATCTAGTGCATGCGTTTACTTTTCATAAACTAGATATGTGGAGACGGAGAAACCAAATTAAATTCGAAGATAATGACGGACAGAGTAATGAGGTACTGATAATATCTGAATTCTAGATTTGTACTTTGATGTCATGTCAAACGACCGTTCTCCGAGAGTCTCAAGGAAAAGGATCCACAATGTATTTCCTAGTGAATCTCTTAACATGATTTATGGCCACAAATGACCTTTCACGAGTTAGTTTTGGTGAGTACATTGTATCTCCATGAGTGATCACCAAGATAGAAAGAAACGACTAGATCATGTGTTTCTCATTAAACCATACCGAATTTTCCAACTCCAAATTCCGGCCAAAAAAGTTTAGGAGAAGATCGCAACTCCATTCCTCAAACTCCAAAGCTTGCATGTGGAAGGAGATAACCCAAGTTATCCACACATTAAGATGTAATGTCAGCCAAATGAATCTTAAACACTAAGTTCATCACGCGATCACTCAATGCATAAGTGGAACTCCATCATGACAACATCCCGCGAGTGTTACGGCCTGGCAATACCTTCTATACATTTAGGGCATGATTGCCCGAAGAAGACAAAAACTAGCGAAAGCGACCAACACCCACGCACAAAACACTTCAAAAACTTTCCCTCAACTTGTGGTGTTGAAAAGACTTGAAAAGAAGGGAGGAGAAAAAGGAAAGCTTTGCACAATTCGTCCCATTACTAGCATTTCACTTTCGGCGCGAAGCTACACGCAAGTGATCGATGAACGCAATATTAAACATGACAGATGTATATGGATGGGGAGGAATAACTTGGACTTTTCGACACGTCAATCACCTGAAAATGTAATGGCACGTTAAGAGAATGATAGGATGACTGTCCTTAAAGACCAAACTCATCCTGTCAAATCCAACCAACTGTTTATACATGAATTACACGGCTCGCCTTAGACTCCATAAGCTAGGCTTTGTTTTTTTATGCACCTGTTATATCGTGATTGATTCTGTTCACCATATCACCTACGGAACGAGTCTATCCGATATTTTCTACCGCTGCCAATAATCACCGTGTTATATTCGTAGAACTTACTATTTTTGTCCTCGTGAGTGCACATACGCTTGATGTGATGATTGCACATGTGCTGGTGTTGTGTGGAAAATTATGCACGTGGGGTCGTGGTCCTGGCTTCTGTTTGTGAAAGGGTTGCCCTAGCTGACGATGTGGAGGTTTTTCTGAAAATAGCAACGTGCGCTTCATCCACTTGATTGACGTTCGATTTGGAAAAGAAAGATCGAAGGGCTTTGTTGCAGATTAGATGATGATTTGAAAAGATGGGCTTCTATCGATTTCGTGGCTGTCGAACACGGGGAGCGTTGACTTTCCAGGATATATCACACCTTAGCTGTCCGTATACTTGCACTATTGACGTACACAAACCCTAGCATACGCTTCAGTAAGAAGATATCGCCAGAAACCCACGATACAGGCTTAAGGCAATCGTATATTCTAAGTAATGGAGTTCAAATATGGTTCATGAAGCTTTGGAAACATTTATACTCTAATTATCTACGATTAATGCTCCGGTCAATGACGTGGCCGTTGTCCTTCCTAGATTTTATTTCGTAGAAAGTGAAAGATTTGGAAACATTTTCCTAAAAATGATCATTTATATAGCTTATAAAATGAATGAACGAAAAATAATTTCCTCATCTACGAAAATATTTAAACGTAAATTATTGTTGCTAATGAAAGCGTTTTTTGACTAGTTACTTCAATCGAAATAAGCGATCATTTTTAGGAAAATTTTTCTAAACCATTTATTTTCAACAAAACAAATGAAGTCTTAGTGCAGACTTAAGCAAACATATTGTTGTATTATATGAAATGTCAAATAAAGCTCCTATAATTGATAATCTTATCTTATCTCCACCCATCTTATGTAAATGTCTGCATGGATGACTAACACACACACACACACACACACACATATATATATATATATATATATATATATAATCTACATATCGCTGGCTTTCATTTCTATTGACGATCAGAGTAATAGTTCATAAATAATGAGCCATACTTTAATTTTTAAATGTTGGCATCACACATCGAAATCAGGCTCTCATCATATTTTTTCACTTCAACAAGCAAATACTTGTTAATGGGAAATGTCTATTTTTGGAAAAGGAAGCTCAATGTGAATCCTGGCGCGGTTCAAGTTTAATGTCCCATTGCTCTTTTCCTACTTTTAAAAGGCTTCCTTTTAGTTGTCTACTTGTAGCTTCATCTTTAAGAATACTAAGTTTGAAATTTCAACTCGGAATTGCAAAAATATAAACGACTATCGATCATCATCAACCATAGGTTAAGCGCTCTTCAAGATCAACCGGTCCATGCAAGAAAAACCCTTGCAAGATAAAAAGAAGGCCTATTTAAATCATGACGAAAATATCGTAGTTCTCTTTCAAACGCCTACCGAAATCGGGTTGGAAGGATGGATTCATTTCTGTCCGTTCATGGATATTATCCAAAACAGAACTCATGTTTGTTAGTGATGGACATAAGATCACACCATCTTAATTGAAGCATTTGATTTGAGGAAGCACAATCACGACCACTTCCGGCCTATTGAAAGTTGAAACCCTACTCTGATTCTCGATTCCTTTTCCATCAGAAGGAAGAAAAGGGCAATGATAATCACATCACGAGGTCTTTCCCAGTTGTCTTGTCACTTCAACTACTAGCACTTAGCACTTGTCAACAAGTTAACATTGTTTGACCGAAAGACGAGCCCCACCAACTTTGAAAAGTCTATTCGACGAGGCAGGGCGCGCGAGTCTTTCACTGATTGATTCATCTGAGACGGAGTTTATGAGATTAAACATGTTTCAATTCAAGGCGCGAGTGAAGGAGGAAGAGAATCGGTATAGGCGTTCATAGGCATGTATAGGCAGGCATTTAGGGTCTATTAGTCCCCAACCCAAGTGCATTGTAAGAGAAGAAGGTCCAAAAGCAAGTACCTTTCTATCACCAACCAAATAGTGCTGACAATAACCTTCCACTATCAAAGGAAAGGAAAGAATTCTTTCCTTGACGCGTTACTATATATCAAATCACACATCTTTAGACCCCTCTAGCCCTAATCATGTGTCCATCTTTCAATCATATGCATCGCCTAGTATAGTGAATACGATATGCTCGATTCATTAGCGACTAAGATCTTGTCCACGTGTTGATATATCCCGACTTGGAAGACGTGAGATTGTTATCTAAACTTGATATGCTCTGTTGCTACAGCAACACATCTTTGGACAAAGCTATGTATTCAGCACAAACCAGAGAGGTTATATCGAATCAAGATCAATCGAGACACTTAAAACCGGACTCGACGGTTGTTTAGGACCACGCCACACCCCACCCCAGCCCCCTCGGGGATGATGGCAGGACGAGAAATGGAAGCAGCCCACGTGGAACTTCACGTATGGCCCCCTGTCTTGACCAAGAAGGGAGGAAGCCTCTGTCGTCATCGTTTTTCGTTTTTCCTTTTGGTCCACTTCAAGGTGGGCCGACAGATGAAAAATGAAGATTTGTGTTTGAATAGTTTGATGAGGAAACATGGAGAGATTAAGCAGAGTGCTTCTTTCCTGTTGAAAGGGAACGTGAATGGAGTCCAGTTGTACATTCTTTTCGTATCTTGGAGATAAAATACAGATGCATCTACCCATCTTTATCGTCGTTTAGAAAGAGGTTGCGTATCTTAATTAGTAATCGGTGATCTAACTTGGAAAACGGTAGAAAAGGAATAAAAACAATCAATAATTTACATCATATATTTTATCTTAACGAGACCCGCTTTACGAAAATGTTGAACGATTTTCTGTTTTCTATTCCTTTCTAAAACACACCATAGAAGGGGAGCTTGGTTTTAGCTTCACCATATTATTACTTGCGGACACACTCACGTTGCTTTCAATTAATCCTTCTTGAAATATACGCTTTTAATGTCAAATTTATCGACATAGACATTACCCAATTTGTGTTCAGTTTAGATGCAGGTGATATTCGATTTTGTAATTCTTCAATCCCATATTTTCGCTACAATCGATAAGTGTACAAAAGTACAATTGCGAGTGCAGGTCATTATAATGAGAACGGTTATGTGGGATGATGAAGCAAATCAAGAAAAAGGATATTAGGATGTCCAACTCAAAAACTTAACCTTATAAGTTGAGGGAGATCCCATGAACATAAAATGTATATAAATCCAGTAAACAAAGGATATGAGATACTTTAGCAAAAGATTAAAGACAAGCAAGTCAAGGGTAAAATTACCAAAAATATCCTAAACTTATTGTACAACGGCCAATTTAGTCATAAACCTTTTAATTGTAACAATTTAGTTCTAAATCTTACGATAATTTGCCAATGTAGTCCCTCTAGCCAATTTTTCTCAGAAATCGTTTACATGGACATTGACCCTCCTACATGGCACGATCGACATTAACGTAAACAAATTTTGCAATTTTTAAATTTTTCTAAAACTATTTTTATTTTTTGCTTCCCTTTTTCTTCTTTCCTTTCTTTTTTTTCCAACTCTAGGCCGACAAGGTCCCCGATCGACTCTCACTGGCAATGGGCAAGGGCCTCCATGCCATCATCGGCCACAGGCCATGGCGTTGGGCTGTTGCCCAAATCTAAGTGAGCGATGCGACCGTTGTCCGAGGCCGGTGAGAGCGTCGCGGCCCTCGGCCTTGCTTGTGACTGTCGAGGGTCGGCCAGCCCAGTGTTGAAAAATAATAAAAATAGAAGAAAAAAATAAAAGAAAAAATATAGAAAAAATATAGAAAATTATAAAAATTATCCACATTAACACCAGTTGTACCACACAGGAGGGCCGGCACTAATATCGGTGATTCCCATCCAAAATTGGCCAGAATTGACAAATTGTCAAAAGATCCAGGACTAAATCGACACGATTAAAAAGTTTAGCTAGTACTGAAACCGTACAATAGTTTTATGACTTATTAAGTAGTTTTTCCCGCAAGCCAAGAACCAACAGTTTCGATTTTCCGACACACAGAACTATTAAATTAATAAAAGCTGGTATTTTTTTTTTGGGATCATAAACAAAAGCTAGTATACAAAATACGCGTATGATGACAATTCCATGGTTTTCGAAACTAAAAAAAAAAATCAAAGGAAACATGGCGTGGAAAATGGGGAATCAATTAAATACGAAAAGTATAGTCATAGGTGGGACTTCGCTAGACAAATGGGGCAAGTTTCAATGGTTTCGGCTGTCAGTGCTTCGGTCCTGGCAGCCTCCCGATTGGGCTCCCAATTTCGTCCCTCCAGAAAATACAGAAAAAAATAATAAAGTATTACATATATATATATATATATATATATATATTCAATCGGCCTTTGAAGGGACACGTGGCGGTTTCCCAACACGACTACGTTTAACTGGGGGTTGGGGGACCGCTTCGATGGCTTCTCGTCGAGGCACGCGGCGGGCCACAGAGATTCCCGCCGCCACAGCCATCTCGTCTTCGTCTTCCTCTCCCTCTCTCTCTCTCTCGCTCGCTATTTCACCACGTTTCCGTGTCACTTTTGAACAGTCGCGAACAATGTCGGGTGCTTTAGATCCGGGGAGATTGTCTCGTGATTGAGTGATCTTGTGGCCTAGCATCTCGTGTGATTGTCACCGGGGTTGACCGATTGGTTCCTGCCGACGTGGAGATATTCCGGGGATAAAATCTAAGGATCGGGTTTGGATGTTTTCCCGGACGCGATATGGACGGTCCGGGGCCGCTTTTTCTCTCTCCGTTACCACGGAATTCTCGAAATCCATGGATGGGGTCAGGGCGTGTTAGGAAAGCCGGGCATTAAAGGAATCGGTGCAGCGTGGAACGCCTAATCATCTTAACTGATCCATAGCTCATTAATTCAGACTTTTGAGTAAAGGCGGATCTTACTGAACATGTCGACGGACTCGAATTTGAGCAGCTTGCTAGTGATTTCCTCGAGCGAAAGATATCGTATATATCTTTGCATACCTTCAATTACGGGTTCAACTCGTGGAAGCATTCAACAATATGATACTGGAGCAAAACTCCCCAAGCCCAAGCATCATCCCTCATAATTAACCATATGCTTTCTGTTTTGTCATTAATCAAATTCTGTCTGGACAAATGGGGTACAACCATTATGTGGACGTACAAGATCTCTCGAAAAGCAAAAAAAAAAAAACAAGCAAGAGAGAGAGAATAGATATGAATGTTTCATTTAGGCAACTTCAAGAAAAGCAGATCTCTCCCAACTCCAAAGGGCCTTAACTTGCTTCCCAAGAGCACTGATCAAGCAACGCCACGTCCCCCACGATCTCATTGCTGCACAGAGAGGACCCCTTTTTGGAGCAATTCTAGAACGTGGCACTTCGATCTCCCCGTTCAGGCCCCATGGACATCGGTGGTTTTTTTTTTTTGGTCAAAAAGCTTGCCATTAAGACAATGGCTTTCGACTTTGCTTTTCTCCCCGTAGCTGGACACCCTTTTGGGAGGTAAAGATGGTGGAACCAATAATGGCAGCCTCTTCTTGCTGCTGCATTAAACAAGCAACATCTCCTCTTCATGATCAACTTAGCCCCATGATCAGATCATGATCAAGTGAAGAAGATGAAGATCGAATGAGGATATGATGAAAAGATGGCTTTCGCCGTTCGCTGATGATCGAATGGACTTTGTATCCTTTTTAAGCGCGTGAAGAGTTTCGCTTGCTTCGCGTCCTTTCGCTAGCGAATCGCCGTCGAGATCGCACGGTTCGATGAGTGAGATCTGTTCTCGCTGATGATGAACGCTCGGGATCAAGAAGAAATAAATAGATTAAGCGAAAATAAGCCCGAGTTACAAGTTGGCCCCCCAATCAAAGAAGAAATCAAACGAAGAAAAGACGACCGGAAAGATACAAAATTAGACCCCCTCCGAAATTATAACCGGACGCTACAATCTGTTCTTTTTTCGCTCAACAAAGTTATATTTTTCATGCTGAGCGAAACCCTATTTTCTTCACAATTTCCTGTTTACAATCGAACCTCGCTTTGGCCCTCCTAGTTTTTTAAATTTTTTATATTATGAATTTCCATTTCGTCTTCTCAGAAGTTATTGTTGATAGAAGCTGGCTGCTGCTCTGGGTACCAAACATACTCCATATTCCACAAGTTGTCCGATGTGTCCCCATCATCCAACCACTGAGTGTTGTTCTGATCCATGCATGGTTGGAAGTCCAATCCATAGTTGAAGTATCCACCAGGACTAGTAAGAGATGACTCCTGGTAACATCCTTGGCCATTATTAGGCTGGTAATAATCCGGGTTCAGGTTGTCGCCAACCGGGATGGGGTAATACTCGGTCAGGTCTGAGACGGGTGAAACCTGCGCGCCGAAGGAGTCCGAAGATGCCGTCGTGCAGGAGTTCTCCGGGGTGCTGTAACTTGGTGTCACATTCACGTGCACGCCCCTGTAATCGCCACCCATGCCCACCAGTGCCGGTGGGAAAACCATGTTGCCGATGTTCGTCGCGGCGGTGGCCATTGTGGCGGGCTCTGCCATGGCGGAGGCGGCGGCAGCAGTCGAGACGGAGCCGGAGGCGGCTTGAATCCTCTCGACCAGCCTCGGCATCCACAGGTAGCGCATGGCGTCCTTGAATTGCTTGCTGTTGACATCGCATTTGAGCTGCTTCGCGTGCTTCTGCACCCGGGTTCTCCAGTAGTTCTTGATCTCGTTGTCTGTCCTGCCCGGCAAGTGCTGCGCGATCTTCGACCATCTATAGATAATTACCCAGAAAAAAAATCGTCAAAAATTCATCGAGAGGAAAAATGAACACGTCACCGTGATTTCTTTATCGAATAAATATCGGATCGACAGATACTTTGGGGGATATAGAGACACGTACCGATTGCCCCAACGAGCATGGAGTTCGAGAATCAAGAGTTGCTCTTCGAGGCTTATGTTCCCGCGCCGAACGTCGGGGCGGAGATAGTTCAGCCACCGCAGACGGCAACTCTTTCCGGTCCGTTTCAAACCTGCAAATTCGTGGTTGCAAACACGAGCATTGATTAGATTGAATAAAGCTGAGCTCTTTCTCTGGGTAAAGTAGCCATCAAGATACCAAAGGAATAAATAGTAGTAAGCATCCCTATCGATCTCCTGGTGCATATGCTTTTTTCGATGTCTGCACCTTTAACTTCTATTCAAAAGCGGACGCATTAAAAAGAAACCACCGGCCATGACAAGATACGTCCCATGTTTTCTTGATTCTTTTAAGGAACACGTAACTCACACAATCTGCCTATCTCAAACAAAAAGAGGAAAAAAGAGAAAAAGACTGAACAGTATTTTTCACATGTGGGTTTTTCTCTTTCAAGAAAACGTGTACCGCTTGGCTTTCCACTTGACTCCAAGTCCAACACATTTCATGTTTGGCTTCTTGGGTCTAGTACGATCCAAGAAGGAGAACCTAGACGAGATGAACTCGGACCGAAGAAAAGAGAGAGACACAGACCCGGGTTTCGTCTTCCATCCGAAAATGACTTCGGATCATCGACGGGCAAACCAATCGACCGCACGATGCTATACTATTCACCTTCTATATCCTACATACACATGCACCAGAAATCTCGACAACTCTTGATTATCGATCCGTAAATTACCTGCGCTGCGGGCGAGCGAGTTCCAGCGGCCGTCGCCGTGGTTGGCAATGTAATTGATGAGGGTGAGGTCCTCCTCCACAGTCCACGGACCCCTCCTCAGATCCTCCATCATCGCCTGCTGATCATCTTCCTGGCTGTCGCCGCTCTGGTTGGTGCCTCTGATCCCACTCGCATCCATCTGTCCTCTCCTGCTACCGATTCTTGATCCCCCTCCTCCTGCACCTCGTGGGGCTGATTGGATTGATGGCGAGGAAGAGCAGGAAACGAAAACTGGGTCTTTGCGATGAGAGTGAGAGGGAGAGAGATAGAGAGAGAGAGAGAGAGAGAGAGAGAGAGAGAGAGAGAGAGAGAGAGATTGATAGGATTAGCACAGGGAGGACAGAGAAGGTGGGGCTTTTATAGAGAAAAAGAGAGTGAAGGAGGAGGAGGAGGAGGTGGTCCAGGTGGGGTTGGAACAATAGAAAGGCAAAGCCAAAGAAAAAATGAAGAAAAGAAAAAAACGATTTTTTAAATATTTAATTTATATAGTGAACGTGTGAAAAATGCAAAGCCGCAATAGGGGAAGCTATTAGAGTAAGTGTTTAATTAAAACTTTAATAAGAGGGCCTTGGGGGGGTTTGATTAGAGTTTAAAGTGTTGTGGGATCGAGGCAGCTTGTTCGACTCTGACTTTCTGGCTTATCTTCAAAATTTGTGAGATGGGAGTAGGCGTGATCGGTTCCCGATCCGGTCCGGTTCCAAGGTGGAACTAGGAATTGGACCGAGAGAACCGGTTTCCAATTTTGGGAACCGCAGATCGGACGGGTTGGTTCTAGGATCCGGTCCAGTCCAATGAAACCGATCACTTAGAGTTTAGTTTTTTTTTTTAACACTTAAGGTTTGATTCACATTTTATTAATTTTTGTTAATGAATTTATGTCAATGAAGTTCACTTAGGGTTTAATTCACATTTTACTAATTTTTATCAATGAATTTATAATAATGAAGTTCACTTAGAGTTTAGTTCATATTTTATTGATTTTTTTAAAGAAAAAAATAACAAAAATATATATTAAATAGTCGGCCCGGTCCGGTCGGTCTGGTTCCCCGTTGGAACCGAGAACCGGACCGCCCGAAAATCGGTTCCGCTTTTAGGAACCGTGAACCAGATCGATAGTCCCGAGAACCGGACCAAACCCGTCGGTCCGGTCCGGTCCCGGTTTGGGCAGTCTAAGTTGCTCACCCCTAATGGGGAGAGGGAGAGTTTGAAAGTGTTTTCCGTCGTTCTTGAAACAATTTGCTACTCCATTTGTGATTTTCTTTCTAATTTTCTTCTTTTTTTTAGGGTTACAATCGGTCCAAAACATGAATTGGTTGTGATTGGATTTTTTTTTTGGTAATATTGTGAGTAGACTTGTTAAAATGATCCATAAATTCATTTCGTAACTCATATTTGATGAAATAGGTTGTTATATGAGTTGATTATATTTAGTAAAAGGATTATAAATGGGTTTAATATAAGTGTTAAATAGGTTCACAATTTACTTAAATTTAACCGATTTTCATGGCTCTCTCTCTCTCCTTCACTTGATCTTGCGCTCGCTCGCTCACTCCGTGCTTTCACCTTAATTTGAGTATTAAATTTTCTAAATTGGGTTAAATATAAAAGTGTTTTAACAATATGATATGAGTTGGATATGTGTCTGGTCGGGTATGGGTCCTTATATTTGTATTGCATGAAAATGGGTCAATTGGGTCCGACCATTTTCTCTCTTGTCCAAACTTGACCCGACTCACCCATTTGACAAGTCTAATTGTGAGTGACAGTATCCATCTTCTCTTAATTTTAAATTGCTTTTCTTCTTGGGCGGATTTGATTTATACTCGTGTGTTCTTCCGGTAAATTTTGCTCATCTTTCGCACCGTTGCTATGTGGAGGGTGAAAAGATCTAGATTTACAATATGGATGGATAAAGATAAGTGGAGAGCGAAAAAATTGCATCTCGAGAACACAATTTCTTGATGTTATAAGTAAACCATGTATTATTTCTTTTTTATGTGTTTTTTTTTGGGGGGGGAGGATAATTTATACTCGTGCGTTTATGTAGTAATTTCATTCCTCTTTAGACTTGTTAGTATGTAGAAGATGATAACATCGAAATTTACTGTATAGGCCAACAAATATAAGTAGAGAGAGAAAAGATTGAAATGCAAAAATTATATTTATTTTATTTATTTTTCCTTCATTATCTTATCTAGTGACTGCTGTAGCATGAGCTAGATTCTTGGTGCACAAAATAATGGCACTAAGTGTTTCACTTTGGCCCGTCCCTAAGCTAGCATCTTAATGGGACTCGTTAAGTCAACTTAATTATAGAAACGACACATATTCCACTTAATCCAGAAACTTCATTCCGTTTCACAAAATCCCACGTAAATGTGACATAAGGTAAAAACTAACAAGTGCCGATTTTCATTCGAGTTGTTTTGTGAGCCGAGTTCATTTTTATGACTTGACATGACAAATGTTGGAATGTCCAACGTAAAAATTTAAGTTAATGACTTGAGGAAGACCATATGTGTATAAAGAGTGACAAAAACTCCACAGACAAGCGATGTGAGATATTTTGACATCCTCTCACATGTACAAATCGGATTATGGATGACATGTGGAATTAGACAATTAGGGGGCCGCACAGGCCATATAAACTGGGACAAAACCCGTCTCTAATACCATTCCAGAAAGTCCAACCTAAAAACTCAAATCAATAAGAGGACGTTGTTCCCTCCTAAGTAAGAGGTTAAACTACTTCGTCCGAGATCTCGTGCGGGTGTCGACATCTCTCGGACGTTAAACACTTACAGAAAATAATTTAACAACCAAGTCGAGAGAAATTGTTGTCATTTGTGAGAGCGCGCGGGATGTATGTAGAGCACTATGATTTCTTATTTATCGTATCTTGAATATTTCATGTAGAAGATTACTGTTAGAGATATTATTTGATAGATTAAGAATATTATTTGATATGTTATTAATTCCTTTCAGAAAACATATAATATCTCGTGTGATTCCATGAATCGCACCGGATTATTTCGTATGCCATCATGCATTTACCCTTTTAATGTATAGATTCATTAAATACAGTCTTTGTAACCTTTTTCAATATTTATTGAATGAAATACAGGGTTCCTGCAATTAATTTATCATATTTCGTAAAATACATATAATATTATATATATATAATATCCATATATAATGCACATAAATAGCATCAAAAGTACATTGAGTTTTTGTTTCTCTTTCCAACTCTTTGTGTTCAAGTCAAGAAACGGTACATTGATTTAGTGAAACTCAACCCCACCTCCAGAATGGCTACAATCACTGGCAATAGGGTGGCTTTGTGTCCCCGAATTGATTCTTTTCAATTGCTAAAGGACTTTTTAGTGCGCCCATCCTTCATTTATGCAACTTGTGAGGATTGATTTGGGGGTTTAGTCTATAGGAAATTAGGAATTGCCTATTTGAGGGAATGGTACGGCGCTTAGTGTTGTTTCCACTCAACCACCCCAATAGACATGAACCACATGTGAGCTCGTGTATGTAAAAAAAAATTTAAAAAAAATATTAAAACAAAAGAGAGTAATCTCTCTACTGCTTCCGGTTTTTTATTCCGGAGTAATTACATCGTTTTACATTAATTTGTTTTAGAAAAGTGATGAGAAACTTGTCTTTTTAAAAATTAATCTAACTTACCACGACACGTCGAAACAGAAATTATGAAAGTTATATATCTAAAGATGAAATTAATTCTTTTTTCCTAATATACATCTAACTCGACTTCGATCCTCGCATCCGAGAATTCACTTAATGAATATAAGTTCTTGGTTTTTTTTTTCCTTTCTCTCTCTACTTCTTTTAATATTTTATACGTGGAAACTTTTTAAGAATACTTTCGCGAGGCTTTTTAGTTCTTGCTATTTTGTCGAGATGGACCACGTAGGAATTAGATGGTGGTCCGCTTTATTGAATTGCGGCTAAGCGTGTAGACGTAATGGTAACTTTTATTTCGAGGCATGAGTTTCCTGGCGCAGGGAATGTTAAACGAGCTATCGGGCCGCTCGTGTCCATGTCTTGGAGATCCTACGAGGGGGTGGGGAAAGGGAGTGGTCACTTTTCTTTAAGTGAATGGGGACTACTACGGATAATCATATCTTAGGGTATGATATTTCGTTGGGGGCATCTTGTTTTTTAAGTTGCGAAGATGTGAAGTAGAGAGAGATGTGGAATCTCTGTTTCAACTTGTTGAACAAGATCGTTTGCTAGGCTCGATTTGGATTAAGAGATAATCGATCGCCTTGGGTGCAACTTGACGACCGAGCGTCGTGCCGTGACCGAGCGTCGTGCCCATCTCCTGTTACTGCCCGATTCATTGTTGGATTTGCGCCACGTGGGGATCCAATGCCCCCTGAAGGAAGAACCCTAGCTTCTTTGTGTGCACGCATGTGTCACCCTCCCCCAATTGCCGAACTCCTCGGGTTAGGAGTAGATGACAGTTTTTCGACCTCGTAAAGCCTAGTTACGGCCGCTTCTGACGCCGATTGATCTCGGATTGAGGCCCATTTGAGCCATTTACCTCAGATCAGCCTTGATTAAGGCGAGTTGAGACCCAGATCTCGGATTTAGGCTTGGATTGAGCTTTCCTCGAGTTGAGGTCATGTGCAATGGGGGTGTGGATGTAGCCTTGTCCGGCGCAAAGGCTCACCTAAGGAGAGAAAGGATTTTCCAGGGGAGGTGTTTAATGGACACGGGATGCAAATCCAACAGTCAATAATAAGATGTAACAAGTGATAGGCATAAAGGGGGTGAGAAGAGTACCTCCACACCCATGTACAACGAGGCAACGTTAGGATCTTATCCGCAGCTTTCTAGAGGATTCCATCAAGTTTGTGAGGGGGTTGTAATAATTAATCAAAATTTTGTTGAGTACTTGGATACAAAACTCAAACTCAACTTGAATCTAGGTGAAATTCATTTCTAGCATTGTGCTTGGAAGATTGCTTGATAAGTCATGCTCATTAGAAGATTGCTTGACCTACTTTGTAAGTAATATAAGGATCGTTTTTAGGAAAATGTTTTTCAAGTCATTCATTTTCTGCGAGACAAACACATCCTAAATTAAAGACAGTGAGAGCTGTCAGAGAATGGTTCAAAAAACATTATATTTGCCCAAAAATCTTCAAACCAGTTCCAAAAATTTATCATAAAATCTTGAATTTATGCTATGCATGTATATGATGATCTCACTAATGATTTAAGGCGTGCTCGCGATGATTTTTGGCCCCGAACGTTAAAAAATAATAATAATTGGGTGGCAGAAAAATTACTCAATATTTAAAAGTCATAAAAACAAACTTTAAATTGCTTTTGATTGCAAATTATTAAGGATCAACGTTACACTAAAATCATCACAGTCACAGAAAGTAAATTGCGCTTACTATATTTTCTATAATATTACACCATGTGGATAATTTGTACTTAGGTCATGACAAAATTCAATAGAAAGATTACATTTTACAGCGTCTCTCATACATAATCACTAGGGATATGCAAAAAAATCGAGAACTGCTCGGACCGCCCGGGACCACCTAGAACTGGTGGTTCCTAAGGGAATCGATCCAGTTTCCAGTTCCAATTTTTGGGAATAGGTGGGTACCAGTCCGGTTCCCGGTTCTAGGTGTGGAACCGCCCGCTCACCTACCTGAATCGGATCGGTAATATAATATATAATATAATATATTTTATTTAATATTTATTTTTTAAAAAAAAATCATAAATCCCTAAACTAAACCTAACTCGCTTGACGCTCACAATCTCACATTGAGCCGAGAAATATTTTTTTTTCACTTTCGCTTCACGCTCACTCTCACTCTCACTCTCTTACTCTTCTTAGTCAATTCTCACCTTACCGTCTCCGACTCTCCATCTCAGTCTCCGTCTTCGTCTTTCCGTCTCCGTCCTTTGCTAGTGGGACCTATTTCATGGACCCAATGGGTGGTTCCCAGTTTCAATTTTTCGGAACTGGTCATTAGTGGGTGGTTCCCGATTTCTAGGGTGGAAAATGCCCCACCATACCGTGCTCACCCCTTATAATCACGCTGAAGAATGATAATATCATACATTGTTAACATTGTATCATAGAGAATTCACTTTTCTTACGTGGACCAATGAAGGGTCGTATTGCAAGGAATTTCTCGCATTGGAGAACATGTGCCAGCGGCAATCACTCATTTGTCGCATATAAGACCCAATCGAAGCACTTTCTATATAAAAATGGAGCAGCTTTTTCAACAATTTCAACGAAGGAATTATTTTTTTTTCTGTGGGAATCATTTAATTTAACCTATATTTTTAAAATCTAATAGCCCCTTCTAGCACTCTTCTCTAATAGCTATGAGCTAAAAGGTGAACTATTATTTGGTAAGTGACCATGCATGAAATAGTTATCTAAACTGACATATATTCGCAATTTTTTTTCCATTTGTATCCTGTTTGTGGAATTTTTTTTGCGTATTAGCTGTTGTGTATTGATCATATGCATTATAGTACCTACTTTTATGGAGAAAATTGAGAGCACATATATTAATTCTTAACATATAATTAGAGCATGACCAAACTTATGTTCAAACTCCGACCCTCTCTCTTCTCATTATAACGAGTTTACGTAGTCCCGTGACTGTTATCGACCCCTCATCTTGCCCGTATTGGTTTATATTTCCCATGTGGCAAGTGATATTTTCAGCCAATTTTTATACGTCAAACTGGCCACACCATTGTTTCAAAAAAAAAAAAAAACTAACCACACCTTTTGGGTCATCCAGTTAAAGGCAGACCATCCATATTAGGATCATGGAAACCCGAAGGGGTTACTTACTTACAGTTATAGGCTGACCCGAGTAATTATGTCGAAGTCAAAAGGGCCTCACACTTGTCAAGGTGCAAGACTTACTCGATTGATTATTGGTTTTCATTACACTTGTTTTTAGGATAATGTCTCCCGGTAGGCCCAACTCCATTACTTTATATTATACGGGTTGAATTTCCTAATCCTAAATGTAAAATAATACTGTGGTCTCAATGATTAATCACCAAGTTTTAGTATATCTAAGTTGAAGAAGGAGACTTTAATTAACATGCCGCCCTTATTGAATTGGTTCTCTTGATGGGCAGCTAATATTACAAATTATACAAATCATGATGGATTTGTCTCGCAAATGAGCTGTTTTATTCCATAAATTATATATGGACACAATATATTAATCGGTTAAAAATAAGTAGGAAAATATTAATGTTTAGCAAGGTGGTGTGGTCAAATTATCAATGGGTGTACGTTTCTATGACGAAATAGTCATTCCACTAACTAAATTTTTGTCCACAAGCAGGTAAAATAAGTCAATTATAGAGTGAAGGAGCGAATAAAATAAGCAAAAGCTGACATGTACTAAGTTAAAAAAATTAAAATAATAGATATAATCTCAGTTCACGCAAGTCGTAGTAATGTCCCCATCCCAATGGGGGAAATTAATCAACATTCTAAATCACTGTAGATGTGTACTTTGCTTTCCCCTAGCACATGATATTTCCTTTGCCCATCACAATCATCAACTAGAAAATTTGGTTGCGTTTGCAACCTAACCCCCATTTTTTTATTGTCTTATTATGCTCATTTTGAAATGTAATTAAACCACGTAATTTCGGATTTACAAAAAAAAAGAAATGAGCGGGAAAAAACTAGTAAGAGAATAGGAAAAATGGATTGTGTTGGAACGTTCAATGAAAAGCCTAAGTTTATAGATAGAGAATGACCACATGTTAATGGGATGTTTTAACCCCTCATTTCACGTACAAGCCATGTCAGCCGGATTAGGGACAACACATGAAATTTGACGAATAGTGGGTTGCACATGCAAAATAAACTGGAACGGAGATTCCAATACCATGTCGAGTGTCCAATCCGAAAACTTAAATTTATAAGTGGATGGAAATCACGTGTATACAAAGAGCATATAAAACACGTAGACAAACCATATGAAATACTTTAACAAAACTAACAAAATCAATGCTAGTTGTGTTTGCCTGATCGACTCCTATTTTTCTTTGTACTGCCATATTTTTCGTTAGTGCTCGTTCTCAATTGTAAGATATTCAATGGAATCAGAGAAGTATTGAACCCACCAAAAGAAAGGGTTGTAGAATGTAATTCATATGTAACGTGTGAGAATCATAATGATTATGGCAAAAAACCAAAAGTTAGTATGATTAAAGTGGACTTCCAGAAAGATTCTGATGGTTCACTTGCATACTCCCCAGAAGCAAACTGCTAAGAACAAAACAAAACAATAAATAAATAAACACATAAGGAAAAAGAAAAAAAGATAAAGTCATTGTTTCTTCTGTCTACGTTTCTGATGCGTGCCTCCTAGGCTTAAGTTTCATTTTCTTGTTAGCCATAGCTTCCTAGAGAATATTTTCCATAGGCATTAAAATAGAATTTGTAGGAATCTTAGTTGTTGGATCCGGAGATTTTTTTTGACATAACCCTTTGAAAAGACACAAAAAAATAAAAACAAAAAACAAGAAGAAAGACAACCTTAAATACCAAGATGATTGCCTAATGTCTAAATTTCATTTTGGTCGGGCTCTTTCCATCATCTACTAATTTAAGAACTATTATCGCATTCTTTTTATATTTCCCTAGATAGATCTTGTGTTACACTGGAAATGAAGTAGGGTTTTTCTTTTAGTGACTTACGAAACGCTCCATTTGAATCAAAGTCCAAATTCAACAACCACAGGATGATAGAGAAAGGCAAAGATCTATATATCTCTCCCCTCCCCCCGTCGTGTCCTGAAATCTTGAAACCTCTGCCTCGAATGTTGCAGAATCGCGGTGCATTATGAGCGGAATCTGGTCCCCCCTAAAGGGTTAGAAAGTGTTAACCAAAGGGTTTCGAGGATTAACTTAGTGGGATAATGATGAGAATGGAACGACGCTGACACACCCCCATCCATCGCTTCGCTTCTTGGGTACTCTTGTCAAACTGCAAAGCCGTTTTTTCAGGGTAAAAATGGAGTTTTGAGTTGACATTTCCACTTGGACGGTGAAGTCTCTAGAGAGAGAGAGAGAGAGAGAGGGTAGGATTATTCTCTTGGAAATTCCATAGCTGAAGCGTCTTTGACCGAAACTTATATGGGTTAGACCCAAAAGCAATATATTATTTTTTGGGGAATTCACCATTTCTTTGACTCCTAAACAGTTCAGGAATGCGGGCGTGATTATATGTTTTCCTCTAACAAAGCATGTGTTAGGTATCGGAGATGGATGACCGTTTGACGAGGATGTGCTTCGTCGCTGTAGTAGAATAAATGTAGCGAAAGACGGGACGTGGAATGATTCTTTTGAGTGGTGATAGAGTATAATATAATAGGAAGTATATCAGGTTGAAGCTAGATTGAACAAGAAAGTCTAAACTGAGACAGCACACAGATGAAGCTTTGCATGAACCCTAATTTGGTCTCCCGTAAGGACATTCCACTCTCTTTCTCTCTGTCTCTCTCTTGCAAATTGGGTTTGATTAACAAGGACTGAGGCTTAGGGTTTGCTTTACGTATAGCTTAAGTTAGCGGTTAAAACAGCAATATCTATTTGATACTTGCATGTTTTTTCTCAATCCGAAGACTACATGATAATGGAGTCCATGTTTGTGGATGAAAATTCGATTGGAATCTAAGATGTATATAAAAAAAAAAGAAATGGAGATCAAAGTGGATGAAAAAGAGAAGGCGAAAGTTCGAGCACAAGTCATCGTAAAGCTGATTCTATTTATCCTTTATAGTAGGATTTACTTTTTAAATGAGATGAAAGATAAATATCACAAAAGATAAACCTCTTTCTTGGATGGATTTGGCTTTTCTCTTTTTTGTTGAATGTAGCTTGAAGTTTGTGTTAAGATGCACATGTGATTTGTGTTAGAAAATCCTATATCGAAAAAATTTGTGTGGTGTGGAGAAGTTAATATATCATAGTTGGTTCATAACTTATTAATTTAAACTTTTGAGTGAATGTAGGCCTAACTAGATATATTGACGGGACCTCATTCATTTAGGAACCAACTTAACTTTTGAGTTTGAGGGCATCTGAAGAGATTGAAAAAATTTGGAGTGCACGACATCCGAAGGAGGCTCTAGGTAGGGCTTGAAGTCCAACTTAGACACCATCGACACAAGTTAAAGCACTTGGGATGTCCGACCCGACTCTGGTTTTCAGACAAGAAAATTTGCACATCCAACCCACTTCATGAGACATGCAGACGCACATGTGATCATAATTAAGTTCATGTTTTCAACCTAATTTGCTCATGAGATCAAGCATAACTCGAGAGAGAGAGTTATGGGAACCATAAAAAAGTGAGTTTGTAAGGAGAATACTATTTTCTCTTCGGTTAATTATTGTAGGTATTTAAACATAATTTGAGTTTGAGAAACACTTATTATAGGTATTTGTAATCTCTGCATCTTGATTATAGTGGAACTATCTTATTTCACATTTTCTTGCTCTACCCATGAATTATCTAGTGATAGATCATACACAACGAGATCTACCTACACGGAAACATAATCGAAGTATAAAGATTAACTAGGTAGCTAGCCCTCTTAGTTTGTTTTTGCAAGAGTATAGGCATAAGATTTCGGTTTTGAAAATAGGACTTCTTCGCTCAATGGATAATCCTTTGCACCAATGAAGTTTTTTTCTCATCTTGAATTTCAAATTGAGGTGATTGGATTTGCACTAATGGAAACCATAAATTTCATATACAATAGAAGAGTATTTCATTGGATCTTTTTTCAGTTTTAGAACGTGAACGGACGTCTTCCTTCAATTTTATACTATTCAGTAGTATTGATCTTAATACTGGAAAATTTCTTTCCCTTTTTTTTCTACCAATGGGGATCTGAATGAGTCGTGCGTACAACCCAGTACATATTCCTCAACACTAAGGACATCCTCGAAGAGCGGGGGCATTTCGTGACATTCTTTTATCGGATGTCTTGTGTTTCTCATAAGTTATTTAATAGTTGACACATTAAACCGTACACATAAAAAAAATGGGCAGGTTTGGATTGATCCTAACCGGAGGATTATAAGCCACTCAGGCATAATTCAGATCGATCCGTACCAGATGATTATGAACTACTTAGGCATACCTCCGGCCACGTAAATCCTCTGTGTCAATCCTTTGCGTAAGACTCTTCTTTTGTGTTTTTTTTTTGGTTATCTATACGAATTCCAATGACAGCTACTGTAGGTCAGTTTAGTGGGTAAATATCACCTTAGAGAACTTATAGAAATTGATTACTCTATCATAGTAGTGTCGACGTATCCTAAGGATTGTGGTTCATTCAATGTAAACATGTCAAATTCGTGCAAATTTTCTTAGTAATCACATCTAGCATGTCTCCCCACTGAAATATAACTGACGCACTTCTCGTTTGATTTCCATAAGTAGCTCCCACCATTTTCGTTATTTCTTCTTCTAGCAGATTCAAGTTTCAACCATCGCTAGGTCAGCTTCTTGACCATATAATATATACAGGCACTCGCATAATCTATCTAACCTAGGTCGACGTAGCCAACTTCGAGTCAAAAAAAGGCTGAGCAAAACTATAATATCAGCCCCCGCTCAAGCTGTTTTATTCACATTCCATTGTGATCAGATCAAGATCGGAAGCCAAAACCAGGGAATTCAGTTCAATAAAACTTTGGATTAATCAAACAATAATTACACTTCTTTAATCTATATTGCTTCTTTCTATCTAAATTTTTATATTTAGTCACGTGACACCGGTTCTTTATAACTTTTTTTAGTGAAATAAAGAATGCAAAATGGTACAGACGAGAGAGCAACAGTGCTTCTCCAGAGTCGATGAATTTGCGCGATGTTCTAATCAAGATGTGATTATATTTTAATCAGTCTTTGCTTCCATTTCTCTCGTGGGGAAATTGGGACGTTATTAGGATTATAATTATATGGAGGGCAGTATTAAAATATAGGCGAACGATACGGTCTATGCTAATCGCAGCTAAAGAGTAGGAAGGAGGAGGAGGAGGAAGAAGCCAAGAAGCATTTTCTTCGAGAAGGGCCAAAAGCGATCAAAAGGAAAGGGACGACCACCCATTGTCTCATCCATTAGACGCACGCCTCGAAAGAAAGCTAAAAAGATTGAAATGAAAATTTTAATTTAAGTTCAATTGGGTCTTTATGTTCCCCATAGTCTTCGCCAATATTATAATTTAATGTGCGTGACTATGTTAGTTTCTAACTCCACATTGGAAGCATTTGCATATCAAGATAGAGTTTGTCTTTTGGGTCCTTGAAATTGTGGTTCTTGTTTTCATTTTAGTCCCCCGAGTGTGGTTTTCGCTCTGGTCGGACCCCTTCTGGTAGGTGTCCGGTATATTTTTAATGCACGCACTTTGGTTTATGTACTTTTTATCGAGTGTCATCTCTGGCCCGTGTGCACACTCTGAGATGCAAGAATCACTCATTTACTCCCGATACAATAAACTCGATAGTTGAATCGTAGAAATACTGGTAACTCCTATACAAAGCTTAAAGAAATGGGTTTTTTTAGGAATTTGGAATCGATTCAACTTTTAACTTTTTATTTACTTTCTCAGATAGTATGACTTTTATTCAGCGTGAAATATCACAAACTACACAAAAATTGACATGTATTGTCTTACGCAAACTTTTCCATTATTTCAAAACTTAAAATATAAACCTTAGGATTTGCATAATTGGTTAAGTGTCAAGTGATTTTCAGCTCAGAAATTAAAGGTCACATGTTTAAACCCTATAAATTTGGTACAAACTGCTCTAGGTTGGCGATTTGCTCTTATCTAGTCATGCACTCGTATCCCTAGATTATTAAGAAAGAAAGAACAAAACATCTTCAGATTCTCAAGAAGTGTTCACAAAATAAAGTGATGAAACACGAGGTCCACAAACGTGCCTCAACCTTCAAAGACCGAGTACAGTAGTACATGGTTCCAAATGGATGTTTCAGCTAAAAGATTGGGCCGAAAGCATAAAACTTTCTTTCTCGTTTTCTTCTTTTTCACCTTTTTTTGGGGAGAAGCGTGTGTTCTTGATTCTTGAACCGCCGGGGCAACCATTCATGAACCATCATGATAAGTCTTTCGGTAGTTTAATGATTTGATTTGATGGTTCGTGTGGGGTTGGGATTGCAGTGTTTTTCTGTGGTCCCCTGTTCTTTTTCAGTATCTTTTCTGCACCAGATTTCACACCCAACGCACGCCGCACGTTTGTTCAGGTGAGACGGGAGATCGGACACGGCGGCGTGCTGCGAAGACAGGCGGCTGTAGCTGGCCCGTTCGGCTGCTCGGGCACGTGTCCAATCCAACAGTCACCCAAATCAAATTGTTCGACATGGTAGAAAACCCCACCTCCGGGGTTGGTGACTTCCTTAAGGGAAGTGAAGATGGGAGTCTTTTTGCCTTTTGCAATTCTTGATTGGTACGGCTCGGTTCATTCTATTGTCGTTTTGGGAGAGTTTTCCTCAACTAACTTGAGAAAAAACTTATCTTGGTCAAAACTATATCGAATCTTGCCTATCAAAACCCTAAAATCACGAGGTCTCAAATTAGATTTCGATTCGGCACAATCGCTTAAGGTTGGATGCATTATTAAGAGTAAAATTTTTCCAATTACGTGGATTGCCCTGTGGATAGCTTGCCTTTGATCAAAATGAGAACATGGACTCAATCGGGTAAAATACAAAAAATATCCAAAGCACTATAGAAGATGAGTTCTTTTTTCCACGACTATCACAGCATACGATGATCTTATTTCGGAGAGATATTTCATTTATACTGGACGAAGTTACTTTATTTAGATTTTGAAATTTTGTGGATCTTATTTTTACCTGTAGTCAATGGATTCCGACTACCATAATATTATGCAAATACAAAAAAATAAAAAAAATCATAAAAAGACAATCCATACGACCTACTTTCTTTCTTTACTAGTTTAGCTTTCGCTTTCTTCCAACAACTTTTGAAAACTCACTAAAGATTCGAGTAGAACGCGGCATTCTTGTCATTTATAGGAAGCGATATGTAAATGTGCCCTCATAATATGTGATAATCACTTAGGTGGCATTTGGCAACTTGCCAAATAATGATAATTTCTGTTTTTTTGTTCTCAGAATCAGTTTTAAAACAGAAATCCGTTTGTTAAAATTTTTGTGTCCGGGCACAAATTTGCAAAAAATTATCCCCAGTATCAGTTTTGGAACAGAATCAAGCAGCAAAAAAACAGTAGCTTCTTGATTCTGGAACAATTTTATCATTTCTGATTCTTCTTGCCTTTCTTCTTCCTATTTTATTTATTCTTCATCTTCTTCCCGGTCTATCACCGGCCCGCCGCCAGTAACCGACCCCCGTGACCGGCCATGGCCGGCGAGGTCGGCCCTCGCCGCCCGACGATGGTGAGGTCGGCCTCGCCAACCCCCAGTGACGGCGAGGTCGGCCTCGCCTTGGTCGGGTGAGGCTCGACCTCGCCGTTATCTAGCGAGGCCGACCTCGCCGTCGCCGGGGGTGGCAACAGGGAGGTCGGCCTCCCCAGATCTAGGCGAGGTCGAGCCTCGCCCGGCCGAGGCAAAGCCGACCTCGCTGTTGCAACCGGCGAGGCCGGTGGTGAGGGCGGTGACGAGGGTCGCGACGCCCCCACCGGGCCTAGCCTGTGGCCGATCGCCAGCGCCAGCGACCAGCCATGGCCAAGGAAAAAAAAAGAAATATTAAAAATTTCAAAACATTATTAAAATATTATTAATAAAAAGAAATTTTGTATAGTTACCAAACGTATTTCTGTTCTTTTTTATTCTAAGAATAGAAATTTTGGGCAGTTACTAAATACCTTCAAATACTTAAAAATTGTTCCCGAGCATAAAATTAAAAAGAATCATTTCTGAGTAGAATCAGTTCCCGGAGACAGAATCGTTGCCATGTGCACCCTTAACATAACAACTTTCTATATCTACTTAAACATATCTAGCATCACTCTCACAATATATTGCTGGTTGAGACATCTAGAGTTACAACCTTAACCATATGGAATCATTGTTTCTCAGTTCATTGTACTATCCTTGCGATACCTAAAGAAAACCCTATTTTCCGTCGAACCTTAATGCAGTCCGGGTCTCGGATTTTACTAGATATCTCCCCTAAGTTCGAATTTTAGTTAAATGAATCGAACATTTGAAAAGTGTTATTAGGAGTCCAAAAGCACCAATATTATAGGTTATCTCAAATAAAGCAGGCACCGAAAGACATTCAAATGGTATACACATCAATTTTCCATTCGACCCATTTGAATAATGCTTCTAATTCGGACTAAATTCTCGGTCAAAGATAGAAACATAGGCACGGTGTTAAAAATGAAGTTGGTGATCGTTTTGTGGGTGACATTGACCAGATGACATCAGCGGTGACGCGATAATGATGGACTCGTGCGAGCATAGTTTTGAGGAAAGCGACTTGGCGACGTCGATGTGCATAGGGAGCTCGAATTTCGCATGTTAGAAAATGACCAAGAATTGAAAAAATTCCAATTTTCAAAAGACACCATAGTCCAGATTCAATGGTGCCACCATGTTTGCAAATTGACACATCTTTTGAACACCTTTCTCTCAAATTTTAAATTCATAATCTTGAAATTTATTCTTTTGGATTTATTCGATTGCTTGTGGCTTGTTACTCATGAGCAGTGGTCTTGCCCCTCCATTATGCCGTGATTACCATCTCTTCCAATCTTGGCTTGGTCGTCTGCTTTCGCGATCCAACTTAAGTAGACATGTAGTGCTTGTCATGCATACTATTTTTGTCACATTATGTGACACAACGACATAATTTTATAGCGATATTTTTTAAAGCATATTATTCTTGCTAAAACCCCACCACTAAGTCCTCGAGCTTAATTATATTCTCGTTGAATCCGATTCGTCTAGACAAAACCTGTGGTGCCATTCACGATTGTGGACTTCGTGGTCCCGTCTCGGATTGTTTAAGGATTTTAATCAAGGACGGATGGAAAACATGGGTCGTCAATTAGTCTAAACTACCGAAAATTCAACAAAGAGATCGATTAAGAACGCCAGCAACGCGTATGGCTAATTGTCGTGTTAGTCCGCAGTTTGTTTGCTCATCGGGACATGTGTGCACGAGAATGGTGATACTCGGGGAATTTCGACTTTGTTAATACTTAGGATTGAAATAAGAGGGTCATGTTCGATGTTGAAAATAATGGTTCATCATAGCATGTGGTATACCTACTTTGTGAACCAGGGACTCAGGAACCTCATTATCAAGGGTTCGAAAGCTCTGAAAGCCAGCATATTACAGGAGAATTAGTAGTTATAAGAAGCGATTGCGTATCTTCACATGGAAAAAGGGTAAAGAACAACGAGAATATTAATGAAAGGGAAAAAGTCACCAAAAACCCCAAACTTTTCTATTTGTGACACATTTATCTCGAACTTTTTTTTGTGACACCAAAAACCCCAAACTTTGCTATTTGTGACACATTTACCTCAATGTATTTAGTCCATGGGCATTTTCGTCTTTTTTGCTTTTTCTTTTTCTTTTTCCTTTTTTTTTCTTTTTCGGCTAGGGGGCCCTCGCTGGATCGGGCGAAGGGGGCCCTCGCCGGCGTCGGGCGGCCCTTGCCGGCGTCGAGCGAGGGCGGCCCTCGCTCGATCTGGCGAGGGCGGCCCTCGCCCGATCTGGCGAGGGAGACCCTCGCCGGCGTCGGGCGAGGGTCGCCCTCGCCTGGGCGAGCGAGGGCGGCCCTCGCCGGATCCGGCGAGGGCGACCCTCGCTCGACGCCGGCGAGGGTCGCCCTCGCCAGATCCGGCGAGGGGGGCCCTCGCTGGCGTCGGGCGAGGGCGGCCCTCGCCGGATCCGGCGAGGGCGGCCCTCGCCTGGGCGAGCGAGGGCGGCCCTCGCCCGACTCAGGCGAGGTCGACCCTCGCCCGACTCAGGCGAGGTCAACCCTCGCCCGACGCCGGCGAGGGCCCCCTCGACGGAAAAAAAAAGGAAAAAGAAAAAGAAAAAGCAAAAAAGACGAAAATGCCCATGGACTAAATACATTGGGGTAAATGTGTCACAAATAGCAAAGTTTGGGGTTTTTGGTGTCACAAAAAAAGTTCGGGGTAAATGTGTCACAGGTGGGAAAGTTTGAGGTTTTTGGTGGCTTTTTCCCTTAATGAAAATTACACTGAGCACCTATCGATTAGTGGGGGTGGCCGCCGCCGCTAGCCCTCCAGCTCATTTTGATTTCTTATTATTTCGATGATTCAATTGTATCTTTCATTAAAAGGTGCTCAAGGATCGACGAGGGCATGGGTGAGGGGTCCTAACGCCCTCATCGGCCAAAGCCAAAGCTCGCTGGCCCTTGCTAGATCCAGCGAGGCGAGGGTGCCGCAGCCTGACCTAGGGGCAGTAGCCCCACCAATCCCGTGAAGAAAAAAATATAAAAAGAAAAGAAAAGAAAAGAATAAAAAATCAATTAAAGAATAGTTCACGTCAGCACCAACTGCATCTTGTAAGACAGTTGGCACTGACTGGACCGCCATGTCAGCGATTTTCAGTCAAAATTATCCGGAAGGACTACATTAACAATTCATTAAAATGTTTAGGATTGACAGATCCTCAAAAGATTTAGGATAACTAGATTGACACAATTGAAAGGTTTAGAACTGAAATTGACTGTCAATAGATTTAGCGATTTTTGGACTATTTTACCAAAAAAAATATCACACAAGTAATCCAATTACTTTGCTACTTCCGCTAATCGCTGCGCACTTATTATGTCAGCCTTAGTTAAACAATTCATAGCACAAGCACAGAGCCAAGTTTCTAGATATGGTGGATTCATACAGTACAATGGCGAAAAAAACAATTCAATGTTTTTAATCATTCTTATGCGGACCGTCCGACATCTTACCCCCGTATTCAATAACACGATTCATTATTCAGTCTTTGTAATCATCAAAATGCCAAAAGAAACGAGAAAGAAAAAACACGTGCACACACATGCACGTTGACATGCAAAAGCTACAAATTATTCATCATCGTTGATAAGAAGCGATTTGAATAAATTTTACGTATATGTCGAATTAATAGAAAAATAATTAGCTTTTTTATATAAAAAAAATTGAATGTGAACACATAGATGCATGGCGATCAAGGCTGCTTCTCGAGTTTTCTTTTCTTTTTTTAATCGGACAACATCCATAGAAACAATAATCCAATTTAATCAGAATTTAGTTACACTCAATATACCGCATGGAGACAAAAGCCGCAGCACCCTCTTTCTCGTGTGCAAAATCAGGACGACAACCTCGACCATGCTTCGGAAACATTCTATAATCTAAGCGTTGTTTAATGATGGCATGATGGAAAGATGCTAAAATTCAATTAATCAAGTCTTGATATGTCTAAACACATGATTAATTGAACTTAGCGAGGGAAGAGAGAGCGACCCTTTACTCTCAACATAAAGACAAGGACGCGACAGCCTCCTCTTCTGTTCGCTAGACATCCAGGCGACAACCTCGACCATGCTGGGGAACATTCTATTAGTTTTTTAAGCACCACATGTCGTCTAATTGACGGTGCGAGAGGGAGATGCTTTAAGTTCAATTGATCATGAGTTCGTGTCTGAACTCAGCAAGCCTCAAGAAACCCATTAGCAAAAAAGCACTTTAGAAGTGATGCCCTTTTGTCGTTCTTGTTCTCTCATTCCTCTTTGCTTTCAAAGACACACGGTTTGGCTAAAGCCCAACACTATTGCGCGTAAAGTGGAGACAAGTTCGAACGTGGACCCTCCTTTTCGACACTATTATATGCGACCCGTGCTTGGATTAGGACTTAATATTATGTGAAAAAGGGAGGGTTAAGCGAACAAACTAATCCATAGGGACAATCTAAATGTGAATGCTGCGAGCCATCACGAACCTGGAAAAGAGAAGCGGATGGAGGGTTTAAACAAATGGTTCTTTTGCGTCATGATGGACCGATTTTTATGTGGGCATGCACAACGCGGAGTAGTGAAAAGATGGGATGTCGCTCGAGCAACTAAAGCGATCTTGCCCCTCTCTTTTTTCTAAGTAGTGATCGAAAAAAGTTTCAAAACCTACGGCATGTCTATAAAGTGAAGATGACCCTTCGTGCGCTTGGTTTTCGGTTGTCAACAAAGGAAGCTCTCTAATGATTTCTATGTTCTTGTTGCAACCATGTTTTTCTTACTCCGTCGAAACCTTTTCCAACCGCGTTAGGTTATTATATGACTTAAGGATCCGTTTGTTTGAAAGAAAGCGGTTTACGGGAAATTGTTTCCCGACTTTCCGGTGTTTGTATGATGGAAAACTAATCGATTTACGGAAAACATTATCCATGGACTAAAAACAGCAAACTTAGATTCGAGGAAAAAACTTTTCCTTTTGGCAAGAAGGAAATCGCTTTCCCTGATCGAAAACTAACCATATTCCTTGAAAATAATTTCCTTAGAAAGTATTTTCCTTTATCATGAAATTTCAACGAAACAAATGCACCTTAAGTGTCTCGATATCGGGAATAAGAGTTCTTGGGGAATGAAAATCCAAAATAATGTGTTGGGTAATTAAGTGACTCGACCGTTTTGTGTGATGGAGCAACTTTTCGATGCATGGTCGAGAGACTATGTTCAGAAAAGATAGCCATTGATGATCGAGGGTTGAGATTCAATATTGGCGATTCAACAGCGCCTTTATATTGTAAGGGCACGATGCCCTCGGAAGTCAAAATGTAAACTAACACGCACTGGGGAGGAACAACCAAGGAGAGTGACAACTAGAAGTCGCTCGCACTCTATGGCAACATTGATGGCGACGATGCTCAATTAGCCGGAGGCAACAAAGGGTGGTGGTTAATTCACTAGTATTAATGAAATTTGCGGCCCTTAGAACGTGCTCGCCACGGGCATGGCTTCGGCGTAGTGTACAAAACCGATTTCACCTTCCAAAGAAACAACATAAGTCAATGCACATGTAAATCTCAAACGACTAACCATATTAATCAAGAAAACGTTTTCAATTTGGTTCATCACTTCCTTCTTCTTCTGTGCGTCCAATGCAGAAAAATTTGACTATGAGTGGGGGGGGGGGGGGGCAAATGCAACATCTTTCCAAACCGTTACCTCTATGGTCAAAGAAGATCCAAACCCTAGGTGAGAAACCATGGGATTGTTGTTGGTCATTAGCCATTTCCTATAACTCAAAGTATATCCAAAAGCTAGTTTCGAAGGACGAGGTCGAGAAAGGTCAACTTAGTAATGATGTGAACAAGCACAATGCCCAAAGAAGTTACCCATTATATTAATTAACCAATAAAATTAGATTGTTTAAGCAAAAGGAGAGTCATTAGGTTTCGCTTAATCGCACGGATACATGTCGGTCGGTCGGTCGGTCTATATGAGCTAAGTTAGTGTCGTTGACAGACCAAAGTGGCCAAATCAACGACAACTGACGCAAAATCCTACAACCCCTCTACTGCAAGAGAAGAAAATAAGAAGGGAAGAGAGAAAAATTAAGCCTTATCCCTTTGACCCTTCTAATGATTCGAAAGTTGAAGTCAAAGTCCAAGAGCAAGTTGCGAAATCTTCGTGAAATTTGAAGAGTGTTCGGGAATCGGGTCGAGAAGCATATTGCCAATTGGGGGTTGAATCGAATTGGAATTTTATAGAACTCGGTGTAGCTAGCCGGATTGGAAATTGGACAATAGAAAAAATTGGTTGCTTTTGCCGCAAGACCTAATTCTTGTTGACATTTGGAGCTGCGAGTACGTACAAATACGTTTAACTTGTCCTTTCATAGCGTGGGATGCAAGAAATTGATCATTGATCTATTGATTATATGAGGCTTCTATCAAGCTATGTAGGAGAAAAATCATCGTCTTTAGTTTGAACTTTTTAAAAACTTGACACGGCGGCAAAACGAGATTATTGAGTCCAATTGTAATGGTTTCCACGAGTCGTTCGCACGGGAGAACTACAATACACTATTAGACAATTTTTGCGAGGCCAACGAAATGTTGGACTAAAGCAGAATAATCGCAAATGTCAAGCATAGAAATAAGGTACAAGGAGATATGAGGTATCGACGGTGTGGAGAGAGGCCGTTGACCTTTCGAAACTTGGCTACTCAAGTACGACACTCAAGACTCAAGTCGAGGCACGGGGAGCTCCGAGGGTAGTACAATTGGAGGTTGACTTTATGGCGGTTAGCGTCTAGTACTAGATAGTAGCGCTTAGGCAATATGGGCTAAAGGGAGGCGAGCAAACGAAGGGATGCCTTCATCGTAGGTGATTGACGGGAAGGTGACTCGCCCGGTCCTCCCTAACTCCCAAAGGCAAATCAGCTGGCTTGGACAATGCCCTCGCACGAGAAAGTCTAGCCAACCCAAGTTTAGCCCGACTGGGCCCGACCCAAACATTCATACGTCATTAGGCTTGCCCTGTGGCCAATGATCAACTCTACTCGACAGATCGCAACGCTCAGAAGTCGAATAAAAAAGAGAAAAAAAAAAAACGAATTTGCAGGAACTCACTATTGAGAACTTTTTGTTAATATGGGCTCGAGAAAAGCCGATTCTCATCGGGCCCCAATTGTTGGGCCTCTCGCCTGAGCCGCAGTTGGGCCATTTGGCCCGTTCTGCTTTCTGAGTGGGCCTGAGGCCCGGAAAGAAAGAACGAAAGCGTTGGAGCGTCCCTTCGACTGGTCCGCAACTTCTGCATCGCCGGTTCGGTCGTCGTCTCGAGATCGGCTGGGGAGCTGCGGCGACGGCGAGCGCGGAGGCTCTCTCGGTGCGTTCACTCTCTCTCGTTGGGACCGGCGCTCGATCCTCGCCGCCGTTCGGAGCTACCTGGCGAAGTGCGCGATTTGAAGGGCGGGTGGGAGGTCGAGAGAGGGAGAGGGAGAGATGGTGAAGGTGCGGATGAACACGGCCGATGTGGCCGCGGAGGTGAAGTGCTTGCGCCGCCTGATCGGCATGCGCTGCTCCAACGTCTACGATCTCTCTCCCAAGGTTCTTCCCAGCCCCGTTTGCGCATTTGCCTTCGCTCGCTCTGTTTTTGATTCGTTTCGTTTCGTTTCCGCTTGCTGATTGTCAGTTCTAAGGGGGGAAAAAAATTTCATATTGCCGCGCTGGGGAGAATGCAATTGAGGTTGGGTTTGGGCTGAAGTCGTTTGATTTTACGTAGAGCCTGGCTGCTCTAGGCTCTGGTTGTCGTCGGTATTGTGTGTTTTGTTAGGAGGAATTCGATTGCTGGATGGACATTGGTCTACCGAATTTGATAAGTGTTCTTGTGCGTGTGTGTGAATCTCTCTTGCGTACACTTACTCGAGCTTATAAATAGCTGTGGAGTGGACCTCTCTTGCGTATCCTGCTTAGTGTCGTGGCTACGGATGGAGAATTTCGGAAAGATTTTTGCTTTCGAGTGATATAGTTTCTACTTTCCTTGATGTTGTGTTTTTGGTTTGATGAAATGCAAAAGGTTGAATGAATTTTCTTCTTTGGTGTTGTTTGTGGGAATTGGTTGACAGACGTATGTGTTCAAGCTTATGAATAGCAGTGGAGTGACGGAATCGGGAGAAAGTGAAAAGGTTCTGTTGTTGATGGAGAGTGGCGTCCGTTTGCACACCACCAATTATGTAAGGTAATCTTGCACATTTTGGGTCATCATTTTGAAACATGGTTGCATGAGACTCTGGCAATATATGATTATACTGTGGAAGTTCATCTTATCTTTGAATTACAACATTGATACATTGAGTATATATTACTTTAGGGAAAAATACCAAAAACATGCCTCGCATTTCACCCAATGGCCACTTACATACATATTTACCTTTGGAGACTACTTTGCACCTAAAAATCAATTATTCTTGTGTTTTTATTTACAAAAATGTCATTTTCTTTCTAAAAGTGCCAATTCCCATATCTTAAATACTATGGGTGGTCGGTTCTCGATCTGCTCCGGTCCGGTCTGACACCACCCAGGAACCGGGAGCCGGGGACTGGACCGGACCGGTTGGGCGGTCCCATGGAACTAGTCATTTTAAGCACTTCATTTTGCAGTGAAATTTCACGCCTGAAGTAAACAAGCCTGTCCAGAGCATAACCACCATATTCTCATCTCACTGTGAACACTTTGAAATGGTATAAAACAAAATCTCATGTTAGCCAAATAGATTTCCCTCATAAACAAGTATCTTGCCTGCATCACCTGTATTTGAACTACATTCTAATCAATAAAATTTCTCTAATTGAACACATAATTTGGTCAAATGTGCCTCAATGTGAGTTCAGCTAAAGAGGAGGCGGGAGTCATGGGTGAATTCGGGAAGACCAAAAGAGGAGAGCAAGAGGAGGCGTGCATGAGGGATTTTAGATTATTAGGTTTACATTTTAATAATAATAATAATAATAATAAATCCGGGCGGTATGGTTCAGTCCGGTTCCCCCTTTGGAATTGATAACCGGCCCGCTCGGATACTAGTTCTACTTTTAGAAACCGGGAACCGGACCAGCACCCTCGAGAACCAAACCCAATCGGCAGGTTCGGTCCTGTCCGAACAATTCCTCGTTTGGTCGGTCCGTCTTGCTCACCCCTACTAAATATTCACTCCCACCCAACACACTCAAAATCAACTAAAAATTAAACCACCCGAAGCTTAAGCAATATGCTAAAATGAGTTTGTGAAGAGGGGCAATTTGGTATTATCAATGTTGGGCTTTGCTTTGAGATACGTGAAAGGTAATTGGTAAAAATTAAGGCATTTAGTGGGCATTGGGTCAAAAGTGATGTTTTTGTTGTTTTCCCTTATTTTAGTTCAGTTTTACTAGGCTTCCATGTCAACACAACGGTTTAATTAATGACTTATGAGTGGGATTTCTTAGAGGAAGTTAGAGCTAGTGCACAACCATTGTATGGAGTATGGTGTGCATTACAGCTTATGGCTTTATACTCCCCTTCAAAGAAAACTGCTATGATGAGGAAAGCATGAAGCATGCAAATCCAACGCGTGGCTTGCAAGTTAGAGGATTGTTAAAACCCAAAGGCATACAAAGAAGGGAAAACCATTAATTGGTGAAAGGTAGTGTAAGGAACTGAACTCAGTACCTCTAGCTCCAATACAAAGTTGAAGTTG
This sequence comes from Syzygium malaccense, assembly GCA_031216405.1. Taxonomy (NCBI): domain Eukaryota; kingdom Viridiplantae; phylum Streptophyta; class Magnoliopsida; order Myrtales; family Myrtaceae; genus Syzygium; species Syzygium malaccense. Next base: position 34,569,924 of record CM062260.1, read on the forward strand.
AGCCCTTAACTTTACTTTTAAAAGTTTGATCTGATAGAGATTGATGCACATTTCACTTTATAGCTCGACAGAGGATATGGGCGTCTGGGACTACGTCCATGTAGTGAGCTAAGAAAAATAAACACGAAAACCTTGTCAGTTAATAAGCTCAAGAAAAACTAATCATGGTATTGATAGTAACTGCTACTAATTGATGTTGAATTATTGCACTGAGAATGTTATGAATTTGCTTTAGGGATAAGAGTAACACTCCTTCTGGGTTTACCCTCAAGTTGAGGAAACACGTACGTACAAGAAGGCTAGAGGATGTGAGGCAGCTTGGCTATGATCGGGTATACTCTTGTTAACTGAACTTTCAGTCTTCTATGTCAATTGTATGATTTTCATCGCTTACTTTCAGGTGGAATTATGTTGGTTAGTTGCTTATTTTAATCGTTCATACCTGGTATCAGATAGTCCTCTTTCAATTTGGCCTGGGTTCGAATGCATACTATGTTATACTGGAGCTTTATGCCCAAGGAAATATTATCCTGGCAGATTCAGAGTTCACGGTTATGACACTTCTCCGATCGCACAGGTATGTGTTTTGCTATTGAATGCTAAGTCCGTACCTTTAGGACGAAACAAACTTAATGTTCTCACTTCTCGCACTTGTTTATGTTTTTCCTAAAGAGTAGATGTGCATCTTCTGTCTTTGTGGGAAGGAGGTTTTTGATAATCTGAGGCTAATTACTGAGCTGACTAATGGGTTCGGCATAGTCTCATATTGCTTTCTTTAACTAATTGTGAAGAAAGGGTGCCGTATTACCAATCTCCCTCCCCTGTTGGTGTGGGCAGCTTGCTCAATCAGGGGATATGTGTTGGCTTCACGTGAATGGCAAAACCTGTTGATGAAGAGAGGAAATCCTGTACCTGAAGTGTTTTCCTTTCTTTTTCATTTCATCAAAGCCCATTATCTAACAATTGATTCTGATGCATCTTCCTCTTGTCTCCTTATTGGATAATTTGGCAGCTACAGACAAACCTAATGAATACAGACAATTTAGCTGTCTTGTTTTCTATATTTTTCTTGGAAAAATCGTGTCCACAGCTGTTGACATGTTGTCTGAATTCTATCAATACCTTAGACCCTTTGTTAAAGAAAAATACATGGGAGCTTCTTGGTAAGATGTATCATATTATGGCTAATGAGCCACCTAAATGTGTCATAGACTATATTCTTTTAGGTCCTGCATGGTCTTGATCTTGACATTTATAAGCATTCCATGTTCTCCAAACTGAGGGCAGTGCACTGGCCACTTCCATGCTAGCAAATCTAGTTGAATTTACCAATGAATTTTATTCGTGATTTAGTACTTGGACTGATTGAGAAATAACAAGCTTTCTAATAAAACAGAGATGATGATAAAGGGGTTGCAATAATGTCACGCCATCGATATCCTACAGAAATTTGTCGGGTATTTGAGAGAACTACCCCTCAAAAGTTCCAGGCTGCCCTTAAACTGTCCGAAGAACAGAATGATGATAAGTGTGTGATTAATGGAGGTGGAAAAGATGCATCTGAAACATCGACTGAAAAGAAAGGAGGTCGAAAGGGAGTGAAGTCATCTGAGTCAGGCAAAAATACCAATGATGGTACTCGTGGCAGACAAGCCACTATGAAAGTAGTTCTTGGGGAGGCCTTAGGGTATGGACCTGCACTTTCTGAGCATATCATATTAGACTCTGATCTGGCTCCCAATATGAAGTTTCCTAAAGAAGACAAGTTAGATGATGAGACTGTTCAAAGATTGATCAAAGCTGTTGGGAAATTTGAGGATTGGCTGCAGGATGTGATCTCTGGAGATACAATTCCTGAAGGATACATTTTGTTGCAGAATAAGAATCAGAAGAAGGAGCTTCATGCTCCTTCTGAAACTGGAAGCCAGGTGCTGTTTTTGTTTCTTAAATTGCAGTATCAGTCCCTCTTGCTTCAAAATCACCATATTTTCTTTCAAATTTTCAACTGCGCAATGTTATTACTGATTGATATTTCTACAGATCTACGATGAGTTCTGTCCCATTTTGTTGAACCAATTCAAATCTAGGGAGAATATCAAATTTCAGACTTTTGACGCAGCTTTGGATGAGTTCTATAGTAAAATTGAGAGTCAACGGGCAGAACAACAACAAAAGGCAAAAGAGGACTCTGCAGTTCAAAAACTTAATAAAATACGCTTGGATCAGGTATTGATCCCTTTTTTTAATCTAGTTAACTTCTAGTTTCTCTGAGCGTTCTAATTGTTGAGTCCCTTCTAATTCATATATTTCTTTGTAATTTTCCTTGTGGAAGTGGAGGTTTTGATTATGGTGGTATAGCTGCTTCCTAAATGTGTCTTACTTGCATATGTATTTGAGCTGTTGTATCATACAGACATGTGTTGTCCTCCCTTATTCTGCGCCATGTTGATTATTAATGATTGCTAGTTCTTGCTACTCAGAAATTTTTTTCTTTTGCTGTTGTTTACATTTTTAAACCTCTTCCTGTTGCGCATCCATGCCGGAGTTGATTTCTCATGTTCACTATGTGAAGAGGATGGGTCAGTTGCAGGAGTGGTTTCTAATATCGACTTGAAACTTGCTTAGCATACAGGTTTGCCTTTATGCTTTATGTGGTAACTTTTTGTTTTTTCCTTTTCTTTTTGACTTAGGAAAATCGTGCGCACACACTAAGAAGAGAAGTTGACCGCTCTGTTAAAATGGCTGAATTGATAGAGTACAACTTAGAAGACGTTGATGCAGCCATATTAGCTGTTCGAGTGGCTCTTGCAAAGGGTATGAGTTGGGAGGATCTTGCTCGCATGGTGAAAGAAGAGAAGAAGTCGGGTAACCCTGTGGCTGGTCTTATTGACAAACTCCATCTGGAAAGAAACTGCATGACGTTGCTGTTAAGCAACAACCTTGATGAGATGGATGATGACGAAAAGACAGTCCCTGTGGATAAGGTATCTGTTGAAATTGGGCTTTAATTGCATTGAAGGGAAATATATTATCTTTGTTCGGACCATTAGCACAGGCATCCATCACTTGATCTAGCTTAGGTTATTCATTCTCTTGATGATAATATTTGGATAGAGATAAAGAGATATTAAATTATATGATGATGTTTGGCAGAAATATCTCTTGCTTATGAGTCTTGTTATACTTGATACAATGGGTGATTTCCTGGTGAAAGTTTTAGTCATTCAACTTTGAGGTTACTTCCATGCAGGTCCTTTAAATTTTATATTTTCAATCAAGTCATTGGATTTTTAGAACTTTCAGTTAGGTCACTGCACTTTTGAAGTACTCAGATAGCTTGTCAACTTTCTGTCGTCAACTTTCTGTTGATAATGTAACAGAAAGGTGACATGGCTCTGTGTACGTGTCACGTGGCATGCCACATTAATATTCCTGTTGCTTTTAATGGATGGTTGACTGAGCCACCTCATTTGAAGTGCTTTCACAATTTATTCGACTTGTTGAAAGTTTTGAAAGTTCAATTTACTGTATCTCGTACTTGCTGAAGACGGTCTTTCTTCCTTCTTTCCTTTTCTGTGACAGGTCAAAGTTTTTTTCTTTGAATTTTCCTTCTGTCTTACATATGTTATGTTTCGGAAAGAACATCATGTACAGCTGTTTGGCACAATTTTTGGTTTAATTACCTTCTGCTTTTTATAGGTTGAAGTTGATTTAGCATTATCTGCGCATGCCAATGCCCGTCGGTGGTATGAACAAAAGAAAAAGCAGGAAACCAAGCAAGAAAAGACCATTACGGCTCATGAAAAAGCTTTCAAAGCAGCTGAGAGAAAGACGCGTCTCCAGCTTTCTCAGGTACACACTTCCTTGTTTTATCAATGCTTCACTTGATTTGGGGCAACAGCTACCAAATATGACAGGTTTGGTGGGGTGTTAACAATCAGGTGATCTGAGTTCATAACTGTCATCAATGAACTTTTTGAAAAGAGAACATTATGCCAAAATACGCATAACCTTTTCAGTTACTTGAGGTGGTACAAACCAACTTATTGGTGCTGTTTGTACTAGATAGAGATTTGATTTTATGGATCAACATGATGCCTATAAAGGTATACCCCTGGACCAAATCATTGAGAAAAACCGGAAAGTTAGACAATATATGCTGAATTAGCAGTTGGTACCCCTCGATCAACTTACTTTTACCAAGTGGAAAAGGGATAAAAAAACTATTTTAAATGACACAGGCACTGAGGTCAGATTGGCTTTTTCCTAATACGCAGTTAAGAGTATGAGAGACCTGTCTGGCCACTATGATTTTGCATGAGTAAACTTCATCAAGCTTTGATATTTACCAGTGTATTTTCATGTTGTTCTTGAATGAAGGATAATGGAACAACTGTGGATATTAATCTTCCAGCGTCATATACTTTAACATAAAAAATTGTCCTTATGGACTTCAGTTTCTGATGCCTTTCCCTGATTAATCCAGGAAAAGACAGTTGCAACAATTACTCATATGCGCAAAGTCCATTGGTTTGAGAAATTTAATTGGTTCATCAGCAGTGAGAATTATTTGATTATCAGTGGCCGTGATGCTCAACAGAACGAGATGATAGTCAAGCGTTATATGTCAAAAGGAGATCTGTAAGTTATTATTGCGGGAAATTAATTTTTGAAAGATCTTACTTCTTTTTCCTCTATTCTTCTGGTGTTTCGGGGTGGGGTTGGAGTGGGGGTAAGGAGGGCATGCAAGAGGAGTAGAATCTTGTCATTTGCATGGTGACATTATAATGCAGAATGGGGTGAACTTTTGTAAACATACAGAGATGTAAGAAGAATTCTCAAAAGTCTATCATTTCTGCTACTCAATACTGTCCGTTTCTCATTTTAATTGCCATCAATGGAATTACAAATAATGGAAGTCCTAATTTCTGTCTTCATCTGGCTACCTTCCTTGCACTGATTAGGTGCAATTTGAGTGAGTTTATGCGATCTTATCCTGGATCGTCTAACGAGATTTTTGTTCTTGTCCAACTTTTAAAGAATCGAATTCTTATTGAAGCTTGTTAGTTGCTGCTTATCATGTCAATTCAACTCTTGAACAGGTATGTACATGCTGATCTTCATGGAGCATCTAGCACAGTGATAAAGAACCACAGGCCAGAGCAATCTATACCTCCTCTTACTTTAAATCAAGCTGGATGTTTTACGGTAATCTTCTTACTCACAGTCAGATTATATTTATGCTCTTTATTATTATTCAGTAATCGTCTTCCTCACAGTCCAGTCATGTATATGCTTTTTATTAATGTGAAGCTGTGAAAAGGTAAATGGTTTCACTGGGGATGATCAATTGGTATTTTGGTGCCCGTTTTAGGTTTGTCACAGCCAGGCATGGGATTCAAAGATCATCACCAGTGCTTGGTGGGTCTATCCCCACCAAGTTAGTAAAACTGCTCCCACTGGTGAATATCTTACTGTGGGAAGTTTCATGATCCGTGGAAAGAAAAACTTTCTACCCCCTCACCCTCTTGTGATGGGTTTTGGGTTGTTGTTTCGGTTGGATGAGAGCTCTTTGGGTTCACATTTGAATGAAAGGAGAGTGAGAGGTGAGGAGGAGGGCATTGATGATACAGAAGAAAATGTGTCTCTCCAAGAAGAACCTGATACTGACTCTGAGAAGGAAGTGACAGAGGAGAAAATCTCTGCCAAGTTGGAAAGAGTTCCTGATTCCACAACAGAAAATTTTGAACATGCATCAGAATCCACAGCTAAAGATAATTTCACACACGATGCCTCTGCAATCTCCTCTTCTAGAGGTAGTGACCACAATAACTTCCGTATTGCGCAGAATGGTACCCTGAATGGTGGCGATGGAAACAATATAGCTGATGGTTTAGTAAATGGTGCTGCTTCAATGAACCCACAACTGGATGATCTCATTGATAAAGCACTTGGACTTGGATCTGCTTCCCAGCCTAGTATGAATTATAGGCTTCAAGCTTCTCAATCAGATTCGTTGGGAGAACGCAATCAGGAAGAGAAAAAAGTTCCAACTAATAATAAACCTCATACTTCAAAAGCTGAAAGAAGAAAACTCAAGAAAGGTATGCAGAGTAATGTTTCTGCGGAAACACTCGTGGACGAGGGAGTCAATAAATCAAAGGAAAGTGGCGTTTCTGCTGATCATTCTGAAAAACAAGTTCAAAGTGTGAAACCTGGCGGGGGGAAAATCAGCCGTGGGCAGAGGAGTAAACTCAAAAAGATGAAAGAGAAGTATGCTGATCAGGATGAGGAAGAAAGAAGTATTCGCATGGCATTATTGGCTGTAAGTTAAATATTCTGCAACACGATTTACACTGGCCAAGTTGCAAAATGTTTCCTCATCAATATCTCCCATTCATTTTTCCCTTCATTGATTTGGTCTTTCGACATCTCTTTGCTGAAGCAGCTTCTTCACCAAGCTAATGGATGTATAATTTTTTCTTATTATTCTTCATGTAATTTACAAATTTAATGAATTGATGGGAAGCATTTAATAGCCTTTGTGAAAATAAGAAGTAAAGTACATAAATATTTTCCAGAAAAGAAAGTTGAATCGATAGCACTGTCAATCTATAGTGTCGTACTAAAACACCCTCATTATCAGAACTCGTGGCAAAGACCGACTGACCTAGTAAAACCAAACCCAAAGGCGGCACCCTTTCACCTGTACTCACATGCACACACTCTGACAAAATAGGCAAACTTGGAGAGGCTTTGATATACAACTCCAACTGAGACACTGATTGGTGGAAGATACACCATGTGAAATGCATTTGACAGTATGGTATGGAAATTGTCACACGTAGTTTCATTTTGAAGGGCCCTGTGATATCATGATAAATATGAGCATTTTCTTTGATTATTTGTGTCAAAATTGCATTCGACTTGAATGCATTTCATTTTGTGCATATGAGCTTAGTTGTGCTCTAATTGTTTATTAGATGAATGTGGACCACGTCATCTTCTCTATAGTTTTTAATGATGTTTCTTTTAAAATTTTATAGTCTGCTGGAAAGGTGCAAAAGAATGATGTTGAGTCACTGAAGGGAAATGCAGCTCCACACAAGGAGAAACAACCTTTTAGTGGTATGTGTACAGGTTTTAATTGAAATCTTAATGAACATTGTTCCTACTGAAAGGAATCTTTGCTTTGTCGGCTGTTTCAAATTGCCAGGGAGGTAAGTAGTAATTGGATAGATATCATCATCAGAGAAGGTTGTAGCATGTAGGCTACCCGGATGTTAAACATCTCGAGAAGAGCTTGATTAGCTAGAAATTAAAATAATGAAAATAGGGGACTGTACCATGTCTGTCCTCAGTTCATATATCATTTAGCAGACAGCAATCTCTCCTTCCTAAACTTCTATTTTTGGACTTTTAATCCCCTTTTTTATGCCCTTATCCTCTTTCAAATTTGTCATTTTTTTTTCACTCTTAGGAGAGCCCAAGTTCAAATAAAATCTTGTTTATATTTGGCCACGATATGCAGGTCCAGAAGATGTGCAAAAAATATGTTACAAATGCAAAAGGGTAGGTCACCTTTCCCGTGACTGTCCAGAGCATCCAGACGATGCTTCACAAAGTCATGCAAATGGTGAAGTTGAGGTTCCGGGTCACTTGCCTTCAGGAGATACTGTCTCTGATATGGACAGAGTAACCATGGAGGAGGAGGATATTCACGAAATTGGTGACGAAGAGAAAGAAAAATTAAACGATGTGGACTACTTGACCGGGAATCCACTACCTAGCGATATTCTCTTGTATGCAGTCCCCGTCTGTGGGCCATACAATGCAGTACAATCGTACAAATACCGTGTGAAGATTGTCCCTGGAACTGCAAAGAAGGGAAAAGGTGCTTATGCTTGAGTGTCTTATTTTTGGAAGGAATTACTGTCTCCCTCTCTCCTCTCCATGCCTGCTTTTATGCTTTTTGAACACGACTAGTTCATCAAGAATTTTGGCTATTGCAGCTGCAAAAACGGCAATGAACTTGTTTAGCCATATGCCTGAGGCGACAACTAGGGAGAAGGAGTTGATGAAGGCTTGTACAGACCCTGAGCTGGTCGCCGCGATCGTCGGCAATGTGAAGATCACTGCCGCGGGTCTTAATCAGCTAAAGCAGAAGCAAAAGAAGGCCAAGAAGAGTGGAAAACAAGAGAGGTAGCGAGAAAACAGTAGTATGTGATCTAACAATAGTTGCTCTATAAGGTTTGAAGATGGAGATACCGTTTTTCTTTTGATAGAAAGTTAATTTTTCTTGTTTTTTAAAACTTTTACAATTCTGGAATTTAGAGAGGTGTAAAGGAGTACTTTGTACAGAAGCTACAGGTCCATGCTGCGCAAATAAATTGGACTAGTAAAAACATGAAATGTTAGCAATTTTCACAGAGAATAACGTAAACGGATGCGGACTTAAATGTAAGGCATGTCATGACATGCGCTCCAGCGTTTGGTTGGTCGGAATGATTTTCTGCTGGCACTTTGGAAGGCCACTTGAAGAAAAAGGATGCTGCTTTCCTACAATGCTGCGGTGTATAGGACAGATAAGTCCTGTCTGGACGCAACCATCTACAGCTGATAATTGCTACCTTTTCTCGATATGATATTGCATAACCGTCTATAACAAAATATATGTGATACGTTGTGCATTTGCCGAACATACATTTTGCTTAGATTATAGCGTTTTTCTTCTCTCGATTAAGGAAACATGGAAGAACTCGATTCTTGCAACGTAGAGGATGGTCGAATCAATAATTTCTTTTCCTCGCTTACGGCACATGTGCCGATATATTTGCAACCTGCAACAGTTTCTCTACAAGAAATGATTTAATTGGAAACATTAAACCATGGCAATCTCAATCACAGTTCATTGGCAGCTGCGGGAACATCGCTCAAGTCTAGGCCTTCTGCTGGCAAATCGGAAGAAAGCGGACCCAAGATCCCATCAGAACTCAGAGTCAATCCGCTCTGCAGTATCAAGAAAAGAACGGTTATTTCATCACCTGAATCTGTAAAAGCTATGACTAAATGTGCACTGCTCACAGTTGCAGACCCGACATAGCGAAAGAATGACAAAGCATGGTATACATCATTCTCAATGTCCAGGACAAAGTAGGCAATCAGAAGTATGAAAATGTTAAATTCAAATGTGCGTCAAAAGTAGAATAGTCCATGCTATGGAGCTCCGTGTGGATCCTGGCGATGGAAACACCTAAAATTGGTCATGCCTTTATGACAACCAAAGACGCAAACAGGAGAAATGTAACTCACGGGAGCAACATGTAAAATTTCCTCACTAGTTTAAGCTTCATTAAGTTATGCAATTACAATATAAATCATTCTCCAGTTCCTTAGGGTGCGCTTGGTAACCATTTTGTTCCCGGAAATAATTTTTTCCTAGAAATGATTTTTTTTTATTCTGTTCCCGGGAATAATTTATAAGCATTTGAAGGCATTTGGTAATGGAAAAAATTTTCATTCTTAGAATAGAAAAAGAACATAAATGCATTTGGTAACGGCACAAAATTTCTTTTTATTAATAATATTTTCAAATATTTTTATATTTCTTTCTTTTTTTTTCTTTTCTTTTTTTCTTCTTCTCCTTGTTGGCCATGGCCGACGACCGGCCACAGGCCAGAGCCGGCGAGGGTGTCGCGGCCTGGGCAAGGGTCGCCCTCACCGAAGCCCACCAGCGGCCAGGGCGGCCCTCACCGGCTCGGGCAAGGGTTGGAAAAGGCCAGCGAGGGCTGGCCCCCTGGCCTATGGCCAACCGCCGGTCGCCGGCTAGGAAAGAAAAACAGAAAAGAAGAAAAAGAAAAAAAAATTTCTCTTCTATTTCTGATTCTTGTTCCCAGAATCAAGAAGTAACTTTTTTTTTATTCTTGATTCCGCTTCAAAACTGGTTCTGGGAACAAATTTGTGCAAATTTGTGCCTGGGAATAAAAAATTTACCAAATACATTTCTGTTCTTTTTTTGTTCCACGGAACAAAATAATAGAATCAGTCACTATTTGGCAAGTTACCAAACGCACCCTTATTGGTATCGAGGGCAAAACCTCTAGTTCAAAGCATCTTATGTAGCACTTCCACTTTGTTGTAATAGCCAGTTATCAGTCTTTATATAAAGCCCGAAATTGGCTGGAAGAGAGATAAATCAGGGAACAGCCCGACTAAGCACAGGTAGTTACCTCAGGCTGGAACCTAAGCATATCCGCACGAGCCATCGCTTCTGCTTGAGCAATCCTCTGCCTGAATGTCTGTGCCATCTCCTCCGCCTATTACATTGAGGCCCATTACAAAATCAGTATTTCATAAGGCAGCAATATAAGATTCACGATTGTAACAAAAAAAAAAAAAACAAAAGCAAAAGAATGTGATCCCAAATCACTAATAAGACTAGTCAGAGATCTTGGCAGTCTTAAGCAATAGGTTTCATGTCTTTTATTTCTCAACATTCCTCACCAAAGGCTTAATCATTCCCAAGCGCTATTAATGTTCTTTCACTAATCAAGTAAGATCCACATTCCACCATCAAGAACTGAAACCATACCAGAAAGAACTAAGTTGTAATGTCATTAAAGCAACAAGAAATCGTGTATTTGAGACCACTACCTTCTCAAAAACAAGCTTTGGGTTGCGAATCATGTCACCAGGAGTAGGTTCCAACTTCTTGGTTGAAAGACTCACTCTGCCTCTCTCGCGGTCGTGGCTCAAAATCATAACCTACACCAGGCGAGCTAGTTAGAGGTTTATCTACTAATCAAAAGTGAAATTTCCAGCAAACTAGCTATACAAACTAATTAGGCATATAACCTTGAGAGTATCTCCAGGTTGAAGAACGGTTGCTATGTCGGAGACACGGTCATGGCTGATCTGACTGACATGGAGGAGTCCGTTAATTCCACCAATATCAATGAAGGCACCATAAGGCTTCAGACTCTGAACTGTTCCGATAACCACTGATCCAATGCCTAACTGGGCCTGGCTATCTGCCATCGCCTTGCGGTTACTGAGGACAAGCCTAGACTGCTCCTCATCAACTTCCACAAACTTCAGCGGGAGGTCCGTCTCAAGAAGCTCTTCTGCAGCTGCTTTCTGATGCATATCCAAAAAATTGTTGAAGTTAATTACAATACCAGTTCAGAGCAGAAAAAATCCATGGACAAAATTCAACCAATGGTTCAGAACGAAGAAATAGATAGCATTATGAATTGATAAAATAGACATCAGACAGTAACTTTAAGGCCTGATAACAGTATGACACACAAGCAAACAATTCAACGTAACGAATGGGGAAGCCGTGTCAAAAGATGAGAGAACTTACGGTTGATATTTGAGAGAAAGGAACAAATCCTCGCAAGCCCTCCACAACGGCAACCACTCCACCTTTGTTTGCACTAACAACCTGATATACAAAAAGACCCTTAAATTAACCAATTGTTTAATTGGAAAAAAGTAAAAGGAAATCACTGAACACATGAAAGAGGAAGAGAAGACTATCACAAGATCTCCTGGGTCATAGCAAGGACAGGAAATAGTTTAGGGGTCAGAACAATTACAGAAGGAATTTGGATATCAGCAAGACAAAGGAGTGAGTAGGAGGTGCAATTTTGCACCCTCGCATTCAGCGAGACGCCAAGAGAACTCAATGAACAAAGCAGATAGTGCATTTGAGAGCTGGGAATACCAACAGGATGGTAATGCTAAAAGCAACAATGCAAACCTTGCCCTTAACCACGACATCTTCAGCTTGAAGCTGCCTACATCTTTCCCAAGCAAGATCATACTGTATTGCTCTTAAGCTCAAGATCAAACTATCGTCAGCCTCATTTTCTCCGATAATTACGAACTCCTCTTTCAAGCCAGGAACTATACCAGCTTCTCCAACATGCTTTATCTTGTGAATACATGCCTCTTGGACAGGCAAGAAGGCCGAAGATTTTGCAGTTATATCAACAAGGGCCCCGTTGGCATCTGTACAGAAAACGGTTCCCTTCACCTGAGAAAAAAATGAGCATAGTATGAACCCAGCATTCTCAAGCACACTCATACACATAGAAAAAAAATAATTGCCAAGTGAGAAGGGTAAATCTTGGACAAATGATGCAGTAATAAGTAAGGATGGAAACACCATTCCAATATTCGACGCTTTGAGGAAGTTACAGCGTTTGTCAGTCTCAGCCAGGAAACGGTGGTCAAACATTTTATTCACTCTTAGACGGCTATTTCGATGAGGAAACTGTCTCTGTCTAGGCGCAGAAGTTGTTCTCACTTCACGTAATTTTCCAGGAAATGCTCTCCACTAGACAAGCAAGAGGTAGAAAGAGCAGACACAATTGGATTAACCTTATCATTCTCCGTGATACTGCTATCTCCGGCCACCAACATTTACAGTGTCCAGTTTCACAATTCCACCAGCGAAGGCCATTATGCATCGAGCTGGCAAAACCCAATACAGGACTTCACAAAACCAATCACATAACACTCCCATCACCATGGCCATCGACAACAAATTCATGCCTTTCTCTCGGCCCCTCGTTCATATTGCAAACTCTCACCAATCAACTACCTTCCACCCTTCACTTTTTTTCCCATAAAGTCACACATTTGCCACATCAAATTCAACTTCGCATCACACCCAACAAAGACCCATCTCTCATTTTTTTGGTCGGAAAAGACCCATCTCTCCACACGCGCGTTAATTCACAAGGACGTAGAGCCACTGACCTTGGTTCCGAGCTCGGAATTGAAGTCGTACTTATCGAGGGCGGTGTGGAAATCCTCGAGCGTGAAGGCGACGCCCTCCATGGGGGCAGTGCGGCACCGGTCGTAGGCGTCCTCGAAGAGCTGCTTCAGCTCGGTCCGCTCCCGGGTCTGGGCATTGGAGATGGCCACCGCGGAGACGACGGTCAGCGAGGAAGGCTTCTTTGAGGAACCGGGGGCACGGGTTTGCCGGTGAGGAGCGAAGGGCCTGGAGGAGAGGCGGGAGCGAGAGAGCGGCGAGCATCTCAGGCCCGCGAACTGCTGCGCCAAAGACGCCATTTTTTCCGGCTTCCCCGCTCGCTGCAGCAGCTGGGTGTCGTCTCGCGTGCCTCCTTGGTTTCGTTTGGCGAGGATTCGGTAAAGAGAGAGGGTCTTGTCGGGTTAGATAAGGTGAGGAGGCCAAGGTGACAGACACGGTGGCAGATGGCAATGGCCAAATATTCTTGATTGGTTTTTTTTTTTTTTTAAGGTTGTGCTTGAATGTGCGTTTGAAGTCATTGGTATTGAAGTGAGCGGTTAGATAAGTTTCATACTTTCATTGGTGTGTCGATTTAGTATTGATGATTTCAAATGTCGTATTGATTTGATATTAATGATTTCAAATCCAATCCATCCGGAATTGTTAATTTGGTATTTCCTTATTTCGGACGGATGAGTTTAGTTTGAGTTGAAAATGTCCTCAAATTGAGTCGAATCAACAGGAACACCCCTATTGGCCGAGGGAGAGGGAGAATCCAGTCGAGGACATTATTACAAAATTTGTGATGGTGGTGGAAATGACCCTGAATTTTATGCTCTATTTATCTTATGGAAAATGAATAATTTAAAAAATATTTTTCTAAAAATGATTATTTAAATTGTTTACGAAAATGAATAAATGAGAAGTATTTTCATCATTCACAGAAATATTTAACATAAATTGTTGTCGATGGTGAAAATATTTTATATTGACTAATTATTTTTACGAGATATAAACAGTCATTTTTATAAATCATTTATTTTTCACGAGACATAGTCTCTTTCTTTCCCTCGTTAAATGGTTTTTTTTCTTACTTTTTCGTTACTGAAAGAACCTTGACTTGTACTAGGCTATTTGTTATGGACTAGAGGTTTACAAGGCCCAACAGGCCGATGAGATGGCCCAAGTCATCGAGCAAGCCTTAGAAGTCTCTAAGGTTATGTTTGATAGTTAGGATAGGATTGATAGTTCTTGGCATTGGCTATTATCTTAAGGTGCAACTATAAATCCCTAAGGATTGATATTCTCTAGGAAAGGTACTAGATATAAAACGAGCCTTAAAATTTGTCAAAAGCTAGGAAGTTTTTTTTATATCACGAGTCTTAAAGTCGATGCTATTTCAATGTAATATAGACTTTAATGCCCGCGAATGTTTTAAGAACACATTGTCGCATGTTAGAAGATTTCTTATAAGCAAATGTCATTTTCACGTCAATGGTTAGCTTATCAAACTTCCTCCTATTCAACACCAACGCATGAATCCGAAAGAAATTTAAGTTAAAGATCAAACACCATTAGGTGGACGTTTTCAACGCGAAACAGGCAATTCATACACAAAAGGATGGATAGAAAATCACTGAAAAGGGAAAGAAAATATATATTCAATTAATATCATATCAATACGGATTAATTAAGAAGATAATTAAAAGTAAGAAAAGGCTAAAACGAAAAAATATATATATTCTTATTCAATCTCAAACTCTTACAAAAAGAAAATTACTCGATAACACAACCCATGCATTTTACCAAGGTAAAAATAATGAAAAAAACTTAATTTAATCAATCACGATTATAGTATGAATTAATTTCACATATTCCAAATATGAATTAACTTCTCGTAGTCTTATTTTAATTTATTTTTAAACCAATTGCAACCATGAATTATTTTCTCTCTCTACACATTTAAATCAATTTTTTTTAGTGTGCTTTTTTTCCTTTTTTGGTTTTTGGTGAGAAGGTTACGGTCGATCCAAAAAATGAGAAAAATATTTAAAAAAGACTTGTCAAGGTCATCTATTTCACGGCAAAGGAAGCTTTGTTTTGGCCGTCCGCGCGATGTTATGTCCGGAGCTCAATCGGTACTCGTCGTCTCCAATGTCGTCTGCGACCGTCAGCCCCGACACCTCAGGCTCAGGTACCCTCTCCTTGACGAGAGCTCAAATGGGTTCATCTTCATCCTCCTCGATTACCATGTGTCTGCGCAAACTGATCTCTTTTTCGCGCTGAAATTGGTGAAGTTTGGAGGAGGGTCGATTGGCTCTTCTGGTTTGAGATTGATGAAGGGCACCCTGCGGCTTAGAGCTTCGTGGGTTTGATTCTTTTTCTTCTTTCCTCCCTCGATTCGCTTTCAAAATTCGAGCTTTCCTTGGGGAGGGGACAAAAGGGCAGGTTTTTGCTTCGGAATTTGCGGCAGCTTAAAAGGCTTTCTGTGTCGTTAGGTGGCTTCTTTCGTTTTTTCCTTCGTATCGTCTGCTGGATTAGCAGGAAAGAGGAGGAGCTATCTTGACGTGCATTGCTCTCATTATCTGATGTGTTTTTGAAGAGCTTGCTGTTAAGAAATTACGAAATCTGTGCGTGTTTTGTTATTCAGGATAGATAAGTCTCTTTTGTCTATGTTTTGATGATTGGATGTGCTCCAACTTTCAGATAAAGTGAGAAATAAGGACGGGACAGGGATGGAGGCAGTCAAGGAAGGAGGTTTTCTTGCAAGCTCAGGACCTCAGCCCTCGGAAACTGGTGAGCCCATGTGCTATTTCTTCGGTTTCGTTGTGTGTATCTATTTGTTAAGCTGTGTGAAGCGTGACCTTCAAAGCAGCGGACCTAAGATTTTCTTATGAATCTGCTAGATCCGAAAGCTCGGGTTGATGCTATGTGGGAGCAAATGAACAAAGGGACCTCTAAGCAGATACTCCAATCCGTTTGCAGAAAGCCCAGTTCAACCGTGAATAATGCTAAGCGCAAGACATCCACCGTGAGAATGCTGCTTGCTCTGTTATGGTTTGAGTGAATCTAATAGCTACCGTATAACCTTTGGCTTTACTTTGTAGAGTTGGATGAATTATCTAGGCTTGGCTCCTAAGAAGGCAGAATCGTTGTCGCAAGAGCAACCCCAGGAAAGGCCTAATCTAGTCCCGAATGGAAGTAGTGATGAGGCTAAGAGGCTTGCCGCTGCTGCTCTCTCAGCAGTGAAGGAGGCAGCAGCAGCTGCTGCTTCAGTGAGGGGTAAAGTTGAGGTAAGTACATTTCATAGTAAGGGGGACGAACCTGCATTTACCTTTTCAATCTGTTGTACCTACTTTTCAGCCTAGTATTCTGTCACGTCGGTTTGTGAAGTAGTCAAACGGTCATTATTTGCTCCCTATGTTAGAATTGGATGTGGTGGACAAGTGAAATATGAAACATTTTTATCATGTGAGAATTTTCCCCCCTCTGAATAGTCTAGTTCTTATGTGAATGGCTTGTGTCTGATTCTTATCTAGATCACTGAAATTCGGGACTTTGCCGGTCAAGATATAGAAGTAAAGAAGCTTGTGGATTCTGATTCGAGAGAGGCATCCGACAAGGCCAAGGCTGCTGCACCTTCTGCTGTTGATGCTGTTCTTGAACAAATAAAGAAGAAACCGAAGCTGAGCGTGCTTGATAAAACAAAGAAGGACTGGGGAGAGTTTAAAGAAGAGAACCAGGGGATGGAAGACGAGCTTGACGCCTACAAGAAAAGCTCGAATCAGTATCTGGACAGAGTTTCCTTCTTGCAACGAGCAGACTACCGTGAGTTCGAGAGGGAAAGAGATGCGCGCCTCGCCATGCAAGCCAGGAGGAAGCCAGACATGCGGGATGAGCCCTGAACATGGAACATTGTTGAACATACATGTTGGCGCAACTTCTGGAGCAGTGGCCACCCTATTCACTAAAAAGAGTGCAATTCCCTAGAAGGGGACATGAAGACCAGTCATAAGTGATACTTTTCCCGGGAGAGGTTGTGAAGAGCAGTCTCTCTTCTCCTAAAGAAACTAGTTTTTTTGTGGGAGAGCTTTTTAAGCCAATTCTCGGTTTCACCGATCCTCAAGAGCCCGTTTTCTGGTTAATGGGGGAATTCTGCTTCGCGGTGATGAATTTAACGGATGAATCTCCAATGTCGCATTGTTTGATGTGTATCGTTCATGATGTTGGTGGAGTAGGACACATAACCAATGCTAATGGTCATGGATTGTTGTTTCCAATTCCAAAGATCTCCGTATTAGCTTTTGCACGAGAAAGATGGCCTCAGTGATGGGTTTAAACTTGCACCTGATATAGTCGAATCATCTTTCCCTCTTAATAAAATTTCTAAAAGCTTGATTGCATGAAGGGCGATCGGATCACTACGATGAAGTGAAAAAGAGCAACTGAGAAGGCTAAAGCTTCCTTAAAATGAATATGTGAAGTGGAATTTAGGCCTCATTGAGACGGGTTTTAAGAGGAGTTTTCCTGACATATGCTCCGCCAGCCAAAAATAAAAACGACAAAATCGAAGGTAGATGGGATGGCAGAATCAGACGGGAGCTACCCCAGCAGGGACGGAAACCGACCGGCGAACAATGGCCAGACTTCAGTCCAAACCAGGAAATTGGAGTGGAACTTATTAATGCTGGATGTTGGGATGCATCTCCTACAGTTCGCATGCGATACCGGGCAACGTTAAGGCCCAAGTTTTTATATCGTCCGTAACTGGAAGCTTCCACGTGATTTCAATCTTTCAAGCAGAAAGCCAATCACATTTGTATGGACAAAACTGCTTCCTAACTTACAATCAAAAGAAAACTTCAATTCTGGGGATGGCCCAATCCCTGCATAGATCCTGCTAATGTGTTTATGAACATTGATAGCAAAAACGCTACAAGGTCATTCTGTTATTGCAGACAGAAGATGACAGCAAACTTCTCTTTGGACACTCGGACTCTTCCAAATAACGTAGACAAGACGAAACAGGAAGTTTTCAGCCAGAGATTTCAAATCGAAAATGCAGTGAATGTAAATCAAGAAATCTAGATGTGAATGGGCTTGTCATAAGTTGCCATAGCAGCTTCCTTCAATGCCTCGCTCATCGTCGGGTGTGCATGGCACACGCGTGCAATGTCCTCACTGGAAGCATCATATGCCAAGGCTAACACTGCCTCATGAATGAGTTCGCCAGCATTTGGTGCCAAGATATGAACTCCCAATATCTTGTCTGTCTCCTTGTCAGCCACAATCTTGACAATCCCTTCTGCATCATCAATCGCCTTGGCCCTGCTATTAGCCAAGAAAGGGAATTTCCCCACACAGTAATTAACACCGAGTGCCTTCACCTGCTCCTCAGTCTTTCCAACAGATGCAACCTCAGGATGTGTGTATACAACACCAGGGACCTTGTCATAGTCCACATGGCCAACTTTACCAGCTATGAACTCTACACAAGCAACCCCATCCTCTTCGGCTTTGTGAGCCAGCATTGGGCCTGGAATTACATCTCCAATTGCATATACACCGGGCACATTTGTAGCGAATCGGTCATTGACTGGTATCCTTCCAGCCTTGTCGGTCTCCACTCCTATCGTTTCTAGCCCAAGACCTGCTGTAAATGGAGTTCTACCAGCAGAAACGAGGACAACATCAGCTTCAAGGGTTGTCTGTGCACCACCGGCTGCAGGCTCGAGGGTCAACTTTACACTGTCTCCAGATGTGTCAACTCCGACAACTTTGGTCTTGAGCATGAACTTCATCTTCTGTTTCTCGAGGGCACGTTGAAATTGCTTGCGGATTTCCCCATCCATAGAAGGCACTATATCTGGTGCAAACTCAACTACCGTCACCTCTGATCCTAGTCGGCCCCACACTGAACCCATCTCTAGGCCTATGTAACCTGCTCCAATCACCACCAGCTTTTTTGGAATTTCTGACAAAGCTAAGGCCCCAGTTGAAGAGACTATTCTCTTTTCATCAATGGTAATCCCCGGTAAAGATTTCACGTCAGAGCCAGTGGCAACTATTATGTTCTTGCCCTTTACAACGGCATTGCCACCATCAATGGTGTCTACTGAGACCTCTGAGGGGGAGATGAACTTTCCATACCCTTTAACATAGGTCACCTTATTTTTCTTGAACAGACCTTCAATACCTTTGGTCAAACCGGACACAGCTTTGTCCTTTTGGGCCATCATGGCAGGTAAATCAACCTCGACAGATGGGAATTTCACACCATGGCTGGCGAAAGAATGCTTTGCTTCATGATACATGTGCGAGGAATGAAGCAGTGCCTGGTAATAGGAAGGGAAACAACAAAGGGAAAATGGAGTTGGAAAATATTCTGTCATTACTAAAGCATTGTCCACATGCAAAGTAAAGAGAAGTGTAAAACTAACCACCGAGACAAGACTTCAAGTGCCCATAAATGAAGGTTTAATTCATTTCCACTGAAAATATATTAACGTAAAATCTAACAAACAAAAGATGCCTGAAAACATGTCTTGAAGATGTGAGCGAAAATGCACTAACATCCGCATTGCAGAAAATCAATGGCAGATAAAGATCGGTAAGAACCAAATACTATATGAGCATACAAACAGCTTGATAGTAATAAAATAAATTCAAGGCTCACAAAAATTACCCAAAAAAAGCACTTTTCAAATGAAGAAGCTTGTTGGTCAACCATAAAAAGAAAAGGTGTTCTAAAGCATACAAACTGAAGGACAGCAAAAAACTCTGATTTGCTTGCAAATCAAATAAGAACGCTATAAATTCTCCAAGTAGTGTAGGCGCCCGCAAACAAGACTCATCTTCAACACCTATACAAGAATCTCCACCCGTTTTCTTGTGATGCCATGCTCCCACCTCGACGCTCAAGCCCAAATAAGTAACAGACTGAATCCTCACGTCACTCAAGAATCAGGATTACAGAGATTACTCTCCTCAGTTCTTCATAGGTACGGAGGATAACACTCTCCTTGACAATTGAAATTCCTTGGGTTAATAATCACTACACTTGTGGACTTTTGTTGGGTCCACTACAATTCATTTCCCACTCTAATCTACACAAGGAGAGACATATTCCACTTCTACGAAATTTGACAACAACATAAACAGCTCTTGGGGGGGAAAAGCGAAAACTCTCCCCCCCCCCAATCTCAAATCATCGCGAATTCCAACACACGTCCCCTACGGAATTCGCTCCTCTAATCCAAACAAACAGGGAATCAACACCGAGACAAAACCGCTAGATCCAACCACAACCTCCAAAAATCGGACGCAGGCACACCACCACCACCCCCCACAAAAAAAACCGACCGCGAGCACCACAAGAATCCCTAAACCCCCCCAAAGGAGACAATCACCTTCGAAGGGATACAGCCGACGTTGAGGCAAGTCCCGCCGAGGGCGCCGCGCTTCTCGATGCAGGTGGTCTTGAGCCCCAGCTGCGCCGCCTTGATCGCCGCCACGTAGCCGCCGGGGCCGCCGCCGATGACGACCACGTCGTTGTCGTCGGATCCCGAGGCGAAGCCCCGGGCGAAGGAGTACCGGAGCGCCGCCCCGGCGGAGGAGGTGCAGCCGAGGAGGAGCGACGCCTTCCTCCTCGCGATGCTCGCCATCGCCATTCGCTCGGGGCGCCGGAACCGAAGCTGCCGGGAGGATCGGAAGGTCGAGCTCGCGTGGCCGGAGCTCCGATGGAAGGAAGAGGAACGAGCGAGAGACAGAGAAATGAGATTTCGCCAGCGTTTATTCGCGAGGAAAAAGAATAAGAGAGGAGCCCGCTGTCGTCGGGTGCGGCGGCGGCGCACGGTAAGGTCTCGTGATCGAGCGGTCCGGAGCCGTTGGATCAGGGCTGGGGGATCGGGAGGACGGTGGCGATGAGGTCGCGGGAGTGGTTGGGGTGGCGTCTGTGTGGTGCGCGCGTGCCGTATTTGACTGCGCGGGGGAGGAATGGAAGGGAAGGGTCGATATTTTTAGCTCCTGCTGGTCGGCCAATCAGAACCGTCCATCTTGCTGATTCCCGTTGACTAAAATGTTTTTTTTTTAAATTTTGTTTAGAGGACGTTTGATCACGTCAAATTTTGTTTTCGTTAATGAGCAATTCTCTTATTTTATAAAAAAAAACTTATTTATTTGAAAATAATGCTTGGTTATGAACAAATTTTTGTTTAACATCGTGTTCATCAAAGAACAATTATCATGTCTATCTACTCGTTTTACTATTTTCATTTGTTTCTCCATGATACTTTCGCTATCTTCACATAATTAACAAAAATAAGAATATTAACGTAATCCTATTTAATGCGAATAAATTGATTAATTCCATCAATATCGATTATAATTTGGACAAAAAATCATTAACCATTCCAACAAGAATGTTAATGTTTAAACATAAAAGAATAAAATGTCAACACAATACATTATTTATTAGAAAACAGGAGAAAAATCCACAAAAGTGATATACAAATTCGTGAATTTTAGCACAGCGCATATTAGAATCTAGATGAATACTTTGGCAATTCTATAAATCTATCACTTACAATCCGAACATTTTGTTTGTTTGGAACAATACAAGCATTGAATGAATAAAAATGTACCTTCCGAATCCGTTTGAGTGATCTCGAAGATAGTACGAAAGCATTATAATTAATTTCGTTGCGAAACAAAAGCAAATGCAAGTTCTTAAATAGAAAAAAGTTTGCAGTTTTGACATTAGTATTTCCTTCCATTTACATAAAATTAGAGAAATTTCCGCTTTCAAAAGAACACATTACGTTGAGTTTTGTTTCCGAAATAATTGATTTTTAATCATGACTAATAAAACAACGTTTTCATGTGAAAAATTACTCTCTTTTTTTCCTTTTAAGAACCTCATAAAAAACAGCATGAGTAAACGTAAGGAAACGACTCTTGAAACGAAGACGAGGGCGTTGCGTCGTGCGGCCCTAAAATTAAAACAACAGGGAAATGATATCCACGTAGAGTCGTTTTTATAGGTGATATGATAAATGAGGCTAATTATATTAAGAAGGTGCACAGAAATTTTGTATGCTCCTTTGATGTTCAATGTTGGGTCTATCCATTCCTCAAGATATAAACTGGGTTCGAGTTGTAAAATGAGTTTATTTAGAGTGTAGCTTCTCGAAGCGGATAGGACCTCCAAACATAGCGCGGCAGACTGTCATCCTTTCATTGCAATGAGATGTAATATTAGCTCAAGCTTTTGTACAATAATCCTAGAAGTCTTCTTAACTAGGTAAAAAGACTTGGAAGATGCAGAGATTTTCAAAGAATCAGAAGAACACTCCCCTCTCCCTCTTGCCTATAGATCTCGCACTTTATTTTTATTTTTATTTTATGGTTGATGAGTTCTTAAACATCCAATGATTTGAACTATAATCCTTGAATGCATGGTTCGTCATCCAATTTTAGATGCAGCAATGGGTTTTCCTTCTGGTAAATCAATAGATAAGTCGTGAGTCAACTTCTCATCCGCGTATAGGTGTTACATTCAGGGGTGTTCTTACAGTAAAAAGGGAGTTTTTCTCTCGTATTTATTCCCCCGGGAAAAAGCAGGATATTTGGGTTGTGGAGAGGAGATCGGGAATGGTTTGTCCTCACAAGCCCTACCACTTGATCTAGAGTTCGGTGGAGGAGAATAATCATGTAGAAATAGCCTTCCAAAGGGCTCGGATTGGATGTGGCTAGGAAGCTTGAAAACTCTTTATCTCAAGCCCAGGAAAAGGACAACTTCCAACACTGTGGCCACAAGCCCATTGAGTTGGAATCTCGTTTCATCCAATCTTTTGGAACCAGCAGAGAGAACAAACAGAAGACAGCCACAACAGTCGATCGAATTGTGAATGGCTCTCGCGCACTTTTGAAATGAAACAAATCAAACCCTCAAAGAGCACATTCTCATTTGCACATGAACTTGCAAGGAAAACAGAGAAGGCTTTCAGCAAGTCGGACCGTCAATGGTTTACTAAGAACTGCAATCTATAATAAAATGGAGCACAGCATCACTCGTCCATGGAGTTTCTTGATCGATGTAACATATCATCTCACAAATCTTTACAAATGACGGGACAAATATCTCCGAAAGGTAAAAGTTCGGAACAATACACTCCAACAAACCACAAAACTGCTGGCTGTTTTTTTCTCTCTCTCTTCTAAATCATCTGAAACAGCCACAAACAGATAAAGATCATCCTCCATAACGATGTGCTGTGAAAAATAATGGTATTTACAGCAAAATGCGCTCAATTTCCTTCCAGCAAGCTCTTCAACCTGTTCCTTGCCTCCTCAGAGAGACTGCAGCATCTCAGTCTTCGCCTCTGGGATGGGCATGACTCGGGCCGATCAGGGGAGCTGAGGCATATCACTATCACTGTGAGGTTGTCAGTAGTATTAAGGCGCAATGCTTCCATGACCAGTTCTCTGGCACATTCATGCGGGTCACTGTGCCGTCTGAGCCCTTGCCTGACTAGACTAACCGCGTACTGACTTGTCATCACGTCCCAAATTCCGTCGCAACCGATTATCAAAAACTCATCATCCTCTGTCAAGATAACTTGTTGGACATCAGGATCAGCGATTAGCGGCGAAGCAGACCCCAGAGGAAGCTTCAAGTCCCAATCCCCAAGAGCACGGGTAACAGATAGGCGGCCGTTTAGATATCCATCATTGATCGAACCACCCAGTTCCTCCACACGTCTTCGCTCAGGTGAAAAGGACGGCCTATGATCTTGGGACAGCTCAACTGCAACTCCTTTCCTACACAAAACGGCTCGACAATCGCCGACATTGGCTACCAGCAAATGTCTCCCTAGTATCAAAGCGGTCAGTGCTGTTGTTCCACATGAGTTGCTCACACTGCAATCACCTGCCAAGGCCAGGTCTGCTTCCAGAAAGGACTTACGATGATAGCTCTCCAGCTCTTTCAAGAAGATATCATCAATTGCAGATGTCTCTGGTAAAACAGTATCTTCAAAGAATAACTTCATTGCATTCCTCTTGATGTATGCGGCTGCCTCAGGGCCTCCATGGCCATCGAAAACTGCGTAAAAGGCACTTGGTGTGCATAATTCAGAACCCAAATGGGCAGACAGATTATCAACCCTGATGTGTTCATCTTCCATGGAAATCCGAGAGCCCATGTCAGCATAGCTACCAGAACGAATCCTTGGAAAAAATTTAATGGCATCAGACACAGCAGCAGCATCATTTGCAGTCTCGAGGCAGTTGACAACCTGCAGAACAAAGAATTAGATAAGCAACTTATTTAAGGTCATCGTGAACAGCATCATCAATCAAACAAGAGACCTGCAGATAAGAGTTAAATTGACTCAAGCTTGCAGACACAGAAAACTATTAGCAGAATCTCCATATTCCATCCACGAGTGTTACTGGCTATCAAAACTTCCTTTACATGTCATGCTTGGACTCATGAGATGGTTTTGTTCTATCATAATTACGAAAAGTTTAGATGCAACCCATGAAGAGAAGATGCACCCAAAACTCCTCCAAGCAAAGCACATCCAAAGCATGAGCTAAATGCCATCGCAGCAACATCATAAAAGGCCCCAGTTCACTAATAACACTTCGCCTAAAATTCAAAGAGAAGCTGATTATCCAGAGGAGGAACATCAAACCTACGTGTACGACACCATAAATTTAAAAAGATATAAGCTTTGATGTTGCACAGCTAAAGAAAACCCCATATGATGCATCGCAGCGCCAATCATCCTCCCGAATCATGTCAAATCGCCACGGCCGAATAATCCCGAATTCAAAACATATTGGCCTATTCCACTCGAGCCAAACTTTCCACAAAATCAGATCCCAGACCCAAAATTCTCTAAAGTAGAAATCCAGAAAACAACAGCAACAACAATCCCGCGTCCAAATCATCGAAAATATCTAGCTAACTGACGAGAGCAACTAATCTTCCCCCTCGCAAACAAAACGACCTCATCCCCCTCGCAAGGCACGCAGATTCAATTAAATCGGGCTCTCCATAAAATCCCAAGGCAACTCCCGAACCCGAACGACCAACCGATCCGGATCGAGCTCGACTCCAAAGAAATCACCCATCACACAAAAACAAACCGCGCCGCAGCGCGCCATTCGAAAACCCGGCGGAAATCCAAACGCTAACGAGAATCGCGGTCGAACCGAGCGGCGTACCGAATCGATGCGGGAGACGCCCGCGGCAGCGGCCGGCGGCTCGGGGACGACGCGTTGGGGGGCGGGGGCGGGGACGGGGGGGGCGTCCCCGCGGAACATCGCCGGGCAATGAATCGAGGCGGCGGGAGACGCCTGCAAGCTGGGCGGGCAAACGACCTCCGCCTCCGCCGTGACCATCTTCTGGCTCAGGATCATCTGCTCCTTCCCAAACAAACTTGTGAAAGCTAGGGCTTCGATCGGAAAAGCTCCTCGACTTCAAACAACTCCTTCTTCTTCTTCTTCTTCTTCTTCTTCTTCTTGTCGCGGCGGTGGTGGTGGTGGGACGCGCTTTAGGGTTTGCTGAATTTTGGGGTTTCGCCAAAGGCTGCTCGATGCGGGAGGCGGGGGGGGGCGGAGATTTATAAGGGGGGCCGGGGGGACGGGGCGGGTGGTGACCGGCTCGACCGGGGAGGCGCGTCCCGGGCGCAGGACACGTGGCGGTGGAGGCCGTGGCGGGCACGGAACCGGCTGGAGAGCGTTTAATGAAAGCGAAACTCCTTTTTCTTTCGTTTTTTTAATATATATTATTTCATTTGTTTTGTTTTTCCTCCTCCTCCTTTTTCTTTTTTTTTTTGTGGCCAGATAATTTTGTTTTCCCCCCCTTTTTTTTTTTTGTCGAACTTTTTTTATTTTGTTTTTCCTTCCGGGTGGAGGGACAGCGCGACCTTTTGGCGGTCCGCGGCGGCGTGGATTTACGGATTTGCCCCTGCGGGGCGCGGGGGATCAACCGGCTTTTTTTGGCGGCTCGTCAAAACGCGCGCGGGCGGCGTCGTTTTCCGGGGGTGGGGTGGAACGGCGGGCGCCCGGGTTTTCCGATCGCCGTTTTACAGCGCGCGCGCGCTCCCGCGTGGATATCCCGCGGAATCGACACCGGGTTTCCGAGGTCGGGCGGGTCGTGGAGAACCCGCCACGATGCGTCGGGTCTCCTTGTCGGATTGCCCAGACGCATCTGCTAAGCAAAAGAAAGGCGTGCATTCTGAACGACTCGTGACAATAAAAGTTATAATCCAAGTAACGTCTGATAAAGCATCTAAAATTTTTGTTTTCGAAACAGAAATTCGTTCGATAACGTTGACGTAGGATTCGTACATCAGCGGGCCGCCACCGGCGGGGCTATGGGTGGGCGGTGAGCAGAAGCCGCAGGCAGTAAGGGCGAGCGATGAAAACGGTTTTTATTTCTATTTATATTCCGTGAATTAGAAAATTAGAAAATTTCTACTTCCTGTTCCCGTTCCGATCTTATTTCTGTGCTAAAAATTTGACCCATAAATAGAAAAATGAAATTGTGCTACAAAACGTATTTTTGTTCCAAATTTATTCCCAGGAACGGAAAAATAAAAAAATAAAAAATATAATGATTATCATTCGCACCCTTAATAAACAGCATCGCTAAGTGGGTCCCGATTTACGTAACTTCTACCGCTGAAGGCGCTCCCTCTCTCTCGATGTAAACCCGGGTGCCCATCGCCTCTCCCGCGCCAAGAGGCCGTAGAGCTTCAGGACAAGAAAAGAGGCAGGCACGGCGAGAGTTCCCATTTTCTCCGAATCATCACTTTTAAACCTAATCGAACTGCCCAAAAAAAGGGTTCGGTTCGGTTCGGTTCGGTTCGGACCATCGTATGCCAATGCTCGCCCCTACATAATTACACCGCAACTCGTGCCTTTTGTGTTCTTTTAATGGCGCGTAAGAAGAGACACTTTTTGTGTATTAGCACGGCCTTACGAAACCAATAGTTTTAGATCACAGGTGTAAACGCGATCGAGGAATTTGGTAGACGATAGATTCCCTCGAATATTGATGGAGCTTGCCCTTCCCTCTGTTTGGCGTGTGTGGAGCTACCCCGTTTAGGGTTTTATAATCATTCAGAAGCAATAACTTTAGCTTCTCCCACACTCCTTATCCTCCTCCAGGTCAAATGCAATTACCAACTCGAAAAAAAAAACACAAAAGAGGAGGTCTCCTTCCCTCTCTCCAATTTCTTTTATGCAGTGTGGATTAGGAAAAGTTTAGGAAGGCGATAATTATGGCACGAGTTGATTAAACGAGCGGGCTCGGGTTACGCCGATCAAATGGTGCGTTTGAATTAGGCAGGGTCCGAGGCGTGGGATTCGCCTAGCGCGGATTACGTATGGGAATCTCACGGAAGTGACATGATCTTAATCGCCCGAGGAGTCATTAGCCCGTGATTTCTGATCGCGTCCGCGGTACTGATGTCGACCGGAGCCGCCTGCGGAGGGTGATTGTTCCGTCCGCCGTCGGATTTAATCCGGGTTCGATTCGCCGGTTGTGTAATCAATCGAGGGTTTGGTGATGGTGAATTTGCTGATATGGATTAACAGAGGCTTCTCGAAACACGTGAGAGATTTGAGAAAAGTACGAATTGTGTTTTCCACGTGGTTCACGAGTTGACCCCGGACGCGTTTCGCTATTCGGGACGGACAAGATTTACCGAACGCCTGACCTGGCCATGGCGACCGACATCACATTTTGTGTTTTTTTTCTGTTTCTTCTTTTAGTTGCGGTTATGTTGTTGTCTTTTATTGTGTGCATTAGCATTCAATGGTTGACTAATGTAAAACACGCGTGCAGACTGCAGAGTTGAATAAAAATACGTAACGAGGAAAAAAAAATTATGATATTCAGAATTACCTTGAAAGAGGGGAAGATTACCGAAAAAGTTATGAACCTATTGCAATTGTATTAAGTCAGTTCTGAACTTTTTTTAAGGTCAATTGAGTCGGTTGCTTACGTGACGAGGCCGGCACTGACATATATAATTTTTAATAATATTTTAATATTTTTTCGATTATTTTATTTTATTTTTTCTTCCTCTAGTCAATTGTAACAACTAGAGGCGAGAGCCAATGAGGCTTTGGCAAAGCTCGACCCGGGCGGCCACTGGCAAGGGTGAGTTCGAGCCTTGCCCAGTGACAATGAGGTTAGGCTGGTGAGGGCGAGGGCATGTCATCGCCTGCAACGTATGTCGCCCTTCTCTCTCTCTCTCTCTCTCTCTCTCTCTCTCTCTCTCTCTCTCTCTCCATTTTGATTTGCTATTGTTCGAATCGATCAATCAAGGAATTGATAATCGGATGCGACTGCTTCATCTTGATTAGGGTATTTGGAGTTCTCCATTTTGATTTGCTATTGTTCGAATCGATCAATCAAGGAATTGATAATCGGATGCGACTGCTTCATCTTGATTAGGGTATTTGGAGTTCATTTGTTGATTCTTTCAATCTGTCGACCTTGCCCTCACCCTTGCCATGCCCTCGCTAGTGGCTGACCGAGGTGAGCTTTGCCAAAGGCCAACTAGGTTTGGCCGGTCATCAAGGTCTAGCAACCGGCTAGAGGAAGAAGAAGGGAAGAAAATAAAAAGAAAGAGAAAGGAAAGAAAAAAAAGGTAAAAAGAATTTGAAAAAATATTAAAATATTATTAAATTTATTCATGTCAGCGTTGGCCGATCAAAATTGACCGGAGAGATTAACTTGGTACAAATACAAAAAGGTTTAAGATTGAATTGAGGTTTAGAACTTTTGGTAATTTTCCTCGAAAAAAGAGTAAATATAAATATTTTTTAGAATGGGCGGAGCCCAAAAAAAGAATCGGACTGTACAGTGACATCGACGGTTGATGCCGATCACCATAAAAAAGGACGTGAATCTCGTGCGCATCTTATGATTAGACTGACGGATATTCATATAACAAGTCTAAGAAACGAATGTCATCGAAAGAACCTCTCGTCGGTAAATGCAAAATCTCCCTAACGTTCGCATCTCTGAAACTGGCCATTACAGTGGAAACAAGATTGACTGTGTTTTACCTGGAACAAGTGCCAAACCGTATCCTACAAAGTACAAATTGCAGTCTCTCTCCTCATCTTTTGTGAGTGGGTAATGACCTGTGCTCTTTCCGACCAGGGGATAAAGGAAAGGAAAAGAGGGACGTCTTAAAAGAGGAGTGGTGACGGGAGAGGGAGGGCCTTTTGCGTTCACCAGTTTTGCTTGAAGAAATCCTCCTGTGAAGCAAAGAAGGAAGCCGCTTTTGCAGCTCCGGTCAAGAGAGCAGAACCAATGAGGAAGCTTAGTAACTTGGTTTTCAGGGTAAAGGTTTTTGGGTGTTGTTTGCCTTTCACGACGTGTGGTGTGGGATGGTCAGCGACTCGTAGGGTGTTTTGTGCGGTTCCTATTTTCGTCTTTTACAGTCTCTTACTTTTATTCAACACCGAACAGACGAAATATTTCAGAATGGATGTAATAGTGTCACGTCAAATCGTATGCTGAATTGACCTATGATCATCACTCGAAACTCTCCGTTCGAGCGACTCGATTGAATATAAACGTTTCAAAAAAGCGTTTATCATGTTGGGTGATGATAGCGACTGCATCACGACGTGCAATTAGAAGAAATGAATAATTCCTGGTGGTGCTTGAGGATAATGACGCTGCTGCTGCTGCTGCTTCGGACATCAAACAGTTCCTTAAAACTCTGTTCCTTCCTGAGAGGAAGCGTGGCCGCATGTATGTTCAGTGCTTGTCTGACGTGTTCCACATTTCAGCATGCAAAAAGCAGATCGGACGAAGGGGAATCAGTTTGGATGGTTGACTAAAGCATGTTCAACTTGCAACTTTTTCTTTTCTCTATTCTCTCTCGTCTTCAGTTTCTTCGACTTAAAATGTTGAAAAAAGAGCACTTTGCCCATCTCCGGTTGCATGTCGCATTCCCATTGAAGGTTGGCCTATTGGTTTCCACATGTTTCAAAGATTTCTAGGCCACATACGCGTCCAGTTCACATTGTCTAATGTACACTCTTTTAAGAGATGCAAAATGACCTAACCTGAGCATGTATCTCCGATCGAGCCATTTGCCAATGAAATTGTCGCTGAAGATGATTTCCGTGACATTCCATTCCACATCTTCTCGAGTCCAAATGGACCTAAACAACACTTGCCCTTGTATGAGTGGGAAATGGGTCTGTACTATTAAACAGAAGAACGAATATGATAGATACATGAAGGACCACTTGGTAGATTTCGCCAACAGATTGAAGATGAAGAAGCTGTTGAATTAAAGGTAAAGGAAGCGTTAGCCAAGCTGTGGGAAAGACATGGAAGAATGGACACCTTGATGATCCATTTACAGAAATCAGACGTGGGTTAGTACCTTTTTCTATGCTTCGCGCTGGGTAGATGACAAGAACTCTGGATGATTCACTACATGAATGAAAGAACCAACTAGTGGGATTTCAGACCATCCAACCACAAAGCTTAATGAAATTTCGCAAGTCATTACTCCATTTTGGCAATTGAGGTAAAACCGTGGCATCGGGACTCGTGTGGAAAATTATCCCTTGCCACTAGAAAAACAGCAATTCTGTTGAGGCTTTCTGGGTTTTTTTCATGCAAGATCAAAGCCACTATTTACATGAGAGATGAACTTCATTCACAGCAGTCAGGCCGGTGCTCTTTCTGCAGCTTCTCCCAGAGGCACAGCAGCTTCCTTGGGCCTTGATAATGTGCAAGAATGTAATCCGATTCACATCCAGCATTATAGAATCTTTCGTCATTTATGTAGTGCACTTCTTTGCCGCTGTTCTTGAACTGCTCTATCCATATGCCCATCGCAACATCTTCTAGCTTAAACCACTGAAAATTGGAAAAACAAACACATAAATGATACAGTCTCAGCCAAAATGAAGAATAGACTATATTCTCGGCTCATTTAACCGTCCAAGGAGCATTATGACAGAATCAAATAACCTAAGGGTACCTGTCTTTTATCTCTCTTCATGACAGAATCGAACAGCTTAAATTTACCTTAAGATCTCCTTCTTGGTGGCCCCGAACAATAAACTTTGCAATGTCTCGAGAGATTATATAACCTGGACCATGAGCCCATGGAGGATACTTATCATGTGGCCACTCCTACATCAAGGACCATGAGAATGTATTAACAAGTAAAGCAAGTATCATGTTTTCTAGGGAAAATGGATATGGATAAAGGCCATACCTTCTCACTGATATACCATTTGCTGTCCTTTTCTCTATGGGGAGATGAGTCGGAAGATATGAGACCGTACAAGAGACCATTAGATGGTTTTCCCTTGAGATTTGACAGTACTTCATCGATCCTCACGAAAGCGTCATCATCTGTTTTCATGATATACTTGGCAGGAACGATTTTTGTCTGCATATTCCATATATTATAACTCATAAGATATTTTCAACAACAAAACTGGGTGCCACCAGGATTCCAAATTATGAAATATAAAAGCAAGGCCCCACCGGTTCCTGGAGAATCTTTTCCATGTATTTTATCCAACCTTTAATAGGGGAATTTCAATTAATAAATTTTGTAGCTTTACATAAAATTTCTTTTGTTCCAGTAGTCAGACTTTTTAGGAATCATCCTTCATCAATCAGGTTCATGCACAGAAAAGAGCATGTAGAAAATCCCACATCCCCTTGACATGAATTAGCCCTATACCCCACGCATACCCACTTTCACCTAATAACAGATTTCATTTTATTTATTGTCTGAATCCCCTGGCTACCATGTACCAACTCTTAAGAATGGTTTTAGCAAGGTCAGAGGTGTTTGTTGAAAGTTTGTAAGGTAGGCTGATTGTCTATCAATAATAAAGAAAATCAAGATAGAACTGTGAATCGACATACTGATGAGATGATTTTCGGCATTACCAGCATACTCGATAAGTATCTGCACCATGAAGATGATTCTCCATGCGAAAATGTAATGGGCAATCAGAGTTCTTTTTGAGAAAATATATCGTCATTATACATACCCCCATAATGCAGATTGCAACTGTCTTGTAACTGATAAGGCTGTAATAATCCACAAAAGGCATGAACTGGATGTCCTCGTATGCTTGAGCTTCTTTCCACAGCTCAACATTTACTTGCATGTTTTGGTGCTGCAGTTAATGGTACATACCAGGTGATCAGTAAGAATAATGATAGCAATGCTGGTTGTGAATATAGATGCTGACAGTCGGCCAAAAAAGAAATAAAGATGCTGAGAAAGTATTTATAATTAAATATATTACTCTGATGTTATGGTGATCACGATACTTGGGAAATGCAAGTGCCTTCAGAGATGCTTAAATAAGCTTCGACACATACATATGTAGCCCAGAATGTGTGTGTGTGGTGAAGTATGGGCTAGAAAATCTGTTCTAGGGACTAAGCAGGTAAACAGGCTTAAAGAAAGCACTCTGAAGAGCAGACCTCTTATTGAACTGGATCCACTTTACTTTTTGGCCAAAATACCCGATATCCACTTGAGAAAAGTGGCCAAAATCACATTGAAATCAAGGAACAGAAGAAAGAAAAGAAACACCATTTGGTAATTTCAGGATGGATTTGATATTTGACTATTACTTAGATTTGTGCTTACCTTTTCATCAATGAACAGATAAGCAATAATGTGCAAATATCATCAAGACATTCATGACACAATAAAGGTTTCTATTCGACAGAAACAGCTATTACTCCAGAGAATTATCCCAGGATTCAGTAGGAGGAACATAGGATGTAAGTTATAATCACTTACAAGACCAATGAAAAATCGAACAGCTACATCCCCAGAGCGTATGGCTTCATATTGCATCCAAGACCTCCTTATAGCCATTCGTCTCTCAAAATTATTTCCAGTTGAGAAAACTCCAATCAACATCACAAGTCTTTTCCTGGTAATTAACGGAGCTTTGATATTCTTGGCATCAACAACCAAATCATGATCCTCAGATACAGGCAAACCTTCAGCTATAGTCGACAACACATCCAAATCACCAACCACTTCGACTCGATTAACTGACCATGGTTCAAGTTTCTGCATTAGGAGAACTCTCAAATAGCATTGAAGTAACTACAACAGCACTAGGCCGTAAATAGATAACAAGTAACTAACGGCATACTTTACCTCCCCGTAAGCAAATGATGTTTCATGCCTTCCATTAACTGTCATATGGAAACCCTCCAGACCAACCCATAGCGTGGCGGTGAATAAGCTCCCTTCTGCAAATGGAAAATTGGCACTAGCATGGACACTTCTAGATACATTGGTCAAACTCTCATTGCCTCTTGCATTCAAATTTTCTGCTACAGTGCCCCTTATCAATTGTTCATTGCAAAGAGCAAGTCCATCCAGCATAAGACCTGCAATGACATGTCAGATAAAGGTAACTGCAGTAAATCTAAGAGAAGACGAGGCATATTAATGGGGATAAGAAGAAGACAGAGCCACGTTAGAGACAGGTTTAGAAGTTCAGCTAGCAATGTACAAAGAATCCATCTCTAGAGAAGTCCATCCATTCCTACTCCATGTTTTAATTATTCCATAGGATGAGTTCAATGGGATGCATCATTACTGAGGATATACAACTAAATGCACGATAGTTTCATGAAGCAATTGGAAGTGGATGCTAAGTTGATAACTACTAAGGGCTATCTTTGGAGTCAACAATTCCATCACCCACTCATGAGTACATAAACCAAGGACTAGGTAATCTCCCTTCATCATCTCCATTCAAGCTCAAATTACTAGAAGTTGCATCACAACTTAAGCCTTCTGGCAAGAGAGAGAGGTGTCAACATAGAACACGAATCAACTTACAATTAAAAAGAAAACTAATGAAAGAAATTAAAGGTTAATAAAAAAACCTTTCAAGCTGTTAACAGATCCATGAGCAGGACATCTCTCCTCTTTACCCCATCCAAATTCATCAGTCCAGGTATTTTGCACAACAAATGGTTCCTCTGTCATATTCTCTCCAGGCAAACTCACATTATAACGCAAAACGATAGGCACATCAGCCTCTTGAGAAATTTGCGATCCTATTAGGTCAATATGAAAGCTTCCCTGGCCACCATGAGGAATGGCAACCAGTGTAATTGAGGAATCCTCAATTAGCCCACATGGCAACTCAAGGAAAGTTCCATTGCTTGAATTTGTCTTCCTGAATCTACTCACAAACGGTGCGCAATTTCTATCTTCACTGATGTTGATAATACTAGCCTGGGAGGCTTCCTTGTTGTACAGAATAGCAGAGAAATTCTTCCACGCAACGGAGGCCTCACGTATTCCTTTAGCCGTTTCTAGTAGTGCATCTGACCTGGAAAGCAGCCTCCGCATCTGAGCCCACACAAGAAGATACTTATGCTTTTCGACTGAAATATTTCTCAAGCCATATAGGTCATCTAGTCCTTTATAATTGACAAGAGTGGGCTTCTCCGTTGGTTTCTGAAAGGACACAGAAGAACCATCGTCTTTCATTTGAGATTTATCGCTAGGATGGTTATTAAAGAAATCATATGCAGACTGCTTCTGCTGCTTGATCACCTTGTTCCCTACCAGGCTGTAACGAATCACCAAGATGGTAGCGAGAGCTACAATCAACATGCCCCCTGACCATTTCTTCATTTCTCAACAAAGCACAAGCCAAAAATGAAGTCCGGTGCACACTTTACTACTTAAACCTTCTGTTAATCCGTGTTAAGCAAATCAACAGCAGGAAACATTGCGACGCACAAGTTGGGCTGACTCCTCCCATCTCACCTCTCACATTGTTCTGTCCAAGAGAAATGGTACGGTGATGCCAAGAATGTCAACATATAAAAAAAATTCAAAGCGGGAATAGAAAAAACAGACTGAGTTGGCAGCTGACAAGAAAGCCTAAGGACCCTTAACCGTTCATTCGCGGTTGATCAGCCGCGCACCTGCATTAACATCGAAGAAGATCGCCTCAAGCAGAAATGATACACTTCAAATGCTGAGGTCTTTCAGTGTGAAAATCTCCGCATATCGGCTTTCAAATCCACTGGTTTCACATCAATTACTAACCCGATATCAGCTAATCTCTCTCCACGGGAAACCCACAAACCATTCCCGCTCAAGAACAGAAGAGAGAGTAATCCAGACAATTAGCTGAACCAAAAAATACCTACCCATCACCGGTCTCTGCCATGACTATCGACCAAGAACGAAGCCATGATCGAGCTCAAAAGCCCATCGCCACCTCGAAAGCAGCGAACTCCTGCCACAAACAGAAAGCATCTTGACTAACATTGTCAGCTTCGTTAAGCAGAAACCCGAAACCACCCGCTAGCTCTCACCTCAAAACAACGACACAACACGAGACCGAGCTAATCCAGCGAAGTCACGACGCGTCGAAAGCGTTACCGCAGATCGAGCTCTGAGGCAGAGAGAGTGTTCGAGCCTCGCCGGCGGCGAATGTCCCTGCTCCTTCCTCACGCCTGTCCCGACGGCGGACAAGAGCAAAAACGACGGCGTCCCCGGCCGGAGAAGATGGCGGAAGTGTTAGATCTCTGTCGGAGCGAACACGAAGTAGAAGGAACTAGTAACTACAGTGAGGGTGTGAGTATAAGCTGCGGCAAGTTCTACGGTAAGTTTGGTGGAACATAGAGTCCGGTCAACGTGCAAATAGGTACGAACAGGAACGGACATCATTTGAGTGCCTCGGAAAACATGACCCCGACAACAAATTCCGGCGATTCGTCAAACGTTTTTCTAACCAAATTTTTATATCTGAGGTGGCATGTTTAGAAAAATTTGAAGTCAAACGTGGACAAATTCCTTGATCAAAAATCCCCCTTGAAAACAACTCCCACACTAAATTCCGTCCATTCACCTGCGCGTATTGTTTTGTTTATTTTTCTTGCTCTCTAACTGTTGCTTTGCTCGTTTAAAGCGTGCGAGTTGAACTCTGCACTCGTGATACTAGCATCCCTAACTCTTAATCTCTTTACCAGCAGGGTGTACGCTTATTGGCTACTCGTCTTCGTCTCTAACCGTTCATTTTCAACTTTTTTGGCTATCTTCGTCTTCAGCCAAATTTTTTACATTGTCCTTATTTTTTTTCTTCTCCAGTCATTTTGTTAACCACTGTCTAGTCTGAGGCGACCAACAAAACACCAAAACAAAACTGAAAAAGGAAAAAAAGAGGTTTTATATAATTCTCTCTCTCTCTCTCTCTCTAAAGCTGCGTGCATGCTCTGTGAATCTGTAATCGAAAAATGAGAGAGCTACGGCAAGTGTGGTGAATTATCTCTGTGGTTGCCATGTGGTCCTCATTTCGCGAGGTGTTCGGAGACTTTCAACAACGAAATTGGGCTTCGACGAAGCCCGGATACAACAACCGCGAAATTCGTTTTCCTAAAAAGAACGAGTGAAAAATCGAAGAGAAAAAGAAGAAATCAATAACAAAACTTTGTTTTTCACCCTTCATATGTTGATTGCTCAAAAAATCAACACGGTAAATTGCCCCAATTTGAGGAATTAAGGTTAGGTTCATAATAGATTTTGCTCCAATTCGTTAATTTGGGCCGAAGAGAAGACCAAATGGCATTGTTTAGGTTAATAATGCCGACCGACTTTAACTTGTTGACAAGCCATGTTGGATGGTATATATTGAAAAATTGCCATGTTAGATTTGTTGGCTAGCACTAAAGTGATCGTTTTTTACAAAAGTAACACTCAAGTGATCCCTAAAAAGAATTTAGTACTAAAGTGAGTATTATGCAAAAATTATGTTACCTCTAGTCTTTTTCCCATGGAGAAGTGAAGCATTCAAAAGCAATTATATGTATTTAGTTGAGAATTTAGATTTGTTAGAAAAGATCAGTCATGTGGATCTCACGGAACCATATGATATGTTTTCGTAAATTTATTAAACTAATTGAATAATTTATCGTACGATCCTCCAAAATAATATAAAAAATTACTTATTTACTGATCACAGTGGAATTTTATCACAATTTAAAGTTATTTTTAATCTTGAAAAGATACTACACAAGCGACAAAGCTAAGAGGACGAACTTATTACTAATTTTTTTTTACAATGTCTAAAGTAATTGGCATAAAATAATTGAAGGTTCCTTGACAAGGTAATTACCAAAAAAATTTGGGAAATAAATCGACAAATTGTTAAAAAGTTTAGGACAAAATCGACAAAGTTGAAAGATTTAAGATTGAATTTGTATTCGAACAATAAATTAAGGATCTTTTTGGTAAAGCCTCTGTTCCTTAACAAGGAAAAATTGTTCAAAAAGTCATAAATCTATTTTACCAATTCAGTCCAAAACCTTTTCACTTCTTACCAATTGAGTCCATTGGGCTAATTTAGGCTGACCGGCGCTGACGTGACAATTTTTAAATAATTTTTTTTTGAATTTTTTAATAAGTATTTTCTTCTTCTTTTTTTTTTCTGACTTCTTCACTCTAGCCGATCTGGCGACCGGCCAAAGGCGAGTGTCAGAGAGGCTTGCCCTCGCCGGTGGCCAGCGAGGTTGAGCTTCGCCAGAGGCCAACGAGGTTGAGCTTCGCCAGAGGCCAACGAGGTTGACCTCGCCGACCCTTGCCTTTGGCCGATCGCCAGACTAGCCAAAGGGAAGAAGTCAGAAAGAAAAAAAGATTAAAAATTTTGAAAAAAAATATTAAAAAATTGCCACATTAGCGTCAGCCGACCTCCACATCAGCGCCGGCTGACCAAAATTGGCTGGATGAACTCAATTGGTAAGAAGTGAAAAGGTTTAGGACTGAATTGGCAAACTTAAAAAGTTTATGACTGAATTGGCAAAAGTGCAATAGGTTTAAGACTTTTGGGATAATTTTCCCTCCTTAACTATATCAATTTGTACAATGTTATTCCAAACCTTTTTTGTTGGTGCAATGTCCTCCCTAGGTTATATATGCATCTGTTCAAATTAGCCCTCTCGTCAAACAACTAAAATTGAAATGCTTACATGGCCATCCGCGTCAACACCACGTCATTGCGCTTCTCTAGCAAATTTACTGAGGTGGAAAAAATAATTAGAAAACTATAAACCCTAGCAGAGAGAGAGAGAGAGAGAGGGGAGGAGCATACCGGAGGTGGCGACAGCGCCACCTAGTCACAAGCCATGGCCCAAGGCCTGCTGCTGGCGATCACTTTCGAACACTACTAACTGAAGCAGCAACAGCAGAAAGAGAGAGAGAGCATGAGGGTTCGGTTCGAGTGAGGCTACGACCCTAAGGGTCGGGACCCATGCTTGCACTTTAGACCAAATCCACACAGATACAGACAGGGTGTGAACCTATAGTCGTGATCCTCCCACCCTTGCCAGTGATCGCCAAGACCGCGAACCTCGTCAATGAGTGCAGAGGATGGCGGGTGCTGCCTATGACTGATGAACGAGGCCCTGTGAACTATCTCTCTCTCCTTGTTTGTATGCGTCTATGACGACTTGGAGGAGGCGCCCCCGTTACATGAACTCAACTAGGGCTTGGCCACCGTCCACGGTGGCTAGGTGGTGCAATGCCAGTAAAAATGATAAGCGATCGAAGAATCCTTCTAATTTAAACTGTTACTAGCTTCTGTATATTGAAAACTTTAAAAATTAAAATACGCCGGGAAAAAAGAAAATAATAATTGACAAGGAACACGGGTCGTCACAAAATAAGGGACCTTGAACTTTTGTAATTAAACTTTTTAAGAGTCTCATCGACTCTACTAATCAGTGAGGTCAACATATCTCCGTCCATCCAATGTCACAATATCTCGTCACTTAATTAATTTTTTATAGGAAAATTTACCAACCACGATAAAAGTTACTAGATAACTTCCGATAAGGTTAAAATTACGATGAAGCTTAAAAAATTACTAGACACCAGGCAGAATTACTTAAATTAATATTGGCCAGCACAAAACTCATATTTCACAATGAAGAAAGTTAATAAGAAATGTGAAAAAGCTCGCTAACTCATATATTACATTTAAAAGTTATCGACCACAGTACGCAATTCTCAATATGACTAATAAGATTAATATAGAAAAGCCACCAATTATGTGATTAGCAACTGATTAGTTTTACTAGTTATAATCACAAGTAATTAGTCATTATTTTTGCATGTCGAAGTTTCATCCAGAGAGATTTGTTTTGCAGAAAACTTTATAGTGAGGCT
This sequence comes from Syzygium malaccense, assembly GCA_031216405.1. Taxonomy (NCBI): domain Eukaryota; kingdom Viridiplantae; phylum Streptophyta; class Magnoliopsida; order Myrtales; family Myrtaceae; genus Syzygium; species Syzygium malaccense. The sequence goes on from CM062260.1 coordinate 34,608,936, forward strand.
AATTTACCTGAAAAAGAATAATCACTATAACGAGAAGCACTACATGTTTATAGGTGGGTACAGCAATTGATCTTTTACTCTTCTTCCTCTTCCTCCTCTATCGAAACAAACTAGCCATGTGATTTTCGTGCCCGACGAAAGGGCTTGAAGCAATTGTGCATTTACATGTAAGACTGTACATATATGTACTAGAAAACGGGCTATACAGGTTCTCATGCCATTGCTCGGTTGGATTACCCTTTCGTCTTGAACAGATTGAAGACGTCTACCTTCATTTCCATGTTGGAGATGGCCTTTCTGCATTCTTATGCCACTTGCAGCATCTGAAGAACATTATGCGATTAAGTCAGCCAACATTTACACAATTTTATCTTCTAAAATTTTGGCGTACGACACCTGCCGCTTCCAAATAGTGAAACGAAAGTTGATTACTGGCAGGGGGAGAGACCCCCTTGCCCCCAAAATGGAGAGAGATCATTCACACAGAGCAAACACTATTACCACTGATCTGTTAGCATCCTTCCCACAAAATGCAGTGACTATGAATAAAAGCACTACAAGATGTGAAGTCATGATTATCTGGGCCCAATCAAGCTGAAGCCAGTGGAGCTCATTTGACCAAGAGATCAGTGAGAACAAAGAATCAGCTTCAGGCTGACAGAGCATGCAAAGTGTTTATGCAAGCAGGAAAATCACTTATAAGCTTCTCTCTCTCTCTCTCTCTCTCTCTCTGATGCTAGTACTTGTTCACATTTGGCTGTTGTCAAAAAGATTTTGTAGCGGAGAACCTGGATCAATATTCCACAGGTCGAAAATTCAGGTCAATAAAAAAAAAATCTCCTCCAAAACTTTACTACAAGACTCCACTAAGATGGGTAAATACACTGGTGGTCATTGAACTTTAGTGTAATTTGCAAGAAGTCACCACATTTTGATTTCAACCATCCCGAGTTACTATACTTTCATTTCTTGCGATTGATGCACTTTGACTGGAATTTGGCCAAATTCTCTAAGAAATGCTGCTGCGGTAGTGGCAGATGCTTTGCAATGAAGTGGCATCCCAAACATTGGTCACCAGTCTACCACGTCAATGATACAGCAGAAAAATGGCCGAATTGCAATCATAAGTGCATCAATTGTAAAATATATAGAAGTTCAGCATATTGGGTGAATGAAATTAAAGTTCAGCAACCTCACTGCAAAACTCCCTAAAGTGTAGTGCCTACAGGTAGATCTGATCCCTTCTAAAACTTCATATATTTAATGAGATAAGTTTTGAGCCAAGAAAAGAAAAAAAAAAAAAAGGAAGGCATACCATTTGGTGCACTGTGGAAACAAAATCTTATCGAATAATCTTCAATTCACTGGCTTGATGTTAGCAGAAGCTATATCGCCATCTCCTCTGGGCGTTGAGTTCTACTTTTAAAGAATACTGCTGCCAAAGGTAGAATTCAGAGGTACTGGTAAGGGAACCTGTTGGGGAGACCACATGCTATTTGATTCCTTTGGATTGATCTCACTGTCATTGCCATCACTGATGGGAGAATATGGTTTTTTGACTTTGTTTTTCAGCATTTCCTGCAAATTGTTGCAAACAACGCCAATTCATTCAAGCCTTAGCATCTTCAACAACAACAGCAATAACAAATACATAATCCTTATCTTATTAAATGGGGTCGGCCATTCAGGCTAACACATCAAGATGATTTTTTTATTCACATATTGAAAATCAAGAAGGGTGTTGCAGCATTATTGGCAACAGGAAATTTCAAATGTTAAATAACCGAGGAATTTCCAAATGCCATAAATGCATGTAAAGCATCATAAATTTTAGACAAACATGTATGATTACATGAACAAGTGCAAACCTTTGATTTACTTGGTCCATAAGTACTCATTGCTCTCTCAACCGAAGAGTATATTTCATAAGCTTGATGGGTATCACGATTGCATTTTATAACATGGACTTGCTCTTTAAATTCTGGTGGTCTAGTTTTCTGATAAAGAACCAGCTGAGAAAATGGAGCTTTGGGTTGGTCTTTCTTTCCATGAATTAATTCCATTGTCACCAGGTCATCCAAGAGAACATCCCACAAGACAGAACATGGATCTCTAGCAGGGTTGTATTTTCTCTGAGCAATGATGTTTGATGGTTGCTGATATAGAAACAAAGGCAATGTCATTTCACTATAGACCTTTCAGGGTTGTACATAGGCACGGGAAAGCACCATCTGCCATCACGATAAGAATCTTATAAGCTACTTACTTGCAACAATATTACTCGTCGATGAGTGACCATAAGAATTTTTCCCTTTGGAAGCATAAAGTGATCTTCATATGCATCTGATAATGCAAACTTCCCACGTACTTTGAAAAGATCAACCTGGCCAAAGAACGAACCACATTCTGCCAGCTGCAAGATAACCTTCACAATGGGGGAAAATTATTTAGAGATCTGACCATAAAAAAATGTATAAAAGTACATGGCCCTCTTCAAAATGAACTAACCACAAAGATGAATAGATTATATAACCATAGTTTAATAATTGCTCTTTCTTCTGTAGATCGTACAATTTAACCAGATAAGTACACCCTTACTGAAAATGATTGCAAGCTTGCAAGCCTTTGAAAAATGGAATTACTAGTAAGTTCAATTCTTGGACTCCAAAAAGATGTCTTATGCCACAAATCTGCAACTTATTAGCTCTATTATTCAAACTTTGTCAATTATTGGGGAAATATTTTCATCTTTCTTAAGGTCATCAAGAGTATGAAGCAGAAATTATGGCATTCCTGTGGAGAAGCAATAGTTCTCATGCTAAAAGGGCTAACGTAAGTTTATATACATCCGTTTGCCTAAGAAGGAAGGAGGTTTTGGCCTTAAAAGGATAAAACGGCAGGAATAAAGCTTGTGTCATGAGTTGTATTCAGCTGATCTTTACTCAGTCTGGTTCCATGCGGTTTGCTTGGTTGAGAATATACAAGCTGAAGGACAGGCCTTTTTGGACTTCAACTGTCTCAGCCAACACTTTGCTTGTTTGGAGGAGATTGCTGAAGCTTAGGGATGCTGCTCGACCTTATATCAAGTACATCACTGGAGATGGGGAATCATTTTGCTTTATGGCATAGTGATAGGCATCCTCCAGGCCCTCTGCCAAACCATTTTGCTAGCAGGATTGCATATGATTCTGCTCTACATTTTCAGTCTAAAGATGGCCCCTGCTAGGTCTGAAGCTTTGGTACAAATTCAAGCTCTCCTATGCGGTTCTGCTGTGCCAAAGTCTCCTGGACATTGTTTATATCCGGTGAATTTACAGTAGGGAGTGATTGAAACTCTCTAAGGCCGAAGGGTTTGAAGGTGCTGTGACGTAAACTGATAAGGTTCAGTCCTTGTATACCCTGGAATAGTTTTATTTCCTGGTTGGCCATGCATAATAGATTAGCTACCAAGCACAGACAACTGAAATGGAACTTGCAAGCTTCTCTGCCTGCTGCTTGTGCGCGTCTGCCACGGAAGATAGATACTATTTTCTGTTTGGCGGTCCTATCTCCTCCAAAGTATGGACAGCTGTGCTACAACTCCATATCATTAGCCCCGGTGATTAGAAATGTGAAGCTACTTGGGCTACTTGTACTTTCAAGGGCAATGCTTTTTCCTCAACTATTCTTCAAGCTTTCTTGGAATGCATTATTTTACAGTATTTGGGTTCCAAGAAATTCTTGTTTTACATAACTCTTCTATTGCTGTTAATAATGATCTCTTTTTTCTTTTTTTTTTTGAAAGGTGAAAGTGTACCATTGAAAGGCACCAAGGGGATGCCAACCAATGTACACAATTATCCATGGTAGGAGCCTAGAAGGTCAATGATAGCATTTACATCAAATCCCGTACTACATGTGATCCAGAACTTCAAAGCAAAAAGCCAAGAACCCATAATTCTAACAAAATGAACCAACATTATGAAAGATGCTCCTAATGGAAGCCCAATCAAGCTTTTAGCTCTTTTTCCACCTACTCTGCACTAGCCCACTAAAAAATCAAAACTGACACGCCTGATTCCAAAGCTTCATAGACTGATTTTTTTGAGAATTAGAAAGGCCATTAGTGGAAGGCTTATTAACTGTCTTGATGTTAGCAGGAGACTCTCTTTGGATAGAGATAGAGCTCAACGTAAAAAATTGGGATCTTGATGAATGGTAAAATAGGTGCCATGGGACTACTTGGGCATGTAGCAAAGTTTTACTCCCCTACTTTTGTTCTCTGATTAAATTTCAACGCTGGGACACCCAGAATTTTTAAACAAGGAATACCTGTCCTTCAGCTTTATACTCATCGTAAGGTCGAAGCAAATTATCGCCGCTGATCACACGAGGTAACCTCCGGCGAAGAAGTTGCTCTTCAGAAGTAACAGCAGAAATTATCTTCATTCTCATGGCATTTGCACCTTCAGTTGTTTTTGACAAAAGATCCAAAACCCCACTCACAGGTTGGGCTGCTACACCGATTAGTCCTTTCCCCACTCCTTGAACAAACCCCTCAACACCAGAGCTTTTTGCTCCTTCAAGAGGCTTTGTCAGTATGCCAGTGACTCCTCTAAATAGTCCTTTTGCCAGTGCTCCACCTCCCTCTCTGATAACATCACTTATGTCATCTACACCCTTGTTTTCCTACAAAGATCGTATTGAAGAGAGAATTGAGGAGACAGCTCTTAAGAAGTATCAACAAAAGTCGAAATGCTAAACCAGTAAATAGTGACATGATGGAGATACACGAAAATAACAAAACCCGAATAGCTCCGCAAGACCATATTCGGAATGGCTTCCAACCAAAGATGTAATAGATAGGAAGGTTGGAGAGTGTGCTTTTGATAAGGGTCAGTCTTCCACCTTTCAAAAGAAAAAGTCTATCTTCCAACTTGGTAACCGCTTCTCAAAGTTTTCAATAATAGGCTACCAAATATGCTTAACATTGAAAATAACGTCCCAAGGGAGGCCTAAGTAGATGATTGCGACTGATAAACAAAACCAAAAAAGAGAAGTAGATGATTGGGATAGATCCTAACTGACAACCCAAAACAGTAGAAAGAAAAGCACCATTCAGTCCTTCACCCAGAAGGATAAGCTCATTCTACTCAAGTTATCTTAAGCCAGGACACCGCTTCAAAACATAAGAGAATATTCCTTAGACAAAGTAAATACTAAATGTCATCTTCACAAAGATGATAATCTGCGGCGATGATAGTATTTATGTATCTGGAAAGTGTATTTCCATGGTGGTCTATTTGAATGACAATGTTATCTCAAATGATGATGTAGATGGCGTTAATCAGTTGAAACATGGTTGTCAAATTTGTGTTTGCAATAGTGGTCTTGGTCTACCAAAAGCGCTATGCTATTGTACCAAAAGCAAAGGCAATTGAGCTCGCGTCGGCCTGAAAACCCTGATTTCAACATATCTTGTGCCACCTTTCCAAATTTTCTTTCATTTTTTTCCTCCAACCCATTTTTTGTTGGTTCCCTTTTTATTGTCTACTTCCCTCTTGTTTTAGCGTTGTAGGCCAACTTTAATTAATTTAAATTTATATTCAGGAATTAGAAAAAGAAAAGGAGGTGTTCCCGGTAGAACCATCATACAACTGACCAGTACTTAAACTGCCAGTTCAGTTTTCCAGTTCTGAATCAGGACTTCCAGTACTTGATCATCCCTACTTTATCCTGTGGCATGCTACAAAGATGCATACTACCAGTAACCTACCCATTGACAATTCACATGAGCTACTGCCACAATACCCTTAGGTCTACATCATCCTCAAATGGAAAAAAAAAAACAAGAACAGATCCAGCTAGAAAACACCCCGAAAGAAATACTTAGGTTCAACAATGGGCAAGAATCTTTTACACAAATGACAGTAAACTGTTCCATTTATTGGAAGAGGTTCTCAAATATCCAACTTTCTGTTGCATCATTCTATCCACATGCTGGCAGAACAGCAGTAGTATCCAGTGTGTCACATGTATAACTTGGGTGATGTGGTGTTTTAGAGGTCATGGCCGACCATGCTGACTGCAAACTTCTCTGAACCACCACCTCACCAGACTTAAGGTGAAGCACCAATGCGTAAACCGAATGGTCTCCACGCTCGTCTCCTCTATCAGTACAACAAATTGGCCTGAAGCCACACAATCCTAGACCGAGGCCACATTCCCACCCATTTGAGACTTGAGTTTCACATATTTCGATATTTCCTGACAGACTTTAACTACACTTATGAATTCAAACCTTCTTGGCTAGTGAAAATGATACCAAAGTGTACAGAGTAAGTCAATAGCAAATACCTGTCTTTGGCGACTCTGTATGAACTTTTTGTCCATTGACAAGGCAGCTACGCCTTTGCTCATATGTCCAAGGGCGCTGCTTGCATTACCCAATATATCCATACCAGAGAGAAGTTGCAGGGGTTGACTGAGAAGATCCTTCCTCATGTTTAAGATAGCATTGCTAATCATAGAACTCTGCCTCATGGACACATTTTCATGAAATCTTTGATTTATTTTCACCTGAGACATAATTCAGTTTGTTGGAATTGGACGTAACTCCACATCTATTATGCAGCAGAGAGTGTGCAAGGAAAAAAACCAACATTCTTTTCCTTAGGTCGATAAACCCTAGTACCATGAGTGACACCACAAATCTCATGAACTAGACAAGCACGACACTTTACATGGGTAAGTAGCCTGAACATAAGGATTGATGTGGGAAATCAAACTTTTACCATGCAAAATTATGGGACTCAAAATTTATCTTCAATAGTCTTAAGCGCGACTGTTTCTCCAATAGCTCACCCAAAGTAATCCTCTTCGACGCTCAAACAAGATTATATCCAAATACTGAGACAGCCAAGGAGTTGGCTCTAACGGATGACATAAAAAAAGAATTTAAGTGCACTGCTGGAAAATCCAAGATCTCATGCAGCCAACATAGTAGTCAATCAGATGGAAAACAATATAAAAGCGACATGAAGAAGAATGGTGCACAATAAAATAGCAAATATGATAAGTTGTCCCTAATATGCACCGTCTCAATGAGAGACGAGTTTCCTCCCATTGGTCCTTCCTTTCAGAGAGGTGAGATGGTTATTTATGATTTGTAAGAATATCGGGCTATAAAATATTATTTAATTTAATAAAACTTGGATTAGTTAATATTTTGATTGATTCGGACATAACTAAAGAAAATTAGTACAAAGAGAACACAAATATGAAAAAACTGACAGGCATATTCTCGGTGTTCCCTAGTGCAGTCATCAAGGATGACCAAAACCCAAGTACACCCTTTGGCCGTTGACTTGGTGACATGGCCATTGATACTTTGAATCGAACTTCGGACAAATTGAGAACCCTGCCATTTCAGATAACTCACTCAGCAAATTTCAAGCAACTTTTAACAGAGGAAGGATATTATTAAAATATCATATAAGCTTGTTGCATACCCAATTTGAATGATAGGATCGACTGAAACAGCAGTTGTTTGAGTCTCATATAGCCTACTAAGGTTGACCTGCTGGATCATCTCATGAAGGCGCCAAATTATTGGTTCGTGAATGTTTATAAGAAAAGCAGAATTTTCAGGCCCCTAATTATGAGAAAAGGGAAAGCAGTCAATTGATGTCACTAGTAAAGCTCAAAGGAACGCACAAGCATCTAGCAACCAAACATGAAATAGTTGCACTCACCTGGACTCCAATGAAAGGATATGTAAAAAAATCAAGAGACCCATTAGATTGCATGGTTATGGACAGTTTCAAGACATAGTCAGTTTCCTCCACGACTCTCTGTGGTCTAAAGAGAACTGGCATTGGAGTTAGAGGAAGTTGATTATCCACTTGTAATCCATGCATTCGTAGTTTGCACCTGCAACAGAAAAATTAGTTGCTCAACAGAAGAAACAGCAAACATGGCAATTCTCTCAACAACAAAGATACGACTTGGCAATGGAAGTGTTATAACTGCCTGCTTCAACAAAGAGAGGGCTATATATGTCAGCTACCCAATCCAGCTTCAGGCGCTACCAACACAACCCGGAACAGCAACTAATTAACTTAGGGCGTGTTAGGAGTGACTCCTTCATACATTTTGCTTTTACAAATCGTGTGACACAGGCATTTTGACTTTTTTTTTTAACATAAACACCTGAAAACTATCATGATCTAAAACGCATAGACCTACACAGAATTTTTAGTTTGAATAATATTCAAAATTTTGGCAGGAAGTATAAAAGCTAACTTTTGTTTTTTATAAATTCAAACAAGAAGACCCTTAACAGTTGCAATGAAGGTTCTTTTTCCCCCGAAAAAGAATATTCAACCCTATATCTTCTACAGTCCTGTCATGGGTAACAAGTCGGTTACTGACCCCTATCTTTTAATTTTCCCCTCATAAAAATTGCACATATTTAATGAGTACCAAGGTCAAAAAGGAAAGTGAAGGCCAGCAGTGTAGACATCCACATGAACGAGAGCAGAAAAACCTACCTACTGATTCCAGAGCCCAAGCCGGTTGAATAGGCAAGCAAAAGATTCTGGATGGACAGATATAATATCTCTTCAGGAGTATGGTCAACAATGGATAGCCCAAAGTCAGCAATCTCAACGATAACATGAAATTCATCCTCAGAAATTGACAGTGCTTGTTGGCCTTTCTCATCTTTAGAAACATGTGGCATTGGCGATGAAATGCCTATACTCAAAATTGTGGGAGAATCGTTGTCCGGCATCCAGTCAGTGATCCTCACAATATTGACTTTTTCCTCTTTTAAAACAGTAACTCTTATAGCTCTGACAGGCCCATCAACCACATGGATGGGCTGGTAATCACAAATCTCATCAATATTGTACTTCTCAGATGCCATTGCATTAGCCCCATCTACCAAGATTTCCAACAAGCGTCTTCTACCAAGATCTTCCCATAGAAAAGAAGCAGAAGAGTTTGGAAGAAGAAACTGCCAAGAATTGCTGCCACCATCAACTTGGTGGAAGCGAATAGGCAGAAACATAGAGCGGTTCTCAATCCTGGAATTAGAGATTAAAGCATGTAAACAATAAAAGAAAAGAGCAAAATAGCTCTACTGAGGTGATGAGAAAGTAGAGGTTTGTACTCTGATAATGCACAATGGAAGCTTATGGCCCAGAAAAGCAGGAAAAAGGAAAATAACAAGAACAGGTAAAAAATTTCCTCCTAAGCTGCATATTAACGTAATAAACCCTGACATTTCTACTTTAAGTTTCTAGATATGATACATAAAAAGACTATCAAAGAATATTTCAAAGAAATTCAAAGAGCAGGAAAAAAAAAGGAAGAAATTAATAATAGTCTCACAACAGACAAATTGCAAATGCATGTCTACTTTCCCAGATGTTCCATGCCTTACAAGCAAACCAATGAGGAGGACGAGGGCTAATCCTGGTAAGAAAATTAAGAAGAGAAGATGACCTGTAAGGACTGGACAACGAATTTGGACGAAACAGAACTTCATATCGGGAGTTCTTTGTTCCACTTCTTACTTCAACTCTTAGTTGCATTAGATCATTTCCATTTTCTTTTAACAAGAAAATACGAATCACACCTTCACTTGAAACACTGAATGGTGAGCTCCATTTGTACCCGTCCACCCGCAACTGTAGCAAAATCAATATCCTCTAATGAGAAAAGTATGGAACAATGACCCTGTAAGAGAAGATGCCCTATCATATGATATAGACCTTGATTAATTCAACTTTATTAGAAGATTGCCACTTAAAAGTTTTTGGAGGATCAGTCGGATGAAGCCACTCCACTGATTGTGATTGTGAATCACACTGCTGCATGCAGATACTGTAACCAACCCTGTTGATGAACAAAGTGTGCGGCTGAAATTGAACAACCTGCAGAAAAGTTGATACAGACTTCCTCAGTGTTTGTTAGAAAGCACAACTTGGAAGGTGTTAAGAGCCTTTATCAACTTTAAGAATTCTTAATACATTTATTAGTGAGACTTCCTTCTTCGATTCCATAAGATGGATCATCTGCTGGTAGCCAGCTATCTTAAATGATCTATCACCACAGCTAACTAAATTCATTTAGGGTTAGATGCAAAAAAAAAAAAGAAAAAGAAATTCATGCATCTGCAAGAATATTATGTTTCCTACGCTGAAGTCCCTTTCTCCAATAAGCTGGGCAGATAGCTAGAAGACAAGGCTTCTTTTGACTATAGCTTTGCTGAATCTATACATTACCAACCAGACACTTAACCTCAGAAAATACATTGAGAAACATTAAAAAACAAGCTCGGCGAACTAAATTGCTTCCAGCCAACAGAAAATCCAACGAGGAAGATTTATTGGCAATAAAGTTTGTGACGAGGCTCAAACTAAGTAAACATCAGTAGAATTCAACCTTAGTTCTGTCTGAGGTCATATTCAGCTGAGCAGAAATCTTGTAATAAGCACCATCCGAGCAATATGCCTTCACCTCAACTCTTTCCTGCAAGAGTATATTTATTAACTTAGAGGTAACCAAAAATTCCTTTGCCCTACACTCCGGGTAGGAGAACGAATAAAGCTATTGCACAGACAGGTTTCAGAGAAGCCAAGGGAACTTATAGAAAAACATGGATCACAGATACAAGATTTTAACCTTGTTTTCCAACTCAAGAAGAGAAATTCCAGGACAGTAAGTTTCAGAAGGACGAACAGCAACGGCAATACCAAGCCTGGATGGGAGATATGAATCTTTTTGAGATGGAAATGGTAATCCACCACGAGTCCCACAATCTTGTGGAGAAAGCATACTAGGCATAGGACTGCTATCCTCAATGACTTCTAATACTCGAACATTCTTCTTTAGGCTGGAATATCTCCCCTCAAATGAATGTGAGGGACTTCGTAGGACTGTTCTTGCAGATTTAACTGCTCTAGATAGCAAAAGGGAATCTGCCTCGGCATTCTCCATAAATTCCATTTCCACAATCCGATAGGCCAAAGGAAGATAGGTGTCGTTAGTGATCCAATATGGAACGAAAAATCTTAATGTCTTTTGGGCCGCAATATTTCCTCCCATGTCGTGTTCAATGCTCACACGTATCCTCCTGCAAATAAGACGAGATAGTTACCACGTACAATTACACTTGAACGAGACATGGCTGAAAAACAAGGCAAAAATAGGGCAAATGTAGGCATGACATGTAGCTAAATGTGTTCGGATTGAGCTTAATTATGCTTGTGATATAGACAAAATTGACTTGTCATCCAAGTATCGACCCTCGTAACCCATTTACACAATAAAACTTAAATAGGTTAATTTGTCTTTTTGTGGGTTCATATGATATGTCTAGACATTTAAATAATATTCATTATTTTTATATAATCATATGCAAAAAACGACCGTTAAATGTGTTATACATCTAACGTCATACAGCCTGTTTGATATTTTTTCTTGCTTACTCAAATAGATATGTGAAATTGTCTTATTTTGAGAATAACACAATTATGGCATATAAACATAAACTGCGAGTCCTTGCTACGTGAAAGGAAAAGTAAACTCAAAGATCAACTTAAAGAACAGAAGTTACGTCCAGCTTGGCACTCCACAGGTTACTGCTTGCATTAGTAGACTAGAACGGACTAATAGCACCCACACACACAGAGGCTAGCTTGAAGTTGTCAGCCAAAGTTCATTCAAGGATGAAGATGTGCAAAGGAGCTCCTTCTTTAAATATCAGTATCAATACTTATTGAGTGCTTAATGATATCATCCCATAACGCGGTGCAAAATGTCGGTTTGAAGAGAATGACAGAAAGAATTTACATGGTAGATTCAATCGGGTACTTGTAATTTTATAAGTGCAGGTGATTTACCCAAATACTGAGCATCAAATAATCTAAATAAACAAATTGTCAACTTTTTTTTTTCTTGGCCAACAATTAACAACTTTCTTTAAAAGAGACTGTCATTGCGACTAAACACGCATAACGAGATCAGGCGATCCCATTTATGAGAATGGAAAACCTTTTACTCTGCTGGTGGACCATCCAGAACGATGAAATGCGGTTATTAGATGATACATCCAAAATAGGGACGGCATCCTGCAACATGATAATAATGCTTAATTCTCAGATCATCATGAGGAAGGAGAAAACATTAGACAAGTTCAAAAGTGCACTTCACCTTCTCTGAAACCCAACCGCCTTGAGCAAACAGAGAAAGATATAATGGTTTCTGGATATCTGCATAGTATATGTGTGCATTTTTGCGCGAAGAGACAACACCACGATGTCGCTCAACAAGGTTCCCTTCTTTTGTTTTCTCCCAAACAGTGAATTCTACTGAACATGGAAGCCGGTTTTCCAACTTCAAAGGCGAGTTGACACAGATTCTCCAATCATATACAGGTGCATTAAGCTCAGTGTGAAGAATATTGGCATCAGTGCTAACACTAAGCCAAAATTGTTTATTTCCAGTGCTAGGACAACAAAACAGTATATCCTTCTTCTCCAGTCGATCCAACTTAAGGATGAAATTCTGAGATTTATCTCCCTGCTTGGTTGTACTCTGTTTAGAGAGAGTTTCTTGATCATAGGTTGGCTGTTCCTTCCCATTAGTGTAGCCTGAACCAATGGCAACAGCATGGCCCCAAGAATAGGGGCTTTGAGGCTGGTCAAAACATGGGCGAACTAGTAAACATTGGTTGGAATCTTTCACTGTACTTCTCCAAGGTATGACAGAAGAAGATCCAGGCTTTACGGCAGTGACATCACTATTCAGATGATCTAGGGCTTGTGGTACAAACTGCTGCCTGGTACGAGTCCAACGCCTCCGCCGCACAATATCAGAAGGAGCTTTCATCTTTGAAGTAGGAGGCCATTTTAAATATGAAAAGTCAGGTCCATATACCCAACCTTCACTGTCAACAAACTGGGATTTATCAATTGTCCAAGTCGATATCCACTTGCATCCTGGTGGAAGGGGTGGCTCAAAGAAACCCTTCAATGCAAAATAATCGGATGTTAAAGATCTGCTCCTTAATCATTCAGGAATATAAATTAACATGAGGAAAGAGCTCATCACACTGATTTCTGGCTAACCTTGGATGTATATGAAAAGTCTCTGGTGCTCCAGCGTCCTGGATCAGTATTTTGTGAGCTGCCCCAACCAGATATTGGATGATATCGTTGGTTTTCAAAAACCTCTTCAACCACAGTGTTGCTGGTACTGGAGTAGACACTGCTACCTTGAATTGAAGACAAAGAGCACGCAACAATCTCCAGTTTGACATCAGAATCATTAACGACTGTGACAAGGCTCCTGAGAACTGCATGCTTCTTCCCATTTTTCATGACAACTTCTAAGGCAACAAAATCATCCTCAAGTGATTTTGGGGCCACTGACAGTGGAAGTAATGAACGTATACATTCCCATCCACCTTCTGGGCTTGCGCCTACCCAGAAGCCTACATCGTTATCAAATCCACCCTCATTTTCTGCATCCTCTGTAGCTTTGCCCCCGGTTTTTCTCTCAAAATAAGAAGTGGAAACTAATAGGACTCCACGCTCTTGGATGTTTTCAATGTCATCCTGAACCTATCGAAATAAACACAATACAAAATTTGAAAAAGATAGGTAATCACTAAAACCAGCATATAGAAACTGGGCTGAAAGAACAAACCCGTCCTTTTAGTGGATAGGTCACAACATTGCTGACGTCAAATGGTGGATGCAGCAACCTTGCTGAAGCAATCTTCTTCAAGACATTCACACCATGTCCAACAGAAAATGAGAATGCGCCAACAACTTCACCTGTTAGCACATCAACAGTTCCAATGTGAAACAAAGGAACATATTACTCAAACTAAAACGGGTGCAGAGTCTTAGTCTTAATACGTTTCTGTAACAGCTATTTTACAAGGCATGTTGAGAAGAAATAACTGTAACACAGGTTCTTAGAAGACCCAACCAAAAAGCTTAAGCTCTTAGGTGGATGCAGACTACATGTATATAAAGCACAAATACCACACTGATAAGCAATGTGGGATATTTAAACCTCTCTCATGTGTGGGCTAAGATCAGCATGTGGAACTGATGAATGAGGAACAAAAACAAACAATAGCCTCAGTCCAAACGAAATTAAATGGGGCTTGAAGGATGATGTTTAGCTTTGATACCATGTAAAAATGTCCGATCCAAAAGCTTAAAGGAAATTACATGTATATATATAGCCTGGACAAACCACATAATAAGTGACGTGAGATACATAACATAGGTATTAGACTACGGAATTTTATAAGGTCCACTGCCGATATAACAAAAAATTTCCACACTCACCATTAGATGGTTGACATATGAAAGAATTCGGTAACAAAACTAACTCAAAACACACATGTCGACCATCGAACTGTGAACATATGATTATTTTTTATATTAACACTGGACTTAACAATAATTATAAGACTACAGAAAAAAAAGTTTCAAATTCAATGATTAGATTGAAGTATGGTTTCTGGAATATGGACAAACAATGAAAAGTTTGTAAATACAGGGTTATAGTGGGTCCGAAATTCACGATAGTCCCCGTCCAAAAGCTTAAATGATAGTCCCTGTCCACCTAATAGCTTAAGCTTTAGATTGGACTTTGTAACATGGTATTGGGGCATTCAAGTATTGTTTGCTTCTCTTGACTTCTCCCTCCTCCCATTTACTTTAGTTTCCCTCCTTCTCTAAGGAAATCCTAGGAACCTTCTCCGGACATCCATACAGATATCTGTACCGTATTGACTTCCAAGTAACTACATGCTCGGTTTGACTCTTTTTGGGTTCTGCATTGTCAGATAATGTTTGTTTTACTATTTGAGATGGTTTGATGGTTCAAAGTGGTGTTCTTTTGGGTCTTTTTAACAATTACATTGGTTGGAAAGTGGTTGCATAAATTCAGAATAAGGGCAAGTAGTTTTTTTTTAATAATATGCGGCTGAATGAAGTCGAGTGCTTGGTGATGATGATGCTTTAGATAATCTT
The DNA here is from genome assembly GCA_031216405.1 of Syzygium malaccense. Classification (NCBI taxonomy): domain Eukaryota; kingdom Viridiplantae; phylum Streptophyta; class Magnoliopsida; order Myrtales; family Myrtaceae; genus Syzygium; species Syzygium malaccense. Next base: position 34,623,980 of record CM062260.1, read on the forward strand.
CATGATTGACTGATGAGGTTGTGCCATAATCATGGCTGTGGTGACTTTACTATTGCAGAAGCTAGTTCAATCATTTCAGCATATTGCACCATCCTCTGGTATTCAGATTACAACTGCAAAATTGAATGGCCATCACTACTTTTTATCGCTTAGGCGACGGTGTACCTCTAGCTGCCAGAAGTAGTTGATCTATACTTTGACTAATCTCCTGACAATTAATAGAAAGTTTCTGGAATGAAAAAAATAATCAAGTCGTGACTAGTCTCTAGCTATCAGTAGCAAGTCAAAATTATTTCTATGCCCCTTGATCTTTCGTTTCATGTGTAGTTCTTGTTTGTCATATTTCCCATCTATCAATTCCACATGCCATTCTTCATCTGGTTTGCATGCACAAGGAGGTGTCAAAGCACATCTTGCATATTGCACATATGGAGTTTCAATGGATTTCATACACATGGTAATCTCTTTCCACTTAACAGCTTAAGCTCATGAGTTGAACTTTCTAACAAGTTATACAAGAAAGTTCCAAGAAACGCAAAAAAAGAGAAGACCGACTTTTGAGTGATGAAATCTTTAGTGAAACTAAAATGACCGGAAAATGCTAAGGAAGAAAAAGTGATGAATAGGACCCAAATTGCAGTTATTTTTCAAAAAGAAATTATGCATTCGAATTTTGCTTTGGATTTTAGAAGCTATGCAAAAAGCAGAAATTAAAAGCAATATCACAGAAAATAAAAGAGCCTTCGTTTCATTACAGACAACCTATAGATGACTCTACACCTTTTCCAGCCAATACACAGGAATATAGTACCTTTTCCAGCTTTTGCAGCAAGATTGGTCACTTCCACTTCAAGCTTAGCCAAACCCTGAAATTCATAGATGTAAAGTTGCTATTTAGGCAACTCCATATGTAGATCAAAATCACGCATAAACAAACAAGAGCAAATGTATGAGCTCTGCAGCATGGTGGCTGGCTCTCATCTCGACTATCTACTATAATATGCTGAACAGAATTGTCTTTTGAAATTGGATCACCTCAGAAGATGAACCCTCGACTTGATAGTTCAGGGTTAATTAAAAATTATTTTTAAAAATTTAAGCATGTGTTCGTGTTCAAATACACAAGGAACTTACCATGCTGGGCTTAATTGGTATATCATTCCAGGATGCTGCCTAAAGTTCTACAGTAGTTAAACCCACTCGAAACTAGCTATCTATTTCACAATTTGAAAAATATCAATATACGGATCAAGACTGAGTCGATACTAAGAACTGCCCGGTGACATCATACATCCCCAATACTTTTCGGATAAGATGTTCCATAATGGTGAAGACCAATCAATAAGCAGGCTGAGTTGAGTCTAGAAATTTGATCATATCAAAAGCAAATGGGGAGTCCATGTAACATTTTAACTGACGCAATAATAAATTGACATATCACTTCTCAAATATAAACTATTCAACCTCCTACCTATTCATCCTAATATCCTTCGTAAGTGAAGTCAGAACGACGATAAGTCGGATGAATTTAAAACCATCTATGAAAAATAAGAAAGGGTTTAAAACTGCATTACTCTATCTATATATTCAACAGCAAACTGATTTCTTAGCATTTAAGAAACCACTAGGGACTTTTGAAAATGTACTCTGTTTTTTGCAGACGCTGCTGCAATCTTATCACTACTAACAAATGACAAAAATAAAGTAAAAAAGAAAACAAAAAACAAACATGCCCTTCACTAAACTATGGATGCATGGTAAGACACTAATTGTCAAATCCACATGCTGCACCACCCATACTTGCAAAAACAGGAAAAAAAATCACAAAAAGACTAAGGGTGCACATGACAACCATTTTGTGCCCGAGAACTATTTCTACTCAGAAATGATTCTTTTTTATTATGTGCCTAGAAACAATTTCTGAGCATTTGAAGGCGTTTGATAACTGTCCAAAATTTCTATTCTTGGAATAGAAAAGAACAGAAATGCGTTTGGTAACTACACAAAATTTCTTTTTATTAATAATATTTTGAATTGTTTAATTTTTTTTTTCTACCCATTCTCTTCCTTGGCCATGGCCGGGCGCCCGCGACCGGCCGCAGCCTAGGGCCGACGTAGGTGAGGGTCCCCCTTGCCGGCGAGGGCAACGGTGAGGTCGGCCTCGCCCAGATCTGGCAAGGTTGGCCTTGCCCAGGTCTGGCGAGGCCGAGCCTCGCCATCGCGACCCACGGCGAGGCTCGGCCTCGCCCGATTTGGGCGAGGCCGACCTCGCCATGACTGACGGCGAGCCGCCTCGCCCAGGCGGCGAGGGTCCAGCCCTCGCCCTCGCCTCCGCCGGCGGCTGGCGAGGGCCGTGACGCCCTCGCCGGCGATCGGCCACAACCCAAGAAGAGCAACACAAAAAGAAGAAAACAAAAAAAAGAAAAAGAAGAAAAAAACCGATTCTCAAAATTGTGCCGAGAAACAAGAAACAACTTTTTTTTTACTTCTTGTTTCTCTTCCAAAACTGTTTCTAGGCACAAATTTTTGCAAAAATGTGCCCGGGAACAAAATGTTTACCAAACGCATTTCTGTTCCCAAACTATTTCTGGGAACAAAAGAACAGAAATTTTCACTGTTCGGCACGTTACCAAACGGGCCCTAATTCTAGTATTCAAGGTGCTCAATTTGAAATGGCAATAAAAGCCAAAAAAAGAGAAGATATAAAAGAGATTGCAAAGACAAATTTCTTTGGCACCTAATCATCACAATGGTTCCCTAAATTCCATGCAAATAATGCTTTAAAGATTAGCTAAATTAGTCCAGTTAACTTGTCAAAATATTAGATTTCCATTAAGATAGCTTATTTCATACACTTAATTTGGTGATTGGATTGAGAAATCATATTGTTTCCACAACATTACCATGCTACTCAGTTGCAAGCATCTTAGCATCTGTAATTCTATCCATTTCCTCAAATCAATGGGAAAAAATAACTACATGCTCCACCTTACTAAGACGATTGTATTTACTTCCATAACACAATGGCATTCTGAAAAAAAACGAGCTTTCACTTGGGCAACTACCAAATCATACAGTTACGCTTCATTACTAATAATTTCAGAAAGATATCTTCCAATGACATGCTCATATTACACACTATGCAACAATAGTAGGACATATAGCACAGGAGGTTCACCTTCCTGGGCACTTCAAATATAAAAACCTCATTCCACTTTGCAACACCTTTGTCACTGGAAATTAGAGGCTTTACACATCTTGTCCTTGCACTCTGAGGAAATAACTTTTGTTGATCCGTTGCTTGGTGATCGATGACGAGACGCAACGCACAAAAGAAATTGTTGCTGTTACCATCGTCAAGAATTGGAAGACCCTGGGAAAATGCAGTGTGATCTTTCAAAGTCCAAAACAGCAAAACGGGATAAATTTCCCTAATATCCAAATGAAAGTACAAGTGATATGTACAACCTTAGCTTCAAGAATCTGTATGGCGACATAGTTGCGAGCTTCCCTGAATTCATCTGCAACCATCAACCTATCTGAAAATCTGGGAGGAGGAATCCAAACAGAAGCGGATTCTTCATTTCGAAGCAGATCGACCATTCTCATATTTTCTTCCTTTTTTTTCAAAAATATGTCACACCCAAGCTTATTTTCCACTACAATAGTCTGGGAATCATCTTCATCCAATGCAGAAAAAGTCAACTCTTCTCCACTCTTACGATGTCTACCAGCTTCCTGTTGATATTAAGCAGTAAAGAATTAACGAATTTTTTGCCTTAATTTATATTGACAACAGAACTTCATATAATAAGTAAAGGATTTTGTCAAAAAGTGCCCGTAGGGCACTAATTAAGCAACTATATAAGAAATTTTACAATTTTCACCGCATTGACTTTTTCATGATGTGTTGGAAATAGATATTTTTTTCATTAAGTATGTTTAACTAGTGCCCCGGGGGCACCTGTCAACCTGTCCCTAATAAACAGAGGTATTTGAAATGCAATGACCTCATTCAGCCTGGCTGACTTCTGCTCCATTTCTAACATTCTTCTCCAGGAAACAATTGTTTCCACTAATCTCTCAAGATTAGCAGCAGTGACATTTATATTTAGCATACTGGTAGCAGCAACACGAACTCTCTTGCCAATCCTTGACGGCTTGTGGTCATTAGTCGAGTATGTTTCAAACCTTCAAAGGTAAAGTATTACATGCAAGAATACAATAAATGGACTTATAAAAAATGACTGAAGAGGGCAAGTTGCTAAAGCATTACTTGAATATGCCATCGAAGGGCTCCACAAGTGGCTCCCATGCTTCAACTTGGGTATTGAAGGTTGAAGCAGCAATAGAAGAAATAAGTACTGCATTCATTGCCTCTAGTCGTCCATGAGTGGCAAGCTTGATATTGGTGATTGACATGTCAAACAAGGGAGTCATCTGGAAATATCCAATTTTGTCATGACATGAAGAGCACGCTGCAAAGGATAACATTAATGGTTCTATTATTGACATATCCATTTTAGATGTACATACCATTCCACACAAGCTGTCCAAGACCGTCAGGGAGAAGCGTCTCAGCCGCATATCTGCAGTGATATTTTCACGTGTCTTTGGCTTAACAGAATCACATATTGTGTAAGCCAATCTGCTTGAAGGTTTCTTCAAATCAGAGCGTGCAAGGAAGGTGCAAGCCTGAAAAGACAGCAAGTAGAAACTTTTAGTTAAAATTCAATGAGGTAAAGGTAGAATTTCAACAAGATTGAACTAGCTAAAATCTATTCTCAAAAATTAGATTTATCAAGTATCCTGTTGCTTCAACCTGATTTTCAACTTTCCAGATACTCCAGCACTGAGATGCCTTGGAACTTGCCGATCTTGAAATGGGCACTTCAAGAATATTGGCTTGGTTGACAAGATCCATCCTAGGGCAGCAAAATGATTCCAGGCTTGGTGGCTCATCTATTCGGGAGACTACACATCCCAGAGAAACATAACCAGGAGGTGCAATTGGGTACCAAAAGAAGATATCATCCAAGCCTTTTACAGTAATTTGGGCAACCTTAGTAAACTGCACAGGCTTTGCAGCAATTTCAGGACTATCAGCCCTAAAGATAATGCCTAAAGCTGGTGGTTCTAATCTGGAAAAGAAAAACAAAAAACGAAGGAATTCCATGTTGATCAATAAGACTTTCAATTTAAAGCAATAACACGATTATTATGATGATTCCGGAATTAATTTGCATGGTAAAGCATCATAAAAAATGAAATATCAACTCAATTTCTTAAATCAACTGAAATTTGCAAGACACATCTTGCCAGCACCATTTCAATATTTGCATATTTAGCAAACAGCAATGAAATAAATTTTAGTAGACAAAAACGAAAACAACAAAACTAATAAAATTTAAATAAGTTGATAAAACAGGGTTCCTTCAAATTATGTTTGGAATAACTCACTTTCTACTCTTTGCCTTCTCTTTTTCTTGTACTGTTTCAAGTTTGACTTTATTTAATGTCAAATGCCTGGATACTTTCAATGCATATAAATATTGGTATATGGAGTCATTTATTTCGTCATAATATGCTTTAAAATTAAAAATATTCCTTTTTCATTTCAAAAATCTTGGAAGTAGAGCAAAAAGTACTTTAGAAAAGCCAGGACAAATAGACCAAACAATCTTAAAAAAGCAGAGAGGGACTTTTGAGGTCTTGACAAATCCCACTACTAAAGCACTGAACCAAATCATCAACTGATTAAATGATTTATGTGAAAATGTCATATGACAGTAGCCTAACCCTTCCGTTATGCAGTCACCCAATGCAGCATAACTTGGACGTGGTATAGGTCGCCATATTGAAACTGGTCGACGGACATCATTCCCCTTGTCCCACCAAATTCTCTCGAAATGAGGAGTGGACATATAGCAATTAGTTGATTTTGAAATCGATCTAAGAACATCCCATCCGGATGAGCTTGCAGTCTGGCCACTCACTTCTTGACTTTCATTATCAAAGTCTACTGCCGGATCTAAGGCAGAATCTGTAGATGAAACATGATGCGGAATTGAGCTCCATAGAATATGACTCAGGTCAAGGCCACAGTGTTTCGGAGGGGATTCAGTTGATGCATGCGCATAAAATGATCCGATGATGTTATCCAAACGCCACAGGCTAAAACCAGAAAGAAATGAAGGATTTGATGCAGTGGTATACATGCACTCTGAATACATTGTGGAAGTCACAAGGTCTGAACGCAGGCAGTAAACAATATGATTTGGGGGCGGTTTGTTTCCTGGATGTACCACACAACCCAAGGCAGTATACCCCGGTGGCGCAACAGGCATCCATATAGAACAGTCATTATCAGCATGTCCATGCTCTCCATTTACTTCAAATCCTTGAATTTGGGAGAACATTCCAATAAGGTTAAAACTGACAGGCTTTCTTACGCGCCCATAAGTATTGCTGACAGCCATTACTGCTTGTGACGGAGGAATTGGCCTGAAGACACATGATTCGGTAATTATGATAAACAGCATAAAACATGAAATTAGGCACCATTATTCAAATTTGTTGACATCCATTAGCAGCAATGTGGACAAAAACAGGAGAAGAAAAGGAAATGGTAGTTGAAACATGTTAAAGCAGAGATCTAAGTAAGAGTGGCATGTGACACTTCAATCAGATCTTAAGTGGCTGAATAACCACAAGTTCTAGTTGAGTGAAAATTAAACAATATATTGACAGAATAAGCTTTTATCTGGGTAAATAATGAGAAGTGACATCAGAATTGCATAAGTAGGACGTATAAGTTGAGCTGTACTATTTCAGCTTGCAGGCAGGATCCCATATGCTTCGAGCATATGTAAGAATATCGAGCATGTAACTGTTCGAGAATTGGCCAACCGTTCTACAATTAAACGATGAACGATTGGCCAACTGCTCTACATGAGTTCAAGAATTACTTTTTACTGTGCTACGCATTTCCGTTATCCCTATCTCCTCATATCAAAAGCAAACTTTTTCGGAGTGGTCAATTACAAAGTTTCTGCAGTAAACACAATGTCCCTCAACACCCAAAGCCACCCAGGTACTCTCCCTCTCTCCAACTGAATCCAGCAAAACAACAAATTTCCTTTTCCTTCTTTTTGGGTTCCTATGATACATAGCTTTAGTATCAAGTTGCATGCTGGAGAACCACATGCTAACACATCCTTTTGCTTAAATACAAACTTTCAAAAAAATGTACGAGTACAGCTAGTGGAAGCATATCCAATGCTGTGATACAGAAGCAAAAATCCAAAAATATTTTATAAAATAACCAAAACAAAAGAAAAGCGAACATAGAGACTCCACTAAACCTCAGTATCAGACTCTATAAAATGTTATCTCAATGCCAGATCAACCATGGACCCGTCCATTTACCATGTTGTATAGAGGGCGAAGGCTCCCAAAGCAAAAATAGGTCACAGCAAAAATGACAGCATGAAATTCATAGTGTCAAGATAGAAGTTTCATAATTCTTATCAAATCAAGACTTTAGATCATATCATAGGTCCTATATTATGCAGATTTTTCAACATCGATGTAACAGCTAGATCAGTGGCTGTATCCCACAAAATCTGTCCTTCTGTTAAGTTCTGAAATTTCAATTGTATTCACACAAGATGAAAATAATAACAGACGGTACTATGATCAAGTATTATACTACAACAAGAAATTCAGTTCCACCAAGTCCATTTCCTTAAACTTAAACAAAGAAAAAGTTTAGGCAAAGAAAAGCAGCCAACGGCATTAACACATCACGAGGGAAGACGCTTATTTTCAAGGTGAAAAGAAGATTTAAGGAAGATCTTAACAAGCAGAACATAAAAAGAAACATATCGATGAAGGCACGAGGACTGTTGTAACTCAATGCATCACTATAGTGAAAAGAGAAATAGACAGAATAATTAAGCCAGATGAATCTGCAAATATGAAAAGGCAATTATAGTCAAAGATAAAGCAACAGTTTGTCGTTTCCAAAGTCACATTGCTCATAAAGTAGACCTACCTTAGAATATACAACAGCGATGCTAGAAAGAGTTTCAGATTGTTATAAGATGGGCCATCAAGGGGTTACTTTTTATGCAAAACATAGAATCATAGAGATAATAAACTTACACATGTTCAAGTGGCAGTTTACATTTTTGTGAGTAACTGAGCTAACATTCTTCAAAGCGGCAATTGTGCAGTTACCAAACGATTACTAGAATTAGAAAGGTCACATGATTCCTTAGGCATAGGAAACTTTTCCATCAGAAGAAGAAGACAAGTAACCCAACATGATGGAAAAGTAATGGTCGAAAGGTCACCAATATCCATGTCCATAACTTTTACCTTGACGTTACACAATCTCCTAAGACAACATAATTGGATGGAGCTTGAGGCCTCCAGAAAGCAAGGTTATTAGATGGTCCATTTTCTGCAGACATATACAGCATGGCAAGGATTAGGAAAAAAAAAAGAAGATAGACTGCAAGATAGAAATATTTCCTATCGACATAAAACACAACTAAGTCCCCATTCAAAAATCTAAAGCTTGTAGTGGCGGATATATTTGTATGACAAACAGTGGCTTATTAAAAGATACCTTTAGGGGAGACCCATAGCCGATCAAAATTGGTACAAGGAGCAAGAGGGGTTGTGTTTCCTAATTGCAGAGCCACAGCTACCTGACTTTGAAGATTAAGAATTAGAGAAATTGCACTCAGTGAAAGATGGAGACATACATCAGTCGATAGCAGAGATATATTTGTTTTCTCTTTAACAGATGTATATCCTCCTGAAATATCCGTCGGATCAAGAATAACAAGACCAGAACCGGCCTCAACCATGAGATCCTTCACCAATGCACGAATCCAGGTATCATTGTCTTTTGCTGCATACCTGTGGGGCATGTGCAAGAATTTTGTCAGATGAATTCTGTACCTTTGTCTTTGCTAGAAAGCTCTGTACTTCAAAAGGTACATATTAAGAGCCATTGAGATTCAGAAAATAAATAATTGCAACACATGGAGTCGTACCGATTTAAACACTTAAAAAAGCATGAAGTCTAAGTGTATCCTCAACTAAACTCCCATGTGCTCCCCCTATAATTCTAAATTTTCTCCTGTCAACACTTGACAGAACCTCATTTTGTAAACTCAGGAAACAAACAGGTAAATATGTTGCAGAGAGAGAGAGAGAGAGAGAGAGAGTAATACGAGGGATTAGCAAAGAAAAAATAGGAATATCCATGCATAGATAGTTGTGATAAGGAGAGAAAAGTCAGAGATCTGAACTTGTTCAAAGAGATAACTGACTCATATGGCAAATGTAAAGAGAGTAATCATTGAATGGAGAATGAAAGAAATACTCACATGAAGCTAAGATCCAACTTCGCTCGTAGCAACTTTTCACCAGAAGAATCGTCTAGGAAGGACTTTGTACTATCATAGAAAGTAAACTCGGGAGAGATGACCTATAACAGAAAATAATCCTTGCCATCAGGAGAAAAGAACTTGGACTGTTCTAACAGAAAGACTAACCTAAATTAAAACTTCATAAATATCATATTTTGCACAAACATATGGAGTTGATTAACTTTCTAGTTTTTACCAGATTTGATAGCCTGTTCTTTTCAATCAATAGTGCTGCCAAAGTGAAAGTGTTCAGAGTATTTGGCCGATTAGAGCATATTTGTCCATTTCCTTTATTATGTTATGTATGGCGGCAATAAGGGTGAAAATGTAATTTTGGCATCTTGGCTTTATTATAAATAAATAACTCATGGTCACATTGACCTAACCAAGCATTCAGTTCAGTTTATTGTCTCTCAACATGGTTTTAGAGCAAGGGCTGAACTGAAACCCCAACCCCAACCCCAACCCCAATCTCTTCTCTGCACAACCCTTCTTTTCTCTCTATCTCTTCTTGCCTGCACCCTCTCACACCGCGGTTCCTTCTCACCTTCTCCCTTGCTCTCTTTCACAGTGTAGGGCAACACTAATGAGGTGATTCTTTGAATCTAATGTCTGCCCTAAACCTCACCTCTATGAGATAAACTAAAGCTTCTTGGCGGTCTACAAGAGGTTATTCAATGTGCAATGTGGTCCCTAAACTTCCAATTTATTCAATGTGGTCCCTGAACTATTAGTAAATGTTTAATCTAGTTCCTAGTTTAGTTCTTAGACCATATGAAAATGTTCAATGTTATCCTTCTGTTAATTCAAGTAAATGACATATGGTGATGTGGCTCTCAATCCATTAAGTTTGAACGGTGGATAACCCCAAAAAAAAGTTAAACGTGGATTATCCAAGTAAGATACTCATCCCAAATTAGGAAATAATAATCGACATGTTAATGCTCTAATTTTTTTTTCCTTATCTAAAGTAGATGGATAAAAATATACTCATCATTTTTAAAGATCCAACTCAATAGAAAAACATTAAAGTTATCAAATAACGTCTAATTTGTTGTTTGAGCAAACAGAAGTACTACATTGAACATTTACCAATATTTTAGGGACCACGTTGAACAAATTAAAAGTCCAAGGATGTTAATGCATATTGGGCCAGAGTTTAGTAACCATTTGTATCATTTGCCCTTCTTAAGATTTACACCCACAGCGTATAGATAAGTTGAAAGATCCCCTCCACAACGAAAGAAAAAAAATCCAAAGAAAAAAGAAAGATTAATGGTATTTGTTGTCGATAATAATAGCAACATCAATTGTACCAATGATAAATAAGCAACGGGACAAAGGAAAGGGAACCTATAACCGGACCATTAAATACAAAATGACACACATTAACTTTCATTTCCAATCTAACCAAAACAAACTTTCATTTCCAAGAATATAAAATAAGCATTTATACCTGGCCTTCAAAAGTGAGACTCTCTGTATAACTTGATTCGTTTTGAGAGAGCAAATGAGCATTTGACATGTCCAGGGTCTCAGGTTTGTAGTCCAAACTCTTGGTATCATCATTAAGAGCAGATTTTTCCAGCAATGAAATGTCAACACCATCTTCGAACGACACGGAATAACTGCTATCATTACCCAAGAATGTATACTTCCGCAAAAGAGAGCCATTCTGATGGATGAATTCATAAAATTGAAAATATCACAATGAGAGTGGCACTTTGACAAATGAAGGATAGCATTAAGAGTACGAATATCTAAATATCTATGACATGTAGCTTAAATGCTTTAAAGAACTTACCGTGTCCTTATCAATTCTAAAGTTCATTCAAAAAAGCACATGACGTAGTAGACAGAAAGTGCGATGAGCAGTTACAGATAACTTCCAGTTTTTTATCACTTCAAATTAAGTGAAACAGCGAAAAGCAAAGTAAAAACAAAATCAAAGAATGGTGATAGAATTGGGTTTTTCCACAGCCAACACATATTCGAGTTTTCCATTCTGACCTTTGGTAAGTGAGATATGAACCAACAATATAGGCCACGGTCCCACACAAACAATCAAAGCAGGACACCAACCTTTAATATAGAGATAAAATCAAAGGCATACCAGCCCTTGAAGGAGATTACGTCCTCTAAAATAATGGGTTTTAACTTCCATGCCTAGACCAACAACAGAGAGGCAACTCTTCCAGGGTGGTCCTAGTACAATGAGTCATGTTCATATGTGATTTCCACGAAAATTCCATAGATAAATTTTGTAAGCAAATACATAATAAAAAAACCCAATGGTATTGGATCGCATCTAACAAAAAACAGGAGTTTCTAATTTGTAGCAACATATCAATACCCAAGTCAAGTAGGCAAAAAGAGTGAATAAATCCTAATCGGAAGAATCTAATATAACTCGTCAGATACATAAGATAGTTACCCCTTTTTACGCGTCAAAGAAAAAATATCTAGTAGTTATCCAGATGCTGGTGAAGACAACTCCATTATAAAATTAAACCAAACTAATATGTGAGGTGGGAAAGAAAGCTTAAGAAAGGAGAACGTGCATGCATGCACTTGTGTAAGCACAAAAGATACCGTTACGAGCTCTTACATACAATATGGACCTTGAGTAAACCATCCATAGTGCAAGCTAAGCAAAGAAAGAGTAGATAATCCCACACTGGTTTGACTAAGAATAAAAGCTACTAAAGTGCTTCTATCCCTTCAAAAGTTGGTCCTTTTGGAGTGTGAGATTTAGTGGGACCACCGCTAACTGTTCTAAAAGCTTAAGCTGTTAGATGAAAGCGTAATTTAATATTTAATTATTCTAACATCCCCCTCCACGCTTAGTCTGGTCTTTTTGTGTAATACTAAATGTGGACAGATTTAATTAGGGAGGTAAATGGGGCTCGGAAAGATTTGAACTCAAAACCTCCGGTTTGAAGACCATGAAAGTGTGAACTTATGCGCATGTTGGATCCCGCATTTCACATCCATGTTGACATATATCCATGCAAAAATTAGCACAGCAAGAAAACACCAGTGATTTTTATTGGTTCGGCTATAACTGCTCACGAGCTACTAAAAGCCACCCATCCCTTCATGAGCTATAGGCCCTTTCGGACGTAATGCTGGACAAAATAAAAGTTGGCTCCGAAACTTCTGTTTTCATCCATGCCAGCTTACATGTGGCTAAACATTGTGCAAGTTAAAAGCCAGAAAACTGTATGGTAACGAGTTCATACCTCAATTTTGACATTGACAAACCGCAACTTCTTACCACGTCCAATGATTATAATTGGGTCAGTTCTCACCACATGAAGTTTCCTTGAATCTGCTTTTTCACTCAAATGAATGATCCTTCCACAACCATCGTATACAAACTCATCAACCTCTAAGGCATCTGCTACTAGTTGCCTATCAGGAGACAGGTGCACTACATCTTCATACTGCTTGTATATAGGTTCAGAGAGTATAATATTATTGCTCTTACTTATAGGATCATTCCTAGGATCCATGGTTTCCTCCCTCCCAGTTATAGCTCCTAAAGCTGGCACGAAAAACTCACCCAAAGTAAGAAGGAAATCTGGGACAACAAGGACCCTGGGTTGCTGAATCCGAACAACAACAGATTGGGAAGATATCCTTGATCTATAGTCCATCAAGAACATCGTAGGACTTGGAATTCCAAACTCCAAACCAGCTTCAGCACTTGTCTTTCCAACGATAACCTTATTTAATGAATAGGAAATATCTCCAGCAGAAGTTGGTCTAGAAGAATCACTTGAAGATCCGAGCATCAACCGCATTTCAGACTTTGTTTCAGGGCGACTGTCAAGAATGGAGAATTTGGGAATGGTAACATAGAGGTCTGTTTCTGATAATGAAGTCATCCGATATGACACCCATAGACCTTCAAGCTGGAGGCAAACAGAAAAACATCAATCTCCTATATAAGAATCACAATAACAGCATAGAAAAGTGCACACCAGAAACAGGGAAAAAAATTGGTATAAAATGCAAGTCAATGAGACTGGCCACATCACACTGATTATGACGACTTGTGTCAAATATCAGTTTAAGTGAAAGAAGCTTGTTGAAATGAAAACACTCGCATAATAGCTGCACTTACAGAAATATTTGCTAAAGGCGACCCTTCATCAATGCCATTGCACAACTCCAACAATGCACAGTCCACTTCAACTGCAATTACAGTGACTGTACGTGACAGTAGAATTTGACTATTCGTGTTGACTTTATCGGCCAGCAATCGCATTGTATCTCTAGAACCAGATGAACCGACACGAAAACTTGGAGGGATCCTTGGTGCTTCACATAAATTCATGAAGACAGAATCCACAATAACATTATATTCCTTATCAGACATCACAGCATGCAACAAGCCCACCTGCTCAAGAAATTGCCAAGGAATATCCACTAACAGAACTTCAATATGAAACACTAACTGGGATTGAAAAGGAAGCGAGATGAACAGAAAATGAAGTTCACGTCACATTACAAAATATTTTTGTCGACTAAACCTGAAAAGGTACAATAATAGCTCTACAAAATTGAATCAGTAACAATATAGGTACTGGCCTAAAACTGTATATAAAGAGAAGATCGACATTCAATAATAGAAGCTTCTGCTTTCTGACCATATCGATGTAAGCGGGACAGATAGGCCCATAAAAGAACTTTAAGAATTATATGGAAAACCAAGGTATGATATTTTTAATTCTTGACCAGAAAATTAACATCCTCTTAGGCAATTGTGACATCATTGCATTGAACCTAAATTACTTATAATCCTCTATTTTAGGACTCCAAAAAACTTCAACCAGGAAACTATGAAAAACTGCCATAGGCATACTTTATGTAATAGTGACAATACCTTCACTTCCAAAGAAAATGTTGGAATTTTTCTGAAAACATCCCTCAAGCTACGACGCACGTAAACATCAATTCCATGACCTTCCCTAATCATTGGCTTACCAACAGAACCATTGATCCCAACAGCCATGTTTACTCCCAAAATCTGAAATTTGCATTCAAGTTGGGAATGCTTTAGAATTAATAGGTTTTATGGTAAGCAAAATAACTAGAAGAGGAAAGGGAGCAGAGGATCTACCTTAGCCTGAAGAAGGTCAACATGGACAGCTGAAGGATCATTCTCAGGGCATCCATGCCAGCTAATATCATTTGTCACCTGCAGCTGGCCCAGGTCAAGTTGGATGAAGCTGCAAAAGAATTGGAAATATGAAGCCTTATCTATTGGAACATATTATATACACATTAACTGATGAAAACAAAAAGTGGCAATTTTGCACATCAGGAGGATTCTTGGTAGTTTAAGGAGAAAAAGATAAGAAAAATAGGATACAATGAAACAAAAAACAATCAGACAACAGCACACCGTGCCATATCCCTTGAAACAATTATTGGAATTGAATAGACAGTTGCATCGGCCCAAACAACTTCTTTGAAAAGACCCATTTGGCTATCACCTTCGGGACCCTTGGCTTTCAGATCCTTGTCTGCTAGAAATTCTAGTCAAAATTACATCCTATAGAACCTCAACAACAAAAACTACAACAAGTGTCATCCTACCAACCCTAAACTTTTCAATGTATTATACGAAAACATTTTCTTGGCATATTTGTTTGATTTAACAATGCAGAATTGCAACTCCTACCCATAAAAGGCTATTTTTGCCTCTTCACCCAATAAACCTTTAAAAAGGTCAAGGAATTTGCCAATCAACTATGTCATATTAATACCTGCAATAGTTTGAAAAACTAAAAACGACAATGCCATAGCATGACAACTTATATAAATTGGGGAACAAATTGCAACGTCCTCAATTCCATTTTATTTACTATCTTCATGTCCAAATTGAAGGAAAACATAGGAAGAACTGGGACATTGTCAATTCTTCTGAATCTATAATACTTCCAAACATGAATTGCTCTAGCATGTACGGAAGATTCAAGATCCGTCCACTTTCATAATTTAAATAAAATCGTTAAGCAAGGTGGAAATTGAAAAGTATAAGGAAGCAGACAAAAGACTCTACAGAAAAGAGTTGGTGAAGAGATCCAACGAAATAACAAGTAGCCTTTCTAATGCTTTAATCAACTTAAATCTGCGTATAACATACTTTAAACACTTAAACTTAATAGCTTGTATCAGTCCAAGTTTTCATTATTATACAAAAATGTTTCAACCAGCATTTGCCAATTGTCGGGTCAAATGAAATTCCTCAACAAAAGAAAACACATATATTTACTTACTCTTTGCTTAGTGAATTTTTTGGCACCACTATTATAGGAGTGTCAAGTGAGAGATCCAGCTTTAGTGCAGATGACCCATCAATCTCATATTTCTGAATCAACCATTCAAAGCCTCCAACTTTATCGACAAGCTTGATGGCCTCTTCAGTATGTGGATTCGCAAGCTCCATAAAATATGCTGTTACCTGCAAAAGCACTCCTTGCTGCTTATGACAAGCATTACAAAGTCAAGGGGGACAAGAAGTCCCCAAAAGCAAGCAATAATGAAACTTAAGGGATGCTGGCGAGAAAAAAAAATTGAAACCTATAGCTCAGTCGTCTTACAAGCTCTATAAGTCAAGTTAATTAACAATCAAATCAAATAATTAGCACCATCTTCATACATACCTCTTGAACAAACCTGTACAGAAAAACAATCCGAACAGCAGAAAGTCTGCCTCGCAGACTATAATCATATCCTTCAAAGTCATCATCTTCAGCACTATAAGAATTAAATCTAAGCTGCAAAAGATAAATAAGACTCCAATTACAACTAACGAATAAAAGCAAGAAGGAATAAATCAGAAACCAGACACAGCATCATCAGCAAACCACCGGTAACATCATACCTTGATTAAGGACTCGGTGCCAGGGTTACGTATATCACAAAGCCACTTCCAAATGTGATCTGCTCCAAGTGACATATCACATAGTCTAAAATTTCCTAAAGTGCCTTCAATGGAAAGAGAACTTGGATAAACCTGGAAAGAGTTATAAGAAGGTCAAAAGTCTACAAGTACAAGAAAAGAACTCAAAGCATAAGTATATGCTCAAACAAAGACAGGCCAAAATTGATCTTGAAAAGAACTACATTACCTTGATATCTAATAGGAAGCTTTCTTGTACAAGCATTGCAAGCTGAGTACCATCCTCATTATTGAGTAGCAAGCAGACACTGTCGACTTTCATGTAAAGATTAAATACAACACGACCTTTACCATAGCCCAATAGCCCTTTGACACGCCCGTTGTCTTCAAACTTGTCCTCGTTAAATAAAGGTTCATCCTTTGAAGTCTCTACCATGTTCATGTCACTGTGTCCAGTGCTTACAGAGCTCAGATCCAAACCAAAACCAATCAAAGCAACCAGGGTGGGTCGATTGCAAAAGAATTCCAATTTGGACATGCTCACAGCCATCTGAAAATGCTCAATGACATTAGAGGTGAAAAAAGCTCATCACTTGTGAAAAATGATTTTTACAAAAAACGAAGAATCCTCTCCATTCTGTGTCCATCTCTCTCCAGCTCTCATCCTTTTGTTACTTACCTGAGTATCTATGCCATCATAATCTGGTGAAGCAGAACTTCTGGTTGAAAAGGTTACAGAGACAAAATCTGAACTTTCCATGCCCTGTGCCTCATAAAAGATATCATCAGAAAATCCCATTCCTTTCCCCAAGTCATTTTCATTCATCAAGGCATCAGCGGAACCAAGTCCTGTAATGTCTATGATGTCCCCTGCCCCTGCAGGCTGATTCATAGCCATACTATGCGGATGGATACTTGACTCTGACAAGGATATGAAATCTGGCAAAGCATCCTTGAAGATGTCATCTTCCTCGGATTGCACAGACGACATGTTATGGCCATGGTAATCACTAACACCAGCTGACACAGATGTATTCTCATTCTCCACCACAGAATAGGCCAAATATTGTGGACTAGTTGAAGTACGACTTTGAAGCTCGTCTTTAATTTTAAGAGAGTGAAGCTTAGATTTCACTGTCAGGTCACCTTCACAAATAATCACATGTACCTAAAAGACAACGGTACATATGTCATAACACTACAATTAGAAGCCTGGTCTTTTCTACTGTACCAGTGAAAATGAATTCATTACAAGGGTACCAAGGCTGTACAATCTTCATGAGAATATCACTTTGAAAAACTGACTAAAAACTCTACTGTTTGTGTCTACATGAGACTCATAGGGATACTCCCTCTTGAGTACTGTTAGAGTATCTCACATCGCTTGTCTACAGAGTTTCAATGGGCCTCATATTCACGTAGTTAAGCTTTGGGGATGGAGTCTTGGACATGCTAACATGGGTTCAGAGCTAGGTTCCACCCAAATATTTTTTCACTTGTAAGGCACCCATCGTCAATTATACATGTCGTTCTCAATCTGGTTTGCACATGAGTTGTGTTAAGGATCCTAAATCACTTGTCTCTTGGGTTTCAATAGGCCTTATGTTCATGTAGTCTCCCTACAACTTTCAACTTAAATCTTTTTTTGGACTAAGTTCAGCCCCAGGTATTTTGCATGAGAGGCTCCCCATTTGCCAATTCCACGTGCAATTCTCAGTCCGATTTGCGCACAACAGGAGGTGTTAAAATATCTCACATCATTTGTCTATGGAGTTTACACGGACCTTATATTCATATAACCTTCCTCTACCTATCAGCTTAAACTTTTAGGTTGGACATTCTAATAGGCATCATTTCCTTCATAAGATCCACATGAAATGCACCCATTCCTGTCATAAGATCCACGATGATGTTCCTTTTGGCAAAAAATTATAAATAAAAAATCAAGGTCCTTTATATGTCTACTCTATGCGTGGATCTCAAGGTTGCTTATAGCACAGCTCCCTCATAAGATCCGTAAGGTAATAGACCTTTATTACACCAAGTACAATTTTTTTCTCCTTTACCCTTTTGAGTTTCGACCAGCTACACCACCAAAAATCGTTTATTTTTAATTCAAGTTTTGACAGATTCGGAACAGGTGATGGAGAAAGGCTTTCTTGACATTGATGAAGCATAAAATATTTTAACGTTCAATCCAAAGCAGGATGTTGAATAATTTCAGTGACAATAGTGACTGAAAGAACAAAATAAAGAAAAGCTACACAAACCTTCCCACCACCAGCAAGAACTTCAATAATAGATGTCTCTTCAAGAATGATATCACCTGCTCCTCCAGCCTGAAAAATTAGGAAAATCTTAGCATTACATTATCTTAAGCTGATGAGAATAAAATTCAGTCCCAAGTCAAATCTGTTTTGCATCAAAGAACGGGAACAATGATGAGAAAACAAAATAATACAGATCTTACCTTGCCATAAATAAATAGCTTGGTTTCCAACAATGAGCCATTAATGACTATGTCAGCAGTTTTGGAATTTGACAAACGGGCCATATTTGATTCAGCACCCTTGTCACTTGTTCCCCCAAGAACATCAACCAATGGAGGAGCCTATACACACATTACCAGAAAAGAGAAGAAATTCAGCAAAATGCACCTAACAGTAGAGCAAAATGAAAGATACATGAATCGCTGTACAAAATATTCTGTATCATACAGAAGCTTGGTATGTAGCTTGTATAAGTCCCTTCAACCAAGCTGCTTTGTGCTCCTCGTCTTGAAGCTCCAAAATCCAAGTGCTAGACGATTCTAGTGCCTGAAAGATTTATTGCCACAGTTTATACAAAACACATGACATTTGACACGAGAGAGAGAGAGAGAGAGGGAGGGAGAGAGACCGCAATGGTAACATGCATTAGGAGTTCATAAATTGCAATATTTTATGTAATGGAAAAAAAAAACTAAAACCAACAATGCGTAAACTGAATTGGCCTTGCAAACCTGTAGCGCTAGGAGTCATATTATTCTCTCCTTGCAGTTTTGTTAACATTCAATTAGATCATTCTACAAACCTTGAGAATTACAAAGAGATTGGGTTATAACTGGATTTTCTTGGTGCTAAAAAATTTGACTAGTTAGAATTGTAATTGAGTAAAAGCACAATGGTCTTTTTTTTCTTTCAAACACCAAGCCTGCACAATCATTTTTCGTTTAACTGCTGGCTAGAAGCTACTAGAAGACCATTACATTGCGTTTGGATGAGATCATTCGACCATCTAATAAGCAACATTTGAGTTTTATAATTTTTTTTTGAAAAGTCACGAAAAAAATTGTGGCAACCTTAAATACTTAATGTTTTAACAATTTTTTGTTTTTAGTACAGAAAAAGCAAAAACTTAAACCTAAAGGTCAAAATCCAAAAGACAGACCAAACATCCACTTGGATTGACGATTTTGAAGTTTAAAATCATTGACACGGTTGGGAACTTGAAGGTCTTGGGTTTTCATTTGGAGTTACAGTTATCTTATTTTAACAGCTCTCGAATTAACGTGTGGACACCTAGAAATAAGCTGGTTGATCAAGAACAAAGGGCTGAAGACTGCACAAAATGCTGAAGAGCAAAGTTGGGCATCAAGTCAACTTGAAAAGGATGCCCACCATGTGTCATGTCAGGGAGAAAGCTGATCCGGGCATTGGACCTGGCTTAGGTTGAATGCCTGGACCAAACCGCCTCAAGACAAAACCATTCTGTTTGGATGAGTCCTCCAGAGGCCTATGAGTAGGGTTTCCATTAGCTTTTCTATAAATTTGAGTTCTCCTTTTAGGCACAATGTTAAGATACAAAAGGAAGTCAAGGGTTTGCAACTTTGCAATGTAAATTGAGTCAGTTTCTGCGAGAGAAACTGTAAGGGCTAATCATTGAATGAGAGTAACTACTGTAATGAGAAACACTTGTAGAGATGCTGAGTGATTGGTCGAAGCATCAATTACTAATATATTTTATGTCGGTCTCCCCGGAAAAGTAGGTCGAATTGGCTAAACCACATAGAATGTCGTGTGATTATTCGTTTCTTATGACATCTACTGCATAATGAGACGTATCTTGAAACAAATTGGTGTCAAAGCACAGTTTCATGATGGCTTCAACAGAAAAATAAGAATAAGAGAGATTCAATAGAAGAAACAGTTTAAATGTGAAGTGCATCAAAATATGCAAACTTTGTTAGACGCAAGTTGTGTTAGTTGCTCTGGATAAAAAGGCTTAGATGCTACGACTTTGAGGGCAGAAAAGAGTAAATTGTCAGTGAGGCTGCAGGTGGGTATTGGCTCATGCAGTATGAAATTGAGGTTAAGAAGAACAAAGGAAAACGGTGTGGCAGATGCTGATTCTGGTGATGTCGGGGAAGTTGTCAGTCACCATTGATACATCAACTGATAGATGGTAATTCAAGTCTCCATCTTCACTT
This sequence comes from Syzygium malaccense, assembly GCA_031216405.1. Classification (NCBI taxonomy): domain Eukaryota; kingdom Viridiplantae; phylum Streptophyta; class Magnoliopsida; order Myrtales; family Myrtaceae; genus Syzygium; species Syzygium malaccense. The sequence continues at coordinate 34,644,810 of CM062260.1, forward strand.
CACACAACACCAACAAGAACTGGTTTGGAATTTGTTACTGTATAAATAGCTGAGGATGGAACTACAGAGAGGTAACGAGAGATAGTGCTATTGGCAAGGTCAAGCCACGAAGCCAGTGAAGCCAAATGATGTTTTAGCCACTAAAGGCAAAATCAATTGCCTGACACGTTTGAGCGAACTAATATTGCTTTTGCAATATCTATGAGACACGAGGTTGAGTCAGAGAGCCATTGTAAAGCGGCTATGACCGTGGGACACGTCAATGCAAGGACAAGGTATATCTCATTGGCCAAGTTTAGTCAAGCCTTCGACATGAAGAGTGCCTATGATGGTTGAGCCCACAAAGGGGCTCGGAAGGGTAGTTAGCAGGGTTATTACAGAGCGGTTGTGACATCAATGCAAACATCGAGCCAAGAGGAGATTTGTCAAAATATTGCCTTCAGTTTGAGCCCGAATTAATAAAGACTTGACTTGAATAATTGTGCGGCAGCTGGGAAAATTAATGAGCATTTTGTATCAAGAGCAAACTTTGGTCAGTGCAAAAGCAGAAGTCTGGCAACTCCACAGGAGGTAAGAGAGTAAACTCAGGTATCAGGTCAACTTGAACCAAACACCAGAGATGTGTCATTTTCTGGAGAAAACTGACGTGGTCCCACAGCTAGTCCTGGATCGATTGCCAAATTGGATCACTTAAGACCACATATTCAGTCTATTTGGACTGGGGGTCCCTAGGCCTATGTATAGCTTCGACAAGTTTCTTCTACATATTTAAGTGGTCATTTGTCTTTTGGACAAAGTGCCATGTGATGTTTAAGTTTTGTAAATACTCCATAAATTGAGTAAGTTTCAGACAGAGCACTAACAACTATGCGAGGTTGATGAGTAAATTGCGTGTAGGCAACAGTTGAGATAAATTGCGTGATTGTGTAATCTTTGATACAATGTTCATTAACAACTAAATCTTTATGCTCCTTTCTCCATGGACATAGGCCAAATTAGCAAAACGACGTAAACCTTTTGTGTGATTATTTTTTTTATGTGGCTTTCATCATTGCAATCAATGTTTCCTGATATAATTTTCAGTAGTAATCATATCAATGTGGCCTACTAGTAACTTCAGTCAAGGACCCATTTGCTGACTACTAATTTCCAATAGCATGTTTGCCAGCATTGCCATGAAAAAGAGAGACCAATATCTCGATACACAAGTTTTATCTCTACAAGCAAAAGAATAACCCATTACATTGAGAACGTTTCACCAAACGACAAGCATAACACACATATAAAAGTTATCGATTAGCTAAAAGGAGAACAACAAACTGTAACAGCATCGTTGTATCTAAAGGCAAATTGACAAAACAAAGTATTTCAATACAGATTTCACTAAAGTAGTAAGATATAAAGAGCTAGATTCAGGGTGGACAATTGAAACCTTTAAAGAACCATCAGGACTAACCTTTTGAGTGTCCATACCCCTAAAACTCACAGCAATACAAAATGAAGCACCGCCAATGTTTGTTGGGGGGACTTCATGAATTTGTCTACCAGCCATACTGCATCATCTCAACAGTACCAGTTCAATCAAAAGATTAGAGGTCACGATAAATGTTACGTTTCAGTTGACAAAACTGCTACAGACAAGTTCTTGACAAAGAAGGCCGCATTTTAGATAGAAACGAAGAAAAGGTCTAGACTGGGATGGCAGAGGGGTCAAAGGACAAAAGAACACAATTCAAATATTAAATGATGCAACATCAGAAAAGAAGACCAGACCTTAAGCATCGCTGATAGCTCTGAGACTTTTCAGACTCTAAAAGGTAGAGGTAGAATCCAGAGAGTACAAGAAAACAGGACTGCCATGTGGCCATGGAGTTGCCAATTCCCTACAATCAATAGGAATTATGATTAAGAACGTAACAACTATAACTCAAACATATGACCAGCTCCTTTGAAGATATCCAGACATACCCTCCAAACTAACATTCTAGCATCACTTGCGAGATCTATAGGAGTCCAGGGCGCAAGTTCAGCTTCAAAACTATCAATTCTTGGCTGTCCCATGATTCCCTTAGGGCCATATAAAATATTTAACAATTCCATGAGTCTGCAATAGCGTGCTGGTGAAAAGTGGATGCCAAGATTTGGTACTTGGACGGAGACACGTGTTGATGGATAACTTGGATGAGGCACCTGAATCTGCTCATGGACAGGTGCACATGAATTTAGCACAACTTTAGTTGTCAAAGAAACACCAAAGCGTGACTTCTAAAAGTTCAGTAAAGTCAGAAACCCAACGAAGAAAAAGAGAATATATTTACCTGATCAACTATTACTGCCACACCACACCTATCAATGAGAGAACAGAAATTATCACGGTCATCTTGTATGGGGGACGCAACTGGTTGATTGCTGGCAGTTGGTACAACCAGAGGGCAATTCTGGCTGTCGAAATAACAATCCGTGAAAAAGGCTGCAATATCTCTTCCAGAGATATAAAACCGTGAATATAAATTCTTCCTCTGTTCCTCCTGCTGGTTATGCTGCATAAACCAGGAAATATGATTTAATCAACTCTGCATTAACAAGATAAATCTAATGATTGAAGAGAACATGGAAAATATAGGATAACTATCACATCAAGGAAAAGCTTGTTTCCCACAAAATGAGTCCGTTTATCTAAAAGCACATCAACGTATGCAGCTGTAGAATATAGATGCTCAGTCACTGAAAGTGCACAGAGAAGCTAAAGGGAGCATACCGTTGTCCGCAGCGTGAAATTACCAAAATCCAAAAGCAAATGGCTATCACACTTGGAAGATTCAGATCTCCTTATAGGAACTCTAACTTTAGGAGCATCCAGATCAATGTCAAGAGCGAATCTGCAGTCAAAAGTACATTAAATAGATGTAAAAAGTGTTTTAGCTTTCCCTTTTAGCAAAAAAAAAAAAGTGTTTTAGCTTTCCCTATCACAATGAAGGAACACATTAATTTGGTGAAATAGACATTTAGCCAAGATAAGTAAGGACTACGAGTACCCAACTTATTTATGGCTCAATTTACTTCAAGCAAAAGATGATCATTCCATTTCTAGCAGATTCTAGAATAAGTACTATTTTAGACCAATATAAACAAGACAAGGGGGAACAGTTGAGGCAGTGGCATTAATGCAAGACATTCAAGATCTTGTTCCTGTCTAACTGAATTGATGTTCCTCTCCCTCAAGGTTTTTTGGGAGCCATTTGTGGGAAAGAAGCTCAAGCTAAAAAGATATTTGATTGATCACAGGAGTCAGTTAAAAGCTAAAGGGGTAGCTATTGAATATATATTGTTGTAAATAATTAAAACAGTATTATTCATGTAGGGTATAATGGTCACATCATTCTCTTCTCAATTCTCTCTTTTCTCAACAACTCTCTCTATGCATTGACATGTATCAAAGCACCTAACTATTGCTTTCATCCAGTAACTCCTTTCTCACGTCATTATCTCTTTAATTTTTTTCCTTTCCTCTAAGGAAAATCCTAAAGTAGTATACCCTTAACAACATGAGGATCAATGCCCCTATCCTTCTAGGGTGACGGAGGGATCGTACCACTGAGCCTTGTTCTTTTCATGCTTCCCAGAGGTCTGGAAAAGCTGCGATCAATAGGATTTCCCTAATCCTCCCTTCCCGGAAGGAAGAACGAGACATTCTTTTCCTTTCCACAAGTATTCCATTGAAAACCAAAAAGAACAATTTTTTCAAGGGAGAAATTAGAAAAATTTTGTCCCGCCATTGGATGTTATTTGATCATTCCATTTCAAAGAATCTTCATGAAACATAACAACAACCATTTAGAGGATTTAATTGCTTCCTAAAAATTGGATTCATACTTTATTTACTAAAGAGAGAACTCTTTATCTCTGTTAATCTAATGTGCCAATTAACTAAAGCAAGACTGAACTCCATCAATGGACCAGGGAATTTCATGAAGCTTAATGACCTGATCAATTACCTAAAAGAATATAATTGAGAAGTCAAAATTTAAAACTTAAGCTATTAAGTAGAAGAAAATCAAATGTACATAAATTGTTAGAAAGTCCCACCCAAAAGTTTAAGCTATTAGGTGGCGGGAGACCACATGAATATAAAGAATCTTTTGAACCCGTTGTCAATCGATGTGGGATAATTCTTCAACACCCCCACTCACGTGCAAGATGGATTACGAGCAGCACGTGAAATTTTGACATCGTACATTCACATGGAATTTTTACCACACACATTCGCGAAAGGGATAGCATTGGCTCTGATACCATGTGAAAAAGTCCAATCCAAAAGCTTAAGCTATTAGGTGGAGGGAGACCACGTGAATATAAAAGAGCATTTAAGACCCATTGTCAATCAATGCGGGATAATTCTTCAACATAAATTGACAAACCCCATAGACAAGCGATGTACAATACTTTAACACGCTTTTCATGGTATAAACCGGATTGAGAACGGCACATGGAATTGACGAACGGGGAGCCACACAAGGCAGTGGATCAAACAGTATGGTAATTCAGTCCCTTCCAGAACACTAGTTGGCAGCACTTCTTAAGGCTGCTTACATTTGTCAAGACATCTCATAGAAAGAGTACTCCCTCTTATGTGCACTATCCGTGGCATTAATATGTAAAATGCTAAACAAGATGCTTCTTGAGTAGACTTGGAGAGGTCTATTGAATGAGCTTTAAAGTAAACGTTGTATTGATAAAAATTGTTCCAATACATAAGTAAGGCTTTAAATAGCAAAGTGGCAGTAAGTCTCAGTTATAAATCTTTGCTTATTTTTTTGAGTGGAAAGTCATGAATCTTTGCTGATTACCTAATTATCACTCAGAGAGTCAGTATGGAATGTACTATAACTAAGACTGTAACCTATTTATGCTTTTCTAGCTCTGTGTTGCTGGTTCATTTATAAAAGCTTCTTATCCAAATTTTTTAGCATCTGTTTTCCTTGTAACTAGCTTGTACACAGGTTGCCCATCCAATTACCCATTCACGGTATTTACATTTTTACTCAGTGAAAAGATGAAGCTTTCATTAAAGGGGTACCAAGGGGCAGGGCACAAACCCTCATAGAAAATAGACCTGCAAGCCCATTAATGGTCACTGACTAGCTTATTTCAAAAGAGGAACCCTGCACAAACAAATTCATCAGGAAGAAAGAGTTCTTTGAGTGCTTTCCTCTGGTTAAGAGTAAAACCAAATTTTTTTAGACACTACAGAGGAAAGATTCCATAAACCACCATTCTCTAAAAGGTATATCAAGGAAACACCTAAATTATCAGGCATTCATAGTAGTAAAGGGGGAAAAGTAGAATCAGAAGGGATTCGATAACTTGCGAAAAAATCATCAAGAAGCTAGTCTTCAACACTGTTGACAAATTTATTAATTCTAAAACCCTCATTTCTTATTACCACCTTATTATGACACTTGTTCCAAGACAAGAAGGGAAAAAGAAGATAGATCCTCAGTACACGTGGATATATCAGGTAAAAGTGAGATAAAGATCATGCACAAGCATTGATAGTTCATTGGGATCAAATTCTCCATCCTTCCAAGAATGCAATAAGTATCAGATAACTAACAGCCATGCAACTGACAGCATGCTTAAATGCAACATCAGTTACACAGCAATCCTTCTGCTGATGATTATAAAAGCATGTCTTCTCACTGGCAAGACAACTTTTGCATAAAAACTAGCAAGATGCATAAAATTGAAAGAAATGGCTGGAATTCCAATAATAATGGCAGAATTGCTACAAAGGGTCATGGTTGTTAATGGCATGCTTTCCAGCAGATAAAATATACCATATTTTCTGTCAGAGAATGTGTAAGTAGTTTTGTCGTTGATAAACCCCATCGCTAGAATAAGCTATTAGAAATTCAAAGCAGTGGCAGAAGCCTTAAAGTAGAAGAAATAAGAATCCCCACAATGATAATCTTCATGGAGCAGAGTCTTAAAGATATGTGCATGCTAAATTACATGCTAAGGACTTGATATTTCAACATCTGTTTTGTCTTGTTAATCAGACTTGTCAGAGCAGAGTATTTTGGGAAAGAATGAACTTCAGAGAAACATCAATACTAAGCTCATGCAGCACTTGGACAAGGGCTTTAGACTGACACATCAAGTTACCCTTGCAGACTTATTTGGATGGTCACAGCCTCCCTTAGAGTAGGATTGTTTACTTGGCAAGCTGCTCAGGGAATAATAGAACTATTGACCACCTCCAAAAAGAAGAGAGGCGGTCTTGGTGAGATGCTTCCGGTGTCGGGTCAAGCAAACTGTGCTTATCTCTTGCCATGCAAGAAGGCTTCAGAATTCCCTCTCGTCGATTATTTGACCAAGTTAGGCAGTTTCTAGCTTGAGGTGAAATAATTAAGAGCTTTGGAAAAGTGTAGGTAGTATTACATGGAGAGCATCTTTTCACTTGTAATCCCTCTCTTGATAGCTTGGATTCCATCATGAGAGGAGTGGGGGACCTTTGAGATAGACAATACAGAACTACATCCTTGCTCTTCTGAAGTCTAGTTATCTACTTCAAAATTTTAGTAGGCTGGACGAGGATTTTTACTCATGAAATTTATCATAAAGGCAAAAGAAGATTTTATATTAGAAAGGTACCTAGTGGGTACCACGTGGTACCACCAGTACAAAAGATACAGAGATAGTCTACAAATTCTGACAAATTATCCATATTGAAACATTGTTTTTCTGTAACCCAAAAACTCCCGAACTGTAATCAAATATTGTCAGAGGGATAGCAGCAAGAATTGATCTCTTCTCTTTGCTGCTTAAAAAACAAAATTCTTTTCCAAAAGCACAGTTCATCCCTAACTGCAGCAGCATTTCTAGCTTCAGTCTCGAAATTTATCAATCATTTCTTAGTATTTAGCTTTAAATTGGAAACAGCTTGTCAAATAAAGTAGTCTCTAATTATTCATAACAAGAAACAGCTTCAGGTTTCTGTCAATGATATCATGCCGTCTTTTAGCATATTTTAAGCTTTCTATGATGATGAGAATTGCAGGAGATTGGCAGGAATTTCATTATTAAAAGGAAGAGAAAGGGCCAGAGAAGCATTCATTTTGGTATTTATCTGAAGTTTCTGCATTAAATGAGTTTGTGCCAAGCTTTACGACTAAAGTCGTAGGGCAACAACAGTATGAAAATTCCTAAGGCAAGAGCCAAGACTTGTGAAATGATATTGGAAAAATTAAGGGACCTGCTTTGCTCTTCTAAGACCATCTGAAATTGTTCTTGTGCTCTCCGAGTCACCTTCTCAATCTTCATCTGGTGTTGAAAGAGTTTAATGTTAGTATTACCAAACCAAGAGAGCCAAAATTTATATATTCAACATGATTACCTGCAAAGCAGCCGCTGTTTCCAGTGCAACAGTGGGACTGACTGCATTACTTCTCTTCACAAACTCCAAAAATCGATTGTAACTTTCCAGCAAAACCTGACAAGACATCAGTATGTCAGAAGCTTAGTGAGAGGGTAACAAAGAGCAGGAGAGAAAATCAGACAAAAATGCAGAAAGAGGAACTTTAGCAGCACCTAATTGGAAACCTTTAAACACTAGAAAAATGATGGAAAAAACTGTAGTAATTTCTGGTTAATCAGGTAAAAGTACTCAAAAAAATCTCTACTCGTTCACGAATGACCCAGAGGACAAGCATGAGAACCATGAAGCCCATCCACATTATAACTCCAACCCAACCAGTGTCATCCTACTTTGAAATTGTCTCTGTTTCCTTCTCTTAACATTAAGGCCATGTGGTAGCCCGTACAAAGTGTCATCCTAATTTTTGTTTCATCAGATAAAAGTTCTCAAAAAAAATCTCTACTCATTCACGACTGATCCAGAGGACAAGCATGAGAACCATGAAGCCTGTCTACATCATAACTCCAACACAATCAGTGTCAACCTACTTTGAAATTGTCTCCGTTTCCTTCTCTTAACATTAAGGCCATGTGGTTGCACATACAAAGTGTCCAATAGAGTTATTCTATCCCATCCACCTCCAGCATTTGGTCCATTCTCCAAGGCCGTATACAGATCAATCCACATGTAGAGCCCGAATAATCTAAGCCCTCAAAGAGGCCAAACAGCCTAAATTGCATGGAGTATATTTCCTCTTTGCGCTCATCCACCATCAGCCATCGCCACATTGCTGCTGGCTATCAACATTCTGTCATTGTCCTTCTCTACCCCCCTCCCAACTAAGCCGTCTATATACTCCCTATGGGTTATTTGCAATAGCCCCTGAATTACATACAAAGTCTTTGTATCGACTAGAGTCCTTGCACTACTCATATTGGTAAAAAAAAAAAAAAACCCTCCGTTGTAATTTCTGAGTGATGTGGGCAACCCTGTATGAGAAACTTCCAGAATTAGCCTATATAGATTCGCAAAAATTACTTGCCTCTTGATTATATAGATTATTATAACTAGCGAAAATTGATAATCAAGCTGCATTTCAGGTAATTACCGTCACATGGCATGGAGAAATTGTAGCTGAGAGCCGCCAGTCTACATCCTCCCCAACTGGTGAGCTCACAAAGGTCGCAGCTAATGCATTAACTTTCTGCTCACTAATAACACTCTGCAAATAACTTCAAATTATGCATAATAATGTCCCTAAATTGAGTTCATGGCATAAAATTAATTCAAAATGTTTGGCACAGAGATCAAACCAAATACAGGTTCCGCTTATGATTAAGAATAGAATTTGCAAGCATGGTTCACAGAGAAGTCGTTAAATAAAAAGACAAATGCATAATGGAAAAATCACCTTCTAGTTTTATTTCAATCATACTTTGTACACTCTACTCTAAAATTGCACCTAGTGATTTGACAATTGATTGCACAAGGCCGTCTGTTACCAAATTGTCAATAAATTCATTTAGGTGTCTACACACATAACTATCAACCTGAAGACTGTCAGAATAATTTGATCCAACTAACACAGTGAGGTACATAATGATAGCAGCACAAATTGTACAGTTAAAGCTATATGGTGCAAAAATTTGACCAAAACGAAAATTAATGTTGCCTTTTGAAAGTGGCCAACAGCACAAAAGTGGGATTCCATATTTTAGCAAAAATAAAAGCAAAAATATTGCATAGTCATCATTAATAGTAAAAAAAAAAAAGCATCCATCAATAGCACTTTTCTAAGGGTACATTGAGGATTTTAGGGCTAAAGGGCATCAAAATATAATGATAGACAAACATGTACCTGTGCCAGTGAACCCTCAGGCGCAGAGAGACCATAGAACTTCAACGACACATCGCAGTGCGTGCTGCGATGTCTTAACTTAGTCAAAACATGAAGTTGCTCAAATCTACCACAGATTATCTCAGTCTCGTTTCTGTTGATGACTTTTGCCGCAGCCTGGCAAACAGACACAGAAGCTAGAAACCGAATCATATTCTGCATGTCCTTTGTAGAGTGTAAATTCAACTCCTCTTCTTGCTGGAAACTAAGTAAATTGTTTATTGCCTGCCATTCTTCCTTAGTCAGTCTTCCCTCAGCTACCTGCAATCCCTCAGGAGCATCTTTCTCCAAGTCGTCTTCAGAGCTCGAACGCCTACCATAGAAAGAACAATGAGTAACTGGGATGCACAGTCAAAGTAGTTGCATTGATAACACAAACATGTTAGGCAACCACAAGTAGGGCAACCGCTTTACTCCGTGGCATGGCATAAAATTCGTGTTAAGAATTTTTTATTGTGGAATATGAGCCCTTCACTTACATAGATTCTTCACCAAGAGTAGAAAGATACCCATACAGTTAAATTAGAACAATTAAGAGAAGAGAAGAGAAAAGAAGAAAAAAATTGACAAGATACTCTTCAAGGCATTAGCTTTTTCTCCGCTAGGGCACGAATAAAGATATTGATTCGTATAATCCAATATCAGACAAACTTTTAGTAGAAGATTTACTCCATTTTCAACCGCGTTACAATTTACAATTATTATCAGCACAAATGTGTCACTGCTACATTACACATAAATGAGATGGTGATTAACAGAAAGCTCTAATAGAAACTTTAGTCACACATGTCACCATACAAAACTATACAAAGATTTATGGGGCATTGCCCTGGAAAACTTGCACCTACAAGGAAAGAGTACTTAATAAGGGTCAAAGCTTAAAACCAGTGTCATTTAAATTGCAAAAGTTGTAAGTCGCTACTGCTCCCAAGAAGAAAAAAAAAAGTACTGAGTAATCATACCATCTAAGTGAAAACCAACTTTTTTTTTGGAGCCTTCGTTGTTCAGCTGCTTCCTTCGATCTGACAGATTCAACCTTCGCATGTGCCAGCAACCTAATGATATGTATACCAGAGATATGACCATAGTGATCAAAATACAAATCAAGTCCAACAAAACTCACACAGTAATGTCAGGCCTTATTCTTGGAAGAAACATTAAATTATCAGGACTCGGTTTAGTTAGGGACTAGGATTATTTTCCCTAAATTAACACTTTTTCATAGACTCTAAGTAGAGCGGTCAAAATTGGTCATAGACCCACTTTGTAACCCATATATAATGGGCTGCGTCGTTATATGGGTCACAATAAATGTGTTTAGTAGGCAAAGCCCAAAATAAATATGGGTGTTGATGGGTTCATAGTTTGCCCAGGCCCAACCCACATGAACTCAGACTCTCTCTCTCTCTCTCTCTCTCTCTCTCTCTCTCTCTCTCTCTCACTTGCTCATTAACATAGGCAATTTTTTCTTATCTCATTTTCATATTTCTGTTCAAGGAAAAAAAAGAGTCAAAATGCACTAAGAACGGATTTCTTATTTCATTTTCGTCTGGAAAATGTAGATGAACAAAGGAATGTACAGCAAATAACAATAGATGACAATATGGTAAATCTACTTTACTATTAATGGTTGAATCAACAAGTTTTGATATAGCCAAGAACCATTTTTAGTTTAATTTTTTTTTAATTTGGCCGTACTTATGCACTTTCACAAAGCTCAATGAGAGAGATCATGGAGACCCGACCCAAGTTTGATGTTCTGGATCCACCAATTTTTTATCCAAGTTTTGAATCATACGATTTTGCAATTTTTTAATTATCTAATCTTTTTCCTTTTCTTTTCTTTCCTTTTTTCTTTTTTCCCTGATTTTTGCAATTTTTTATGTTTTTTACTTTATTTACTAACAATTCTTTTATTGAGCTAAATTTATTTTTTAATTTGCTATGAAATTTTATCCAAGTACATATACACATGAAGAGTTTAAAGTGGGTTAAATGGGTGGGAACAGATTATGGATGTATTTTGGTAATATGGGTCCGATTAGGTATGGGTTACTAGATTTCTATTGCATTTTAATGGGTCAATTTGGGTCGGATGACCTGACCCACCCATTTGACACCCCTAGCTCTAAGGCATGGGTCAACCAGTTGAAGAGCAAGATAAATGGTGTTTGCTTCCATAAACAATCAAATGGGCCACAATTTAGGCTTTTACAAATGGAGGATCTCCTTTCATCATAATGTCCTTCAAACTTGAGTGATTTTGATCTCATCACATTTCCTAATAAGAACTTAACTTCTTCTTCTTCTTTTCTTAATGTCTGTTATGAAGCATATTGGTCTTTTTTTTATCGGTATAAACGAAAAATTTCATTCAGAAAGGCTCCAAGGAAGTGTTCTCCCCATACAAAGTGTTATCAACAAGAGGAGAATCCAAAATCTTGTACATTATTTATATCACCATGACGATTAGAAACATCAAGACACTCTAAACAGCTATATTCTACCAACCAGTATCACACTGACAATTTTCAGGGCAAAAAAGCAGCTTCCGTTGCTAGTGAAACTCATTATATCTAGAAACAAAGTGACAACAGTTCCATACCTCCACAAAAGAATCACTTTGGAATCGAGATCCTTCTCAATTTCTCTCATTTCTGTACGATTGACTTCTGATGCCTGTTGCAATAAAGCCGCATACAACTGAACATAGCGCCTACGTAGCTGGCAAAGGTGCCGAATGCGGTCCCATGAGAATCGATAGCTATAGCAACAGAATGCTAAGTCAGCTTGCAGTTCCTTAAACTAAGTACAGCACTACTAATAGAAATAAATCAGAACACCTCAGATAAGCAGCAAGATATCCACGATGCAAAGTAGTGATACTTTATCTTTTGAAAAAACAAGCATAATCCACGAAATGTATGCGAGTAGTAAAACCATAGTCTAGGCATCTTTACCACATCTTCTTCTGCTGCAGGCTTGCCTGAGCAGCATAGCGCCACCAGAAATTAGGACCCTCAGAAACTGTTACCATCGGCCTTAGATGTGAAACTTCCACATGAATCTTGTACCTTGAAACAACCTCCATAAGTTTGATCCAGTCATGATATTGTCCCTATCAAAGGAATACAGGATTATTTAAATTCTGATTGTCTATGGCAAAAGATGATAAAAGTAAATGAACATGAAAGAGAAACTGCTCTCATTACTATAGCAAAGTCGGAAAAATTCAGTGACAATATCAACATGAGCACAACCTAGGTCCTAAATCTTCCTAGATTGCGAAGGGTCGTTGCAAGCCCAAAAAAGGCTGGAGTTCCTCTTGCAATCAGCATCTCCATTTATGCTTCTTGGGCAGAGTAAAAGAAGCAAGGGAGATTAGTAATTTACTCAAGTAAACTATTTAGAAGCTCGCTAGAAGGCACTTAAACCAGATTTAAATACTTGGTTAATTCTCATCCAGTAAATTAAAAAGCAGCTCAAAGCGAAACAAAAAGGAGGATAAATACCTCTGTAATTGTCAAGGTGACATCATTCAACGCAAGCGAAGCCTTCTCAAATGGGACCTCAGGATCATTCCTCTCTTGCTTTCCAAGACGATGATATTTAAGGACTCCATTGATAGGTGAGACCAAAAAACTTCGACCCATAGCCCATTGAGACACCATATCATGGCCAGGAACCGGTTCATTAATACCATCCTCGAATATCTAATTAAAAGGTGTGTCAGTGGATGTCATTCTTTATCCGCATCTGCAACTGCAAAGAGATAGCCAATATCTTCGAAAGAATTGGGACAAACCTCAATCCATTCCTTAGGAGTTAGGTCTTCCCATCTTTTATCAATCTTCCACGCAAGAGTATTGCAATCATGATACATGGCAAGCCTCTCAAGTTGTAACGACTATACAAAAGGCACAATATGTTAACCTCAATTATTTGGTGGTCATATTATTAAACATAATTCAAATAAATATATAAACCTATAAATAAATAACCTTAAGGCCCCTTCCAAGGGGATAGAGCTTGAAGATAGGAAGGAAAGATTTATGGTCGAAACAAATCAAAAAATTCTCTAACATCATATGAATATCAGTCTTTGTGAATTTCACATAAGCCAGAACTCTACATCAGAAATATGACAAATACGAATGAGACGTAACCAAAGTACTTGCATGAGTACCATAAAGAGGTGTCAATATCCTCAAAGGCATAGCGAAAAGTGATGAAAGCACCCCAATCTACATGCTTTAGAACACCAACACATCATTATTGAAGTAGATCATTTTGAATGCATACACGTTTTTGTGGTTAATCATTTATAATTACTCCACCAGTGAATGTAAAACACTATCCAGAATCAAGCAGTCAAAAACTCTTCCTCAGCGAAGCAGGACTATCTGCTCGTAACAGATTTACAACCAGTGAAAAAGGGTCACTGTAGCCCCATGTGTCCACATATTGAAGAACACCTCAGACCCAAAGCTAGAAGTATAGATAAATATTCGAAGCTCATTAGTTGACAACATGACAGCAAATAATAATAATAATAATAGTAATGACAGCAGCACCAAAGGTACGATAAGTGAGCCCATTACAGACAAGCTAGTGGCAGAATGGATGGGAAGCTGCGTAGTATGACTGAAAGCACCTACTTAAATATGCCTATCTAATGGAGAAAGGCGGAAATAGGCACAGACAATCTGTGGGGTTGGGATGGAAAAGAATTCCAATATCATCAGGTGAAGGGGTAGAGGCATCTTGGCCAATGGACAAGAAGATTCTGTCAATGGTATGCCATGGCTTTTCAGAGTGCCGAATCCTCTTTTACATTGTAAGAACAGGTCCACTCGATTTCTTGATTTAAGTCCCTGATCTCTCACTCTAATGGTGTACTTTTCTAGAATATTTGGCACTGGAAAAGACTATATATGAGATTAGCAATTGTATTCCTAAAGGAACAATGGTCCTAAAAACCTAACCATTCAGAGAAAAGATAGAACAAGTATCACAAATTGGAAGCCTTATCCTCATATATTCGGGCTCCAAAATAACCCACTTATTTGTTCGGTGATTACATTTGAGATAACGGCAATTCAGCTGCTTTTGGAGAGTCATACAATTAATCTTGAATAATGATACCATGGAAACATAGATGAAACACAACATATCACGTTGGTTAGAGAAGTAGGAAGAGTTGACCTTCCGTAGTTTATCCAAAGCTCCACTGGCATCAAAAGTTTCGTTCCCCTGCTCATCCATTGTAACAGCAGCAAGCTTCGCCAAAGTAACACCCATAGAAAATGGGTTTCCAGGATTACTGCAAAACGCCAGCTTCTTAAGTAAAGCCACAGAAATTAAAATTGGACAAAAGAAGTGACAAATGCTATTATTAGTCTGGCCATCAAAAAGTTTAACTGATGAATATCCAATCAAAATCCTGTTTGAGATAGTAGGTGCTTTAGGTTTCGACTGATTAGCTCTGCTTTTAACCCTGACTGAAGATATTCTTAAGTGATAAAAAGCAGAACATAAAAGCAAAGGAGGAAAAGGCCTCCCCAACAGGCTTAATGAAAAGTTCTAAGAATAGTTAAAGGTCAAATTACCAACCTAACAGAGTCTTCATATCTAATATGTACATTGCTAATTGATATCTTAAGATTTCCGATAATTGTAGCAATAAGAGAACCCAACCACGAATTCCCAGCTGGTGTCTGCCAAAAGAAGAAAGTGTCAGCTCATCAATCATTACAGGGTAGTGAGACATAAGAAAATAAGCAAATCAACAGGAAAAAAATCCATCAGCCTCATACTATTACTAAAGAGTTAGTGCAGCTCCAATTATGAGCATCTCACACTAGTGATAGATAATTTAACACACATGCATATAAACAGATAAGCAAGCTAATCAAGCAACAGAAACATTTGCCCTTCTGCTTCAGTATCATGTGGTAATTTGAATATCAGATAGCACTATTCGCCATCCCCCCAAGCATCAAAATAGAAAAAAGAGGAGTAAAGGAAAAAGTAGGCTAAGAAGACTGGAGGAGAGCTAGCTGCAGTGTCTTCCACGAGTCGAGAGCAAATAAAAACGATCTAAACAAAGGACAATCCTACTTTCACAGAAAAAAAAAATGGGCCATTTCCCTAACCATGCCGAAGCTATGGAAAGTCAGCTACATTGAATCTGAAACTATACCTTATCGATCTAATGCATTAGAGTATCGGTAAGCACATGTTCACACCAGGCAAACTAAAGTTCTAGATCCCATTGTCTCCAAAAAGCCAACAAATCATGAAAAAGTCCAAAAGGAGAAAAAGATTGTATAAGGAGAAGCCTTTTCTCTCTCATCAAAGGGCAGGCAAAATTCGCAAGCATCTTCATACTCCCAAATTTACTGATCCCAATAACTAAGTACCTTGGTGTCCAACACCATGACAACAGGAAGAATGGTTAAAAATTATTCCAGTGCTTTAACCAACAAAAGTACTATAAAGTTGCAACCCTGTCTTAACATTACTGTCTCTTTACCTGCAATTCAAACTGCTTATTAACATTTGGTTGAAAGGAATCAGGCCCAAACAGATTCAATCCATGACCTGTTCAAGGCTCTACCGTTGAATGGTCAATTCATCCCTCTTCCGACAATGAATATTATCATTAAAAAACAAAATTTTTCAGTTCAATTTTACCTATAATCATCTATCTGGAGAACATAATTGACATATCATTGTTAATTACTTTCATACCATAGTTTAAATTGTCCAATTAAGCAAAAGGACATGAATCTTCATCATCTTCCATGTTACATAACTAAACCAAAGAAAGAAATTAACTGGTCCTTTCATTTAATTAACTTAGTGCCAATACTTTTAGCTCATCTCAACCTTCCAAACAAACAACAAACTCCCCACAGTCCTGTCTACAAATAGTTTATTTCTAGATTTACACTGAGTTATCTCGTTTTATAACATTACGTTCTATTTTCTTGTGCACTCTTCCACGTGAGCCTTTTTTGCTAAGTGAAAATTAATTTTTATGCTAATCTCTGTCCAACATATTATACACACCAAACATAAAACAGAAATACAGCAGTTAGAAGAAACTGTATTATCAAACAATAAGTGATGGTAAAGGAAAAGACGGTAAATAGTCTAAAAAAAGCATCAACAAACCTTTCTTTAAACACTTGAGATAGATAATACATCAAACTTCCAGTTAGTCTTACATATGTTAGGATTCTGTTAGGCTATGAGCACACTCATGCAAGGAAGTGCGAAAAATAAGTAAATAATTACAGAATTACAGCTCAAGCCACTAGTTTAAACCGCCATACTCCTGATTCCAGTTTTGTTTTTCTAGTTACCGCACTCTTGCTCTGAAGTGGCCTATTTGATGGGGTAATGTCCACATCCCATCTTTAACATGTTAAAATGACAGAAAATAGAAAAGATTGCAGATTCAGTTGATAACATGGCTCCACTTACAAAGAAAAAGAATGCTGGATGATTTAAAAGGAATACTAAGTCAGCAGATGAGAAACCAGATAGGCTCACACACAAAGAGACCACAATTTTGTGTGGACTTTTCTTTTGTGCGGCTAAGCTGATTTTGGGATGGACATATCAGTGCAGCCAAGCCACACAAGAACAGTCAATGAGCTAGAGAAAGATTTATAATTCAAATTCCAAATCATCAAGGCTTCCTGAATCTTTTCTAAGAATGACTAAAAGCACAGCAACTATCTATTCAGGGTGTACAGGCACATGTCAAAAGAAACTCAGCAAAATAGATAGGAAAATCATCTCTAGGTTCTCCTATGAATATCCAATGTAAAAAACGCAGGCATCCTGTGCATTTACATACCTAAACAGCAATGGAACAATCACTCCCAAGTATTGTAGTAAACAAACGTGTATTGTACAACAAATAAGAAAAGAATAGCTGGAATAACGAAATCACAAGTTAACGAATAGCCATTCAGTGAAAGAAAAGACAATAGCAAACTACTCAGTGATACCTTTCTCAACGGCTATATCTAGAAATTAGATCATGGTCAGCTCCAAAGAAAATGCACATGAGCATATTTCAAACGAGATGATAGTGATAGATGTCCATTTGATGGTCATAAGTATTCTCAGAGTATATAAAGTAATTCCTTCATTTAAGGATAACTCAAGACATCATGGTACTTGATACATGCCAAAATGGTAGTATGACAGGCATGTTAACCTTGTCAGAGGTTAATTACAAGAGACAATAGATCATGGAGCTGCAATAAATTAACAAAGATGCTATCAAATAGACTAGAGGTACTCTCCAAACATACATTTCCAAGTTTCGACCTTGATATTGCTTCAATGGTTGCTGATTCTAATTCCTGCATTAAGTCACAAAATGAAGTTAGTGGGACAATGGAAACATCGAATCCAAAACACCTCTCTAAAATTATGCACAATCAAGCATATCACATGTTGGCACCAACTTGTACCATGTACTCTTCACAGAGAAGATTTATTGACGCTGCTGTCAACTTACACACAAGTAACAAGATAATCGGTCAAGCTAAAATGTATCCAGTCCAACAAGCTCTTTTGTTGCAGTCTAAGCACAGATTGGTCAAGATTAGTTGACGTCAAAGCCAATCAAATTGAGAACGTTACAAAAGTCAAGAGTCAAGGAGTAGTTGGCTTATAAGGGGATATGTGGCAATGCATAAAGAGAATAAGAGTGTGCTGTTTTAATCATGGAGCAAACATAGATATTATTTGGGAGCCGCCTTAATGTTGTGAGGGCAAGGTTGTACAGTTTCAACAGGGATGAATCAAATATACAAAGGCCTAACTTAGTCCAATACCATGTTAAAAAGTACGTAAACAAATACTCATAAATCTAGAGGAGATAGCAAATACTTCAGTGCATAGTTATCTAACTATATAGAAAAATCACAATACAACTCTTGTACAAAACCAATATCTGGTACGACTAATTAGCCATTGGATACCAACACGTCCCCTGATCCTAGAAGCTCCAACCTCAATCAACCACTTTTTTTCTACTGGTGTTACAAATAAATATCATGGGTGAATCTACAATGAGATGAAAATACTAAAAGTTCAGACAAAAGGAACTGATTCATCTAAAAAAAGTTGACCGTCAAACACAGAATGCTCCAATGCAGAAGGAAATCACAAACTCAAAAGTAAAAGGCAACCAAGTCATAATGGTCAAAAGCAAATAATGCCAAACGGATGTGGAAGCAGCGATTATGCATGCATTCAACATACACACCTCAATCTGTTGAAGTTTGGCCTCAAAAAGTTTATCCTTGTCTTCCTCCTACAGCAGACAATAAATATTCTTTTATAAGTTCACCGGAAAATGGATATGAGGGGAATATAAACCATTGTGATTATTATTAAGGGTATTGTTAACAGTATACTTTATCTGTAATAATATAATTTTCAAGACACTGATTATGCATGACACGAGGACAATTGGTAGATTGGAAATTGTTAAGCTTTCTTAATTAGTTGATTAACAAGTTCCCCAGGGACCATCAACAAAACCCTATTATTAATAATCATCCATATGTCCCTTTGCATTTAAGGATTATAAGAGCATACCTTGACAGTATTCCGATCCGATGCAGGGTGGGCAAGAATGAATACACGGTCTATCAGAACAATGACTGGCTCTTTCCCAAGACTCTTCCAGGGAACCTATGCTCAATACAAGAAAAAGAAAATATAAAATACCTGATGCGAACACAGATAACTGAAACAATGGACTAGCCAGAGCAATCAAAAGCATTTCTAGTATATGCAACTCTTCCTACATGAGAAGCACTCCTTACATAGCCTTGCATATTCTGACCAGAGTCTCTAGAAAATATCAAAACCATCTGTAGGATATGCTTCAGATCAACAATCAAACTAACTCAAGTCTGAAGTGTACTTTTTCCAGTAGTCCTTATATTAGCATTTCAAAACATGCAACACGTCTCCACATATGGGACACACAGAAAAATGTCTCAGGATGTGCAAGAGTTAAAAAAATTTCTACAAGTTTTTCAGCTTGCAGTACTTCACAAGTTTTCCCAGTTATTATGTTCTCAATCAACAAAAAAGCCCCTAACCGTTTTTATAAGCCAATGCTCGTTCGACACTGTCGTCACACGACAGTTCAAATATTTTGTTTGACAAAACTTTTTCCAGTACAGTATGATGAATAACGTAATTAAATTTTTATAAGTGTATTTGACATCAAACCAATCTGCGAGTTTAACCAATATCTCAATGAAGGAGCTCTATGTAGGAGAAAAGAGGCTTCTCCTACTTCCCAAAATTCCGAAAGCTGCCTCAAATTATGGCAAGCTCAAATCTAGAGTTTGAGCATGAGAAAAATCGGTCATAATAACAACAAAGGCAAGAAAAGGCCTACCAGCAATTTTTGTTTTTCATTTATAAGCAGTGAAGGATGGAAGGGGGCAAGCAGTGGCCAACCACCCCCCCCAAAAAAAAACCCTCAAATTTTTTTTACATAAATTGCATAGATTTGCAGAAAAAAGATAATCATAAGTGAATCCCCAGCCCCCCCCCCCCCAACCAAATAAAAAAAAAAGAGTTTGTAATCTCTACTATATGAAAAAATAATCTCATACTTAGTTTCAAACTCAAATTGTTTTTCAAAGAATTCTGTCAATCAAAATTCATGTCAATCAACTCAAGATGAATTACAATTATATGTTGTATTAAATAGGAAAACAAGTAATTTAGTGAGATAAGAATAAAATCTCTCAAATCTAATAAAAGATGCTCTTTCATCCAAAAAATAAAAAAATAGAAGTCCTTAAATGTTTTGTATATAATTTATTTGAGGGAAAATTTCAAATCAGTACCCAAAGTGGGGTCATTTTATCAAAAAGGGGTCCAAAGTGGACATAGTGCCAAATAAGGGTCTGAAGTGCCCAATCAGTTTCGAATAAGGGCCCGAAGTGCCCAATTAGTCTCAAGTAAGGGCCTGAGTTCGCCGGCCTGTCAAATGCTCGCCGGTCGGCAAGCACGTCACTATTCCGGCAATTGGCACAAGAGCAATTTCGTCTTTTACGTTTTAAATTTTTTTTTTATTTCTTTTTTCCTTTGTCTATTTTTTTCTTTTCCTTTTCATTTTATTCTTCCTTTTTTTTTTCCTCTTTTCCCTCCGCCGGCCATAGTCGGGGCCGGCGGAGGTTGCCGGCCTCGGGCGGAGGCTGCCCTCGCCTCGGGTGAGCGGGCGAGGGCAACCCTCGCCCGACCCTGGGTTGCCCTCACCCAACGCCGGCGAGGGCGGCCTCCGCCCGAGGCCGGCAACCTCCGCCGGCCCCGACTATGGCCGGAGGAGGGAAAAGAGGAAAAAAAAAAGAAGAATAAAAGGAAAAGGAAAAGAAAAAAACAAAAAAAGGAAAAAAGAAATAAAAAAATTTAAAAAGTAAAAAACGAAATTGCTCTTGTGCCGAACGCCGAAACAGTGACATGCTTACCGGCCGGTGAGCATTTGACCAGCCGGAGAACTCAGGCTCTTACTTAAGACTAATTGGGCACTTCGAGCCCCTATTTGAAACTAATTGGGCACTTCATGTCCTTATTTGATACTATGTCCACTTTGGACCCCTTTTTGAGAAAATTACCCCACTTTGGGTACTGATTTGAAATTTCCCCTTTATTTTATTGAATAGACAAAGTGTCTATGCTCTTTTTTCTAGTGTTGAGGGGAATAAAATAGTTATAGCTAGAACAACTACTCTTTTACATCAAATCTGCATAGAATTGATTTAGAAGTTAGGACAAAATATAAATATTTTATTTGAAAGATGCAAATTAAATCTAAGGAGCACAAATTGCACTTGTCATGTCCTTATAGACATTATATCCTCTTATCTCTCCCTCTCTCTCTCTCTCTCTCTCTCTCTCTCTCTCTCTCTCTCTCTCTCTATATATATATATATATATATATATATATATTGACAATTCTATCTATTATCTTTTTCTTTTAAAAATTCTTCTTGTAAGAAATTTGATATTTTATTAACATTATTATAGATAAGCCACAATATGTATAGCAACCTCTATTGTTTATTTTAGTCGAAAAGCTCTTGTTAAAAAAAAACTTATAATAGTTTACATAATTAAAATAAACAGTCATCAAGAAAAAATTATATTTCTCTTCTTCAACTACAGAATTTACAAATTTTCATACTTAAACTTCTTTTTTTAAACTTATTAATAACTAATATATATTCTACCATGTGTAAGTTTATTCAAAGTTCTCATGTAAAAAGAAATTTTTTACTCCATAATTTGTCAATGACTCCCCCTTCCCCCCATTTAAATCCTGGCTTGGTCACTATTCCCAAGAACGATAATGGCATTTGCATACCCTTTAGATTCTTCCATATGTTGAGTTTCATTAAATTTTGCAGAATATGTACCGTTACGAACAAAAACTTGTTCCCCACTTTGCCCTCCTTTCAACTGAAGAGGCAAGAAGAAATTATCTTGAAAATATTTCAACTCGCACAAATATAACAACAAAGCCCCGAGGTGGGAACATATGGGCTAGAAAAAAAATGTTAATAATCACCATAGGCCCTTATTCCCCAAGTGCTCAGCTTCATCCCATAAAAAGAAATCGCTGCATAATTCATCATAGTTCCTAAAATGCCTGATAGAAGAATAATTAGACATTCAGCATACTATTGGCCATCACCTCCCTCCAAGTTAAAATACGACGAAGAGAATGAACACTTTACAAGTTCCAAGAGTTCACATAATCAAGAATGATACAGGCTGCTAATTTCGTGACTTGCATCCATAGCAAACCCATCATTAGTCTCCTGATACTAGGGATAAAGCTCCATGAGGAACCAGCTATCTTCGTTGATGAAGACAACGAGCCTCAATCATAGCAAGCAGCCTTGACCATGTTTCAGAAAAGATGACATTATACAACACTGAAACTGGTTGACCGACGTCGACGATTATGGCAAAGACACAACATCTAAGGCCTCAAAAGCAAGTGCAAAAGCTCAATATCGTTTAGTTCTTGATATAACTCAAAAAACGCAGGCATGTCACAGTACAATGCAACCAAGAGAGCACAGAAGCTGACAATAATAATTACCTTAAGCGTTATAGTGCCGATAAAACCAGCTTTCACCGTCACAGGAAGCTTGAGTGAATTTAGTGCTTCCGCCTTCAATTTCAAATCTTTGAGCACAACATCTCCTGTAAATTAAAAAAATCTTTAAGTGCTTTTGAGAAAGCTTCCAAAAGTTTGAAATATCCAATCTTTATAAAAGTTTCAAGGTACAAACCTTTCCAGACACTAATTCTTAAAGCCTCAGCTGAGAGCCCATGAACATAGTCCCCCAGATATCTTCGAAGCAAATGTAAAACCTGTAACAACATATTTCCATTATGACATCCATAATGATAACACTCTGTAATGACAAGACGGTGCCACGATTCCATTACCACTTAATAACACGGGAGCCTCCACTGCAAAAAGTGGGAGACTTAAAATGGAGAGAAAAGAGAGTATTTAGCAATAGACAAGATATACAATCTAGCTGGTAGGGAACAAGTATGTGCATTCTTAGAACTGAGGCAAGACAACAGCTATAATTTTGCAAAAATTTGATTAAAACTCTCTCTGTATCAGCAACCGTACTAAATATTTGCTTATAATTGTACTGCAGCTAAAGCAATTGACCCGAACAGGTACTCCAATATGGGTATCAAGAGAAGTAGACAGGCGTTATAACAGAAAGACAAACTCCAAGCTCAGTCGTGGACAAGAACAATGCAACATTTCACATCCACCGCTGGCGGTTTCTCATACAAGCCACTAAATTTCCCCGGTCGCTAGCATTTAAACAGGCTCATCAGTTCCCGCAACCACATCATGCTTCCGATCTCGCCAATGTTAATCATTTCCATTAATGAACAGTACAAAAGCAGCTCAAAATCCAGCCGAACACACGAGCTCAACAGCGATCACTTCGCAGCCACTTGGAAACTCAAATGATCAAGTAAACAAAGACGTCCGGCGCATCCATCCGCTCCATCGAGCACAGTGCCACGGTCGAGAACTCGTCAATCATCGCTAAACCCCAAGGGAGGAGGAGGAGGGAGGGGCAGAGAACTGGCAAGTACAGAACGAAGCGGGAGAATCTTACGTGAGCTTCGAACATGGCGAAAGATCAAAGCTCGCCACCGCGAAGTGACGGAACCCCGGCGAGAGACTACACTCCGATCGCGCTGCCCATCGGGCGGACCGACGCGGCGGCGACGGCGATCGCCGATTTGCAGGAGCGCAGGGCGAGGTCGGTTTCGCCGGGATCGGATTGCGAGCGGAAACCCTCCTCTTCTTCGCGTGTCGCGAATGATGCAGAGAGAGAGAGGGAGAGAGAGAGAGGCGCGGGACGGTTTTGGGAGAAAATGGTGTCCGTCGAATGGCGTCGCTTTTGGGGTGGAGCTTACGTTTATACGCGTCGCCTTCGTTTTTGCACCGTTTTTGCAGTTGCGTGATATTTGCTTTTAAAATTTCAGCCCAAACAAAAATTAATACCACAAAAAACTCAAAATTAATACATTTATAATAAATTTACCATCCGTTAGTTTTTTTTAAATTGAATTGACACCACAAGAAATCACAAACCAGTATACCTGTGATAAAACGGAGGGCAAAATCCCAAATTGGTATACTCGTTAACTGACACGTATCATCCAACTAGGTAATTTAACGATAAAATATAACGGAAACTAATAAAGAGTAAATTTATCACTGGTGAATTAGTTCGGAGTTTTTGGTAGTCAAAAAATTAGTTTAGGGTAAATTTATCACAGCTGTACCAGTTTAGGATTTTTTATGGTATTAACCCCAAAAAAATTGTATCCCTAAAATTACTAAATTTTGAATTTTAATTTTAAGATTTTGTTTGTTTCGTAAAAAATAAATAATTAATCTAAACATCCCTATAGACGATAAAAATATTTTTCGCTTATTCATTTTTATAATCGATGCAAACGATCATTTTTAGGAAAATATTTTCCAAATCACTCATTTTTTCCGAAATAAACGGATCCTGAGTTCTTTTTTCTCTTTTCTTTGAGTTTATGTAAAAAAGAAATGGTAGCACTAATTCAGCATATTTGGTTTATACGAAGACAAAGGAGGAATCTGCCCTTTCTTTAGCAAAAACAAAAACGCGTTTTGCAATTTCAGGCCAGACATTTTTTGGCTTCTCTTATTTAATTATTTTCTATTTATCTTCCCTTTTTTTTGTCTTTTCTTTTTGTTTGAATATAGTTCGTGCGTCTTTGATGGGGCGCATTTATTATTCCTTCAATTAATGACAGTATTCTATAAACTTTTGGCCAAAAGAACGATGCCGGATTTATTTATGTTTTATTCGATTGGAATCCCTAAACAATGTAGATTTTTTTTCTTCCGTGTTGGTCCTCCATTTAAGAGATGGAGAGAAATCCCAATGTTGACTAAAAAATTCAGTCCTTTTGTTAATTTCCTGTTTGTTATTTTCAAGTGGCATGGAGAAAATTTAGAAATTCGAAAAAATAAAGCAACATAAGTATTCAAGTGACCCCGAATTGAATTAAAAAAAATTAATTTAGAAGAAAGAGTGAAAAAAATGAAGAAATAGTGATTGATGGTACACGTTAGTCACGCCGGTCTTAACGATTGCCAACCTTGTGAAAAATTGAGCGAGTGTGACAAACTCACTGCAACCAACCAGGGTTACCAACCTTCATCACTTACGACGGCACATGCCATTGTCTTTGCCCATATCTAGTGTGAGGGGCTCCACTCATAGTTTGCCCTTTTTTTTTCCGTCTCCTGAATCTCCCTCCATGCCTCGGAAGATAAAAAAGTGACGGCAAAGCGATTGCTAAGCTCGACGATGATTGGTAACTCTGGAGGTCAAGTATACTATCCTTAGCCTTACACAATACACACAGACTAAGCAATATATATGGATTCGTGAGAATTGGTCAGATATAAACTTGGAGGCCCTATATCATTGAAAATAAGGAAATGAAACTTAAACTACGTTCGTTTAGTGGAAAATATGATATTTTCGGAAAATATTTTTCAAGAAATCATTTTCTGAAAAATATTTTTCAAGAAAATGATAATATTTTTCGGTGTTTGACTGAAAAGTGAAAATAAACAAAAAAATATTTTCCACCATTTGATATCTGATTTGATTGGCTGGCCAATTGAGGAAGAAGGAAAAAGTAAGAGAAAGAAAAGGGGAAAAAATTAAAAATATCAGCACATTCAAGTCGAAAGCAAAATTACAGAAATGACAATATGGGCCCAAGCATAGAAGGCCCATTGGATTCGGTGGTGAGGCCCATGTTTGTGAGATTTCATGGGCCTAAAGCTGAACCATTTGGGCCACAGGCCCACAGTCGGTTCGGGGTCGGTCGGTCAGATGAGAGCCGACCCCTTGGCTCCTGAAACTGCGACGTTTTAACATGTTAGAAATTATCTAGGGAACTTTCCAATTTAATTTCCCCACTGGAAAGATCCAGAGTGATCATTTTCTATTTTTCATTTTTTGAATTCTGTAAAGACATACTCGTCACATTGTTTCGGTTTACACGATTTGTCTCTTTTTACGCGTTCTTGTTTTGAGTTATAATCATGATCTAAAATCAATCAAGCCTAACTGAATAATAGAATGATTGAACGAGTCTAGCGTTTTTACTCAAGACTCGCCCAATTCCTCTTCCACTTGGAGGAAGATACTCAAGCTTGGAGATAGTACAAGGCCCCTTATATTAGGCATATCATTAAGGATCGCACTTACATGCACAAATTCAGCATAGTGGTCAAGAGAGGACATGCCGTTGCTATTGATTGCCAATATTTTCCAATATAAGCAAGAATGAATCGACGATTTGAAAATTTATTTTTGGTTCAATCCATTAATTCTCAAGAAAAGGCATACATGCTTCCGCGTTCTTGCAACGCTGACTAATTATGTGTTTTATATCACCCATAAAATGAATCTATTCAATAATATGCGCAAAGACTTTAGGTTTGTGCTTTAAGGCAATAGGCTTTTGCTCCCGCTTAACTTAGCGAGGTTACGGAAATTTTTAAGAGGAATTAAGGTGTTTCGCCAATTTGATGAAATAGCTTGTAGATTATGGATGGATCGATATGACCGATGAAGGTTGTAAATTGTCCTTGGTTGATTTTGAAGTACGAACATGGAGAACAATCGTTACCGGCAATGTAAATTGCACGAAAGATAGATTATCAGAATTAATAGATTGAGAGGGACTAGGAGCATACCGTGTTATCACTAGATTTGCTTATGGTGGTTGATTGAACGATCTTGGCTTCGACAAGGCATCATTCACGGCATTAATGACGATTAGCCTTATCACATCTAACATGTGACTCACGATATAGTTGGCTTTTCTCGTGGTTGACATCATGTTATAATTTGATGCAACCTCCCATCTACTCATTAGCAAGATGCCTTGGAAGATGAATATCTCATGTCGATTATCTTCTGCTGCTCTCCCAATGGCCAAAGTCTTAGAATGCACGGTAGCCTCACTACCAGTTTGTGCTTATAGGTTGTTGTTGCCAGAAGCATTGCTCGACTCTTGTTGATTTCTATTTCTTACCGTCATAGGCTTCTCGAATTAAGAAAATGCCCAACCAGGTATGTCAAAAAGATGCTTCACCGAATTGATGAAATACTATTTTGATTATGGATGGATCAATCTAAGTTGTGAAGGATCCTTTGTTGATTTTGGATAGAAAAGTAAATGATAAAAAATTTGCAAATGTCAACATTACAAACATTTGTTATCAACTATGTAAGTTCCAAATAAAGAACTTTTCACTTGCGTCTGGTACTGTTCACCCGGTACAGTGCAGACTCTCTCCCGATTCTGGCGATTCTGGCACTGTTCATCCGCTTGGATGTTCTTCGATTCTGGGCTCTATGACCATCGGTTCTTGATGTTCCTTGGTGCTGGGCTTCGCCAGCAGCTAATGTAACACTAGACGTGTGGATTTCGCCTGAGGTAGCCCCAACAAATCGGGTAAGCAGATTTGGGAATCAATCCTCTGCTGTTCTTAGCTACTGTTCACCCGATTGGTCCCCTCTTATGATTCTGGTAGTTCAGAGAATCGAATCTTGTTGTTCCGCTGGTCTGGGCTTCGCCAGGTGCTAGATTGCCTCTTGACCGAAAGATTTATCATAAGGAGGCCCTTGGTTGTTGGGTTAGCAGATCTAGTTTTTCTGGGTTTTGGTGCTGTTCTTCGGCTATTGTTCACCCGACTGGTCTCTATTCGTTTTTCTGGTCATTCAGATTGGCACTTCTGCTTGAATTGGTTCTGGGCTTGGCTAGTTGCTGTGGTGTCTCTTGATTCATATGAAGTAAGGCCTGGTAATCGGTTTCTTTGGAAGACGTTCTGGATTTTCTGGGATTACATGCAACTTGGGTTTGTTCGTGGAGGTTGTTGGCGGCCTTACATTGTGATTTGCTGGATTCTCCTTTCGGTATTTCCCCTTGCTATATGGATACCTTGGTCTAAGGTTTTCCATGGCTGGGCATCTCGTTCTTGTGGAGCCTACTGGGCAGTCGCATTCCTTGCCTTCGGCAAGCACCAAGCAAACAAAGGCCACGGGGCCTGGATCCAATGTTCGTGTGGCTGGTAATCTGGTGCAGGTCACATCGAGGGCTGTTGTAAAACAGACATCTCAATTACGTGATGCTAATGTAGGAGGCTCTACTTCTACACATCCGGTTGATTCAAAACAGTGCCAGAGGAGCAAAGGGTGCAGTAGGGTGAGGTATGCATCCAGTTTGGCGTCGGGCTGATTCCGCTGGTGGGGGATCATCAAGTCACCAGCAAGACAGAGCCTTAGAAAGGCCAAGCCAAATCAAAGCAATCTCACCAACTAAAGTTCCTTCTCGGGAACCAATCTAGGAGACTACCCAGCGATCTTGGGCGGCTGTGGCAAAATCGGCAGAGAAAGGTTACAACCTTTCCTTCATCCCACCTACTATTGTAGATGGGAAACCAATTGTTAGAATCTCTCCGGAGATTCTTTGAGACACGAACCCAAAATGGTAGGAATGCCTTGTGGGCTACTTTGTTGGGAAGAAACTCCCATTCAAGATGACTGAATCTGTAATAAAAAACATTTGGGGGACGCAAGTGGTGGATGTCCTTGCAAATAGAGATGGCTTTTTCTTTTTCCACATTCTGGACAGCACATTTCGCCGAAAAATACTCGATAGCGGTCCTCTCACAATTCTTAGAGTTCCCATGATCCTACAGCAGTGGCATCCGGATCTCAAGCTGAAGAAGGACCAGCATGAATCCCTCCCCGTATGGATCAAGTTGAGAAACATCCCCTCTGCCCTCTGGTCCTCGTCTGGCATCAGTGCGGTGGTTAGCGCCATTGGCAAGCCCCTCTATATTGATGTTCAAACGGAGAAGATGCGGATGATCTCATTTGCCCGAGTATGCATTCAGATTAAAGCAACACAGAAGCTACTTGACTCCGTTGATGTCATTCTCAATGATGATACTTGGTCCATTAAGGTCGAATATGAATGGCGACCTATGCTTGACATGTGGAACGTTTGGCCACAAATGTGCCCCTGCCAATCAAGATGTATCTGGCATTCAGAAGCCTCCAACTCAAGTTGCACAGACAGCGGATGATCCTCCTTCAAGCGAAGGTAAATGGGAAACTGTCGGTAAGAGACTAGCTGGGATGCAAGTATCCGATAAGGCACCATCCTCAAACCAAGGGCAGTATTCCCTTCCCTCCAGGTACATTGATGTCCCGGTGACATTTTAGCCTCCTCCCAATCCAGCTCTGAACTCTCCTGCTTCTTCGGATGATATCTCTGATTCAGAGCAATCAAAAGCAGATACAGCCAATAATGTGGGTAGTGAGGCGGATGATGAGTCCCCATCGCCTCCTCATGCCCCTCCGAGCACCAAAGCTAAGGGCGGGTTGCAACAGGGAGGCGAACATCTTACGGAAGCCCCTCAAGTCCCTCCCGCCTGCTTCGGCAGTGCCTATCCCTCGAAGCAGTCCTAATACATCTAAGAAGGCCACCCATAAAGCTCGTAAACGGGGTGGCCCTAAGAAGAGGTAACCTTTACCTTTCCTGTACATATGTTTTTTGCCATCTGGAATATTAGGGGCCTTATGGCTCCATTGAAATAGGCTGAGATTAGATCTTTAGTCAGATCTAAAAACCTTTTTTGCATTGGGATCTTGGAAACTAAGGTTAACCCAAACTCTTTTGAGGGCATCTCTAAGGGGCTGCTCTCGGGTTGGACTTGGTTTTCTAACTATAACTCCTCTCCTCGGGGTAGAATTTGGATTGGCTGGAACCCCGGGAGGTACAAATAGATATTCGCTCGGAATTCTCTCAGGCTATTCACATGCGCATGTGTATGCTGGCAATGAACATCTCTTTTCATGTGTCTATAGTATATGGTAAGCATACTTTCACTGCTCGTCAGGCCCTATGGGCTGATCTAGTTCAGACAAGTATGGCTCTTGCTGATGAGCCTTGGCTGATGGCTGGTGACTTCAATGCCATTTGGGATCACTTGGATAGAATGGGTAGCTCCAATGCCTAGATTCCAGCGTTTGATGAACTTGCATTGTGTCTAGATCAAGCTGGATTGGATGATCTTAGATATGTTGGTCATCACTTTACCTGGTCGACATCTTCTGGTGCAACCCGGAAATAGAGAAAGATCGATAGAGTTCTTGTTAATGATCAGTGGACTAGTACCTTCTCTTATTCAGAAGCTTCCTTTTTGGCTCCAGGAGTGTCCGATCATACTCCAATGATCATTTGTATTATGCTTCCCTCTTCGTCCAGGAAGCCCTTCAAGTTCTTTAATTATTGGATGTCTCACCCATCCTTTTCGGCCTATTGTTAAGCAGACATGGAAATCTCGGATCACTGGAACTCTTATGTTTATCTTATGTCGTAAGCTAAAGATGCTCAAAGAAAGACTCAAACAGCTCAATAAGGATTCTTTCTCTGATATTTCAGGTCGCACCACACAAGCAAGAGTGGCTTTGTCTACAACTCAAGATGCTCTGGTTGTTGACCCCCTGAACCTGTCCGTAGCTGCCTTGGAGAAGGATCAGCTTCATGACTTCGCTGCTCTTAGGCTCCAAGAGGAATCGTTTTTTAAACAAAAATCCAGAATTAAATGGCTGAAGGAAGGTGACCGGAATACTAAGTATTTCCACCATTTTGTTAATAGAAGATATACCCTCAACTGTATAATATTGGTTTCGGATGACAATGGAGCTGTCCTTACGGAACCGTCTCTTATCCACAATCATGTTGTCAATCACTTCCAGGACCTACTTGCTTCTAGCTCCTTGGTTATCCTGCCTTCTACTTTGGATATCCAGGCCGTGATTGGTCGGTCGATTACTGAGGACCAGGTACTGTTTCTTACTCAGCAAGTCACTGAATTGGAAATAAAAAACACATTCTTCTCCCTTCCTAAGGGCAAAGCCCCGGGGCCGGATGGGTTTAATGTGGAATTCTTTCTAGAAACCTGGGAAATAGTTGGACCTTCGGTCATTTCGGCGATCAATGATTTTCTCACTTATGGTTCCCTTCTTAAGGAAACCAATGCCACAATCCTTACACTGGTACCTAAGATTCCCAATGCATTGGCCTTGAACGATTTTAGGCCTATTGCTTGTTGTAATACGATTTACAAGTGCATTACCAAGATACTGGCTAACAGAATTGCAGCGGTATTGCCTTCGATCATTAGCCCCCCGCAAAATGCGTTTGTCAGAAAACAAAGAATAGGGGACAACATACTCATTGCTCAAGAGTTGTTTGCCGGATTCCATCACCAACCTTATCTGCCCAAGTGCGCTATCAAGGTTGATTTTCAGAAGGCATATGATATAGTTGACTGGGGCTTCTTGTACCGAACCTTACAAGCATTTGGATTCCCCCAAGTGTTTATCAAACTCCTTATAGAGTGTGTAACTACCCCGAAGTTCTCGGTTGCTATCAATGGAACTCTACATGGGTTTTTCTCTAGTGGTAGAGGTATTCGCCAAGGAGACCCCACATCTCCTTACTTATTCACGCTAGTCATGGAAGTATTCATCGGCATTCTTAATGCCCAAACTCAGCTCCAAGGATTCAAATTTTTCTGGCGGTATAAGGCAACCAGGCTTACACATTTATTCTTTGCCAATGATGTCCTCTTATTTGCGGAGGCAAATCTGGCATCGACCGCACTTCTGAAGGATGGCCTGGATCAGTTCTCTCGGTGGTCTGGTCTCTAGCCGAATGTCAATAAGAGTGAAATATTATTCTCGGGAGGTACGCCTCATTTGCGAGATCAAATATTGCAATCATTCGGATACCTCGAAGGTACATTACCTTTTCGATATCTCGGCGTCCCTATCTCTGCCCCTAGGTTGAGTAAAGCCGATTGTACATTGCTGGTCAATTCTATTACGGCCCATGCTCGCTCGTGGGCTCATCGATTTCTCTATTTTGCAGGATGCCTGCAGTTGATTAAATCTGTGCTTCACGCCATACATGTCTTTTGGGCCTCTATTTTCACCCTCCCCCGGTCGGTCATAGCGAGGATTGAACTGATTCTCAAATAGTTCCTTTGGAAAGGTCCTGATTTAGGGTTGGTGGGGCTAAAGTATCCTGGAGTCGTGTTTGTCTTCCCAAGCAAGAAGGCGGATTGGGCATACGAAGGCTCATTGATTGCAATCAAGCGGCTATGCTTAAATATATTTGGATCCTTTTCACAGACAAAGAATCCCTATGGTGTAAATGGATTCACTCAAATTTCCTCAAATTAAAGAATTTCTGGGTTGTGGTTAAACCGACTGTTTGCTCCTGGACATGGAAGAAGATTCCGGATCTTCGCCAGACATTCCAATCGCAATTTAAATGGCGAATAGGCAATGGCAAAACCACTTCTTTCTGGTTTGATTCTTGGCATCCAAAAGGCCCACTTCATTTGATCTTTTCAAATAGGGATATCTTCTATTCTGGTATCCCACGCTCGACCTCGGTTTGTGAGTTCCTTTCTTTGGATTGGTACCATTCCAATGTGGTGCAATCATTCAACTCGTGGACATATTCTCTCCCAATACTCAATGTTGACACACCAGACCACTTTGTCCGGCTTGGACATCCGTCTGGAGCCTTCTCTATTACTTCGGCTTGGGAGTTGGTTCAGGCAAGAGGACAAACGGTTTATTGGGATACCTTCATTTGGGACTGTCATATTGCACCGCGGCATGGTTTTTTGTTGTGGTTAATGGCCTTAAATAGGCTTCCCATGCAGGTATTCCTCTTGAACTATCATAGAATTACTGAAAGTTTATGTGCCTTTTGTCACACTAGACCAGACTCGGTTGATCATATGTTCTTTGGGTGTAATGTTACGGGGTCCCTAGCGCAATACTGGGCTTCTAACTGTCATCTTTCTTGGCGCAACGGGTCCTGGGAATAGAACCTCCGATGGGGTACTCGTTTTATTGGTGGTGATAGCTTTTATCACCATATTTCTCGGTTTGCTTTTGGGGCATTGTGCCATCTCATTTGGATTGAACAGAATAATATCCTTTTCAGAAATAGCACTCTGTTTATGCCTGCTCTCTGCAACCGTCTTGCCAAGGCAGTTAGAGATAAAGGCATTTCTCTCAAGCCGGTTCAAGACAATCCTCGGAACAGAAGGATTCAAGCCAGTTGGGGCATATCTGATTCCATATTCAGCTGACCCTCCCTCGTAGTTATCGTTGTCTGTTGGCTGCCGTGTAGCCTTCTTTGTATAGCGCTTCTTGAGCTTGTTATGCTAGCCGCAACACCTTTGTACTGGTCGGGACACTTTTTGTCTCCTCAGGTACGAGATTTTTATGTTCGACCTCACTTGCTGTATATTGCGCGTTGAAAAGTTTTATACTACTTACTTTACCAAAAAAAAACTATGTAAGTTCCAAAAACGTTAAGATAAATGATAAATTTACATAAGAACATTGAGTTCTAGAATTGATCGAGGGGGCCTTTCAAAGGAGACACTTGGGGAATTTATAACCCACAAATCGACTGTTATACAAATGGTTATTGCATTTAAATCCACAAATAACTTCTTAATGCTATATGCGATAACAAGAAAACATGCTATATCGACTATCTTGATGGTTATATCGAATCTACTACTTTGACAGTTATATCGACTACACTACCTTGATGGTTATTTCACGCACTCTTTCCCACTACCTTGATGGTTATTTCACGCACTCTTTCCCATTGGCTGAGTTAGTCTTCCTCAGTTAAGACTCTTGCTTTGGTACTTGATTACTTCTTGTTGAAACCTTTGTTGACTACATTGAGTCTCCTTATCGACCAACTCCATTATATCGACTAATTCCTCTCGGCACGGCCATTTTCCACTCCTCCCACACCTCTAACAGCTTTCTATCAATTGTGTAATCTGGGGGTTGGGGGTGAGAGGGCTTTTGACTTAAGCTTACAATGTTCATTGTTCATATTTGATTCATCACCACCTCTTTCTGTAGAGTGGGTACAAATCGACACTCGGACCGAATCATTTAAATCCTCGAGCATTGTTTACATTATTTCCCTCTTATTTCTCGAGTAATCTTGCGAGTGTGTCAATTGCACGGTCCTCTTTTCGCCACAAAAACAAAGACATAGCCACTCAAGAGCCATCTCTGTCCATGTCTAGATATACACAACAAGATATAAGGACAGTTGGGTGTTTGGATTAATGAAGAATAGTTCCTTCCACATGTGGTGTCTGTAATCATATCGATCCCCGTGTGCCAAGTGTCTGAACCTCAACCCGTAAAAAAGGCGCGCAAAATCATGTTGAGAATGAAATTCGGAGAGAGACCCAAGGGGTGGGATTGTGACTAAATATGGTAATATCCATGTTTTTAATTGGTGGGTTACATGTTATAGACATCACACATACATTCAAACGTAGGTAAATGGAAATATGGTTATGTTCGTGTTTCTCACCTATTAACCGGAAAAATAATCGTTTGTATCACTTATAAAAATAAATGAATGGAAAAAAAATTTCATCGCTTACGAAAATAAATAGGCATAGATTGTTATTTACGATGAAAACATCCTCCGTTCATTAATTTTTCTAAATGATATAAGCAATCATTCTTCGGAAAATGATTTTCAAATCACTCATTTTTCGCAAAACGAACACACCCTAAATGTTAAATGCAAATAATCAGTTCATAAATCTCCTTTCTTTTACAGTAGAACGAGGGTAATGACCGAAGGTTTAGGTTTTCATTTTTGGGTTATGCAACGCAATAAATAATAAATTTTGTATATCACAACGACTTATTGTGTTGTGACTACTTCAATGAGAATATTCTAATTCAATACGAGGACAACAATTAACAAGACGTAATCGTGGTAATTCTTTGCGAGAGGGACAAATCCAATCCACTTAAGACAAGACATATCCATAAGAATGTATGTCTATAAAATTTGTCACTCATAATCGGAGAGAGACCTCCACGTAATATTTCGAGTTAATTTCCGTATTACTTAACAAAATTGCACATCTAATGGATAGACAAATACCTTCCAGGCTCTAACAATCATCGCCTAAATTTATGTTTAAAGAAATGTGCACAAACTTTCACATTTTCCAGCACTGTAATGGAGGTTAAATAATATATAATCTAATCTAAAAAGATTAATAAAATATGCTTAGAAAGATCCGAAAGGGTCTCCCACAGAATTCATAAACAAAAATTTGGTGGAGAAACCTATAAGAAGAACCTCTTTTATATGGACCATGCAAACTGAGCTTCAACGAAAACAAAAATGGAAGGGAAGAATTAGAGGTAGAGACCCAAATCATAAACACAATGCAACACAAGGTGAAACTCCTCATTGTTGGGCTATTTTGTATTTGCAATATTGTGAAATGTACTGATACGACAGAGGTTTATCTGCTATGCAGTGTAAGGATGTTTGGTCTTCTGGATCAATATGCCATTGACGAAAGTACCGTCCTAATTGATTTGTGCTATAGTACACCAATCAACGGTTACAATTATTATACGAGTTCTGACGATTGTCACAGTCATGATGTGTGCAACGGGGCATTGACACAACCTGATTGCTCTGATTGCTTGAACGAAGCAGCATATCATGTGACCAACGAATGCAACCACAGTCGAGGTGCTCCAATTCAACTTACAGATTGTAGGATTAGATATGAAGATTTCCCATTTAGCGAGTAAATTATATTCTTCATGTCTGTCTTGATGATAAATCCTAACTATAAAGCATACACTTCACAATGTTCACATATGCTTTTTTGTACCTATGTTCAAGTTGCAAGTATCATATTGTGTACTCTCGTGCTTACGAAAAGGTCTAGTAAATTGCACGAGTCTTGTTATTCACCGGCCCGTGAAAACATCAAATCTAGCTATTTATGTTTGGTAGAAAGGCTCAAGGGAATTATATTCAAAGAAATTTTCCTATTTTTAGAGAATGTTGCTTTCATTTAAGATGAAGTGCTGCCCACAGATACAGAAGTCTCCAATATTCTCTTCTTCTTCTTTTCCCAATAAACAGATGGTATATGACCATTTAACTTACTAATACTCGCGAATGCTTTACAATTATACCTTGAGTAGATGCGAGTCAACGTTGAATCTGTCGCATTGGGATCAAGAGCTTCAGTCAAACGAACTCATTGGATTGATAAATAAGAACACTCGATCTTGATAGTTTGAATCTGTTGACAATGTCTCGAGTTTCGGCCAACGATTTGAGCAAGGACTGACACCAGAAGATGAGGATAGGTCCAAAGACTGAGTTTGCCAGAACGATATGTGCTCAGCCAAAGTTGGACTATGGCCGCCCATTATTGGTGCCGTGGGACAGAGATTCCAGACTACTTATCTTTGGCATGACGATTGGCATTTGTGTGAGCAGAATTATATATGACTCTTCTTTGCCTTCTCAAGCAAAAGCAGCTGCTGTTATATAGGGTTGTAACTGGCACTGGCCACATGCAAGGTCTGATGATTTGGTGGAGATTCAGGCCAGTCTATGTGGGGTTGTTAAGCCTCATCCCTCTAGTTCTGATAAATCAGATGAAAGTTAACTGTCTCAAAGAGATATTTCAGTTGGAAGTGCTTGGAAAGTCCGTAGACCCAAGGGTGTAAAGGTGCTCTGGGGTAGATTGAATTGGTGCAGCCCTAGTATTCCAGAGCACTGCTTCATATCACGGTGAACTATGCATGGTAGACCTGCTACTAAAGAGAGATTAATCAAATGGCATATGCAAGTTTCTCTTGTTTGTTGTTAGGGTATGGGCTGAGTTGCAATTGAGCCTCGTCTCTTGAAGGCCCGGTCATTGGTACTCCAAAGTGGCTTCGGCCGTTTCAGCGTCGGACGGGAATTCATTTCCGAGCTTGTTGCTTAGGCTTTCGTGGAATGCTTATCTGCATCAAATCTGGATTTGTTGCTGATATACATGATTCTCCTTTCAACGTAAATTCCGACCCAATGTACAGAGTACTATTCATTGCGCATGTAGCAGGCTGCTCACCTGCTCCTGTTATTTTGCTATGAATTCTGATCTATTGGGAAAAAAAATTGACTTGGAAGTATTCAAATTCCATAACATGATCAAGTCCTTCTTAACTTCTCTAGGTTTGATTCGAGTTTTTGCACTTCAAAAATTTAGACTTCGTTTGTTTCACACAAAACATTTTCCTCGTTATCTAGCGTGTGGTTCATTTAGGAAAATGATTTTCAATTTTTGTATATCATTTTCTAAAATTTGAGTAGATATCCGCGCTTAAACTCCATACTCTATACTTAGGCACAAAAACCCCAATATTTGTTCTCGGGTCTCCAACGTTTAGGGCTAGGTCTCCAGCGCCCGGGCTCGGGTTCAGGTCTAGGTCCATCGAGGTTGGGCCAATGACCCTAGTGCCTATGCTCGGATCCCCGACGCTTGCGGTCGGGTCCATTGAGGACGAGCCCAGGACCCTATTGCCAGTACTTGGGCCCAAGCCTCGGCACCCGCACCCGGGTTTGTCAAGGTCTAG
The DNA here is from genome assembly GCA_031216405.1 of Syzygium malaccense. Lineage (NCBI taxonomy): Eukaryota > Viridiplantae > Streptophyta > Magnoliopsida > Myrtales > Myrtaceae > Syzygium > Syzygium malaccense. The sequence continues at coordinate 34,682,338 of CM062260.1, forward strand.
CCCAAAGCCTCAATGTCCGTGCCCAATGCCTCGACACCTAGGCCCTGGTCCACCAAGGCTGAGCTTGGATCCCCAACACTTGGGCCCGAGTCCACAAAAGGCCATGCTCGGGTCCATCAAGGTTGAGCCCAAGACCTCGATGCCAGTGCTTGGGTCCATTGAGGCCGAGCCGAGACCCAGTGCTCGTGGCCCCATCCTTGGCACTCAAGTCAGGGTCCATCAAGGCCGGACTTGGGACTCTAGAGCACGTACCGGGTTCCCCGGTTGCCCATACAAAAATTATTAATGCCCGAATAGTGTTTGTCTATTTAGGAAAAGCAAATCAAAATTTTCATACCAAATGACAAAATATATTTTCCGGTTTATTTTCCGATTTCAGCCAAATACCGGAAAATACTGTCATTTTCCGTTCTTGGAAGATATTTTTTAGAAATATCCCATTTTTCACGAAATAAACGAAGTCTTGGAAAACTCAAAAGTTTCAAAATCGTACGACTTTTCAAGATTTAAATCACATAAGACCATCAACATTCCTTTCTTTGAGCTCCTTCGGTTCCTTGGAAGTTGTCATTGTACTTTCCACTTTTGTATATAACGATCTCTTGGAACATATCGTGCTCGAAAGTTACCGAACTCAAGTAAGAGCAAAATGCCGATAAGAAGAAAAAGGCGGTAAAGCTTGCAAAATGCAAGTTCCTTTATATCGTTAATGGCGGAAATATATAACGCGCTATTTTTTTGACGGTCTCAACCTTGATGACAAATTGACATTGTGATCTAATAATCTGCTAATAAAGTCAATAAGTAATTGTATTATAAATGATAAACTTCCAAAATCAATTCATGAATTTCCTTTGTTTGACGGTGCAACGAGGGCAATGATCGAAGGTTTTGTCTTTCTTTTGGGTTATGCAGGGCAATGAATAACAAATTGTGTATATCGCAACAGCTTATTGTAACTCCGGCCGAAAAAGAACTACTTATTGTGACGACTTCAATGAGAATATTCTGCTTCAATACAAGGTGAATAATTAACAAGGCATCATCATGGAAATTCTTTGTGAGAGCAACGGATACAATCCACTTAATACAAGACATATTCCTAAGAATGTATGTCTATAAATTTGTCTCTCGTGATGATAGAGAGACCTCCACGTAATATTTCGTGTTATTTTCCATATTAATTACCTAAATTGCATATCTCATGGATAGACAAATACCATCCAGGCTATAGAAATCATTGCCTAAATCGACGTTGAACCAAGTGCACACAAATTTTCACGTTTTCCAGCATTGTAACCCAACATGTTAGCTCACTACGTTGATAATAGAATGAGTCCGTCTAACAATATTTTTTGCCTTCAAATCAATAATAGCTTTTGCACAAGGTTTTTTTTAAATAATTTGATTTCACCGTGAAAGGCTATTTCCTTTTGAGTAACTCAGAGATTTATAAACGTTTCTCTAAAAAATGCAGATTAAATGAAATATAATCTAATCTAAAAGATTATTATAATATGCTTAGAAAGATCTGAAAGAGCGTCCCACCGAATCCATAAACAAAAAGTTGGTGGAGAAACCTATATGAAGAACCTCTTTTATATAGACCACGCAAACCGAACTTAAAAGTAGAGAGCCAAATCATAAAGACAATGCCACATATGGTGAAACTCCAAGTTATAGGGCTATTTTTCCCTTGCAATATTGTGAAAAGCGATCCTAATACAGCAGTGGTGTATTATATATGCAGTAAAAGGGCGTTTGGTGTTTTTGATGCCTATCACTTTGAAAGAAATATTGTCACACTTGATTTGTACTATAATACAGCAATCAATGGTTACAACTATTATACTAATACCAACGACTCTTACGGCCATGCCGTGTGCAACAAAACGGTGACACAATCTGATTGCTCTGCCTGCATCTACACAGTTATAAGTCATTTGTCCGACATATGCGACACAAGTCGGGGTGCTCAAATTCAACTTGGAGATTGCAAGGTAAGATATGAAGATTATCCATTATGAGTAACTTATGTGCTCCATGCTCCTCTTGATAATGAACCCTAACTATAAAGCATATGCTTCACACATGCTATGTTGTACTCTACGTCGTATCCTAGGTTCAAGTTGCAAGCGGACTACGGTTGTAGCTTATTGTCATATTGTGTACTCACATGCTTATGAAAAGGTCTAGTAAAATGTCTCAAGTCAAATAAATTGCACGAGTCTTGTCATTCAATGGCTTGTGAAAACATCAAATCTAACTAATCGGGATTGGTAGAAAGGCTCGAGTAATCATATTCAGAGAATATTCTCTCTCTCTGTTTTTTTTAGAGAATGTTGATTTCATTTGACATCGAGTGCTGCTCATGGATATACTTCTATAAAGTACCATACTCGACTTCAAATCAAAACCGAAGCGATCTAACTCGCGTCCTTGTATCAACACTTTAGAAGATCACGGTCACTCGTACGGAGTCACGATTTAAAAATTTCACCTTCGCATCGATCTATCGTAATTTAACCAGTACGAAAAGTAGGATCCAAGCAACTAGGGCTCTTGATTCTCTGAGATCAAAAGGCACGGGCTTCCTTAAACAAGATCAAAAGCTGTAAAAGCCAAGCCAAGAACAGATCAATCTCAAATAAACTAATCACTTAATTAATCGCCAAATCACATCTCTTTGTTAACGTCAGATGCTTTGTTGCCTAATGGTATGCTGTTTAAGGAAACCCCAAATCCGGAATTCAGGCTCTTAATCCCACCTTTCAAATTCACTACCGTCAGCCGTGACACATGGAAGTTGCCAGCCCGTGAATTGCGACTCTCCACATGTCTGCCCGGGATTGGTTCTTTTGAGTATCCAGTGAAACGACCTGTGGCCTGCAAGTGATTTGCCTTTGCATTTATAGCTTTGGAAATTTGCTTGACTCTAATGTTAACTCATTGGAAAATTGAAGTCACTCGTGCCACTAATACATGCATGTGAATTTTTAGTATTGCAATTTTATTAAAAAAAAGAAAAAAGAAGGGAAACAAAAGACTTATCTTTGGGTATCGAACTTATCCAGATTAATTTGTGTTTTAAATTTGTAAATACACACTAACTAGCTACAATTTACAAGGATCTTTCGATTCATAAAATCATACGGCGGTACTTTGAAATCAACTATAAGCACCCCAGTTTCGTACTTATCACGGTTTAGTATGGTTTTTTTTTTTGTGCATAATTAAGCTCTTTTGAACTATGCAGACACTTGACGGTCCATAATGTAGGAGCGATCGAATTGATGTGACGATAAAAATTAATGTAAAAATTTCGGTTAGGTAAATCGCTTATTATAAAGCAATGCTGACACGCATATCTATGCAACATGAAATATTAGGTTCTGTGTCGATCAGCTTTTGACGGAAAAGATGTCACTTCACCGTCATCCTCCTGCAAGATAGCTTTTGACAATTCTAGCAAAAAAAAAAATGGCTTTTGAAATATGAACGTATAGACCCTACAAATCTACAAGCTTTTCAAATAAACTCGAACCTCAATTCATGGGAAGTTCTTTCGATATAATCCCAGCATGACAAGGGAAAAGCGACTTTGATACGCCGAATGCTTCTTATAAAGAGAAAGCTAAACTCGACACAATGGGAAATCATACGACCAAGCTTAAATCGATTGAAATCAACACATTTACGTCAGTTCTCGATAAAATATGATTCATAATATCGATCGGACATTTCACGAGGACATCAAATAACACGAATAATCGATACGAACGCGATGACACAGTAGATACTATCGTCCGTCGGAGGCCGTCTCTGTGTAGTCTTAAACACGAAAAGAAAACACTTTGAAGATAATAATAACAACAAGTGTTGCCAAGCTAACTACCAAGTAATTAATTGAGTTTGAGTAGGCTTAGCCTGCTTAGGGAATTTACCTAAGACATATTTGGGCCAACCAGCGGGCGCAGACAAATGCCACGTGTCATAGCCGAACACCACAAGCACAACCCATCAGATCTCGCATCCGCCACAGAAAAAGTGCACCCTTTATCCTCAATCACAAACCCTTTTTTCCTTTCCTTTTTCTCTTTTATTATATTATATTATCTTTGCTTTTTGACCAAACTCGAATCACAAACCTGAAAATCCTGTCTATTCTCCACCCGTGATGGTGTCCACGTGAAAGGTGGTACGTCAACATTGCGCATGCAGACAACTCCCCCCCTCTTTTCCAATTCCAATTCCAATTCCATCCAAAGCGTCCCCCAAAAGGCGGCTCACCAGATGACTCGAATCACATCGAACAACTGTCGTTGACACTTTCCTTTACATTAGGTCAGATCGAGTTTTTTCTCGAGAATGTTCGCCACTATTTAAGCCGAACCCGACCGTGTAAAGGATTACCGAAAGTCAAAGTATATAGCCATAATATATATAAGATAAAAGAAGAATCTGACATCGAATTGCTACGAAAGATGAGAGTTAGCGGGTTGTTCAAAAGCACGAGCGCATAAGGTTTAAGACGGGTTTCATGATCGAGCAATATAGAACTACTCTATCTACGAACAATGTGAAAGAGTCTGAATTTATTGGTTTAGTGACGAAAGGGTAGCTTTGGATGTGTTGTACCCTTAGTATGCACGATAAGAAAGTTGTATGTTTCTTGATGGACGACGGCTAGGGATAGGATGATTTTGGAGAGAGACCCGTGAATGGTTTGATTCTTCCGTTGTCAGGGACCTACAGCACAATGCCCTTCGACTTCCATGGCCACAAAGGAGGAGCTACACAACAATGAAGTGTCACGAGACTCCTTGCCTTTTACATCAAAGCCCGCATTCATTAGATCCCATCTTCCCCTTCGTCCCCCTATTCTTGAATCGCTTCCACACTACTTTCCACCCCGGCAATTCTTTTCCTCTCCTGCTAATGCCACGGGGCGAGCCACGGCCTCCGGCACTGTCGGGGACTGGCCAAAACGGGCCTGATTGATAGGATTTCGAGTTGTTTTCGAGAAGAGCCTGTTCGGTTTTTTATCGTACCCTTAGAACTGTTGGTTTGGTTCAAGAGCTGTCGAATCCAACAGGTACCAAGGCAGAGGAACCAATTCTAAAAGAGATCTTTAGAAATCGTTCATGTTAATACAAACTCCTTAGTTTAATTATTTAGACTCTCACCCGCAAGCGTGAGTAGCCTTTTGCCAAAAAGAAGTTTATATTACACATATACCACACGAGACGTAAATCGTGGTACTATAATCGTACATGTGGTTATACTTTTCCTGATATGTATTCAGGATGGGATGCTTACATAGAATAGATGTGTAACTTGTCATGTGGTGTATCGATTGACTGAACTGTTTTTCCATAATTGCTTTGAAGGTGCTATGCGACATTGGGGGATGGCAATTTGACCCGCGTAGATTTTGTTAGGTAGAAACCAAATGTGCATAGAAACAATACATGATTGCTAAAATCATTTTCACGTGCCAATTTTTAATATTACCATATGAAAAGAGAGACGCCCATAAGAAGGGTTGATGGCTCAATCGCAGCAAAATCTATTCCTAAGGAATTTGCGGCATTATTTAGGGGTAACCACATTCAGATCTTGACTCATTTTATTAGATCATATCATCAATCGCGAGTTAAAAAATCGCACGATCCATACGAATTTACAAAAAAGTCTTCACGATTTCGGTATTGTAATTGATTCTATCTACCACACCATCCATTTGGGTACCCGACATTTTGTCTTTCGAGGAAACGAGGGCGGTTTGGCCACGACGGTTTGGCCACGAAAGGGCGCATGGCGGATATTCCCAGGTGCACTAAAGCCTTTCAATAGTACAAGAAAATTCCCCATAAGAAAAGAATTTGGTTTTCCTGCACGACCATCGAGAAAACGAGGGCCTCAAAGCAGCTCACAGGCTTGACACTGTTCGAAGATGTACTTCCCAAATCTCACCGGAACATAAAAAACAACTGCAACATAAGAAACGGAGAGATCTCTGGACCACAAAACATAGAACCGAAACAGAGGAAATTGTTACTATTATCATTACATAAAACACGAGCAAAAGAGAGAGAGACACATACAAAATTTATTGAAGTCCCCACCCAAGAACCAAACGCACCCTGCCAAAAGTTTGCCACAGCAAAAGCACTACCAGCCTTCAAAAAGGAAAGGAGAAGAAGAAGAAAGTCACCATCAAAAGGCACTAACACCAACGATGATTTGGTGATGTTCGGATCAACCTGAACCTGACACGTGTTGCATTTCTCCACAAAACCCATTGCCTCTCGAGGATGATTTGGTGAGTAAGAATGCAGATGCCATGATGCCTCGGAATGGTCCTATGCCAAGCCTCTTTGGTGGCCAGTGGGGGCGAGCTTCACTAGAAGCCGATGAGACCGAGACCGAGGCTGAGGCCAGCCCTCACCTTTGGCTGGTCGACAAGACCCAATTACCAGTTAGAGAAAGAAGGGAAGAAAAAAAAAGAAAAAGGAAGAAAAAAAAGGAAAAGAATAAATAAATAGATAAATAATTCAAAAAACTATTAAAAATTGTTCACATCAACGATTTCCATCAATTGGTGAAACGTGAAATGGTTTATAACTCAATTGATATAATTAAAAGGTTTAAGAATGGATTGGCAAAAATGCAATAGGTTTATAACTTTTTGGATAATTTTTCACGTAATAAGAGAGAGACCTACATGTAATATTTCGAGTTATTTCCGCATTATGTACCAAAATTGCATCTCTCATGGATAGAAAAATAACATCCAGACTATAGAAATCATCGCCTAAATTTATGTTTAAACAAATGGGCACATACTTTCACATTTTCCGGCAACTTTCACATTTTCCGGCATTGTCATGTAGGTTAAATAATATATAATCTAATCTAAAAGATTATTGAAATATGCTTAGAAAGATCCGAAAGGGCCTCCCACCGAATTCATAGACAAAAAGTTGGTGGGGAAGCCTATAAGAAGAATCTCTTTATATAAATCACACAAACTAAGCTTCAATGAAAACAAAAAATTAAGGGGAAGAAGTAAATATAGAGGCCAAAATCATGAACACAATGCAACACGGGGTGAAACTCCTCGTTGTTGGGCTATTTTGCATTTGCAATAATGTGAAATGTACTAATACAACAGAGTTTTATCTAATATGCAGGGGAAAGATGTTTGGTCTTCTGGATCAGTATGCCATTGACGAAAGTACTGCCCTATTTGATTTGTGCCATAGTACACCGATCAATGGTTACAATTATTATAGTAGCTCTCAAACCTGTCACGGCAATGGTGTGTGCAACGGGGCATTTACACAATTTGATTGCTCTGATTGCATGCATGGAGGAAGCAGCATATCATGTGACCAACAAATGCAACCATAGCCGGAGTGCTCAAATTCAACTTAAAGATTGTAGGATTAGATATGAAGATTACCCACTTAGCGAGTAAATTATATGCTTCATGTCCGTCTTGTTGATAAGCCCTAACTATAAAGCATATACTCACATATGCTACGTTGTATTCTACGTTCAAGTTGCAAGTATCATATTGTGTACTGTTATGCTGACGAAAAGGTCTAGTAAAATGTCCAAGTTAAATAAATTGCACCAGTATTGTTATTCACCGGCTAGTGAAAGCATCAAATCTAGCTATTTGTGTTTGGTAGAAAGGCGCGAGGAAATTATATTAAGAGAATTTTTCTTTTTTTAGAGATTGTTGCTTTCTTTTAACATGAAATGCGGCTCACGGAGAGACTTCTCTATGCCTATAGAGAAGTCTCCAATATTATCTTCTTTTCCTTTTTTTTTCCCAGTAACTTATGATATATGACTATTTAACTTACTAATACTCGTGAAAGCTTAACAATTATACCTTAAGTAAACGTGATTCAACATTGAATTGTCGCATTGGGATCAAGAGCTTCACTCAACCCAAGTCATTGGATTTGATAAATTAGAACATTCGATTTTGATAGTTTAAATCTGTTGACAATGTCTCGAGTTTTGGCCAACGATTTGAGCAAGGACCAACGCCAGAAGATGAGGATAGGTCCAAAGACAGAGTTTGCCAGAACGATATGTGCTCAGCCAAAGTTGGATTATGGCCGCCCATCATTGGTGGTTTGTGACAGAGATTTCAGACTACTTATCTCTGGCATGATGATTGGCATTTGTGTGAGCAGAATTGTATATGACTCTTCATTGCCCTCTCAAGCAAAAGTAGCTACTGTTATTTAGGGTTGTAACTGCTATTGGCCACATGCAAGGTCTGATGATTTGGTGGAGATACAGGCCAGTCTTTGTGGGGTTATCAAACCTAGAGGTCAAACCTAATCCCTCCAGTTCTGATAACTTACTCGAAAGTTTACTGTCTCAAAGAGACGTTTCAGTTGGTAGTGCTTGGAAAGTCCTTAGACCCAAGGGTGTAAAGGTGCTCTGTGGTAGATTAATTTGGTGCAGCCCTAGTATTCCAAAGCACAGCTTCATATCATGGTGAACTATGCATGATAGACCTGCTACTAAAGACAGATTAATCAAATGGCATATGCAAATTTCTCGTTTGTTGTCAGCGTACGGGCTGTGTTGCAATTGAACCTTGCCTCTCGAAGGCCCGGTGATTGGTACTCCGAGGTGGCTTTGGACGTCTCTGCTTCTGACGGGAATTCATTTCCGAGCTTGTTGCTTAGGCTTTCATGGAATGCATATCTGCATCGCATCTGAATTTGTTATAGACGTATTCGTGATTCTTCTTTCATCGTAAATTCCGACCTAATTGTACAGTGGAATAAAGGAGCTATTAAGGGGAGGTTCCTTTGTTCTTTAATTTTTGATAGCCATAGAAGTGTTTGTTTTAACTGGGATTCAACGGACCGGTGTACTGTTCCTTGTGCATGTAGCAGGCTACTCACCTGCTCTTGTTATTTTGCAACAAATTCTGATCTATTGGGTTTAAAAAATTGACTTGGAAGTAGTCAAATTCCATAATAGGATCGAGTCCGTCTCAACTTTAATGAGAAATTGACATTATGATCTAACAATTTGCTAACAAAGTCGGTAAGTAATTGTATTATATTATAGATGTCAACCGCAAAAAGTCAATTCGTAAATTTCCTTTCTTTTACAGTGCAACAAGGGCAATGATCGAAGGTTTTGTCTTTTTTTTGGGTTATGCATGGCAATGAATAAGAAATTGTGTATATCACAACTTATTTTTGTAACGCAGAACGACTTATTGCGATGACTTCGATGAGCTTCAATACAAGGAGAATAATTAACAAGACATTATCACGGTAATTCTTTTTGAGAGGGACAAATACAATCCACTTCATACAAGACATATTCCAAAGAATGTATGTTTACAAATTTGTCTCTCATAATGAGAGAGAGAGAGAGAGGGGGGACCTCCATGTAATATTTCGTGTTATTTTCCTTATTAATTACCGAAATTGCGTATCTCATGGATAGACAAATACCATCCAGATTATAGAAATCATCGTCTAAATTTATGTTCAACCAAGTGCACACAAATTTTCACATTTTCCAGCATTGTAACCCAACATGTTAGTTCACTACGTTGTCAAAAGGATGAGTCCGTCTGATGATATTTTTTTGCCTTCAAACCAATAATAGCTTTTGCACAAGATTTTTTTTTTTAATAATTTAACTTCACCATTAAAGACTATTTTCTTTTGAGTAACTAAGAGATTGATAAATGTTTCTCTAAGAAATGCAGGTTAAATGAAATATAATCTAATGTAAAATGATTATTAAAATATGCCTAGAATGATCCGGAAGAGCCTCCCACTAAATCGATAAACAAAAAGTTGGTGGAGAAACCTATAAGAATAACCTCTTTTATATAGACCGCGCAAACCAAACTTAAAAGAAGAGAGCCAAATCATGAACACAATACAATATATGGTGAAACTCTTTGTTACAGGGCTATATTGCCATTGCAATATTGTGAAATGTGATCCTAATACAAAAGTGATTTATTGTATATGCAGTGAAAGGGGGTTTGGTGTTTTGGATCAGTTTAACAGTAGTTATTGTAGATAAATAGTATCTTAATACATCGATCTTTGGTTACAACTATTATGCTAACACTGACATTTGTTGTGGCCACTCCGTGAGCAACAAAGTAGCGATCCAATCTAATTGCTCCAATAGCATCTACACGGCTGTAAGTCATATGTTGGACATATGCAACACAAGCTGGGAGAAAATTGTCCAAAAAGTTCTAAACCCGTTGCACTTTTATTAATTCAGTTATAAATCTTTTAACTTTGCCAATTGAGTTATAAACATTTTCACTTCTTGCCAATTGAGTCTATCCGGCAAATTTTGGCCGGAAATGGATGATATGGACACTGGCCATTCTACGTGACACTGCCGGAGCTAACGCGGATAATTTTTAATAATATTTTATTATTTTTTCGAATTATTTTTTCATTTTTCTCCTTTTCTTTTCTTTGTTTTTTGGCTTCTTCTTCCTCCTGGTCGCTGGCCATCTCCTGGTTGCCAGCCTCCTCCATGGCCGGCAACCAGCTGCAGGGGAGAGCTGGCGAGGCTCGCCTTGCCAGATCCGGTGAGGGTCGACCTCTGGCGAGGGCCAACCTCGCCAGGTGAGTGAGGCTCACCTTGCCGAATCCAGCGAGGGTCGACCTTTGGCAAGGGCCAACCTCGCTAGGTGAGCAAGGCTCACCTCCTAGGTTCGACGTCGCCAAGGCGGGCAAGTCCTCTCGCCAGTTTCTGGTGAGGGCCGACCTCGCTGGCCTCGAGCGAGGGTTGGCCTCGCCAACTTCGATCGAGCCTCGGCAACTCTATCTGTCTATCAAGGTTTGTCTATCGAGGCCTGTCTGTCACGGGTCGGCCTCAATCGAGGCTTGACTGAAGCTGGCGAGGGCAAGCCTCGCTCGAGGCTAGCAAGGTCGGCCCTCGCCAAAAACTGGTGAGGGGACCTCACCCATCAACATCGCACTTGGGAGGCGAGCATTGCTTGACTGGCGAGGTTGGCTCTCGCTGGCTTTCCCCTGCGACCAGTTGTTGGCCATGGAGGAGGCCAGCGACCAGAGGAAGAAGAAGCAAAAAAACAAAGAAAAGAAAGGAAAAAATTCAATAAATAATAAAATATTCTTTAAAATTATCCACGTCAGCGCCGGCGATATCATGTAGGACGGTCGGCATCCATATCACCCATTTCCGACCAAAATTGACCAGATAGACTCAATTGGCAATAAGTGAAAAGGTTTATAATTCAATTGACAAAATTAAAAGGTTTATGACTAAATTGTCACAAGTACAATAGGTTAATGACTTTTTAGACAATTTTCCCCACAAGCTAGGGTGCTCAAATTCAACTTGGAGATTGCAGGGTAAGATATGAAGATTACCCATTTAAAAAGAAAATTATATGTTTCATGCTCATCTTAAAAATAAACCCTAACTATAAAGAATATACTTTACATTTGCTCTGTTTTATTCTATTTCATATCCTATGTTCAAGTTGCAAGCGAACTACGCTTATAGCTTATTGTGTACTCGCATGCTTACGAAAAGGGCTAGTAAAATGTCTTAATTAAATAAATTACACGAGTGTCGTTATTCATTGGCTTGTGAAAACATCAAATCTAGCTATTTGGGTTTGGTTGAAAGGCTCGAGGAAATCATATTCAGAGAATTTTTTTTTTCTTTTAGAGAATGTTGCCTTCATTTAATATGAAGTGCTGCCCATGGATAGACTTCTATAAAGTACTATATTCGACTTCAAATCGAAGTAGAAGCGATCTAACCCACTCCATTGTATTGACGTTTTAAAAGATTGCCGATCACTCGCACGGAGTCATGATTTACGAATTTTACCCTCGTATCAATCGATCGTAATTCATCGCGGACGAAGCAGGGTCTGCGCAAGTAGGGTTCTTGATTCTCCAAGATTAAAAATGCACAGGCGTCCTTAAACAAGATCACAGCTGTAAAGCTAAACCAAGAACAAATCAATCATAAGTAAACTAATCATTTAATTAACCATCAAATTGCTTACCTTGTTAACGTCGGATGTGTTGTCACCTAATAGTATGCTATTTAGGGAAATCGACTTGTGCCCTGCATGTGAGTGAATGCTTTGTATTCGGAATTTTAAAAAGAGGAGTACGAATTATTGCTTTGGAAATATGCTTATCTTCAGGTATCGTACTTATCCCAATTAATTCATGCAATTTGAATTTCTAAAATACGTACTAACTAATTACAATTTACAAATGTCTTTCAATTCATAAAACCGTAGGACGGTACTTCGAAACGAGCGATAAACATTTGAGTTTCGTATTTATCATGGCTCGGTTTGTATAATTAGGTTCTTTCAAACTATGTGGACACTTGATGTTCCAAGTTGTTGCATTGATCAATTGATGTGATGAGAAAAATTAATGTATGATTAGGTAAATCACTTGTTGAAAAGCAATGCTTCCATGCAACATGAAATGCTTTTTTTATTGGAAATCAATGCAACATAAGATAGTAGGCTGTGTGTCCCTCAGCCTTTGATGGAAAATATGTCACTTCAGCCAAATAGCTGTTGACAAATATGAACATTTAGCCTTTACAAGTCTACAAGCTTTCCAAACACACCCGAATCTCGATTGATGGGAAGATTTTTTTGTGATAACTTTTAACCCGGTACGGCAAATATTTATCAAGAGAAAGTTAAGCTCGACACGGCATGAAATTACACGACTAAACTTAAATCGATAAGAACCGACACATTTACGTCAATTCCTGATAAAATATGATTTACAATATCGATCGGACATTTTCCTAAGGACATTAAATCACACGAACAATCGATACAAACATGGCGGCACGGCGGAAATCGTCATCTCCGGCAGAGGCAGTCTCTATGTAGTCTTAAATACGAAAGGAAGACACTTCGAAAATAATAATGATAATAATAAGTGTTGCTGAGCTAACTACCGAGGTATTAGTTGAGTTTGAGTAGGCTCGGCCAGCTAAGATATTTTTGGGCCAATCAGAAGGCGCGGACAAATCCCACGTGTCATAGCCCAACACCACAAGCACAAGCCATCAGATCTCGCATCCGCCACAGAAAAAGTGCACCCTTTATTCTCAATCACAAACCCTTTTTCCTTTTCTTTTATTATTATTATTATTATTATTATTATTATTATTATTATTATTATTTTGTGTTTTTGGCCAAACTCAAATCACAAGCCTGAAAATCCCCACTCTATTCCCACCCGTGATGGTGTCCACGTGAAGAACGGGGGGTTACGTCAACATTAGGCATGCATACAACTCCCCCCACTCTTTTCTAATTTCAATGCCAATTCCATCCAAAGCATCCCTAAAAAGGCAACTCACGAGACGAACTCGAGTTGCATCGAACCACGGTCATTGACACATGCATATATGTTACGGAGAAAAGATTAAGTGACTGTCCTTAATCTTATGTAAGAATAATATTTCATTTTGGGCCACAACATAGCAGAAATAAACAATTATCAATCGTTGCGGGATCAGCTCTTTCAAGAATTTATGGCTCACGGTATATTGTTACTTTCAGAGTAGTCTAAAGACTGCTATGCTAATAAAACCCTATATTATTAGGCTAGATTGAGCTTTTTCCTCGAGAACGATCGCCATCGTCTAAGCCCAAAACCCGAGCATGAGGAAGATACCGAAAGTCAGAAGACGGGTGTCACGAACGAGCGATGTAGGACAACTCTGTCTGCGAATAACGCGAAAGATTCCAAACACATTGGTTTAGTGACGAAAGGGTCGCTGTGGATGTCTAGTGTGGCATCCTTAGCATGCACGATAAGCAAGTTTTTTATATCTAGTGATGGACGACGGATGGGAATACGATGATTTTGGGAAGAGACCCGTGAATGGTTTAATTCTTCCGTTGTCAGGGGACCTACAGCACGATGCCCTTGGACATCCATGGCCACAAACGAGGAGCTACACAACAATGAAGTGTCACGAGACTCCTTGCCTTTTACATCAAAGCCCGCATTCATCAGATCCCATCTTCCCCCCTTCGCCACCCCCCAATTCTTTAATCGCTTCCACACTACTTTCCACCCCGACGGTTCTTTTGCCTCTCCTGCCAACGCCACGGGGCGAGCCACGGTCTTCGGCACGATCGGGGACTGGCCAGAACGGGCCTGATCGATAGGATTTCGAGCTCGTTTCGAGAAGAGCATGTCCGGTTTTCCTGTTTTCGAGAACTTGGAACCGGTTTGGTTTTTTCGGTCATGCCCTTAGAACTGTTGGTTTGGTTCAAGAGCCGTCGAATCTAATCGGGACCAAGGTAGAGGAACCAATTCTAGAATAGATCCTTAGAAATCTTTCATTTTAATACAAAACTCCTTAGTTTAATTATTTAAACTCTCACGCGCGAGCGTGAGTAGCTTTCTGCCAAAAAGAAGTTCACATTACACACGTACCACATGAGACGTAAATCGTGGTACCAGAATCATACATGTGGTAATGCTTTTCCTAATACATATTCGAGATGGGATGCTTACATAGAAATATATGCACAACATGTCATGTGGTGTATCGATTGAATGAACGGTTTTTCATGATTGCTTTGAAGGTACTATGCAACATTGGGGGATGGCAATTTGACCCGCATAGATTTTGTTAGGTAGAAACCAAGTGTGCATGGAAACGTTGCCTGATTGCTAAAATCATATTCATATGCCAATGCTCAATAGTACCATATGAAAAGTGAGAAACCCCATAAGAAGGGTTGATGGCTTAATCGCAACAAAATCTATTCCTGCAGGATTTACGGCGTTATTTAGGGGTAGCAACGTTAAGACCTCGACTCGTTTTACTATATCATATTATCAATCGAGATCGCACGATCTACATGAATTTTCATGAAAAGTTCCTGCGATTTCGATTTTGTAATCGATTCTATCTATCACATCATTCGCACGGATGCCCAACATTTTGTCTTTCAAGGAAAGTGAGGGCGGTTTGGCCACAAGCGGGGTGCGTGGCAGATATTCCCATGTGCACGAGAGCCTTACCATAGTACAAGCAAACTCCCCAGAAGAAAAGAATTTGGTTTCCCTGCACGGCTATTGAGAAGACGAGGGCCTCAAAGCGTTCACAGGCCTGGAACTGTTTGAAGATGCGCGCGAGTACACAATAAGCTACCCTCTGGACCACAAAACATAGAACTGAAACACAGGAAATTGCTACTATTGTCATTGCATAAAACACGAGCAAACGAGAGAGAGAAAGAGACACACACAAAATTTAATGTAGCCCCTACCTAAGAACCAAACACACCCTACCAAAAATTTGCCACAGAAAAACCACCCACTACAAAAAAAACATCTTTTTTCCAACGAAAAATTGGGAGAAATTCGTTGGCCAATGAATTTCCAATGAATTTTCCAACGAAAAAAAATTCGTTGGTAATTCTTCGTCGCAAATTTTTCCAACGAAAAATTTCAATTTTCGTTGGAAATTTCCAACGAAATTTTTTTCGTTGGAAATTTCGTTGGAAAATTTGTGGCTAAATTCGTTGGAAACACTACAAAAAAAAAAATTTTCCAACGAAAAATTTGGAAATCCAACGAAATTTCCGACGAACAAAAATTCGTCATCCCAAATTTTTCCGACAAAAAATATAAATTTTCGTTGGTAATTTCCGACGAAATTTTTTTGTCGCAAAATTCGTAACTAAATTCGTTGCAAAGTTTTGCTAATTATTCGTTGCAAAAATGTGGCAAAATTTTTTTTTTTGGTCGAATAATCGTGGTAAAATTAGTTTCGTTGTGACAAAAATCGTGCGGGCGAGGGCCAGCCTTGCCGCCGGCAAGGGCCAGCCTTGTCGCCGGCGAGCTCGAGGTCGCCCAAATCTGGGAGAGATCGAGCTCACTTAGATCTGGGCGAGTTCTGGGCGACCTCGACCTCATCGGCCATGGCGAGCTCGGCCCTCGCCATGACCGGCGAGGGCCAACCTCGTCGCCGGTGAGCTTGAGGTCGCCCAGATCTGGGCGAACTCGAGCTTGTCGGCCATGGCGAGCGTTCTGGGCGAGCTCGAGGTCGCCCAGATCTGGCTGAGTTCTGGGCGACCTCGAGCTCGCTGGCCATGGCGAGCTCGGCCCTCGCCATGGCTGACGAGGCCTAGCCTCATCGCCGGCGAGCTCGAGGTCGCCCAGAACTCGCCCAGATCTGGGCGAGCTCGAGCTCGTCCGCCATGGCGAGGGCCTGGCTCATGGCGGTCGCGCTCAGCCTCGCCGCCTTGAACGCGACGGACACCACCCCCTTCATCGGCCGGATGCTCGGCGGCGGCGGGGGGAGCTTAGGCCCGGCGGTGGAGTAGTGCCTCAGCAAGTGTGCCGACCAGTACGCGAACGCGGTGGAGCAGGTGGAGGCGTTGATCGCGGAGAGAGAGAGAGAGAGAGAGAGAGAGAGAGAGAGAGAGAGAGAGAGAGAGAGAGAGAGAGAGAGAGAGAGAGAGAGAGAGAGAGAGAGAGAGAGAACGTGGAAATTGAGAATCGTTGCGGGAATAATGAGCGCGAAAATGTTGAATAAGGAAGGAGTAGGGTTTTCGTTGCAAAATTCATAAGAAATTTCCCACGAATTTTGCAATGAAAATTGTACACACTAGAATAATTGCCTAGAAAATTGAAATTCATGGGAAAATTCATTGGAAATTTCCAACGAATTTTCCCACGAATTTAAAAAAATGCCAAACAATACCGGGTTTTTTTGAATTCGTTGCAAAATTCGTTGGAAATTTCCAACGAATTTTGCAACGAAAATTGTACACACTAAAATAATTGTCTGGAAAATTGAAATTCGTGGGAAAATTCGTTGGAAATTTCCAACGAAAAATTTTTCATCGCAAAATTCGTTGGAAATTTCCAACGAAAAATTTCCAACGAATTTTGCAACAAAAAATTTTTCGTCGCTAATTTCCAATGAATTTTACTTTTCGTTGGAAAATTTGTCGCAAATTTGCCACGAAAATTTTTTCGTCATCAATTTTCGTGGTAAAAATCCAATTTTTTTGTAGTGACCACTAGCCTTCAAAAAGAAACAAAAAAAGAAGAAGAAAATCCCCCCCGAAAGGCGCCAACACCAACTGCCTTTCCTTAGAGATGGCGATGCTCGGATCAACCAGAACTTGACACGTGTCGGCGCCGCTCCACGGGACCCATTGCCTCTCCAGGACGATCTCTGATGAGCATAAATGCAGAGGCCACGGTCCCCCAGAATGGTCCTATGCCAAGCCTCTTCATTTAGAGGCCGCTAATTCATATACTCCCCCTCGCTCATTTTGCTTCTTCTCTGTCCCTCCCCTGTTTGTTCAGAGCAGGCACATTGATCTCTTGAAGTTCTGCATCTTCAGGAGGTGCAGAAGAACACCAACTCCTGGCATTGAATCCTGCGGCCAGACCTTCATCTGCACAGAGCAAAGATCATTTTCGCCCGGTCAATTAGGTTTAATTCCTCCAAAAAATTCACTTACCATGAAGATAGTACAAGAAGTGGTGCTCATTTGGATGGTCCTGGCTTTGTTCCTCCAAAATGCCAGCAATGTGGAAGGAAGATATCACTTCCACAAGGGCCAGAAGAAGAAGAATCCTGACAAGGGCTCAAGTTCAACCTCACCAGTGCCTCCCCCTGAGTCCCAGGACCCTGCCCCTCCCTCCCCTGCCTACTCACCTGCACCCACCGTGCCGTCCGACCCGACCCCTGACCCGTCCCACTCCAGCTCGGGCTTCGTCTATGACGTGACCGCCTTCGGAGCGGTCGGGGATGGGTCAGCTGACGACACCCCTGCCTTCACGGCAGCCTGGAAGGCAGCATGCATGGTGGAGTCAGGTGTCGTCCTTGCTCCCTCAGGCTACACATTCACAATCACTTCCACGATCTTCTCGGGCCCGTGCAAGCCGGGGCTCGTGTTCCAAGTAAGGATTGGCAAAATTTTAATTTCCTCTCCATTTATATCCTTAAAGATTGCTAACATGACTCCAGTACATTTTCTGAGGCACTCGTTAGAACTATTCTTGTTTTGGCCAACACTCGTTAAACCGTTTGGAATGTGACAAGGTCTTCTTTCAAGATTGAATAGAAGTCATTATACAACATAGCGATATCACAAATCATTAGATAACCGACAGTCAAAAAAATATAGCGCACTTTTCCCTTTTCAAAGCTCTTAGCATGTATCTTTAAGACACATTATATGAACATTTCTGTTACTAATATGAAGTTTCAAATGTTTACACAGGTAGATGGGGTCTTGATGCCGCCAAATGGACCAGATTGTTGGCCGAAAGCAGATAGCAAGAAGCAATGGCTTGTCTTCTATCGGCTCGACAGCATGACTCTGACCGGGAAGGGAACCATTGAAGGCAATGGCGAGCCATGGTGGGATCTTCCTTGCAAGCCCCACAGGGTAATTGAACTCTACAACATGTCACATTGTTGTATCAGCATCTGCACAAGCAACTTTTGTGCAACCCAACATTTTCACTTTTCAAGTTGGGTAAAAAGAAACTTGTCTCTAAATCTATACATTCTTGTCATTGGAATTTCAGGGTCCGAATGGACAAACGGCACGGGGACCATGCGACAGCCCTGCTGTAAGTAAATTCATCCATGACTCCAACTATTCAGATATATCAAACACTATTGTCTTTTCTATTTAGAGTGCTGACCAGTATTTATATGGTTCATTTCAGTTGATACGATTCTTCATGAGCTCGAATTTGGCAGTCAACGGGTTACGAATCCAGAACAGCCCTCAATTCCACATGAAGTTCGATGGCTGCGAAGGAGTGTTGATCGAAAAGCTGTCCATATCTTCTCCGAAACTTAGTCCCAACACTGACGGCATCCACATAGAGAACACTAAATCCGTGGGGATATACAACAGCATGATCTCAAATGGTACTTAAATCAAATAAACTATCTCATTTATCTGAAGAGTACGCTTGTTCATTGCTTCATTCATTGACTCCTTATAATGAATAATATAAACAGGTGATGATTGCATCTCCATCGGAACCGGATGTTCAGATGTCAACATCGACGGTGTTACCTGCGGGCCGAGTCACGGGATCAGGTACCCTTTCTTTCAATCACAATGAGTCCCCTCCAAACAAGTTAGATCATCTGAGGTCTACGAAAGAAATGTGAAGAAGAGAAATGACTTTCTTAAGAACTGGACCTGATTTTCACAGCAAAGGAAGTAGCATATGTCTTCACTAACAAGTCAAATGAGGAAAACGGTTCGAGGTCAGGATCTTTAAAATTGATTTCGTATTTAATGTTTGCAACTCAAGAAAACACAGGTAAAAGTAGCTTTTTTTATAAAAATCAATTTAACTGGATGATAGAACTAATTAGGACATTGAGCAGGGAAGATGGATGGCTTTTTGTAGGAGCTTCTAGGAAATACTCTGGTCTTACACTTCTTAAGGCCACAACCATAGAAAAGAAAACACGAAATATACATGCTCCAAAATGAACAGATTTTGATGGTCCTGAAAATTAAGCCGAATCGCTTTATTTGATAACAGCATCGGGAGCTTGGGAGTGCATAACTCGCAGGCCTGCGTCTCGAACATATCCGTCCGGAACGTGATGATTAGGGAGTCTGACAATGGGCTCCGCATCAAGACGTGGCAGGGCGGGAGTGGGTCGGTCACGGGCATCTCCTTTGAGAACATCCAGATGGAGAATGTGCGCAACTGCATCATCGTGGACCAGTACTACTGCCTCTCCAAAGAGTGCCGGAACGAGACCTCGGCCGTGTACGTGACCGACCTCTCCTACCGCAACATCAAGGGCACCTACAACGTGATCAGCCCGCCAATCCACTTCGCCTGCAGTGACACGGTGGCGTGCACCAACATCACAATGTCGGAGGTCGAGCTGCTGCCGCATGAGGGCGAGCTGGTCGATGACCCGTTCTGCTGGAACGCCTACGGGGTCCAGGAGACCCTGACCATCCCTCCCATTGATTGCTTGCAAGATGGGATGCCTCAGACTGTAGCAGAGAGCTCTGCTTATGGTTGCTAGGGAAGCAAGGACTAATGAGACATTATAGCATTATGAATTTCGCCGGTGACTTGTGAAATTGCCACATTTGTATAGAGGCACATGATGAGCCAATTATCTGGACTTGGGTCTCCATTAGATTTTTCCTTTTCCCCCTTTAGGCTCCATCCCTACTAGGGTTTATCCCCTTATTGTGTGATGAGGTGTGGTAGTATGACTGGGTCTCTTTCCTTTTCACCTTTTAATTGGGGGTTTTTGTCTTTTTTTCTTACAATGTAGTATTTTGGATTTCTACTTTCTAATACATATTTTTCTAGAGGTGTGACAATTCATAACATGGCCAATTTGGACCCTTGAATTCCATTGTCCCTAGTAGCCCATTAACACTGTTCCATGCCCACGCAGCACGTGGGACTCTTGTCATGATAGTGAAGCAAGCAAACCCACCAAAATGGGCTATTAGCTCTCAACCATTTGAATTTAGGAAATGACATTAATGGTCTCTGAACTTTGGCTTAACATGCAATGTAATTCCTAAACTTTTAATTTGTTTGTAGTCCATGAACTTTAACCAAATGTACAATGTCGTCTTTGAACTTCAATTTGTTCAATTTCGTCGTTGAACTTTTGATTCATGTTTAATTTTGTCCCGGAACTATATGAAAATGTTAAATATTGTCCCTAAACTTGAATTAATGGAAGGATACTAACTTGAACATGTACTAAAAATCTAGGAATCACGCTGAATAAATTAAAGATTCAATGATGACATTGCATATTGATTAAGTTCACATTGAACTAATTAAAAATTCAAAGATCACATTGCACGTATTAGGTTAAAGTTTATGAGCTATTCTTGTCATTCTCCCTTTGAATTTACGCACGAAAGTTAGCTTGTGCTAGCTTTTTGCAGGAGCAAACAGAATTAGGAGATGATTAGAAACTTTGTCGTATAATAACCGTTGCTGTCACCTTTATTAAAGTTTCGTCTGTCGTTTTTAACTGGAATCACACATTGTCATTCTAGATAGTGACTCCATTATTCGTTTTTTTTCTCTCCACGTGCCCCATCATGCAGGAGGACCAGGAGTCGTGCCCGACGGGCATAAGCGGCGCTCGTGGCTAACTAAAATGAAGTTTAAGTCTCTATGAATTCCCTGCCTCTCACGGGCTATTCGGGCAAGCATTCCATCATTTTTGTTTGTTCTCTATGAAATTTTTTTTCCCTTTTAAAAGAAGAGTCTCCCTTTCTCTACCCAAATTCGTAGGTGTGTTTTTGCTAGCAAGCGAAGGGTGTGTTTGGTTCGAGATGTAAAGGACTTTAGGTGAAAGGGTTTTTTGAAAATGTGAATAGCGTTTAGTAAAGTATAATTTAAAAACATATTATGAAGCAATTTTATCTTAAATGTCGTTTGAAAAAAACTACACTTGTAAATGACTTTTGTTTTTCTTTTAAAAAAACCTCAAACCTTTGTCGCGTCACATAAGGTAAGGGGCATTTCTTGAATTATGAAAGTTTAGCGAGGGTAAAGTTGAAAGAAAAAAATGTATTAGCATTCCGAAAATGTTGAAAACCCGAAACTCCTTCGGACCTGCCTTAGGCTAAAAGCCTTTAGAGAGGCAAAGAACACTAGAAGTGTCAAAACTTATGTACAGCGCTCATTTTAGTGCAAAAAAAAAAAATTCGGATCATTTAAGTGCCAATTCCGATTTGGATCACCAGAAATTTGACGTGACCATATTTTATTAATTTCTCAATCCTACATAGTACGTCAGCGCTAACGGTGATAATTTTTAATAATATTTTAATATATTTTTAGATAATTTAAATAATTTTCTTGATTTTTTTCTTTTCTTTATTCTTCTTCTACCTTTGGCCAGTGACCGGACACCGCCCACCTGCCATGGCCAGCCACCTAGCCTCACCCGGACAAGGCCGCCGTCGCCCGACATAGGCGAGGCCCGGCTGACCCTCGCCTGGGCGAGGGTGGACAAGCCCCGGCGAGGGTCGACCTTGCCTCGTCGGATCTCGGCAAGGATGAGCCCCGACGAGGGCTCCCCTCGCCAGATCCGGCGAGGCCGCCTTGGCCTGGGCGAGGGCCGGCCTGCCGAATCTGGCGAGGGGAGCCCTCGCTGGGGCTCGCCCTTGCCTAGGCAAGGCGAGGCCAACCCTTGCCGAGGCTCGCTTGCCCTCACCCAGGCAAGGGTTGGTCGGGCCTCACTTGTGGCGAGCGACGGCGGCCTCGTCCGGACGAGGCCAAGCAGCCGGCCATGGCCGGTGGCCGATGTCCGATGTCTGGTCACCAGCCAAAGGTAGGAAAAGAAGGAAAAAAATTAAAAAATCAAAATATACACATGGAAATACCACGTAGACTGATTTTTTTTAAAAAAAATCCAACTTAGATTAAAATTTTAATTACAAAAACCATGTATTAATTTGGCCGAAATTTTTCGTTGTTGGCACTTAAGTGATTGTTTTTTCTCTGATTTGACACTTAAATGAGCCGGTGAAAACATTTGGATTTGGCACTAAAATAAGTATCGTATACAAGTTTTGGCACTTTTAGTATTCTTCCCCCGCCTTTAGAAGCTTTAGAATTGCAATTGCATCTCTCCAAAAATATCGTCACACAATCGTTAATAAAACATTGAATGACAGACGCTCCTTGCTGGAGAAGTGTAACATGCGTGTGTCACGGACTGGATTCTCCCGTACTTTAGTACCCTTGTGAGTGGAGCTTGATGTCTTCGGAGAGAAAAGCGAGTGATGCAAAAAGGATGATACAAGTGGTTGGTAGGAGTGGCAATAGGGCCTTTGTGCAAGAAGTTCTAGGATGGAGGCAAGGTTGGCCTCCTATTCACAAACTGGTCGGGAGTTGATACTACTCTTTTGATAAAGTTATGGTAGGCCGAAATCAGTTCTTGTGTCGATTTATTCTATATGTCTTGTTCGAGGGACTGAATGCCCAAATTAACCTGGACGTGGTATGATCCAATATGAGAATGCAATTCACTGTACTCTTTTTATAGACAAAAAGGTTGGCCTGGTGTTCTTGACTCACCAAGTGCGGCATTGGCTATTCCGTGGCCTAGGATTTGTCGGCCCATGACACGTGCATATGGCTCGACGAAGGCTTATCCAAGGCTTGATACTCGGAGTCGTGGCACCTCCTCAAGGCCAGCGACGATCCACGAACAGGGTAACGGACATTCTCCCATATCAAGCATTAGTCTTCCACTCGTATCTCTAACTCTCTCGGCAGCTCTGCTTCTTCCTTTGTTTTCTTATATCTCCTTGCCCAATCCACTGAATCCTCCACCTACCAAAGTCCCATGCATATTCTTCTCAAGCTTTCCTCCTCCTTGTCTCTCCCTCTTTTTGTCTGCGTATTGCCGGCTCCCCTTTTCCTTCATTCTTTTACCTCGCCGCTTTCCTCGCTCGTTGGATTCCCTCTGTTTTATTTTTTCCCTGCTCTGTTTTATTTTGCTGTTCGAGCGACGGCCTTCAAGGTGGGATCGCAGTTAAGGGGGATTTGCTCACTTGTCTCATAGAACTGGGAAAGAAATGAACCCATTTTGGGGAATTTTTATCCAGAAATTTTTGCTCCAAAAGTGCCCCTCCTCCAACGGTCGAAATTTGCTGTTTAGCGAGTTCGGACCTTTATTTGAGACTAAATTAGGCAACTCAAATTCTTATTTAAAATAAAGTACACTTTGGGTCTCTGATGAGAAAATGGCCCCCTTATTTGAAGTTTTCCTTCGAAATCCAAAAAGAAGAACGGTTGATGGCTTAATTGCAGCAAAATCTATTCCTAGAGCGTTTGTGGCGTAATAAAGTGGCAGCAACATCCACATCTTTTGTTTTGATCTTCTGGTGGTGATGGCTGATAGAGATCTATCAGCAAGTGCACTTGTGTCTCTGGCAAATCGCTGACCAAATAGGGGGACAAGGAACTTGTGTGCCATGCAGCACCAGGGGACATGCCAAATCCTCTAGTCCAGCTTTCTTTCTTTGTTTTCTTTCTGTTCACTTGTCATGATCATCCGTCGAGTTGTGTAATAACGTTCTGTCATTCTAAAATTAGAAAAGATTGTTTAGGCTCTTTTTATCACATCATCAATCCCGCGTTAAAATACAGTGAGATCTACACAAATTTCCACGAAGGGTGCAGGGTAGATATCCCCATGTGCCTGAAAAGCCTTTCTGTAGTACAAGAAAGAAGAGAATTTGGTTTCCATGCAAGGCTTTCCAGAAAACGAGACCGGTTTGAAACTGTTTGAAGATGCGAATTCCCAACAGAACAAAAAATAATTGCAATAGAGGAGGGAAAAGCAGAATAATGTGACAAACAGAGACATCTCCGGACCACAATACATCGAACTAAAACAAGAGGAAAATGTTATTATGACCAGCATCATTATTATAATCAAAAAGCCAATAGCAAGAGAGAGAGACACACACACAAAGTAAGATGAAGCCTCCACGCAAGAACATAATACACAGCCAAAAATTTGCCACAGAAAAACCAGCTTCCAAAAGAAAAAGCCCCTCCAAAAGGCACCAACAACACCAACTACTTTTCTTTAGAGATGGTGATAATCGCATCAACCAGAACTCGACATGTGTCGGCGTCTCCCCACAAGACCCATTGCTTCTCCAGGAAGATCTCCGGTGATTATATATTCAGAGGCCATGATGCCTCAAGAATGTTCCTATGCCAAGCCACTTCAGTTGAGGCCCCTAATTCATATACTCCCTCTCATTCATTTTGCTTATTCTCTTTGTCCTCCATTATTCGTTCAAAGCAAGCACTTAGATCTCTTGAAATTTTGCATCTTCAAGATGGGCTCAAAATAACCAACTCCTAGGATTCAACCTGAGGCTGAGACATTCAACATCACAGGGCGAGGTCATTTTCACGAGGTCAATTCGATTTAATTCCTCCAAAAAATTCACTTGCCATGAAGATAGTTCAAGAATTGGTGCTCATTTGGATTGTCCTGGCTTTGTTCCTCCAAAATGCCAGCAACGCAGAAGGAAGTTATTACTACCGCAAGGGGCAGAAGAAGAATCCTGACAAGGACTCGAGTTCAACCTCACTAATGCCTCCCCCTGATGCCCAGGACCCTGCCCCTCCATCCCCCACATACTCACCTGTGCCGACCATGCCGTCCGACCCGAGCCCTGAGCCGTCCAACTCCAGCTCCGGCTGCATCTTCGATGTGACTGCCTTCGGGGCGGTCGGGGATGGGTTGGCTGACGACACTCCCGCCTTCAAAGCAGCCTGGAAGGCAGCATGCGCTGTGGAGTTGGGCGTAGTCCTCGCTCCCTTGGGCTACACTTTCAAGACCACTTCCATGAACTTCTCAGGCCCGTGCAAGCCGGGGCTCATGTTCCAAGTCAGGATTGGCAAAATTTTAACTTCATCTCCATTTATATCCTTAAAGATCGCTAATATGACTGCAGTACATTTTTCTGAAGCAGTTGTAAAACTCTTCCTTTTTTTGGCCAACACTAGTTAAACCATTTGAAACGTGACAAATATATTCTTTCGAGAATGAATACAAGTCATTGTACAACATAGTGATTTCACAGATCATTTGATAACTTACAGCGAGAAAAAGTAGTCTACTTTTCCCTTCTCAAAGCTCTAAGCATGTTTCTTTAAGACACATTTTATGAACATTTCTGTTGCTAATATAAACTATCAAATGTTTACACAGGTAGATGGGGTCTTGATGCCGCCAAATGGACCAGATTGTTGGCCGGAAGCAGATAGCAAGAAGCAATGGCTTGTGTTCTACCGGCTAAACAACATGACTCTGACGGGGAAGGGAACCATTGAAGGCAATGGTGAGCCGTGGTGGGATCTTCCTTGCAAGCCCCACAGGGTGATTGAACTCTACAACATGTCAAATTATTGTATCAGCATCTGTATAAGCGAATTTTTTTGCAACACAACATTTTCACCCTTCAAATAGGGTAAAAAAAAACTTGTCTCTAAAACTACACATTATTGTCATTGTTTCAGGGTCCAAATGGGACAACTTTACCGGGACCGTGCGACAGCCCAACTGTAAGTAAATTCATCCATGAATCCAACTAGTCAAATATAGATATACTATTGTCTTTTCTATTTAGAGTGCTGACCAGTATTTATATGGTTCATTTCAGTTGATACTATTCTTCATGAGCTCGAATTTGGCAGTCAACAGGTTACGAATCCAGAACAGCCCTCAATTCCACATGACGTTCAACGGCTGCTTAGGAGTGTTGGTCGATGAGCTATCCATATTTTCCCCAAAACTTAGCCCCAACACAGACGGCATCCACATAGGGAACACGAAATCCGTGGGGATTTACAACAGCATGATCTCAAATGGTACTTAAATCAATTAAACCGTTTCATTTATCTCAAGATTACACTTGTCCATTGCTTCATTTATTGGCTCCTTACAATGAATGATATAAACAGGTGATGATTGCATCTCCATCGGAACCGGATGTTCGGATGTCCACATCGAGGGGGTTACTTGTGGGCCAAGTCATGGGATCAGGTACCCTTTCTTTTAATCACAATGAGTCCCCTCCAAACAAGCTAGATCATCTGATGTCTACCAAAGAAATGCGAAGAAAAAAGCTTTTTTAGGACTGTACCAGATTTTCACGGCAAAGGAACTAGTATATGTCTTACACTAACAAGTCATCTTAGGAAAAAAGGTTTAAAATTAGGAACTTTAGTACTTTTTGTTTGCAACCCCACAATGCCCCATTTTTTCTCAAGAAAACACGGGTAAAAGTAGTTTTGTTTTGTAAACAATCACTTTATGTGGATGATATAATTAAGGGAAAAAGCCACCAAAAACCCCAAACTTTTCCACCTGTGACACATTTACCCCGAACTTTTTTTGTGACACCAAAAACCCCAAACTTTGCTATTTGTGACACATTTACCCCAATGCATTTAGTCTATGGGCATTTTTGTCTTTTTTGTATTTTTTTTTTCTTTTCCGGCGAGGGTCGACCTCGCCGGATCGGGCGAGGGCCGCCCTCGCTCGACGCCGGCTAGGGCGGCCCTCGCCAGATCCGGCGAGGGCGGCCCTCGCCGGCGTCGGGCGAGGGTCGCCCTCGCCTGGGCGAGCGAGGGCGGCCCTCGCCCGACCCAGGCGAGGTCGACCCTCGCCGGCGTCGGGCGAGGGTCGACCTCGCCTGGGTCGGGCGAGGGCCGCCCTCGCTCGCCCAGGCGAGGGCGACCCTCGCCCGACGCCGGCGAGGGTCGACCTCGCCGGATCGGGCGAGGGCCGCCCTCGCTCGACGCCGGCTAGGGCGAGGGTCGCCCTCGCCTGGGCGAGCGAGGGCGGCCCTCGCCTGGGTCGGGCAAGGGCCGCCCTCGCTCGCCCAGGCGAGGGCGACGCTCGCCCGACGCCGGCGAGGGCGACCCCCGCCGGACGCCGGCGAGGGCCCCCTCGCCTGGGTCGGGCGAGGGCCGCCCTCGCTCGCCTAGGCGAGGGCGACCCTCGCCCGACGCCGGCGAGGGTCGACCTCGCCGGATCGGGCGAGGGCCGCCCTCGCTCGACGCCGGCTAGGGCGAGGGTCGACCTCGCCTGGGCGAGCGAGGGCGGCCCTCGCCTGGGCGAGCGAGGGAGGCCTCGCCTGGGTCGGGCGAGGCCGCCTCGCCTGGGCGAGCGAGGGCGGCCCTCGCCTGGGTCGGGCAAGGGCCGCCCTCGCTCGCCCAGGCGAGGGCGACGCTCGCCCGACGCCGGCGAGGGCGACCCTCGCCGGACGCCGGCGAGGCCCCCTCGCCTGGGTCGGGCGAGGGCCGCCCTCGCTCGCCCAGGCGAGGGCGACCCTCGCCCGACGCCGGCGAGGGTCGACCTCGCCGGATCGGGCGAGGGCCGCCCTCGCTCGACGCCGGCTAGGGCGGCCCTCGCCAGATCCAGCGAGGGTAGCCCTCGCCGGCGTCGGGCGAGGGTCGCCTCGCCTGGGCGAGCGAGGGCGGCCTCGCCTGGGTCGGGCAAGGGCCGCCCTCGCTCGCCCAGGCGAGGGCGACGCTCGCCCGACGCCGGCGAGGGCGACCCCCGCCGGACGCCAGCGAGGCTCCCTTCGCCGGAAAAGAAAAAAAAAGGAAAAAAAAGAAAATACAAAAAAGACGAAAATGCCCATAGACTAAATGCATTGGGGTAAATGTGTCACAAATAGCAAAGTTTGGGGTTTTTGGTGTCACAAAAAAAGTTCGGGGTAAATGTGTCACAGGTGGAAAAGTTTGGGGTTTTTGGTGGCTTTTTCCCTATAATTAATTAGGACATTGAACAGGGAAGACGGATAGCTTTTTATAGGAGCTTCTAGGAAATACTCCGGCCGTGCACTTCTTAAGCCCACAATCATTAGAAAGGACCACATGAAATGTAGAAAAAGAACTGAGCTACTCATTCGCATTATTTGATGACAGCATCGGGAGCTTGGGAGCGAACAACTCGAAGGCGTGGGTCTCAAATATAACAGTCCAGAACGCGGTGATCAGGGATTCCGACAACGGGTTGCGCATCAAGACGTGGCAGGGGGGTAGTGGGTCGGTCATGGGCATCTCCTACAAGAACGTCCAGATGGAGAACGTGCGCAACTGCATCATTGTGGACCAGTACTACTGCAGCTACAAGGATTGCCCGAACCAGACCTCGGCTGTGTATGTGGCCGACCTCTCCTACCGCAACATCAAGGGCACCTATAACATGATCAGCCCGCCGATCCACTTCGCGTGCAGCGACACGGTGGCGTGCACCAACATCATAGTGTCAGAGGTCGAGCTGCTGCCTCACGTGGGCGAGCTGGTCGACGACCCTTTCTGCTGGAACGCCTACGGGGTCCAGGAGACCATGAACATCCCTCCCATTGATTGCTTGCAAGATGAGATGCCTCAGACTGCGGTGGAGAGATCTGCTTATGGTTGACAGGAAAGGACTGATGAGACATTATAGCGTTATGAATTTCACTAGCGACATGAAATTGCCACAATTGTATAGAGGCACATCAGGAGCCAATTATCTGGATTTAGGTCTCCATTAGACTTTTCCTTTTCTCCATTAGGCTCCATCCCTCCTAGGGTTTATCCCCATTAATTGTGAGATGAGGTATGGTAGTATTACTGGGTCTCTTTCCTTTTCACCTTTTTAATTAGGGGATTTTTGTCGTTTTTCCCACATTGTAATATTTTGGATTCTGGTTTCTAATACATATTTTTATAGAGGTGTGACAATTCATACCATCACCAGATTTGGACCCTTGAATTTCATTGTCCCTAGTAGCCCATTTACGCTGGTGTTGCATTCCTAGGCAACATGAGGGTACTCTAGTAACCAAGCAAAGGCCACCAAAATGGGCTGCCAGCTCTCAACCAAGAATTTATGCACGAAAGTTAGTTTCGCTAGCTTTTTGCAGGAGCAAACAGACCGTGTCATATTAGAACCCTTGATGTCTCTTTTATTGAAGACTGGAACCACACATAGCCATCTTAACTAGCGACTCCAATGTTCGTTTTTTTTCAGATCCACGTGATATAATGATCATGTCGAAAGTAGATATCCAGTCACACAAGAGGACTAGTAGTCTGAGCCAATCGCGCATAAACCACGATGGTGATGCTTGTGCCTAACTAAAACGAAGTTAAGTTTCTGCAAATTTCCTGCCTCTCACGAGAAATCGGTTGTTGTTGATCGAACAGAGAGGAATTGAACTTTGCTTTAGACTCAAAGTCGCAAGTGCACATCCGAGACTTTTAGGTGCCTTAGTCTCCACCATATATTCACACACGCATGTCTAATCACCCAAGCTAAAAAGATCACATTGACAACTCGAGCAAGCCGGCCCTCATTGTTATTGAGGCTAGGGGCGACGCTTCCTAAAACAACATGAATTTCTTGAAAGAAATCTAAACTCGACATGTCATGACACGATTCAACTCGACATCAACACACGTTGTCGTCCATTTTCAGTGAAAGGTACTTTGTAAACTCGAATTTGTATCGTACGAATGTAACACGAAGACATGAACTGTCGGCCTAATTTAGGCCTTACGCAGCAGAAGGTCGACTGGTACCAAAAACCTCTCTCCCTTTCTCGGGCCGGCCTGGCCAGGCCCGTTTGCACCGCCTAAACAACGTTTCCACAGTTCCACTGCATCACCATCGTCTTGACACGAACTCTCTCAATTCGCAGTCTTCCTTCTCCAAAGTCCCAGTTCCAGCTGCTGCTTCACCAGGTACACTCCTCCTCCCCCTCCTCCTTCTCCCTTCCTTCCTGTTCATCGATGTATGGCTATTGAATATGGCATGTCGAAGTCGAGCGAGGCGAGCTTGAACATTGATTCCGATACCATGAAGTTGATACACGCGCGATCCTGAGATATCCCCGTGATCTTTTCGAAGTTTTGGTTTTTCTTCCCCTCCCCTCTGAATCCTTGCGCAAAAAATTGTTGATTTCCATCTGGGTTTCATCTCCTTCTCCGGTTTTGCAATAGGTGGAGAGAGAGTCGAGATGCCCTCTCTGCAAGCAGCTTTGCCTCCTGAGCTCGCGGACAATGTCTTAAGGGTCAGTGTGTTTTCCTCTTTCATATGTTTCGCATTCGTTGTTGTTAAGAAATTACATCATTTCATGTTGGTCTCCTTTATTTTAATCCAATTATATTATGCTGTTCTTGTGTTTTAATTTTTTGGTAATTGCTCGTGTTGGTTGTTTCATTGTTCGCCCTATTGGTCGTTGCAGCT
Organism: Syzygium malaccense; assembly: GCA_031216405.1. NCBI lineage: Eukaryota > Viridiplantae > Streptophyta > Magnoliopsida > Myrtales > Myrtaceae > Syzygium > Syzygium malaccense. Next base: position 34,713,193 of record CM062260.1, read on the forward strand.
TTATCGCGAGTGCCTTCGAAGAGCGAAATACATAGGGCATCGGGTACACCCTCCTTTCTTCCTTAGACTTTGTTGGTTATATAGATTTTAGCTAATATTAGCTGAAGTGAATGGCATGTTGGATTAGTGTTTCCATTTCGAAATTGAATTCTTTTGAGTCGAGCAAATCGATGAATTGTTGTGTAAGCAATGATGGTAGCTTCAATTTTTGTTACGCTCTTCTGGTTCATTGCTTAAAACTTGTTAAATGGCTTTTGTGTGAATGATACTGTGTTTAAGAGGGACATTGTCTTTTATAATTCCGTTTTATCTGCTTGCATTATTTGATTAAGTTGAAGTTTTGGTTTTACAAGCGAATGCTACCATGAATTGGAATAATTGAAATTAGATCATACCCTGTTTGACTAAATATTTGCCTCCCTCTGAGGCCAATCTGCCTTAGGCGGGGAAGGCAGGCTAAAGTTTTTTATGGCCATATGTAGTGGCATAAAACAGATGTCTCAGCAAATTTGAGCTTATATGCGTAATTTGGCATGTTGGACCAGATGCTTCCCTTTGACCTTACGACTGCAATACAAGTAGCAGAAATTCATATTTTTTACATACTATGGTCTCAACTCCTTCACTGTCTTAATTTGAGTTGGATGGACTCTACTTTCTCACTAAACATATCCCTCTTTATGGACACCACCTACTGACGAGTGGTTTTTATGCTATCTGATATTCTTAATTGACTTGGAGAGGACTTCCAATAAGATAATATTTACCAAAAAAGGAATGAGAACGCGACATTGCTGTATATACACTGGTCAAGCTTTTGGTTGTGAGTCTTTCATGGCCTAAGTGGCAAGATCATGATATGGAAGTTGGAAAATGTCATTCATCTGCCACATTTAAGTCTTAATTTTGTTATTGGTTCTTTAAATTTATGGTTTCTGAACTAATGATGTTTAATTGAAATGTTTGCTGAAATTTGAAAGTCGTTTAAGCAAGGAGTATTGTATATAATTTGAGCCCACTTCTTCCATGTATACACTTTTCATATTTCGTGCAGCTAAGAAACTGACTTTTCTCTCTTCTCTTACATTTGTGCAGCAACACAATACTCAGCTTCTTGTCGACTTGGTGAGGCAGCAATTTAGAAGGCACATGCACGAGACAGATCCTGAGAAAATCCAAAAACTAAAGGATGAGTGAGTTTGACAATGCCTATTTGGTGGCATTAACAGTCTTGTTTCTTTCAAAGAAAAGGAAATTGTTTAGGATTTATGTAGAAAGGATTCAACACTATATGATGAAATTCTTTATGCGTGTTATCTTCATAATGTTGCGGGGACCCGGATTAGGCGATATGAGCTTTGGTAATTGTTAACTTTGTTAGAGTCTCTTTTATTTGGTGGGATCCAGCGTTAGACTGCCGAAGGACCTTCCTCAAAAATTTACAGATGAACAAAATGCGAAACTCCTATTTTGGTATCTTGATTGAAGAAGCGTTTCCAAGGTTCTAACTAGATCTTTTTCTTATTTTCAGTGCGGCGAGGGGGCTGATAAACCATATATTGTATGAATCAGAGAAGATGACTGGTCGCAAATTCAGCAAAGGCTCATAATGTCGTTGTTCATTATATGTTTCAATGGACTTGATGAGGTTTTGACTGTCTATGAAGTAAATTTAGCTTCGGTGGCCAAAAGATACCTCTTTTTGTATTCCCCATCGTTGCAATGGAGTGTGATGGTAACATAAAACTGCAAGTGCATTGTAGAACAGGACAAGGGTCAATGGATCGCTATTGGAGGTCTACCAATGGATATGGTCACAATTTGTGATAATGTCACAACTCAGAACAGAAATGCATTTGACTGCACGATCGATTTTCACAGCAATGAGCAATTTATGGTTGTTTCCGGCCAAACCAAAGAAAAGGTGTGATGTTCTAGTTGTTGCCTATATCTGAAGAACTGTCTTATGATGAAAATAATAGTCTTGCTATAAATGTGGACTGTTTTGTTGAACGACTCGAAGTTTGAAAAGGCTGGAGGTTCATGGACCCTTTGACTATGCAGCAGTTTGACGCACTCAAATTGGTTGGGGCGATGAGTGAAATCGAGAGGTCAAAATGAATATTGCTGACCTCCTCATTACATAAGCAAAGATGAAAAGCACATCTCCAGGCTAATTCAGTCTACCATCACTGCTAGATCTGCTTCTGCAAGGGGAGTAATTTTTTCACTTCACCAGAGACGCTGCAGAACAAAATGTTTAAAGATTCTACAAGGCAAATCTAGATGAGTGACCCCATTTAAGATGCTATATAGATCAAGTGACATGGACCCTTTGTGTTGCTTCGTATAGATGAGTGTCCCCATTTAAGATGCTATCTAGATCAAGGGAAGGAACATGGCCACTACTTTTTACTTTCATTCACTATAACATCTATGATTCAAACTCCAAATCATTCCCTCTTGGTCCTCACTGCAATGAAGACTTTCTTGTCAGCCTTGGAGGGTGGAACTTCTGTATCAACAGGACATATACAGTCACTGTCCCTATCAAAAATCATATCATGGGTGCTTGATTCAGAGGCTCTCTTCGTCAAATGATTCTCTCTACAGGTTACTCTCATCAATTTGTCTGTGCGGTCTTCACTTGATATTTCACTTCATTATGAACTTGGGGCTCTGAGGGCGAGAGCGTTACGTATGCTTCTGACGTTGATGATTTCATTTCTTCGACTTCTTAGCGATCGATACTAACAATGCTTGTCATTTTGTCTGTCGTGTTCCTTCTCTCCGCTACAACAGCAAAACGTCACCATGAGTCTTCCCGTTGTTAAGAATGAGTGCATTGTATCATGTGACAGGACATTAACCTATTTATTCAACATCCTCATTCATCCTATATTGGGTTAAGGATTTGGAGAAAAGGGGTTGCCTTCCCTTAACAGTTTCTCTCGAAGTCTAAAAAAGAATTGCAGTAATAAAAGGACACTGATATTTCACTATCAACACCGTTCTCCAATTACAGATTTCCAGCAGAAGTGAATATCGACACCAAGATATCTTACATTTACAATTGACGACGAAGAGAAATCTATTTGAATAGAGCTAAGAAATATGCTATTGCAGGCTGCATAGTAGCTTCTTTTTATGATCTAGTACTACTTAGTGTATTGTATCTGATAATTCATGTAATCCCTAGCCAGTTTTTCCTAAATTTGATGGTCTGGTCCTTGGACTGGAAGGACTTCTTCCACTGAGCTGAGGACTTTGATCCCCCCGCAGTTCACTGATGCGTGGGCTGTAAATCCGAGGGCTCTGAATGCCTTTTAACTCCCTAGATGGCGTTGCGCAGGAGCTAGTCTCCTTAGAACTGCATGTGCGCCTGATTTCACCCCTGCTTCGAGTAATCATACCGTCTAAAACCTCTCCATCGTCAGCAAATGACATGGCCCTGCTCATCCTTCGTTCCTGATATGACAAAGGCACGTCAAATGTCCAATAATTAGAAGCTGTCTTGATTCTCGACTGGTTTAGGATGTAGAAAAACATTGTAGGACCAAACTGCTTGCACTACAGAAAACTTCTCTCAGAAGCACGTGATGTATTCAAGGAAGTGAGGTGTAATTCAACATAATTATGCATAGAAGTATTAATAGCACTGTACCGGTGAAAGATGGAATGATACGGCAGGCACTTCATCATACTCTGCAGCATCTAAATCTTGAAGGTGGGCCACTTTGAAGAACTTGGGCAAAATGTATTGTCTCACTGGAACTAGAGCCATGATCATCAGTGGGAAAAGCACCCCAGCAAGTGGAACCCACGTAATCCCAAAACAGACGAGCAAATATGAGGTCTGGAATAATGTGAAAACCATAATTGTCTTGAAGGGCACGGTTTCCACGAAAGTAGCATGATACTCCTCCAGCACTCTGAAGAAAACGATTTAGAAGTGAGAGAAGATAAATATATGCAGTTTGAAAAAATGCGGCAAAAAAGATTTAATCCAACAGGAAGATCCGAGAAATAGATACTTGTATCGTCGGCTTGGAGCAGTGAAAAGCAGTAAGATCCTCTCCCAGAACTGGTTTCCAGGGAGGCTTTCGATGGCCATGAAGGCAAAATATCCCCACAGCACTGAGGTTGGGATCTTCTTCAGCAAAGGCATGGCTGCAACACATCCGCCAACCATTGCAGCTTGAAGCAAGTTGCTGAGCCTTTGTTCTTTCACTTCCACTGGCAATAAATCATCAATTTCTTTCTCAACATCAAACACAGTTTCGTTGACCGGGGCATCCATGTGCCCCATGCTGGAAGCCATTTGAACTGTTGAGTCCTTCAAATCCTTCAGTCCCTATTTTACAGTAGAAGTGATCATTTGTGAAATAAATATCAAATTGTCGATCATAAGCCTTCTACTAGGAAGTACTCCAACATTAGCAAGAAGGGTTAAGCTCTTTTTTTCCAGTAGATCGGACACTTAGATACAGGTAGAGGTCGAATTAGGTTTAATCTAAAAGAAATGGTATCGCATCATCTTACCAGAGCAGAAGGTGCCTGGTGAATCAGTGGGGTTTGCATTTGTTGATAGGCTTCCTGCATGCTTCCATAGACTTGCCCCAGACTTGCATTCTGACCCATGCACTTACGAGCAGTTGATACAAGCTGATTCCGAAGTAACTGCATAGCATAAACATATTGCAAAAAGCCAGACATTAAATAACCGTAATGGCAATTAACTAACCATAATAGCATAACTAGAACGGATCTGGGCATGTGGCCACTACTTCTACAGCAGAAGCTGTAAATTTTAGGTACCTGATGCTTGAGAGTAGCTAAGCTTTTCGTGTGCATGGGGGACTGTGGTATGACACCATTGGATGGAGGGATCCCCAGCAGACCGCATAGTATTGTCTGTCATGCAAATAAGTCAAGAAGGTAAGGACTTCAGTGGAATTATCAGACGCAGAAAGTGATGATATAGCAAGTCAATCTTCATACCAAAAACCCCAGAAGAAGTAGATCGTAGTGGAAAGAAGATGGCTTTCTCAAGTTAAATTCTTTCTGCTGAGCAAGTTGGGAAGCTACGCTGTGGTCAAAATAATAAAGCACAGCGATCATTGTTGCCGGGATAAAAGCTCCTATGATATAGAGCACAGGTACTTTTACCATGTCCTGTCAGTTATTACATGAGGAATTTTATCACCTAATTGATAGATTCCAAAAAAAAAACAATAATAATGAGCTAAACATCAGTAGAATATCTGTTTACCCGTACCTTTATAACAGTCCAATTCTCATACGCGCCAGGAGACCACGGATTTGGACTGAAGAGGCGCCTCGGTATCCCTTTGGGAATATTTCCAGCTGGTGCATATGAAATTGCTGTCCAGACCAGAACCATCAATGGCACACCATAATCTGCAATGAAGCCTCGAAGCGACCCTGTAGCAGGTTGAGCGAAACTTACAACCTTGATTGACCGTAAGCGTGTTAACTAGAAAGATATGCATATGAAGATTAATTTTCAGAGTGCACTAACTTGATGCCATGTAAATCATGACTGGTTTTTAAGTCCCCTTATAACACGACTTTGGACCGACAGAAAAGCAGAATTTCCATTTTAATATCTTTCATAAGAAAAATATAGGCCATAAGATAAGGTAAATGATTGCACGCAGAATAAATGAATTTTAAACTGTGTATATAGTCTGCACAGCACAGAATGGGACACCAGTTTCACATGAGACCTTTGAGGTTTCAGAAACTTGCCTAATCCATATTTCCAAGATCTTGCTTTTCTGCTTCTTAATGCTGTAAGCAGAAGCCCAAATGACAAGACCAAAGCAAACATGCCATTTGCAAATCTCCATGGAGGTTGGAATTCGGTAAGGCTGGGATTTTCTCTTTCAGGCAAGCGAAATTCCTCGACCAGCCCCTGAAGAGTGACAGAGTACCAAATTGACATTCAGCTTGGCAAGATGCATAGGGTGAAATTCCAGGGACTTCATGAATAACATGCAGCACTCATAATATGTTGGAATAAGCAGATTGAGACTTTACTTCTTTTTGGCCAGGATCAAATCTTCATCATCATTAATTAAAGCTTTAAGACAGAACAATGTGACAGATACTTGACTCACCTTGATAGCTTGCTGCATAAAAAGCATCGCGATAAGCAGGCCAAATAATTCACCAGCGAGACGAGTAAACCTATTTATGATTGAGCAAGCTCCGAGGACAGCTAGTAGAAACAGTAAGATTGCAGTCCACACGCATACCCTGCAAGTTTAAAAGTTGAAGTAATGCATAGCAATGAGCAAGGTAATTATAAGAATAACTGATGCCTAGCAGAGTTTGAGAAGTGATATGTTTTTTCGGGAAAGAGCAGAATACGGTACCATCCAGTCCACGCTAGAAAGAGCTTTGATCCCAATTCTGGTCTGTCTTTGGCAAAGTTAAATAAGAAGGTATACATAATTACAGTTGGTTCTGCCACTCCAAGAATCAACAATGGCTGGCCTCCAAAAACAGAGTGTATTATCCCACACAATGCAGTAGAAGCTAACGTTTGAACTGCCGTCAAAACTCCATCTATAGAATGAAGGAACACTATTAGATATTCCAAAGCATAGGCATATACATATGCACACACAACAGTAGCCCCAGCAGTGGTGGCAAAAAACCAGACAATTAAGTATTTCTTGGGAAGAATTGAATCGGATGACAAATTCAAGGACTGCCCAAATTATGCACGGCACTCGATAAAAATTTTGATGCACTATTTCACCTGTGTCTCTTTCCAATTGTTCTCCAAATGAAATAACTGGAATTGCTGAGGCAAAAAAAATGTATGTGGTGGGAGCCAATATCCTGGGGCATTACAGTACCCAGCATCAGTTAGTCTTAACTTAACCAGTCAGTTCTTTAATGATGTACAGGGTGATAAAATAGCAAAAGTACCTAAAGCCTGCCCTGAGTCCACCAGTCCAATCTTGCTTGTAGCATAACAATCTCCCTTGAAGATCATTCTTTATCCCACGAAATGGCACAAAGGTTTCTTCCATCTTCTTTTTCCCCTTTCAATTCAGTCAGGAAAACTGAGTACCCTCTTGCTCAGAAAGAAGCAGCTCCTACAGCGGCTCAATCATTCCGAGGCAAGGCTCTAACTGAAAGATTAGCACTATCAGCATCAATATGGCAGAGTCTTGGGGACATCTGACCTCAACGTATTTGCAATTGAAATGACATCACGCATACAATAGATAAATGATATGTGAAAGACCAGGCTCGGGACCTCACACTATAAAATGGGAATTTCCAAATAACACAGGCTTTGCAGAATTGAGCTCCACAAAGGAAGACCCTTCTACTTGTATCTGAAATTCACCATGAAACAGAACAATGCGGCACAGAGAAAGACCTTGAGGCTGAGCTCCAGATATAGAGGTCTATAAAGGTACGAACTTTAAGAAGAGAGCTACATCCACGGCACTAATTGTAATGTGGGTCAAAGGGATATCAAGTAAACATCACTGTCCTGGATGCTCAACAGCAGAAACAAACTCTGACCAAAAAAAAACAGCAGAAACAAACAAAATGCAATGCGCTAGCATTGCTAAAGAAGAACGAGATTAAGTGAGCTTTCCAGGAGTTCCCGATCAAGAAAAGATAAATGCAGATAAAAGTAGAAACAGAGAGTTCAAAACGTGGAAGAAATGGGGAGTACTCACTGGCTGATATGACTTGAAATGCTAAAAAGAGGAGTCTTTTATGGTGCTGAGAGTCTTGGAGTTAAAAGAGAGAGAGAGAGAGATGGGAGAAGGGTGGATGTGCCAGTGCCAGTGCCAGTGCCAGTCCAAGACAAGCTGGCACTGAGCGAAGCACCCAAGTATCTTCACTTCACTTACCCCCTGGAGCACGAGTAGACCCTGACTCTTCCCAAAAAACCAAAAAAAGAAAATGTGCATGCTATGTGCATTGCAAGCGACACCAGATAAACGAACAGATGAGCGTGACTTGTACCAAATCCTTTCGCAATTTACATTCACTTCGCTGTTAATAATATAGGTTGTTTCGTTAAATTAATATGTTGGATAATATCCAAAATATTTATTTCGGGAGTAATGTCTTTTGATAAAATGGCATATAGAGATTTTGAAAAATGGCGTATTGCAAGATTGACTATTTTACCCTTCGCCGTAACTTTTCAATCCTCCACTCTCTTCTTCTTGACTTCCATGTAAGATTGTGCGATCACTTTTCATATTTTTTTGAAAATCATATTTACCAAATATAATTTAATGAGAGCCATTAAACATGCGTGTGTATTCAAGCACGAGTAGGTAGATTAAGAGACGAAATGTAAGCAACGTATTTAAATGCTTTTGCGTTGAAATTCATCTACAGTCTCATGGTAAAGTGACTCAGGCTCCATTTGTTTCATGAAAAATATGACGAATCTGGACAATATTTTTCGAGAAATTATTTTTCAGGAAAATGATAATATTTTCCGGTATTTGACCGAAACTTCAAAATAAACTAGAAAATACTTTTCGTCGTTTAATAAGGAAAATTTGATTTGATTTTCTTAATAAAATACATTATTCGAGCACCAATAACTTACTTGCGCATAAGCAATCGGGGAACCGGATACGAGTACCAAGGTTTCGATTCCGGGCTCATTGAACCTCAATTGGGCCTAGCCTCAATAGACCCGGGCATGAGCTTCGGGGTACCAATCCCAGCTTATGGCGCAGGTGTCATGAACCCAAGCTCGAGCACCGAGGTCCTGAGCCTAACCTCGATGGACACGAGCGTGGGCGCCGAGGACCCGAACACGGGGCTAAGGTCTTGGGCCCGACCTTGATGAACATGGGCCCTGGTACTAGCACCGAAGTCACGATCCTAGCCTTGATGGACCAAGTCTCGAGCGCAAGGTCTCGGGCTCAGCCTCGATGGATCCGGGCCTGAGTGTTAGAGATTCGGACACGAGCACCAAGGTCTCGGGTATGGCTTCTGTGGACCCGAGCTTGGGAGATTGGCAACAGTCTTAGAGTCCAAGGCCCGACCACAGGCGCTAATGTCTTGAGCCCAACCTTTGTGGACCTGGGCCCGGGCACCAGAGTTTAAGGCCCCCGGCTTCTTTGGACCCGCGCAGATCCAGTCCCAACCTAGGAACCTTGTCAAGGGCTCGAGAACAAGCATTGGAGTTCGTGTACCCAAACGTAAAGTTTTTGGTCCAAGCGAAGATCTAGTCATATTTTGAAAATAATTTTCAATTTTTTAAGAGAAAATTATTTTACTGAATTTAAACATAAATTTTCTGTTAAATTAATAAAATATTATATCAAAAAATATTTTTCGCGAAACATACGGAGCGTTAAATCATAACCGTAGCCAAGGTCAAGGATGAGTTGCTATGCACAGTGATTGGGATATGCAGCCGAGAAATTGACAGACCTTATAGTCGTTGTGTCCACACAGATTAGTAGCAATCCACTCAAACACATCATCATTTTTGTTTTTGTTTCAACCAAGGTTTTTGTCATAAACATGAAAAGATGGTGAAAGGGATGGAAAAAATGTAAGTCCCCGAGATTTCCGGCCTTCACCGCCAAGATCAGTGCAGTGAAAGTCGAGTCACGTCGTCGCATGATTCATCCTTTCTTTTATTGCTCCAAGCTCGGGGAATAGGAGAGCGTGAATGTCGTGGAATAGAGTACGAGAGAGCATACAAAACTTGGAAGGATTCATTTGTCTTCATCCGGGGAAGAATGCCTTCTCTACCGTGTGAACATGGAAATTGGATAAATAGCATGGACTTCACCTAAAATAGTATGATAATCAAATCTTTCAACCATCATGCGTAACGCCATCAGCCCCTTAAGATTCAATAAGGGAAAAATTGTCAAAAAAGCCTTAAACCTATCGTACGGATGCTTATTCAGTTACAAACCTTTTTAATTTGGTCAATTCAGTTATAAACATTTTGATAATTTATCAATTTAATATTTTCGATCAATTTTGGCCGAAAATCATTGACGTTGATAATTTTTGAATTTTTATGATTTATTTTTTTCTTCTTCCTCTACTGGTCACCGGGCCTCGGCGATGGCTAGCCACCAGCCACAGGCAAGGCTCTAGAGAAGGTGAGCCTCGATCGAGTCAGGGCAAGCCTAGCGAGGTCACCTTGCCGGCCACAGCGAGGCTCGGCGATCGGAGAAAGAAGGAAAAAAAAAGAATATAAAATATGAAAATAAATTCAAAAGAAATTTTAAAAAATTACATAAATTATCGATGTCAATGCCGGCTGTGACACGTAAATCAACTGGCTTCCACTTCAGTGATTTCCAATCAAAATTTACCAAAAAAACTAAATTGATAAATTGTCAAAAGATTTAAGACTAAATTGGCCAAATTAAAAGGTTCAAGATTAAATTAGTATCCGTACAATAGATTTAGAACTTTTCTAGTAATTTTCTCATTCAATAAGTATGCTATTTAATGTTGTGTTGAGTATAATTCTTGTTGTTGTCCAGTAAAATCACGTGAGGTTGCTTACCCCAAAACTTATTGTGATGGGTTCAAAGCGGACGCTGAAGTCTTAGTTTAGGAAGACAATATAAAAGTACCTAGGAAGAGATAATATGAATTTTTCCCGGACTTTGGGAGAGATAACGTTGCCTTCGATGGGTTAACACTAGTGATAGATCCCTACGTTTTTACTATCTTTGGAATCACCCCAAAGGAGAAAACGCACCACCTTAGATATTAATGTAAACCATGGAAATCCATGCACGGGAAAGTAGTGTTGATACCTTTTCATCATGACTCCAATTCACCCCGAAACAAGGATAGTAGAAAAAGAGGGAAAATGGGTGAGGACAAAAGCGCACACACCCACCAGAATATTCTTGCAATTAGTACCATGGGGTAGAAATAATGGAAAATCATGACCAGTCTTGTCCCGGCACAAAAGTGAATAGCGCCAAAAGCTTTTCGTCCTTAACAAAAGCAAAAGGTCAAGAAAACCTTTCTCAGTAAGGCAGCAAAGCAAACTATCAATGATCATGGGGATGATGTCTTTCCATTTATGATCGTCAGTTCGATTGGACAGTGGACACTGAGTTTGTGCTCTTCAACAATGGCAAAACAGAGCAAAACAAGGACAATGATTCCCCATGTAAGTCCTAACTCTTAGTCGGCTTATTTGCTGCCAAAAAACGAAAAACGCAAAAGCAAGTGTCCCCCATCACATTACATGGACAATGATTTTCTTGAATTGTATGTGATCATGCACGCTCGTTTCCACCAATTTTGGGCGTACTTTTCCTACTCAATCAACGAGGAAAACTATTGCCGGCATAGGACAGAAATAGTTCATCACATTCAGTTAGAGAAATTGGAAAGGAAGAGTTCGATATTAAAGGGGTGGATAAAGATCCTCCGCTCCCATGTGTGCTTCTATTTCGCCGCCTCCATCATCCTCAAACTCTGATCCACTGGTTGATAAGTTACAAAACTAATAAATCAGGTACCGTTAAGACTTTACAAGATGCACTGCTTACAAAAGACCATGTTGCGTTCTGCACAAATTATAGTTTTGGAGGTATATGAACAACAGTTCGCTTGGATTGTAGAGAGAAAGGGAAGCTTGTGTGCTACTATTTTTCTGAAGCAGAGGTAGTATCATTTAATCAATTAGGTAATTCAGGGATGAAACTGGAGACATTGTTGCGAAAGAGTATATACCCCATTTTGTGCCTAGTTTATTCCAAAGCGATTATTAACTTGTTAATAGGTTAGGCCAAAAGATGATCAGAAGATGAGCTCTCTTGTCCTTGTGGCTTTGTTTGAGGAAAATGCAATCTCTCGTCATTTTGTCTCGCAAACAAACATGTCAAATGTCATGTTCTTAATGAGAGAGAGAGAGAGAGAGTTAATTGTAAACCATTGAATAATAGGTGTGACATCGTCCAAAGAGATCTACAGTCAACGATGATGTTAGTTGGCAGTTCATGTCAGAAAAGAAGGAAAGTTGGGAGGGGAGGGGAGCGGGACAAATTTTGCCCAGACCGCTCTATCACATGTTCAATATTGCTCAATGATTGTGAATAATCCGGTCGCCAAACCCTGGTCCATGCTATAATTGCCGGGGAACTTAATACTAGCAATTGGCCTCTGTCAATTAAAAAACTCAGAAATCTGGACGAAAAGAACAAAGAAGGCCCCATCTAGCCTCACTGAATTTGGGCAAAAAAATAGATAAATATAGGTAGCCTCACAGAAATTCCCAACACCGAACTCCATCCGACTAGCTCTACCACAATCAGCACACAACATCGATGACAAGATGACGCAAGCATGATGATATGATCTCGTTCTAAAATTGGTCAAGTTAGTAAAATCAACTCATCTGATAAACATTAGCAAATTGAACTGCATATTGTTGATGCCATAGTTCAGCCTAATTTTCCACATTGGTCGAAAAATATAAATGTTAGGCATCTGAAAACAACTACTAGACGGATGATTAGAATAGTAGAAGTGAAATCTACAGTGATCAGCAAACCTAGATCACCCCTTTCTTTCCATCATACTCCTTACCCGTTGTAGAATACGTACAAACTCGTAAAACAATGAGAAATCGAAACCTGGTAAATTCTCGCCATCTGCAGCCAACTTCTGACTAGTAGAGAGAATGCATGGGTTCTGACAAATGAGGAGGTCAAAACCTCCAAACTTAGAAAACAAGTTCTCGAGCTTGCTAGTGGTCAGCCTCTGTATGCCGTCAATCTGCATCAATTCCCCAGTTTGCTCACTATTACCCCACCATCGCCTTAGAATTCTGCGTCTTGTTTCCGAGGTCTCTATGGAGACTACACCTTTCAAACGGATGCCAAGCCGATGCAAGGCTACTTCGGCTCCGCCGATTCCACTAAAAATGGATAGCACAGTCAGTCCATCAGGGAACATCGACTTTAACACAGATAGATGATACCCTAAGACATCTGTCTGGAAACAGTGCCTAAGGGATTCCAGTCTCTCATTTAAGTTAATGTCATCAAAATGAGTATGATTTAGCGGGTAGCCAAGGATGGATTCCAAATGGTGAGGCTCTACCGGTGCCAATTTGTATTGACCAACCCAAATAAGGTTTCGGGCTCGACAGTGATGAAGGATGTCCCTTTGCTGTTCAGACGAAAGCAACCCTCGCGAATCTGTCAGAACTCTACCAAGTCTATCACACAAAGGCGACAGGCCACTTGTTTCAGGATTAATGCAGCTCAACTGTTTCCGTGTATCCCATGATGGCCACCATCTTTTTGTATGTGGCATTGCATTCTCGATGGTCATTGGCGGCTTGGGTAGTATATGAGATCTATTTTCTGTTGGAAGGTTGTGCACGTAGCCTTCCTTCCTAGTCAATGCGGAAAAGTACTGACTATTCACAAATTCAGGCTCAAGCGCATACAAGAACTGAGAAACTTTTGCCCAAGACTCCTGAGAAAGGTTGACGACACTCCCATAAAAGAAATATGGAGGTTTTGCTACCACTTGGTCAAGGCCTTTGGAAGGATTCGATCCGAATGATTTCTTTGTGACGATTCCAGTGTATTCAGTGCCGGCTTTTCGTTCAGACCATGTAGATCCGAGGCAAGAGCTAGAGTCATCAGTAGACTCTCGCTTTGGCCTTTTCCCCTTACGAATGTCCTCAAAGTCAAATCGCCTGCAGTTAGATACAGCATCTGGAAAGTCATCAAAATTCTCTTCTTTTGGCCTCTTTCCTTGAAGACCATCCCTGTTGTCATAACTAGACTGTGATGAGGCATCTGCACCAAAATCCTCGGTTTTTACAGTTGTAAGACCATATGAGTTGCTTCTCACGTGATTCTTCATCTCTATACCATGATATTCTTCATAGTTTGTGATATGCCGGTAATTTTCACGGAAACAAGAAGAAGAATGCTGCACCAAACAAACAAAACAGTGAACTCATATTTCAGAACAGATCATTAATACAAGTTTCCACTGGCATGTCAGCGACCAAGTAATGTTCAAAATCCAAGAATCGATACGTTGTTCTTCCCTCAGGGACACAACTCTGAACATGCTCTAACAGAATTAAAAGGCAACAAAACCAAATCCAAAGTTAAGAAAGTGGTGATCTAACTGCATGAGGAACATCTTTTAAACATAATCTTTCTGTTCATTCGTCCAAACAAGAGGGTAAACTTAAACAAAATAAAATGAACATTAGAAAATCAAATCACCTTATCTTTCTGAACAAACTTTCCCGCAAGTGGACCAGCAAGAATTGACTCAGCAAGTTCATCAATTGAAACTTCCGTACCTGAAAGGAAAAAGATATCTCAATGGTTAGCATGCATATGGGGTGACATGTGACAGCCAATTGAAAAGTCAGTTTGATTGATACATTGACTTTCAACAGGATCAGCATATTAGCTGGCTAACGACAAAGATATTAACCTCCTGAATATTGCATCTGGTGTTATCTGAAAGGAAAGAAGAAAAGTATAGAAACATTTCACACCCACAAGGACCAGACAAAATGGTTATCCAATCTTGGGTTGGAAGACTAAAGCCAAGTGTCAGCAAATAGGCTCCAGGGGGAAAAAGAGGCAGAATTGTGCTTTTAGTGCACATGGTTCTGGATGCTTCACACTACCTGAGTCCAGGGAGAGAACTCATAGGCTGATATATAAGATGAGCCCACGAAAGGGACATCCAAATTTTGATCTAGCATAAAATTCAGACTCAGGCCAGATTTTTAATAAGCCCGCCCCATGGATCCCAATCACCTGTCATGAGATTCCGTTCTTTCAATTTCCACCTAAACTATACTCACATGTCAAAGCATTGAGAAAGCCTTTTCAAAACGTTTTTTTCCAAATTAAACATGTTTATCTTCGCCTAACTTCAATACTTTCATAAATGTCGTTCACAAACTGCTCACCGAATCTCTCAAATGCAGATGACACTTCATTCTCAGAGAAACCCATTTCAAGCAACCTGAGTGTCTTATCCATAGTCCCGAACAATTTCTCATCATTATTCTCCTGCAGAAAACATTATTAAAGCAGCACAAATCAATGCCGAGGAAAAAAAAACTGTAATAAATATGTCAGACATGTTGAATGTGATAAAGACACCTAGATCTGCAGCTTTAAATCTCTAAATTCCAACTTGTGGTTTCTACATGGTTCATAAAAACACGATACCATCATAATCCCGATTGATTTGGTTTAGAGTTGGGCTGTTACAATACAAAATATAACAATATGCAGCAGCATATATCTATTAAATATATGACTAACAGGGCCAAGCACGACACTTAAAAGTGCAAAATGACACATACAGATGATGCACAACAATGTTGAACTCTTTGCTGTTCATGGGAGAGGATGTAGAGTACTCAACACAGCTTTAAAGGGACAAGGAGAATACTCGCAGAGGTCCTCATTGCACCAATCACATTCGCTAATCTTTGCCATAAGCATCAGATTAATATATTGATGACTCTATCGCTAAATAACCACAAAAAACAATTTCCTACTGTTGAAACAACTTTTCCTTCCACAAATTTATGTAAGAAATGTTAACAAAAACTTATTTCAAGCACTCATCTTTAAGCTTCCCCTCGCGTGTACACCGAACCTTACACATGAGACATGAGATGCGGATTTAACAACTGGGGGACAAACAGGAGTAATAAACATACTAACAAAAGAGTGTCAAGATTTGAACTTTCGACCCAAAGTCAATTGTCATGTTGAACCACCATTTTTTCCAAAACCCCGATCTGTCAGACAACGTGATCTATATGGTATATATCTTAACGAATACATAGCAATCGAGCATCTAATCTTGCATAAAAACTTCACCTCAATATTATCTTCATTGTTATTAGTTCTATCAGTTATGTCCTTTCTAAACTTTTCGGTTATTTGGGCAGCAACAATGAAGTCCACCATCTCATCAACGGTTGCATTTTCACCTATCAAAACCAAGAAAGAAGTCATCTAAACAAGAAAACAGCATAGGACCAGGAAATATAAGAAGACAAGTGCCATTGCTTCTTTGACCAAAAAAGAAAAGAGCCATTGCTTCCTACAGAAACTGTCCAATTGTCAGACAAGTTGCATACAAGAACATCTATAGGCAGAAAATGCTCAAGGATGTCATATATCTGGAAACTTACCTTGAAAGGGTCTGTGAAATGGTAAATGAATATGATTGAAAGAGAAAAAGCACTCGTCAAAATTAGCATCACATTAGCGGAGAACTAATTTGAGTGCTGAGAACAAGCATTTTATTGATAAACCATCTAGAAAGTGCCACAAATTTCAAAGATCCCAGAGTTAAATGGTGCATACTGCAAACAAAAGGGCGACGTCCATGTCTGAAAAGAGTTGAATCCTTGAAAAAACATAACTATGTACGAAAGAATTTTGTGTATGTATACACTAGCAACACCTTCCCTTCTGACTCAGGTTAACAATTGCTTGTAATCTCCATGGCAGAATATACGAAATTACTGTCTTCCAAATACAGTATAATCGTTTTTAACATTTTAGACCACAAAACTTGTGCTTTCATTAGATCTTATTTCCAGTAATTCTTTTTGTATGAGGGTAAGCTTCAGACACAGTGGGTATGCACCGTGCATACAGGTGCATTGCAGGCACATCCTTGGCGTGCTTGTGTGTGGGTACACAGGACATAGATAGATACGGATACGGATAAACCTAAAATGAAAAAAAAACATTCGTGCAAAAATAGATATTGTAGTGGTTTTGTTTCTTCTCGACAAGGATTTCAATTAAACCCATCGATAATTGCATTAATATTGCACGATGGAAAAGTGCAGCAGAAGTCCTAAACGTTTTTAACCACGGCTAATTGACCCATAAATGTATAAATTTTTGCAAATTGAGTCCTGTAAGCTTAATATTGGTCAATTTCTCACGGAATGAACATTTTCCAAAAAGGTTTAGGACTAAACTAACCAGAATTAAATGCTTACAACTCAATTGTCCAACTAAAATGTTCAGCACTTATTTGTGCTTATCCCATTGCACAACACTAATTTCTAATGCACTGACATCAAGAAGAACCTGGAAAGTGATTACTTCTTTTTCACATGAAGACAGCAATATCATGATGTAGAATAAACAGCACAAGAAAGAAAACATAAAGCGACCACAAAACTTTCAGGAAATTTTACGCACCAAGCCTAGCAAATGCAAAATCAATATCCTTCACAGAGAAATGCATCATCTGCAATGACGCCCTTTTTTCATCATAGACTCCCCCAACAAAGACAGATTCCTGCATGAGAGCAATAACAGAGTAAATGCAAATTCTATCTAATTTGAATATCATGAATAGAGGCGCATAACCATGACCAATATACCAGATCATAACATTATTGGATGGCAAGCTAAAGTACCAAGACAGTGGAGAGCGCTTAAAGTACCAGTTCCACAGCAGACTTACATTGTATCACTCAACCGTGGCATTAATATGGAAAAAAAAATCAGAAGTATCCAATCTAGATGATAATTGAAAATTTTTCAGTAATTCATAGGTAAAGGATAGATAGAGGCCAATTATTACTGCATGTTTTACCTCTTTTGGTTCGATAACTGTTGAAAGTTCTGCATGACTGGTCGCATCATCATCATCATCATCGAACAAGCAATCCAGCGAATCTGAAGATTCAGACTTTGATTTCTGATTACCCTAGTTAAGACAAAGCATGTCAACTTCAATAGAAGCTAAAACATCTATAGTTGATGAACATCATTTTCACATTTCTTCTTAAGACAATGGAAAATTCTCATTCCATATACTCGCATGGACAACAACCTCATAAGTCCTGGAACTAAGTCATGTACACAGTACTTCCTTATTTCCATTTATGTCACCTCGCTGATTGAACAAATAGATGGAGACTGAAATTGATCTCTGAGTAAAAAGAAGGGAACAATGTCCAGAAGTCTCTAAATAATGTATAGTTGGCTCATAATGTGCTTTGGGCGGTGCCGCTACCATAAAGTTTCTTGTGCTTTTGAGTCAAGCACCACAATCCAGTGGGGCAGAGTCTAAATACCATATATAAACATGCAATGGGACAGGAATGGTCGGCCAGGCCAGACTATCAGTCCACAGCATGCTCATTTCTGTGGAAAAGTCCAAGGCCTAAAAGATATTAGATTGGGAATGTCGTATGTGTCATCCATTCTTTAAAGCTTCTACAAGGATCAGCACTAGCAGATCCTAGAGATTTTCAGACGCCTGTCAGCTCTTCTGCCACCAGACATCAAGGAAAGTCGGCAAACATGCATGTGCACATTTGTACACAAACCCATGGTCTAATCAATCTTTCACAATATCTTTTCCACTCACAATTGGCATCCTCAGCATTCATTTTTGCACTCATCATCAGAAAAGCCATTATTAAATACTCATTTCCAGCATTTTTTTCTGCTACATATTACAATTTCAAGCTCATATTTAATGAAGAAAAACTTCCTTCAAAATGATAACTACATAGCGATGTGAAAGTTTCAAGTCATAATCAACAATTGATATACCTTGCTTTAAGCACTTTCATAAATCCCGACACAGAATTTAAGCAATTAAAAGAAGTCAATAGAGTTACCAATAGTCACCTTTGCAGTTTGGTGCTCATCACAACATGTGAATTTCACCACTCATTCTCCAGGAAATAAAGTCATGAGTAGATCAACTTAACCCTTTTATAAATATTTGGTAAGGGCTTATTTTTAGTGACTTGAAGAGGAAGTGTTCGCAGAGCAATGTAGGGGACTTGTTCAGGAGGAAAGCTAACAGGGTAAATATGAGAGAGCAGTATAAAGATGCAAACATTTTCCAAAGATTGATAAAATGCAAGTAACTAGAGAGCATAGATTGATAATATGCAAGTAACTAGGACATTTCGCTGTATTCATATGCAAAAAACCAAAGCAACAGAAAGACAAAGAAACAATCAAGTTTTAAGCCCGTTGAGCATAAAGCTAATGCTTTAGAAACTTCTGAAAATAAAGAACAAAATTTGAATACTCTTTGCTACACAAAGAACAGCACATCATTGAGATGTATATTATTTCACTTACTGAATATCCTATGAGAGTCTCTAGTATCAAGTCAACAGACTCGTCCCCCAGATTCCCACCTAAATCATGGAGAAGAAGCTCAAGCATCAAATGTCAGCGTAAGTATTCCTAGCACAAATCTGGCATGGTCATTAGTACATAAAAGATGAAAAAAAAAAAGAAGAAAAAAAACAGACATAGCAACTGATCCAAGGCAAAAGCCTGTAGCATACTTACAGTATTCAAATCTTTTTTTTCTAATTTTTTGGGTAAAGCGTTAGCTCAATCCTTTACCATTGCTCACAGGTACCCGAGACCTTTCAAATAGGATAACACGTGAGATTTAGAGTTACATAGTCTGACCACGTACATACCCCTTTCTCTAATTACTTTGTCAACAAGAGATGGTTTGAAGCCCATTCCGATGAAAAGCGATCTCAAATTGCTTCCAGATGAACTTGCGCCATCATTCTGTAACCATAAATGGAGAGAAATCATGAATCCTGGTATAGCAAGGCTAGCAGATAACGAAGAAGTTGAAAACGTAAGAAGATAAATGGACATAGTGGACAAAATAGAAACTGAAGAACTATGACGTTGCTTATTGACAGAGATCGACCTCGGTGCAGTCCTAGTATAAAGAGGGTGAGGAAGGAGAGAAAAGGGTCAATTATAGTTTTAGGCTTTTAACCCTGACAATCCCACGGGAAAGGCCAGAAAATTTGACATGGTTATTTCATTTAGGACTTAACAAAAGTACTCTATTGCAGTGTATTTCCTTGACAATAAATTTCAGCTCAGTTCAGGGGACCTTAAATAATAGAGATATATACCCAAATCGGGTCTTAGAAATGCGTAGCCGAATAAAGATGAGCAGCAGCAAAATGGAAAATGAGACGGGTGCAGGGTGAAATATATATTCGTAATAGCAAGGCCATACCCCCGTATGCCTCGCATAGATGGTCTGCGGCGGTAACTCCACACCCAAAACCTCGGGCTTTGGCACTACATCTCCGGTTGCTCCATGATCAAAGGCACTATCCACATAATTAGGTAAGTCGCCCTACAAAAAAAGTTAATAAGCACATACAGCATGAGCAAAATTCAACTCTACCATTCTCGTTGGACAGCACAGTAAACGATTACGATACTAACCATTTGAAGTATTCCAGTGGAGGGCAACCTAGGATGAAAAGATACTCTTAATCACCACGAGCCGCCGGCCATGCGTCACCTTGAACCGACCACGAAATCAGCTTAAAATTGAAAAAAAAAAAAAAACTCTCCAAAGAAGCAAAACAACAAGTCTCGTGCTAGGAATTTAAACACAACCATAACCCACCATGCAGCTCCGAAACGTAAATGCAGCACTTTCGAGAACACGAAATCTCACTTCTGAATTGCCAATGAAAAGGGGAAAATCCTAACGATCCAGCCGCAGGCAATTATCATGCAGGAGTTTCCCGAAGAGCAGTTCGCTCCCCCCAGTTTAATTAGGCCAACGCATGAAATTCCACGAGAGAACGCACACTCCACACCACAAGACGATCAGCAGTAAGAAAAACAAAAAAAAACTGCAGATTACAGCTGATTCCCGAGCTGATCGCGCGGGAAAGAGATGAACTAATCACACCGAAGCACGAAGAATCGGGAGAAACGGACGATCGGACCAAAGGAAAAGAGCAGCGGGAAGAAGCCGCGCACGCCTAGGGAATGCGGACGGAAAACAAGGACGGGGAGCATGCCTGGCCGACGATTCTCACCGGAGAGTCCTGTACGGGCGGCGGCGGCGGCGGCGGCGCGCGGCGGAGGGCTCGTCGGGATTGGCGGTCTCCGCGCTGAGGCCGACGCGAGACTCGGAGGGGGACTGCGAGAGCGAGCGAAAAGCGAGAGAGTTGGAGCGAGCAATGGTGGTGAGGTGTCAGCTTTTGAAACGGAACGAGCGTCCGCACGGAAACCGTCAGCCAGTGAAAAACAAAAAAAACAAAAACAAACGCGCTCGGCGTCCCTGGTACGGCCGATTTGTTTTTGCGGAATTCCTAAACTACCCCCTAGAGGAAGCGACAGCGGGTTGAGCCCCCTGGTAATTTCGTCCTTTCGGCTCCGTGACCATTGTCGCCGTTTCGGGCAGATTCCATTTCAACAGTGACCGAGATCGATCGTACTTGTCGGCGGTAATTTAACTTCACGACCGGACCGCAAGGGCGCGACCGGTAATCATTCTGCTCTAGAAATTAATTTTCGAAATTCTTGCCAAAAATTAATTTTTAGAGGAGAAATCTGCTTAATAAAACATGATTAATTCTGCTTCAGAAATTGATTTCTGGAACAGAAATTGATTTCTGGAACAGAAATCTTTTTTTATTTTTTTATTTTTTTTGGCACATAAAAAAAATAAATTTCACTCAAAGTGGGTGCCCAAAGGTATTCTCAACCATTTTGTGAATTTTGAAATTTTTGATTTTTTGATTTTTTGGGCATCTCAAAAAAATTAAATTTCACTTAAAGTGGGTGCCCAAAGGTATTCTAAGCCATTTTGTGAAGTTATGAAATTTTTGATTTTTTTTTGCACCTCAAAAAAATTAAATTTCACTCAAAGTGGGTGCATAAAAGTATTCTAAGCTATTTTGTGAAGTTTTGAATTTTTTTATTTTTTTGGGCACCTCAAAAAAATTAAATTTTGCTCAAAGTGGGTGCCCAAAGGTATTCTAAGCCATTTTGTGAAGTTTTGAAATTTTTGATTTTTTTGGGCACCTCAAAAAAATTAAATTTCACTCAAAATGGATGCCCAAAGGTATTCTAAGTCATTTTGTGAAGTTTTGAATTTTTTTTGATTTTTTGGGCATCTCAAAAAAATTAAATTTCACTCAAAGTGGGTGCCCAAAGGTATTCTAAGCCATTTTGTGAAGTTATGAAATTTTTGATTTTTTTGGGCACCTCAAAAATATTAAATTTCACTCAAAGTGGGTGCGTAAAAGTATTCTAAGCTATTTTGTGAAGTTTTGAATTTTTTTATTTTTTTGGGCACCTCAAAAAAATTAAATTTTGCTCAAAGTGGGTGCCCAAAGATATTCTAAGCCATTTTGTGAAGTTTTAAATTTTTTTTATTTTTTTATTTTTTTGGGCACCTCAAAAAAATTAAATTTCACTCAAAGTGGGTGCCCAAAGGTATTCTAAGCCATTTTGTGAAGTTTTGAAATTTTTGATTTTTTGAATTTTTTGGGCACCTCAAAAAAATTAAATTTCACTCAAAGTGGATGCCCAAAGGTATTCTAAGTCATTTTGTGAAGTTTTGAATTTTTTTTTATTTTTTTGAGCACCTCAAAAAAATTAAATTTCACTCAAAGTGGGTGCCCAAAGGTATTCTAAGCCATTTTGTGAAGTTTTGAAATTTTTGATTTTTTTGGGCACCTCAAAAAAATTAAATTTCACTCAAAGTGGGTGCTCAAAGGTATTCTAAGCTATTTTGTGAAGTTTTGAACTTTTTGATTTTTTGATTTTTTTTGGGCACCTCAAAAATATTAAATTTCACTTAAAATGGGTGACCAAAGGTATTTCTAAGCCATTTTGTGAAATTTTGAAATTTTTGATTTTTTTATATTTTTTGAAAAAAATTCACCAATTTTCCTACCTTCCCGAAATCTAACTTTTTTATTTTTAGGAAATTTTTGTGAATTTTTCTGGAATTTTTCAATTTTTATGCATTTTCTGAAAAAAAAAATTAGTGAGAAAAAGAGAGAAAATAAGGAGAATGCATTCTGAAAGAGAAAAGCTACAAAAAGTAGCTTCTCTTTTTCTTGCCCAAAACTCATTTTGGAATCAAAAATGCAATCTGGAATCAAGAATGCATTCTGGAATCAAGTATTTTTAACAAACGCATTTTTATTCCAGAATGCAAAAATTGCTCCAGAATGCATTCCGGAAATTTTTTAACAAACACATTTCTGTTCCGAAATCCATTCTGGAGCAGAATTTTTACTCCAGAATGGATTCCATGCACGCCCTAACTTGTCTACAGTTGTAATTAGGAACTTACTTTTCCGAGCAATAGTAATCTATCTATAAAGTTCATACTACGAATATGCTAACGCTCGACAATTAACCGATAGGATAATAAAATTATCGGAAGTGATGGCAATTTCGATTAGTAATTATCCTTACCGATTGATATTGTCTTGACAAGCCTTTTGTAAATGACGACTCGGTGACCATCATTTACCGTAAAGTCTCGTAAGATTAACAATCGTGTCTTTGACTTAATCATAAATCTCGTGTTTCCTTATCTATTAACTTAATTCCACGACCGTAACATCCCTTCACGGTTGCCAAACCTGAAGTCCCCATTGGTTAGTAATTATTCTCATGCCTTATCTTTCTTAATCAGTAGTAACATCGGCACTCTTATAATTAGCAATTTTCCTTAAATGCAAGTCTCCGTCATTTCAAAATCATTTGACCGTTGAAATTTTTCCTTTTGACCCAAATGTTCAAGATTACATACGGCGTCGATCTTGTAAATTGTTGGACTTGACCATAAAATTTTCCCTTATCTACGACTTCCATTTCGAAATCCAGAGAATGAAAACATATAATCTCAATTTGAAAAAATTATGAAAATTTTGGTGTGATCCTACACGTCGATACGCACCATCCTCTCGATCAAAGATCCTAGTTCCGTTCCTGCCATTGCCACAGCTTGCTCCGACACATTCATGAGCAAGAGCTCGAACGCAAATGCCCACATTTGCCATCATCGAATAAACTGCAGAAGTAATTGTCTTGCACCCAACTTCCATCATCATCGCTATCGTCCGACAATTCTCACGGAAATGCACAGAAGCATTGTCAACATCTTAATGTAAGGGCAGGACTTGACATAAAGAACTCCCCATTTCCGTGGACTTCAGGACAACTTGTTCGCCTGTATGGTTGACTAAGATCAGCTAGTAACATCAGTTCAGCAATTATACAGTCAGTAGATAGACACACACACACACACACACACACACACACATATATATATATATATATAGAGAGAGAGAGAGAGATTATAGAATGCTAAAGAGAGAGGACCTTGAGAGATATGATTAGCACTGAACAAACTACTCCAGAAAAGCTACATTAAGTCAACACAACCGGAAGATCCAAAAGGTAAGTGGCAAGAAAAGAAAATCTGTTGTATCTTTTGATATATTGTTAGAAAGAAGCTTGAAAACGCAAAAGTATGCGTCCCCCCATGATTCTGAAGCGGGAACCACCCCCACCCCCCCCCCCCCCCCGCCCCACAAAAAAAAGAGCGAAAACATCAATTAGACTTTCGACCAATACAATTTAATCGCAGCAAATGCAACGGGGGGTTAAAAGAACGACAGGAACAATCTAAAACGGACACTTCAATAATCATGACACTGAATGCATCATCGGGGCTCAGGACGATGGCAACCGCATATGCGTGCTCCTAGAGGGTAAAATATTTCGAATCAATATTTCAAATCGCGAAAATCTCTCTGTGATCATTTTCGTGGACCGCCTTTGGAAGCACCTTCTCTTTCTGCCTGGAGCACTCTAGGATCAAGTGGAATTGTCCCCACAGTTAAAGAACTCGAAGATTCATTGAATCCATTGACTTTAACAGGCATTGAACCAACAGTGACGACTTCCATTTGCGCAGTTTCGACTTTGGCAGCTCCAGTGGCACTGCCCATATATGCCTGATCAGCCTGCTTTGGGTTGATGGTGAGCGAACCAATCTTCAGACTAGATACTCCATCATCTTTGTGTTCCAGTAATTTCTGCTCATCAGATCTTCCAGTAGTAGCACTTCCACCGGCAACATTGGTATTTAGAAAGACCTGCTCAGTATCCGACATGGGATTCTTCCTCATACTGTTTAGGTCTTTCGGCTCAATAATTTTCCCTTCACGTTGGGGCTCATTGACGATATTATACAATCTCCGCGGAGGTTCTAAGGTAGGTACGGCAAATGTAGAGTGAAAACTCCTCATTAGTAGCCTAGCTCTCTCTTCCTGCATCATTTTCTGCCGATTTTCGTAGTACATAAAGTCATCCAGTAAAGATGTCTTCAAGCTATGATTCTTGAATATTTTAAGCATCTCCAGACCCTGCTTATGCATAATCTGCACAAAATTCGTATCAAGAATGAGCACCATGTTTTGTTGACAATACCTGACACAGAACTACGGAAATAAACCTGTAAGAAAATATGGGATCTACAAGCAACAAAGTTAAGCAAAACGATATGGTCCGGTCTAGATGCCCTATGGCCAGTGGAATGTAAACAAGCAAGTACACCTACAAACAATGCCCTCACCATATATTAAGTGCCTCCAAATAAATATTTTAGCGCATTCATTTGCAATTGCTTTTATATAAACCAGGAGCGTTATATGAATACGATGATGGAACTTAGCTATGAAGAAGAAAATTCATCAAGCCATCGAGACCAAGACACGAGACGGGTTAACAGAGGAAGAGAAAGAAATACAACTACAACCTGTGTAACCTGTTATTTGACAACAAGAAAAGGGGCCACTGTCTAGCAGTTAATAGGAAGTAAGATATACGGCCAGGAGAAACATAATACCTCTTGCGTATCCCTGCTATTAGTGACTGGCTTGTTCTCATTGTTCTCTAAGATGATATGCCTAAAGGCACCATTTTGCACATCTTGAATGATGTGCCACTTGACATCAAAGCTGCCAGTCCATTTATCTTGTTGCCAAAAGTCCATATCCCTCTGAAAATCCACTGGTCCAACCATCTCTGCAACACCACAGAATTGACCGCTGGCATTAACCTGCAAAAGGGCTCTAATCAGCACTGCTAAATAAGAAGTCCGGTTGGGGGTTGGGACATTCCGGTAGAAATCCGTCGGCAAAGCGCTCAAAGAAAAGAAAAACTAACAGGTATTAAGACAACTTTGACATTTGAAAAGAAAACGAAACTGGGAAATTCCTCAAGACAATGTGCAGCTCACCGAGAAAAATAAGAAGATAGGGCAGCTTTTTCTTTTCTCTGCAGCTATCTTCTGTGCATCGTCATAAGCACTCTGCAGCTTCTTGTTTCCATGAGGAGTGGACGACCAAACACTATACTTTATGCTCCTGTGCACATCATCCTCGCTGTATGACTTTATCACAAAGAACTTGGCATCCTCATAGTCAACAGAGAAATCATCTTTATTATTATACTGGTCGGTATCAATAATGATCATCCCCTGCGCATTACTATCTCCTGCCTTGGTTGTGTACGCTCTAACAGCCAGCTGACTTTTAGATCTGCTGGTTCGAGGACCCCTATTTTGTTCACCCTGAGCATCTAAAGGGCCACTAGCATTTTCCTGCCCTCTGCCAAGATGTAATCTCGGTCGAGGTTTTTCCACTGCACCCCATCCATAAGCACTTGAACCAAAGTCAGAAAAACCAACCTTTAGCTGGCTACGGTAAGACGGGACCTTGCCACTAAAGTTACTATCTACATGCTGAATGGTGCTGGATGTGGTTCTACCCTGCACAGAGAGAAGAAAATTTAGACCAGAAAAGACACTGGCAATGCAGGGACACCCTGCAAGGTGCTTTTCTCAAATTACAAGTCCATCAGCAGCAAGAAACGGCACTCGCCTGATATACTCGTGATGAAGTAGAATTTGAAACACTTGCAGAAGAAACGCTTCCATAGGTGACAGTTGGTTTTCCATGACCAGCATTCTCTCTCGAAGCTTCCGAAGGCCTGTTAAGAGAGTTCGCCGGATTGGAAGAATTTTTGGCAGAGTTCCTACCGAACGCTGTTGATGCAGAGCCACCGTTATTTTTTAAACCTCTTGCATCAGGTCTAGAGATAGTCCCAGCCCCCGGGTGTGACAAGGCTTCAGGAGAATTGACATCCGGTTGAACAAGAATGGGAATATAGGCAGGTGAAGAAGCAGAATTATGGTAAGGGGATAAAGGGTAGTACTGTTGGGCCCCCACAAATGGGCCTTCAACACCTATCACAGCACCAGGTATGTAAGGGTTGTATGGGTTGTATGGAGACTCCGCATAGCCATAGCTAGGTGAATAATATACATAAGGCAAACTTTCAGATTGTACACCCTGCAGCAGCCCGAGCTCAAGTCAGCACAATGTATGAAGAGATAGCATTCTAGCTTTATTTCATTTGTTTCCTACTTTCCCTGACTGGAAGCAGAGTGAACAGGTAGAGTAGGAAGGAGGGAAGAACTTACAGTATATTGGACATCAGGACCATCTACACCAAAAACTCTATTATGGTCCTCCCAATCATTTGGTGTTCCAAATCCTGGATATTCGGAGCAGAAGCAGTTCACACGTTAGCAACCACCAAAAGCAATGGCAATCGGCATGTAACAACAGATGGATTTAAGTGTCACCTGTACAATAATAACCATAGTTGGCGGTGGGATAATACATGCCCTGATCAACAACAAACTCAGGGGCTCCTTCATTATACATGCTTTCTACTCGTTCAAAATGTGGATTTGCAATCAGCTGATTGGTTTCGGTATTTTGAATCTGGAAGAAAGAAATAAGCATAAGTATAATGCGAATGCACAAGAATCCTAACAGCACTGTCAGATATGAAGGAGTGCATATCATAATAATAAGAATAAAATTTTTATTCGACATTTGAATGACAGTAGCAAGATAAATCCATGGAGCTCAAGTACCAGATAAGTTTCTGCATTCCCACGGTCATTGATATTGTGCATATCCATCCCAGAACTGCGACCTGCGTAGCAGAGGACAGGATAAAAAATAAGCACACACTAACTCTCGACAACTTGAACAGCAAAGAAAAGGAGTTAAGAATTGTCATATTTAAACAGGCTCATTCACACAGATAATAACGAAAGCTACCGGGAGAAGCCAAGTCGCACGAACTTCTACCGAGTCAAACAAGTATCAATTCCGACCCAAAAAAGAGAAAATAAAAAGACAAGCATCGACAACTGGAACAAATTCCCAGAGAAAGATGAACGAGTCCCGCCCAGTCAAGTCATACCCCATGCCCAGGTAGGAAATGCCAGCGCAAAGAGATACCAGAACACTGAATAAGAATCTTCAATTGAAAAAAAGCCCATTCCTTCTCGACATAGCATCAAAGTATTCCCACTGAAATTGGAGCCAGCAGATACTCCAGGGTCCGGACTCGCGAGCTAAATCCAAGATTAGTATCGTGAATTTAGCAGGTTCCAGGATGCAGAGGCAGCCCCATTCGAAACGCCCATTCGTTTTAAAAGCACGAAATAATCCTTCCAATTACACACCAACTATCTCCAGATCAAGGGGGAAAAAGAGACACAGAGAGAACCACATGGACCATAGAGAATCGAGACGAAGAAAAGACAGAACAAAAGCATAGAAGGGCCCTCCTGCTGCTAGCACAACCCGGAGATACTAAAGCAATTCACGTCTGCAATCCGAACCACTTCACAAAGCAAACCACGGGAATTCGTTACGCAGTCGGAGACTCTTTACACTGGTCCCGAGAATTCCCTCCAAAAACACAAACCTATTAGGAATTCGCATCCAACAATCGCCCCTACGCTTCAACACCACTCACAGCACACTGCGTCAACGACACTTCTTCACCGAGCTCTCACCACTCCAATTAGATAATTTCTCGATAAATCTCAAAATTAAACACCCCCCCCGAGCAAGCAGAAACAGACGGACCGACGCCCCGAAAAGCAGCTCGGAGAACTCCAGAAAGGCACGCACGCAGCCCCCCCTCAAACGCAAGCGCAAGCGAGCGCGCCCCCCCGCATAGATCCCCCAACCCTCGCCGGACGCGAATTCGATTCGCCACGCCACGCCACGAATTCGAGCTCACGGCGCAAACGGCGACCGCTCGCAAACGACAGCCAACAGACACGCGCGCTCGACCTAGGAGAGGCACTCACCGGAGAGCGGAGGAGGGAGGGGCGAAAGGGGGCGGAAATCAGGCGGCGCTCGACCTAGGAGCTCCCTGGAGGCCGGAGATGGAGGAATCGACGAAGATTCGGGGCCCCAGCGACATCCTCCGGCCCACGGTTTTCCCCCGCCTTGAACGCCGAACCAAGGAACGGGAAACCCTAGGGAATCGCCATGGGCGCGAGCTCGTAGAAGGAGGAGGAGGAGGAGGAGGAGGAGACGCGAGAGAAAGAAGAGAGGAGGAGGGAGAGGAGACGAGAGAGATGCCCGAGATGTGAGTCTGGGGAGGTGTGAATGTGTCATGCGAGAGCACCTTCTTCCCCTTTTTTTTCCCACCATCTTTTTTTTTCTCTTCCCTTTTTCATTTTTATTTAAAAAAAAAAGAAAAGAAGAAAGGAGGAGAAGAGGGGGGGAAATTTCTTTTAATTAAAGAATCCGAGATTTTTCTTTCGAAATTTGTTTTTTTCTTTCCCTTTGGGTTCGCGTTAAGGGACCCCCCCCACCCCGGCCCGGCAGGGGTAGAGGCCCGCGACGCACCGGATCCGCGCCGTTCGATCCCCGGGGGGCGGGGGCGGGGCCCGGGGGAAATGCCGAAAACGCCCTCGGGCGGGCGCCGGAATTGCGGCGCTGCCACCGGAGCGTGAAGGAGACTTGCGGAGCGAGGGAGGGATCGCTACCTCTCTCCTCTTATCCTTCGGCTTGCTACCTCTCTCTTCTTCTTCTTCTTCGCTTTTCTTTTTTTTTTTATTGGGGTTGCGGTGGCTCCGCGTCGACCGCCACGTGTCCGTCGGCGGACCCTCGCGAGCGCCTTGCTTGCTGTGCAAGGCAAAAAAAAACGGGGGATTTTCTTTCATTTTTTTTATTTTTATTTTCCGGGGAGCCTCAAGGGAAGGAAGGAAGGAAAGAAAAAAAAAGGAGGAGGAGGAGGGACGGAAATTGGAATCGAACTGAATTTTGGGTGACGCGGAGGAATTCAAAAGCCAACGCCAAAAGCAAAATGGATTTTTCTCCACTCCCCGTGGAGAAGGGGGGACGAGGAAATGTCAATGGCCTTTTCCCATTTTTCCCAAGGTATCCTGCCTCCTCCTCCTTTTCCTCCTTTTTCTCCTTTTTCCCTTTTCCTTTTTCCTTTTTTTGGCCTGTTGTCGGGGGGCGTGACACGAGATGACCGGCCCCGGATCACGTCACCGGTCGATATGGTGCGCTTTACGGAGGGTTCCCCGCGCGCGCGGGGCCGAATCGTATCGGGACCACGCCGGACGTTCCGCGTCGATAAGCGCCGTGCTCGGCGCGGTTGATTTAGAAAGGATAGGGCAGCGGGATAGCTACGCCGCAAGTGGAAAGAAGAGAAAAGGAATTTCGTAGCTATCTGTTTTGATTCGGCTCCACGGACGAGTTCCTTATTTTAACGTGCATGTTCTAGGGAGAGAGAATACCCTATTGAAGTTTTAAGTTCTAATGATCTCGAAATCCGAACGAGTATTGAGGTGAAAGCTTTTTAGGGACATGCTTAGATCTAAAGAAAAGGATTTATGGCGATCAGTTATGATTTTATTCGAATGCCAAAAAAATAAATTATAACATATATATATATGAATGTGTTTTGATTTTTTTAACAATAGATAAAAAAAAATTATCGTACGTATAGGAGAAAAAAATTGTCTATTGGTACACAAGTCCCTCCTAATTTGTACTTATCTGGACAAATTCAAAGGGCTTTAAATTACGCGTGAAAATGACCTTATCCATCCTTCTTAATTTATTCTAAAATCCCTTCTAATCTTTTGCCTACGCCCAAATATTTTTTACAATTATTTCCTCTTTCGCTCCCAATCCTTCCCACCAACCCATTGGCATTGGATGAGCTTCCTTAGCGCTCAAGGAATCGGAAGAGTCTTCCGTGCTTATTGCTTCGTCCCGGATAAGAAGAAGATCGACGCGATTTCGACACGGCCAGCCTTAATTTTGCAATCTCTAAACCCCGGCCCCCCCCCCGCCACCTCGAGAAATCGACACGTTAAGATTCGAGGGTCGTGATTTGTTTTTTTTAGATCTCCGAAACAGAATTCGAGCATTGCACGTTATGGTTAAAGCCGTGACGCGGCAATGCACGGGTCTATTGGAATCCTCGGTGATTTCGTGGGAAAAAAGGGGAAGTGTCTGATTGGAATCGCTACGAATTGGGCACCATAAAGCGAGATTAGTCGCCACTTTTTTTCACCTTCGCATGGGACCTGTCCTTCGTCTCTTGCTTTCGCCCGAAAGCAAAATTCCTTTCCCATTATGGATTAGGGTTTTGCTTTCCAACTTCGGTTTTGTTCGGATGTTCTTCGTGATGTCCTCGTGCTCTTGGAGCGGATCGCAGGAGGGATTGGAATTCCGCGGGACACGTGTGATTTGAGACTTTTTGGTTCGAGATGCGTTTGCGGGCGTGTTGACACGGGGCGTCGACGAGCCGATGCGTTAGAGGACGGCACGTGTCGCCGGGATCCACGGAGGACCCTCGGACCCCGACGGGGAAACCCCTATGTTCGAGGAACTCGACGGGGAATCCTCGGGACCCCCATAAAGCCTGGCGGGTAACCCGACGGGGAATGCTCGATGCGATGCACCCGACGGGGGCAATTCATCGTTGTCGCGATAGTCATTTAGAACCTTGAGGCCAATGGGGCAATGCGCCTTTCCGATTAACCAGATGGAAAACCCTCTTTGGACCGTCTCGGCCGATCCTGCTCTCTACTCCGATCGTAACACCGACTCGGCCGCAATAGGGCTGGCACCACACGATGGCCATTCCACTGGCTTTCTTGTTGGCCGGGTAAGTTAGCCCGTAAATTACCTCGGCCGAGAGTCTAGGTAAGCTTCGAAATTGTTGAGGAAAACTCCTACTAGTTTTGAAGTTGACAAAACATTCTATTTTTGTTGTAAAATCTGATACTTGTTCTGAACTTCTGATTCCAGGTATAAATGTATATACATATGAAAACTCAGAAAGAAGTTATTCAGACTTTATGAATGTGGAAATATAAGTCTTTTGATAACCCACAGAATCTAAGTTCTGAGATGTAGACGTAGAATTTATTCAGACGCAGATGCAGACACAGAATTTATTCAGACGCAGATGCAGACGCAGAATTTATTCAGACGCAGATGCAGACGCAGAATTTATTCAGACTCAGATGCAGACGCAGAATTTATTCAGACACAGATTCAGACGCAAAGTTCAGAACGAATTATAACAGCTAGTGATCTGGTATGGATTTCATAGAAGGAATGTTTTGATTGTTTCAAACTCAATCAAATTGATTGACAATCAAATATTACGACAAGAATGCATTTCAACGGACAAAGCTCTACTTATGAAAACCAAGATTCTGATTGTATGGGCGAACAGAATCAGCGGGATTCAGAATCTGTCATCTAACGGCTACTCAATCCTTTTTATACAAATCTGTCCACAGTAAAGATTGGAAGATAATCCTCTGGAGACTGTCCAACGGCTAGTTTGGAAGTAGAGGAGTATTTAAGGAGATCAACGAGCAGCAAGAAAGAATAACAGATTCAAGAATCAACAAGTCCAAAGTCTGAGCATACTCCTTTCATTTCTCTTGTTGTCCCGAGCCAAAATACTGAAATCTTGAGGGTTACTTTGTAAGAGTGACTGTGTGAGATAGAGAGTCTTATCATACACAAGAGTGATATCACTCAAAATCTGTAAATTCCTCTTGATTACATAGTGAAATCCAGCCGGTAGGCTATACGCGTGGGAGAGTGGACGTAGGCTTGCTATAAGCCGAACCACTATAAATTTGTGTGCAGATTCTCTATCCCTTATCTCTTACTTTCTGCACATCATAAGCTTCATCTGTCTTGCATCTGAACTTTATTCAGACCATTCTGTGATTTATCTTATTTCCGCATAAATATATTTAAAATTGTTTCAAGTCACCTATTCACCCCCCTCTAGGTGATTCCTGCTAGTCACATCAATTGGTATCAGAGCACGGTTGCTTGTTTATTGAAGTGTTTTACTTCTGAGCTAACGATCTCTATGGCTAGCTTTGGTGCTCCAGGGCTTATTGAAGGTCAGAGTAATAACAGGCCACCATATTTCGATGGCAAAGAATACAGCGTCTGGAAGAACAAGATGAAGGCATTCATAAAGTCAATCGATCATGCGTTATGGGATGTCATCATCAAAGGAGTCAAACCAAAATCCTCTGATTCAAAAGAAAAAGCAGACGAAAGCAAATCAGCAGATCCTCCTTTATCTCCAGCTGAAATCTCTAAAAGAGAAACTCTAGATTCTAAAGCAATTTATTCTCTTTATTGTGCTTTATCTCCTATTGAATATAAAAAGATTGCTGCCTGTGAATCTGCTAAAGAAATCTGGGATACTCTCTACATTACTTATGAAGGAACAGATCGAGCCAAGGAAACTCAAATCAATCTTCTACTTGGTCAATATGAATCCTTCAAACTGAAGCCTGAAGAATCAATTGCTGATATGTATGATAGGTTTACTGACATAGTAAACGGTCTTGCATATCAAGGACAACCAGTCCCAGATACATTGAAAGTCAACAAACTACTGAGAGGACTGACAAAGGAATGGGATAACATCAAAACATCTCTTCGTGAGACACAAAGGATCAAGCCTCTATCAGTGAATGAGTTAATTGGAACTCTTCAATCATATGAGACTGAGAAACGAAATGAGGAGAACGAAACCAGAGGTAACAAGTCAATTGCATTGAAAACTAACATTGATTCTGATGCAGATTCAGAAGATGAAAATGTTGATGATGAAGAATTAGCTCTCTTCATAAAGAAGTACAAAAGAATGAAAATCAGAGGAAGAAATCTCAAAGGGAAGAAGCCCTTTGAAAATAAGAGGTCTGTCGATGAGACAGAAAAATCAAAGGATGTGATATGCTTTCACTGTAGGAAACGTGGACATATCAAGCCTAACTGCCCACTCCTGAAAAAGAAAACAAAATTTGAGAAAGCAAAGAAGGCCTTGAAAGCAGAAACCTGGAGTGATACAGAATGTGAAGACAGCGATGAAGATATCTCAAACTTCTGTCTAATGGCAGAATCAGATTCAGACTCAGACTCTAATCCTAGAATGGAAATCGAGGTTACCACAAAAAGAAAAAGAAAGTGGTACCTAGACAGTGGATGCTCTAGACATATGACAGGAGATCCAAGCATATTTGTTGATTTACACAGTCTGAATGGTGGAAAAGTTTCCTTTGGAGGAAATACCAAAGGAAAAATAGTTGGCAAAGGAACAGTTGAAATTGGAGGACTTACAATCAATGATGTGTCATTGGTAAAAGGACTCAACTACAACCTGATAAGCATAAGCAAACTATGTGATACAGGTTTCAGAATAAACTTTCAAGAAAATACATGTTCAGGGACAAGCAAAGATTCTTCTCAAACATTTACAGGAAGAAGACATGGCAATATCTATCTTCTGGATGTCAAGTCAAACTCCACTCATTGTTTGATCTCAATCAAAGAAGATGAAAACCTATGGCACAGAAGGTTGGGACATATCAGTATGAAACAAATCTCAAAGGTCTCAAACAAGAAACTGGTTCGAGGTTTACCAGATCTGAATTACAGAAAAACAGAACTATGCAATGCATGCAGCCTAGGAAAGCAAGTAAGGA
Source organism: Syzygium malaccense (assembly GCA_031216405.1). NCBI lineage: Eukaryota > Viridiplantae > Streptophyta > Magnoliopsida > Myrtales > Myrtaceae > Syzygium > Syzygium malaccense. The sequence goes on from CM062260.1 coordinate 34,747,969, forward strand.
GCTCTTTTAAATCTATACATCAAGTTTCCACTAATCGTGCTTTGCAGCTACTTCATATGGATCTGTTTGGACCAACCAGAACTCAAAGTATTGGTGGTAAGAAATTTTGCTTAGTAATTGTTGATGACTTTACAAGATTCACTTGGGTGTTTTTTCTTGCTCATAAAAATGAGGCATTTTCATACTTTTCAAAATTTGCAAAAAGAGTTCAGAATGAAAAGGGCTATACTATTTCATACATTAAAACAGATCATGGGGGAGAATTTGAAAATCAAAATTTTTCAAACTTCTGTGAGGAAAATGGCATTCAACATAATTTCTCAACTCCATATACACCAGAACAAAATGGTGTTGTGGAAAGGAAAAATCGTTCTTTGCAAGAAATGGCAAGAACTCTTTTGATTGAAAGCAAGATTCCTTCTCATTTCTGGGCAGATGCTGTCTCTACAGCGTGTTATATCATAAACAGGATCTTTCTCAGACCTATAATTGAGAAAACCCCCTATGAGCTTTACAAAAGTAGGAAGCCCAGCATATCATACTTTCGTGTGTTTGGTTGTAAATGTTTTATTCTCAAAAATCCAAATGATCGCACTGGAAAGTTTGATGAGAAAGCAGATGAAGGAATCTTCCTTGGATATTCAACCACAAGCAAAGCATACAGAGTCTTCAACAAAAATTCTCAGACTGTGGAAGAATCAATGAACGTGAGGTTTGAAGAAAATATTCAGACTCACAAAGATGAATCTGAATCATTCTCCAACATTCAAGAGTCAACAGAGGATCATCAAGAATCTCAAAAAATTGAAGAATCCTCGAGAGAAAAGGGAAAGGACAAAATCCAGACTCAACCGGAAAATTCAGAGTCTGCAGATATTCAGAAGGAAAAATTTGATAAAAACTGGAAACATAAATCCAGTCATCCGAAGAATCTCATCATCGGAGAAATAGAAGATGGTATCAAGACAAGATCCAGACAAAGGGAAAACATCAGCAACTTAGCATTGATATCAGAAATAGAACCAAAAGAAGTTGAAGAAGCCTTATCAGATGAAAGCTGGTTAGAAGCTATGCAGGAGGAACTTCAGCAGTTCAGAATCAATGAAGTATGGGAGCTTGTGCCAAGACCCAAAAATTATCCAGTTATTGGAACAAAATGGGTATTCAGAAACAAACTGGACGATAAAGGGAAAGTCACAAGAAACAAAGCGAGACTAGTTGCAAAAGGCTATTCTCAAGAAGAAGGCATAGACTATGATGAGACTTATGCACCAGTTGCAAGGTTAGAAGCCATTCGGCTACTATTAGCTTATGCCTGTTTCCATAACTTTAAATTGTTTCAGATGGACGTGAAAAGTGCCTTCTTGAATGGATATATTAAAGAAGAAGTATATGTGGATCAACCACCTGGTTTCGAAGAACCAAAAAGGACTGATTATGTCTACAGACTCAAAAAGGCTCTTTACGGACTGAAACAGGCACCCAGAGCTTGGTACGAAAGGTTAAGTAACTTCCTTCTGCAAAATGAATTCACCAAAGGTAAGGTCGACACAACGTTGTTTGTTAAGAAAAAGGGTAAAGATTTTCTACTTGTTCAAATTTATGTTGATGATATAATCTTTGGATCCTCTAATGAATTACTCTGTAAGGAATTCTCTAAGGATATGCAGAACGAGTTCGAAATGAGCTTAATGGGAGAACTGACATTCTTTCTCGGCTTACAAGTAAAACAAACCAAAGATGGTATTTTCATCTGCCAAGAGAAGTATGCCAAGGAGATTATCAAGAAATTTGGACTGCAAAATGGTAAGAAAATAGATACTCCTATGTCCCACACATCCAAATTAGACAGAGATGAACAAGGTAAAAAGGTGGATCAGAAGATATACCGAAGCATGATAGGTTCATTACTATATCTTACTGCATCCAGACCTGACATACTTTTTAGTGTTTGTATGTGTGCAAGATTTCAATCAGATCCAAAGGAATCGCATCTCTCAGCAGTAAAAAGAATAATCAAATACATTGGCACTTATCCAATGCTAGGTCTTTGGTACTCCAAAGATTCAGATTTTACTCTCATTGGATATTCAGATGCAGATTTAGCCGGTTGTAAAGTGGACAGGAAAAGTACCACAGGGACTTGTCAGCTGCTTGGAAATAGGTTGGTATCTTGGTACTCAAAGAAACAAAATACAGTCGCTCTTTCCACAGCAGAAGCAGAATATGTAGCATTGGGAAGTTGCTGTGCACAGATTCTGTGGATGAAGCAACAGTTGAGCGATTTCGCTGTTGAAGAATCAAGTGTTGCAATCAGATGTGACAACACAAGTGCTATTAATTTGTCCAGAAATCCGATTCTTCACTCACGTGCAAAGCATATAGAAATCAAGCATCATTTCATTAGAGATCATGTTCAAAATGGTGATGTGAATATTCAATTCATTGATTCAAAGAACCAATTAGCTGATATATTCACCAAACCTCTTGACAAATCTTCATTTGAATATATTAGAACCATACTATGCATCACTTATCCATTCCCTTGAAGTGTTTACAGAAAGGAATTTTTCAGACTCAAGAGTTCTCGGTCTGAACATTTTTCAGACTCTCAACAAAGGTACGTACATAGTTTAAAATTTGGCGGGAATATTTCTGGCAAGATATCTTCACATTTGGAAGCAAATCGGGTACGTATCCTAATTTAACTAAATACTTATGCTTAGAATATTTTAATCATATTATTCTGATCTTTTGCGCTTCCAAAAATATATTTCTTTCCTACCTGATTGAGCCTATTTTTTACTTTGCAAAAATAACTTTTGCCTCTGTGACCCGTTCTATTCGTTTATAAACCTGTCCTACTCTTTTCAAAACCCTATCTGTACGTTTTTCGTCCTTCTCAAAACCCTCCGATATCCAGAGACTCTCCTCGTCTTCCTCCTACAAAGATCGGAACTTTCTGCTCTTAGAGTGATCAAAATGCCGTTCAAAAGGAGATCATCACGCATTCTGAACCAAGACTCTAAATCTACCGCACCAGCAGAGTTTATGGAGATATCAGATACAGAGTCAGAGCATCGTGAAGAACTCTCTGGGGAGACTCCACCAAAACGATCGTCTCCACCAAAATCCTCCGGTAAATCTGATTTTCGCTTTCGGAGTATTAAACACGTATGGGAAACGTATCAAAGGTTGAAAAAGTATAATGCCTCGGCATCGGTTCTTCATGAATGTCTGCGAGACAACAATCTCTTTTCTGAAGAACATCTTGTACAAAGTTACACTCTTTTTTGTTCCAAGCCTAAGGAAACTCCAGTAAATGCTGCTACAAGAGAGCCCTCTTCCAAAAAGGGCAAGGAGAAAATTGGAGAATCCTCCACTCCTCCTGTACAGAAATCTGCTACTATTAGCCCTAAATCGAGAACAGCCTCGAAGTTTATTATTCCTGATGATGATGCTCGTCTCTTTGAAACTTTTGAGATGAAAGTAGGAGTAGCATCAGGTGTACCTGGTAAGGGTGGATTATTCAGAAGTTCGGAGCACAATCTTTGCTACAAATTGCTACTTGCTAGAGGGATTATAAACCACCGAACTGTGGACTTCGACTTTCTAGAGAAGGCTGACGTTTCAGTAAAACACCTGTTTCAACAATTAGGCATGTACGAATTTTGCCTTCAATCTGCAGATGTATTTGCTGAACTCACTGCCTATTTCTATTCAAATCTCTCTATCTTGTCGCCCAACTGGATCCAATTCACTGTTGGTGACAAGAAATTTGATCTCAAAGCTGAATTATTGGCAAAGATTATTGGAGTACAACACTACAAGTTTACTCCACTGGCAGTAGCTATTGAAGATGCTTCTAGGATTGCTTCTGAGAATCCTAACTTCACTCAAAGTTCCAATCGCCATCTCTCTTATTCTGACTTATCCAGAAGATCAATTATTTTGCACAAGATCATCATCAACTGCTTACGGCCCAAGGCAGCCTCCAAAACTGACCTGTCCAAATCAGAAATCAAGCTCATCTGGGCTATCTTGAAAGGTCAACATTTTTCTCTTCCTCACATCATCATATTTCACATGTACAGGACACTACATAAAGAGAAGGGACAACTACCGTATGGTGCCCTAATCTCTCGGATTTTCATGTTTCTTCAAATATCAATTCCTAATGAATTGCGTAAAAGTCCTGTTCCCTGTATGTTTGTTGGAGAAAGGATGATCTCCAAAATGAAACAGTTTGATGATGTAAAAAGTATACTAAAAGGAAAGGAGACTCATCAATCTGAAGCAAGATCCTCTGTAAAGTCTAGCATAAGAAAAACAGAACAAAAACAGAAGGCACATTCAGCAAGCAAGAAGACAGCTTCTTCGACCCCACTTAAAGTGTATAGCAAGAAAAGAAAGATTCTTCTGCATGATGAAAGTGACGAAGCAGAAGCAGAAAACACTGATACAGGTCGTGTTGATGCTCCAGAACATGTTTCTGAACCAACTCCTACAGAACATGTTACAGAAGATCCAGCACCTGTTCAGGGGGAGAATTCACGAGAAGCAACTATGGAGTTCGTTCAGCCTGAACCAGCTCATTTCCAAGATCAGTCTTCAGAAACTCAAAACATTCTCAGTATTCTGCTAGAAATTAAGGACAAGCAAGCTGCTTTGGAACAAGACATGAAAAATCTGAAGAAAATTGTTGAGGAAAACTACAACAATCAACGTCTTCAAGCAGCAGCAGATAAAGCAGAACTTGGGGAAGCCATTGCCCTGTGCTCATCCAATATGGATAAGGCTGTAGGGCAGTGCAGTTCGAAGATTGAGGAGGCTGTTTCTATTTTGGAAAATTTTCAACTGATTCGTACTCCGTCAAAACATTAGCCTGTTTTCACAAACATTCTTTCTCAAAAGTCTTATTTATTTTCATTTTTGGTCTGTAATTTAACTAACACTTCTTGTTAGACTATTTGCTCAATATATATAAATGCTTCCTATCATCTGTCATTTACTTTTTGTTGATGACAAAAAGGGGGAGAATTTATTTGATGCAGATTATATGCAGGCTATCTACAAAGAAAGAGAAGACACAGATATCAACAGAGTTTGCTCTCTCAAATTTAAATCTGTGATCCATGCGCTATATATGCTTACTTACTTCAAATTAAACTCAAATTGATTCAATCTGCAGAAAGTTTTGTCACCATCAAAAAGGGGGAGATTGTTGAGGAAAACTCCTACTAGTTTTGAAGTTGACAAAACATTCTATTTTTGTTGTAAAATCTAATACTTGTTCTGAACTTCTGATTCCAGGTATAAATGTATATACATATGAAAACTCAGAAAGAAGTTATTCAGACTTTATGAATGTGGAAATATAAGTCTTTTGATAACCCACAGAATCTAAGTTCTGAGATGTAGACGCAGAATTTATTCAGACGCAGATGCAGACACAAAATTTATTCAGACGCAGATGCAGACGCAGAATTTATTCAGACGCAGATGCAGACGCAGAATTTATTCAGACGCAGATGCAGACGCAGAATTTATTCAGACTCAGATGCAGACGCAGAATTTATTCAGACACAGATTCAGACGCAAAGTTCAGAACGAATTATAACAGCTAGTGATCTGGTATGGATTTCATAGAAGGAATGTTTTGATTGTTTCAAACTCAATCAAATTGATTGACAATCAAATATTACGACAAGAATGCATTTCAACGGACAAAGCTCTACTTATGGAAACCAAGATTCTGATTGTATGGGCGAACAGAATCAGCGGGATTCAGAATCTGTCATCTAACGGCTACTCAATCCTTTTTATACAAATCTGTCCACAGTAAAGATTGGAAGATAATCCTCTGGAGACTGTCCAACGGCTAGTTTGGAAGTAGAGGAGTATTTAAGGAGATCAACGAGCAGCAAGAAAGAATAACAGATTCAAGAATCAACAAGTCCAAAGTCTGAGCATACTCCTTTCATTTCTCTTGTTGTCCCGAGCCAAAATACTGAAATCTTGAGGGTTACTTTGTAAGAGTGACTGTGTGAGATAGAGAGTCCTATCATACACAAGAGTGATATCACTCAAAATCTGTAAATTCCTCTTGATTACATAGTGAAATCCAGCCGGTAGGCTGTACGCGTGGGAGAGTGGACGTAGGCTTGCTATAAGCCGAACCACTATAAATTTGTGTGCAGATTCTCTATCCCTTATCTCTTACTTTCTGCACATCATAAGCTTCATCTGTCTTGCATCTGAACTTTATTCAGACCATTCTGTGATTTATCTTATTTCCGCATAAATATATTTAAAATTGTTTCAAGTCACCTATTCACCCCCCTCTAGGTGATTCCTGCTAGTCACATCAGAAATCACCCATTTAGCCCGAGCTCCACTATAACTCTCCTTATACGCTTACTGACTCAAGTATCGAGGGGCCAATTCGAGTCGCAGAACTCGGAAATTTCTATGCCGTTATCTCTGCGCGCGGGTCGGGTTCGAGTTCCCGAATCTCGACCCGACGGGGCGAGCCAACTTGCGGATTTAACGGTACCGATCATTAAATGTCTCACCTACCAAAAGTTCCATAAAAAAGTTTCAATCTTTTAATTACCTGTTCAATAATAATTAAGCAAGAATACTAGAACAGCCCATGACGCAGCATCAAGTCGAAAGCAATAAAGCCATGTAAAACTTTTGAATTCATCTTTATCAAAATCCGAATGATGATGGGCCGAGCAATTAAAATGGCTGATTCCGATGCGGTAGAAAGTTCATTTTTCGTGTCACGTTTTTTTCACGTAAAGCGAACCTTTGAGACTATGTCGCCTCTTGAGGATGATAATCTTACCCGGTGATGCACGTGGCTGTCCGAATCTTTTCGACCAACTATAGTTCCCTAATTGACAAGGTCGTTGTCTGAACTTTGTGGTACGCCTGCGAGTGCTATTAGAAGACTTCCACGTTGGGAGATTTGGTGTGGATCATTTAGTATATCGTGTTTAGTCGATAACTCGATAATAAGTTTTTGAGTGAATGCGAGTTCGATGAGAGTACGTTTGTCTGTCGGAAAATGAATGATTTGGAAGACATTATCCTAAAAAATGATCAATTGCATCGTTTACAAAAATGAGTACACGGAAAAATATTTTCAATCATCCATAAAATATTGAGATATAAATTGTTATCGATAATGAAAATATTTTTCATCGACTGATTATTTTAATCGATCATTTTCAAGAAAATGTTTTTCAACTCATTTATTTTTTTCGCAAAACAAAAGGAGAATATTCGTTTCTAAGCCGAAGAGCCGTTTTCAAATAGCCGTCGATCGGACCCACTTTTCTGAAATTCTCTCCTTGTTTGGAACCGTATTGCACTCTTTTTTGTAACTTCTATTCAATTGAGAAATGGATTTTGATTGTCCGTCTTTTTTATTTGATATAATACTATTGCATATAGGGCACTCAATTAAATATATACAAGGCATCCTCATAGTGAACTCAAGCATCCGGAAAAAAAAAAAGCAAGAATATTTGATGAAAGAACCTATCATTAATAGGAAAGCTTTATATCTGAAAATTAATTCATCGAGTTGATGGTAACGTACCCGGATGTTACGATTATGCACTTGTTACGCAACAGCCCGAGTTCGTTCCCTATCATTAATCAAAGTCTTTCTATGTGATAGATTTTTCTTCCGCAACCTCACTTCCATAGTAAAGAGTAGCATTCGTGTAACAAACAAATAAGAGGGAGTAGCTCGGGGAAGCGATCGACCGTTCACCGACTGATCGTGGGATGGAATTTCATTGGTAATCGCGATTTGGCCGGATCAAAATTGTCATCGTATAAGGTAAAATTGAAGTTCCGACAGGTGGATGCAAAAGAGCATTTAGATTATAGCTCGCATGCGGGGAGAAAATTGTTAAGCTCCACAAAGGAATTATGTCAAGAAAGTCCCACGTCGGAGATCTAGGGCTGTCAATGTATGCTTCCCGCCCGAACCGGAGACACCGGGCTTCTGCTGCATATCGCAACAAAGATCTACAAAGGCATAGTCTCTGCCTGCGCAAGAACATAAATAGGCCTAATTCCAAAAAAAAAAAAAATCGTCCGCTTTAGATTGAGGGACAATTCTGTCCCAAACTTTTTTTTGCCTCGTAAAAAAATACCAACTTTAGATCGAAGAACAATTCTGACCTGAACTTTTTTTTGTCCCATAAAAAAGCACAAACTTTAGGTCGAGTGACAATTTTGGCTCCAATTGCTTTTTGTCTCATGAAAGTTTGTGATTTTTTATGAGACAAAAAGCAATTGGAGCCAAAATTATCACTCAAAATTTGTGCTTTTTTATGGAACAAAAAAAAGTTCGGGCCATAATTGTCCCTCGACTTAAAGTTTATGTTTTTTTTTGGAATTAACCCAACATAAATATGCCTAAAGCTGGGTTTGTTCTATCCAATAAAATAATTATTGCAAATGCAAGCTCGTTGCTGTTTAGAATTTAAATAGTTTATTTAAAGTTGCTTTATATTTTTTTAATTTTTCGTATCTTCCAAACCTCGGAGCATGATGCACTTTGACTCTATTAACTCTTGAACGGTCGAAGATTTCGCAACATGTAAATATCGATAAGTTGATATATGAAATTTCATAATTCTTAAGATCCGAGTAATATTTCACATTTCGAATGTTTTGACTTTTTAGAAGTGCCAACAAACAAACCCTAAATACACTGTCGAAGGAAAAAAATGCACAAGAAAATATCTTTAAAAATTTAATAAAGATTTAAAAAGTGTATCGGAAATAGTTACAGTATTTCGCAAGAAATATTGATTTTTTATAAAAAGATTTTAGGTGATTATCAACAAGTCAAAAAAGAAAAATATAAAAAAAATTGGGAAAATTTAAAAAAGGGGCCCGAAGTGAAATCATTTTCTCGAATAAAGACATGAAGTGAACTTATCTCATATAAAAATTTGAAGTGAATCATGTCTCAAATAAGCACCTAACCTCCCTAACTAAAGGGTATTTTCGTCTTTTATTTTTTTGAATTCTTTTCTTTTTTTCCTTTCATTTTTCCTTTTTCTGCTTTTTCCTTTTCCTTTCCTTTTTTTTTTCTTCTCTTTCCTCCGCCGGCCATCGCTGGGGCTAGCGGAGGCCGCTCTCGCCGGCATCGAGTGAGGGTCGCCCTCGCCCGCCTAACTCAGGCGAGGCGACCTTCGACAACCCAAGCAAGGGCAAGGTCGCCTCGCCGAGGCTAGCCCTTGCTCGACGCCGGAGAGGGAGGCCCTCGCCTGAGGTTGGCGGAGGTAAACAGCCAGGCACAGTGACGCTAGGAAGGGAAGAAGAAAAAAGGAAAAAGAAAGAGGAAAAAAAATAAAAGTAAGAAAAAATCAAAAAGATATACTTATAATTTTTTTTACTAAAATACCCCTTCTTCGGTGACGAAATAGTTACCAACCGGTCAAAAGTCCTTATTTGAAACGATTTGATTACTTCATACTCTTATTTGAAATTATTTAACTATTTAAAATTTTTATTTAAGATAATATCCACTTTAAACCTTTATTTAAGAAAATGAATCCGTCTTCAACTCCTATTTTAAATTTTCCCAAAAAAATTTAGGCACCACTTCCCCGTCTACCACGGTAAGCGAGTGAAAGAAGGAAGGAAAGAGAGGAAGCGAAGGCTGAATCGGAACCCGCTCGTCTTGCGCCGAAGCTCGCGGCGAGATCCTCCGATCGCCGCCGCCGTCCTCCTCCGATGGCCGCCGTGTACAGCCTCTTCATCATCAACAAATCCGGAGGCTTGATCTTCTACAAGGTACCGCTCCCCCTCCCTCCTCCTCCTCCGACGATGACGATGATGGTGACGACGAACCCGCGCAATCCGAAGATCACGCTTCGAATCTGTGGTGTTTAGGATTACGGATCTGCGGGGAGGATGGACACGAACGACAGCCTGAGGGTGGCGAGCCTGTGGCACTCGATGCACGCCATCTCCCAGCAGCTCTCCCCGACCGTCGGATGCACCGGGATCGAGCTCCTCGAGGCCGACACCTTCGATCTCCACTGCTTCCAGTCCCTTACTGGTGAGGATCTTGCGCTGTGAGATTCTTTGTTGTCTTACATTTCTTTACTTGGCGCTCATTTTGGGGTGTGTTGGTCATATCGTTGGTTGTTTCTGCAAACGCTGGAAGAACAAGTGGGTAAATCTTTTCTGCTTGTTTGAAGAATTGCTAGTTATTGCAGTTCCAATAGGGGAGGTAGACAGTTTGTGCAATGTCCGGACTTGAACCGGTAATTATTCGATTTCGCAGCATTGTGAATTCACGGGTGCGCTTCAATTTTAGAGAGATTTAAGTACCGATTTAGCCGCAATATGCAGATTTGCCATTGTGGAGATGATCTTCTGGTGTCCTATCATTGTCCCCTTTGGGATCATTTTGTTAACCTGCAAGGTTGGTTTTACAGATGTTTGCCCGTCGCTGTGCGTGCGAAAAAGAAGTAGAAATGGAACAGAGATGGTGAGATGTCGCTCGATAAGAAAATGCATCGGATTCCTCCATGGATGTTGTTGGGCACACATTATTGTCAATGAATTGTGATTCCTTTTTTTCTTCCCAGTTGACCTTCGTGCTGTTTTTGATTATTGAATGAACATGATCAAATCTTGGTCAAGAAGTTGTTGTTTGGATAGGACCAGGTTTTATAATAAGCTGGCTTTTTCGGAGTACATCATCACTAGTTACCTGTCCCAGTCGTCAGTTTAGTTTCGACCCTTGCAATAAGATATGGTAACATAGGGCACATTCCAGATTCTTTTAACGATGTTGGCAACTTGGAATGTTGGGGACTACACTTTTCTAGTAACTTGATTGTATCTTAAGCTTGAGGAGTCGTATAAATTTAGTAGGCCTTGCAAGGAGGTATGTCTATACTATTTCTGTTACCTTCATTTAGCATGTAAACAGTAACGGTCTGTAGCATTCTCTCGACCCTTGTGGGATGTGTTGCTTGGGTCAAGCACGATATGGACCTTGCAGTTGCCATTGAGATTGAATTTTTGTATTGAAATGTTTGTGCATGTGAAAGTGAAAATGACATGTGGTTTCAGTTGTTGAGCTCTCACATGGAATGAGATTGTTCTCTACCATGATTTACGAGCTTCCATTTTTTCCACTGAAGTTAATGCCGTAAGAATGTTCCCCTTTCAGGATATGAGTTTTTCTTAAGATCCTTTGATGCTTTCGACAAAAAGGGAAAAACCCTGCAACTTTTTGAATCTTAGATGCGCATAGGCTGAGTAGATGTTGGGCCGTCTTCTGAACAGTCAAATGTTAGGCAAGACATGTATTTCACCTCCATCGTTTTGGATTGGTCGATCAGCTTTAAGATTGATTAGAGTGGGTTAATCTATCCCCTTCTGTTCCTTCCTATTCATAATTGTTGATGGCCAGTGAGTGCCCTCCTTGTTCCTTATGGTATAGGTATTAACAGTGCTAGCTAATGTGTTCTCTCCGGTGACTGGCCGAAGGGAGGCGTCCTCTGTGGTTCAAACCTGTAGATTATCTGATACAAGTGCTGCTTCTGTTGTGCTTGTGCAGGGACGAAGTTTTTTGTCGTCTGCGAGCCTGGGACTCAGCATATGGAGGCTCTGTTGAAAGTCATCTACGAGCTGTACACGGACTATGTTCTGAAGAATCCCTTTTACGAGATGGAGATGCCAATTCGGTGCGAGCTCTTTGATCTCAACCTGTCACAGGCAGTGCAGAAAGATCGCGTGGCATTGTTGGGAAGATAGTGCACTTAGTTTTCCCTTTTCTGGCCGAAAAAAAGATAGCGTGCTTAGTTCATAGTTGATCTCTTTCTTCTTGAATGAAATTATATCTGAAGCATTGTGGTTGTGGTTAGCTTGATGAGAAGCATGTGTTCGGCTTAGCAAGAAATCTTTCTAACTAATTACGTTGGCGAGGATGGGTAACGATTTTCCTTGTTGAGAGACTCGAGACGAGGCCAAACGTGAGCATTGTAAATTGTTGGCTTTTTGCAAAAGCTTGCATTTAACTGAAGTTTTTCACCTGTAAATTCAGATTGACAGAGCACAATCACAACTTAACCGAGAGTAGTTATTGCAATTTGGTAAAATTCAGAGGTTGACAACAGTACGTCTAGGCTTCCCCTTCTTCCAAAAGAATGCTGTAGAATTCTGAATATTTTGCGGCATTATGATGATGGATTCGATAATTTATAATATTTGACAGGCGTAGATTTTTATTTCTCCCAGTCCATGACGTCCCAATCCGATTCATTTGTGCTGATGCTCTGCTTGGTTCGTAGAAAATTCGTAATTTGGATAAAAAATTTCTGAATTATGGTCGTTTCTATCTCTTACAAAAAAAATTTTTGTTAAAAAAGTCTTTATTAATCCCAGATTATGTCTAAATACTTATGTTTATAAGGAAAATACTTGCCATAGGGATAGGAAAGGTGAAAATTAGTATAAAAAAATAAAACTAAATGGTCGATTTTCTGCCACAAAAATAAAAAGACAAATCGAGTAGGATTTTCACATTTTCCTAGTTTCATGCGTTACGAAACTTAATCGTCTTTTGTCCGTAACTTCCAAACCCCATTCGTTCATTCTCCCACAAGGCTGCGTTACTTTGTTCCTACCCATTACAATCGCCTTTCAAGTGTGAACTCAAAAGAGTGTTAGAAGTTCCAGCGCAAGAAATGGACATATACTCTCACCTTTCATCGCCACTTCAATTCTGTTATGTTCGGAGTTAGGCCCAAGCATATGCATAACTTTCTAAAGCAGATGAATCTTCCTAGGTGCAACGGAAATCGGTGCCCTGAACATGTCATTTTTCTGATAGCCAACATCTACAATCTTGTTCATAATCAAGAAACGAAAGTATATTGAGCCCATTGTTGTGACACCGAAAGATTCTTACCCGAATGTTATCAGATGGAGTCTTGCTCCGGAATGCCACAGCATCCAATAAATTAAAACCTTGTGACAAAAATTGTTAGTTGAGATTACAAACCAGTTACACTCCACAGTTCCTTTCAACGGCTACATCTTAAACAATCTTTTACCTCGAGGCAAAGGCTGCTGCCCGATAGGAAATCAAGTAAGTCGGGATCAGACTTCCCTACCACGTTCACATGTGGGAACATTGATTTTTCATCTGTGCTGCAGTAACAACGAAAACTGCTCAGGGAAGGCACCCCGCAAAGTCGAAACGAGTTGAGGTGGCAACACCTGCCCTTTCAGGAGAACTTCTTGATGTCTTTCTATCAATGAGAAGACGAGTTGTTGGGTATCAACCTCCTCCAGAACGCCTATGTCGTATCATACAGACGAAAATCGATTAGCAAGATTATCACAAAGTTTATCCCAAGCATGAAAATTGTTAAACAGGAAAACAAACACCCCATGTACAAATCATTCCTCAGGTTAACCTTATGGTCACAATTCTTTGTACAGGCAACCACACCTCAAAGGTCAAAACTAGTTCCATTGAAATAATTGAAACATTTGCACACGAGAGACATCGCATCGTGCAAAAAAAAACCGTACTGGAATTTTTCCCAAAAAATATCTGAGGTTTCTCCGAGTGCAATCTGAATTCTATGCAGCCTGAGGGGGGGGGGTGGCGGGCGCAAGAACTAATATGCCTGCACTTGGCTGCCTCGCATACCACTTGCTTGCCAATCAACTAGATTTAGGAAGATGTTGGAGACGGATATTATGGGCTTAAAAAGTCCACTAGGCCCTTTAGCAAACCCTCAGTACCTATTCTCGGTCAAAACAAGCTAACTCACAAACCTTGAAGTTGATAGTACCTCCAAAAGAAGGCCTCAGAAAAGCAGCCATCGAGAGCAATATGACGATTCTACTTTACGGCTATCTAACAACCGCATGAGAGTTCTTAAGTTGTGATTATGATGAAAGAGTGGATGCTCCATCTCATCGAATTCAAATGTATGATAGTGGAATTCCATTGTAAGTGATTTAGACAATCAGGGTTGTGAAACATTTCAAGCAGATCAAGTTTCTAACTAAAACCATGAGTGTTTTCGCACAGCTTACAAGTAGAACACAGAACTTACCCAAATCAAGCTCAAGGTCTTCATTTTCAACGTCTCCCTCTTCAACGGCAATACCATCTTCAAGATCAATCGCAGCTTTGGCATATCTTTCCAGAAACTCTTCTTGAGTTTCTTCATGCTCATCATCATCCGAATCCTGGTACAATTTAGACACAGCTTATGGAGAAGGAAGCATTCTCTGAATAAATTTAGATAAAAAAAAATTCAAGTTACCCTTTAGCCAAGTAGAATTTTCATGTTATATAGTCCTCTCATAGATTATGCTGCTCTGTAAAACTTAAGTTGTAACAGTTGTGATTCAACTGGTTCAACATTGGTCCCAAGAAAAAAGCACTGTTCAAACAATTGAACATGCTATCCAATCTTGCATCAGTTATAAAGTCTCTGGAACTTAAACAAATAGTTATTTATTCTTTCGAGCAGCTTGAACCATAATTTATACAAGAAGACATGTCACCCAGCTGGAAACAGGTGCAAGCTATGTATTTTCTCTCCAAACTATCTCCACCATCAGTTCTCAAAACCATCTCCCAAAGCCAGAGAGCTCAAATGTTTCGAGAGAATAACCTATTAGTTTTTATTGTCAATTGCATCACGATGCTTCGTATATTGACCCAGGACCCTAATATGAATTGCAGCTTTAAACCATAGCTCTCTCTGCCAGTCTAATTAGTTAAAAAAGCATCACTAACATCAAGACACATATACGACCAACAATTCTCAAAGGGATCTACAGGAACTGGATGAATTGTTATGAAAACTGACATTGGATAAGATCCCACTACTCTTATGCTTTGGACTTAAGAACCATCATTGCTAACTTTTCCAGAAGATTTTTTTCTTCTTTTCATTAGTAAGAAGAGAACCAGTAAAAGAGCTGACCTCATAATCAGTTTCCTCTTCATCTTCATCACCACTTTCTTCTTGTACCTCGTCTTCTTCTTCTTCCTCTTCCTCCACATTATCCTCAACTTCTTTCAATTTTGCTGTTGCCTCTAGCAGTGAAGAGAAGCATTCACGACCTAAACCAGATGCAAAATTTCCTTGTTCTAACAACCTCTCAATCACCTCCACCAGTGCCCTTACTGCACAGTACCAAAAAGTCTGAATGACCTAATCGTTTCAACTTAGGTACTGGATGTATCTACAAAACAGAACTAAAAGACCAAAAAATCTTTATGGCATGATTTTTCGTAAAACAATTCAAGGATTATACTTCATAGTGACATAACCATGCTATGCATGGGCTTGCTATGTATGGGATAACTTTCTTATAGATATGACTGATTTTATACAGTTATGAGCAAGAGTTACAAGAGGAACTTTATACACTTTACATATCCATTGTTTATATTTTTCATTTGACGTGATTTTCATAAAAAATTTCGCTTAGTTTTTAATTTAACCTAACATATTTCTTGACATTTTATTTTTATATATATCACTTGTTATTTTCACTGATTTATCGATATCTTTGTATTTAGCTTTATCTTATGAAAATTATAACATTATTATTTTCTCTCATCAATCAATCTATTCAATTAAAAATAAAGTCGAATTGGCATTTTATACTTTCTAAGAGTTAAGAGTAAAAGTCTCTGTTTATTTAAAATCCTCCCAATAATGAAGCGCATTAATCAAGGTTGGCCCAAAAGAAATATCAATATCTTCCATTTTAACTCCAGGTGAATGATGAGCCAATATCTTAAGGATGAAAAAGAATCAATTGTCTTGACTTCTGCCTGAGGATTCAAGGGTGCTACTGAGTACTGACCACATAACTTAATCTCGGATTCTCCTGATAGATGAATCGTACAAGAAGGGGAGGCAACCAAACATAATGCTGATACCCAGGCTGCAAAGCCACCATCTTGATTCCTTGTCAATATCTCCTCCACGGTATCAGGAAAACACAAATGGCATGATGCAATAACAAGCAACAAAGCCTTCCACAGTGGAGAGGGCTGCTTGTGTTGAATTCTGTAGAAACTAGAAGATGCTGCCTGGCAAAATGCAATCACTAATGACTGCTGCACACTTTTAGTTTCAGGTGAATAGCTTGGGGTATGAAGCAGCATATGAACGCAGGAACATGCTCTGCACATTGCAGATGGATATTGTGTGATGGCCTCACTTACAAAAGCTCCAATACCTTCAATAATAGATAGTGGAGGAACAGGTAGGGCAGGAGGTGATGGTACACGTCTTGACAAGAAATCAGCCAGCTCATATTCAGCGGATAGTCTGACAACTTCCTTAATACAGTCAAAAACTGATAAATCCTCTGATTCTTCCCAGGCATGCCAGTCTGCTATGAGATGAGCCCAAAATAATAACAGTTCTGACACTTTCAGTTCTAGAATTGAGTTGATTTCAGTAACAGATAACATGATGGACCGGAGTAATGCTGATGAATGATCTATGCATGAGGAAGGGGCAGAAGTTTCACTTTCCTGAACCAACAGGGGGGAAGGGCCAAGTGTCAGGGCAGTGCTCCTATATTAAAACAGTTGCCATACTGTTCTAAGTTTAACCACCAAAATAAAAAAATGTGTAGAATATAGAGGAAGGATTCGAGTAAAACATTCTACAATAAGGTCCTCCCAGAAATGACTTATACAGACAGAACGCATAAGAAAGGGCTTTTATTTTGCTAATGAAATAAAGTGCCGCATGCAAAGGGTCCTTTTGATGGGCTAGCCCACCTCGATACCAAACACCTAGTACATTGGGAAGAAACTAAATATCATTCTGAGAAACTATACTCTGTTTATTGAAATTGACTTGAAATGATAAAACTAGCAAGCAAAATCAAGTTTTCCAGGGGAACAACACACGTAACGGTCTTTTAAGAACATATTAAGGTAACTGGAAACTAACCAACGGATTTTTTGGTTTGAGCCAAGCCTCTTGCAAAAGAACTGAGAAAGCTCTACCAATTATAGCTCGCCCAGATGCACACTTTTCAGATGTTTCACGCTCATTGGCTTCTTCACTTATAAAAGTCTCCCAACATTGAGCCATCACTGCCAAAGTTGCAAAGCCCTTTTCTGCTACCTATAGAGAAAAGCAGTAACTTAATCATCAAAATCAATTACAGCCAATTAAGGCCCATAGCTGCAAGGCACACGTACATTAATAACAGTACCAAACCCTCAATTAAAATAAATCCAGGAAACTGCAGTTCTAGGTTATAGGACCCAAAGGAACTCCAACTCTATAGCATCAGACCAAAAGGGACCGCACAGTAACATGCAAAGACGAGCACCATCAGGTGCGACATTGGCTCTAGCATAAAGTATTATAGCAGTATCATAATGAGTTTGAAACATGATGCAGGTTGTGAACAATTCACAAGGAAGTACACCCTGCATCATTGAACTCATATACTCCTTATAGAGTTAAGAGTTCAGGTGGTTTTAGACCAATTCATTTACGGTTGGTGAAATCTACCAGCTGAAAAGCCATATAAGTGCATTTAGAACAAGAAAGCATAACAGTAATTCGAAAGGCCAGAGATACGAATAAGAATAGCAATTAGATGGTCGGTCTGCAAAATGGAAACATACTTGGGGCCATGGCTCCATATTAGGAGGTAAAAACTTTGAGATGGCACCAACAAGTGGTAAAACTAAGTCTGGGATATGAACCATGACACTTTCATTTCCAGCCTCCATTAAAGAGTTCAGAAGCTCAAATAAAATACAGCTTTCCTCGTCTTCATTACTGATCCTATTAATCACAACTTGAAGAAGTGGCAACCATTCAGGTGGAGGGTAATCATTCTGCCAGGAAAAAACTGAAGTCAGATTAATGCATCGTGCTGAAAAATCAAATTAAAACATTTGGCCATACAAAAATTACAGGGGCCCCACTTCAAATAGTTTAGCCATCGCCCCTGCAGCTGCAACACGGACAGGATAGCAAGAAGTATCCGTTGTATCTGTCATGGATAATGCCTCAAGCAAATGGGAATATACTTCTGAGCTCATATCCTGAAACCAAATGTACAACTTAGAAGGACAAGTGTTTTTATTCAAAAAGCACTCAATAAGAATGAAAGCAATATTGAGCAGTGAGAACCACACTAGCTGACCAATCTGAATTACTCAATGGGTCGAACAAAACCAATTCTCTTGTGGAGATAGCATTCCTAAGGGTTATTCTTACTTCAGGTAGACAAGATGAAAGCTCTCCAACAACCCAGTTTGCAGCTGCCACCAAGTATGGCACCTTTTCTGATATCGTGTATACTGGAAGAACTCGTGTACGAAGAAGAGTTGCTCTATATCCAGGTTGTTTATCCCTTAAAAACTGTATTTGCAGCATGAAAACACAGAAAATTCAGTTTATGCTCATAAAAAATGACAATTTGCACCACACAGCTGTTTGTTCCTTACATCTTCCAGTCCACCATAAGCTGTCAACACCGCAAAGTAACTGCACAAACACATTGAATATAGGAGAACATTTAGGCTTCCCAAGACTGTACATTCATATTTAAAACTATCCATATAATATACTAAGTATGAACAGTGATGATAAACTGGCTTAAAAATATAAAGCATAGAGAATGGAAGTCAAAATCAACAGTTCTAAACTTTCAAAAGGTGAGAAAATCACAACCATGAAACACATTCTTTGAATATTCCTTAAGGAAAATATGCAACGCTTTGAGCGCAACTAGGTCATCTCTCATGTATTTCCAGCTTTGATAGCACCAATTATTAACTGCAGATAGTCTTTTAGAAAACCTCATCACGCTGTAAATATCTTTTGGATATGCAGAAAACAGGAAAAGCATCTCAAGAAACAATCTCGTCAGTAACCACTTGATGTAAAGATGACCAACAAGAAGAGGATAGGTCCATGAAAATCTTATTGTATAGTAGAGAGAGAGAGAGAGAGAGAGAGAGAGTTTACAAAATAATTGGATTAAAGAAAAAGCCTATCCCTAAGCATTCTTTAGCCATTGAAAATGGTAACCAGGACCAAAGTATTTGTGACCTGTACTGCTTTACTTATAATATAGTTCACTCTTTCTTTAAGGCAAAGGAACAGAAGAAAAATCAGTGAAAAAAGTTGCTAATTAGACAGTGCCCAGTAATTCAATTTCTACCAAGTTTTACCAATCTGGATCCTTGGATGTACGTATAGGATATTAATTCCATCTACTCACTTATTTAAGATCGTAGATTGGGATGCATTATCATCAGTAGGAACAGGAAACTTGGACAAAAAGGGAAGAACCAATAACTCCCCCACAGAAGACTGCTGACTATTTCTCTTGTTCTTTTCACCTTTTTTACGCTTTGAAGAAGTCGATTTGGAACTCCCCATTGGAGGTCCCTGGAGTTAAAAAAAATGATAAAAGTTAATTACACAAGCAACTTCTGCATGATCAATGTAAGAGAACCAAGCACCAACCTTTGACATTGACATGACACCAAGTAAATTTATTGCACTCTTTCTGGCTGTGAACAAATCCTCCCTCCATCCGGAAAAATCTTCCTATGTACAGATTAGAAGCCGTGAGAAATAGCTACTCACATATAACGTGACAAACATATATGATTAGCAACCGTACAAGTTCAGATGGAAGGTTCTTCCTTATGTACTCATCAGCATCTTCTTCCCACTCTAATATGTCCTATTGCAAAGAGATATTTGAGGTAATTACTTACAGAAGTAATATAAGGAGACAATCTGTTATCAGCTACTTTTCGACCACAGTAGCAGAGATTAGAAACCTTACCTTTTCATTCATAGCCAATGATGGCATAATTGCAGAGTCCAATATAAAAGAGAAGTGCGGTGAAACAATCCTCCAACCCTAGTTGAAATGAAAAATATAGAGAGTACAAGATATATTTGTCAGTATAGAGGTGCAAAATCCTTTAGGCTGTTTGAATATGTTGATAAGGAGTGATTAGAACTAATTTAATGACCATCCAGCAAAATCCATAACTAATGTTTTCAAGAACTACTTTTAAAAGTACTCCAAGTGAGACCAATTATTACAGGATACATCCACCATTTAAAACTAAAATACGTATACCTGTGAACGATGTGTGTGTGATTGTGTCCAGTGAAGACTACTCATAAGTGTCATACCACATCCCATCCATTTTAGAACACAAACTGCAGAATGCACATTTTGGCAACAAGTTTTTTCTGAAGAAATTTAAGAGAATACTCCAGGTAACCACTAGTTAATTAGTTATAAACGAAGCTGAAACTTACCGGTCCAGTCTCTAGAACACGTGAAATGACATCAAAAGCAAGTGAAAGAATCCTCTCTGTCTGAAAATCTAGTTTCTGCTTTCAAAATAGAACACATTATCAGCTGTTCAATCGATGAAGAAGCAAGCAAATAGCAAGTGCTAAAACCCATAACTCTACAAAGAAAAATGTAGCTTTGATACATATACAGGTGAATTCAACTTTGATGAGCCGAAGTTTGAAAAGGCCCGGGAGAAGATAAAGAGCACTTTTATAGTTGCTCATGGTCTCACTCCCGTCCCATCATTGCCTTAAGGGGTTCTAAGCAGAAACCTGTCTTACAGATTGAATGTTAACAACCTCCTTAGACCCTGGCCTTGATTGCACTTGTTGTCTCTTTCACATTTATAAGAAACAATTTGGTGAGCCAGAAGTGGCTAGGCATAGGAAAAGGCGATTCCATCTACAATGGGAAAATTTTAATCCGTGCGGTCACGTATCTAGTGCCCAGATTATTCTTAGGGCTAGCCAAGATGGAGATTGATGGCCAATCAAAAGAAATCGAAAATCCTAGAAGACTACTTACACTGATATTACTGCTGTACTTGACGATACTTAAAGCACAGCTGACAATGTCGGGCATCAACCTGAAAAAATTGGCAGTTCCATACCATAAAAACACAACACGATAGTCTTCTTTTCTGCTTAACAAAAAATAGAAAGTAATTTACTTATCGGAGTGTTTTCTGTGTCGAGTAATGAGCGCACAGAAAATGAGCAAACTTCTCTTCCCAGCTTTTAACCTCTGCAAGTACTCATTTCCTGAGGGCGCTACAGAATCGTAAGTCAATGAATCCAAAATCTCAATTAAATCACGACAAAATGAAGCCAGGTGAGGAGCTAAAGCAGATGGCATATGTGACCTCACCTGCAGAGGCAAAAGACGAGCTTAATAAATGGATAAATAAACCAACGCATGAACGGAAATGTGCTAAAAAAGTCCAGCTGTCTAAATTTCCAGATAGAAAGCAACAATGTGACAGGTGTTTCAGTTGGCAGAAAAGGTTCTGCTGTCTCAGCTATTACGTTTTTCTTCTTCACCAAAATTTTGCTTCTCCAAAGCTCTAGGCTTGCATTAGTCCAGCTTCTTACGTGTTCATCATGTTCTTTCATTCTTAGTTTATAGAGACAAAATAAACTAGCACCAAAAGTCCAGCTTCTTTTATGTTCATCATTTCCCACTTTTGATCATAGTTTATAGAGACAAAATAAACTAGCAACTAATAGGGAATCTGAGAGATACAGTGGTCTGAACCTAGGTTATCATATTAGGTTAATGACTAGTATGAGAACACAATGAATTGGTCATCATAAACCAATCTTTGCCTCTGAACACTTTTGATATCCCAAAAACTTCAGTTGTTAAAGTGCATGGTGCAGTAATAAATAACGCAGACCATCAAGACACGAAAAGCATAACTTACAGCAAAATGGATGCATTTGCATATGATAAGTATAATCTTCTCGGTACTTATATCAGTCATGTTATGGGCTGCTTTGACCTATATCAACAGCAATAAATTCATTATAGTGCACTTCAACGATATACGAGTGAATTAGTAGAGAAAGTAAAGAACTCACCTTTCCAACGAGACTATGGAAAACAACTAGCAGTGGTACAAGAATCTCTTCTGCGATCAGTTCTAGCTGGGGCGGCACTGGCTCCGCAGCAACCTTTGGATTCAAAAAGTACTGGCAAATAGAAAAATGTTATATTTAGTTTAACAAATATTGAGAACTCGAGATAAATACTACAAAACTTCCGCAGGTTGCATCTGGCTGTAATTCTGCAAGGTGATTCCTTTTACCAACTGGTTCTTCGGTTAAAGGAAGCAGTGTGTGTGTGTGTGTGTGTGTGTGTGTGTGTGTGTGTGTGTGTAGGGTCCAAAACAGATTATACAACTGTAATAGCCAAAACATCACAGTTGAAATGGATTGGTATTAGCAAAAAACACAAACAAATATCTTAGAAGAGAGAAGTGGGCACCATATATCGATTGTCAAAAAGAAATCAGATTGAATCAAAGCGGCAACACAAAACAAGCCTTAATCCACTAAAAGCGATCAGCTTTATGAATCCATTATGTCATGCACTCTGTTAGAAAATCCAATCTAAATGATTTAGCCATACCAATTGATATGGACCTTAGGAGAACCACACCGCAATAGCTAGCTGTCGAGGTGGGAGAGCCCAAGGCCACTTAACCACACATCAAAGTCCTACACCATCGGTGAGGGATCCAAGTCCCATACCTTGCAATTTGGAGGCATAGCAATCCACCACGCTCCACAATCCCAGTGCAGGTATCGGGCTGGCTTTGCACCAGCCTTTTGCTTGTCCAAGGCCAACACTGCATTACCGGGGTCACCACCACCCACGTCGCTCGATTGCAACCGGGAGGGATGGTGGACAGCTCTGATCCTATGTTAGAAAATCTAACTAAAAGCTTAATCCACTAGGTAAAAGGAGACAGCATGTATACAAAGCCTATATAAAATCCCGTACACAAGTTAACACTTGATTCTTTAGTAAGTCTTTAATAAGTCTTCAGTAAGCTCAAGGTACCCTATATATATCCTTATCATTTCCATCCATGTATTTTTAAGTTTTCTGCTATTCCTTCTAACACATCTTCACCCCCACTTACCCTTAGTGTCGTGTAATACTCTTGAGTCCTATGTAGAATGGGGAGGGAATATTAAGTAATACACAACTAGCAGTTTAGCCCCAAACGGTATCACCTTTAGTGCTCATTTTGGAAGCACGGGTTATTTAAATCGAGTTGAGTCGTTACATGAGAATACAAAGGCTTCATTTCGATGTGAAAAACCCATCTCAAACGTGCTTCTCTCATCTTATCTCAACAGGAGCAACACTTTACTTTGCCAAAGATCATTTATCATCCTATTTTTTCTCGTGTACTCGTACATCCAATAGAACATTCTTAACTCTACTCCACTAGTTTTGTACACATGTTGGCGTTTAACTGCCCAGCTTTCTGTGCCACAAGGCATTATTGGCCTTTATATCATCCTATATAATTTTCCCTTAAGTGGTATTGAAATTTCATACAAAACACCAAACGCACTTCTCCACTTCATCCTAAAAGTTTGCATCTTATGGGTGAGATCTCCATCGATTTCAACATATGTTTGCAAAATTGATCCACGATATCAAAACCAAAGCTGTTAATATTCAAACTTCTACTCTGACTAAACTTACACAATATATTATGACTTTATTGACTTAGACGAAAACCTTTACATTCCATGTTCCCTCTAAATTTCGAGTTTCTCCTTTATACTCCTGCTTTTGCTTTATCTACTAACAGAATTGTCCGCGAAAAAACATAGATGAATACGTATCATCTCGCAATGTCTGTCAACTAATCCATCATCAGAGCAAAATGATGAGAACTCTGAGTTGACATGACGACCGAAGGGATAACAAATATGCAAAACCCAGGAAATAGGAGTAAATAATCTTACCACTATTCCAGCATAAATTAACGCTATGTAAGATAGCTGTCAGAAAAGGATAACTTGAAACAATAAAAAGTGTTATTTGTCGCTTTATCTTATAGACATAATTAAGGACATGTTTGCTTATGTTTAAGTACAGGCAAAAACTACTTCTTTTGCTTCTCACCAAATTTTAAACTATTGTCTAAGGTTCAAAAAATTATGAATAGAATTACACAGTGGCATACGTATTAATTTCTATATATTGTGAAATTCAGGTGCTTTGGGTTAAATAAAAAAGTCAAAATGCGCGCAATGCAAAATTTAGATAAAGCAACGAGTAGATAGTAAAAGTCAATCCAGATACGCCCCCATTGTGCACAAGGATGAGGAAATTGATCGGTACCTGAAAAGGCCTAATGAGTGCGTGAAGGATCGTGAGGGCATTGACAGTCCTCCATTTGCAATTTGCATTGTTACTAATTTGGTCGCTATTTTGAATAGCCAAGCGTAATTCATGCACCAGTTCAGGCCACAAATATTGCTTCACAAACTCGACTTCAGCAACAAACTTGAACTGCCAAAGGAGGATAATTTTCACGTAACTAATCACTAGCGGAACTATTTAGATGCACAATTGAGCATCGGCAGAGCTATTCAGGACATTTCTCATACCACTTCCACCAAAACCTTCAAAATTTCCGGTTCTACTTGAAGCAAAGCTTGCATGAGCTGATCCTTGAACTCCTTGCCAACTTCTAATGACGGATTTTCACCGATGTTTCGCCTGATGTAGTTCTTAAGGTAGGTGGCAGCCGCAACTCTAAGCCCTTGATTTTCACCGCCTATCCATCGAAATAAGAAATCAATCGGCAAACGATACTTGACACGAGATCAGGCATACACTGCTTAGAATCGGAATAGAAGAAACTTTCGAATGGGAATCAAACTGAAGTTCACACGAATAGGCAAAAAGCCGAGGTATATGCAACTCGCCCTAATCAATAAGCGGGAGAGGACAGAATGCACACTGAAACTCCGTATCTCTTTCAAGTGCGATGGCCAATTTTTCAAGCGACCAGCGATATGCGAAACGGATTCGCGAGCATTTCTTACCGGTAGCGAGGGAGAGGAGGTGGAAAGGAAAGCGAGGCAGGGAGGACGCGAGGCGATCGAGAGCCGCGGTGGCCGTGCGGACGCCGTCGCCGCCGCCGCTGCCGGAGCCGCTGAGGGTGGCGGTCAGGAGCTGAGCCAACTGCCGGACCTCCCCCATCGCGCCCCCGCGCCCGCGCCTCTCGCGCGTGGAGGAGCTGCGCCTCGGGTTGCCGGCGCTCGCCGAAACCCTAGCGAGCGTGAGGTCCGAGAGAAGGAAGCGCGGCGGCGGAGATCGTAATCGGGCGGGAAAAAATGGCGGTGGGGGTGCAATGCGAAAGATGATGAAGCTGGCTGAGGGAGCAAGAGAATGATAGACCGAAGGTGATATTTCGGGGACAATGATTAACGCGAAAGAATAAAAATAGAGATTAAAAAAATTTAAAAGAAAAAACTGTCGGAAATGAGAAAAATTGGATATGCCTGGCATCAAGACCACTTTACTTTTGAGCTAAATTCCCTAAACGATGCGCTTTTTTTTCCGAAACGATTCAAATATGAGATAAGTGTAGTGAAAATTCTAAAATTAATTACAAAAATATAATCGAGTCTGAAATTTTTAATTATATAATCAGGCCCTCAAACTTATCTAAGTTGTGCAATCGAGTCCCTCGTCAGAATTGTTCGATTTGAGTTGTGAAAACTACTAATTTGCCATTTTAGTTGTTCTTTTATGATGTGTAGGGTTGGCTAGGCGTGGTGTAGCGAAATTGAAAGGCTTTGGAAGAGGTGGGGCCCGTTTGGTTCAACTTTTCAAATACTATTTGGAGGAATGCAAATAACTTTAGGTTAAAAAGTCCCTAGGGGAAATATGAGTGGCGTTTGGTAAAACATCATTTATAAAGTTATTCTAGGCCAAGCAGTGTTTGGTAAATTTTTTTTTGCAAAAAGTCTTTGGGAATTATTTTTTATTGAAAAAAAAAATAAAACCTATCCTACCCTTTGCCGAAGCCGGCGGCCCAAGCTAAATCTACCGCCAGCGACCGTCGCCCAAGACTAGGCGACCATTGGCGACGCTTGGGTTGCACAACTCAGGCAGCTGACGCCTGGGTTGCTCAACCTAGGCGACGGCCACTTGTGGTCGCGCAACCCAGGCGGCAAATGGCCTCACGTGACCTAGGGCGGCAGCGCTTGGTCGGTCGCGCGACCTCAGGTGGCCGTCGCCTGGGTTGTGCAACCTCACTGGCCTGATCCGGTGTCGACCGCCCTCACCGGCCACCTCACAAAGAAGATGAACAGTATCAAGAGGGGTCAAATCGAAATAAGCAAAATAAGTGAGGGTAGTTTGAGGATAAAAAATTTGGGTTCAGCATTTGTGGAATGCCGAAAGCCCAAATCTGGTCCGAACCAGCTTTAGGCTTTTGGCATTTCAAATGCTAGCATTTGATCAATATCAGGCCGAAAGCTGAACCAAACGGGGCCAGAGTGGGTGTTGGAGAAGCTGCAAATGGCTGACCAAGGGCATGGTTGGGTATCAACATGGAGAAATCTGACAGGGGGACGTTGCTGGCGAGAGCTTGTGGCGTGAAGGTGAGGGACTCGAAAGCCACGACGCAGGCTCGCTCGAAGGAGTGGTCGGAAGGAACCATGACGGCGTTGGCCACGAGGAACCTTGAATGGCTATTCAACAAGGATTTGGGTGAGGGCTTGTATTATAGGGCCTTGCCCGTGGTCGGCAACCTTTTCCAAGGAGCTGGCATTGCCACTCCGTTGAACATCCTCGAATTAAGACTCGGTTTTTGATCTCCCATGTTGGTTTTTTTTTCCTTCTATTTTGTGTTTTTTTTTTCAGGTTTCTCTTTCTTTTACTTTTTTTTAGGATTTTGTTGACATGGCATCCATTTGGCTGTGAGAATGAGCTGTAAAATATATTTATGATTGTAATTAGCTAGAATCAAGGATTATAGTTAACTAGTTTAGAGGATATATTATTTGAGATTCTTTCTTTTCTTTGTATATATATACGCCTCTAGGTCATTATAAACTAATGAAGAAGAAATACAGAAAAGTGAGGAATGTGGTTTTCTTCCTCGAAATATCTTTTGTGTTAACATGGTATCAGAGCCAAGGGTTTGCTCTTTGTGAGTACTGTACGTGAATCCTCGATTACGGTGGTCCCGCTTTCTCTATTGCGTCGTTTAACGTGCATCCTACTCAATCTTCTTCTTCTTTGTCACGATTGATTTTGAATCCATGGAGGATCAGAACCCTACCGGAGCGGTGATTCCCCATCAGAACCAAGGGGGAAATTCGACCACGGAAGCTTTTTTGGAGAATCTGACTGCGAGATTAACTCAGATTCTCACTCAGAACCAGACGCACCCTCCTCCATCACCAACACCGCAGAATGATTCGGCTTCATCTCAGATTGCAATTAAATTAGATGGAGCCAACTATGGATTATGGTCTCAGGTTGTCGAGATGTACATCACTAGTAAAGACAAACTGGGATATATCAATGGAGACCTTCCTCAGCCACTGCCTACAGATCCTGGCTTTCGGAGGTGGAAAACAGAAGACTCGACTGTAAAATGATGGCTTATCAACTCCATGGATTCGGCGTTGATTGGCAATTTCATTCGCTTCCCAACAGCGAAAACTGTCTGGGATGCAGTTGCAACAACTTTCTTTGACAGAACGGATGCCTCTCAAGTTTATGACTTGAAGAGGCGTGTTACTCGGATGCGACAAGGAGGAAGACCAATTGAGGCGTACTACAACAACCTTCAAGGCTTGTGGAGAGAAATCGACTTTCGCCGTCCGAACCCAATGCGATATCCTGAAGATATTGAAAGATACAATATGGCTATACAGGAAGATCGGGTATACATATTTCTTGATGGGTTGGACGACCGTCTTGACAAGGTCAGAGTAGATGTTTTGCAGATGCAGCCGTTTCCTACTGTTGAAGAAGCCTATGCGCGTGTCCATCGAGAAGACATGAGACAAACCGTAATGCTGACCAACAGTGATACAGTCCATGATTCGGCAGCCATGGTATCTCGGGGGAATAGGACGAATGTCAAAGCAAATCAAGAACCGCTGTTGCAAATAGCGAAGCCAGGAGTTACGCAGGAAGGGGGAAAGCCTAGCTCAGCACCACACCAGAAAATTTCTCCAGGGGGAGGTTGCTCGAATTGTGGTAATTCTAAACATACCAGGGAGACGTGCTTTAAGCTTCATGGGTATCCAGATTGGTGGAAAGAGTCGAAAGCTCGAAAGCAAGCAGAAGGAAAAGGGAAAGCTTCTTTAGCGACTGCTGAGCCTCAGCTGTCACTGATACCTCACGTTGATCCTCAGAATTTGATGTCAGGAGGTAACCATGGAAGTGCTTTGGTTAGTTCTAATCAGATTGATTGTGATCACTGGGTTATTGATTCGGGAGCTACTGATCACATGACATTTACTCCTGGTGACTTTGTTTGTACTTCAGAACCAAGACGTGACAGTATCTCAAATGCCAATGGATACACCTATCCGGTGACTGAGGCTAGAGTTGTTGCAATTTCTCCTGCTTTTTCTCTTCCTAACACCTTGCTTGTCCCTTCATTATTGACCAAATTGATTTCAGTAGGACAAGTTACTGAAGATTTGAATTGTGCTGTTATAATGTATCCCCACTTTTGTTTGTTTCAGGATATTCTCACGAAGGAGATAATTAGGCGTGGTACTAAGAGAGGGGGGCTGTATTATATGGATGACTTTAGTTCCGGGAGTGCAAATCATGCTAGCAGTGCATCCATCAGTAGAGAAAAACAGATTTGGCTTTGGCATCGACGATTGGGACATCCGTCATTTGGTTATTTGAAGTGATTATTTCCTGAATTGTTTTTGAATTTGAAGGATTTAGATTTGCAATGTCAGACTTGTATATTGGCTAAGAGTCATAGAGTTCCTTTTCCTATAAGTTTCAATAAAAGTGAAGCTCCTTTTTCTTTGATACATTCAGATGTTTGGGGTCCATCTCCTATTACTGCTGTTTCGGGTTGTAGGTGGTTTGTGATATTTGTTGACGACTGTACTAGAATGACATGGCTTTTCTTGATGAAAAGTAAGAATGAGGTAGCCAAGATATGTAGAAATTTTCATACTATGTTACGGACACAATTTAGTGGACGGATCAAAGTTCTAAGAAGTGATAATGGTGGGGAGTACATGAATGAATACCTTAAGGAGTATTTTCAACAACATGGCATGATACATGAGTCATTCTGCTCTCAAACACCTCGGCAGAATGGTGTGGCAGAGAGAAAGAATAGACATAACCTTGAGACAGCTCGAGCTCTGTTGATTGAAAGTCACGTGCCTCAGAGATTTTGGGATAATAGTGTGACTACAGCTGTCCATCTCCTCAATCGGATGCCGTCTAAAGTGTTAAACTTTCAAACACCACTACAGAATTTGTCCACGTATGTGCCTTTACCTTCAGTCCTGACCATCCCTCCTCGGGTGTTTGGGTGTGTTGCATTTGTTCATATCCCAAAGAATTAGCGGACGAAACTTGATCCTTGTGTACTGCAATGTCTGTTCTTGGGGTATGGTACACACCAGAAGGGATATCGTTGCTATGACCCTTCTACCCGGCGAACCTATGTGACTCTGGATGTCTCGTTTGTGGAAGCTGAATCCTTTTATCCGGGTTCCCATTCTTCCTTTCAGGAGGAGATACAGATAGAAAGGGTAAATTGGTGAGAGTTTGCTGGTCGTATATTATTTGGAGGGGTGGAGAAAGCATGGTCTGAGGGGACGGAAGAGTATGGTAGTATATTATTTGGAGGGGTGGAGAAAGCATCGTCTGAGGGGGCGGAAGAGGCATCGTCTAGGGGTATGGAGAAGACATCGTTTGAGGCGGTGGTATCGTCTGAGGGAGTAGAAGAGGTATCATCTGAGGGTGGCCAACTTTTACAGGAGCAAAATCACGAAGAACAGCTTTCCTCTTCTCCATTACCCCACTCAACTCCTGAGAATATTCCTGAGGTAACCTCTCCTACTCCTTCTTGTATCTTTGATGAGCTTAATACTTCTGTGGGATATAAATTACCTGCTAGACACAATCGAGGTAAGCCTCCAAATAGATATCCGCCGAATGCTGAAGAGAAGAGATGTACATATCCTATTGCAAATTATGTGTCAACCAAAAGGTTGTCAGGCCCAGTAAAGGCATTTATATCGAACGTGTCCGCAGTTCGTATTCCAGAAGGGGTACAGGATGCTCTGAAAGATCCCGAGTGGGTTCAAGCAATGGAGGAGGAGATGGCTGCATTGAAAAAAAATGAGACTTGGAAGCTAGTAGATTTACTCAAGGGAAAGAAGACTGTGGGATGTAAGTGGGTCTTTTCTGTGAAGTACAAAGCAGATGGATCGATTGAGAGGTACAAGGCAAGACTAGTAGCAAAGGGGTATACGCAAGCTTACGGAATTGACTATCAAGAGACATTTTCTCCGGTTGCTAAACTTAATACTGTTCGGGTCTTATTGTCTCTTGCAGCTAATTTAGACTGGCCACTACACCAGTATGATGTCAAGAATGCATTTCTTCACGGTAATCTCAAAGAAGAGATTTATATGGATGTTCCGCTAGGTTATTCTTCATCCTCACAGCCTGAGGCGGTGTGTAAGTTAAAGAGATCATTGTATGGTCTGAAGCAGTCTCCACGAGCATGGTTTGGCCGGTTCACTTTGGCAATGAAGAGGTATGGATATTCCCAAAGTGACTCAGATCACACATTGTTTCTAAAACGACATCAAGGGAAGGTAACAATGTTGATTATCTATGTTGATGATATAATTATCACTGGAGATGATTTGATAGAAATATCTAAGTTTCAAGAGAAACTTTCTGAGGAGTTTGAGATGAAAAATCTTGGGGGGTTGAAATACTTCCTAGGGATTGAAGTAGCAAGGTCGACAGGGGGAATATTTCTCTCACAAAGAAAGTATGTGCTAGATTTATTGGCAGAGGTGGGAATATTGGACTGCAAACTTGCAGACACACCAATTGTTCAGAACCATAGACTTGGGGAGTATCGAAATCAAGTGCCAACAAATAAAGAAAGATATCAAAGGTTAGTTGGCAAACTAATTTATCTATCGCATACTCGTCCTGATATTGCGTATGCGGTGAGTATTGTTAGCCAGTTTATGCACACCCCAAGTGAAGATCATATGAATGCAATGTTGCGTATACTTCGCTATTTGAAGTCTTCTCCAGGACGCGATTTGAGGTTCTTAAAAAGGGGTCATCTGGAAATTGAAGGATTTACTGACGCAGACTGGGCGGGGAGTGTTCATGACCGAAGTTCAACTTCAGGATACTTCACTTTTGTAGGAGGAAACTTAGTTACTTGGAGAAGTAAGAAATAGAAAGTAGTAGCATTATCAAGTGCAGATGCTGAATTTAGAGGGATGGCCAAAGGGATGTGTGAGCTCCTATGGCTTAAGAAGTTAATGTCAGAGATTGGGTTTGCTCCTAAAGCCGAGATGAAGTTGTTTAGTGATAACAAGGCAGCAATTGATATCTCTCATAATCCAGTTCAACATGACTGTACCAAACATGTTGAGGTGGATCGTCATTTTATCAAGCAAAACTTGGACGCCAAAGTGATTCGATTTCCATTTGTACGATCTGAAAATCAGTTGGCAGATATTCTGACGAAGGCTGTATCAAGCAGGATCTTCTACAGCTCACTCGACAAGTTGGGCATTCACAACATCTATGCACCAACTTGAGGGGGAGTGTGAGAATGAGCTGTAAAATATATTTATGATTGTAATTAGCTAGAATCAAGGATTATATTTAGCTAGTTTAGAGGATATATTCTTTGAGATTCTTTCTTTTCTTTGTATATATATACGCCTCTAGGTCATTATAAACTAATGAAGAAGAAATACAGAAAAGTGAGGAATGTGGTTTTTTTCCTCGAAATATCTTTTGTGTTAACATTGGCACTGTATCAATACCATATAGCCTCGAAAATAATAAAAAAGAAAACAATGCCGTCATTTTCTGTCATTCAAATAGGACAGAGCTAATGGAGGAACTCGATTACCCGAATCGATTTATTTTTAGGATTCGATTGCACAAAGTCTTGACAAGTTTAAAAATTTTCAAATTAGATTGCATTTATATTTCCCAAAGCCCCTTTGACAAAAAAATTGCTTTTCTACTATAGTTTTAAGAGGGGACGACAATTTCTACCGTGCCAGAGAATACACGTTAGCACGATCGAAACAAATTTATCAAAGTGAACTCTAGACAATGCACCGAGCCACAAATAGTCTCGTACTAGACGAGGATAATGACTATACGAAGTAGACAACATCATAATTGTATGGGTTAATACCATGAAAAACTTTAAATCGGTACATTTATGATAAATTTACCAAAAACTATTTTTTTGATAAGAGAAAACCTCAAACCGGTACACTTTGGACAAATTTAACGCAAAACATCCAAAACTGATACATCTGTAATGTATTTACCCTTAGTTAGCTTTTGTCAAATTTTATCGTTAAATTTGTTGACGGGAATTACACATGGTGACGTGATATGTTGACGTGACAAGTCCATAGGATTAATACCACGAAAAATCCTAAACTTGTTCGGTTAATTTGTCACGAGTATACTATATCAGTTTGGGATTTTTCATGGTATTAACCCTATGGATTTCCACGCGACAAGCATACCACGTCAACAAATTTAATGATAAAATTCGACGAAAGTTAACTGAGGAGTAAATTTATCACAGGTATCTTGATTTAAAGTTTTTTTTTGGTCAAAAAACTAATTCAGGATAAATTTATCACGAATGTATCGATTTGAAGTTTTTTGTGGTCAAAAAATTAATTTGGGATAATTTTGTGACAGATGTACCGGTTTGAGATTTTTGGTGACAAAAAAATTAATTTTTGGTAAATTTATCATATATGTACCGGTTTTGGGTTTTCCGTGGTAATTAACCCTAATCGCATGACATTTTGTAGCCTCTCCCGTCGCATCGCGTCACGCCCGCGAGAATTTTTGCACCAATTGAAGAAACGCTCCGACCTGAACTTGGAGAATGTAAATCGCGAATCTCAGCTTCAATTCAACCTCGTTTTCGGAAGATTTGAAAATAAAGTCTTCCATCAAACGATAGCACTGATAAGTTCCCATGATTGGCCCTGCTTTGCTAAGGGCCCCGATGAAAGCGGGACAAGATCACGGTCGGATTCGCAGGGCCCATTGGCAAAATATCGTTTGAATTCGAAATCCCCCCCCACCTTCAACGGAGGCTTCGGATCCTCAGCCTCAGTTCCTTCGTCCTTTCCCCTTCGATGATATGGATTGGAACATTTCGGTTCGACCGATCCTCTCGCGATGCGCGATAGCTGCGTGCGCATTTATTTCGTCTGAGAACATTTAGCCCAATGTGTAATGTATTCCCTAAAACTTTTAATTTGTCAATAATACA
The DNA here is from genome assembly GCA_031216405.1 of Syzygium malaccense. NCBI lineage: Eukaryota > Viridiplantae > Streptophyta > Magnoliopsida > Myrtales > Myrtaceae > Syzygium > Syzygium malaccense. The sequence goes on from CM062260.1 coordinate 34,781,447, forward strand.
TGTTTTTAGTCCCTGGTCCGTTTGAAAACGTTTAATATTGTTCCCGAACTCAATTAATTGAACGAGAACATTGAACATTTTCATACAATTTATGGACTAAATTAAATATGTACTAAAAATTTAGGGACCACATTTAACAAATTAAAAAGTTCAATTTGTCATCGCACGTTGGGAATAGAGTTCACGGACCGCATTAAATAAATTTAGAGTTCAGATATCACATTACATATTGGACGAAAATTCAATGACCATTTGTGTCATTATTTCGAAGATCCCAAGTATCGTATAAGCGATCTCGAAATTATCTCGAAATATGATCAAATAGTCACGCTGTAACGCTCGCTTATGATGTTATATGATTTTCTTGATTGATTTTCTGATAATTCGAACAGTCTAATCTTTAACTCGACACGCTCCATCGTCGCATCAACTTTTATCGCACATGGTACGAAACCGGTTGGACTGAGTGGCATATTACTGCTTACTCTTCAAATGACGTGATTACCGAACTTTTGGAGAAGTTATTGTCGTGACTTTCAAATGCATTTACCAATGCACGCGCGCAATCATTAACGAGGTGCCAAATTTTACCAACCTTTTTCTAATTTCAGTGTCTTTAATCTACTGTCGCTTTTGAAGAATTTAGCAGCACAAATTAAAACTCGCATGCTTGAAGATAATCTCAAACCAAGAAAAGGTGGAAAAGCTTTTCATGGTGGGAAATATTAATAAGAAAGATATAATATTTCTTTTCGGTAAGAAAAAAAGATATAATACACTCCGACTATTTGAGACGAAATAAAATCTCATGCTAAAAATAGGTTTGGACGTGATGTGAGAATACAATTCGATGGCGAGAAGCAGACAATGAGAAAAAATTTCTAAAGTTGTAAAGCTATTGTGAAACTATTATTTCTTGATAATTTCGACCATAGCTTTTTTTCGTAACACAAATGAATAAAAAAAGTTTCATAGAAATAAGAGGAATTTTTTTTTAATTTTCACAAGGAAAATGTGAAATCCAAAGGAATTTGTGATACAGAGTTGATTATGCTGCCATCACAACGAGGCTGATGGTTGCCACCGTATAACTTTGGTTTTGTTAATGAATAAAGGACTCGTCTCACGGATCAAAGAGGGTCACGACGTCGCAATTTGAATTTGAATTTCGACAATGATGGCATCTGTCGAGTAAATCTCCACCGACTAAATAATTAAAAAAGAATTTTGAACTTTATCTTCTAAAGGTTTAAATTCTCTTGCTCGCTAATAATTTCAAAATCCATGCTTTTTTCTACACCCGACCTCTCAATTTTTCTCCTCTTCCCCTCCTTTCGAAACAAAAGCACGAGAAATCGGAAAGAGAGTAGGCAACGAAATGCAATTTTGCATTTTTTATCCTCATTAAACACAAATTAAAATCCGACCAAAAAAAAAGCACAAATTAATTAATTTTAAAATTTGTTCACATAAAGAGAGAAAACGCAGCGCGTCTACATTTCCATTTTTGCCCCCCATCAGGGACACGTCAGCGTCAGACTGCACTCCACAATTCAAACGGAAAAACGAGCGGGCCTTTTTCTTTTTCCTTTTTGCATTTAATTATTTTCTCTCTTTTTTTTATTATTTTTATCTTCCTCCGCTCTATTTCATTTCGACTTCGAGCACTGTGTACTATCCGCGCTTCAGCTTCAGCGTCCTCTTCGTTTCCATCGGCAGATGATCCTCTGTCGTCGTCGCCGTCGCCGTAGCGGTCGCCGCCATTGCTGAAGCTCAAGCTCGTTCGAACCTCCACCGCGGAAGCAAATCCAGCCGAGCATGCGCGTGCCTCCGTTCCCTCGCGAACTCGCGGCTCCGCGAACGGAGCTCCGTGCGTAGATCTCAGCATCGCCGTCGGTCCAGAGCGCTCGCTAACGATGTCGAAGGACGCATGCGGCTCCCGGCTCGGCTCGAGGAGGAGCTCGCAGCTCGAGGCGAGCGAGAACGAGTTCGACGGCTCCCTGAGCTCGGCGGCTCACTTCCCGCCGCCGCGGACGCCGCTGAACGCGATCCAGGACCCGTCGCAGCGCCACGGCGGGGTCCACGGGCCGGAGTCGGACGCTAGGGAGAAGAGCGAGCTGATCGGAGCCAGCAGGCCGTCGGAAAAGAAGGTGGAAGCGTGGCATTTGACTCCGAGGGCTGCTCGCGGGGGGAAGACGTATTCGGAGCCTAGCTCGGCGCAAAGCACGCCTGCGAGGGCTGCTGGCTCGAGAGCCTCGCTCGGCGGAGCAATGGTGGGCTGCGCTGGGCCTAGAGGTAACGATTTGGCCGGACATAGGAGAATGAGCTTGTACTCGGGGGCTTCCAGAGGATTCCAGATTGCAAATGCAGAAACTCGGCTGGAAGTTCCGCATTTCGAGCTCGAGGAAAATTCGTCCTTCTGGACTGATCATAACGTGCAGGTTCGTTAACAATCGGTCTTCTCCCTTATTTGGCCGTAAAGCACTCTCCGACTATTCAACATTCGCAGCTAGCTCCGTTTCTACTTTAAGTTTAAGGATATCTATTCACTAATCGGCCAATCTAGATTGGAAAGTTTCAATCAGATTCTGTCTATACATGTTTCATAAGTCATTCAATTACTTTTTGCTGTTAAGAACCGACAGGAAGTTTGTGCGGCATCACAGCATGCCGCAGGACAAATAGATAAATTGTCATGTTAGCGGCACCATGCCAACTTTCTCCATGGAGTGAGTCCGTTTCAGATTATTTCGAAACATAGTGACATTATTCAAAATTTTGGGAGTACAACAACTGCTAGAAATTAACCTAAAATGTTGAATAACTAGCTTAATAATTAACCCAACTGATTGCTATTACAGCATATAATATACTTTTGAACTTGATTCACTTTTTTTTTGGTCAATGAGCTGTTCGATAGATTTAGCTAGTCTGCACTGCTCTTAGGTATTATTAGCTGATTTAGCTCATCATCAAGAGTGTGCTGCTGAGTATGTGGAGTGTGGATCCAGGTTTTGATAAGGATTCGACCATTGAGTAACTTGGAGAAGGTTTCTCAAGGGTATGGAAGGTGCATAAGACAGGAGAGTGCAAAGACTTTGGTGTGGCTTGGTTATCCTGAAACGAGATTCACCTTTGATCATATCGCGTGTGAGACAATATCGCAGGTACGATCAATATTTTAATATATGGAGGATGCATCGTTTTGTTTGTTGACTTCATGACTGATTATTCTGGATTTATCAAAGAAGACGGTAGAACTAGAAAGGCCAAAATTCCAATCCTATCCCTTGTTTATGGTTTTATTAGGTTTACTCTCATTTATGACACATCATACTGACAAACAAAGAGATATTTTTTTGGGAAATTTCTTGTAGGAAAAGTTGTTCAGAGCTGCAGGATTGCCCATGGTGGAGAATTGCTTGTCTGGCTATAATAGCTGTATGTTCGCTTATGGGCAGGTAAATGATGTTTGTTCGACCAAAAAAAAAGGATGTTTGGTCTTTCTAGCTCTGATATCAAATGTTGATAGAAGGTGAACCCTTTGCTTCTTGCAGACAGGAAGTGGCAAGACCCATACCATGATGGGTGATATCTATGAAGTTGAAGGGAAGCTAAACGAAGGCTGTGGGATAACTCCTCGTATATTTGAATATTTATTTGCAAGGATTAGAGTGGTATGTACTTTTGCTTTGGTTTTAGAGCAGCTAGTCATTGAGAAGGGCTTATCTCACGTCTCTCTTCACTCCTGCCAACCTTCTGCTTTCTTCCTCTTTCCTCCAAATTTAGTGGCCTGACATCTTTACGCTCTTCAGGATGAAGAAAGTAGGAAAGAAGAGAAGTTAACTTACAGCTGCAAATGCTCCTTCTTGGAGATATACAACGAGCAGATAACCGACCTCTTGGAGCCTTCATCCACAAATTTACAAGTACTTCATATCCTTTTCTTGTGTTATTTCATTAGATTGCTGGCCTGTGGTGCACATCAATCTGATTGTATTGTTGTAGCTCAGAGAAGACATGAAGAAAGGGGTATATGTAGAAAACCTAAAAGAACATAATGTGGGAACTGTCAGGGATATTGTGAAGCTTCTTTCACAGGTTGGAACTTTATGATGACAGTTTATGTTCTGTTTGGACTAAGCACCACATTCAGTAAAGGGTGATTATGATCAATTTCTTTTGCATAGGGTGCTGCAAACAGAAAAATGGCTGCAACGCGCATGAATAGTGAGAGCAGTAGGTCGCACAGTGTTTTCACATGCATCATTGAAAGCCACTGGGAGAAAGATTCAATGACGCACTTTAGATTTGCAAGGTTGAACTTAGTGGATTTAGCTGGTTCTGAGAGGTAGCTATTGTTTCACACAACTGACACTCTTTCCAGTTTGTGCTTCCACTGCTATGCTGGTTTAACTTCCTCAAATGTGCAGGCAGAAAAGCTCGGCTGCAGAAGGCGACCGTTTGAAAGAAGCAGCAAATATAAATAAGTCCTTATCAACTCTTGGGTAATTATTTCGAGGGCTTGTTGCAATCTTTAATAAGTTTGAAACTTCTGTTTATTTCTGCGAATGCTTTACCAGGTTCAAAATGTCACGAACCATAAATTTTAAGGGTATGTTAGTTTATCGAATCGAGGGGATATTCATCATATCCAATTCCTTCTGGAAATTCTCTATCTCTGAAAATGTAGTGAAAAAGGAGTCCATCATCACTATTGGTCATAAAGGGGAGATGATAACAAATATAATAAAAGCAAAATAACTCTCTCTCCTCCCTACTATTTCTCTCTTTTGCTCGGTTTCCCATTCATGATACACCCCTTATGGTGTGGGTCATGAACCAAATTACAACTCTTCCCAAGATTATTTGGCACATATTCCTTCTTTGATTGTGGTTTGTGAATAGAGGAGAAGCCATAATGTTTCTTTTGATGGGAAGATCACATTTGGTATATACTTTTCTTGGGAAAGGTCCACATTAACAGTACAAATGACTTCTTCTGGAAGCTCATCTGCATAATTATGAGGTTTTGTTTCCCGTAAGGCACTGGTATGTTGATTTATTTGCACCTGCATATCACCCAAGTCCTACATGAAGGGGAAAGATATTTGGAATATGTTGTACAAGCTGGAAAGCCTGGAAGTGCACCCCTAAGTAGTAGCATTGAGATGTCCTTTGCTTCTCGTGTTTTTGGTCCTGGATGGTTGCAACATGATTCCACGTTTAGCTAAAGTAGGTCTACCTTTGGATGCCCAATTTATGAAAAAGTATGGAATGATATCTGGTTGGTATAAGACTCATGGCATCATCATAATCTGAGAAGTCATCGCTTTTGTTAACGTATAATGTATTCTGTACATCTGGATTTTGAGATTTCGACTCTGAGAGTGTTCTTAAAGATTTTTGTTGTTCTGCAGTTTAACTATTTTAGAGCAATTGTTCTTACTTCTTAGGTTGGTGATTATGTCTCTGGTGGATTTAGCCCACGGGAAGCATAGACATGTTCCCTACAGAGATTCTAGGCTCACGTTTTTACTTCAGGTTACATTCAAGAGCTAATCCTGTTTAAGTATGTCCACTTTCTTGAATGTGTACTTTTACATAAAAGAATATGTGCTGTAGATATTTATTTGTGCAGGATTCGCTTGGTGGGAACTCTAAAACAATGATCATAGCAAATGTCAGTCCATCTACATGGTTTGTCCTGAACAACTAGTCCTGCTTAAAGAATGTCTTGTAGAAGCCAACCAATTCCTTTATGTAACTTTCATTTTTATGACAGTTCTGCAAATGAAACGTTAAGCACTCTAAAGTTTGCTCAGCGTGCGAAACTCATTCAGAACAATGTGAGTGTACCAGTCAGAAGATTTATTTTCCCTTATAAATTTTGAGTTCTAATCTTACAGAAAATTTGATACAAAATGATGTGCAATGGTATTATGGGATTCAAGTAGCCGATCTCATCTCGAGGGATAAGGCTTTATTGTTGTTTTATAAATTTGGAGTTTAGACCTTTCTTTTCCCATGTTTCAGGCAAAAGTGAATGAAGATGCTTCAGGTGACATAAGTGCACTCCAGAGGCAAATCCAACAGTTGAAGGTATACATCTGTGGATTACTCTTTCTCCTCTTTGCCCATTTCATTATGGACATCGTGACATGCAAAAAACTAAGGGTTTACCGTATGAAAACAGGGTCAGTTGTCTTTTCTGATGAAGCATCAGAATCCATCAAGATCTCTGTCGTATGGGTATCAATGTCTCGAGGATTCTAGCCTATGCGGCTTGGCTAAGCAGTGTGACTCTTTAGGGGAAAGAAAATCTGATAATCATAAGATGAACTTCACTGGTAGTAAAAAGGTAAGCTTTATATTTGCAATGGAGACTTGCTTTCCTAATTGAAGAGATGAATTATTCACTACTGCTAATGCAGGATGTGAAGTGCTCGGTAGCCACTTTGCTTGGTTCCTTGAGGAGGGAAAAGATGTTAGAGATGGAAGTAAAAAAGTTACAGGATGAAATCGAACACTTGAAATGCCTGGTATGTTTTATTTGGCAAGTAGTCTATACTGGTCTGATACTTGAAATCCTCTGTACAAGGAGCCATGGTGCTCGGATGCACCTTGAGAATGCTCATAGAAGGTTCACAGTGTCTGCTAGTTTGATTAACAGAAGTGCATATTTGCAGGCACACGAAAGGGAAGAGAAGGCCAAGCACAATGATACGACTTTAAAATTTCGAGAGGAAAAAATCAGAAGACTCGAGTTACTTGTGGATGACAAAGTTACCACAGAGAAGTACCTTGTGGAGGAAAACAAGGCTTTACTGGAAGAGATTAATTTGCTCCGAGAAAGAATTGATCAAAATCCTGAATTAAAACAATTTGCTGCAGAGAATAATAGGCTCACGGAGCAACTTCAATTGTAATGTCCCTGAAACTAAATGAAAGAATAGATAGATTTTTGAGCACATCCGTGACCCATTTGATACTGTTGTCTGGGCCAGGTATCAAGACCTTTATGGACCAAGGGAGCGGGATATATTGCTGGCAGAAGTTTCAGATTTGCGCAGTCAGGTTCGAGACTATCCGCTTTTTATTTCCTGTGTTTTCCTCTGGTCTATACAATGGGATGGTAGCATGCAGTTCATAATGGCATTTTTCTCGGCTGGTCAGCTGTTGGAGCTAGAAGAGAAATCAACTATATATGCACAAAAGGAACACTGGGTATGTAACTTCCCTTCTTGACTTGGTTCTGCTTATTAGACGTGGGCACTCAGCAGTTTTACCTAAACAGGATCTGAAGGACTTCGAAGACTGCCGCAAAATGAATGCAAGGCTAATGAGGTAACTTGCTCAGGCATACTCTTTTCAAGGGTAACTGCAGACGCTCTAGCAGTCTTCCCATCACCTAAACGGATGATGGCAATATACTAGAGCATTTTCGTCCTTCGCTGTTCTTTTGCATTACCAACTTAGCCATAGATATTAGATATTAGATTTCCCACTTCAATATTTTTCGTAGTGTGCTTATGCATCTGGAGCTCAATAGACCACTTGCTTCGATTTTGGCAGCTGTCTTTTGTTTTACTTCATTATCATCTTTCATCATAACGTGATCTTTTAAGTGTGAGGAGATGCAGAGGATCTAACTTGTACTGGCTCTTTCATAGCATTAAGTATGTTTTGGAAGCTATCATTTTACAAAGATGCCAGTGGCTCTATCTTTTCTTTCTCCCATATCCATTGTTTTTGCCTGTAGGGAAGTTGAGGAATTACCAACAGAACTGCAAAAATACTTGTGCAGCAGTCAAGTCACATGTGATTCTGCAAAGGTTGTTGAAAGTTATGGAGGGAAGTAGTCTTAGGGTGGTCTAAATCTACTTGAAGTTCATAATGTGTTTTTTCCCTTTTGTCTTGACAGTTATCGGATCAGTCTTCTAAGGATCCTGAAGAAGTGACGTCAGCAGATAAATATTCGTTACTGGTGAGTTCCTTGTTCTTAGCTTGTTGTATTGGCATTCTAATTTAGCCAAATTTGCCTGTTAAAATCTCAAATGGCGCTTTTACCAAGATGGCGACAAAAGTTTTTATGCAGGCTATTGGACCTAAGCATATCTGTTATTTTGCAATGACATTACCCTGGATTAGCAAAATGAGACCTACCTTCGGCTATAATTACATTTTCCATTTGGATAACTCTGATCAAGTGTTTTCAGAATCTCATCCTTCACCGTGTCTATCATGTGCTGTGCAATAAATATTTATGTGTTCTCTCTTCTGTTCATCAGCATTTCAGACTAAAACAAATGGAAGACTAAGATGCTAAAAATGTGGACATATTTTTGAACACATTCAGCAAGATGAACATGTTGTCTATGATGTTTTATCCCCGTCTCTCTCTCTCTCTCTGAACTTATGATCTCGTTGCCACTCTCACAGGAAGAAATGATATCCATCAGCAGTGACTCGGGCAACAAAATGATAAACAGGGAAGATGAGGAGTCTCTGGGGAACAGTATAGGCCAAAGTGCTGGCAGTGCATTAGATGTGCACTATAGTAACCTTCAGGAGTTATCGGACGCTAGAATGTTAATTGAATCTATGGAGTCTGAACAGGTGCATTTAATTGAAAAGCTGCAGCATATGCAGGAGGAAAATGATCGGTTTAGGGTTATTTTAGAAAAGACAAATAAGGTAGACAGCTCTCTGCTTGGACCTGGAAGTCATTCTTGGGAATTAGCTGCGTTTGAAAAGAAAGCTCTGGATGTAAGTCAAGACATTAGAATGAATTCTATGCAAGTGAAGTGGGAAAGAACTATGCTAGACCTGGAGACAGCCAACTATGAAGGAGAGCAGGCGTCCCAATTGTTTGGCAGGAATCAAGCTGAAATAGTAATGGAACAAGTTGAGATGGAAACCGCAAGGACCATCCTTCAGTTACAAGATGAGGTTGCTTCCCTTCAGCTGGAGCTTCATGAGAAACTAAGTGACTTGACTCAGGAAAATGCAAGGCTAAGAGAAACTATAGCAACCAAGGAGGAGGAACTCGTGTCAGTCACTGCAGATTGGGAAAAGGCTATATTAGAACTAACGAATTTTCTTTTAGATGGCACTAGATCCCTCAAGGATGCATCTGGCTCGATACGAAGGATTGCCGGTTCATTTCCCGAAGGTGAAGTTTTGATCAGTGAACAAGTTGAGAGGGCCGCACAAGCTTGCATTGAAAAGGAAGAAACAGTTCTGTTGCTTCAAGAGAGCTTGGAGAATGCACAGAAGATTGTACGGGAAACGGAGCTGAAGTTAAGTTCCTTGAAAGGTGCGACAATGAGTCTAAGTGGATCTCAGCATAGAGCGGATGATGAATGCACCATCGAAGCAGCTGCATTGAATCTGAAGTTGGACGAGAAGACAGACATGATTAAGACTCTTGAGAGAAACTTAAAACATAAGGATGATCAGATATCTGAAGCAGAAAAACGTGTAAATGCTGCCCTTTTGATTGTAAAATGGCTCTCTGATTGTCATGATGTTAAGCAGAGCAACAACATCGAAAAAGATATTCAAGTGGCTAATATCATTGAGAAGGATGGTCATGAATTATCTGATACAAAGGCTGATGCAGATGCTCTGATATTGGAAAATGCTATGGCTCAAGTTGAGTTAGCTAGACTGGGGGTACTGGAGTCGAAGTATGCTGTTGATTCATCTTATGCAGAAGTGGAAATGTTCATGTTTTCCCTGCAGTCTGGAATTCAGAAGTCATTTGATGAACACAAGGAGTTTGTGCATGATATAATGAGAAATCATTTTGATTTAAAATTGCAACTAAAAGAGCTGGGAAAGAATGCAGTCAAGTCATTGCCTCTTAAAGAACCAAGTCTAGAGATTGAAGATCCATGTCACATGCTGCACAGGTTTAAAGATGAACTAGCAGAAACAAATATCAGATTGAATGACATTAAAAATTGGGTTGACAGGAACTTAAATCTATGTAGCTGCTCTCTGACAAATGAAGATGTGACCAAGCTGGATGAGTTGAGTTCTGATTCTTCAACTTCAAGTTCTGATTTTTCTGCTGAAAGTTTAGTTCCAGACAATGATATGAGTGCGTCTCCAAGCACATGTTTGTCCAAGTGTATTGAGGTGGCACCTAAACAGCCAACAAATTCTGACTTCCATGATTCTTCGCAATTTAGTAACACCAGGATGGGAGCGAATATGGAGCCCTTAAAGAGCATAGTTCGCAAAGATAAGATGATTTTGTGCACAAGGAAGGAATTAGAGACTACATTAGATGCTTTCAACAAACAATATGCCCTTCTCATGATGCTGTTTGATGCAATTGACATGGGAGCTTGCACTAATAGAAAAGGTAAACTATAATGAATTTAGCTCACTGTATGCAAATTATTATAATATCAGAAGGATGATGGAATTGTAAAGAGACTCATAAGCTCATGTTACATGGCAGGTACTAAACATCAATTTGAGTGCACTAAATTGAAGCGGAAACATGAAGGGGATTTTTGTAATTCAGAGGTACGGCAATCTTGAACTGCTAAATAAATTTACTTCACAAACATTGGGTGTTACTTCAAGGGAACCACTGATTCTAATCACAAATGATTTAATAAGATGCCAAAATATAGAAGCAGTTTATGACTTGCTAAGGTCTTATTTTTTGCTTCATTTGTGGTGCAGGGGGATACTAGCGAGAAGTTTCATTATGCTTGCAGTTTCTTAGTCAGATTTGAGCAAGCCAATGCAACCATGAAAGAAGCTGACTTGATGCTAAACGAGTTGTTAAAAGCAAACGAAAATGCAAAGAATTTGGCTGAGATTTGGAGGCAAACTAGTGAGGCTTTGATGGTGGAGAAAGAACATTTGATTCAAGAAATTCAGCAACTGAAGTCATCAATAAAAATGATTGAAGGAGAAAATCAGTCACTCAACGGGCATATTCATTCTGCTTTTGTAGAGACAGCAAAATCTCTCTCTTTACTTCAAGGGCAATTCCTGCAGATACAAAAACATGTGGAGGATATGTTCAAGGCCCTAGAATGTGATGTCCTATCCATGGGACAGGATTTGTCTTCCTTCATTTGCAACTCAAGTTCTTCAATGGAAGAAGTAGCTACAGAGATAATGCAGAGAGGAATTGCAGTATTTGTGCTATGGCATTGTTATTTGGGAGAGTTGATACACGGAAATATTATCCCAAGGTCAGAGTTGGAATTTCACTTGTTCAAACAGCGAGAATACCCAAGGATGATGGAAGATCTACAGACAGTTTATTTTGCTGGTCGAGATAACCACATAAACACCGGTGATGACAGCCTGCAGGGAATTGATCAATACGCAGTTGTGAAAAAGTTACATAATGGCGAGGTAGATCTACCTTCTGATTGCCTGAATGAAAATTCAGTGCTGAAAAATGAACTGGAGAGGAAAGAAGTTATCTTACAGGGTTTGCTATTTGATTTAAGCATGTTGCAAGAAGCAGCTTCTCACACCAAGGACTTAAAGGATGAGACAAAACTGCTACAGAATTCATTGAGCAAAGTCCAAAATGAGTTGGATAACAAGATGAGTCAACTTGATAACACGACTGTTGAGTACAAAAAGCTTGAAAACCTTCTGGATGATACTGAGAAGGCCCTTAAAGGGAAAATTTCAGAGATTGAGCAGGCTAAAGATATGATGGATGCTTTGTCAGAACAAAATGATGAGTTGAGGACTCTTTTGAAAGATCTTTATGTAAGAAAATCCGAAGCTGAGAACCAACTGGATGAACAAAGAGAGGTGGTAAAAGGTCTGGAAGAAGAAATTCTTCATTTGACTTCAACAATGGAAAGAACAGTACTTTTTTCAGTTGAAAGTATTCAAGATGATCTAAAATTGGTCGTGAGAGAGCGGGACCAGCTGCGCGAACAAGTTGGCTCCCTGACTAGTAAGCTTGAATTGGCCTATTCTCTAGCTGATGAAAACGAAGCTATTGCTATTGAAGCTCGTCAGGTATGCATTTGAGACACCTTGTCTGCTTGTAGCTAAGATATGAATAGTGGTGATTGAAAATTTGCTTCTGCAGGAGTCAGAAGCAAGTAAGTCACTGGCTGAACAAAAGGAGGAGGAGATAAAAATCTTAGAGCATTCTGTTGAGGAGCTTGAGCATACGATTAATGTACTGGAGAAGAAGGTGACATGCTTGCTATCTATCATCTTCTCTGAAAAAAATTCTGTACAATGCACAGTGGAATTTTTCTATTCATTTTTGGTTCTTGCAGAGGATAACTTCCCTTGCCTGCTAAGCACTTTCTCTACTGATGAGCCTCTCAACTTGCAAATGACTTATGATCTTCTGGTTGCTTCTATTATTGGAAGTTTCTTATTTCTGTCTCTCTTTTCTCTGACTTAGGTCTATGAAATGGATCAAGATGTAGAAAAGCATAGAATAATCCGAGATTCATTGGAAAAGGAACTCCAGGGTTTGAGAAAGAGACTGGCAACAGTTGAAAGTTTCACTGAGAATCATGATTTAGAGAGCATAAATGGTCGCTACTCAGAAGATCATCTTCCTAGGTCCGCTTTGGCTTTCTCATCCCTGCCTCTGAATTTTACTTTTTCCTATTTCTGTTTCTAAATTCTAATAATGCAGGAATGAATATCCATTGTTACTGGAACTTCATGAGGCATACGGGCAGATAAAATATCTAGGAGAGGAAAGAGTGGAACTAGAGAGAGAGGTGATCGTCTGATCCTTTTTTAACCAATCTGAATCTTTATTAGTGCTGCATCTCTATTTTACATGTCATTTCCTCTGCCTTAAACTGTGCCATTCTTTTGTGGTTTGAAGATCAAACAATGCAAAGAGTACATCTCCGAGCTTGTACTGCATGCTGAAGCGCAGGCATCTCAATATCAACAAAAGGTATGACAACTGGCATATACGTTTCCATTCACCCATTATTAATGCTTTAGCATTACTCCCCATTTTGTAAATAGTCGTTGAGAAGTCAACAACAGCAGCTCACAAGCTGTGATGTCCTTTGATCAATTTCCATGCATATTTGAAAAATGCTAAGCTATTTACAATCCTAAATCTAGATTTTGGTTTTTTGGTAAGATCCATCATGTTTTAACCTCTATCTGACATTCTTTAAATGTCTCAACATTATTTAAACAGTACAAGACCCTGGAGAACTTGGTTCATGAAATAAAGACTGATTTGTCAAGCTCAGCATTAACAGCACCACCCCTTGAAAAGCATGAGAAAAGCTCGTCAAGGCCAAGAGGCTCCAGCTCCCCATTCAGATGCATTTCAAGTCTAATTCAGCAAACGAACCTGGAGAAGGATCAGGAACTGTCGGTCGCAAAGCTACACATCCAGGAGTTGGAGGCACTTGCAGCTCGTCAGCAGCAGGAGGTTAAGTAGTTTCCATCTCTTACGTAGCCTAATAAATGTGAATTGGATAAGAATCTCACGTGTCTCTCCTAATTCTGTAATTTAATACAATACTATATATCAAATGGTGTTCTTAATTTAGTGATATGAGGTCAAAAGTTCTAACGGTCTCCCTCCCCATGATTTTATTTTTCTTTCACGCTAGTGGTACTTCATTTATATTAGTTACAAAGCTCCATTAGGATTTAAGTCTCCCCAGTTTTGAGCCTTATGATTTAATACACATATATAATCTCAGCCTATGATGCATCAGGTATGTGTGCTCAACTCTAGGCTGGCTGCAGCAGAGAGCATGACTCATGATGTCATTCGGGATTTGCTTGGTGTCAAATTAGACATGACAAACTACGCTGTAAGTTTCTATAGATAGAATGTGCTGGTGAATTCACCATTTCTGCATCTCTGACCTGTGATTTTTTTGCAGAACTTGATAGAGCAGCACCAGGTGCAAAAATTAGTTGAAGTAGCTAATAAGCAGACATCAGATTTCCGCGCAAAGGTGGTTATAAATATACCCTTTGCATTTATTGCATGCTTCATTTGATCATTCTGAAAGATATGTTACTACTGTCTATGTTGTTTAGGAGCAAGAAGTTCTAAAGTTAAGGAAGCAGATTGACGATTTGGCTAAGGAAAGAGAAAGGTCAGTCTATTTCTGGTCAGTTAAAACAGTCTTTCGTCGATCTTTCCTGTGGTAATTCTGAAAATATGCAATAGGAAATTTCTTAGGTAATGCGTCTGGTCCTTTTGTGGTTGCACACTTTGTCTACAAGATGGACATTTGAGACTTGTTTTTCCATCTCCTGCTCTTTCTTCTTCTTTTGCTTTTTAAATCCTACATTTGCCTCAAGGTTTATCCTGTTTCTCCAGTTGCATGATGGAAATAAGCCGCAGAGAAGCAGATTTGTTTGCTACACAGATGACTTTAGAGCAACTTCAACAGCGGGATCAGTTACTTTCAGCACAGAATGAAATGTTGAAGGTCCGGTACCTCTGGTAGGGGACATTATTGTTAGCCAAAACATTATTCCATATTAAAGTCCTCTTTTCCCTTCACAGATGGACAAAACAAATCTAAATCAGAAAGTGGCTGAACTGGATGAGATGGTAAAGACACTTCTTTGTGCAGAGGTCAACCAAAAGCCACTTCAGCACAAGTTGAAATTTAAGGTGTGTATTTTTACATTTCCTTATACCTGGCAGTTAAAGCAAAGGTTAGTCCTATATGAACACTGAACTTTCCTGCCTTTATTAGGAGAATGGTTCTTTAGCTGTTGGTGCTGGCGCTTCCAGCAAGAGGTCGGTACATTCCGAAAGGCCAATTTCACGTTGGAATGATGAGCTTTCTCAGTGTCAACTTTCTCGTGGCACCCATTTATAGGGAAAAAGCTGTAAACATGGCTTGGTTAGGGTGAACAGGTAAAGGTGTCATTCAAAGTGCTGCACCGACTTTTTGCCGCCCTCATTCTGATCTAGCTAACAAATGCATCTTAACAGGGAGCAGAATGTAAATGCTGATGGCCTGGAAGCCCACCTAAATGTGCATGGCCAATCTTTTTGTATATGAATGAAGGCCTGGGCACATGTCTGTACATTCTGGAGATCTCTCTTTTAAACCTGATTCCATGAATCAAGAGAAAATTGGTTGTGCATTTATCAAAAGGTGAGCGTTCTAGATTGAATGACTGTTCTCTCTACGACATATTGAATGAACCCGTGAGAGTGACCGAAGAAATTAGAACTTTCCATGAGCTTTTGTAACTAGTAGATAGCACACAGGTTGACAGGCGATCACACATTACCCTGTGCTTTGCATCTGGGATTTATACATTACAATGAGAAGATGAAAAAGACGCTTATTTTGGATTTATACGTTCGATCAACGAGTACTTGCACGAGCATCAATTCGAGTATATGTTTTAATTCTAACTACCTAAAACGATATTTTGCTGATTGAGATATTTTGGTTCTTTGCAGATTGGTGGTGCCGCCAAGTGTCCTGATTCTTTATGCTCTGGCAAGGATTATTATACTTTCATTCGCATGCCTCATTGCTTCGCTTCTTCGGGGGCATCCACGCGTACCTTTTTTTATCTGATGAGTGGAGTGTTAGAAAATTTGTAAATTTTGGGCGCCAAAGCCCGATCCCACGATTTAGTATCATGTGATCGTGAAAATAAGCTGGCGTGTTAATTGTGTGATGGAAGAAGAGGATTCTGAGTTTTCATTGCGAAGTCGGATCGATCGTGGATCTAAAACATACTGCCAAGGGGGGGTATCTCTTCAAGGATCGTGATCGATTTTGAGGGTACAGTATTTTTTGGGTGTCATTTGATTTCATCAGTTCGTCATCGTCGTCAGCTGTCGACATATACCTCTTATTACATTCCCCATTTACTTAACCTTAATTAATGGCGCTTTGCTAGGAGTCTTAAAAAGGGTATACTCTCACAGAACCTGCAGGCTAGATGACTAGACGTGCTAATAGATGTAGCCATAATCGATTGGACGAATTTTGAGCTGGTCTGCAAGCCGGTAAAGCCATCCTGAAGGCGCAGATAAAGGTCCGGCTCCAGTAGAGCTCGTTGAGGAAGTATCCGAGTCTGCGTTAACTTGGACAAAAACACCCTGTCCATCTAATTGTTGCAGAAGGCCACAACCCCCAGGTATGCAAAATCAATAAGACCGCGAAACTCTAATACCAAAGCAAAAGCTAAAACAAGAAGTCGATTGCAATATTAATCATAATACAAACGTGTCCAAACTCCTGGGAGGCTCTACATACTATGCTTCTGTTACAAAGTACAAAGTAAAAGAATGGTTGAATGACTACACTCACACAACAGCCCCTTCATGCTCCTAGGTGCACGGTAGAGTATACCTGTGCGAACAACGAGCAAAACGAGAGGGCTGCCAAAGATATTACCATACTTGAAAAGGACGGCTTCATGCGGCACGTCTTATGAGGTAAAGTCATCTTGCTTGCATGGGTCTCTCCAACTTGTGAGCGAAACCATTTCTGGGTAGCTGATTTGAAATCATCTTAACCGACCTTAGTACAGACATAGATGTAGTGAACGTCAGGATTTCCGCCCAAAGGTGTTTCCCCGGAGCTTCCTTCATTGTCCAAGGGAACGGGCTTCGTGAGCTCCCATAGATGGTCAGATTTTCCAACAAGCTTTTCTGCAGACATGTTAGAATGCATCTTAGACATACCGACATCATACCTCTCAAGAACACGGAAAACGCTTTGCATGACGGAATTGATAACAAGGGTGACAAAGAGTCAATCCCCTGATGCAGACGAAAAACTATACGTAATCCATTAGAAGCAGCTTAGAGCATATTATAGGGTTTGCACGCCGTGCAAGCAGTGACACGGCAATGCTCATTTCATGCAATCAACAGGCAAGTGAACAACCTCGTGAAAAATAATACGATCGATTCTAGGATGGGTAGGTTCAAAATTAAAAACTTAAAAGTAGAGTAGGTTTCTAGTATTTGAAACCGAAAACCGAGTTGGGTCCCCTAGCAACTGGCCCGGAATTGATCACAATTGACGGGTTACGATACAAAATTGGGGATGGAACTGGTCAACAACATTTCCCCGACTGTGTACCCACAAACCAGCGGCGCCCTTGTGAAGCGGCATAGACTCGATTGACAAGGCCAATTTGGTTCGGTTTGAGTTTAACTGGCTCGATTGTTCGCTCCTAGTGTCAGAGGTCAGGAAAAAGGCCAATAGCAATGCTTTGAGGATCTGTATGCAGTATTTCCCTAAACAGAGAAGACTCCCTCGAATTTTAGGTAAGTAACAACAAGAGCCTCTTTTGACTGACCTATCACGTGAAGTTTTATTGTCCACGAGCCCGTCTCTTTCAACAAATTCAACCGATATGTTGGAGCTCCATATGTAATCTGCAGCATCCATGAGAGTAATTATCAGCATATAATTCACATGTAATCATGCTACTGGAAAGAAAATGAGAGACTATGAAAAGAAGCCTAGAGGAGTAAAAGTGATATCTTCAGTAAGGGATGTGCTTACTAGAATATAGACGCCCTTATCCTTGAGGACCCTATAGTTTGTCATCGACTGCTTCAATAATGGTGAAGAAATCAAGAAAAACACTGAACACATGCAAAACAGTCAAGTGTGTTTGTTTACTAAGTTCAGTATACCTCCCAACTTCCTCGAGCATCTTAGCAGCGTTTTGCCGAGAACTATGCCCACACTGCCCAAGAAACATCACAGTCAGTAATCAGCTTTGGCACATAAAAGAAATTCACATGCTGCACTCACCAGTAAAGAGTCTAGAGTACCTGGAAAACCGCAAGAAACAAAATCAGCAGATGATTCGGCTAACCTTATCGCGGATGCAATCAACTTAAAGATCATATCGAAGGAAGTAACCGACGAAGTACCTTTATCAATCACGGTTTTGAAGGAACGTGAATCGAAGCCACTCATCTCTCGAACATCCATTTTCATATCTACTATGTAATGAAGGAAAAAATATAGGTAAATTGTAGGCGAAACAAGCAGTTACACTCTCCTGTATCCTCCAGGGGACACGACCGGGCATTTCCTTCAACTAACTGAGTTTGAAAAAGTACAGGATGCATTCAATCTACTAAAGTTCATGCCGTGGAACAAAATGGGTAGACGATAAATTTGGAAGCCGCCGTGAAAGATACATTTTAGCTGAGGCCGATTAGAGTACTTCTTCTGCATAGCTTCAATCACGACCGATGATATATCGATATTCACCACATCCTCGTAACCGTCATCCGCCATACCCTCGCTAAATTCTGCAGGAACAATGTAACCACAGAATAAACCAGGACCCAGGTGGAATGCATCAATCGATTCTTCCTTGTTGCCGTAACTATCGTGCCATGCAGAATCTAAGTAAAGTATCTATATCCATCCGACTCGAACACCGATATTGCTAATTATACGCGTCACACTTCTCAAACACAATCGCAATTCCACAAGATGCCCATCAAGTGGCTCACAGCACATGAAATCGCAGTCGGCATAACATAATGCAACATCGTATACGAACAATTACGCATCAATTGAAACATACATAAAATCTTAAGTATCAACACGATGTCCCCAGCACGATTAAGCTCCATGCGAACACATTCATCGGCGTGCCACGACCTCGCGCCGTAACTATCATGCCATGCCAAATCTAAGTAAAGTATCTATATCCGTCCGACTCGAACACTGATATAGCTAATCATACGCGTCACACTTCTCAAACACACTCGCGTTTCACAAGATGCCCATCAAGTGGCTCACGTCACAGGAAATTGCAGTCGGCATAACATAACGCAACATCGCATACGAAAAAATCACGCATCAATCCAAACATACATAAATTAAGCTCCATCCGAACACATCCATCGGCCCGCCACCTAAATTGCGCACGAAACAAATCCTCCGCGCGGAGGATCATTTCGCAGGTTTCTCGTCAAATGTCGTCTAAGAATCGAAACGGCATTCCCTACGAGAGATCGCGATCAACTCCGCGCGCGCGCGCGAGGGAGGATTGCGTACCCGAGTTGCCGCATCCGACGACGAGGACGCGATCCTGGCGAGGAACGTAGAGATTGACGAGGGGCGCCAAGGAGCGGTACTTCTGGTACCAATCGAACGGTCCGGAATCGGTCTCGTACCGCCTGTCCCAGTACCACGGCTCGCCGTACGCCTGCGTCGCCGCCGCCGCCGACGCCTCCGCCTCCGCCGCCGCCGCCGCCGTCCCCATCGGGTGCTCGGGACTGATCTTGAGACGAAACTGCAGATGATGCGAAATGCGCCGATGTGGCGTGAAGAAAGCGAGCAAGAGAGAGCAGCTGCTGGTCGTTTTGTTACACGGTGGAGGGTTTGTTTGGAAATTCGAGACCGTTGGAGGGGTATTCTGGTCAATGCGTCTCGCGACTCCGTCCGCGGCCTCCCGCGTGCGCGTAAGTTCTGGAACCTACTACTGCCCAAAATTATTAATCATTTTTATGCTCTTTTTTTTTGGTCAAAATGCTTTTTTATTTAATTCAAATCTCGCAGTTTGCATGCTCTTTCGAAATTCTAAAAGTTTAAAGTTTTCACGTCTCACGTTGATTTTAGAAATTTCGAATAATATCATACATTTCTTCGAGAAAACCAAAAAGGAATACTCAACAATATCGAGGAAGGTCGTATTTTGCATATATTCGCAGGGTCAGAGAACTTTGGTATAGTTCGAGTTGTACTATCTCACGCGTTCGAGCGATGTCAAACAAGAGAGCTGTTACTAAAAGTCAGGCATTTCTTAATTATCATGACCAAGAAGTCATTATGTGTATTAACTTTACGAGTTGATCCTCTTTTAATGAACACATAAAGAAAAGGAGACGGGGCATTTCAAGAAATCATTTGTCAAAAATGAGATATCGATATATTTTTATCGAGACATTAAAATGACATACCAACCCCTGTTGGCTATCATATATATATATATATATATTTTTTTTTCTTTTTCCTCATATTAGTTTATTACTTTTTTTTTGGGTGTGATCTTCTATATACTTAAAACAAAATTATCGCAATAAAGAAAAATAACATAAACAATTCATCCATCATCCTCCGCTTCAGAAGTCTTCTCTGTGGAAATTCGGGGCTCGCGAGAGGGGGTTGCGCTTCCGTCCTCCGCCGAGCTCCGGCGGACTGCGTGACAGGTGCGCCGCCCATTTCACTACGGCTTCTCTAGTCGCGCGTTCTTCTTTTGTCGGGGTCACCGCGATTCGGTGTTCCGTTTCCGTGGCCTGCGGGGGGCGATTTCGTGTTCTTCTTAACCATACAGGGTTCTCTGAGCTTAGCGCACCAAGTGTTTGTTTTAATGTTCGACAGAGATTCAGTATTTATCTTTTTTCGCTCCTCATTCGTAACTCGTTCTAGCTCATGTTTTCTGAGACTGAAAGACGATCGAGAAGATAACCCGACTGCCGAAAGATTCAAGACGCGTAGAGATCACTCCTTAGTTCATGAGTGCGAGGAAGATTACTCTATTTGCTCTAGAAGATCGAAAAAGATGCAGTTCGGTTCTATGGTCATGGTCTGAGTTTGGAAAATTTGACGGGTGATGACGGTACTTCGACCAAACTGTGTTTAGAGAAATTGATACCGAAGAGTGCCATCATTCTTGTAGAGGACCAGCTATTAATGAGTTGCTTAGTTACCTCTGCTCATTATGAACCACTTGTGAAAGGAATATAGCAAGGAGCGATGTGCTTAGAGTTTATGAGAAAGAGAATTGAAGTTTGGTTTCAATTGATTGGTTTCTTGTTATTTATGCTATTTCTGTATTCAAAAGCAATATTTGCTAAGAATTGGAGTTCGGGTTGTGTCAGAAATGAGTCGTTAAAGATTTGTTACGTAAAAATGGGTTAAGTTTAATCGGTCTAATTTTTTACTCACCCAAATCCTACCCGACCTACCCATATGACAGATTTACCACTAACTAATACCATAAATATATTTCGACATTGGATGTAACTTTTTTCGGTCTCTGTTTGCATTAGGGACTTTGTTGGTCAAGCACAGAAGAAACTTGCCAAGGGAGAGTTCTTGCTGGAGTCTTATAGGTTAAATCATCGCAAGCACTGAACTCCATAATGTCTTTTGCAATGACTCATGATGATTTGGGTATTGATGGATTGAATTTAAGCGACTCCTGCAACTCGGGCCCAATCTCCGAGGACACTCAACAAGGTGTTTCCGAGAATGACAGTGGCATTCAGATCACATGCTTCAGTGAAGTTGTCAACGATTCAACTCTTCATTTTCAAATAATCCGCCTCCAAAAGCAGGTTAGTTGAGAAACTCTCTCTCCTAATGTTGCTTTTAGTCTTGCTTTACAGTGCTTTTGAGTGAGATGGTAAAGCTACATACGGCGATTTTATTGGAGGTTTAAACTGCATGTTTTTGGTTCAGCTTTTCATTTAGATGTTTTTTTGGGGATTTGTGCACTTGACATAGCCCGATCAATTTTGCTTTTGGATTGGCGAAACCTCCAACCATTCAATGTGCTGGACTTAGTTATTGGTATGGTAATATAGAAAATCTGGTGCGAGGATTACTGGGAAAATGTGATTTTACAATCTCCATACTAGGGCACATCTATAATGGGGTACTTGGTAAAATAATGGGATGAATGTGGATTTCTTGTTTGATGCTTCAGTAGTGCTCACTGATCAATCCATTGGATGCAATGTATTGGGAGTTTCTTAGACTTCTAGTCTGCAACATGCATGGTCGAGGAGATTTGTCTAAACTCTATGCGTGAGATTCTGTTTCTTCTACTGGGATCAGAAAGTGAAAAGGCAAACATATAATATCTCCATGTATGACCTGAACTTTAGTTGCAGCTTACTTGCTGATGGAGCGACTTTTAGATTGATTTAATAATCAGCTTCAATGACTCTGATTGTTGTTTGCTAGTAGCATTTTATTGAAGCTCTCTGTTCATATGCTGTCTTATATCTGATCAAAGAGAAAAAAGAAGGTCCATCATGTATTTGCTACACTGAAATGGAAGTTTAAGGTTTTCTGTCGGAGGCACGCCTATGAAGGCTTAATTTTTCTTCATCTGCAACAGTTGTTGGTGATATTACAGTACTGGCAACTTCATTGAGATTGATAATAATATACGTGAACTTTGTTTCCAATAGGATTCGCTACAAGTTGTAGCTGCTTCTCATTGCTCTTATTCATTGACCATTATGCCTTTCTACATGACTGTAGATCTATGCATGGATAGGTTGTAACTCTTTGAAGCTGGGACGTCTCTATGCAGCTGCATCTACGCGACCTGTAAGATGCGGGGTACAGTTGTTGAATATATTTACCACACATCTCGTGGACTGACAATTCCTCTGATTGCATACAGGCCAACCTTGTTAGTGTGACTTCTATAGTCGGCGGAGCTTCTGATAATACAGGGTCTGGGATTGCTAGAAGATCAGGTAGCAAACTCGTCTATCATATTTGTGACTAACCCTTTGCTCCATTGGGTAACATTTTTCGCTTCTCAGTCATAAAGACGGGTCTCAACATCATCCTTGCTTGCAATATCCCGAAAAATAACCCCATGCTCGAGGTGGACTCTCTCTCTCTCTCTCTCTCTCTCTCTCTCTCTCTCGGGTGTGCACTTGTTCATGCTGCTCCTGCTTTCAGCCCATACTTGCTGCTGGATTGGTGCTTTCCATTTGTGCTATTTCATATCTACATAAATATCCTTCCTTTTGGGTTTTCAGGCAGATGCTGAGAGACTATTAATACAGAAGCTAGTCAGCCTGGGGTACAGAAGGCCTAAACCTGATGGGTCGTCTGTGTGATGATGGATTTACTTGCTGTTGCTCATTCAATTTCAGTGGGGATCGCACCGTGAGTGAAGTCTTTTTTGCTCCTTTTGTCTAGTTCTCTGGGGAAGTGCATACTCCAGCTTTTGTTGCTTAGTTATGGATGCCACTTAAATTACAAATTCTTCCTCGTGATTGGAGCGATAGCACGTACTATATTTACACTTGTATGTTTCCAAGGTTTTCCCTGCATCGTTGTCCTCAAAAGTGAGAATACTCGTCATCATACAAGCTTCTGAACTTGCGGTCTCTTCTAATTTAGATTTCCACGATGCTGTGTTCTTTGAATAATTTACTCTAGTAGGTCATATGCTGGAGGCAAATGATGGGTGTGTAAAGCAGAGATCTCCTCTTTGAGAAGTTAGAACCATTAATCGGTCGAAGCGCAAAGGAACTATGCAGCACCTTCGTTTTATTGAATCACAGAATGTACAAATTTACATAATTTACAATGTCAAAGTGCTGAGAGAATCAGCAGGTTATTCCAGTTAATGGGATCCCCAGCATTCACTAAAAGGGAGGGGACCTGCAGGGAGTCATTTGTACGGCTTAGCCAAAGGTCTTCTCACTGCTATAGCACATGTACAGGAAGCCATCATCATCCTTGAAAGACTGATAAATGATGTCCAGCCGACTTGCTGAAAAAAACGAAAGATAATTAACCCGATTAGCAGTCCTATCCAAACGCACTGGATGAAAAAGAATTGGAGTGGAATGCGCATTGTGCATGATTAAGACATTACCTGTTGGTGGCAAGGTGTTCTTGACAAATACAAATAGAGCTTTCCCCGGGGGCAAGTGCAGCCTGCTACTTAAAATGTGGATGAACTGACCTACGGACATGTCGCATGGGACGAGAAATCTACGCAACAAAAACGAGTAAAAAAGGATAGCAAGACAAGGTTGCGAACTTGCTGTGTGTCAGACATGAGAACGTAAATGTAGATTCTCTGTCCAAGCAGAAACTTAATGTTCTTGTATTAGAATTCGCCGATGCATCGTTCACCATTCCCAGAAAAGCATCCAATTCAGGAACACAAGGGAGACTTATCATGTAGATGACGTGCTAATGCTTTTCTTTGCAAGTGTTCAACAGACTTGACTTCAGACGTGGGAATAGTATCGAGCATGAAGGCTTAAAAGAGGCAATAATTCTACTTGATGATGTACTAGTGAGTTTATAATCCCTTCGGCCTAACCCAATACAAATGTTAAACAAAGCTTGCCAACTTATCTACAGTAAGGAAGCAAAGTCAAGCAGGGAGGATTACTTTTTCTTATCAATTTCTGGCAGATCGGTCCTCGAGTATCTTTCGATGATCACCTACAAGAAGAACCAGAGTTAACCCTCCCCCCGAAAAAAAGTGCGACAACTGCAGCGGCCAAATCATCAGAAAAGCACAAGTACGAGTACATTTGTTTTACTTTTTTTTCAGGTCGGACATATTACTACAACGGTTTCCTTCCTACAAACTAACAGTCGGTGGTCGGTACAATGACAAGGAGTGGAATGTGTTTGGTTTATTCCTCTTCGCCCTCCTAAAGCTAATCGCATACCAGGCCGTTCCTAATGCACAGAACCCCGCATTTCTTCATGGCCGAGTCACCGTGACGTTACACACATTAGAGTTTCACTTCAAATGTTCAATCACAACCATCCCATTTTGTTACACATTAGAGTTTCAATTCAGATGTCCAACCTCCTCCGTTTCATCCGAGTTCCAGCACCAAACGCATCCTAAACAACCCGACGAAGCAAATCATGACCTTACCCCCCCATCCCTCTTCTCAAACAGTTCCGACAATCTCAATCAATCGGAGCCCGAAAGAACCCTTTTTCAAAAGTGTACCCTTTTGATTTCTTCCTTTACCCCCGGTCAAATCAATCAGCGGGCGGGAAACCCGTTGACTTCCCCGACCGAAACCCGATCGCGCACGCAACCAGGAAAGAAAGCAAAACCGAAAAGCACGAAGACATCTCGAGCATTCGAAACGAGCATTGCGACCTCGCGATCGAAAACAGATCGCGCGACACGCGAGACGCGCCTTGACTTGCGGCGGAAGCCCAATTTCGTCGCGGCGCAAAATCGATCGGGAAGACTTACCGGAACTCGGTCGGGATACTTGACGACGATGCTCTTCGATTCCTCCAACCGCTTATCTGCTCCGCCCCCCGAGAAATCGGGAACACAATAAAAAAAAAAACAAGAACTCGATGAGAATCGCGTGATTCACCGTCGAAAAACCGAGGAATTATTCACCGCGGAAAATCCACGGAATACGAAGTGGAAAATCGAAGGAAGTAAGAGATGGAAGGGAGAGAGAGAGACGAACCGAAGGAGAACTCGTCCTTGAATGTCTTGGCAATCCCCATGCCGGCGGCGAAGGCGGAGGCGGAGCCGGAAGTGGAGCTAGAGAGAGAGAGGAGGAAGTGCGAATGGCGAGCTAGAGAGAGAAGGCGGAGCTGTAGAGAGAGAAATGCAGGGAGAAGAAGAAGGAGAAGGTGAAGACGATGAAGATGAAGACGAAGATGAAGGAGGAGGAGGAGACGTGCGAGAACAGAGGAAGGTTGGAATGCAAAAAATCGGTTGCGGGGGGGAGAGGGACAGCTCAAACTGCCGAAGACGAGCTTCGCGTGACGTGGCGGCGACAGCTCCCGCCCACGAGCCGGACCGGACCGAAACGACGTCGCTCCTCCACGTTTCCCCGTGCCGTTTTGACCCCGTGCGCACGGGGAGTCGGTCGGGACGAAACGCGACGATGAGCTGGCGCGTTGAAGGAGAGGGAATACATGCGCGGATGTGCTTAGGAGATTCCCCCCCTGGCCCCGTCGTTGCTGGGAGGAGCTGGGCCTGGGCCCCCTCCCCTCGATCGGGGCCCATTCTCTTCGGGCCGCCGGGCCGCTCGGATGGGGGAGATGAAGCCCGAAGCGCTCGGTTCGGATGCGGCGGATCCTGGGCTCGTGGCCCAAGTCTTGTTCGATGCGCGTGAGGGAGGGAGGGCAGCTTTTGCATCCGCCCCCCCCCCCCCCACCGGTCGAAACTACTAGGGTTGAATGGTTCGGATACCTCTAGTTTTCCCAAAAAGAATGCACGGTAAAAGAGGATCGAGTCGGGTATAGATTAAAGGCGAAGATCCGCGTTGGTGCCGCCTTATCTGTGCCGTTACCAAAGTTCCTAAATGCAATTTCAAAGTGCTTTTTTTTTAAATGCTATGGTTGCGATGGTTAAAAACCTTAAATGGAGTGCACCGGTATGAGAATATGGAGTGCACCTCTCTCTCTCTCTCTCTCTCTCTCTTGTTTGGGAATTATTGGTACATACGTTGGTGACAGAGAACGAGAGACACACGTGTGCATTGGAAGTATGTGTAGGGTTGGATTCTTCTACGTACAATTCTATTCGTATCTGATTATTCTACTGGGAATTTCAGCTACCGTCTTATCTAATTAGTGAGATTAGCGAGACACGTACGAATTCTGCCATAGGCCTCCGACGACCTGACAAAATCTCGGAGTGCTAGAAGCTCTAGCGGCCGAATAATAACTTCTAAGCAACCATTTGTCTTGGCAGCGAGAGATAGTTCTTCTATTCGTCGGTGTTGTCACAACATCAATATGCGAAAAACATCAAACCGTCTCCAACCTTAACCAGCATAATGAAGTCTAGGTTCTTTCTTACATGATCCAAACATGTCACATCGTGGAAATTTCTAGTTACCACAACACATTTACGGCGTTCGAACTTATCAGCATCGTCGCAAAACTGCTTGCAAATTGGTGCTTTCTCCAATTAGCAGAGACTTACTGCTTCGTCGGGTCTATCTTTCGCATGGTCGAGGACATGGAGATGTAAGACCTATGCATGTTTTTAAAATGTTTCATCTCGGTTCTTGTTCGGATCTCGGGATATAAAACTCTCAAAGAGTATTTCCTCATTATAGGGAATTCAAAGATATAGGAGAAATTGAGGACGCAGAGTGTGTGAGTACCGATACGTTAAAATAAAAAACATATCCGTAGAGCTCGCCGTCACTGTTGTTTACACCAAAAAATGACTAATTTTTTATTTTTATCGACGTACGAAAGACTTTGTCGACAAAATCGGATGCAATCGTCAAAGAAGTAACTACCAACGTAGTGTAATAAAACAATTATCAACATAATGAAGTCGAATAAATCTAAAGAAAGTGGAGACATCATAACCGTCGATAATCGTTTGTAACTTCTGTTGATAACTTCTATTTGTAACCTCAATTGCAACTTCCTCTTCTTGTAACCTCCATTTGTAACCACTATTTGTAACATCTGTTAATAATCGTCGATCATAAACTTTAAATAGACACATCGTATTCTTTGGAGATCCCCAACAAAATCAATCAAAATATTGTCTTTCAATTTTGCTTTATTTTTCTGTATTGCACTTTATTTTTCAGTAGTTGTAGCTTTCCGATTCGTGTCGTTAATGAGATTCCGTCATATATCTCTATCTTGGGTGTTGTGTCCTTGATTTACGGTGTTACATCTTTGCACGTTCTCAAATTTTGTCGTCAATTAAATTTCGACACGGCTTGTGTATGCGTGTTCCTATGAAAGTGGCTGTAGCTTCAAGCTTCAATGTCGACCAAATCCCGGCACTGTCTGTACATACGATTTGATTCAAAGTAAAAGGTTATAGTTGTTTCCTGTTTGCCCGGATACTTTCTATCTAAAATTATCACGGAATCCATTTCCAAGCCGAAGAACGATATTCGGTGAAAGAATATTTCGTCACGGGAGCAATTCCGACAAAACGGTGTCGAACAGACAAGTCGAGGAAACCCGTGCGAGCGAGGCCCATCTTTCACACGGTCCAAAGCATGATGAGGTATCCACCCTCGATCCTACGGGGGAGACGCGCCTTTTGACGAAGCATGTGGCACCGTCCGTCGCGTCGAGCGACAATGACCGCGCCATGTGATGGATGCCCCACACGGAGGCTTTGTTCCTCAAGACACGAGAGTCCCAAGCACGTTGTCCTGTAGCTGCGTGCGTATGCCAGATGAAGATGCAATTTGGGAGAGAGATCCACCGACACTTCTAACTAAAGCGAGATCGTTCAATCGAGATCCCAAAAATAAGGTCCTGTAGCTGAGTACGTATGCCAGATGAAGATGCAATTTGGGAGAGAGATCCACCGACACTTCTAACTAAAGCGAGATCGTTCAATCAAGATCCCAAAAATAAAGTCAATTGGGCATAAATTTTGGGGGGGTCTTTCTTGGATCTTTACGTTACGAAGGCAATTTTCCGAATGAGGGCCCGTTTGTTAATTTGTCTCGAGCACGAAACTTGTTTGCTTTGTGAAGGCATCGGTTGAATTTTAGCGAGTTCATTTGTCTCGAGCACGAAACTTGTTCGACTTGAACGAGAGAGTACAAAGTACAAAGTAAAAGAATGGTTGAATGACTACACTCAACACAACAGCCCCTTCATGCTCCCAGGTGCACGGTACAGTTTACCTGCACGAACAACGAGCAAAACGAGAGGGCTACCAATGATGTTACCATACTTGAAAAGGACGGCTTCATGCGGCACATCTTATGAGGTAAAGTCATCTTGCTCGCATGGGTCTCTCCAACTTGCGAGCGAAACCATTTCTGGGTAGCTGATTTGAAATAGATGTAGTGAACGTCAGGATTTCTGCCCAACAGTGTTTCCTCCGAGCTTCCTTCATTGTCCAAGGGAATGGGGTTCGCTAGCTCCCATAGATGGTCAGATTTTCCAACAAGCTTTTCTGCAGACATGTTAGAATGAATCTCAGACATACCGACATCATACTTCTCAAGAACACGGAAAACGCTTTGCATGCCGGAATTGATAACAAGGGTGACAAAGAGTCAATCGGCTGATGCAGACGAAAAACTGCGCGTAATCCATTAGAAGCAGCTTAGAGCATATTATAGGGTTTGCACACCATGCAAGGAGTGAGACGGCAATGCTCATTTCATGCAATCAACAGGCAAGTGAACAACCTCGTGAAGAATAATACGATCGATTCTAGGATGGGTGGGTTCAAAATTAAAAACTTAAAAGTGGAGTAGGTTTCTAGTATTTGAAACCGAAAACCGAGTTGGGTATCCCTAGCAACTGGCCCGGAATTGATCGCAATTGACGGGTTACGATACAAAATTGGGGATGGAACCGGTCAACACCATCTCCCCGATCGTGTACCCCCAACACCGTGCGCATGGGAGTCGGTCGGAACGAAACGCAATGATGAGCTGGCGCTTTGAAGGAGGGAATATATGCGCGGATGTGATTAGAAGATTACCCCCCGCCCCGTCGGTGCGAGGAGGAGCTGGGCCTGGGCCCCTCCACTCGGGACCACATTCTCTTCGGGCAGCCATGCCGTTCGCATCGGGAAAATGGAGCCCGAAGCGCTCGGTTCGGATGCGGCGGATCCTGGGCTCATGTCCGAGTCTTGCTCGATGCGAGTGGGCGGGGGACGGCTTTTGCATCCGCCCCTGTCGAAACTACTAGGGTCGAATGGTTCGGAAACCTCTAGGTTTACCAAAAAGAGTGCACGGTAAAAGAGGATCGAGTCGAGTATAGATTAAAGGCGAAGGTCCTTGTTGGTGCCGTCTTATTTGTGCCGTTACCAAAGTTTCTAAATGCAATTTCAAAGCGCTTTTTTTTTTAATGCTATGGTTGCGATGGTTAAAAACCTTAAAACGGAGTGCACCGATCCGAGAATATGGAGTGCACCTCTGTCTGTCTCCCTCTCTCGTTTGGGAATTATTGGTACGTACGTTAGTGACAAAGAACGAGAGACACGTGTGTGCATTGGATGTACGTGCAGGGTTCGATTCTTGTACGTACAGTACCATTCGTATTCGATTCATCTACTCGGATTTGTAGTTGACGTCTTATCTGGTCACCGAGATTAGCAAGAGGAATACGAATTCGGGATTTTGATTATTGAAAGTGAGTCTCCATCCATTTCTAGGGACCAATTTTCGAGAATTCGGTAGCCAAAAATGTTGGCCGCGGCGACCAAGTGGAGTTTCGTGCGGCCACGGCCCACTGTGTTTGGTCGCAAGTGGCTCTTTGCGACGGGCCACCGGCGGACTCGACGAAATTCCGGAGTACTAGAAGCTCCGGCGACCGGACAAGAACTCCTAGCGACTAATTATCTTGGTAACAAGAGATGATTCTTTTATTCGCCGGTGCCGCGACAAGATACTATGGAACCACCTCAAAACCTTACTCTGTATGACAAGGTGTCGGTCGAGACGCATCGCGTCTAGACCTGCCAAACGGGGTGGGTCGGGTCGGATTTGGGTCGGGTTGAAAATGGTCCGACCCAAATAAACCCATTTAACCCGTTTTGACCTATTTTCATGTTATGTAAATCTAATGACCCATACCCGATTCATACCCCACCCGACTCATATTGCTAAAATACTTACATATTTAACTAAATATAAGAAAATTCGTATTCAAACTGAGATGAGAGTGTGGAGCGAGCGAGCGCGAGAATGAGTGAAGGCAAGAGAGATGAGTTGAGTTTAAATCCGTTGTAAACCCATTTATGACTCTTTTACAATTCATTCATGATCTATTTAACACTTATATTATGCTCATACCCATTTACGATCATTCAATTAATATAGCTAGCTTATTGATGACTCATTTACTAATATATTGATTAAGAAATGGGTTTATGACCCATTTTAACAGGTCTAGTCGGGTCCTGCAAATTTCTAAGTTAGTGCGGCACATACACGGCATTCGAACGGCATCGCTGCGAAACCGCTTGCAAATAAGGCGATTTCGCTTATCAGCAGGGGAGCTGCTGCTTCGTGATCGGACCTTAGGACTCGAAATCGTGCGAGGGCATTGCGATGTTTGGGTCCGTCGATGCATGCCCGGTGGGGGTCTTATCTTTCGCGTGGTCGGGAACGAGGGGGAGGAGGTATCGTCCCGGGATCTGCGGTGGGAGGGGACGCGCCTCTGATGAAGGCTTGCTCCTCAAGGCACGAGACTCCCGCGCACGATCGGTGTCCTGTAGCCGCATGCGGATGACAGATGTCAATGCAATTGGCAGATCCACCGACACTTCTAACGAAAGCGAGATTGTTCAATCAAGATCCCTCAAATAAGGTCCGATGGGCCCATCAATTTTGGGGGGTCTTTCTTGGATCTTTCAGTTGCGAATAGGGACGTGCAAAATTGATCGCCCAAATCGGGAACTGCCCAGATCGGATCTGATTTTCAGGAGTATCAATCCGGTTTCCAGTTCCAAAGAGGAATCGGACTGACTACATATATATATATTTTATTTTTTTAAAAAAATTAGTAAAATGTGAACTAAAACCTAAGTGATCAGTTCTATTGGACCGGACCGATGGCTGAGTCTGGTTCGGTTCCCGGTCCTAGGACCAACTAGTCCGGTCACCGGTTCCCAATCTTGGATTTTTTCAATTATGACAAGCATTTTCAAGGATCTAGTAATTCAAATTCGCATACGGATACTCCCTTTACCTGTCCAATGGGTCTCTGTACTTCGTCGCGTTAAGGTTTCGCCTTTTTCATTAACTAAACTTATTCGAGAGTTAGTCGTACTTTAGCTTGTCCAAATATAAAGTCATGCTAATTATTCTTAATAATGCGCTAAATCCATATTTACGATGGACGTAGACTCACCAGTGGAGTGCAATGTGCTAGTAAATCAGACAATATTTGAGCTTCGAATTCTAGATGTATGAATTAATTACATTAGCAAAAAAAGCAATTGATCTCTATGAGTATTAACCATCTTCTTTTGCCACCCAAAAGTAGAAGACTAAGCATTCGATAATTACTTTTAGCTAAATGTTGCCCGGATAAAGTAAAAAAAGAACATCATCTCTATGGGTGCGAATGATAAAATTTCTCTTCCTCGGCCCTATTTCTGGATCTATTTCTATTTCCCTGATGAGTTTGTAAGCAAAAAATAACGTTCAATAACGACACAAAATTTTTATTTTCAGAATAGAATTTCGTCTGATAGGTTATTTTTAATTTTCTTTTCTCGGCAGGCGGCGACAGGTGGACGAGGTAGGCGGCTGACGGACAGGGGCGGGCGAACGACGTCAGCGATGGTGGACGGCCAACGGGAGGCAGCGGCGAGCGGTGGAGGACGGAAATAGAAAAATGAAATTATTTTACCAATCGGATTTCTGTTCCAAACTTGTTCTCGAGAACAAAAAAATAAGAAAAATAGGAAAATATAATGGTTATCATTCGCGCCTAAGCATTATGCACCGCATGGCCCATAAAAGTAGGAAACTTGATATTCATTCTAAATAACAATTTGATTTCTCTGTTGGCTAAATTTACTTTTGAGTTTGAAATAGTTATTAATGCCATCCTTACTGAGGATTAATGATCATTTTGATGTACGTGCAAAATCATAACTCATTTTGATGTATGTGAGCTCTCCTTTCCCGAAGAGAGTTCCTTGGAAGTGTTTCCGTGCTCGGCCAACCTCTCATGATCTCAATTTAGATCTGGGAGCTTGTTCAACCTGTATTTTGTGTCGAGTATGGTGATGATATTCAGGACGTTGAACCTAGGGTCGCACCATTCACTAGGTAAGCCGTAGCTATTGGAGAAGGAGATTACGGTATGTGCTTATCAATGATGATGATGCTGGATTCGGTGATCGATCGCCGTTCATTCAGTTTTCATACCGAGACAAATAAATTCTCGTGGGACGAGAGTGTACTTATCACGATAATTTGTGCTCGTTGCTCTACTTTGTTATTTGTGATTTGCTTTGTTTTGAACTTCTCGTGTGTATCATCTCGAGATATGAACGAAATATTTATTTTCGATCCTAAAAAGAAATATCACAACTAATTCTTCCAGTTTAGTCTTTAATTCTTTGACTGAACATAATGCCTTAATTCGACAACTAAGCTAAAGTGACGCCACCGAATGAAACTTCCCGTGCAATTTACTTAGACTTCGCCACTTGACTAAGCAATGAACTCATAATTAGAGATCACTAATTCCGGCAGCAATCATCAAATCTCTTTTCTACATAAAAAAAATTCACGATAGCATGCAAATCGTTAATTTTATGTGTTACGTTATATTTGAAATTCTTTTTCAATTTTAAAGACTAAATAAAGCACAGACAAATAGAACTAATTAGACACGATCTTTGAAAATTTCTCGTCAATAGTGATAATCAATGCTTCTTTGGTAGTGTTCTGTAGTTTCTAAAGTGCGTTCGTTTCACGAAAAAATAACGACTTGAAAAATATTTTCTTAAAAATAATCATTCATACCACTTACTAAGATAAATTAACGAGTAATAGCTTTGTCATCGATGAATATGTTGAGGTATAAATTATTACTGGTGATGAAATTTTTTTTTCGTCAACTTATTTTTTTAAACGATATAAACAATTATTTTAGGAAACTATTTTCTATATTGTTGCTTTTTTGCGAGACAAGCGTGGACCCTAATTCGATGCTCTTTTCCCATTTCCTCATGAGATTTAGAATCCCAATTCTCGATCCATTTCTTTAGTATTTTCAAGAAATAAAAATATGAAAAATGACATAAATAGTTACGAGCCTTGGCTCAATGTGCAATGTGATCCTTAAACTGTAGCCAAATGTGCAATTCACGGACTGAATTGAACATGTACCAAAAGTTCATGAACCATATTGAACAAATTAAAATTTTATGGATCACATTGAGTTAAAGTTCATTGAACACATTAAACAAAATTTTCATGGATCATATTACACATTAGGCTAAAGTTCAGAGATCATTTATGCGATTGCCCCTAAAAATGCTGCCCAAACGATTGCCTTTTATGTTGTGTTTGGAAAGGAGGGAGAGAGAGAGAGACGAGTCAAAATACATTGATTATAAATTTTTTTCCCTAAATTTCCATTCTCCCAGAAAAGCCAAAATCTCCTTAAAATTTTCCATTCTAATATTTATTTCCATCATTTCCCGAGGCAAGCCAAACCGAGATATTTAGGCGAGATTTCGCATTAAAAGCAACAGAAAAAGGCCAAATGGAAAAATACAGGGTAAAAAAGGAAGAAGGAAAAATCCATTCAGACAGCAGTCGACAGCCAGGGACGGACTTGGTGGTCCGTCGCCCACCGGCTACTCCCGGTAAAAACGCGTCTTGGTCCCCGCTCTACCGGCCCCCTCGCCGCGCACCGACTGCCCCAGTCCAACCGGGAGACGCGGCCACCCGCGCCGACGGCCGAGATCGAATCTCGGGCCCCGCCCCAAGCCATCCTCACCCGTCCGATCCCTTAAAATGAATCTGACCGGGATCACGCTTCCGGGGGGGTGGGGTCACTCCCTCCCTCGAACCGTCTATAAATACTGCCGATCCTGCAATCTCCGTCCTCGCCACCTTAGCTCCGATCGCGACGCCGGACGACCCCCGCCGCCCTCTCCGTTCCGGCACGCAGAGGAATTCGTCCGCCGCGCCGAGCTCTCCAGGTAACGGTCGCGTCTTCTCCCGGCTGGATTGATCCGTTTCTAGTTGGCCTGCGCGATGTGTGTCCCGCTTCGATACTCGGGCGGATCTGCGAGCTTTTCTCGAGTAGGATTCTTGGGTTTCGAGTTCGCTTCTGCATGGTGGATCTGACGCTGTTCTCGTTAAGCCCGTTGCGTTCTCTGCTTGAGCGGATTCATTTGAAGGAGCGTTTTGCGGTTTGGTTCTAGTCGTACGAAACGGTTGAAGGCGAAGAAGTGAACGGTTTGAAATTTTGTTTCGGTTTAGATCCGGGATGAATCAGCGTGGTTGGCGTGTGGAGCGTTTGGTTTTCTTGGCCTCATGCCGCTGAGGCACTCGATTTGCCCTGCGTTGCCGTGATTCCAGCGGTCCCGCTTGGGCTCGTTGTTGTCCGTCGCTTCGTTTAGGTCCCCATCCGTTGCCTGTTGGTTTTGATTTTTTGATAGGTTGGCATCCTGAAATTGTCCTGGGTTCCTTCCATTGTGTCGTTTGTTTCTGTAGGAGAATCATTTTCTGGTAACTGTTAGCGCATTTTCCATCATTTCTTGATCGGATCTAGATTCAAGAAACCCCCCACCCCCCTCTTTTTATGGCTGTCGAAAGATATTGATTGTAGCATTACCAATTTGGGCTCTTTTCAGCTGAAAGCAATGGAGACTTTCCTATTCACCTCTGAGTCCGTGAACGAGGGGCACCCGGACAAGCTCTGCGACCAGATCTCCGATGCGGTCCTCGATGCTTGCTTGGCGCAGGACCCCGACAGCAAGGTTGCTTGCGAGACCTGCACCAAGACCAACATGGTCATGGTGTTTGGAGAGATCACCACTAAGGCCAATGTCGACTACGAGAAGATCGTGCGCGACACCTGCAGGGGCATTGGATTTGTGTCCGATGACGTGGGCCTTGATGCCGATAACTGCAAGGTCCTCGTTAACATTGAGCAGCAGAGTCCCGATATTGCTCAGGGTGTCCATGGCCATCTCACCAAGCGGCCGGAGGAGATTGGTGCTGGTGATCAGGGACACATGTTCGGTTATGCCACTGATGAGACGCCTGAGCTGATGCCTCTGACCCACGTGCTTGCTACCAAGCTTGGTGCCCGCCTCACCGATGTCCGCAAGAACGGCACTTGCCCATGGTTGAGGCCGGATGGGAAGACCCAAGTCACTGTTGAGTACTACAATGAGAATGGGGCCATGGTCCCTGTTCGCGTCCACACCGTCCTCATCTCCACTCAGCATGATGAGACTGTCACCAACGATGAGATTGCTGCCGATCTCAAGGAACATGTCATCAAGCCTGTGATCCCGGAGAAGTATCTGGATGAGAAGACCATCTTCCACCTGAACCCATCAGGCCGTTTCGTGATTGGTGGTCCCCATGGCGATGCCGGTCTCACAGGCCGTAAGATCATCATTGACACTTACGGTGGGTGGGGTGCTCATGGTGGTGGTGCTTTCTCCGGGAAAGACCCGACCAAGGTGGATCGCAGCGGGGCCTACATCGTTAGGCAGGCTGCCAAGAGCATTGTTGCCAGTGGAATTGCGAGGAGGTGCATCGTTCAGGTTTCCTATGCCATTGGTGTTCCCGAACCCTTGTCCGTCTTTGTCGACACATATGGTACCGGGAAGATCCCCGACAAGGAGATCCTGGAGATCGTGAAGGAGAACTTTGACTTCAGGCCAGGCATGATTGCCATCAACCTGGATCTCAAGAGGGGCGGCAATGGCAGGTTCTTGAAGACTGCTGCCTATGGACATTTCGGGAGGGACGACGCCGACTTCACATGGGAAGTGGTGAAGCCCCTCAAGTGGGAAAAGCCCCAAGCTTGAATCAGTATTTCTCTACCAGTTACTGTTCGCTGTCTGCACTTGATTTTTTTTTTTTCGGGTTTTCGATTTCTCGTGCCATGCGATGGTTGTTTTGTTTCAGTGCAAGACCGTCTGGTCCCTAGATATGGTAGGTCATATTCTTTAGGAAGAGCATAAGTTTGATTCAGTTGCTAGTGCTGTAAGAGATCAGGCATTGCTGAGGTGATTATCGGGCCGCGAAGATGATATCTAGCGGAATCCTGGTAGTGGAAGAACAGGATGAAACAGTATTTCGTTTGTTTTACCAAAGGTTAAAAGATTCAAAGGAAGCTGGTTCTTGCGTTTGCTGTGTGGAAATTTCATGCATTTTGATGATGGGGTCTTTAGTGTCGTCGGGTCATTGTCGTGGCCACCGTCGGCAGGGCTCTGGGTAACATGGCTGGTCGGTCCTTTTGTTTTGGCCGCACGATGTACGAACTGGACTGGGGCATGGACACCAATGGCCAAGGAAGGACCGAGAAAAAGGTGGAAGTGATGTTAAAGATCAGACAGGTTTGTTGGAATCGTTTCTCATGTCTTTCGGACTCAACAGTTCTGCACGTGTTTCTGCACGCAGAAAACGTTAGAGATCAAACGGAGCGAGCTTCTCTGGGATTAGATTTTCTCATTCTGCATCAGCACGGCAGCGTCATGCAATTATGGTTTCCAAAGATTAACGGTCTGGCCCAAAAGAGAAAAAGTTAAATGCCCGGTTTTTCTTCATTTACGGGTGATTTCTGCTAAGCTTGTTCTTGAACTGTGCTGACCATATTCTTGATCAGATGGACTGACTTGATATAAATGCAAAAATATTTAAGATTTGATCAGCATAAGGAAATGTATAGGACTGAATATGCATAATTACAATAGGACTAAGATTTTTTCGGTAATTTTCCTAAGAAACTGAAGAAGTTGAAACTAAAAGGGCCCAGGTCCATGCAAATTCGAGAGCATGTAAATCATCTGCTTGATTTTGGGCTTAGTGCATGATGTCTTGGACACTTGAGGAGCGAGGACCACGGTCCTAAGTTTGCTTCTTGCTGCCCCAATGTCCAATACGAGGTGTCTTTGGACGCTGGGGATTTTGCTGTTGGGACTGTGCTTGTTAGGGCCGTATTTTAAGCTTTTTTAGCTTTTTCGGATGCAGATTAGCCTTGCATAGGCATGAGAATGGAGAGATTTCAAACAATATCTATGCTCTTGGCCCAACAGGCTTTGATGTATGCGCGCCCGCGAAAGCGTCTTGCTTGTCTTAACTGATCAGCTCACGAGGATCGCTAGTATTTTCGAGTTTGTTGGCGCCATATCATGATCTAGTTTTTTTAACTAACAACGAGGATCGCTAGTATTTTCGAGTTTGTTGGCGCCATATCATGATCTAGTTTTTTAAACTAACAACGATGACACGGTCTAATTTTTCTGAAGATGATCAAGGTGCTAATTTTTTGCACTAATCAGTTTGATCAGGTGATATGTCAAAACCATTGCAGGTCCAAACTCATATACGGTCATATCTAATGCAAGGCCTTTCCTGTTACTCCACCACTTTCCGTTTTTATCTCAATTTCTCCACTTGTTTTCTTGCTAGAAATGTAATGTTCTTCACCAACTTTTCTTGATTTATTATTTTTAATCTATATAAACCGTTTAGGAAAATGTTAGAGAACGCCCCCTGTTGGAAAAATTGACTTCGAAAATGGGTAGAACAATGAAGTGAGACTTTGAGGCGTGATATCACTTTCTTTAAGGAATTATTTGCCCCACTAAGTTGCTAATGGTCACCGGCAAATTTCCTCTAGGATACAACAAAGTCTCTATGAGAATATTAGATAGTAATTCTATTATTTCTCCAGGGTCGCTCTACGAAACAATTCGAGAAGATGGCTGTGTTTTTGAGGAATGAAAATCTCGAAAATAAAAGCATGCTTTCATGCCAAAAACCGACGAGTATACATAAACACATTTTATTGAACAATGGCAACCTTTCGGTAAACGGTTAAAATAAACAAACACAACTCTTCGGTCGACAGTTTATAATTGAAAAGGTATGTTGCCGAAAGGGCATATGAAAAGACACAAAAATTCGGAATTAAAAAATTAAAATAATAAGAATATTTTTTTAAGAATTTCGAATTTCATAATTTCCAAAATTCCAAAATGAACAAAGACACCCTTCCGACTAATAACAGTCATAAAGAAACCACATGGCATAAAATAAATAAAATAAAAAATTAAGAACAAAGTAGAGGATTAGGCTAATTAATCCGCGAGCGCGCACGCGTGCAAAGTGCGCCTAATAATCGCGCTCCCGCATGCGTGTATTATGGGTCTACCCCATAACTCATATGCTTCTTTTGAACACAAATAAAGAAGCCCACACTTATAAACAAGCCTACTTCACTCCATCTTTTCTATCTGGGACATAGAAAAGCCACTTTTGTTTGTAAAACAAAGATTTCACATGAGAAATTTTTTTTTAAAATATATACAGCCAAAATCTCGATGAGATTAAATATACATACATAAATGTCTCTTTCGAGTTAAACCTTTACTTAGTACAAGTATCTCAAGACTCTATCAAAGTGACAAATAGCTCGGCTTTAAACTTGTACTTTTAAATAATAGAAGCGGATATACCGCACATATACTAATTTCTTGTTTCAGCGAGAAGTTCTATATTACTCAGCACTATTATGGCATTGTGCTTGATCCTGTTTCAAGAGCCCTCTAGAAAGCAACCCTAACTTTCGTAAAAAGCGGCACCACTTCTAAGCTCATATAAGTGAAGTATCTACCATGTGTTTTCGTTACTATTAACACATTACATATTTGTACAATATTTCATTAAGAATTCAATTCACCCTTCAAACTGTAACAGACGATATCGACTTCTCATACCAGGGCCATCGTCAGTATCAAACAATCACTTTTCAGTAACTTGTTTTTACCCATTAATTAAAGGGTTTTAGCCCCATTTCTTGTGAGGTCATTTTTACCATATCTCTTGGTAATGCCTTTGTCAAAGGATCAGCTAAATTATTGCTTGACCTCACATAGACAATTGTTATGGTACCATCTTTAATCAATTGTCTCACAAACTCACGCCTTAGGCTAATATGTCTAGATTTCCCATTATAGGTGCTACTATAAGCTCTTGCCAAAGTAGCTTGACTATCACAATGGATAGAAATAGGAGGCATAGGACTAGGCCATAATTTGATATCCAACAACAAATTCCTAATCCACTCAGCCTCTTTCCCAATTGCCGATAAAGCAACAAATTCTGACTCCATAGTTGAGTGAGTTATACATGTCTATTTCTTGCTTGCCTAAGAAACAACACCTCCACCTAGAGTGAAAACCCATCCTGAAGTGGAATGTTTATCACCCACACTTGTAATCCAACTAGTATCGGTGTATCCTTCTAATACAATTGGATAATTATTATAGAACAAGCCTAAATTTTTTTTTCTCTTAAGATAACCAAAAATTCTAGTAATAGCTTTCCAATGTTCCATATTTGGATTACTAGTGTACCTACTCAACTTGCACACAAAATAAGCAACATCAGGTCTAGTACAATGCATCGCATACATTAAAAACCCTATAGCACTCGCATATTCAAGTTGTGCTACAGCCCTACCAGTATTATAATTTAATTTAATACTGGAATCAAATGGAGTACTTATATCCTTGAAACCAAGATGTTGAAATTTATTTAAGATTTTTTCAATGTAATCGCATTGGCTCAAAGAATAATCCCTACTATGTTTTTTAACTTTAATACCTAAGATAGTATCTACTTCACCCAAGTCTTTCATTTTAAACATGGAAGTTAAATACTTCTTAGTCTCAATAATTCCAGTCATTTTTGTTCCAAAGACAAGCATATCATCAACATATAAGCACACTAAAACACCATAGTCTTTAGTGAATTTTGAATATATACACTTATCAGCACTATTGTGTGAGAAACCATTAAACAATATGACTAAATCAAATTTCTCATACCATTGCTTAGGAGCTTGCTTAAGTCCATAAAGAGACTTAATCAATTTACATACTTTCTTTTGATTTCCAGTAAGAACAAAGCCTTCCGGTTGTTCCATGTAAATTTCCCCATTTAAGTCTCCATTCAAGAAAGCAGTCTTGACGTCCATTTGATGAACACAAAGATTATAAATAGAAGCTAGAGAAAAAAGGATTCGAATAGAAGTTATACGAGCTACAGGAGTATACGTATCAAAATAATCTATTCCTTCCTTTTGTCTATATCCCTTGGCCACCAATCTAGCCTTAAAAGTTTGGATAGAACCATCAGAATTGTATTTCCTCCCAAAGACCCATTTACATCCAATAGGCTTGGATTCTTTCGGTAAATCAACTAACACCCAAGTATTATTGGACATAATTGAGTCAATTTCATCATTTACAGCTTCTTTCCAAAAAGAAGCATATCTAGAAGACTTAGCATCACTAAAATGTTTAGGATCGTCTTCTAAATTTAATATTATGGGGTATTTATTTACCACGTTATTTTCTCAGTCTCCTTCAACAAGGAAAACATTAGTAACAAAGTCTGGACCTAAGTCCTTTGACTTCCTAGCTCTAGTGCTTGTTCTCAGTTCAGTTGTGTCCTTAGAATTATTTGTCTCCTTCTCATGAGAATCTACGCGAGTCTCTACAGGTTTTGAATTATTTTCAATAATTTCATAACTCGTTGAACATTTATTCTCAAAAAATTCAACATTTCTCGATTCTACAATGACATTGGACTCTAAGTCAAGAAGCCTATAAGCTTTATTGTTTTCAGCATATCCAATGAAAACACTTTTGATGGCTCTAGGACCAAGTTTGGTTCTCTCGGGGTCCGGTACTTGGTAGTATGCCAAACACCCCAACACTTTAAAGTATGACAAGTTTGGTTTTCTATCCTTCCATATTTCATAAGGACTTATGTCATTTCTCTTGGATGGTATTTTATTATGAATATAACATGCAGTAAGCAATGCTTCTCCCCAAAGATTAATTGATAGCTTTGAATTCGAAAGCATACAATTAACCATTTCTTTGAGGGAACAATTTTTCCTTTCGGCCAAACCATTTTGTTGTGGAGTGTATGGTGTCGAAACTTGATAAATGATACCATGTTCTTCACAAAATGAAGAAAATTCATTCAAGAAATATTCTCCACCTCCATTTGAACGTAGAATTTTGATTTTCCTTTCCAATTGATTTTCTACTTCAGCCTTATATTTCTTGAACATGGTAAAAGCATCATCTTTCGTCCTCATGAGATAAACATATAAATATCTACTACAGTCGTCCACAAAGGTAATAAAATACCTTTTACCACCTCGAGTTAACATGCCATTGAATTC
Organism: Syzygium malaccense; assembly: GCA_031216405.1. Taxonomy (NCBI): domain Eukaryota; kingdom Viridiplantae; phylum Streptophyta; class Magnoliopsida; order Myrtales; family Myrtaceae; genus Syzygium; species Syzygium malaccense. Next base: position 34,823,068 of record CM062260.1, read on the forward strand.
ACATATATCACTATGCATCAATTCCAATAAATTCGAATTTCTTTTGACACTAGGAAATGGTTTCTTAGTTAATTTAGACTTAGCACATATTTCACATTCATCGATGTCACCATTGAAATTTATCAAGTCTAACTTTTTCATATTCTTAAAATAATGAATATTTATATGTGCCAACCTACTATGCCATAAAGATAAAGATTCAACAATGTAAACAGAAGTAGAAATTTTATTATTGATACTTAGTTGATACATGCCATCATTGGCATAGCCCTTTTCAACAAACAGCCCATTCTTCGACAAGATAACCTTGTCGGATTCAAACAAAACTCGAAACCCCCTTTTACAAAGTAAATCAATAGAAACTAGGTTCTTCCTAATTTCGGATATGAACAACACATTAAGAAGAGTAATCTTCTTTCCAGAAGTGAAGTCTATTTCCACCGTGCCTTTGCCAGCAACCTTTGCAAGTGCATTATTCACCATCGGGACCTCTTGAACATTTGTGTTGGCAGTCTCTTCAAATTGCTTGAACAAGTATTTGTCCTTGCACACATGGACTGTGCCACCAAAATCTAACCACCAACTGGACTGGACAATAGTAGAGTTGACTTTTGAAATCATTGCCATCGAATTATTAAATTCGGAAATTTTCATGTTTGATAACATGGTTGAAATCATGGCCACATAGTTTTCTTCAACTAGATTCGCATCTGCCTTCACCGGTGGAATGTTCTTGTCCTTTGATATGCTCTTGCGATGAATGCATTCCTTTGCAAAGTGTCCCTACTTGCCACAAACAAAACAACAACCCTTTTTCTTCTTTTGTGTCTTCTTAAATTTATGCCCATTCTTTACTTTGAAGTTCTGGCTGAATTTTCGCTTTTGGTCCACGACATTTACCTTGGAGTCATACAAAACAAAATTATCACGTAAACGTGACTCTTCCTCAATTCGAAGGTGTTTTTGTATTTGCTCCAAGGAAATGTCCTCAGACTTGTGCATCAGCCTTTTTCTTTCTTTCCAAGTTGGAGGCAATTTTGCAATAATTGCTCCGACTTGAAAGGCTTATGGAATTTCAATTTTGAGGGCACGAATTTTGTTGACAAGCACTTGTAATTCGTGGACTTGTTCCAACAAGGGCTTAGTATCAATGAACTTGAAATCAAAATACTTTGCGATCAAATACTTATTGGTACCTTGCTCCTCCGCTTTGTACTTGAATTCCGGTGCGTTCCAAATTTCTCTGGTCGATTTCATCTCGGTGAATAAGGTATACAATCTATCAGATAATATATTCAGAATGTGTTCACGACATAGCAATTCGTCCTCCTCACGTTTCCTCTTTTCCTTGTTAACCCTTTCAACGGCTTCCACACTTGGCTGTCCTCCCTTAATAGGAGGCTTCGGATCTTCAATGGGCGCCAATTTTGGATCCAGAATGTAGGATATCTTCAGGGCAGTGAGTAGGAACATCATCTTGTCCCTCCAGTGAGCATAGTTGTTCCTATCGAACTGGTCCAGTTTGACCATGTCTTTGTTCATGATTTTGATTGTCTCCGACTTCATTGTTGAACAAAATAATTCCTTAAAATTGTTGGAAAAATTGACTTCGAAAATGGGTAGAACAATGAAGTGAGATTTTGAGGCGTGATATCACTTTCTTTAAGGAATTATTTGCCTCACTAAGTTGTTAATGGTCACCGATAAATTTCCTCCAGGATACAACAAAGTCTCGATGAGAATACTAGATAGCAATTCTAGTATTTCTCCAGGGCCTCTCTACGAAACAATTCGAGAAGATGGCTGTGTTTTTGAGGAATGAAAATCTCGAAAATAAAAGCATGCTTTCATGCCAAAAACCGACGAGTATATATAAACACATTTTATTGAACAATGGCAACTTTTCGGTAAACGGTTAAAATAAACAAACACAACTCTTCGGTCGACAGTTTATAATTGAAAAGGTATGCTGCCGAAAGGGTATATGAACAGACACGAAAATTCGGAATTAAAAAATTTAAATAATAATTAATTTTTTTTATGAATTCCGAATTTCATAATTTCCAAAATTCCAAAATGAACAAAGAAACCCTTCTGACTAATAACAGTCATAAAGAAACCGCATGGCATAAAATAAATAAAATAAAAAATTAAGAACAAAGTGGAGGATTAGGCTAATTAATCCGCTAGTACGCACGCGTGCAAAGTGCACCTAATAATCGCGCTCCTGCACGCGAGTATTATTGATCTAGCCCATAATTCATACGTTTACTATGAACGCACAAAAAGAAACCCACACTTATAAACAAGCCTACTTCACTCCATCTTTTCTACGTGGGACATAGAAAAGCCACTTTTGTTTGCTTTACAAACAAACTTCCAACACCCCCTAGGATTAGAGTACTTGTTAAGGCTCATTCAGTGTCCATCTAAACCATTGAATTGTCCGTTTTAAGCAACTAGTCTTATCGTGTCGTGTACTGTTAAAATTTTCAAAATGTCTTGAAAAGCATCTTTTTTTTCTTTGTTGGTTGGCTTAACCGGTATCCCCGAAAAAGGCCCCTATCTTTATTTTGCTTCCACATCTTGCGTATTTAATTTGCGTCTCTCTTTGCAACTCACCGCTCTTGTAAAATGGTCGGATCGTTAATCTTTAAGGTACTTTAGAGCACGCTGGTCCTGTTCGGCATGTCAAATGTAGTCCGATTTGTGAGCTAGTCTCCTCCATTCTCCGGCATTATACTCTGCAAAACATACAAATTGCTTTCGTGGCAGGTGCTTGGACTACGAAAATCACATGAACACTTTGTGGCAAGGTCATTGGATCCACGAACTCAATTATTGCATCGTGCTTTATCAACAAGATGAGCGAGGCTGATCAACATTCGGCCCGTTCGATTGGACACTACTGCTCTCACTAATATCTCTCCACTCATTTGACGACCAGCAATCTTACACGCCTCTTCTTCAAGCGCAAATCAAAACATGAAGAGAAAAAGTATGGTTCCTCGAGGATCACGTTACATGGTGCCTCGCGTTTCTTCGGCAAATTACAAAAAAAAAGTTTGTAAATGTATTACATTTGTATCAATTTAGTCATAAATTTTTTAATTATGCCCACTGAGTCATAAACCTTTGATGATTTGCCAATAAAGCCTATTCGACTAATTTTGGCTGAAAATCACTGACATGGGCGCCATCCGTCCTATGTGGATGTGACATGGCTGGCGCTGACGTGAACAATTTTATTTATTTATTTATTCTGAATTTTTCATATTTTATCTTTTCTTTCCTTTCCTTGCTTCTTTTTTTTCTCAACTGCTGGCTGACAAGGATGTCGGGCCCTCACCCATATCTAGGTGAAGGCCGCGACTCTTGCGTGTTGGCCGGCGAGGGTGGCGACGCCTCGCTTGGTCTGGGTGAGGGCCAAGACACCCTCGTTGGCCACAGGCGAAGGGCTGTGACTAGATGAATGTTCCCTGTGATTGCCTTGTGATAAATTAAATGAGCAAGTATTCAAAATTTGATTTTTATTTTGGGTTAATATCACGAAAAACCTCAAATTGGTACATTTGTGACACATTTACTCCAAACTAATTTTTTGACTATCAAAAACTCCAAACTGGTATACCCGTGACAAATTTATACTATGTTTTATTGTGAAATTTCTGAGTTTGATGACACGTGGCAGTTGACGGGTATACCAATTTGGAATTTTACCCTACATTTGTTACAGGTGTACTAGTTTGTCATTTTTCATAGTATTAATCTAATATTTTTTTGGTCGAATAGTATTAATCTAATTTAACATAAGGTAAATTTATCACAAATGTACAATTTTGAGGTTTTTGGTGGTAAAAAAATTAGTTTTTGGTAAATTTATCATATGTGTATCAATTAAGAGTTTTTCTCGATATTAACCCTTTTATTTTATATACCTATTTTCACTTTCTCCCTGTTTTCTCCTTCCTTTTCCTTGTGTGGCTTTGAGTTGTGGCTTCATTAATTAGCACACCACCTCTAATGATCCAGCCATTTAAACGAGCAAGTATTGCATAAACTAAATTTATCAGATCAAGGCAATCACATATCTAAAACTTTATGGGTCCCGTAAAAGAACACACGTTTCCATACAATTCCTATAGTTTGATTAATTCTGTTCGTCCCATCTTTTTTATGTATTAAGTTTATACGAAATTTTCTCAGCTTACACTAAGTACGGAATAACGCTTGCAACTAATGAATAAGCAGCTGGTTGCATCACAATTTTTCTCTAACACGGTAGTAATTCAACAGAGAATTCAAGAGCACCTTCATTCCTACATAATAAAAGGGGGGGGGGGGGGGCGGGGAATAACAGCATTGGTGCCAAAAGTTGTGTACGGAGGTCACTTTAGTGCCAAAAGTTTCATTTGGATCACTTAAGTGCCAAAAGTTTACGCCCATTTAAGTGTCAAATCGGAGAAAAAACGATCACTTAAGTGCCAATGGCGAGAAATTCCGATCAAATTTAATACGTGACTTTTATATTTAAATTTTAATGACACATGGCATTTTCACGTGTATAATTCAGTTTTTTAAATATTTTTTTCTGATTTTTTTTCTTTCTTTTCTTTTTTCATTTATGTCTTCTTCTTCTTCTACCATGGTCGGTGGCCGAAGGCCAGCCACCGGCCATGCCGGGCGTCGCCTTCCTCCGGGTGAGGCCCGGCGAGGTAGCCGTGGCCTCGACGAGGGCCGGCCTCATCGGATCTAGCAAGGCGAGCCCTCGCCGGGGCTCGCCCTGCCCAGGCAAGGGTCGAGGTCGCCTAGGCAGGGCGAGCCTTAGCGAGGGCTCACCTCGCTAGATTCGGCGAGGCCGGCCCTCGCCGAGGCCACGGCTGCCTCGCCGGGCGTCTCCTTCCTTCGGACGAGGCCCAGCGAGGCCGCCGTGGCCTCGGCGAGGGCCGGCCTCGCCGGATCTGGCGAGGCGAGCCCTCGCCGGGGCTCGCCCTGCCCAGGCGAGGGTCGAGGTCACCTGGGCAGGGTGGCGAGACCGCCGTGGCCTCGGTGAGGGCCGGCCTTGTCGGATCTGGCGAGGCGAGCCCTCGCCGGGGCTTGCCCTGCCCAAGCGACCTCAACCCTCGCCTGGGCAGGGCGAGCCCCGGCGAGGGCTCGCCTCGCCAGATTCGGCGAGGCCGGCCCTCGTCGAGGCCACAGCTGCCTCGCCAGGCCTCGCCCGAGCCCCGGCGAGAGCTCGCCTCGCCAGATCCGGCGAGGCCAACCCTCGCCAAGGCCACGGCGGCTTTACCGGGCCTTGCCCGGAGGAAGGCGACGCTCGGCGAGGCCAGCCATGGCCGGTGGACGGTGGCCAGTGGCCGGACGCCGGCCATCGGAAATAAGAAGAAAGAAAAGAAAAAAAAAGAAAAGAAAGGAAAAAAAAGAAAAGAAAGGAAAAAAGAAAGAAAAGGAAAAAAAAGAAAAGAAATGCCACATCAGCTTGAGAAATTAATAAAAAAATATTACGTCGGATTTCCGGTGAAGTGGCACTTAAGTGATCGTTTTTCACAATTTTTAGCAGTTAAGTGATCCGATTGAAACTTTTGGCATCAAAGTGGCCTTCGTACATAACTTTTTGCACCAATACTGTTCTTCCCCCTAAAAGGGTGTAAGAATCCACATCAGATCATATCTTTCAAGTTGCACGTTGCTTCCCACCAGATCATTTCAAATGGCGTTTTACCATAACGTTCCTTTAATTTGGTATCTAGTGTCACGATGAAGTCTACGAGCTTTCTTATAACTTGGACATGCTATTTTGGGAATCAATTTATCAGGAATGGGAATGGTCCCCGACACGAAATCTTATCTGCAATCTGCATAAAATGTTTCAGCCAAAATCACCGTCTTTGGCCGAATAATTCGCGAGCGGCGCAATTTAACCTATTGACATAACCCCTTCTGACTAAACTATGCACTCACTTTTTTGTGATTCACATTGATGGTCTACTACTGTCCCAAACAAAAGCAATGTGAACTCAACAGAAAGACCAAGGCCGACCAAAAAGGCGTGGTCGTCCCCGACCAGAAAAAGCCGTGGATTGAGAAAGATGACGATAAAAAAGTTTTGCTAAAGGGACGTCCACGACGGCCACTAGGAAATGCTGGAATTTGGATCCTTTCTTTTCACTTTGCTTTTTCCCCCAAATAAGTCAAAATTCTCAGTTTCCCTATGAAGCAAGAATAGGTTTGGCTTATCTCGAAAAAAATAAAAAAAATTGTTGCTTAATCAGAGAGTAATCGAGATGCTTAGGGGACAATATAATGTGGAAGCTACTCCTATTAAAAGAACAAAGAGAGCAAAAGTATATAATAATAATTTTTCAGGAAAAAATCAAATTTAATGCGTTTGCCGGGAGTCGAACCCGGGTCTATTGCTTGGAAGGCAATTATCCTAACCGTTGGACTACAAACGCTGTGGCGCTTGGAGTGGTAAGTTATATTATTATATTCCTTTTTCTGGAGTCCTTTTTGCAAGTGTGCAATCATCGACGCTTACAACCAATAGGAAACTGAACTTCACTGTTTTTTCATCTATAGTTGAAGGACTTCAATCAAAACTAAACTTCGGTAATATATATTGTCTCGATCCCAAGCGGCCCGTGACACTGGCGTCTTACATTTCCAGTTGGACAAAGAGAGAAAGAGAAGTAAAAAGATAAAAGTGACAAGCATGACTCGCCCCTCCCTATGATGCATCATGTGTCGTGTCCACACGACCCATGTACGCGGAGCGATGCAGGGTGCACACTTGAGATCGATTAGTAAATATTTTGTACGCAGATTGCAACGCAAATGCACTTGTATATATTGTCATGCTCTAACTCCTAGCGGAAAAGGGGAATGACGTGGTCATCCTTCCTATCGAAGGACGGAGCCTCAAAGCATCCAAAGAACCAACTCCTAAAAGTCCCCATCAAAATCGTTATTGCTTTATAGCCACTAACCAAGAAACCTGAAAAGATTAGGAACGAGAGGGGTGAGCAACCACAGTTCAACGAGTAGTGCATATCTCTTCTAAGCAGATCGAATCCAAACTCAAGATATAAAATACATATCGAATCACATATGAGTTGCTTCATTTCAACAAAACTTTATACAAGTCATAAATATTCATTTAAATCCACTATCACAATTCTAATATCAATGGTCAAGTCCATTGATCAATTTCTATAAAAATCATGTGAATGATCCATTCTATTGGCCAAGCTCATATCACATCACATCTCAAAGCTCTAGAGGTGACTCTCATGAGACTCATGTCATCATGTAGCACTTAGCCCTTAAGTAGTGTAAGACCCTAAAAGTGGCTCCCACGAGACTCATATCACCATGTAGTACTTAGCCCTTGACCAACACATGTCAATGGTACAGGGCCTTAAAGATGGCTTCCACGAGAATGGCATCACCGCGTAACACTTAGCCCTTGACCCACAATCAACAGTACAAGACCCTAGAGGTGGCTTCATGAGAATTGTATCACTGTGTAGCACTTAGCCCCTGACCACAATCAACAATACAAAGCCCTAGAGGTGGCTTCCATGAGAATCGCATCACCGTGTAGCACTTAGCCCTTGTACAATATGCATACTCACAACTCTTCACTAGGTTTCCAGCGATCACAAACACTAATCCATCTTCCCCAATGATTCACCAAACCAATCCAGAATATATTTCACAAAATGGTTTCACAAACCAAACCAAATAACCCTTCACAACTCAATTCATCCGCCAGAGTTACTTTTCGTAAAACATTTATCAATTCATTTTAGGACTCATCTCATAAACCAACTTGCAATGCAATACATATACATAAACTTTCACACTACCTACATAGCACGTTTTCTAAAACATCCCTAAATAAACAATGAGTAGTAAAGGCTCAATCCGGCTTGTTACGTAACAACAATGCCATTTTGTAACCAATACTATATATAATTCATATTACTTTCAAAATATGAATTTACAAACTCAAAGAAGATACAGTACAACTCACCTGGAATACCCAAAAATCAAACAACGCATAGTCATACGAGCCAACAATCTTATAATCCTAATAATTAAATGAGAATCGACGTCAAAATTAAGTAAAATACTACAAATATTACGAATAAGCTAAATCGTGCTTAAATGCTAACAAAGCAACTCATTTTGCATCAACAAATTGCACGCCCAAAGTGATTATTCAAGCCGTTCGCAACGTGAAACTCATACGCGAAACTCTAAAATTCTCTCTCCAATCAAATCGTTGCTTCAAGTTGACTCTTCTCAAAACCCACAGCTCCACAACGCCATAAACCATCATTTCCATGAAATTTCATAGCTCAACAGCTCAAAAATCGAACTTCATGGCTCGAATTTAACATAATTCCGAATTTAAGCCCTAACCCCGAAAGGTACTCCGATTGGAAAAACAAAGAGCGCGAACACTTACCGGGCGTTACAAATCGAAGTTGAATCGGCTTGGTGAGATGTTCATGACGTGGACTCGCAAAGCCTTTTCTCTCTTCTTTCTTTTTCTTCTTCTTTCCCTTCTCCCCTTTCCTTTTCTGTACGTGTGTTGGTCTCTCTCTCGGCCTCTCCTTACCCTTTTTAATCAGCTGAATGTCCAATTTTTCTTTTTCTTTTTCTTCTTTTTTTGGTTCCCACCACTATTCAAAAAGATGCAAATATTACATATATATAGTTCCGAGGGGCAAGAACATAGGCAGAGGATATAGCTCACTGATGACTTTGCTATAGACAAGCTCACCAACTCGTGCTTCTCCGAGATCAAAACCAATCTCTCATTTTGTCATGGAATCGTTTACGCCCAGTGCTTCGGATATAGGCGATAACGACGGAGCAGATACGATAATGGAGGAGGACGAAGAACTACGAAAGCGGTGGGCTGCCATTGAGCGGTTGCCTACATTCCGACTCCTCAGGACATCACTCTTTCACAGCAAGAATGAAAGCACTGGCACTAGGAATGGTGAAGAAGGGAAGGAGAAGAAGGCGGTTGACGTTGCCACGCTCAGCTCCCTCGAACGTCATCTGTTCATCGAGAGGCTCATCAAGCACATCGAGAGCGATAATCGACGCTTGTTACAGAAACTGAGGGAAAGGATAGACAGGTATTGTTCACTACCTCCAAGTTTTTTCGGATATGGCGCAACTCTTTGGGGCTGGTCCAGTGCCTGCTCGTCTTTAGTATGTTCACTCATCCTAACCAACAAGCTCCTGTAAGAAAAGGAATAGTGAATTTTCAGTTAAGACAAATTGACTAACTTTTAATCATTCTTCGGCAATTTTCTCAGCGAAGAATCACGAACTTTGCCTTCCTTTGAATGACTTCCAAGCTGCTTTCTTTGAATCATCATACGAATCATGTACCTGCTAGAATTGTGAATTTTCATCTTCATTCATACATTTTGTCACCTATTTTGCTCCATCTGTATACCGAAACTTCTTTCAGTTTGCATCTTGTGGCCACAATCAGTTTATGTTCCGGGCTCACCTTTGACAATCAACGAAGGCATACGTATCCTTAAGTATATGCATCTTGGATCAGCAACTTTACAACTAGAAAATGTTTCTTTTCCAGAGTGAATGTGAAATTACCTACGGTGGAAGTGAGGTACAACTGTGTCTCGGTGGAAGCAGACTGCGAGACAGTACGAGGAAAGCCGCTTCCTACACTATGGAACTCTCTCGCAAGCTTGTTATCGGTAAGTAGGCATCCACACTCCTAATTTCTTTACCGCTCTCATTTGCCTCATGTCAAATTCAGTACCCTTTAGGCCTTTTTCAGCTGACGTGAGTTAATGGCGAATTGAAGATTGATATCGAAAAGGAACTTTAACTATCGTAAGTATAGTTCTTCAGAATGATAATCTAATGAAGGGTATTTTGGAACAGATTCCCACAAGGACAATGCCGTGCAAGTCTCAGGCTTCCAAGATAAGAATTCTCAAAGATGTCAGCGGAGTCATCAAACCATCAAGGTTACGAGCACATCCACAATCTTACATAACAATACTGGAGTCGGTCGCAGAAAGAACTATGTCCAAATATCCACTTCCTGAAAAGTTTATCATCCCAAACGCTACTTGATGCAAAACATAAAACCCAAGCGGGACAATTGGTTACTAAAGAGTTGCGTGAATATCATGATCGGCCCTAAAGTCATGAATGGAACGATGCTTATCATAGTATAACATATGTTGAATTCCTTGATTAGAACTTGAACCACAAGGGAATATATTCTTTCCTCATATCTTTTTCTTTTCTCTGAAGTTATAGGTAAGCAAAAAAGTAGCCACAAATGTTGCTAGGATTCAGGTTGACAATATGAACTGCTAAAATGCCTCTGTATGCAGGTTGACCCTTCTACTTGGTCCTCCAGGAAGCGGGAAGACTACTTTGTTAAAAGCTCTGGCTGGAAAGTTGGATCAGTCTCTTAAGGTCAATTTCTCTGAATCATAAGTTAACTATCATACTCAGCGGCCCCAAAAATGAATGTTCCTAGAACACGCGAATAAAATTAGTAGTGCAAACAATTTGGTGGTCTACATGGAGCAAAGTAGCTACTCTAATTGGACTAATCAACTTCGGATTTCCAGTCATACACTATGCGAGATATTCTCTCCAAATTCGGAATGAAATGTACAAGTGACAAGATAAATCTTCAGCCTTTATTTATGTTCTTTGAATAAGGAATTCTCTTAATTGTTGATACTGCAGTCCATCATGACATAATTCCCCTACATTTCCTCCTAGGTTACCGGAGCAATCACTTACAATGGCTACAACCTTGATGAGTTTGTTCCACAGAAGACGTCTGCTTACGTAAGCCAACATGATCAGCACATACCCGAAATGACGGTGAGGGAAACCATCGACTTTTCAGCACGCTGCCAAGGTGTCGGAAGCAGAGCAGGTAATGATCCTTTTGTTTTCCTGTGCCTCATTTGAGCGCTGCTCTCATGCTAATCTCACTTATATTCATGTTGACACCTCATTCTTCAAAGAAATAATGGCGGAAGTCAGCAGGAGAGAGAGACAAGCAGGCATCATCCCTGATCCTGACATCGACACTTACATGAAGGTAGTCATGAGAAGGTTCAGGTTCTCTTTTCTGCTTTTTTTCTCCAGTGTTTTGGGTCCTCTTCTAGAGACTTTTCTTCTGATGATATATTAAAAGGACAATTCATTTCCAAACAGGCAATTTCCATTGCAGGACAAGAGAGAAATCTTCAGACAGATTATGTCTTAAAGGTACATACTCGAATTGCACTGAGGTATTTGGACATAAAGCGAAGAAACTATGAAAGAGAAGAAACTATGAACATAAAGCTAAAGGCCAAAAGCTGGTGGAATGTGGTGCTTCCATTCTGTAGCTGGCACAAAACTATTCTATTATCCGGCCAAAAATGGAAGAAACACTGAATCATCACTCCGGCAAAATATTCAGGATGTGTATAAAAAATGAGTGTTCCCATTTTCTTTTGGCTACTTTTTAAAATAAATCCATGCTTATGTTAATGTTTAAGTTACATCTTTCAAGAGGCAAGAACCAGTTCAATCATGAATCATAGCGAAAGCTACTCATGAGCAGGGAAAATATAAGATGCCCTAACCCAAGCAGATGTTGTCTAATTTTGTTGAAACATTATCCCACATCGCTTGACAAAGGGTCCTAAATGCTCTTTATATTCATGTGACCTCCCTCCACCTATCAGCTTAAGCTTTTAGATTTGGACTTTCTAAATAATTCAATGCTCATTTTACTGCCTTTCAGATACTTGGATTGGATATATGTGCTGATATAATGGTTGGAGATGCACTGAGGAGGGGCATATCAGGTGGCCAAAAGCGAAGGCTAACAACAGGTGACACAGGAAAGCGAATTTACATATAATACGAAATTGGTAATGAAGCCTGTATACTAAATGAAGTTAAACCAGCGATCCCACCTAAGGGAGAGATAGATTGCAATCTGAAAATGAGAAGCTCTTTAGAAAATTTTCTTGGTTTCCTTCTTTCTGGCAGGAGAAATGATTGTTGGTCCAATGAAGACTCTATTCATGGACGAAATCTCGACAGGATTGGACAGCTCCACAACCTTCCAAATAGTATCCTGTCTTCAGCACTTGGTGCACCTCACAGATGCAACAGCATTTGTCTCACTCCTTCAGCCACAACCTGAAACCTTCGATCTGTTTGACGATGTAGTATTAATGTCCGAAGGAAAGATTGTGTATCAAGGCCCTCGAACCTATGCACTAAAATTTTTCCAGGAATGTGGCTTCAAGTGCCCAGAGAGAAAGGGCGTAGCAGATTTCCTCCAAGAGGTGCGATAACTACAGAAATTCCTACACTTCACTGACTTATAAAACTTTCCTAGTTGCTTAAGGTTGGAATTAGTAATTTTTAATGCAGGTTATGTCAAGGAAGGATCAAGCACAGTACTGGTCTAGCACTGACGTTCCATATAGCTACATTTCGGTGGATCATTTCTCCGAGATGTTCAAGTTGAGTCATGGCGGGGAAACATTAAACCATGAACTCTCAGTTCCTTGTCAGGGATCTCAATCTGACAACAGTGCTCTATCCTTCAGCACCTACTCTCTAAGCAAAAGGGAATTGTTTAAAGCCTGCATGGCCAGAGAGTGGCTTCTGATGAAAAGAAACTCGTTTGTGTACATCTTCAAAACAATGCAGGTGATCACCTATTTTTTCGGGGATGCTACTTCCTTTTTACTGGTCTCTTGCATTGAACAAACAATTCTAATAATCCCCTTCTCATCCAGCTTGTGATTACAGCATTCCTAGCTATGACAGTTTTCATCCGAACTGAAATGGACGTGGACTTGACCCATGCAAATTACATCATGGGTGCTTTATTCTATGCACTGATCAGGCTCTTGACTAATGGAGTTGCAGAGCTGCCTCTAACCATCGCTAGACTTCCAGTATTCTACAAGCAAAGTTCCTTTTACCTTTATCCAGCGTGGGCTTACTCTGTCCCTGCATCAATCCTGAAGATCCCCCTTTCATTGATTGATTCGGCGCTTTGGACTGCAATGACTTACTATGTCATAGGATACAGCCCTGAAGTGAAAAGGTCAGCATACAATGTGACAACATTGAGCAGAAAAAGAGAAAAATGCTTTCTAAATAATCTACGTTCATCGGAATTGAATGAATTTTTCACAGCTCTGATCACTTTCCCCAGGTTTTTCCGACATTTTCTCCTGCTATTTGCTTTGCATCAAGCATCTACATCCATGTGCCGAACAATCGCCGCGGTTTTTCGCACTGTAGTAGCTGCAACAACATTCGGTTCCTTAATGTTACTACTGATGTTTTTGTTTGGAGGCTTCATCATCCCCCGCCGTAAGTGGACATAAACAAAAATTTTGTAGGTTGATTTTGATGATAAAAAAACCAGAGTGGCTCAACAAAGTTTCGGCTGCCTGCAGCTTCCTTACCACTGTGGCTGAGGTGGGGATTCTGGATTTCTCCGATGACGTATGGAGAAATAGGTATCTCACTGAATGAGTTTCTTGCGCCGCGCTGGAACAGGGTAAGTTTGTGATTCCTCTAGTCCCCAAAGAAGTAGGCAGTGAATAGACAATCTCTACATCTTTCTACTTGTTTTAACATTTCTTTGGGGCTAAAGTTTTCGAAGGGAAACACAACCATTGGAAGGGAAGTTTTGATCATCCACGGCCTGAATTTCAATGGATACTTTTACTGGATATCGTTGGGGGCATTGCTCGGCTTCACTTTTCTTTTCGATCTCGGCTTCATCTTAGCCCTCACCTACTTCAAAGGTCAGTTCCTTTCACACTTGTAGGAAGATCATGTACACCTATATTAGTTTCTACAAACATGGTCAAATTGGAAAAATTATGCCCAATAACCCCAACAAACTCTTGCAGCTCCCAAGGTGTCTCGAGCCATAATTTCGAGCAAAAAGATCTCGGCAAGACGTGCAAAGGGAGTTGACAAGAATAATATTCCAATGGACATTGATGCTGAAGCTTCTGTGGAGAAGAGGATAGGTCAGGAAACAAATTTTGAATCTAAGAAGTTCTTATCTTGAATCTAACATTATGAAGAATGCATGGCTGCTGCATCATGAGATATTGGTTTTACTTTTTCCCAGGAAGGATGATCCTCCCATTTGAGCCACTCTCAATAGCATTCAAGGATGTGCACTACTATGTTGATACACCTCCAGTAAGCGCACACAAATTTCTTACATATCTTTCTGATAAATTATTACATTAAGATCGAGTTTATTTTTTTCTTCAATCAGGAAATGAGAGCGAATGGATTTAAAGAGAAAAAGCTCCAGCTGCTCTGTGGCATTACCGGAGCATTTAGGCCCGGAGTCTTGACAACCTTAATGGGCGTGAGTGGTGCCGGGAAAACCACTCTCATGGATGTGCTTTGTGGAAGAAAAACTGGAGGCACGATCAAAGGGGATATAAGAGTTGGAGGGTTCCCTAAAAATCAAAGGACATTCGCCAGAATTTCTGGGTACTGTGAACAGTTTGATATACATTCTCCTCAGATTACTGTTGGAGAATCAGTGAAGTACTCAGCTTGGTTGAGGCTGCCTCCAGAGATTGATTCGGAAACGAAGGCGGTATATCATCCTCATACTTGCTGAAGTCACTACTCAACTTTTATTTCTGTTGAAGGGTCACATCCAACTTGAGAAAATTTAGACAGAGTGAAAGTCACTAGTCAAGTGTAGTAAAAGAAAATTTCTGTCCTGTCATTTGATTTAGCTCGCCGAAAGTTAAAATTCACCTTTATAAGATAAGGTGGTCTCGGTTTATTTTCTGTGCAGGCATTTGTGGAAGAAGTCCTTGAAACAATCGAGCTCACCGAAATTAAAGATTCTTTGGTTGGCATCCCGGGACAAAGTGGCCTATCAACCGAGCAGAGGAAGAGGCTGACTATTGCCGTAGAGCTCGTTTCCAATCCATCCATTATATTCATGGATGAGCCAACATCTGGTCTTGATGCCAGAGCTGCAGCAGTTGTGATGCGTACGGTGAAAAATGTTGTTGCCACAGGCAGGACAATGGTGTGTACTATCCACCAGCCGAGTATTGATGTTTTTGAAGCTTTCGATGAGGTGAGTCTACTCTCGAAAACAAAGATGCAGAAAGAACGTAGGCTAACGCAATCGACTTGATAGGCTTATTAGATAAAATTAAGTTGCATATTATATTTCGGTAGAGAAGTTACTCAGATGTACAATTTCTGTTTTCTGCGAGTTGATTTTGTTATATATTACAGTGTCAAGATTCTACTCTTGCAGTTGATTCTGATGAAAGTGGGAGGACGAATAATCTATTCGGGAAACCTGGGTCGTCATTCAAGTGAACTGATAGAGTACTTTCAGGTGTGCCTACAATTTACTACACTTCAATTCCCTTCAAGTACATTTTGCTCTTTCACGAGAATGAAGACTTTCATTGCCAAATCTTGTCTGTCAAGAGATTTCTAGCTCAATGGAGCAACATTTGTGCATTCTGTAGTATCTCCAAAAGAACATGTGCAAATAAGATCTTACTTTTAGTGAGCAAGAGCGAACTCATTTTCTACCCTGGTTTTCTTTGATTCAACATCTGTAGGGAATCCCTGGCGTGCCAAAAATAAGCCACAACTATAATCCAGCAACATGGATGTTGGAAATTACCTCCACATCAGTTGAAGAGCAGAACGGCATAGATTTTGCTGACATATACAGGAATTCTACTAATTACAAGTGAGTAAAACGAACTCCTCACGCAAAGCAGCATCTTATGCAAGCAATATCGATGTTGCTAACAACGTTTTAATTGCTGAATCGTCAATTTGTTTATAGGGACACTGTTGAGCTGGTTAGGCAACTGAGCGAATCACTTCCAGGTTCAAGAGATCTTCAGTTCTCGACCCGCTATCCTCAAAATGGACGTGTCCAACTCGTGGCATGTCTATGGAAGCAACACTTGTCGTATTGGAGAAGCCCTAGATACAACTTAGTGCGCTTCATGTTTATGATTGTAGCGTCGCTTCTATTTGGAGCTCTGTTTTGGCAGAAAGGGCAGCACATGTAAGTCATTTGCATGGTAGTCTATAATAGAGACACATGGCACAAGTGCTTAATTCACTTCAAATTAGCAAACACGTGATCTTGCACACCTATCTTGCACACAACTGAAGGAACTATGGACACCTTATAACATCCTCTGTTCTGTCCGAAACGTACTTGCTTCTGTTTGTGTACTTGCCAGTTGCAATCCTCAGCTGGTTTTGTCTTGCAGTTTCTTTTGTCGTGATATATAGGTCTTGACTCAAAAGCGTTTCTTGTCTACTCTCCTGCAGAGAGGATGAGCAGGACTTGTTCAACATCTTTGGCTCCATGTATATTGCCATCATATTTCTAGGAATCAATAATTGTTCAACGGTGCTACCGCATGTGGCAACAGAGCGGACTGTTCTGTACCGAGAGACATTTGCCGGAATGTATTCTTCCAGTGCTTATTCTCTCGCTCAGGTTCGACGAGAAAAAGGAACTTTGCATCAATTTTTCTCTGATTCAATTGACGAGCAGTTTGACAGGTCGAACTTTTGATTGGTTTATAGGTGATGATCGAAGTTCCTTACATACTTGTGCAAACAGCTTTGTACGTGGCCATCACATATCCTATGATAGGGTACAACAGGTCGGCCTACAAGGTCTTGTGGTACTTCTACACTACATTCTGCACATTCTTGTACTTTGTGTACCTTGGGATGCTTGTGGTTGCAGTGAGTTCAAATCTTCAAGTTGCTTCCATATTGGCATCCGCGATCTACACCGTACTAAATCTTTTCTCTGGCTTCCTTATGCCGGGACCGGTAAACCTCTCCAAACTAACAATGACATATCCAAGTTCCAAGCAACCATCTGCAATACAATTATTCTTGCAACATAACAATTTGGTTCTTGTTTCTGCAGAAAATACCAAAGTGGTGGATTTGGTGCTACTGGACTTGCCCAATGTCGTGGTCATTGAGTGGCTACTTAACTTCACAGTATGGAGATATGGAGAAGGAGATAATCATATTCGGCGAAAGAAAACCTATCAGTTCCTTCCTAGAAGAATATTACGGTTTTCGAAGTAACCGGTTAGGCCTTATAGGTGTTGCTCTTATTGCTTTTCCAATAGCTTATGCATCTCTATTTGCATACTGTATTGGTAGGCTAAAGTTTCAGAGGCGCTGATATCAGGGATCTCAACTGTTTTTCTCTCTTGTATGCAACAGCAAACGCTTGGAACTAGCTCATATTTTATCTAAAGTTGTCCACAGTAATACGTGTAATGTATAAATTTGTTAGACGCGCCAAATTTTGTTGTTGCCCAATATTCTCAAGCTGCCATCCCATCAGTCACTTTTGGATTCTGCAAGAGCTTTCCCAGTCAGCGTCTGATCAACGAGGCGATCTAGCGTGGAAGTGTTTCGAGGAATGCATACACTACATGCTGTTTTCTGAATCACGAAAATTTGAAGAAAAAGGAATATGTGCACTGGAAGTCTTAAAACTTATCACGAAAATTTAATCGAGTCCTAAAACTTGCAAAAAGTGCAATCCAGTCCTAAAACTTATCAAATTGGTTCAATTGCGTTCTAAAGTTAACACCGTTTAATTTACTAACAGATGCTGACGTGTCTTCTTTTATTACTTTTATTGAGATACATGACAATGATGTGGCATCCAACAAATGCCACGTCAGAAAAAGTTTAAAAATACAAATTGAATTAGAAAAAAGCTAAAAGTTAAAAAAAAAAAAAACCAAACCCTCAACCAGCGGCCGTGACCAAGCCCTCGTCGGTGGCTGTCGCTGGGAAGGGTTGGCGAAGGTTGCCTGCCTCCGCCGGGCCTTCCTAAAGCCCAATGACCCTCGCCTGCCCCATCGAGTGCTTGCAACCCTCGATTTGGGGGAGAGAGCGACCCTCACCGCAGATCTAAGCGAGGGTCGCCGGCCCTCGCCTGGGGTTGGCGACGCTGGGTGAGGACTCAATTGCATTTTTGGAAATTTTCAAGACTTGATTGTACTTTCGTGATAGTTTTAAGACTTTCAGTACACTTATCCCTAAAGTAATTGATAGATATAGAACAACATTTAATGATAATGAAACAATCAATAAATAACATTTACAAAAAAAAAAAAACCCTCAGATGAGCCGCTGCTGCTGGCCCCCACCCCAAATGACCACTGCAGCAGAGTGACCACCACCGTGCCGCGGAGAGAGAGAGAGAGAGCGAGAGAGAGAGAGAGAGAGAGAGAGAGATCTGGTACATGCATAAGATAAATGCTCGTGTGGTAGATTCTGATTGATATGCAGAAGTTCACCAGTAACACTCAAAAAATGGTGGGATGTTACAACATCTGAAGGGATTTGAGATTGACCTCACAAATATTTTTGTGAAGAAATTGAAAAACAGAAGTCCAATCCAAGCATTTCTTCCATATCACATAGTTACGTTAAGACGCATTCCAAAATCGTTGATTCGAATTGACTATAGTGTTCATTTGCAGATTCCAGGACATTTTAGCATGGATATAGGATCTTAACAAATAGTAAATAATATAAGTAACGATCTTCATGAATTGACTGATGTCGGACTACACAAGGTCCCGGCTTGGACAGGCCAAAACCCAAAGCATTGCTCCACATAAGATTGTGACACTACCATGTGCAAGCCTATTTTACCTTATTTTGTTCTATGTATCATCCAACACCACAATCAAAACCTCACAATCAAACAACATCATGATAATCGATAGTTTGGTCACTAAACCACTTTATTCAGCTGCTTTCTTCCCCAATCTATGAATATTACAAAACAGGAGAATAGAAAGATAAGTACCAAGGAATAGCCGAGCTTGTTAAGACGACTTACAGCTTGTCGTCTTCAGAAAGGATGCCTGAGGTACGAAAGAAGCGGGGATTTTCACTTCAATGGCCATGTTAATGAGGACACAAACACGTACACGAATCATTAAGAACAAAGGAAACCCACATTTTCCTACACTGGTTGATGTTTCTGTATAGTAAACTTTTGTCGGTAAGCAAATTGAACTACAGGCACTAGTATTACACATAGGATGTAGTCTCATGGGGAATATAACTCGTGGAGATCGTGTTGCTCCATGTATTCCTGGGCACACGGGGGAAGGATAAAATATACACTGAAAGATATCGGGGTGAACCCATCAGCTCCATCCATATTTGAGATCTTCCCACAAGAAGGGACGGAAAGTGCAGCGCACCTCGGGCAAGCTCTTGAACAGCAGCGCAGCGCATACGCACACGGCAGCGATGGCCACCAGTGAGACCATTGCTGGTCGGGCCACAAGGGAAGTTCTCGTGGATCTGCACGGGATCTTCTGTTCGCACAATTTGCAGTGCAGTCTTGACAGTCCATGTTCGGTCTTATTACTCTCCAACCTGAAAGTTTTAGTTGATCTTGGCCCTTCTAGTGGTTTCTGCTTGGAGTTGGTGGGGACATCGAGTATTACATGCCCTCTCTCAGATTTTCCAGTGGATTTTCTCTGGACTAGATGTATATAGGAGTAGTGACCTTGTAGGCAAGCATAGTCATTAGGCGTCAAACCCGAGTCATCACGAGCACTCTTCCATGCTTCGATACCGACCTGAATTGGAGCAAATAGCATCACTTTGTCATTAAAATTGTAAATCAGGCCAGATAAGTGATTCAACCCATGTGGTTCCTCAATCAAATTTCAACACAAACTTCTTGTGACAGGACATGCTCGAAATTATGCGGACATAAACCTTCACCTTTTGAAATGTCACTAAATTAAGGTTCAAAGGGAGATGAAGCAAGACACTATCCATAAGACAGCTAATGACCTATGAGAAACAGTAATCTATTGTTGAGTAATAAGCAAAAACTACAAGGCAGGACACAGAAAGCATTGACTTGTGCACAAGGAAGAAGCTATGTCACGACATTCGAATTTCCAAAAACCCACTAAATGAAAAGCATACATAGAAAGAGACTAGGAGATACCAATAATGGATCATTTGTTAGGGCATCCAAGACAAGTTCAAATCCCTTGCTACTAGCTGCAATATGAAGAGGAGTCAAACCAGCAGGCCCAACAGCATTTGCTTTGAATAGGAAGTTCCTGCGGTTCTCTGAAATCTGTTGCGCTTGCGGCAACCCTGCCTTATCTGAAACTTCACGAGGAATGTATCTTAATAGGAACTCTACCATCGCCTGACAATTTCTCCGCACAGCCCTATGGAGGAGATTCATTTCCAACATTGCCAGATCTATGGAAGGATGTTCACCAGCATCAACTACTCCGTTGAAACAAATTCCCAGCAGTTTCTTTACCACAGCACACCAGTCATGCTCCATCGCGAACTCCATTAGCCACTTGAATCTTCTAAAAGGGAAAAGACCCACGTTGTGATCCAAGTCACCAAGCCTATGCTTCACGTGACTTCGGTGCAGAAGCCAACCAATTTCATTTATAAAATCGAGGGCTTTGCTCCTGGCTTCAGCCATTTCAGTTTCCTGCTTGATGTAAAGCGGTGTTTCATGTTCCTCAATTTCACTCTCAAGCATACGGATCTCAGAGCACACTTCCTCCTCCGCAACAATAAATGGAAAGAAACTGCAGCTAAGACCATGGTCTTCAACCTGTCAATATGGAACCCTCATGTAAGACAACTCACCAGTAGTCCAAAGTTGCATGGTTTTCATATTCATATATCAGACTAAAAGTTATCTTTATGTCTTCCACAACACGAGTTCAAAGGTGAAATAGGGGCAGAGTTGAACAGGTTTTTCTTCTACAATCTTATGTTGATGATAAAGGAGAAAGTGTCTCACAACTGAAGCATGTATACTGTCTATAATAGAGGATGAAACCATGGAGGGCATGCTCATATGGGAACCAAAACGCCCAATCTGAGCACATCGACTTGCGATAAAGACATTGCTATTAGAATTGCTGGATTTATGAGACCAGAAAATATCGTACAATAATTTCCTCATGGCAATATTTGTTAAAGCTCCACGCCACACCCCTCAAACTCCGACAAGAAAACAGTTCGTGGATGGCTTTAAAGAACATGAGCATGAGATGTTTAGCATATAAAATATGCAATGTGAAGAAGCATAAAACAGAACAGTGATGAAACCTCAATAAACCCTCTCCCACAAGTTTCTGGGACAGAACAGCAGAAGCTGAGGAACTGGATTTCATCATCTTTGTCCTCATTAATCATTTCAGCTTCTTCAGTGGGGCCACAAAAGCTTTTCTGAGCAAGATATTTCCCTTCTAGGGCACAATATAACCTACAAACAACTTAGGGAAATAAGTTCTCGTGCATAAGCAGGATATATCCACCAATTTGATATCAATAAACATTGTTTAGAATCTTATTACCAAGCAACATACAAATGGGTACAAGAAACAGATAAATAATGCGTGCAAAAGGAAAAAAGAGGTACTTTGAAGTGGGCTTGAAAAGGTTGAAGCCTTTGACCACAAACTCAGCACTCTGCATTACTGACACGGCAATGGGTTTGATGCTTAAGATCTTGCCACTATTATGACCCAAAGGCAGCGGGGTCCCTAAAATGATTTCACCTGCAGCACAGAACAAAATTTGAGATTCTTTTTGGCCCTCGGATTTTCAATTTATTATTAGGACTATTGGAGAAAGGGCAAGAAGAACGATATGAGAACTCAAGGGGCTTGATCAGAGATTCCAAATGAGTATGCATGAAATCCATTGACAAACAATCGCATAGAGATAGCGAAAGAGATGTGAAACTTAATCTATTAGACTGAGCCAATCACTTACCAAGAAACAATTGGATCCACACTATGTCCCAAAAAAGAAAAAAACACACACACACACATAGGTCCCATGAATTTCGTCAACTGTGATCTTATCTACCACATCATCTATAGAGTGTCTTTTCAATATATTTTGACAGAGAGAGAGAGAGAGAGAGAGAGAGAGAGAGAGACCATTGTAGATAAATGACACAAAATCTTGCACCCGTGTATAAATCCACCCCGTTTGCCAAAATGAATCATTGGATCCATCCAGAAGCTTTCTTAATGTGGAGCCCAGATTCCAGTGAAGCTTCAGCAAGAATAGTAGCATGATTAAGTTTAATCATCCCTTTTTCACGAAAGCAGATGAGACAGATCTTAATTTTGCATCACAACAAAAGCATACCTCCCTCCACATGGTCTTTTCAAGGCAAAGATAAATGGTCAATATGATACATCCAGGCCTAATATAGCTTTCCATGTCGGTAGGACTGTGAGACAACCAGTTGAGGATCTGGAATTTCCAAGATAATTTTCACATAATCATGCCACCAATTTGAGGGTACTATACAAAAACGAATGAAATAGACAAAAGAACTTAAGAAGAATGGGAAAAACCTGTGTTCGCAGTGCAAGAGGAAGATCATTGGGATCTTTTCCAAACAGTTTGAAGACAATGCGACCTGTCTGACACTGAAAATTTGCAATAAACTATGAGCCAGAACATACCATCTTTCCATTTAGATCATTCCTATTTAAAGTTTACCAGAAAAGGGCAAGCCAAACAAGAATTCATGAGACCTAATGCATGCAGATTGAGCAACAAATTGAAGTGACAATGCAAGATAGTAATCTGCACCGCAATAGCAAAAGTCCTTATTGTTTTTCCTCTTTTCAGGGAAGTGCAGGCTCATGTAGTTAGTTGATTCAAGCATTTCTTATTTTTGTTACATGAAAAAAATATTGATGTATGGACAAGACTGATGAAAACACTTTCGAGAAGAGGGGAAGACAAACTGACTCAGGATGCAGAGCGAACAAATATATTGTCCATTTTCCAGCTTCATTAGAAAGGTGAAAATTTACCTGAGCCTCCCCACCTGAGCTAGATGGAGACTCTGTAGATGTTGAGTTTGACATTGAACTAGTATGAGGCGGACTTGATTTGTTGGCCCCTTGCCGTGCCTTCACAAGGCTTCCAAAATAACTGGTTCCTGGATGTTCTGGAGCATTACACGTTTCTGTATTCACTAGAAATCCTTGTGTATCCTCATAAGAACTATTTAGGTCAATGTTCCTCATTCTGATTCTCTGAGTTGTGTCATTTGATTCATCTACTCTAGCAAAATGATCATCTCTTGCTAGCCACTGGCCTGTGGACTTGAAAACAGTTGGAGGTTGTTGATTTCCATTACCAGTACTATCTGTACCCATTCCTTGCTGCATCAGATCAGGCACAGATTGTAACGCCAGATGTCCAACGGACCTCACAGAGTCTTGACAATTAGTCTCAGTATTCATCATAGAAGCTTTTGCAGATTCAGGGTCATCCCGGGTAACGTCCACGACCTTATCTGGAGAACCGACCAACGCACCTTTAGACTCCTGTAGTAAATCGGATAACCTCTGTCCATCAATTGTACTGGCAAGGTTCCTCAACAGGTGAGACAGCAGGTCCTGATCCTTTGTCGGATCTAAGCTACTTGCTGCAAGTCAGAGGAGACAAGAGTGTCAGATCTATGGAATGAAATTAGCACAAGAATAAAATAGATAAATAGCAAGTTATGCGCAAATCATATAGTCCAATGCCGTATGAGGTATAGATCCTGTATTTAATGTGAATTAAATGTTGTGATTTCAGTATTAAATCATCATAATTAGCTGGTTAAGTTCTATATGTATTCTTCAAGACCTGTGATACTGACATTAGAAGTTATAGGAAACAGTGTGAGGCAGTAAAACCATGAAATGACAAGAAAGAGTTGACAGTTATTGTCCATTTCTAGCACTTGTATCAAAAAGCACCATCCTCACACTAAACAGCAGTTACAGGCTTACAGCACCAAGTAGACATTGTCAACTTTGAACAAAATCAATGCCGGTAAAGGCATAATAGAAGATGATAGCTTAGTGTATGGCATAAGAGAACAAATCAGGCATGCTTAGATGTTCTTGTCCCAAAGAAGTCCTCAACGAATTCACACACAGAAAGGGTACTTTAACTATAAAACAGATGGATTACCAATGTTCAGACAACCACCAGTCATGACAAGAACACAAAGAGGAAAGGATGGAACTACTAAAACTGACACGTAGGAAACGATGGAAAACAGTTCAATTCCGAATACAAATATTAATGTTCTTAATCTCCTTGAACATGTCATCTGCAAGTAATCTTCATAAAGCTGGATCATGCTGTTAGCATATCCCCCATTACCACACGCACGTAAATTCTAAGTCCAACACAAGAATTTTTCACCCTAAACAGAACCGTAACCAGACATTGTCAAAGATGACTATGAGCAGAATGCTGATGAAATCGGAGCAGCAGCCAGCACATCAATTTATTCAGGCCATTGGGTCCTAATCCTCAAGATAAGTATCTAACAGGGCATTTACCATTTCTTTTTTTGGTATCCCTAAGCTATGCCGCATATATGAAGTAGATGGAGGGGAGGTTGACTACCAACATCAACAACAGCCCAATCAGATTTGACAAGAATTCTTCCATGCAGCTGAGTGTTCTCCTCTAGAACCGGTTAGAGTAAGTTGCAGAAAGAAAATCATAGAATAAGTACTTACAGTGCATATTGGAGAGTATCCTAAGTAGACTAACCAAAAGATAATGGCTACCCTTTTCATCACTGAGGGAGCCGCCACCAGCTACCGTCTCAGGATGTGTCTTCCTCCTCCTCCTATTATGTCCTGCCAAACGCCTACGACAACTTCTCTTCCCCTCATCAAACTCTTGAAGAACATGAAACCTGATCACAAGTACAAGAAAGTTGCATCACTTCTAACCAGGAAGAAAATTTTCAGGCAAAGCAAGCTATCAGAATGAAAGCTATTAGTTGCAAACTCAAAATGAATGCAATAGACTTGGTTTTTTAATTGGCTATGATGCTGAAACTGACAATTGTCACTGCTGTCACCTCTGAAATCCTTTTCATCTATTTCAATCAAATAGGTTGTCATCAGACCAAACTTACCTGCTACACTGCTGACAAAACCGCTGCATAACATTTCGTACCAGTGCTTCACTGGCTTTAGAATGCATTTGGCAAACCTTGTGCCTTCGGTGGTAATCTTTCGCGCTGCTAAGATCCGCCCTGCAACCCTCCACCTGACACGCTGGACCATTTGGAACGGGCCCTACAGATTTAATCTTCTTCCCACCCTTTATACTCGAATCTATCGTAGGATACCCTTGCCCACCAATATTCAGATTAAAACCCCCTGGTTCATCATCCAACTCTTCATCCTCGTCCACCGCGACTCTTCTTCGTTTCTCAGCTTCCCTTTTTCCCAATTCATTCTGTACATCCTCCAGAACAGATGATGAACAGTTATTAAAATCAGCAATAGCCAGATATTCAGGCCTGACAGGAAAAAATTGCCTACTTCTGCATTCGGATTCCACGGGATTCAAAGGACTTGCCGTGAAAAGGTCTCCGTCCCATCTCCATCCATTGGGATCCCACTCCAAACCCTTTTTCCCAACAGAGTTCAAATCCGACGCCATAAGACCGAAGTGTCCTTTCTCTTTGAGCCTAGCCTCCATCTCATTAAAACTACACAGTTCCTAGATTCAATCTGACCAGATTCTAATTCCACCAGACCGAAACCAACCAAACAAACAAGAATTCGTTAACTACACATCAAAGAGCTGCATTTCAAGTAAAAATCAGTCAACTAAGTATCCACCAACTTCAATCCCCACGAAGCACTCCTGATCACCCTCTCAAATGCCCTAGAAAACCCAAAAGAAAGAACAAGAAAAAATATCAAGGTGCCGACATCCAACTCAAATGAGAGCTACCCATTTCTCCAAACCCCCTCAATTGCTCAATCACGCCCTCGAATCCACCAATGCCCCCCAAAAAACCACTATTTCCAAAAACCCTTTTGAATTCTCGGGAAAAAAAGTCACGCTCGAATCTACCATCCAAACCTCAGCTCAACCGCAGACAGAATCCTCAGCGAAAGACCCAGAAAGGGAAGAGCTAGAGAAGCGCTCGTTCAGTCAACAGTGGTGGCTTGCTGGGGCCGCCGACGCGGAGATCGCCGGGAAGGACGCCGAAGGCAAAACCCGTGCCTCAAGAACCTAAGCAGAGGAAGACAAAGTCGGAGAGGACGATGGTAGGAGAGGAAAGGAGCGATTTTTTTTCTCGGGTTTAATAATTGGGAGAAGGGGAGATGAGAGATGAGTCGTACATGCAAATGAAACATTGTTAATTTCCTCGACGCCGTGTTAGAGGAATCCAATACCTACCTGGTTCAGGTAGTTGTTGCAATCATGCGCGTCATATTTCCCGCACGTATGGATTTTTTCTGTCAAGAAAAGAATGCCTTCTTGTTTTTATTATTATTATTATTGTTATTATTGCTATAGTTATTTTTTTTTCTTGTCCATTTTTCATCTTAGATGATTGGGAGCATCCAAATGTTCGATATGTCCGATCTCCATGGTTGCACGCATCACTCGTGAATATCAAATAAGACTTTAGCCTAAGATCACGAGATGCGATTTTGTTTTAGTTTGCTTTTTGAGTATTTATTAGTGTTGAAGTGCGATCGGGTGTTGATTATATATGAAAAGGAAGGAATCTCATTATGAAATAGTTGGATGGTTATTTAATCGAAACAAAAAATCTAAATTATGTCAACTGTGACACATTTACCCTGAATTCTGTTTTTATGACATCAAAAATCTCAAATTATGCCTACCATGACACATTTATCTTAAAATTTTTCTTGTGACATAAAAATTTCCAAACTTGAACCTATGTGACAATCAAGGTTCCGTGGGAAAATTTAATTAAGGACCCCAAGTAGGTCAAATTCTCAAAAGAGGGCCCAAAGTAAATATAGTGTCAAATAAGAGCCTGAAGTACCCAATCAGTCTTAAATAAGAATCCGAAGTGCCCAAAAATTCTCAAATAAGGGCCTCAGTCGTCGGCCGGCCAAAATGCCC
Source organism: Syzygium malaccense (assembly GCA_031216405.1). Lineage (NCBI taxonomy): Eukaryota > Viridiplantae > Streptophyta > Magnoliopsida > Myrtales > Myrtaceae > Syzygium > Syzygium malaccense. The sequence continues at coordinate 34,850,164 of CM062260.1, forward strand.
ACCGGGCGGCGAGAATGTTACTATTCCGGTACCAGAACAGTAAAAATTTTTATTTTTTTATTATTTTTTCCTTTATGTTTTTCTTTTTCTATTTTTTTTCTTTTCCTTTTCCTTTTCTTTTTTTTTTCTTCTCTTCCTCCGTCGGCCATAGCCGGGATCGGCGGAGGTCGCCGGCCTCAGGCGAGGGCCGCCCTCGCCTAGGCTGGTGAGGGCTTGACCTCGCCGGCGTCGGGCAAGGCCAGTCTCGCCTACAACGTGAGATCGGCCTCGCCCGACGCCGGCGAGGTCGAGCCTTGCCAGCTGCCGGCGGGGCCAAGCCCTCGCCTAGCCCAGGCGAGGGCGGCCCTCGCCCGACGCCGGCGAGGGCGGCGTCGCCTAAGGCCGGTGACCTCCGCCAGCCCCGGCTATGGCCGGTAGAGGAAGAGAAGAAAAAAAAAAGAAAAGGAAAAGAAAAAGAAAAAAAACAGACAGGAAAAAATAATAAAAATTTTACTGTTTCGGTACCAGAATAGTAACATTCTCGCCAGCCGGCGGGTATTTTGGCCGGCCAGCAACCCAGGCCCTTATTTGAGATTTTTTGGGCACTTCGGGTCCTTATTTGAAATTGATTGGGCACTTCGGGTCCTTATTTGACACTATGTTCACTTTGGGCCCTCTTTTGAGAATTTGACCCCACTTGGGGTCCTTAATTGAAATTTTTCTAGGTTCCGTTGGATGATTTTTTAGCCAAAACAATGACGTTTTTATCCATGTCAGCACTGTTTGCTTTCTAGCGTCCATGTAAGTAGATTTTTAACGGTTCTGATTGACAAAAATTTGACGGAGGGTAAATGTGTCATATGTATAAATTTAGGATAAATGTGTCTCAGTGGGTATAGCTTAGGATTTTTTTTGTGGCTTTTGCTCTTAATTAAATGGATATGGTGGACTACTATTATATATGTGCAAGTTGGATGGTAACTCGATGAAGAGAAAGCAGTAGGTACTTTTAAGTTTCATATGCTTATTATACAAGGGGCGAAAGAGGAAATATCGGGAGATTTTGCGAAACCTTTTTTACAATTAAGTTCTCAATCTTTCAACAAAATCAATATAGTCCCATTGCAAGAATATTTAATTAGGGCCTTTTGGCCGATTAAGTCCTCGTACGAAGGATTGTGAGGGCTGTTCTTTAAGCTTCAATTCATTTAGTTGCTGGCCACGTAATCAAGAGGTTGTGACATATAGGAGCGAATGACTGGATTGCCACAGAAGAAAAAATCAGATTGAAATTGGTCGAGAAGACTTGATTGCATTTTCTTACAAATGTCTAGAACTATATTAGTTTAATTAAAAGGCCTAGGACTTAAGGTCCATTTGTTTTAAGGAAATCGTTTTCAAATTGTATTCCGACTTTCTGATTTTTAGATGATGGAAAACTGATTGATTTACGGAAAACGTTTTTTATGGACTGAAAGAAACAAGCTTAGATTGAGAGAGCACGATTTTCATTTCTAGCAAGAAGGAAATTGCTTTTTTTAAACTACTAAACAAATAAAAACTACTTATTTTCAATGAAACGTGAAAGAAACGCACCCTTGAGGATTAGGACACTTAAGAAAAAATACTAGAGCCGAAAAGTACTGTTTTGGTTTAAATATAAAGAATTGAAAAGGGCGCTTCCATTGGAAAGTATTTTGACTTTGGCCACGGATTTGCAAAGTCAAACATCCTGTTCTGGCGGTCTACACCACCATTGGTGGCGACCCCGGGATACCCAACCTTGTCGTGGTCATGTTTGGTGAATCATATTCCCGTGTTTTACCTCATTTCAACCTTTCCTTTCGACAACTTTATCTCGTGAAATAATAATATTGTTGTGTGGACTATATGATACGTGGGTTGTAAAAAAAAAAAAAGAAATATCCTCAAGTTGGGCAAGCATTATTCTCTTGGCGTTTTTCTTCCCGGGAAGGATTTGCTTGATGTTTTAAAATCATTTTAGGATAATATCGGACAGTGACGGCTAATACTCCAAGTGAGGATCTCCGGCATAACATTGGTCACTATAGGTGAGTGGTTCTAGGTTCTATCAGATTCCGTACAACTTGGAACCTGTAACATGTTGGAATAAGTTCTTTATTTTTTCGAACCCGGATTGCCCTACATATCTCGGAACCTACCCTGTTATAGGTTCTAGGTTCTATCCAGGTTTTACCTGTATTATAATTAAATGATTGCAGTGAATCATTATCTTTAATTACTACTACTTGCTGCTACAATCCACTGACTATAACTTATATTTAGATACGCGAAAAATATGAAATATCGACAAAGTAAAAGTCTCAGTTATAAAATGAAAGTTTGGACTTGTGATTTCGGATTATACACTTATCAACGGACATCATGGAATACTGTAGGCTCACGCAAAGACATAGACCAAGAAAAACATAAAAACTTGTTCCAAATTTTAGGTTTCACCTACTTATAACATGAAACCTATCCGTCTAAACAGGTTCCCCAATTTTGAAACATGGAAACTGTCTTGCATATCCCGAAACCTAGAACCGAACAGATTCCCATTGGTTTGGTTTTTCGATTCTAGGTTCTACCTTGAAATCATGTTCACTCCTATTGGTCACTAGACTGTGCTTGCCCAATTCAACATATGATCGTGCTGGGCACAAACACACATCTTCTTTGCCACTGGAGACACCACTTCCTGTTTAACTTGCATGTGTTAAGCATGCTACTAGTGTTCATCTTGAACCAGGATCGAACTCTCCAAGAGATTTATAGCCGCATTACTTATAGCTTTCTTGTTCATATGATCGGGCATGGGATTTTCTCATGCTTGCCCAAGCCCTTTCAAAAAAGTTTACTTAAACTTGACTATTCGATAAAAATTACAAAAAATGGAAAATGTATATAATACATTCAAAACACGATGTTCTACTATACTATTAATGCTTAAAATTTCATTGGACATAGCTACACTTCGCTAGCCAGCCCGGGCCTACCCACATGCCACTCTTTATGGCAATTGCGTTCCTTGTGCTGTCATTGATGCCCCGTCCCATTGTTTGGATTAAACACAAAAGTTTACCGACACCGTTTGTACACTACGCAATGTCCATAGTCCGGGATTTCTATAATCTCGAACAATTCCTATATGTCGGTGCCTCTGCCTCTCAGTCGATTACCCAACTCGTTACACTGATGTTCAAGCTGGCCATATGTTTTTTGGTTGGATTTGTAATGTGCAGAATGTAAGAGCTTCCAAACTTGCGAATGTTGATTCGTGAGAGGATTGTGAATTGTGATTTGTACAGAACTGATGTACCATTCATAGGCTTATTGGACAGGTTTTATTATTGGCGTAGCCGTCGGTCAACGGCTATTAAATGTATTGGTCAATGTTATATTTTCATTTTTAAACGTAAAAAATAATCTGAAAAATAATTTAGTAAAATTAATGAAAACCACTCATGCGATCAAATGAAACACAAGTACATTTTCAAATCTGAAAAACAAAATTACATGTACAAGTGCCCTAATAACGATTAAAAACAATCACACCCAAGTGAGTGTCTAATTAATTTGGTGTCTTCGACACCGTCTCTCACTATGATTTGAATGATAAAGTTTCGTCGACATCCTCTTCTTCGCATCGAGCACGGGTGACGAGAATCAATTTGTACAAAAACTAATCATGTCCGTAGATAGCCATTTCATGTTGTGCCAACAGAGAGAGACGGCACTTCAGCTGTGATCGGTTGAGTATAGCATCAGCATATCCATATGCTCATTATGCCTCGTTGTAAACAGAAAGGAAAAACTGAAATCGCAAACGGCTTCAAGGACCAAGAGCCTTAGGAAGTGACCTGCGAGTAACGGTTGAGGAGTAGCTAAAAATGAGCAGGGAAAGGGGCCAATCTATAGAGGGGATCAAGAGCGTTCGCAAGTGTTCATGCTTTCTCACTAGTTGTAGCAAATAATTTATGCTAAATAATACATATTTCAATTTTACAAATTCGTGTTAATAATTACTGTGAAACGCAAAATTGATGCTCCTCATTTTGCATCTTTTAATAAAACCATTGCTCGCGCGACCTATTTGCTCCGTGATTTCCTCAGCAATTTTTCAAACATTCGGGCCCCATCTCATCTGGCATTTACATGGACATGACAAGCTATCAAGACAAGTTCTACTTTTATGGCCGAAAGTATCGCATTGTAGGTAGAAAAGAACAAGAAGGCTTGTCCGTTCTCCTGCTAAATCATCGAAAGCTCCAAAACCCATATCAATAATCCGGCTATCAAAGATCCCTTGATTAAATGGAATCTCCACGGAATATCTTCTTGATACTTAGACTTCGTTTATTTCGCGAAAAATTAAATGATTTGAAATTTTTTTCCTAAAAATGATTGCTCATATCGCTTAAAATAATTAGTCGATGATAAATATTTTTATCACCGACAATAATTCGTGTTTCAATATTTTCGAGGAAGATTGAAAATATTTTACGTTCATTCATTTTTGCGAATAATACAAGCGAACATTTTTAGGAATTATTTTTTCCAAATCATGTATTTTTCGCGAAATAAATGAAGTCTTAATAGCTTATGTACGTACATCTCTGTCTTTCCCAACCCGCTTGCTAAGATCCAACATTTTTTTTTTGGCTACAATGGCTTCTTGACTTTTTTTTTAATTACGGATATTGTTAAAGAGTATTTTTAGGACACTTATTAAGTATATTTAACAAACAAATATCTTGATTTTAAATGCACGAATTACATATAATACGAGAAAGACGTGCATTGAAAATTACAATGTTTCGTCAACTGGATGTTTTCACAAAGATCATTGTTGGAAGACGAGAAGCCCATATTGTGCATGTAGATTTCGAGGTCTAGGAAATAGCCCACCACCCTTATGAATTAAGTAAGACACGAGTCGGCATCCTGATGGATAACCCCCACCAAATCACTTGTACTCGGTGACGTGAGGAAGAGAATATGTACCGCGGACATAATTGATACCCAAGTTAGCATCATGAGGTTTTTCTTTTGACTAAAGTTGGAAGACCCACATCGATTTCCTTGGGGGATTGAAACTCCCTCAGGAAAAATTTGACGGGGGGGACCCTAAGACCAAAAGGGTCGGCAGGGTCATGTGATTGGAGTACGGCCGATGGAGCCCCAGCTGCAGAGTCGGGACCAACTCCATATTCGTTCTATGATTCTCATTCCCGTTCTTCCCTTTTCATGAATCCGATCTACTTTGGAACACTAGTACTTTTGTTGAGCTCCGAATATGATTGGGAAATTCATCAATCGAAAATGTAAAGACAAGAACCGCAAGAAAATTAAACCCGTTTGAAAACGATCGAAATCATAATTTAGATGGTCTCTTTGACCAAACCAAGGAGCAAATTTGAGAAACTTAACTCACCCTCGAGATCTGCACGAATAATGAGAATCAAACCGACCATACCTGCATTGGCAAGAAAGAAAAGGAACATGTCATGCCTGGTTATGACATTGCATGATTCACCGATCGATGGACAAAATCTGCACAATCTGTTGTAAGTGCACCAATGATCCAATAACTCGAGATGCACAAAAGCCCCATAGCCACTACGATCACGTTTCCCAAAATGAACTAAGATGCATTCTCCGATTTATCATACTTTATAGTATAGTTTTACAAATGAGCTATCATGCATTGTTGGATACATCATACTTTATATAGCATAGTTTTACAAATATCAAATATTCTATAGTTTGTGGAAGCCAACGACGGGTTTTATAAAAAAAATAATTTAATACCTTAGCACATAAAAGTTTTGGGTATGAGATCCAGCAGAGATAATGCTCAAATGATGTTTACATATGACTCACATCTAAATATAACCAAATCTAGCTACTAAACATTTACCTCATGCGCCACCTCCTGGCTGGCTCCACCAACGAAAGCTGGGTTGTTACTCTGTACTGTCCACGAACGCATGATTCATTCTTGTCTCTAGGAGAAAAGTAAAGTGTATTTGGGTGCATTTAGAAATTTAGTAATCATTCTGTTCCCAAAAATAATTTCTATTCAAAAATAATTCTTTTTAATTCCGTGCTTGAAAATAATTTCTAAGCATTTGAAATTACTTGGTAACTATTCAAAATTTCTATTTTTGGAAAAAAAAGAATAAAATGCATTTGGTAACCGCACAAATTTTTTTTTTAATATTTTAATTTTTTTAAAATTTCTTTCTTTTTATTTTATTTTTCTTCTTCCCCTTCCTTGGCTATGACAAAGTCGCTGGTGCAGGCGACTGACCACAGGCTAGGATCGGCGAGGGTCGCGACACCCTTGCCGCTGCCTTCGCTAGATCTGGTGAGGGCCGCGACGCCAGCCCTAGCCTATGGTCGGTTGCCAGTGGTCGGCGGCCAGCAACTTGCCATAGGCCAAGAAGAAGAAAAAATTATCTTCTATTTCTAATTTTTGTTCCTCGAATCAAGAAGCAAATTTTTTTTGCTTCTTGATTCTGTTCCAAAAATGATTTTGGAAATCAATTTTTGCAAATTTGTACTCGGGAACAAAAAATTTACTAAACATATTTTTGTTCCAAAACTGATATGGGAAAAAAAGAATAGAAATAGTTATTATTTGACTTGTTGCCAAATGCACCCTTTGTCTTTTCTTTGAGGAGAGGTGGCCATACATTGTAGCCACGTTTTTCACAAATAACATGATTGTCGAAATCGAAGCGAGCATATAGAAGAGGGCGTTTGGTTTGAGATACCCTCCGTGATGGGCTATAGTTGGCTAAGTTATGAAAGCCTAATTCCCTAAGAAATCCCAAACTTTAGGTCAAATCCCAAATTTGCCCCAAACTTTTTTTTGTTTCAGAAAAATCCCAAACTTTAGGTCCAGTCCCAACTCTGCCCTGAATTGTTTTGGTCATAGAAAAAACCCCAAATTTTAAGTCTAGTCCTAAATCTACCTCGAACTTTTTTTTGTATAAAAAAATCACCAAAATTCAATTTATTTCCAAAAATACACTCCGTGATCTAGTCCCAACTTGACGTGGCACTTCCACGTCGATAACAAATCCACACAGACAAAGTAATGTGTTCTTTTTTTAGACAAAGAAAAGTTCGGGGCAAATTTGGACTGAACCTAAAAATTGGGTTTTTTTTTTAATTGAAAAAAGTTTTTTTTTGGTGGATTTGTTATCATCCCTAATTTTCATATCCTAAAACGATTTTATTTTGGAGAATTTCAAAATTTTTATTTGGTTGGATTTGTTATCGAAGTGGAAATAGGACGTCGGTACGTACATATCGCCCCATTACTTTGCTGATGTGGATTTGTTATCGACGTGGAAGTACCTTGTCAAGTTGGGACTAGACCACGAGGGTATATTTTTGAAAATAAATTGAAATTTGTGGATTTTTTTTCACAAAACAAAATTCGGGGCTGATTTGGAATTGAATTTAAAGTTTGGGGTTTTTTCTGGAACAAAAAAAGTTCGGGCAGATTTGGGATTGAACCTAAAGTTTTTTTCTAAGACAAAAAAAAGTTCGGGGCATATTTGAGACTCGATCTAAAGTTGAGGATTTACCAAAAGTTGAGAATTTTTTAGGGGATTTACCCAAGCGATGGACCATTCAATTATAACCAATGATGGTTATCATAGAAATCACTCACGAACCCCCAGGGGTTCTCTCTCGGGATTTTTTTTCACATGTGTGAGGAACTATAAGATAAGTTCCCTCTAGCTATCCGTGCACCCAACTATATTTATATCTCGCCACTTGCATCTAGACGTGGACAACGATAGCTCTCGAGTGGCTATAGCTTTGTCTCTGTTGAGAAAAGAGGACGGTACAATCGATAACGTTGTGAGCAATAGAGAACAATGTACCAAGATTTACTTGGTTCAGTAAATATCCACTCACAGGAAGAGGCAACAATGAATCCAATATGAACAGTGGAGATTAAACTTTAAGTCAGAAGCTCTCACATGCCCAACTCCTGGATTACACCCAATCAATCCTTACCTAACGTTTTAATCAATCTCTCGAGGGTTTTCCTCACAACACTCTCAGAGAGAAACCGTAGAAACACTTTAAAGAGACTCTAATCATGTGGTACTAATGCAATGTCACAAAATTGGTTGAGAAAAAAACTAAAATTCTGTGTTTCCGAGGGTTTGCATCGTCACTGGGGCGCTTGCTCCATTAATCCCAATGCTTTTGGGATTGGCACTTGCTGGTAGAGGTGAGCAGTTAATATAGTTTCGCTCAAACTATTTGATAAAAAATAGGTAGTTAATTGTGTGTTTGTAAGCGTTATGAATAAAAAGTTTTAATCTTTTATGTAACTTTTGTGATTATCAATACGAGATCATAAATTAAAATAAATAAACCTTAAAGTGATACAGGATGCCGGATAAGATGAAATCTTGTTGGGTGTATGGGGAACTTATTTTGTGAAACTGATGAGCGAGAGAACCCCAAAAAAAAACCTTTGTTCATTGCCCTCGTTCCACCATAAAAGAAAGAAGATTTGTGAACCGATTTTTTTTCCTTAAACAACTGTAATACCATTATTTAGATTTTATTAGCAAATTATTAGATCACAATGTCAAATTGTCATTAAGGTTGAGTCCTTCCAAGAAACAAAAGACAATATGTAACAGGTAATTTATTTTCATGTTATGCAAAATTCACGTTCCAATAGGATCCTAGAACCATATAATTGATGATAATTATTATGTGGTCATAATATTTGACCAAAATTATTGAAATTATACTATTTTCCTCCTAAAGTGATTGAGGTTAGCTATTTCTTCGTGCATTTGACTTTTTGCTTGGTAAATCGTAATCCCAGGTGTCATTTGGTGCTCGCTCCAGAAACACAAAGTTTATGACGTGCAGAAAAATTACTTTATCACAAATTAGGGAAAAAATCATTGATTAGATTCAGGAGTAACAAAGACTTTCTTACCGAGATAATGACAACTTTTTAATTTTCTGTTTAAATGATTCCCGGTCTACCAAAATACAAAAAAGGATTACTTTTTGTCTACCCTAACTACATCTAATTTTGAAGCATGGTTCTCTCAAGAGTGGTTCAACCACTCTCTTTATTGGTGGTTGAAAAATATGGACTTCCCTGTATTATATTTAACTAAGTTGCATGTATGTGTAATGTTCATAACTTGTAATCATCCAATTAAAGCGTGACCGAAAGAAAATTTAGCCTTGTTAGGTATCATGGGTATACGGAATTTGACAATTCGCCACATCTCAATAGCATAAACTTCAGGCATATGGAAAGCCCCTTTTATGCTACACTTTGTGTCAAATGAAGACCAAAAGCATTTGAAAATGAACTTCTTTAGAACATAATTGATTCCAACCACTCAAAATAGGGAACAATATGCTAATTTGAAATTTGCATATGCTCACGAATAACAAGGTTTGTGCAATTTTATTGAACTTAAGTAGACATCTTATTAGTTAGGCCTTTTTGTAATCACTTGTACAACAAGTTTCTTCTCTAGGAAACAACTTAACTATTCATAAAATGGGCATTCACACATAAATTTTGGTGACCCATCTAGTTATTTATTGCATAAGAAAATTAGGAATTGAATCCAACCCCTAAACAAAAATACCATTTGCATAGTTCATATTCGCATTTTATTTAGGTCATACATTGCACGTGATGATCGCATGGCTTTTCTATGATTCTGCCATGGACCGACGAACGTAGAATCACTCTTTATTGGACGCCTACTCCGTGGACTAGCGTACGCCGGAATACCTCCCACAAGGCCGGTTGACTTCAAGATAAGATTATTTATTAGGAATTATATAGGGCAATCTTGAGATAAAGATGGTCTTGGTAAAACAACCAAGTTTTCATTTTAAAGGTAAAAGTAGCAATCCGTGGGATAGTGATTTCGGCGAGTGGGTATAGGAAAAATCGAAAGAAGCTGGGAGTGGAGAATCAGATGAGGACCAACAACAATCTGGTTTGAATTTGGTCAAAGAGGAACAAGTCAAAGACAATAATAAGAGATTAAAAAAGAAGAAAAGAAAAACAAATTGGATGGACGAAGGAAAACAATAATATCGAATTGAGAAGCTGTGATCATTCAATTATTATTTGACTTGGGAAAAGTGGAGATAAAGAATCACAAGCGGTAGAATTTGGCTAGATAATGCCTATAAATAGAGCAACCTTTCTGAGCCCGGAAAAGGTTGGGAAGAAAAAGATATTCAAGAAGCTTTCCGCTGGAGCTCTCAAGCGCTGGAGCTCTCTCTCTTCCGTCACCATTCCGGCGGGGTCGCCGTTCCGGCAGGGTTCCATCTTGACGCTTGACGGCTCCCTTTGTATTTAGGCATTCCTTGTGTGGCCCCTCATCCACGAAGTGCAACACCGGTGGCTCCTCTTTGGTGTACACACATCACCCCGCGAGAGACGTCACTACAGGCGTCGGATCATTCAACAGACTTGATTGGACTAATTTGACGAATTTTAAGACTTGATTGCATTTTTCAAAATTTTAGGACTCGATACACTTTTGTAATAAGTTTTAGGACTTAATTGTACTTTTGGAAAGTTTTAAGACTAAACTGCACTTTTGTAACAAGTTTTAGGACTTTTAATGTACTTATCCATTAGTGAGCGAGCAGTTCATTCATTGAGATTGCTTGTCATTGATTGTGATATCAATTGAGAAGTGTACGCGTGTTGTAGCTTTGATGATATATACAGATAAGTTCATTTCAATACAGGATGGTGATGATACAGGATGCTAATGATACTAGTGAATTTTATACAGGACAAGACTATAATATTTCGAACTACTATTTTTTTTATACTTTTGATATTATGTTCTGATATGCAACTTGTGACATCCTGAAAAATAGTCCATTTGAGATTTATAAAATACCGAGTTTTATGAAATGTACTCGTAGTTAGTTCTCGCCCGGAACTGATCATTCCTGGGATACTAGCCATTAGGGAAAGGCTAATCGGGGAATTAAATTCGTACGACTAAATGAAAATTCGATCGTGAATTGACTTTCGACCATTAAATCGTCGAGATAATATTTTGAGCCACTGTTGGTTGATCCAAGGATAGTTATGGGTCAGTTCGTCATTGTCATAGTAGTGGATCGTGGGTGATTTCGTTGGACCACGAAATGAATTGACGAACGATCCTGAACCTATATCGAACGATTGTGTCCCACGGATCTAGTAATTGATCCTCGCGATTTTATTGACAACCGAAGTCGTGACGGTCTGAATAAATTGCACGTGACTCGATTTAGTATCAGTCATGGGTCGAATAAGCGAATTTTCCCAACAAGCCGCCCGTTAGTCTGAGAAATGCTCGAGTTGCGTTTAATAAAATTTGATTATTTAATTTAGCCCCAAATCGGACACCGGAAAATTTGGAAGTCGCAACGGGACGTTAGGACGACGTTGCGGATGGAACGTGCAATTTTGGAATGCCCCGATTCCTTCAGAAAAATTCGATTTCGTCGAGAAACGGAGAAAGTGACCATTTTACCCCTAAGGATTATTAAAGGGTTAGTTTTATGGGCAAATGGCATTTTGGTAATTTTGCCCTAAAATTTGGAAAAGACAATTTTGCCCTTGAACTTTTTGAGAAATTACAAGTATGCCCTTGTATATTTTTGGTAAAATTCGATCTGGGCTGTCGGTTTCAAGATTAGATCGAATTTGGACCGTCGGATAAAAAATGTGAGAGAGGGGTATTTTGGTAATTAGCCAAATTGGGTCAAATACACTATTTAGGTCCAAATGACTCACTCTCTCTCTTCTCTCTCTCTCTCTCTCTCTCTCTCTCTCTCTCTCTCTCTCTCCCATTCGGTCCCCCTTTCCCCCGTGAAAACCCCCCACCGTGAGCCCCCCCTCCGGCCTCCTCTCTCCCTCCGGCATCACCGCCGCCATACACTCGCCGGACCGCCGCCGTGCCGTGCCGTCCTCGTCGCCGCGCCCCCATCAGCCCACACCATCCGTCTCTCTCTCTTCTCCTCCCCATGTGGCCGTGGGTCATGGCCAAAGGAGGCCGCCACCGCACGCCACCGCCGTTCGCTGTTCTCGCCGCCAAGCCGCGCCACCATTCGCCGCCGTTTTCGCTTAAGTGTCGCCGCTTTCCGTTCTAGCCGCTTGAGTCTAGAACTCAGTAAGTCGCACTCTAAAACCCATTTAGGATGTTGGGTATCAACGGATGATTGTTTGGGCGGAATCGGGTTTATATAGGAGCGGGTTTATACGATTTTAGGTGCGGAAATGTTAGCCGGGCCTTGGAATTGAATTTTTGGGAATTTTGGTGGAAAAATTTAAGACTGAAGTGGGCTGTGACGGGCTGTTTAGTGGGCTGTGATGGGCCGATTGGGACGAAAATTGAATTTTTAGAACCGGCAATTAATTGTGAGAAAATGCCGTGAAGGACCGGAATTGATTCGAAGTCGTTTGGTTGGAGAAAAAATGACTTATTGTAAGTTTATTGTATATTTGAACTGCGACTGGGTTGGGATGATGAAATTGAGTGCATGGTTGTGAAATTACATGTTTGAAATATGCCTGAGTGTGCACGTTTGGGCCAAATTGATTTAATTGTCAAAATTGGCCGTGTCAATGCTAAGTGAACATGTTTTGTGTGTGAAATGATGCATGCACGGGCCACGTGTGATTGGCCAGTTGAGCGTGATAAATGCTTGTGGAGCATGTGCATGAATGAGAAAGAACTGTGGTATGATACGTGTTCGTGCAATTTGTGCCATCCTGAGACGTGTACTTCAACGCGGGGGGATGCCCGGTATTACCGGAGGACTGCCAGCTTGAGGCGTGTACTTCAACGCGGGCAAGAAATATGGCTTGAGGCGTGTACGTTAACACGAGCCCTGAAGTGTTGTGAAAAGTGGTCGCAGTGTACCTGAGGCGTGTACTTCAACGCGGGTCACTGGCGAGGAATGTGGAAAAGAAATGACGAGAATGAAATGAATGTCTGTGACGAGAATTGTGCCTGTTAATGATTGCGTGTATGTGATTGTGTCGTTTGTATAATTGTCTGGAGGTACGTGATAGCCTAGGTGGGGTTTAGGGATGTACTTACTGAGATGTAGTCTCATGGTTATTTCAATTAATATTTTTCAGAATCCCGACAGGACTCATGAATCCCCCGCCACCGCCACCAGTGCGTTTTGGAGTACTAGTGCACACCGAGAATGATGTTGCAGAATTCCCTATGCCAGATAACGTGACCTGGATTAGGCATACTACTACCATTTTTATAGACGTAGGACTACCTTTGTAGGAAACCCATGTATATACGGCCTGGTTCTTTCGGGATGTTGACAGGGATGAGTTCGGGCCCGTTAGGGGTTTTGATGTCCCGTTTGATTTAGTAGGGGACTGGGACCCGTCCGCTATACCCCCGATAGACGGTGAGTTGACTAGTGCGGAAACTAGTCTAGCCCAGTCAGGATGCATCCGGCGCCGGCAGCGCAAGTATCGTCAGGGGCTGAACATGAACCCGAATCCGAACCCGAAGTATCTCAGGTTGAGGACGACCCAATGGATATAGATTTAGAACCGATTCCCGAGGAGGAACCAGAAGGGATAGAGCCCGAGGTAGAACCCGAGAACGAGCCTGACGAGTCTAAGGAGCCTGAGGAGGAACTGGATTACATACTCCCATATGAGCAGTATATGGATCCTAACTACGTGTCGGAATTCAACTTCTTTGATGGATTATGGGAGGAGGATCAGAATGATGTTCTAGCTGAGTCGGGTGACATAAATCACTGGATAGAGATCGAGGCAGAACTGGAGTCATCAGAAGAACAGACCGATCAGGGGAGTTCGAATTCCGAAGACGAGGAGTCAGACTCAGAATGGACGCCTAGTAAGGGGCGTAGGGGCTAATGTAAAGGTTTGGAATAGGAGGTATTTGGGAAGTACCATTTTTGAGGTCTGACATGCCAGATCATCGGTCCTTTTTATCTTTGAGGTTTTAGTATGGTGTGCACATGTATATTATGGTTTGTAAAATTGTGAATATTATAGTATAAGTGTGAATGAGAAAAGAATATGTTTATTCTCCCTGATCTTTCCCAGTTTCAAATTGTCCAGGTGATTTGTGGTTGCCGCTGACGATTTAAATCTCTGACGGTGAATTGAGTTCGGCGATACCCTGGGATATCGCATTAAAAGACCAGTGGAGGGTATTGTGCGCTCGATGGGGTTCGGGACGTGACATCCCCGTTTGAAGTGGTATTAGAGCGAGGATCGCTCGATCTATACTGGTCGAAATTTGGAGTAATAAGGAATAGATACCCTAGGGTAGTATTTAGGGAGACTTTAGTGAGTTGTAGGGCGGAATGAGCTATACGTGCCTCCAGATTGTTATTATGATTGATTGAGTGAGTTAATTGTTGTGCGGTAATTGAAATGCAGGTGCATCTGGACCTGAGGTAAGTGTTCAGACTCTTGTGATTGTGACTTCGTGATTGGTAGTGAGGGATTGCTTGCTGAGTGCACTCTTGTGTTAATTCACTGCTTAGAATTAGATTGATCTAGTTGGCCTAGATTGCTAATTCCTGAATGGAATTATAGCAGATAGGAGAGTGGTAGAATTGTGACGATGAGCAGTGAAGGAAGAGGTGTAGGCAGAGTCCCAAGAAGGGGCGCAGGTAGAGCAACCAGGGGTAGAGGTCGTGCTCGAGCTAGAATTGTAGGGGACCTTGGATTGGGTGCTGGAGCTATAGAAAATCTCGAGGTTGATGCTGGAGCTGCAGTGGACCCCATAGCGGAGGTTAGACCTGCTGAGGATCCTAGAATGGAAGTCGTTATGAGGACGTTAGAACAGATCGGAAATCTGTTAGGACAGTAGACTCAGGAAAGAGCTGCTGCGATTGCCTAACCTACTGAGGCCCCTGTGGCTGCTGCTGCTGTCAATAATAATGAGAATCAAGGGCAAGGGTAAGGAGTTGTGAATAGACCGATGCATCAGCTGGTAGAACAGTTTATAAAACTAGAACCGCCTAAGTTTGCTGGGAAAGGTGATCCTGAGACTGCACCTTGATAGGTAGAGGAGCTTGAGAAGGCTTTTGAGGTGTTAGAGTGTAATGATAATGAGAGGGTAACTCTGGCAGTGTATCGATTGCAGGATAATGCAAATGACTGGTAGAAAGCCACCAAAGATAGGATTTTTCCGAAAGGCAAAGCTCGGACTTGGGCTGTTTTTATTGAGAACTTTTATGACAAGTATTTCTCGGCCAGTGCTAGGGAAAGAAAGCTCGTAGAGTTTATGAGACTCCGCTAGGGTCAGATGACGGTAGATCAGTATGAGGCGGAATTTGCGAGATTATCTAAGTTTGCGTCAAGAATGGTGGAACATCCCGATGACAAGGCGCGAAGATTTCGGGATGGATTAAGAGCTGAGATTCGTAGCTAGTTGTTGCAGGTAAGCCTGAGTATGTATGAGGAAATGTTTGATATGGCCCAGATTCTGGAGCGAGATCAGGTGGATAGAGCCGCCGCCTCTGGGTCGAGATTTGTCCAAGGTAGGGACAATCGTAACCCTGGGAAGAGGCCGATGTTGGACAATAGACGTCTTACTCCTCTAGTTAAGAGGAATATTGGGAAGCCAGTCCGGAATTTTAATGGTCCGTGTAGGATTTATGGAGGTAGACATGGGAATGGACCTTATCCAACTAGGGGCGGAGCGTGTTTTGGATGTGGAGGATTTGGTCACCATATCAGGACTTGCCCTAATCCCAGACAAAGTAGACCGCCTGCATTATCGCCGCCTCGGAACGGGAATCAGACTGGAGTTGCCCAGATGACAAACCAAAATAGGCCTCAAGCGCAAGGACGAGTATATGCTATGGCCAGACGAGAGGCTGAGAATGCACCAGGGGTTGTCACAGGTATGATTTCTCTATGCAACCATGCTGCGTATATTTTATTTGACCCTGGGGCGCTACATTCTTTCATATCGAAATAGTTTGTTGAGTTGATTGGAATAGAACCGTAATTGCTTGATGTCGTGTTATGTGTGACAACTCCTTTGAATGATAAAATGCTGGTTTCTTTGGGATGTGCAAATTGTAAGATCGTGATTGGGGATAGGGAGGAGAAAATTGATTTAGCGGTTCTAGACATATATGATTTTAATGTGATAGTGAGAATGGATTGATTGTCTAAGCAGAGGGCTGTTATGGATTGCAATAGCAGGGTGATCCAATTTAATCCCGTTGAATATCCGGAATTTAAATTTGTAGGAAGTCGAGGAGGACCCTTGATTCCGTGGATTTCGTCGCTAGAAATGACGAAGTTGCTGAGTGAAAGATGTCAGGGATTTTTAGCGGCAGTAGTTGATTCAACGGCTGAGAAGCTGAGGCTTGAGGACATAGCTGTGGTGTGTGAGTATCCCGATGTGTTTCCTCAGGAATTGTCGAGACTGCCACCAGCAAGGGAGGTAGAATTTGTAATCGAGCTGGCACCCGAAATCGAGCTAATCTCGAAGGCACCTTACAGGATGTCGTTATCGGAATTAAAGGAATTAAAGGTGCAAATGCAGGAATTGTTAGATAAGGGATTTATTTGTCCCAGTGCGTCTCCGTGGGGAGTGCCAGTGTTATTTGTGAGGAAAAAGGATGGATCATTAAGATTATGTATACATTACAGGCAGCTGAATCAGGTGACAATTAAGAATAAATATCCCTTACCGAGGATTGATGATTTGTTTGATTAGTTGCAAGGGGCTTCGATGTTCTCTAAAATTGATTTGAGGACGGGATATCACTAGATGAGAATTAGAAAGGAGGATATACCGAAGACGACATTTAGGACGAGGTATGGACATTATGAATTTACTGTAATGCCGTTTGGGTTGACGATCGCCCCTGCCGCCTTTATGGATTTGATGAATCGAGTGTTTAAGGAATTCCTAGACTAGTTTGTGATCGTGTTTATAGACGATATACTGTATACTCGAAGAGCCTAGAGGAGCATGAATTTCATTTGAATCAAGTGTTACAGACTTTAAGGGAGAACGCGCTATATGCTAAGTTTAGCAAGTGCGAATTCTATCTCAGTCGAGTAGTATTTCTCGGTCATATAATTTCCGGGGAAGGAATCTCAGTTGACCCATCAAAAATTGAAGCTGTGATGAAGTGGCCTAGACCAACGACAGTAACTGAAGTCCGGAGTTTTTTGGGTTTGGCCGGATACTATCGTCGTTTTGTGGAAGGATTTTCAGCAATAGCGACGCCATTGACACATTTGCTGAAAAAGGAAACGAGATTTGAATGGACAGACAAATGTGAGAGGAGTTTTCAGAAGTTGAAACATAGATTGACAATGGCACCGGTATTGACGATTCCATCAGGACCCGGAGGATACGAGATATATAGTGACGCATCGTTGAAAGGATTGGGATGTGTACTCATGCAACATGGTCAGGATGTGGCTTATGCATCAAGGCAGTTAAGGCCACATGAGTTGAATTATTTGACACATGACTTGGAATTGGCCGCCATAGTATTCGCCCTGAAGATTTGACGATATTATTTATGCGGAGAGAAGTTTAAGATTTATACAGACCATCAGAGCCTCAAATACTTGTTTTTTCAAAAGGAGTTAAATATGAGGCAGTGTTGGTGGATGGAATTGCTGAAGGATTACGATTGTGAAATCTTATATCATCCTGGAAAGGCTAACCGGGTAGCTGATGCTTTGAGCTGGAAGTCGAGTATAGCCTATTTGATGGTTAAGGAGTGGACACTGTTAGAAAAAATGCGGGACTCGGAATTTAGATTTGAAGTAAGTCAAGTCTCAAGCTTGTTGGCCAAACTGAGAATTGAACCAGAAATCCAGACCAAAATTAAGATGTTTCAATCTTCG
This sequence comes from Syzygium malaccense, assembly GCA_031216405.1. Lineage (NCBI taxonomy): Eukaryota > Viridiplantae > Streptophyta > Magnoliopsida > Myrtales > Myrtaceae > Syzygium > Syzygium malaccense. The sequence continues at coordinate 34,868,105 of CM062260.1, forward strand.
GATCAGGAAGTTCAAAAGATTCTAGAGATGGAGGAGGCCAAAAGAAATCCAGATTTTCAAGTATTTGATGATGGGATATTAAAGTTTCGTGGACGTTTATGTGTACCTGACAACGCGGAACTCAAGGAAGAGATTTTGTCAGAAGCGCATCGTAGTAGCTATAGTATCCATCCGGGGAGTACAAAAATGTATCGGAATTTACGGCAATACTACTGGTGGAACGGTATGAAGGCAGATATCGCTAAACACGTGGCTAAGTGCCTGACTTATCAGCAAGTGAAAGCACAACATTGTAAGCCCGGAGGATTGTTGCGACTCTTGAAAATTCCAGAGTGGAAATGGAAGCATATAACCATAGACTTTGTGTCGGGATTGCCAAAGAGCCAAAGAGGCCATGACACTATTTGGGTGATTATCGATAGACTGACCAAGTCGGCACACTTTTTGACAGTGCGAAAGGATTTCGCATTAGATCGGTATGCTGAGTTGTACATACGGCAGATAGTTCGTCTTCATGGGGTACCAGTGTCGATAACTTTTGATCGTGATCCTAGGTTTACCGTCAGTTTTTGGAAAAGTCTGCAGACGGCTTTAGGATCCAAGTTGCAGTTTAGTACAACGTACCATCCTCAGACAGATGGCCAGTCTGAGAGGACGATTCAGACTCTAGAGGATATGCTTCGAGTATGTATACTGGATTTTCAGGGTAAGTGGGAAGAGCAACTTTCCTTAGTTGAGTTTGCTTATAATAATAGTTTCCAACAGAGCATTGGAATGACGCCTTTTGAAGCACTGTATGGCAAGGCTTGTAGACCGCCCGTGTGCTGGGATGAAGTGGGAGAAAGAACTATAACCGGGCCAGAGTTAGTCGAGCAGTCAATTGAGGCAGTTAAGATTATACGCGGAAGGCTGAAGACAGCGCAAAACCGTTAAAAGAGTTATACAGACAGAAGGCGAAGACCTTTGGAGTTTCAAGTAGGGGATCACGTGTTTCTTAAGGTATCGTCCATGAGAGGATTATCCAGATTTGGTAAGAAAGGCAAATTGAGTCTAAGGTACGTGGAACCTTTTGAGGTTTTAGAAAAGATTGGAGATTTGGCATATCGTCTTGCACTTCCGCCGAATTTATCGCAAGTGCATAATGTGTTCCACGTATCGATATTGAGGAAATATGAATCAGGCCCGATACATGTGCTGAATTATGAAGAGATAGAAGTAAATGACAAAGTGTCATATGTCGAGAGACGGGTAAGAATTGAAGATCATAAAGAGCGAGTTTTGAGGAACAAGACAATCCCAATGGTCAAAGTTATTTGGGAGCACCACGGCGTTAAAGGCGTAACTTGGGAAAGCGAAGAGATGATGCAACGTCAATACCCCCAGTTGTTTGAGCAGCAGTGAGATCTGTAAAATTTTTGGGTAGTAGTGAGATTTGTAAATTTTGAGGACGAAATTTTTGTAAGGGGAAAGAGTTGTGACATCCTGAAAAATAGTCAATTTGAGATTTATAAAATACTGAGTTTTATGAAATGTACTCGTAGTTAGTTCTCGCCCGGAACTGATCATTTTTGGGATACTAACCAGTAGGGAAAGGCTAATCGGGGAATTAAATTCGTACGACTAAATGAAAATTCGATCGTGAATTGACTTTCGACCATTAAATTGTCGAGGTGATATTTTGAGTCACTGTTGGCCGATCCAAGGATAGTTAGAGGTCAGTTCGCCATTGTCATAGTAGTGGATCGCGGGTGATTCCGTTGGACCACGAAATGAATTGACGAACGATCCTAAACCTATATCGAACGATCGTGCTCTACGGATCTAGTAATTGATCCTCGCGATTTTATTGACAACCGAAGTCGTGACGGTTTGAATAAATTACACGTGACTCGATTTAGTATCAGTCATGGATCGAATAAGCGAATTTTCCCAACAAGCCGCCCGTTAGTCTGAAAAACGCTCGAGTTGCGTTTAATAAAATTTGATTATTTAATTTAGCCCCAAATCGGATATCGGAAAATTTGGAAGTCGCAACGGGACGTTAGGACGACGTTGCGGATGGAACGTGCAATTTTGGAATGCCTTGATTCCTTCAAAAAAATTCGATTTCGACGAGAAATGGAGAAAGTGACCATTTTACCCCTAAGGATTATTAAAGGGTTAGTTTTATGGGCAAATGGCATTTTGGTAATTTTGCCCTAAAATTTGGAAAAGACAATTTTGCCTTTGAACTTTATGAGAAATTACAAGTATGCCCTTGGATATTTTTGGTAAGATTCGATCTGGGCCGTTGGTTTTAAGATTAGATCGAATTTGGACCGTCGGATAAAGAATGTGAGAGAGGGGTGTTTTGGTAATTAGGCAAATTGGGTCAAATACACTATTTAGGTCCAAATGACTCACACACACAAATCTCTCTCTCTCTCTCTCTCTCTCTCTCTCTCTCTCTCTCTCTCTCTCTCCCATTCGGTCCCCCTTTCCCCCGTGAAAACCCCCCACCGTGAGCCCCCCCTCCGGCCGCCTCTCTCCCTCCGCCATCACCGCCGCCATACACCCGCCGGACCGCCGCCGTGCCGCGCCGTCCTCGTCGCCGCGCCCCCATCAGCCCATGCCCTCCGTCTCTCTCTCTTCTCCTCCCCGTGCGGCCGTGGGTCATGGCCAAAGGAGGCCGCCACTGCACGCCACCGCCGTTCGCCGTTCTCGCCGCCAAGCCGCGCCATCGTTCGCCGCTGTTCCCGATTAAGTGCTGCCGCTTTTCGTTCTAGCTGCGTGAGTCTAGAACTCGGTAAGTCGCGCTCTAAAGCCCATTTAGGACGTTGGGTATCAATGGATGATTGTTTGGGCGGAATCGGGTTTATATAGGTGTGGGTTTATACGATTTTAGGCGCAGAAATGTTAGGCGGGCCTTGGAATTGAATTTTTGGGAATTTTGGTGGAAAAATTTAAGACTGAAGTGGGCTGTGACGGGCTGTTTAGTGGGCTGTGATGGGCCGATTGGGACGAAAATTGGATTTTTAGAACCGGCAGTTAATTGTGAGAAAATGCCGTGAAGGGCCGGGACTGATTCGAAGTCGTTTGGTTGGAGAAAAAATGACTTATTGTAAGTTTATTGTATATTTGAACTGCGACTGGTTTGGGATGATGAAATTGAGTGCATGGTTGTGAAATTACATGTTTGAAATATGCCTGTGTGTGCACGTTTGGGCCAAATTGATTTAATTGTCAAAATTAGCCGTGTCAATGCTAAGTGAGCATGTTTTGTGTGTGAAATGATGCGTGTACGGGCCACGTGTGATTAGCCAGTTGAGCGTTGTAAATGCTTATGGAGCATGTGCATGAATGAGAAAGAACTGTGGTATGACACGTGTTCGTGGAATTTGTGCCGTCCTGAGGCGTGTACTTCAACGCGAGACGATGCCCGGTATTACCGGAGGACTGTCAGCTTGAGGCGTGTACTTCAACGCGGGTTGCGCAGTAGGTGGTAGGTGTTGAGCCTAAGGCGTGTACTTCAACGCGGGCAAGAAATATGGCCTGAGGCGTGTACGTTAACACGGGCCCTGAAGTGTTGTGAAAAGTGGTCGCAGTGTACCTGAGGCGTGTACTTCAACGGGGGTCACTGGCGAGAAATGTGGAAAAGAAATGACGAGAATGAAATGAATGTCTGTGATGAGTATTGTGCCTGCTAATGATTGCGTGTATGTGATTGTGTCGTTTGTATAATTGTCTGGAGATACGTGATAGCCTAGGTAGGATTTAGGGGTGTACTTACTAAGATGTAGTCTCATGGTTATTTCAACCAATATTTTTCAGAACTCCGACAGGACTCATGAATCCCCCGCCATCTCCACCAGTGCGTTTTGGAGTACAAGTGCACACCGAGAATGATGTTGCAGAATTTCCTATGCCAGATAACGTGACCTGGATTAGGCATACTACTACCATTTTTGTAGACGTAGGACTACCTTTGTGAGAAACCCATGTATATATGGCATGGTTCTTCCGGGATGCTGACAGGGATGAGTTCAGGCCTGTTAGGGGTTTTGATGTCCCGTTTGATTTAGTAGGGGACTGGGACCCGTCCGCCATACCCCCGATAGACGGTGAGTTGACTAGTGCGGAAACTAGTCTAGCCCAGTCGGGTATGCATCCGATGCCAGCAGCGCAAGTATCATCAGGGGCTGAACATGAACCCGAACCCGAAGTATCTCAGGTTGATGACGACCTAATGGATATAGATTTAGAACCGATTCCCGAGGAGGAACCAGAAGGGGTAGAGCTCGAGGTAGAACCCGAGAACGAACTTGACGAGTCTGAGGAGCCTGAGGAGGAACCGGATTACATACTCCCATATGAGCAGTATATGGATCCTAACTACGTGCCGGAATTCAACTTCTTTGATGGATTATGGGAGGAGGATTAGAATGATGTTCCAGCTGAGTCGGGTGACATCAATCATCCGATAGAGATCGAGGCAGAACCGGAGTCTTCAGAAGAACAGACCGATCAGGAGAGTTCGGATTCTGAAGACGAGGAGTCAGACTCAGAATGGATGCCTAGTAAGAGGCGTAGAGGCTAATGTAAAGGTTTGGAATAGGAGGTATTTGGGAAGTACCATTTTTGAGGCTTGACATGCCAGGTCATCGGTCCTTTTTATCTTTGAGGTTTTAGTATGGTGTGCACATGTATATTATGATTTGTAAAATTGTGAATATTATAGTATAAGTGTGAATGAGAAAAGAATATGTTTATTCTCCCTGATCTTTCCCAGTTTCAAATTGTCCGGGTGATTTGTGGTTTCTGCTGACGATTTAAATCTCTGATGATGAATTGAGGTCGGCGATATCCTGGGATATCACATTAAAAGACCAGTGGAGGGTGTCGTGCGCTCGATGGGGTTCGGGGCGTGACACAACTCATAGCTCTTAATGATCATCTGAATAATTTCCTATAAGGAACTACTCGAACTCCATGGCAAATCTTATTACAGGTTTCTTATCAACATAGTTCCGCTTTTACTGATTATATCCATATTTGAGACTATATCAACTTGCTTGCTAATACTCAATTTTTATGCTATATTCGAAGCAAGCAATTTTAAATTATTTCTGCACAATATCATTAATATATTATTTTGATACGTTCATGGAAAATTTTGTCGCCATAAAAAAGAGGTAGATTGATATGAAAACCTCTTATGATATTTTGAAGTCTACAAAACAATCCACGAGTATCTTACGAACTTAATAAATGCAAATGTTGTGTATATTTTAGGTAATACTCAAATCCACAATTAAGGAATTTAGACGTACAAAGTAAAAAGATTCATAAGACTGGAAGGACCAATTTATATCGTACTTAAAGTTGAGACTTGGAGATACCGAGGTGAACATAGTGCAGAATTTATATCGTACTTAAAGTTGCCTAATGAAGCAGCAGTACAATATTACCAAGAAATTTGATATAACCAGGAACTGCTGATACAAGTGGAGTGCTTATATTACTTGCGCACGACAACTTGTCAAGTGCTCTGGATATAAATATCCCATGACAACTTACGATAGCTGAACAATTATAATGGCTAGTTATCTGACTTAGATTTCTAAACAAAGATGTTGATTGATCATCAATTTTTTTGGAAAGATCAAAATTAATTACGCAAGAGATCTTGATTGATTGATAATCATCTAGAAGGCGAAATTATTTCCAGAGTTCGATAAACTCATCCAATTGATCTATATAAACTCCATAAACTTCGATTGATTGATTTCAATAGCTAAATTGATCTTCTCTCTCCACCTGACAGCTTGGAGATTGATCCTCGTGAAGATTGTTCAATGGGAAGATTGAATGCTGAAAAATAAAAGGAGATTAATAGATGCTAAAGAAATGAAGTATTAAGAGTGATGAGCAATACTCATCCAATAGAGAGAAAAAACTTTACATCCTTATATTATTTTCTACGCTAACTAAAAGTGTAATTTAGTTGAGAAGTGTATCAAGATTATAGTCTGTGCTTAAGTGTGTGATAGTGAGATCTATCCACTTAAATATAAGCAGCACCACCTTCAGGAAGAAGTCCTTTGAGTATAAGTGGCACATACAGCTATAACTATTTAGAAGATTACTAGTGGAATCTAGCTAGTCGTTTATTAATCTGGAAGAGTGGACGTAGGCTTATACCAAACCGAATCACTATAAAGCTCTGCATGCATTATTCTCAATCTCTCTACTAATTTCTGTATGATATAAGCACATTGCACTTGTTATTATCACATGTTCTTGGAATATCAACTTACTTTATGATCATATCAAGTTATTACGCTAATATCCAATTTGACTTTTATAATTCCGCAAGAGTTAGTCTAGTTTCTTAAAATCACATATTCATCCTCTCTAAGTGATATTGTTAGCCACAATAGTTGTCACGCCCCGATTCCCATGGGCACGCGTCATTCCGCCACGGTCGTTGAGAATGCAACATCCCGGGATTTGTCGCCGACCAACACGAACAAACAAAAGAGCAGTACATGTAGAAGCAAATCGACCTCTCCATATAATATTAATTAAACGGGATAGTAAAGAGACAATGGAATCACATCCACAAAAACACTTGTATAAAAAAAAGTGTTACTTAAAAAATATAGTTGCACAAGGTACAAACCTTACTAGAGGCTACTATCTAGGCACCACAGCCTAGCTTCCCTACCAAAAGGGGTATCCAAAAGACGGGGGACTAGCCCTATCTTCACTCCCTGTGGTACCTTAATGGCGGCCCTGGATCTTCCATAACATCATAGGGCTCGGGGTTCTGAAATGTTTATAATTCAATAATGAGAATAAATTTCAATGTGTCACTACCTAAGCCTCACTTAGGTTAACGCGTATCGCAGGACATTTCAGAGCATGCAAGATTATCACTCAACATACCACAACAATCACAGATGACCTTACCTCGCTTTGGCACACACACAAGTTTTGCACGTTAGTGTACTGCCACAACATGGCAACCATTCATCACACATAACGACCCGAATTTGGGCAAGCACACGTACAGCACACTTAATAATCCGAATATACCCAATAATAATCTCACATAGCATACCACAATGCATATATCACAATCACAAGGTCCAGATTATTAGCAACCTCTCGGGCTCCCCAAACCCGCGTAAAACGCATCAGGCTATAGGGTTTCTAACGTAACCGAGCATCGTCCCGCTATGTCAGCGACGGCATCGTCCCGCGTCACACGCATCAAGACAGCATTCCATGAGGAGCATCAATTCGGCCTCCACCGCAATTGGCATCCAATCACCCACTAGGCATCTACTAAATCGGGAATTGTCTCGCGTAAAACGCATCAAGATGGGTTACAACCCCGAGTAAAATGCCTCAGGGTATTATGTGATCATACGGACATTCAAACACTCAAGCCCATTTCTCATCTTTTGATTAGCCAATTGTCACATAATTCATGTTCAACTCACATCCAGCCACGCCCTCACATGCAACAACAACATCAAAAAGCTCCTGAGAGAGAGAAACCAATTTTGCATAGAATCGGGCTAAAATTTGGCAATTGCTTTCGAAATAAATAGTAATTCGATTTAAAAAATTCTGAATTTTGGATATGTCATTGGAAAAATCTTAATGAACATTTTTTTATGAAGGGAACAAAATCCAATTCCAACTGAAAATGGTTCATTTTTTCACTTAAAGTCAGATTGAAATCCACTAGCCAGGACAGACTGTCCGGCCTTCAAAATACATTTCAATCAGTATCCAAATCTCCTTGGAAAGATTTGAAATTTTTTTTTGTCATATAAAAAAGTTTCTTTGACAACTTTCATGAAGGAATTTTTCTGAAAATTCAGAAAGACACGCCGGTCGGGTGAACAGTAAATTCGGCAAAGTTGTGATGGTCCGAAAATAGACTTCCAAATTCTCCAAAACGACCTCCAAAAATTCCATATTTAATATATGACATACTTCAAGATGTCAGGATCAACTTCCATGAAGATAACTTCCTCAAATTCAGCCCACAAAGATCTCCACAGAAATAGCAACGCATAGACGCATAGCAACAACGAATCCGAGAATCAACCAACATAAACCATTCAACAATTCAAGTTCATCTAACCACTAAACCAACTATCTACAGCCACGAATCAACCCCTAACATGTCCATTAGTAACCCCTTAGCCTAGTTAAAGGTTAGGAAGCCACTTACTCAAAGCCAAAGCAAGCAAAACCAAGCAAGAAGGGCAGCACAAGTCACGCCTAGCAACAGTAGCTCCAGCAGACATACAGGTGGCTCGACGGTAGCGCTGATCACTGGTGGATCACAGCTGGGATGGGCAGGAGGTGGTGGTGATGGTGAGGGGTGTAGTTGGCCGAGAATGAGGGAGACGACGGTGAGAATGGGAGAGAATGGCGGTGGTGAGAGGCAAGAGTAGTAACAGCGGTTGACGGCAGCTCCGGCGACCAGGCAAGCAGACGGGGCACACACAACGGTTAGACGGTGGTTGAGGGAGGGGAGCGAAGTTGCTGGTCAAGTTGGAAGGGAGGAGTGGTCTTTGAAAGTGAAGAGAGAAGGGGGGAGATGGTCTGCCGAATGGGGGAAGGAATGAAGGAGAGAGAGAGAGAGAGAGAGAGAGAGAGAGAGAGAGAGAGAGAGATGGTGAGTTGAGTGACTTGAGTGGGTTAACTACCCCCACTATGACTTAACCAAGGGCTAGGATTAACTAGTTAATCTCATCAAAGATCCAATGGCTCACATTAAAGCTTCTAGAAGAGAGTCAACAAATATCCAAGGGCAAAAGAGGAAATGAGCAAGAGGAGAGAGGGGCATTATGGTCCAATATTTTTGGCCAGCATGGGAGTAGCAACTTTACCAAAATGCCCTTCCACTTTTCAAATGAACTCAAATAATCCCAGGGGTAAAATTGTCATTTTTCACTCCCGATTCAAATTTCACTTTTCTGACAAATCGAGTGGACCTAAGGTTGGCCATGCCAAATGTGTCGTCGTCCAATGAATTAGTCATGGCTTTCGAGAAATTCGATTCCCAAGTTCGGATTTAAAGTAATGGTCAAATTCGATTAAATACAACTTTAGTGTGTCTCAAACTAACGGGCGATTTTTAGGAGTTACACGTATCGACTCGTGGCCGATTCGACATCGAGCCACATTTAAATTTACTCAAGCCATGGTAACCTCGGTTGTCATATAATTGCGAGGGTCAATCACTAGTTTCAATTGACACGATTGTTCGAATTAGGTTTAGGAACGTTTGAAACTCATACAATGGTCAAGCGGAATCATCCGCAATCCAATTGTATAACATTTGCAAATCATCCTATAACCATCCTTGGATTGGTCTATAATGACCCAAAATATCTCCTCATCAATTCTTATGGTCGAAGTATCGATCCACGGCCAAGTTCTTAGATCCACGTACTTGATTCCTAGCTAGTCATTCTCTAATGGTTAGTCTTATCGAAAGTGATCAATTCCGAGTGAGATTTAATTAAAGTACATCGAAGATATAATCTTTTTATAGATCCCGAAAACGGATCGAATTTTAGAATGTCATGATAGTAGCGAGGCTTGAAGATTCATAGTTTGATCTATCAGCTTGAGGAAGAAGGAGAGTGAGCTATGTTTGTAACTACTTGAGGATTACTAGTGGATTCTAGTTTGTTGGTGGCTGTTAATATGGAAGAGTAGACGCGGGTCTGATCTAAGCTGAACCACCATAAATATTTGCGGGAATCTTCTTGTATCTCTTTATTCATTTCATTAATTGTTTGATAGAAACATTGCATTTGATATAATTAGTTTGTTCTAGCATATAGTAATTGCCCCTGCATACATCGAACTGATTTTGATAATTTTTGCAAAAATATATCAAGTTTTGATAATCAATCTATTCATCCCTTTAGGTTGCGTATTTAGCCATAACAGAAATAACTGTAGCAAAAATGGTGCTTGACAAGCCTTATGTTTGTCTATCCTTAAAGCCTGCCAAAAAAAAAAGGCTAGGGCCAAAGACTCTCTAGTTTACTTGTTTAACATCAATAAATCGGAATAAATCTTTGACCTACTTTCGAAAGGTGGCCTAGTAATTCCAAGTAAAGAATAGTTAGTAAAAAAAATATTTCAAGTGAAACCATTTGTGGAGCCATGACACAGTTAATTGTGTTATTTTTAGAAAAGCAATTTATGAGGCAATTCGACAGGGAAAAATCAAATTTGTCGATGACTAAGGAGCATATGATGACTCTTGATTATCTACTTAAGAAATATCGAATGATAAATAAATAATTCAATTCTTTTAAGAGGGAATTTATGTTGACACCAAAAAATGTTGAAATGTCGCAATCGATAGTTTGGCCGGCGAAAAATCTGTACCAGGTACAAGAGGAGCGGAAAATGGCCATGTTGAGAACAATATGTTGATATAGTGTAGCTGGTTGACAAGAAGACTCAATTTAGTTGAGAGAGTTTTTGACGAGAATAGTCAAGCGCCGGAGCAAAAGTCAGTAAACGAAGAAGACTAATTCGGCCAATGGGGAAGAGTGAGCGATGTAACCATCAAAGTAGTTGAGTTAATATAGTCGTCAAAGTAACATAGTCAATGTAACCGTCAAAGTAATGGAATTGATGTAGTCGTCAATGAAATGGAGTTGATGTAGTTGTCAACGTAATGGACTCGATATGACCTTTAAGATAGTGGATATATCCTAACTTCTTGTAACCACATATAGGATTAGGAAGTTCATTGTGGATTTAAATTCAATTGCCGGTTGCCTAACTGCCAATTATGGGTTATAGACACCCCAAGTGTTCTCTTTGTAAGAATCCCTCGAATCAATTACATAACTCCATGTTGTTCTGTAATTTATCTTTATCTTTAGTGTCCTACAATGTATCTTTCTTGCAAATTAAAATTGTGGGTAACGATTGTTCTCAGTATTCATACTTTTAAATTCCTTGTCATTTACTTTCCCATTCAAAATCAAGAAAGGTCCCTTCACAACCATTGTTGATTCGTATTGATCCATCCATAATTTAAAAGGTATTTCATCAATTTGGTGAAACACCTTTATTTCTCATTAATTATTTTTCATAAACTCTCTTAGTAAAGAGGGGGCAAAGGCATGTTGCCTTAAAGCACATATATTAAATCATTGCGCATAACTATCATTGGAGAGACTCATTTTATAGGTGATGTAGTGCACATGATTAATTAGCGTCGCGAAAACATGGAAGCATGTATGCTTTTTCTTGAGAATTAATTAATCATATTAGCAATAGCTTTTCAAATAGTTGATTCATTCTCTCTTGGGATAAGGACACCACAAGTATCACAACTTTTGTACAATACATATTTGAGTGCCATAACTTTTAAAAAAATTCACTCGAGTGCTACAACTTTCAGTCAATCAATCGAGTGCTACCTAAGTGCCGGAAATCCGACGTGGCATAGTACTTGTGATGAATATTTTAAAAAAGTTTTGGCACTCAAATGCTTGATTAAAAAGTTATATGACCTTAACTAATCGGAAAAAATGTTATGGTATTTAAATGAGCATTGTACATAAGCACTCAAGTGATCTTAAAAACGTTATAGCATTCAAGTAAATACCGTACCGAAGTTATGTCACTTGTAGTGTCATTTTCCCTTCTCACATATATTAGGCAGTATCAACAATCAATAGGAACCACATGTCCTCTCTTAACACTACGTTGAATTTGTGTATGCAAGTGGAATAATGAATCTCTGTCACACAGCGCACAATGATAAGCGGCCATCGTCCAACTATGGCTGAGCACAGTTCGTTTTTGCAAACTGAGTCTTTGAACCTATTCTCATCTCCAGTCTGGACCCATTTTTGAAAAAATGGCCTCACTGCATTACCTTATTTGGAATTTCTCTTATACTATCCATTAATTAAAAGAAAGAAGAACAGAACATTGGAGACTTCTCCATAGGCATACAGAAGTCTTTTTGTGAACAGTACTTCATGTTAAATAAAAGAAACTTTCTCTTCAAATGAAATTCTCTGAATATGGTTCCCTTGAGCCTTTCCACCAAACACAAATAGCTAGATTTGATGCTTTCACAAGCCGGTAAATAACAAAACTTCTGCAATTTATTTAACTTGGACATTTTTGTAAGCGCATGAGTATACCATAGGATACAACTGTAGTCCACTTACAACATGAACATAGGGTACAGTACAACTGTAGTCTGCTTCCGCTTGCAACATGAACATAGGTTGCAACATAGGATACAACATAGCATATGTGAAGTATATGCTTTATAGTTAGGGCTTATTATCAAGATGGACATGAAGCATATCATTTACTTGTGAAATGGGTGATCTTCATATCTAATCCTGCAATCTTTAAGTTGAATTTGAGCACCCAAGCTTACATCACATATGTCGTACAGATAATGTACAGCTTTTGAGAGGCAATCATTGCAATCAGGTTGTGTCAATGACCCGTTGCACACACCATGGCCGTAACAGGCCCCGGACTTAATATAATAATTGTAACCATTAACTGACGTATCAGAGCACAAATCCTCCATGGCATATCCTCTGTCAAGTTCATACTCACCCAGAGGACTAAACCGCCTTTCACTGCATATATAATAAACCTCTGTTGTATCAGGAGTACATTTCACAATATTGAAAGTGCAAAAGAGCCCTATAACGAGGAGTTTCACCATATGTGGCATTGTGTTCATGATTTATCTCTCCACCTATAATTTCCGCAATTTTTTCATTAAAGCTCGGTTGGCATGGTCTATATAAAAGATCTTCTTCTTATAGGTTTCTCCACCAATTTTTTGTTTATAAATACGTTGGGAGATTCTTTCGGATCTTTCTAAGCACATTTTGATAATCATTTTAGATTAGATTATATTTCATTTAACCTGCATTTATCAGGGAAACGTTTATAACTCTAGGAGTTACTCAAAGGGCAATAGCCTTTAATAGTAAAATTAAATTGTTTAAAAAATCTTGTGCATGTTGTAAAATATTGTGTTGTAAAAATATAATAGAGAAAATAGAGAGAGATTAAGTAGAGAAAGTAGAGGAGAAATTTTATTTTCACTGTATATTTTCTTCTTTCATTCTCTTCTTTTGTTCTAATTTCTTACACAATGACCAAAACTAAGCTCCAATTTATAAGAAAACAAGGATGCACATATCATTAATGTCAATGTATTGAATATATACATTGAATAGGGAGATGGGCATTCATTGGAGATGTACGTAGAATGTAGGTTACAAATGTACTATAATAGGTATATTGAATATTCATTCATGTACGTAGGTTACGAATGTGCCATAATAGGTACATTGAATATAATGAATATTCATTCATGTATTTCATAACACTCCCCCTTGAATATTCATTGTATTCATGAATGTGCATTGAATGATACTACCTCATTAAAAACCTTAAGCCGGAAAAATTCAGTGGGACAAAAACCGGACAAAAGGGAAAAAGAGTACAGGGCACAAATTTTATGATCTCTCCCTTTTATGGATGCATTAATTGCCTCATTAAAAACCTTAAGCCGGAAAAACCCAATGGGACAAAAATCGGACAAAAGGGAAAAAGAGTGCAATGCATAGTTCACAATATCTCCCCCTCAATTTGAGCTATATAGCCATTGCTGGGGCTAGTCAATCTTGCATCTTATGAACTCGCTGCATATCAATGCCATATACTAATTTCTCAAAAGTTGATGTTGGCAATGATTTGGCAAAAAGATCTGCAAGATTATTTATGGATTGAATATGCTTAACATCAATTTGTCGACTTTCTTGGAGTTCATGAGTATAGAAAAATTTTGGCGAGATATGCTTGGTCCTATCACCTTTGATATATCCTCCCCTAACTTGTGCAACACAAGCAGCATTATCTTCATAAATTATAGTGGGAGAATTTGTAACCGGTGTTAAACAACAAGAATTGTGAATATGTGTTATAACGGATCTTAACCAAACACACTCTCTTCCAACTTCATATAAAGCAATAATCTCAGAGTGGTTAGAAGATGTAGCTACTAGCGATTGCTTCGTAGAACGCTAAGAAATGGCGGTGCCGTTAAAACAAAATAAATAACCGGTTTGAGAGCGAGCTTTATGTGGATCAGATCTATATCCAGCATCAGCATATCCAACTAAATCAGAGGTAGTGGAATCCTTGGAATAATATAATCCCAAATCTATGGTTCCTCGGAGATAACGAAAAATATGTTTAATTCCATTCCAATGTCTCCGAGTTGGCTCAGAACTAAAACGTGCCAATAAATTTACCGCAAAAGCGATGTCTGGTCTCGTACATTGTGCCAAGTACATCAAAGCCCTAATTGCATTGAGATATGGTACTTCAGGACCAAGTATCTCTTCATCAGATTCTCTAGGACGAAATTGATCCTTTTGGGAATCTAGAGACTTACAACCATAGGGGTGCTCAATGGGTGAGCCTTGTCCATGTTGAAGAGTTTAAGTAATCTTTCAATGTATGCTGATTGATGGACGATTATTCCATTTGCTTTACGCTCAAGCTCTAGATCAAGACAAAGTTTGGTTTTACCCAAATCTTTAACTTCAAATTCCTTTTTCAAATACTCAGCAGTTTTAGCAAACTCTTCTAGAGTTCCAATTAAATTTATATCATCGACATAAACTGCTACAATAGCAAATCCGGTTTCTGATTTCTTAATAAACACGCATGGGCAGATAAGATCATTCTTGTACCTTTCCTTAATTAGGTACTCACTTAGGCGTTGATACCATATGCGACAGGATTGCTTTAACCCGTACAAAGATCTTTGCAATTTTATTGAGAATAAGTTGCGGGGAGTGCATGCATCAGGCATTTTGAATCCCTCGGGAATTTTCATATAAATATATGAGTCTAATGAGCCATATAGATATGCCGTCACAACGTCCATAAGACGCATTTCCAATCTTTCAAAGAGTACTAGGCTAATGAGAAAACGAAATGTAATCATATCCATCACAAGTGAATATATCTCATTATAATCAATCCCAGGTCTCTGGGAGAATCCTTGGGCAACGAGTCGGGCTTTATACATGACAACCTCGTTTTTCTCATTTCGTTTCCGGGCAAATACCCATTTATATCCAACGGGCTTTACATTATCGGGGATGCGAGTTATGGGTCAAAAAACCTCTCGTTTGGCTAGGGAAGCTAATTCAGCCTTAATTGCTTCCTCCCATTTAGACCAATCATGCCTTTGATGACATTCGATAATAGATTGCGGCTCACAATCATCATTCATAATTTTATGACCAACTGAGAATGCAGAAGCATCATTAATGATGATTTCATTCCGATCCCAAATCTCATTATAATATGTAATGGGATTCTCAGTATTCCCAGGGTTGGTGATCTTTTCATGGTTTGTGCCTCTTCAGGGGCAATAAGCTCTTTGGGAGCAAGCACAGCACCAGGCTCTTCTGGAGCAGATTCCTGATTCTTTCCTCTTCGTTTTCGAGGAACAGTGTCTTTTGATCCTATTGATCTACCGCGTTTCAAGTGTGGGGAATTTTGATCCATTTTAGCTTGTCCTTCGAGAACAGCTATCCTAGCCGAAGCATTTGCAGTTGGAATATGAGACTTCGTTACCTTAGTAGCATCATTAAATGCGTTAGGAAGTCTATTGGCTATAGCCTGTAAATGGATCATGCGCTGCACCTTGTTTTCACACTCAGGAGTTCTTGGGTCTAATTGAAATAAATTTTTCTCATTCTAGGAGAAAACCTTAACTGGTTTTTGCTTCGCAGCCATGTCAGTTTTAGGTGTCCTAATCGATGGAAACATAGTCTCATTGAAATGACAATCTGCGAATCTGGCAGTAAAAAGATCACCAGTAGTCGGTTCCAAGAACATAATGATGGACGGTGAATTAAACCCAACATAAATGCCCAAACGGTGTTGGGGACCCATTTTCGTTCTTTTTGGTGGTGCTACAGGCACCTGAACTGTACAACCAAAGGTGCGTAAATGTGAAATATCAGGTTCATAACCAAGAACCATTTGAAGGGGAGATTGTAAGAGACTAGCAGTGGGGCGCAATCTTATTAGGGCTGCCGCATGCAAAACTGCATGACCCCATGTTGTATCGTTGAGATTCGTTCTCAATAATAGAGTGCGGGCAATGATTTGGATATGTTTAATCAAGGATTCTGCCAATCAATTTTGAGTATGAACATATGCGACCGGGTGCTCAATCTCGATTCCGAGTGAAGCACAATACGTATAAAGACTCTTTGATGTAAATTCACCAGCATTATCCATCCTTATGCCTTTAATTGGATAATTAGGGGATTGTGCCCGGAGCTTTATAATCTGCGCAAGTAAACGTGCAAATGTGACATTGCGCGTAGATAATAGGCAAACATGGGACCATCTACAGGATGTGTTCACTAGTACCATAAAATATCGAAATGGTCCACTTGGTGGTTGTATTAGTCCACAAATATCACTCTGAATTCTTTGTAGGAATAAAGGGGATTCAAGATCAACCTTTGTTATAGAAGGTTTGATAATGAGTTTTCCTTATGAACAAGCCTCACAAATATAATCTTTGGACAATAATACCTTTGTATCCTTTAAAGGGTGCCCTTTTGTATTCTGGATTATTCTACGCATCATTGAAGCGCCAGGGTGACCGAGACGATCATGCCATAATCCAAATTGATGAGGGTTTACTAATCTCCAGGATATGGTGGAATAGGTTTCAACGGCCTTAATCATAACACAATACAAACCCATATAAGAAGCTTCTAGCTTCTCATGGATGGTCTTTAGGCCCATCTTATAAGAGGTAATGCCAATATATTCTTTATTTTGCTCATAAATAGTCTCAATATGATACCCATTACGGCGTACATCTTTGAAGCTAAGCAGATTCCTTTTTGATCTACTGCTTAGAAATGCATTCTCAATATGCAGGATGGTGCCTTTTGGCAAAACAATTGTGGCATTCCCGAAACCATCAATAATCGGAATAGGACCAGATATTGTATGGACATGTGTCTTACACAATGTCATACTCGAGAAAAAGTGTCTACTATGAAATATGGTATGTGTTGATGCACTATCAAGCAAACAAACATCTTCTTTTTTCTCGGTGTTTTCCATTTGCATTTATGTTGACAACTTCAGGTATCAAGTATCATAAAATTTTCATATTAGTTATAGGGTCAAATAAAATTTCAAAATAATAAATATTATATCAGATTCATAAGCATTTCATTGCATAACTATATTAAGAACAATAAAAGGTAATACATTTAAAGAAAAGCAACTAGAAAAGAAATTATTAGAATCATAAAATTCGTAGTCTAAGATGTCATCCACCAGTCTGATGCTTCATCAAAGTAATCAGAGGTCCTCAAGGAAATCAGAGACATCCAGGGATGCATTTGCTACTTCAAGAGCAAGAGGAGTCCCACCAACAGAGATATTGTTGGCCTCAACAGTGGTTATGGCAGCATGATTAATTTCAATGGCGTGAGATTCACCACGCTTGCCCGTATTTTTTAAAGATGCCTGGTATAGATCAACAAAGTGCTTTGGCGTACGACAAGTACGTGACCAGTGCCCAGTCATGCCACAACGATGGCAAATACTTTCATTAGTCACCTTCGTTTGCTTCTTTTCTTTGTCATGATTCGGGCCAAAATTAGATTTCCTTGGGCGGTTAAATTTCTTGCCACCCCTTCGAGGATTATGTTCTTGCCTGTGCTTATAGCCCTTAAAATGGCCAGTATTTTTCTCAGAGTTAGCATGTGCTTCAGGCAATGCTTTTGACCCAGCGGGTCTAAGATCATGATTTTTGAGCAGCAATTCATTAGTTTGCTCAGCAGTGAGGAGCACAGAAATTAATTCAGAGTATATAGCAAATTGACGCTGCCGGTATTGCTGTTGCAATACAATATTCGAAGCATGGAAGGTGGAGAAAGTTTTCTCTAACAGTTCTGCATCAGTGAGCTTGATATCGCATAACTCAAGCCGAGAAACAATATCAAATAAAGCGGAGTTATAGTCAGACACTGATTTAAAATCTTGCAGTATGAGATTTTGCCAGTCATACTGTGCTTGAGGGAGGATAACAATCTTGGTATGATCATACCTATCCTTCAACCTCTTCCACAGGGCCTGAGGGTCTCGAACAGATAAATATTGAGTCTGCAGGCTCTCATGCAAATGACGACGAATAAAAATCAATGCATTTGCTTTATCTTTTGCATTTGAGGTTCCGTCTTCTGTAATTGCATTAGCGAGATCTTGCCCTTGGAGGTGCATTTCCATGTCAAGGCACTAGGATAGATAATTATTTCCACTCACTTCGAGAACGTGGAATTTGGGCTTTTCAATATTTGCCATAATTCTTGCAAAACAAATGAATCCTTAAATTAATTAGAAAGAAATCCAAATATTCACCGCCACTTCAGGAGCAGAAGGATACTTTTAGATTGGAAATTGGCTTTAGGCCAAGGAAAAGAAAAATGAAGAATTGATAGGAGAAGATGAAGTATAAGTTGATTAATGAAAACAAAGAGAACACTTACGTTGCAAAAATTATTTACTCAATTGGTTAGAGCATTGTGCTGATAATGTGTTGTAAAATATTGCGTTGCAAGAATATAATAGAGAAAATAGAGAGAGATTAAGTAGAGAAAGTAGAGGAGAATTTTATTTTCATTGCATATTTTCTTCTTTCATTCTCTTCTTCTGTTCTAATTTCTTATACAATGACCAAAACTAAGCTCCAATTTATAAGAAACTAAGGTTGCACACATCATTAATGTCAATGTATTGAATATATACATTGAATAGGGAGATGGGCATTCATTGGAGATGTACGTAGAATGTAGGTTACAAATGTACTATAATAAGTACATTGAATATTCATTCATGTACGTAGGTTACGAATGTGCCATAATAGGTACATTGAATATAATAAATATTCATTCATGTATTTCATAACAGTGCAAAAGCTTTTATTGGCTTGAAGGCAAAATATATTGTTACACGAACTCATCCTATTGACAATGTAGTGAACGTGTGTTCAATTACAATGTAGAAAATGGGAAAATTTGTGTCATTTGTTTAATCATAAATTTAGGCAATGATTTCTATAGTCTGGATGTTATTTGTCTATCCATGAGATATGCAATTCGATAATTAATACAGAAAATAACTCGAAATATTACATGGATGTCTTCTCTCTCATATAACGAGAGACAAATTTGTAAACGTACATTCTTATGAATATGTCTTGTATTAAGTAGAGTGTATTTGTCGCTCTCGCAAAGAATTACCATGATAGTGTCCTGTTAATTGTTCTCCTTGTATTGAAGCAGAATATTCCCATCACAGTCATCACAATAAGTTGTTCTTTTCTGGCCAGCATTACAATAAGGAAAATTACAAAAAAAAATCATTAACCTATTATAATTGTACCAATTCAATTCTAAACTTTTTTTTTCAATTGAGTTCTAAACCTTTTGCATGGGAAAATTACCAAAAAAGTCCTAAACCTTTTGCAATTGTGTCAATTCAGTCTATTCGGCCACTTTTGGCCGGCCGGCGCTGATGTGGACACCGGCCAGGTGCCGGCCAGCTGACGTGGCAATTTTTAATAAATTTTTTTTTTCGATTTTTTAATATTTTTTTCTCTTTCTTTTTATTTTTTTTCGCTTATCTTCTTCCTCGGTCGCTTGTCTGGCGATCGGCGAGAGGCTGAGACCGGTGAGGTCCGCATCGCCGGACATGGGCGAGGCCATGCCGTCGCTGGGCGAGCTTGACCTTGCTCGACGACGGCGAGGCCGCCCAGATCTGGCGAGGCCTTGCCGTCGCCTGGCGAGGTTGACCTCGCCAGATCTGGGCTCGACCTTAGCCAGCGACGGCGAGGCCGCCCAGATCTGGCGAGACCTTGCCTTCACCGGCCGAGGTCGAGCCTCGCCATGGCCAGGCAAAGTCGAGCTCACCAGGCGACGGCGAGGTTTCGCCAAATCTGGGCGGCCTCGTTATCGCCGGGCGAGGTCGAGCCTCGCTATGGCCGAGCGAGGTTGAGCTCGCCAGGCAAGGTCGAGCTCGCCAGGCGACGGCGAGGTCTCGCCCAGATTTGGTGAGGCCTCGCCGTCGCTGGGCGAGGTCTCACCCAGATCTAGCGAGGGCCAGCCTCGCCCATGGCCGGTAAGGCCCACCTTGCCGGCCTCAACCTTTCGCCGATCACCGGACTGGCGACCGGGGAAGAAGATAGGCGAAAAAAAAGAAAGAGAAAAAAATAAAAAAAATCGAAAAATAAAAAAATAATTAAAAATTGCCACGTCAGTCGCCCGGCATCGGCTGGTGTCCACATCAGCATCGGCCGGCTAAAAATGGCTGGATGGACTGAATTGGCACAATTGCAAAAGGTTTATGACTGAATTGGTCAAAAAAAAGATTTAGGACTGAATTGGCACAATTACAAAAGGTTTAGGATTTTTTTGGTAATTTTACCCCTTTTGCATTGTGCCAATTCGGTCCATTTTGCCACTTTTGGCCGGTCGGCTGATGTGGACACTGGCCGGCTGACGTGGCAATTTTTAATTATTATTATTTTTTTATTTTTCGATTATTTTTTATTTTTTTCTCTTCCTTTTTTTTTCGCCTATCTTCTTCCCCCTTGTGCCAATTCGGTCTATTTGGCTAATTTGGTTGAAAATCGCTGACATGAATACCGGTTGTTCTATGCGGCACAATCGGTGCTGCAGTGGACAACTTTTAATAATATTTCAATATTTTTCTGAGTATTTTTATTCATTTTTTCTTTTCTCTTTTGCGAGGGTGAGGGCCACGATGCCCTTGTGGGCTCCAAGTTTAGCGAAAAGAAGAAAAAGTAAAGCAAAGAAAAGAAAAAAAAATAAAAAATTACAAAAAATTAAAAAAAATATTAGAAAAAGTCTATGTCAGTGTTGCCCGTGTCATGTAGGATGACCGGCATTCAAATAAGCAATTTTTGGTCAATGGATGGACTAAATTGGAATAAATGCAAAAGGTTAAGGACTCAATTGGCCAAAAAAAAGTTTACGACTGAATTATCACAATTTCATATTAATTATTCTCCTTTTATTGAAGCATATTTCATCAGAATAAGTCGTTCCTCTTTGGCCAGCATTACAATAAGTTCTCGTGACATACGCAATTTGGTTTTTGTTGCCTCGCATAACGCAATAGAAAAAGAAGAAGACAAAACCTTTGATCGTTGCCCTTGTTGCACTGTAAACGAAAGGAAATTTGCGAACTGATTTTTTTCATTTTAACACATGTATTACCATTATTTACGACTTTCTTAGCAGATTATTAGATCAAAATTTCAATTTGTCATTAAGGTTGAGACCGTCAAAGAAATAACTGGTAGTAATCTATTTTCATGTTACACAAATTAACGTTACGACAAGATCCATGGACCATCAATTGATGATAATTATTATGGGATTAGAATACTTAACCAAAATCTTTGAAATTATACTTACTTTCCATCTTAAGTGATTGAGGTGGGCCATTTCTTAGTGCATTTGACTTTTTGCTGTTTGAATTGCAATCACAAGTGTGATCTGGAGCTGGCTTAAGAAACAAAAAGTTTGTGAGATGCAGACAAATTGCTTGATCACAAATTATGGATAACATTATTGATTAGATCGACTTGCCGTTTAAGTTATTCCCAGTGCATTATAAAAGAAAAAAAAAGGACTATTTGGGGTCTACCCTAACTACATCTAATTTTGAAGCCTTGATCTCTCTAGAGTGTGATTGTTCAGCCACTTTTCAAATTGGTAGGTTAGAAACATGGACATTACCATATTTTTATATAACTAAGTTTGAAAGTATGTGTGGTGTCTATAACTTATAACCCATCAATCAGAAATATGGACATTACCATATTAGTCATGATCCGCCTCGGGTCTCTCTTTGGTTTTCATTCTCGGCATGATTGTGTGCGCCTTTCTAGAGATTATGTTCAGATTTGGTTAGAGACACCACATGCCTAAGGAACCATAAGATAAGTTCCCTCTATTAGTCCATAAACCCAACTAAACTTATATCTTGCTGGGTGTATCTATACGTGGACAGAGATAGCTCTCGATTGGCTATGGCTTTATTTATGTTGCAGAAAGAGGATCGTGCAATCCACACAATCGCACAATCAATTGAGAAATAATCGACAATTAGAGAAAATAACGAACGAGGATTTAAGTGGTTCAATATGGGTGTTGATAAGTGCCGACTCCGTAGGAAGAGGCAGTAATGAGTCAAATATTAACAACCAATATTGAAATCTTAAATCGAAATCTCACACACCTAAGCCCTAGATTACACCCTTGTTACCTAATATTTTACTCATTCTCTCAAGTTACAACACTTCCAGAGAGAAACCCTAAACATACCCTATTGTGAAATAATTGTCGTGACCCCCTGAGGTGTAACCGAGGGAGTTTGATGGATTGCGAAGCGGGCGCAAATGACCCCTCTCGTGAGGTGACGCTTGTGCTTAGCATGGGCACTCTGAAGTTCTGCCGATCGTAACTTGATTCTTATTTTAAATATTCAATTTATTTTTATTTTAGGAGTTGCCACTAATCAATTATGAGCTAATTAGGGCGGAAGTCTTACTTCTGCAAAGTAGATGTTTTTTCTCTATTAAATAAAAATTCACGCAATTTTTTTCAATTTTATTCTCTAACTTGCATCTACATGTAAATAGATAAGTGTTCAAAGAATGTTTCTGCATATATTTTTCCTAAAATAAACTGTTGTATAAAATAAAAGAAAATAAGCACACGAACCATGGCAACTGGGAATCTATTCTATTTCCTAAGATGGACTTCTCTGTGTAAACTCAACATTCTTTTGTACATTTATCTTTATCTTTAATTTTCTGTAATTTATCTTTCTTACAAATTAAAATTGCGAGTAACGGTTGCTCCCAGTGCATGTACTCTTAAATTTCTCGTCATTTACTTTTCCGTCCAAAATCAACAAAGGTCCCTTCACAACCACCGTTGATACATGTTGATCCATCCATATTTTAAAAGGTGTTTCATCAATTTGGTGAACCACCTTTATTTTATTATAAAATTTCCATAAACTCTCTTAAGTAAATTGGGGGCAAAGGTCTACTGCCTTAAAGCACATATATTAAATCTTTGCGCACAACTATTATTGGATAGACTCATTTTATCGGTGATATAGTGCACATGATTAGTTGCGTCGCGAAAACATAAATGCATGTATGCTTTTTCTTGAGAATTAACAAATCAAATTAACAATTATCGTTTCAAATAGTTCATTCGTTCCTGCTTATATTGGGCAATATCGACAATCAATGGTAACGACATGTCCTCTCTTAACACTACGTTGAATTTGTGTATGTAAGTGGCATGATGAATATCTGTCACACGCCACACAACAATAGACGGCCATAGTCCAACTATGGCTGAGCACAGTTCGTTTTTGCAAACTCAGTCTTTTGGACCTATCCCCATCTTCTAGTTTCGGTCCTTGCTCGAATTGTTGGCTAAAACTCAAAACATTCACAATAGATTTAAACTATCAAGATTGAATGTTTTAATTTTTTAAACCAAATGAGTTGGGCTGAGTGAAGCTCTTGATCCCAATGCAACAAATTCAATGGTGAATTTCTTCTACTTAAGGGATAAGTGTAAAGTGTTCACGAGTATTAGTAAGTTGAATGGTCATATATTATTGGGAGAATTCCAAATAAAGGCCTGAAATGAGATCATTTTCTCAAAATAAAGCACGAACTAGACTTTATTTCAAATAAGAGCCTGAAAAAGCCAAGTCAATCTCAAATAAGGGCTTGAACTCACCGGTCAGCCAAATGTTCACTGGTTTGCGAGCAAGTGATATTTTTGGCGATCAGAACATGGGCACTTTTGTACAAAAAAACTGTAAAAAATAAAATGGTTAATATCACGAAAAACCCTAAACTGATACACCGGTGACAAATTTACCCAAAACTAATTTTTTAACCATTAAAAATCTCAAATTGGTACATTTGTGACAAATTTACTCAAAACTAAAATCCCAAATTGGTACATTTGTCACAAATTTACTCAAAACTAAAATCCCAAATTGGTACATTTATTACAAATTTACCATATGTTAGTTTTCATTAAATTGGATTAATATCATGAAAAATCACAATCTATTACGTTTGTTACAAACGAAAGGTAAAACCCCAAACTGTTACAACCGTCAACTGCCATGTGTTATCAAATTTAGAAATTTGAAGGTAAAATTTAACGGAAATCGACAAAAAGTAAATTTGTCACAAATGTACCAGTTTGAGATTTTTGATGGTCAAAAAATAATTTTAAGTAAATTTATCACATATATACTAATTTGAAATTTTTCGTTATATTAACTCAAAATAAAACCTCTCGCGTTACTTCTTTCGCTTTCCCATCTTCTTTCCCTGCACTCCACTCGCCCTACCCATCCAATAAAAGAAAAACCAGCACACAAATAGAAACTCATTGAATCGAAGTTGCATTTCCACCGGAAAACATAAACTTTCCAAGTAACCGACTCAATGGTGATGAAGCTGATGATGAACTCGGACGTTCGCTCCTGCCCGATCTCCTTGGCGTCCTTGGTAGTCTTGCCGTCAGCGGGGAAGGCCTTCTCCATGATGCGGCTAATGTTGGCAAAAGGGAGGTACCTGTCCTGCTTGCAGATGCCGGAGCAAGGGCTGTGGTCGCTGCTGTTGTGGCTGCCACCACTGGGACACGCCGAAGCCTCCGCCATCATTACGCCTTGGATCGAGCAGCTGAAATGATCGGCAAGGTCGTGAGAAAGTTCCTTCAATTGCCTTCTCTTGCTTCTCTTCTTCTTCTTCGGTGACCATGTTTTCTTTTTCTTTTTTTCTTTCATTAGTTAAGCTCTCAAGCCTCGGCGTCATCCATCTCTCACCACTCCTCCTTGGCATCTCACCTTCCCTGCAAGTCTCCTTCTTGTCATGTTCTTGCAATATCTAGCTCTTCTCACCATGGCCCCTTTTTGCTCCATTTTTCTTTTTGTGCAAACAGTGAGGTTTAATCTTTTGCCTGGTTTCAGTGGTTGACGGGCTAAAAATCTCAATCCAATTTCCCCAATCTTGACACAGTCTCGCTCGACTCGCTATTCACCAGAGACTTCCCTAAGCTGATTCACCGAGAAAGAGAGAGAAATGCAAAGAACTATGCGAATGGAATCAACAACCATTCCTCCAATGACACAGGCAATCGAAATACAGAGACATGGAAACGAGAAGATAGAGGAGGACCTTTAAGAAACAAGGACGGGAAAGAAAGAAAGAAACTTGGAAGAAAGAAGAGGAAGGACTGCAGTTTTTTATTTTTAGAGATTGCACTTTTTACTTTTTTTTGGACGAAAGTGCCCCTGGTAGCCGGAAAAATCACGTTGGCGAGCATTTGGCTGGTCAGTCAGTCCCTTATTTGATACTGACTTGGCCACTTTAGGCGCTCATTTGAAACAAATTCCACTCTAGAACCATTTTTGAGAAAATGGCCTAACTACGGTTCCTTATTTGGAATTTTCCTTTTATTATCTGTTATTTGAAAAAAAAAAAGAATATTGGAGACTTCTCCACAAGCATTTAAACGTCTCTATGTGAGCAGTACTTCATATTAAATAAAAGCAACTTTCTCTTAAAAATGAAAATTCTCTGATTATAGTTCCCTCAAGCCTTTCCACCAAATGCAAATAGCTAGATTTGATGTTATTACAAGCCGGTGACTAACAAGACTCATGCAATTTATTTAACTTGGACATTTTACTTGATCTTTTTGTAAGCACGTGAGTACACCGTAGGATACAACTGTAGTCCGCTTGCAACTTGGACATAGGTTATAACATAGCATATGTGAAGTATATGCTTTATAGTTGGGGTCTATTATCAAGGCGAGCACGAAGCATATAATTTACTCATGAAATGGGTAATCTTCATATCTAATCCTGCAATCTTTAAGTTGAGTTTGAGCACCTAGGCTTACATCACATATGCCGTACAAATGATGTATAACTTCCAAGAGGCAATCATTGCAATCAGGTTGTGTCAATACTCCGTTGCACGCACCATGATTGTAACAGTCCCCGGATTGAGTATAGTAATTGTAACCATTGATCGGTGTACTATGGCACAAATCCGCTAGGGCATAACCTCTGTCAAGGTCATACCCACCCAGACGACTAAACCGCCTTTCACTGCATATATAATAAACCTCGGTTGTATCGGGAGTACATTTCACACTATTGCAAGTGCAAAAGAGCCCAATAACGAGGAGTTTCATCATATGTTGCATCGTGTTTATGATTTGGCTCTCCACTTTTACTTTCCTCAATTTTTTTCATTAAAGCTCGGTTGACATGGTCTATATAAAAGATGTTCTTCTTATAGGTTTCTCCACCAACTTTTTATTTATGAATTCGTTGGGACGCTCTTTCGGATGTTATTTGTCTATGAGATACGTAATTTGGCAATTAAGACAGAATACAACTCGAAATATTCCATGGAGGTATTCTCTCTTAATGAGAGACAAATTTGTAAACATGCATTCTTATGAATATGTCTTGTATTATTTGTCGCTCTCACAAAGAATTACCATGGCCGGCCTTACAATGTGTTGTTGTGATATGCACAATTTGGTATTTGTTGCCTTGCATAATGCAATTGAAAAAAAGAAGACAAAACCTTCAATCATTGCCCTCATTGCACTGTAAAAGAAAGGATTGCGAACTGATTTTTTTTTTTCATTTCAACACATGTAATACCATTATTTACGACTTTGTTAGCAGATTATTAGACCAAATGTCAATTTTTCATTAAGGGTGATTCTGTCAAAGTAATAACTGGTAATCTATTTTCATGTTACAAAATTAACCTTACAACAAGATCCTTGGACCATCAATTGATGATAATTATTTTGTGATTAGAATCCTCACCCAAAATCTTTGAAATTATACTTACTTTACATTTAAAGTGATTGAGGTGGGCTATTTCTTCGTGCATTTGACTTTTTGCCGTTTGATATGCAATCACAAGTGTGATCTGGCGCTGGCTCTAGAAACATAAAGTTTTGTGAGATGCAGACAAATTGCCTTTATCACAAATTATGAATAACATTATTGATTAGATCAACTTGCCGTTTAAAGTTATTCCCAGTGTACTAAAAAAGAAAAAAAAAGGGATTATTTGGGGTCTACCCTAACTGCATCTTTGAAGCCTTGCTATCTCAAGTGTGAATTTTCAACCACTTTTCTAATTGGTAGGTTAGAAACATTGACATTACGACATTTTTATTTAACTAAGTTTGAAAGTATGTGTGGTGTCTATAACTTATAACCCACCAGTCAAAAATATGGACATTAGCATATTGGTCACGATCCCCCTTGGGTCTCTCTCTGGATTTTATTCTCCGCGTGATTGTGTGCGCCTTTCTACAGTTTATGTTCAGACACTTTGCACATACGGACAGATTTGGTTAGAGACACCACATGCCTAAGGAACTATGAGATAAATTCCCTCTATTAATCCATAAACCCAACTAAATTTATATCTTGCTGTCTGTATCTATATGGACAGAGATAGCTCTCTAGTGGCTATAGCTTTATTTATGTTATTGCAGAGAGAGGATCGTGCAATCAATAAAGAAATAAGCGACAATTAGAGAAAATAATGAATGAGGATTTAAGCGGTTCGATGTGTTGTTGGTACATGCCTACTCCATAGGAAGAGGCAGTAATGAGTCAAATATTAACGACCAATATTGAAATCTTAAATCAAAATGTCCCTAGACTACACCCTCGAGTGAATCGTGAGCGCACGATGCACTCGTCTCTATGAGAAAAGTGAGTGTTTTTGTCTTTCTCGAGTAGAAGTGGTCACACATCGCAAGTTCTTCAGAAAAACAGGAACATTTTTCACCCCCTTAAAATCAAACGATATGATTGTTGGAAGGCGTGGGCTCACTCATGGGCTCTAGTAGGCTAATCTCATTTTGCTGCGGGGTTGGATAAGGCGATCCACTTTACTATCATTTTTGTGTGTACGGTCGTGTCTTTAAATCCCTAGTGACCTGCCAGCAAAAGTTGATTTTGTACAAGTGACGGACAATTCTATTATAATCTATGAAGGTATAGTAATGACCTACGATTCTCACCTTGGGTCTCTCTCTAGATTTCTTTCTCAGCATAACTGTGCGCGCCTTTCGTACGATCTTAGGTTCAGAGATTTTGCGCATATAGATAGGTCTGGTTTCATACCCCACATGAGGAACCATAACTTCCCTTTATTGATCCTTACACCCGACTATTTTTATATCCTGCTGTGTATCTAGACTTGAACAGAGATTGCTCTCAGATGGCTATAACTTTGTTCTTGTTGCGGAAACAAGATTGAGCAACCAACACAATTGCAAGATCCATGGAGAAATAAGTGAGAAATAGAGAAAACAACACACCAAGATTTACGTGATTCGACTCGAATATTAGTAAACATCCACTCCAATGGGAGGGGTGTCAATGGATGGGGTCGGATTTCCATACTACCCGACCCGACCCAAAACATAAAAGATGTGTGGACTCTTGACCTGAACCCAACCCGAATTGAACATGACCCGAAACTCAAAAACCGGGTCGGGTCGGGTCGGGTTTTTGGGGTTTTGTGTGTGTGTGTGTGTGTGTGTGTTTTTTTTTTTTTGTTTAAGCTAATATTTGACGATGTTACAATTTACTCGAAGGTTTTCCATTTTTCTCTTAAGCCCATAAAAGAATCCTAGAAATAAACAATTGCTAAAAGTTGTCGCATTGATTTGTCTAACAAAAAAGATCCATACTTTAATGGCCACTAACAAAGAAGAATACAATTACACATAGGGTGTCAACGGGTTGGATTTCCGTATGTGTTCCATATGAAAGGTTTGGTGTTGCAATCAGACTTTATTTGTTTGTGTGCTATAGTTGTAGAAACCATATTTTGACTGCATCACTTTGTTTGTCTCAAAAGATCTCTGGTGGTTTATAAATGTTAAACATGCCATCCAAGCTTGAATTTTCACATTCAAGGGGATCAGTAGATAAGATGATTAGTTCAGATATTTTGCCGATTGATGATTGCGCAAATTTGCTATTCTCATAATTTATGAATATGTAGCACACATATTGGATGCACATTCATCATCGGCTATTAATGGAGAATGTTTATATTGTTAATAGGATGTATATTGCATCCAATTAAGCATAAAGAGAGGATAATTGCTTGCTTAAAATCTTCTTAGCAGAAGAAGCTTATTTGGTCGAGTTTTACTGCATGAGATTGCCATTAATATTGGAGTAGTTTATGCTCCAATCCGCTATTTTTTCCACGTTGTTGGAATCTAGCTGGAATTTATAATTGAGTCAATCAACAAAAGAGAGATTATTTTGAAAGGTTTTGATTGAGAAGAAATAATCTTTACTTGGTGTTTCTGTTCTAAAAATAAAAATAAAAATAACAATAACAATATATGTGTTTCAGTTTGGTTCGTGTTCATAAACACGAACCGAACCGAGACCATTGTGATACCCGCTTGCTTAGCTAATACCTGAACATGAAGTAGACTTGGCCCGAAAATACCCGAAACATCGGGTCGGGTTGGGTCGGGTCGTGTTCAGGTTTGGGTTCGGGTATACTATTCGGTGGTGACGCCCCTGTGGGAGAGCATCGACAAATCCAATATGAATAACGAATATTACAAGCTTGAATAAGAAACTCTCTCACACCCAAGCCTTAAATTACATCCGATCAACCCCTGCCTAATTGCTAGATTTGATGTGTCCCTCGAGCATTTCTACCAAAAACAGATGACTAGATTTGACGCTTTCATAAGCTAGTGAATACCAAGACTTGTGCAATTTATTTAACTTGACATTTTGGTAGACCTTTTCGTAAGCATGTGAGTACAACATAGAATACATTTGTAATCCGCTTGCAACTCGAATACATAGTAGGTGTCAAATATATGTCTTATAGTTATGGTTTATTGCCGAGACAGGCATGAAGCATGTAATATACTCGAGAAATGGGTAATTTTCACGTCTAATATTGCGATCCTTAAGTTGAACTCAAGCACCCTGGCTTTGACCGCATTCCTCTTACACAATAACTTCAGCTTCCTGCATGCACGCACTGCAATTGGGCTATGTCAATGACCATTGCACACTCTATAGCCGTGACAGTTGTTAGAGCCAATTTAATAATTGTAACCGTCGGTTGGCGTACTACCACACGAGTCATCAATAACACGTGTTTTGTCAGTGGCACAGTCTTAGAGACCTATGTCTTTTAAGGATTACATTTCACAACACTGAAAACGAGGAGTTTCACCATTTGTCGCAATGTGTTCATGATTCGGCTCTTTACTGTTCTCCTCACTCATTGATAGAGGACGAATAACAAGAGATATGTTCCAACAACATGGTTCCTCCTATTTTCGGGAAACTTTATGCTTTTCATGAGATTTCTCTCAAAAAGTTATGCAAAAACAAAAGAAGTATCGCCCAAAAAAGTTCTGGGCCCAATAAGTTAGGCACACCGGAAGTTTTGCTCCCTCAAAACTCATTGCTACAGAACAAATAACAGGAGACACGTTCTAATAGCATGGTTCCGCCTATTGTCCGGAAACTTCGGGTTTTTCATGAGATTCATCTCGAAAAGTTATGTATAATCGAAAGAAATATCGCCCAAAAATGTTGTTGGGGCGATGAGTTAGGCACACCATAAATTTTGCTCTCTCAAACTCATTGCTACGGGACGAATAACAGGAGATAAGAAGTTATTTGGGGATTTAATTTAGTAGCCATTTGCGTATTCATTGATTGTGGGTTATAGATTCCCAAGTTTACTCTTTATAAGGATCACCCAAATCAATTACATAACTAAACGTTTTTCTAATTATTAATCTTCATCTTTAGTTTTCTACAATTTATCTTTCTTACACTTTACACCTCTGGTAACGATTGTTCTCAGTGTTCGTACTTTTAAATTCATCGTTGTTTACTTTCCTATCCACAATCAACAAAATGTTGGGGCTAACAATACAATATAGATGGGAGTGAATAGGTTGTTTGAGAACTATGAAAAACTTTTGCGAAATATAACAAGTTCAACTTCGAACATTGGTAGAAATAGTTTGTAGAAATCATGTGCATGTTGTTGTTTGACAAATCGTGATAATAAAGATCAAGTAATGCCAATAGTGAAGAGATAGAAGATTTATAAGTAGATATATAGTGGTTCGGCTTTATCCCTAAGCCTACATCCACTCTTAATACTAACAGCCACAACAAGGCTGGAATCCACTAGTAATCTTCACGAGAAGTTACAATCAAGAAGTACCGCCTTTTCAATAGATCATACTATCAAGACTCACATATTGCTATTACATCTTGTACACTTCCTCTTATCACTGATTACAAACATTAGTACCACACAGACATTGACATTGGGATAAATAGCAGCTAACAACAAAAACAGAGCAAAGAAGAAGACTCAAAGCACAAGACTCATCTTGTTCGGTTCCACCCAACCTAATTACTTCTCTTTGACTCAATATATAGCTAGCTATTTTCATATGACCGTTGCCTATTGAAATCCTCAAGTAATCGTTGGTTCTAGGCGTTGCTAGCAGCTGATCGTTGTTGAAGATCATCAGAACGGCTCTTTGACAGTGGCTGTTTCCATAACAATGCCGGTGTAAGAGTCTGTCCTTGCTCATTAATGCCAAAACTGCTCCTATCCAACTCTGGCGATCTTCTTCGGTTTCCGAACCTTTGTAACGGTTATTTTCTTCTTTTCAATGTTTTAAACAATTGGTCAAGTGTCTAGCACCTTCCAGGACTAAACATCGGCATAATCCTTTACCTATAATCAGGACGTGCAGATCTTTACTAGTCTGTTGATGCTGTTTACTGACAAACCATATGGAATGACTTGCGATTAATCTTCCAATGATCATCTTGGCTTCTTCAGTATATAAAGACTTCCAAGGACATCAACATCCCCGCTGATTCCTTGTCTTCGCTTATTAACCATATTAATTTCCAAAGATTTCCAAGGACATCAACATCCTCACTAATTCCTCATCTTCACTGATTTGACTGAGTCAGCTTCCAAAGATTTTCAAGGATACCATACTGGTTCCTCATCTTTACTAACCTCATCCTCACTAAACTCATAGTCATTCACCTTATCTAAAGTCGATAGCTGCTCTAACTCAATATTGATGCCGATCTTTCTAGTCCTTCCAAGCATTTGGCAATTTTGACTTTACCAAGCTATTCATTTTCATTGTCCTTCCAAGCTTTACCAAACATCCTCATTCTAGGCTTGTTCACCATCACCAGGTCCATCCAAATGTTCACCCGATCTTTATACTTCAAAGCCATCATGAACATCCCTATTTTTTTCAACTTATTCACCCTCGATTAAGGTCCTTCCAGATGTTCACCATATGTGAAGATCCTTCCAGCTTGCAAATGTCTACAATTACCCAATATCTTGTTCATTTTAAATATTGACAGAGCATCTTGATAGTGGCAGAGCACTCCTCATATCAGAATGTTTTGGTGCTGTTTATTACAAACTTCTATATCTCGGCTTATGCATGTATTACCTAATACTAGTCAACCAATACACACATTAGTGGTCTTTGATCATCTTTGTCATCTTCAAAACAACATAGGGGATTTTCTCAACAATCACCACATTGGTGATTTTCTCAACACAAAGGATCCTTCACAACCTTTGTCGACTTATATTGATCCATACATAATTTGAAAGGAATTTCATCAATTTGGTGAAACACCTTTATTCCTCTTAAAAATTTCCATAACCTCTCTAAGTTAGGTGGGGGTAAAAGCCTACTGCCTTAAAGCACAGTTACCAAATCTTTGCGTTGAACTATTATTGGATAGACTAAGTTTATAGGTTATACAGTGCACATGATTGGTCAGTGTTGCGAAAACATGGAAGTGTATATGCTTTTTCTTGAGAATTAATGAATCAATTAACGATAGTTTTTCAAATTATTAATTCATTCTTGCTTATATTGGGCAATATCGGTAATCAAAAGTAAAGACATGTCCTCTCTTACCACTATGATGAATTTGTGTATGTAAGTGGAATAATAAATCTCTGTCACACACCACACAATAATGGGCGACCGTAGCCCAACTATGGCTGAGCAAAGTTCGTTCTTGACTTCTTGCAAACTCACTCTTTGGACCTATTCTCATCTTCTGCAGTCCTTGCTCAAATTGTTGGTCAAAACTCGAGACATATTCAACAGATTCAAGCTATCAAAATTGAATGTTCTAATTTATCAATCCTAATGAGTTGAGTTGAGTTGAGTGGAACTCTTGATTCCAGTGCGACAGATTCAATGTTAAATCACATCTACTTAAGGCATAATTGTAAAGCATTCACGAGAACTAGTAAGTCGAATGGGCATATATCATCTATTATTTTAAATAAAAGAGAATATTGGAGACTTCTTCATAGGCATATAGAAGTCTCTCCGCGCGCGGCAATTCATGTTAAATGAAAGCAACATTTTCTTAAAAATGAAAATTCTCTGAATCTAGTTCCCTCGAGCCTTTCTCCCGAACAAATAATAGAAACAAGTCGGTGAATAACAAGACTCATGCAATTTATTTAACGTAGACATTTTACTAGACCTTTTCGTAAGCACGCAAGTACACCATAAGATAAAACTGTAATCTGCTTGCAACTTGAACATAGGGTACAACATAGCATAGATGAAGTTTATGCTTTATAGGTAGGGTTTATTATCAAGACAGACATGAAGTATATAATTTACTCTATAAAATTGTAATCTTCATATCTAACCCTGAAATCTTTAAGTTGAATTTGAGCACCCCAGCTCATGTCGCATATAAAGGTAAGTTGATTAATAGCTTTGGCAAGGCAATCAAAGCAATCGGGTTCTATCAATGCCTTGTTGCACATAGCATGGCCGTTACGGCGGTTGATACTACCCCAACAGTCGTAATCTTTGATTGGTGTATTTTGTTGCAAAAAAGCTAGGACTTCATCTCTATCTTTGCTATACGGATCCAGATAACCAAACGCCCTTTCGCGACATATATAATAAACCACCGTTGTATCAGGAGTACATTTCACAATATTGCAAGTGTAAAATAGCCCTATAACAAGGAGTTCCACCATATGTTGCATTGCGTTCATGAATTGGCAATCTACATTTACTTTTTGTCCTTAATATTTTGTTTTCATTGAAGCTCGCTTTGCGTGGTCTATATAGAGGTTCTTCTTATAGGTTTTCCACCAACTTTTTGTTTATGAATTCAGTGATAGGCTCTTTCGGATCTTTCTAAGCATATTTTAGTAATCATTTTAGATTAGATTATACTTCATTTAACCTGCATTTCTGAGAGAAAGCTTTATAACTCTCTGAGTTACTCAAAAGGCTATAGCCTTTAATGGTGAAATTAAATTATTTAAAAAATCTTATGTAAAAGCTGTTATTGGCTTGAAGACAAAAAATATTGTCAGACGGACTCATCCTATTGATAAAATAGTGAACCAACATGCTCCGTTACAATACCGGAAAGAGTGAAAATTTGCGTGCATTTGTTCGAACATAATAAATTTAGGCCAATGATTTCTATAGTCTGGGTGTTATTTGTCTTTCCATGAGATACACAATTTATGTAATTAATATGGAAATTAACTCAAAATATTCCATGGCGGTTCTTTCTCTCTCGTTATGAGAGACAAATTTGTAGACGTACACTCCTATGATTACGTTTTGTTTTGAGTGTATTGAGTTCATTGCTCTCCTCACTCACCAAAGTTATGTCTTGTTAATTATTGTCCTTGTATTTAAGCAGAATATTCTAATCGAAGTCGTCTAAGTCGTTTGGGCAGCGTTACAATAAGTCATTGTGATGTACAAAATTTGTTATTTATTGCCCGGCATAATCCCCCCCACCCCCAAAAAAAAAAAACCTTCGATCATTGCCCTCGTTCCACTACAAAAGACAGGAAATTGGTGAGCTGATTTTTTTCCTTAAACACATGTAATGCCACTATTTACGACTTTATTTCAGATTATTAGGTAAAAATGTCATTAAGGTTGAGACCGTCACAGAGAACGGGTATATCTATTTTCTTGTTACGCAAATTCACGTTGAGACAAGATCCTCGGAGCACCAATTGACGATAATTATTATGTGATTAGAGTTCTTTACCAAAACGTTGAAAATATCCTACTTTCATTCTAAAGTAATTAAGATTGGCTATTTCTTCGTGGATTTGACTTTTTGCTCATTGAATTGCAATTCCAGGTGTTATCTGGCGCTGGCCCTAGAAAAAAAAGTTGGTGAGATGCCGTTTAAATTATTCCGGGGCTACTGAGTACAAAAAAGGATTATTGCTGGTCTGCCCTAACTACATTTGGATTTGAAATCACCCGCCTGGGTGGCGCTGCTGGAGCGCGCACTCTTCCTCTCGCAAAAGGTTGAGTGTTCGAATCCCGGGCGCCGCAGGGTGACTTAACCGGTGGCACGTGTGTGGTGGCTAGCACGTGTCGCCCCCAGGGTTTACTCCCCGGCTGTCGGCCGTGCGGGGGTTCCCTGGGTTACCAAAAAAATAAATAAATAAATAAATAAATAAATACATTTGGATTTGAAGCATATATTTCTCAAGAGTGTGATGGTTCAATCACTCTTCTAATTGGTAGGTTAGAAACATGGACGACATTACCATATTTATATTTAACTAAGATTGAAGGTATGTGTGATGTCTATTACTTATAACCCACCAATAAGAAACATGGACATTAACATATTTGCTCAAAATCCCCCCTTAAGTCTCTCTCTGGATTTCATTCTCAACATGATTGTGCGCGCCTTTTCTACGGGTTAAGGTTCAGACACTTTGTACACATAAATAGATATGGTTACAGACACTACTTGTGTAAGAAACTATAACGCAAGTTCCCTCTTTTAATCCATACAGCCAACTATATTTGTATCTTGCTGTGACTATCTAAACATGGACACAGATCTCTCTCAAGTGGCTATAGATTTGTTTCCGTTGCGGAAAGAGGGCCGCGCAATCAACACAATCACGAGATCAATGTAGAAATAAGAGAGAAATAGAGAAAATAATACACGGGAATTTAAGTTGATCGGTCCGAGTTGGTATGTACCCACTCCACAGAGAGAAGCGGTGATGAATCAAGTATGAATAATGGAGATTTGCAAGCTTTGAATCAAAAGCTTTCTCACACCCAACTCCCAGATTACACCCTCGTCACCTAATATTTTACTTAATCTCTTAAGAGTTTTCCTTACGACTCTCTCCGACCGCATTTGTTGTATGGATGATCTTCAGCTTCCTCCACGCTCGCACTTCAATCAAGCTGCGTCAATCCCCAGATGCACACTGCATGGCCGTGACAGTTGTAGTAGCTGGTGTAGTAATTGCATTCTTGGGTTGGTGTACTATTAAACAAATCATCTATGACGAGACCATCGTAAATGGCATATTGATCCACCGGACCGTACATCTTTCCACCGCATGTTTTGTAAACCTCTGTCGTATCAGGAGCACATTTCACAATACTCCAAGCACAATATAGCCCTATGACGAGGAGTTTCATCTTTGGCTCTCTAATTTTACTTCTCCTCAATTTTTCTTCACTTAAGCTCGTTTTGCGTGGTCTATTTAAGGGGGTTCTCTTTATGGGTTTGTCCACCAAATTTTTGTTTATGAATTCAGTGGAAGGCTATTTTGGATCCTATTGAGCATGGTTTAATCATCTTTTGAGATTAGATTATGTCTCATATAACCTGTATTTCTGAGAGCAACGTTTAGAACTCGGTAAGTTACTCAAGGGAAAAAGTCTTTTTTTATGGTGAAATCAAATTAAATAAGAAATATGGTAGAAAAGCTATTAAAAAAATCTTCTCATCGAATTCATCATAATTAGTCTTTTTTTTTTTGCCAAAGTTACAATAAATGGTTGTGGTATACACAATTTGTTATTTTTTTTTTTTTTTGGTAAGGTAAATTTTATATAACTTTTCAAACACCAATTACAAGAGAACACAAAAGGTAGCCTCGAGCCAATCAAGACATAGTAATGTCCGAATGGGATCAAGGCTAGCCAAGGAGAGCCTATACAAAAGCCAACTGCCGGCTATCCAATACAAACAGGACCAGTACAACCAAATCTAAGTAGGACCGATCACATCAAAGATGGTAGTGGGGAGATCCCAATTCCTTTGAAGACGCCGGTTTCTGTGCGTGTCAGCGATTCTACCAAGAGAAATAGCTTTATCCTTCACTATTTTAATAAGATGCTTGCGCATTCCCGGGATGAAGATAGTCTTGTTCCTGAAAATGGAGTTGTTCCTTTCAGACCATATGATATGGCAGAGGGCTCCAAAGGAGAATCTCGATAAACGGTGGGCAAAGGAGGATCCCCCACAGACTCTCCTTGCCCAAGTTAGATTGGCTTGCCAGGGTCTGTTTCGCCAAGGGAGGTTACACTTGGTAGCCCAAAATGCTGCCAGTCTACTAGTAGAGGAGCAGTCAAAGTAAAGGTGGTTTACCGAGTCCGGCGTAGTCCCACAGAAAGCACAATTTCCAGCAGGGATCCTGCGGTTCTGTAGAAGGTAAACCTGAGTGGGTAGTCGGTTTAGAGTAGCTAACCATAGAAGGAAGGCATGTCGCGGGGCGACGTGGGGATCCCAAACAAAGGAGTGCCAGGGAGCTGTTTGCCCTTTTAACCTGATGTGGTTCCATGCGTGTGCCACCGTGAATGAGCCTGAAGGGTGAGGCGTCCATACGAGGTAGTCAGTGGGATCGTCTACAAAACAGGGAGGCTCATCAATCCATCCTAAGATGGAAGACAAAGTGCTTGAGGCCTGCCAAGTATTGTCATAAAAGTCACGCACTGAGATGTCCCGAGGTATCCTTGATCTATAAATGTCTATGTTGTCAAAAAGAAGGTAGAGTGGACCTCTGTTATGCCACCAGTCAAACCAAAAGGACACCGAGCGTCCATCTCCGATTCTCCATCGGAAGAGTGCTTGGGCCAAGGTTCGTAATTCCAGGATTTTCTTCCATGTCCATGAACAAAAGGTGGGTACAGTGACGGTCCAGAAGTTTGTTTTCTTCAAAAAGTTGGAATGAATCCATTTGCACCATAATGATTCCTTGTCAGAGAAAAGGAGCCAGATATGTTTAAGAAGGAGCGCTTTGTTGTAATCAACCAACCTCCGAATCCCAAGGCCACCCTCAGCTTTCGGTAAACAAACAGAAGTCCAAGCAACTTTAGCTCCACCAAAGCCTAGATCAGGACCTTTCCATAGAAATTGTCGAAGAATCGTCTCAATCCTATGAAGAACAGATTTCGGCAGGGAGAAAGTTGATGCCCAGTATACTTGTATGACAGTAAGGGCATAATTAATAAGTTAGAGTCGCCCGGCAAAGGACAGAAACCGCTGAGACCAGGAGCGTACTCTGGCGGTGATGGAATCTATTAAACTTTTACAATCCTCTTTCCGGAGTCTAGAGGATACAATAGGTACTCCAAGGTAGCGAAAGGGCAGGGTGCCTTGCTGAAACCCAAGACAGCGAGTGAGTTGATCATGAAGTTCCGTAGTACCTCCAGAGAGGAAAATGTTACTCTTGTTTACATTCGGTGTGAGTCCGGACCAGTTTGAGAAAAGATCCAGTGATTCCTTGAGGAGTTGGATTGATCTTAAGTGAGCTTGAGCAAAAAGGAGCACATCGTCCGCAAAGAAAAGGTGGGATATCCTGCTATTTTTGCATCGCCAGAACCAACGGAAGTTTGGGTCAGCGGTTTTGTCTTGGATGATCCCCGAGAGAACTTCCATTATAAGAATGAAAAGGTATGGGGAGAGGGGATCTCCTTGTCTGATGCCTCGGTTACTGGGGAAGAAACCATGTAGAGCTCCATTAATAGAAACGGAGAATTTGGCCGAGGAGACACAGGCCATTAC
Source organism: Syzygium malaccense (assembly GCA_031216405.1). Taxonomy (NCBI): domain Eukaryota; kingdom Viridiplantae; phylum Streptophyta; class Magnoliopsida; order Myrtales; family Myrtaceae; genus Syzygium; species Syzygium malaccense. The sequence goes on from CM062260.1 coordinate 34,907,294, forward strand.
CATCTTAATGAAAAAGTCAGGGAAGTTAAAGGCCTGTAGAGCCTTTTCGATGAAGTTCCAGTCCACAGTGTCGAAAGCCTTCTGGAAATCTACTTTGATGGCACACAATTTGTTATTTATTGCCCTGCATAACCCAATAAATGTAAAAGCTCCGGCCATTGCCGTCGTTCCACTATAAAAGAAAGAAAGTTCGGTGAACTGATATGAAATTTTTTCCTCAAACACATGCAATACCATTATTTACGGCTCTATGAGCAGATTATTAGATCAAAATGTCAATTTTTCATTAAGTTTGAGACCGTCAAAGAACCAAAAGACGATATGTAATGGGTAATCTATATTTAGGTTACGTGCTGGTAAAAAATGCGGAAACTATCATATGTTGAAATTAAATCAATGCGAGAGAATAAGATCACCAGAGAAATCAATGAGAAAAAAAAAGAATACAAGAGATTTATGTGGTTCTTTAGAGTGTCGGTATTTACTCTATGATGAGAGCCAGCTACAAATAATCTATTAATCAATCGGAGAATTACAAAATTGCAATCATTTACGCGCTCAAGCGTTTCCTAGTCCTAGATTACATCACAGTGTTTAGCCTCATGTATGTTGACTCGTAAATTTTGATTTTCCCACTTAGTCATTTGTTGCATAAGAAAATTAAGGATCGACCCCGATCCCTAAACAAAAATATCATTAACATTAGTACACATTTGCATTATAGGCATTGGATCCACGTAAATTGCATTCGAGTCGGTCTGGTCATGATTTACATTCGAATTGGCTCGGTTAGGGATTGTATTAGGATACTAAAAGTGCCAAAAGTTGTGTACGGCACTCACTTTAGTGCCAAAAGTTTTTTTTCGGATCACTTAAGAGCCAATTCTGATCTGAATCGTCGGAATTTCGATGTGGCCATATTTTATGAATTTGTCAGTCCTACGTGGCTAGCCGGCATGCTCAGTCAGTATATAACCCCTAAACGACGTCACCTAAAAGTTATAAATAGTAATCGTTTGAGTGCCAAATTATGTTTAAAGTGATCACTTCAGTGCCAATCGTTGTTAAAAAATGATCACTTCAGTGCCAGTCGGATTTGCGACGTCATTTTAGATGTCCACATGGACTATATTTTTTAAAAAATATGCCAAGTTATATTAATTATTTTAATTTTAAATGCCACGTAATCAATTTGGCTGGAATTGACACTTAAGTGATTGTTTTTTCTCCGATTTGGTACTTAAGTGATCCGAAAAAAACTTTTAGCACTAAAATGAGCGTTGTACACAACTTTTGGCACCTTTGTTGTTCTTCTCCCATAATTGGCCCAATATGTTTGAACATTCAAGACCCGTATGCTTATTCCTCTTTTCTGGAGTGAAATGATCGAGCTGGCCGTGGACGGTGAGTAAGTTTGAGCAAAAAGAGTAAACAAATATGATGGAGGAAAATTAAGGCCCTGGAATTGACTTTCTTGATATTCACTTTCCACCTATTCCTCCATGATGACATCTCCACGATCTTCAATTTCGGGCAAGAATCGGAGAGATGTAGAATGCAAACAAATTCTCGAAGGAAAGAATAAAAAGAGAGGGCAAGAATATGAATCTAATTGGGAGGAATCAATAGAATATCAGCAAGAGATTAAACTCATGGAATGAGTAGGCCGATGATCAGTGAATGTGGACGCATTCAAGGCAATATGAGTAGAAGCAGAAAAGGAAACCAAAAGACTGCGAGTGCTAATTTGGAAGTGAATTAGAGATATTCACAATTAGAACACTATGTTAAGGAGTGTTTTAGCCATAAAGAGAATGGAAAAAGCGTGGCCCTATTCTAAATTATGCAACTTAAGTTATGTGGCTTATAAAGAAATATTAAATTGCGTCGGTCTTCATTATGCTCCGCTTATAGATGACAAGCAGTCGACATAGAGGAAATTTTGTGTCTTCTTTTGGTTGGGTTAGGCAGCTCAACACCATTATAGGGAAGATTGAGATGTCCAATCTTAACCACAACCCCCCCCCCCCCCCCCCCTCCAAGAGGGATCATCATCCCTCTCCATAAGTTAAACACGAGAAATTAATGATGGCCAATGAAACTAATAATTACAATTGATTACAGATTAGTAGGGTGATAATTAAAATATGCGATTTAGTGGATATCTAGTTGATTATAAATTGTGTAATACATTAAGCACATAGGGAAGTTGGACATCAAACAAGAAATGTTCTAATTACATGATTATGGCCGTTAGTGAATTTCAATATAAATTATAATGCTATGTTGTTTCGTTACGGTTTACGTTTGGAGTAGATAAAAGTAGATAAAAGAAGACGTTATCCCCATAGCCATAACCTACCTCTAAGATCGTCTATTTTGGTAAACTATTTTGGAAATGAGGCAAAGGCTCCATTTCATGGTCGGCAGAGAGACCATGTGCATAAATGTTCATCAGTATGGAGATTACCCATTTTTTCTTTGACGGTCTCAACCAATATGACAAACTGACATTTTGATCTAATAATCTGCTAATGAAGTCGTAAATTATGTCTTAAAAGGAAAAAAAAATCAGCTCACAAATTTCCTTTCTTTTACAGTGGAACGAGGGCACCGATTGACGGTTTTAGTTTTCTTGGGTTATGCAGGGCAATAAGTAATAAATTTTGTATATCACAATGACTTATTGTGACGCTGGCAACAAAGAACGACTTATTGTGACGACTTCGGTGAGAATATTCTGCTTCAATACAAGGAGAACAATTAACAAGACATTATCATGGCAATTCTTTGTGAGAGCGACAAATACAATCCACTCAATACAAGACATATTCATAAGAATGTATGTCTATGAATTTGTCTCTCATATATATATATATATATATATATATCTAGAGAGAGAGGGGGGGACCTCCATGTAATATTTTATGTTATTTTCCATATTAATTACCGAAATTGTGTATCTCGTGTATAGACAAATAACATCTGGACTATAGAAATCATCACCTAAATTTATGTTCAAACAAGTGCACACAATTTCACATTTTCCAGCATTGTAACTAAACATGTTAGTTCACTACGTTAACAATAAGATGAGTCCATCTAACAGTATTTGTTTTCCTTCAAGCCAATAATAGCTTTTGCACAAGATTTTTTAGATAATTTGATTTCACCATTAAAGGCTATTTTCCTTCTGAGTAACTCGGAGATCTATAAGTTTCTCTAAAAAACGCAGATTAAATGAAATATAATATAATCTAAAATGATTATTAAAGTATACTTTGAAAGATCCGAAAGAGCCTCCCATCGAATTCATAAACAAAATATTGGTGGAGAAACCCATAAGAAGAACCTCTTTTAAATAGGTCATGTGAACCGAGCTTAAACGTAGAGAGCCAAATCATGAACACAATGCAACATATGGTGAAACTCCTCGTTATAGGGTTGTTTTTCCCTTGCGATTTAGTGAAATGTATTCCTGATACAACAGAGGTCAATTACATATGCAACGGAAGTAAGTTTAGTAGTTGGGATGAGTATGAGGTTGACAGAATTCGTGTCCTAGATTATTTGACGAGTGGTACACCAATCAACAATTACAACTATTATGCTGAGTGGTCCTTCTGTTACGGCCATGCTGCGTGCAATGGGGCACTGACACAATCAGATTGCTCCGATTGCATCGTGACAGCTGGAAATGATCTGATCGACAAATGTGGCCAAAGCTTGGGTGCTCAAATTCAACTTAAAGATTGTAGGGTGAGGTACGAAGCTTACCCATTTCGCGAGTAAATTATATGCTCTATGTTTGTCTTGATGATAATCCCTAACTTTAAAGCATATACTATACATATGGGAAAATTACCAAAAAAGTCTTAAACTTATTATAATTGTATCAATTCAGTCTTACACTTTTTTTTTGCACATTTCAATCCTAAACCTTTTTCATTTGTGCCAATTCAGTCCATCCGACCAATTTTGACCGGCCGACATCGACTGTGCGACAAATGCTGATGTAGCAATTTTTTAATAATTTTTTTATATTCTTTTCTTCTTCTTTTTCTTTTTCTTTTTTTCCCTTGCCGGCCACGGCTTGGGGGTCGCGGGCGAGGCCATGGCCATCTTTGCCTGGAATTGGCGAGGCCGAGGTGATGCGACCACTTGACCATTTACAATATCAAAATTCGAATGAGTTGGAGGGACTCACAGCTTCTTGCGGAGCTTGGGGGTGTCCTTGGGGGTGCCGTGGGTGTTGACAAGGTGCTGGCAGTTGTTGATGGTGGTGTTGATCTAGAAGATGTCGGAGACGATGGCTTGCGTTGGGTCCTGCCTGCCATTGATGAGCTCCCGTCTCAATCCCGACTAGCGACTGGCTTCGAGATCCTGAAAGCATATTATTGCTTCTCATAAGCCCTAGGACCTACTGCATTGCTAGGGCCTCGTCGGCCATGAGCGAAGGCAGCCATCTGGGTGAGGGCCATGATCCTTGCCAGAGCCTCACTGGCCAATAAATAGAAAAGAGGGAAGAAAACAAAAAAAGAAACAAAAAAAGAAAAAAAAATTACCATGTCAGCCTTGGCCAAACGGTTGGTGTCCACTAAGTGCCAGCTGGTCGAAATTGGCTGGATGGACAAAATTGGCACAAATGCAGAAGATTTATGACTGAATTGGTAAAAAGAAAAAATTTAGGATTGAATTGGCATAATTGCAATAAGTTTATGACTTTTTTGGTAATTTTCCCTCGTACATATGTTAAGTGGTATGCTATGTTGTACCATATATTCAAGTTCAAGCAAGCTACAGTTGTATCGTATGGTGTACTCATGTGCTTACGAAATGCTCTAGCAAAATGTCTAAGTTAAATAAATTGCAATAGTCTTGTTCTTCACCAGTTTGTGATAACATCAAATCTAGCTATTTATGTTTGGTAGAAAGGCTCCAGGGAGCTATATTTAGATAATTTTATTTTTTTTTAGAGAATGTTGCTTTCATTTAACATGAAGTGCTGCTCACGGAGAGACTTCTATAGGCCTATGGAGAAGTCTACAATACTCTCTCTCTCTCTCTTTTTATTGTAAATAATAGATGATAAATGACCATTCAACTTACTAATATTCTTCGAACGCTCTCCAATTATACCTTGAGTCAATGTGATTCAACATTGAATATGTCGCATTGAGATCAAAAGCTTCACTCAACCCAACTCATTAATACTGATAAATTAGAACATTTGATCTTAGTAGTTTGAATCTATTGAGAATGTCTCGAGTTTTGGCCAAAGATCCTCATCCAAAGACTAGGTTTGCAAGAACGAACTGTGCTTGGACCATGGCCACCCATCGTTGTGTGGTATGACAAAGATTTATTATTCCACTTGCATAAACAAATTCAGCATAGGGGTAAGACAGAACATATCGTTACCTTTGATTGCTGATATTGCCCAATATAAGCGAGAATGAATCAATGATTTGAAAACCATTGTAGATTTGATATATTAATTCTTAAGAAATAGCATACGTGCTCCCGTGTTTCACGACGCTGACTAATCATGTAAACTGTATCACTTATAAATTGAGCCTACCCAATAATAGTTATGTTCAAAGATATAATATTTGTGCTTTAAGGCAATAGGCTTTTTCCCCTGCTTAACTTGCAGAGGTTATGGAAATGTTTAAGAGGACGTGTTTCACTGAATTGATGAAATGCTTTTTAAATTATGGATGGATATATATGAATCGACAAAGGTTGTAAATGATCCCTTGTTGACTTAGGACAAGAAAATAAATGTCGAGTAATTAAAAGTGCGACACTGAAAACAATCGTTACCGGTGATGAAAAGTGCAAGAAGTAAATTATGGGAAACTAAAGATAAATATAAATTTGTAGAACAACGTGGAGTTATGTAATTGATTGGGAGGACCTTACAAAGAGTACACTTGGGATTTCTATAACTCGCAATTGATAGTTATGCAAAATGTTATTGAATTTAAATCCACGAATAACTTCTTAATCCTACATGGTAACATGTACCGTGCACATAATCAATATACATAGATCTGTCTTAACCACCAAATCAACATCATGGGGTTCCTTTTGACAAAGTTGCAAGACCCACCTCGATTTCCTTGGGGGTTGAAATTTTCTCAGGAAAAATTTGATGGGGGCACCCCAACACCAAAGGGTTGGCAGGGTCATGTGAGTGAAGTATAGTGGATGGAGCCCCCCTGTTGCAGAGCTTGGACGTACGATGATCTACTTTTGAATACTATTACTTCTGCTGAGCTCCAAATATGAAGCTTGAGATCTATTATGGCAAATACGATTGGGTATTTTGTCGATCGAAAATATTGAGACGGGAATCGCAAGGAAATGGAAACTGTTTTCAAATGATAAAAAAATCGCTATTTGAATTGTCTTTTCGACCAAACCAAGGAGTAATTTTGAGAAACTTGTATAAGGGTTGACATGATGCACACTCAAGATCTAGTGTTAACTAATTCCGACTCTTTTTGCTCAAGATGCTTAGATTTCCACTTCAGTTCATTCCAAAATGTCTTTTAATGGACAAAGTCCGCTGTAATCCATAATGGGCCCTTCGCGGGTACACTAATGGTCCAATCATTCTACACCATGCCATCAGTCATATTGATCTAGGACTCGACATGCACAAAAAGCCGAATAGCCACAATGATCACGTTTCCGAAATGAGCTATCATGCAATAACCGATATATCATACTTAAACAGCATACTTTTGTAAATGAGCTATCCTGCACTGTCGGATTTATCATACTTTATAGCATAGTTTCACAAATGAAAATATTCTGTAGTTTGTGGAAGCCGACAATGGGTTTTATAAAAAGATCCTAATGAGTTAATACATAAAGTTTTTTAGTGACGTTTTGTAGCCAGGATTTATACTCTCCTGTGTTTGGTTCCTGCTCAAGACATGATAATATCATATATAATAGAGATACAGCTCGGATAGAAATATCTCATAGGAGAGGTGGGATAAAAGCGGATATGATTTCTTATATCTATGGTATAAAAACTAATTTTCTCAAATGACAAACTCCTTACATTAATAAAACTTAAAAAATATATATATAAATAATATTTGAATTTTAATATAAAGGAAATCCAAAACAACATAAAAAAAAATAAAAACAATTTTCGTTTTTATTCATTTCTATTTTTATTATGTATTTGAATTTCTTTCTATGCTATAATATATATTCTATATATATATTTAATATTTATAACTTATTTTGGGTATATTAGTATAGATTATTATTCGATAAATTGTTATTAAGGAATGATGGAAGGTAATAAAAAAGAAATAAGAAAAGAGATGGAAAATAAAAAAAAATTAGTAAATAAAAATGAATAAAAGAACCCTAATTATAAATGAACAAATTCAAACTTGAAAATGATTTTTAATTCGTGAAGAATGCTATGAGATTTCCAAAGCCTTTACCCTCTCCACATCCTTCTCCTACGTATCTCTAATTGATGTTGAAGTTTCACGACTCCTCCGTAATTCTTTGGTTCACGTCAAAACTCCACGAATATGGTGAGAGAGTCAAAACTCTTCCATAGCTTTCTAGTTCACATCAAAAGTCAATGAAAGCAGTAAGAGAGTCAAAACTCCTCTTCCATAGCGTTATGATGCACAATGAAGTTTCACAAAATTGGCAAGAGAGTCGACATACTGCACTTTTCGAAATAGCAAAGGTGAATAATCATAATCTCTCTCTCTCTCTCTCTCTCTCTCTCTCTCTCTCTCTCTCTCTCTCTCTCTCTCTCTCTCTCTCTCTCTCTCTCTCTCACACTAGATTTGATATTCATTGATTGAACTACCTCGTCAATGTTGTTGGAGCTCATTCACATTTATTGTCATAGTCGAACCTGTTGCTTTGGAATGCTGTAATGAGCTCATTTGTTATTGAAGCTTTATATCATACAATAATCATGGATTGATTGTTGGAGGGTATCTTTGTTTGTGCAATTGTGATTTCTTTATCAGTGAATCGTGAGATATTCTTACCATCTCCGTTTGTGCATTCTCAGGTTCATTTGCACTAATATGCCATGCATACCTTTTCATTGTATATTGTTCGCGGGTTTTTATTAATCAAACCTTTCTGTGAGTTTAAGTTCGGACGTTTGACGTACACTGATAGATTTGGTTACAGACACCCCACATGTAAGGAACGGGAAAAGTACAAAAAAACTCATAAACCTATTGCATTAGTACCAATTCAATCATAAACTTTTTCAATTGGATCAATTTAGTCATAAATCTTTTCACATTGATACAAATTCAGTCCATCTGGCCAATTTAAACTGGAAATTATTAATGTAGATGTTGGCTGTCCTATGTGGCAAGGCTGGCTGGCACTGACGTAGACATTTTTAATAACTTTTTAATAATTTTAAACTTTTTAGTACTCTTTTTTTAATTCTCTTTTTTCTTTTTATTTTTCTTTTTTTCTTTTTTTATCCTTTCTTTTGTTTTCCTTCTCTTTCTTCTTTGGCCTATGGCTGGTCCGACCACCGGCCACAGGCGAAAGTCACGAGGATTGAGCCCTTACCGGATCCGGCAAGGGTGGCCCTCGCCTATGACTAGTAGCTAGACCGGCCACAAGCCATAGAAGAAAGAGAAGGAAAAAAAAAAGAGAGGAAAAAAGGAAAGAAAGAAAGGAAAAAAAAGAAAAAAGGGAATTTTTAAAAGATTATTAATATTGTCCACGTTAATAATGGCTGTCCGCTGGCCATGCCACGTAAGATGGCCAGCACCCACAGTAACGATTTTCGGTCTAAATTGGCTAGATAGACTAACTTGGTATCAATGTGAAAAGGTTTATGACTAAATTGGTTCAATTGAGAGGTTTAAGATTGAATTGGTACTAATGCAATAGGTTTAAAATTTTTTTGGTATTTTCCCTGGAAGAAACTATGAGATAAGTTCCCTTTATTAATCCATACATCCAACTATATTTGTATCTTCTTGTGTGTATTTAGAAGTGGACAAAGATAGCTCTCAAAAGGCCATAGCTTCATTCTGATGCGGAAAGAGGACCATGCTATCAACACAATCGCGTGATCAATGGAAAAATAAGTAAGAAATAGAGAAAATAATACGGCAAAATTACGTGATTCGGTCTAAACGTCGGGAAATTTTCACTCCATAGGAAGAGCAGAGATGAATTCAAATATAAACAACAGATATTATAAGCGTAAATCAAAAGCTCTCTCGCACCCAAGTCCTAAGAATACACCCAATCAATTCTGAGCTAATAGCTAGATCTGATGTTTTCCTTGAGCCTTTCTACCAAAGACAAATAGCTAAATTTGATGTTTTCACAAGCCGGTGAATACCTAGACTTGTGCAAATTATTTAACTTGGACATTTCACAAGATAATTGTTCAAAAAGTTCTAAACCTATTGTACATCGGCCAATTCGGTTATAAATTTTTCAAATTTTCCAATTTAGTCCTAAACCCACTAATGATTCACCAATGTAGTCCTCCTGTCCAATTTTGTCGGAAGATGGTTACATCGATACCTAGTCTGCACTGGTTGTCTTACATTGCACGGCCATCGTTGACGCAAATAATTTTAACAATTTTTTCTGAAATTTTCCTTTTACCTTTTTTTTCTTTTTCCTTTATCAAATTTTCAGCTAGCGAGGGTGGCTGGAGAGCCTCAACGACGATCAGCGACCCTTGTCGATTACAGGCAAAATTTTTATAAAAATTACAAAAATTATACGTGTTAGTGCCGGTCGTGTCACGTAGGACCATATAAGCATTTCCTAGCCAAATTGAAAATTTTGAAAAGTTTAGGATTAAATTGGTCGGCGTACAATATGTTTAAGACTTTTTGTAGAATTTTCTGACATTTTTCTAGACCTTTTCATAAGCAGGCGAGTATAACATAGGATGTAAGTGTAAACAGCTTGCAACTGAAACACAAAATTGCATTTGTAAAATATGTGCTTTATAGTTTTGGATTACCGAGACGGGTGTGAAGCAAATAATTCACTTGAGAAATAGGTAATCCTCATATCGGCTTTGACTTCATTCCTCGTGCACAATAACTGTAGCTTCCTTCATGCACGCATTGCAATCAGCTTGTGTCAATGCCTTATTGCACACTGCATGGCCGGGACAATTCTGGGAACTAGTATGATAATTCTAACCTTCGATTGTTGCACTACGTTACACAAATCAGCTATGATATCCCTTTTGTCAGTGGCCTAGTCATCCATCAGACCATACTTCCTTCCACTACATATTCTCTAAAACTCTGTCGTATTAGGATCACATTTGATGGTACTGCAAGCATAAGATAGCCCTACTACAAGGAGTTTGCTGCAATTTGTTCATTATTGGCTTTCTACCTTTACTTTTTCTCCTTACTTTTCATCATTGAATCTTGGTTTGCGTGATCTATATAAAAGAGGTTCGTCTTATAGGTTTCTCCACCGGCGTTTTGTTTGGGGGAAGGCTCTTTTGTATCAGTATTACATGGAGGTCTCTCTGTCTCATTCTGGGAGGTAAATTTGTGGAAGGTTACAATGAGTCGTTGTGATATACACAATTTGTTATTTGTTGCCCTGCAGAACCCAAAAAAAAAAAAACACTTTAATCATTGCCTTCGTTCCACCGTAAAAGAAAGAAAAATCATGAACTGGTTATTATCCTTAAACACATGTAATACCACTGTTTACGACTTTATTAGCATATTATTGGATCTAATGTGAATTTTGTTGGGAGCACAAATCAGAAGCCCGATACCTTCACCCAGGGAGACCGCCAAGAGTGGAACTCAAGTCCAAACTTGTCAACATATCTAATTAGATCCACCACACTACACCATATCAATTCTCCAATGTGGGATATCTCTAACACGACTAACATGTGCATGCTAGCAATCTTCCTTTCACGTGTGAGCTCAATGTTAGGTTTGCTCCCTCTTATTTTAGGTTCTCTTCTCCATTAACTTCAATCTCCAATGCTCAACTTCATTCTTGGTCTCTTTTTTCAAATCGAACCATGAAGTTTGCCATCATGCTTGCATTGCTACACTACAATGCCCACAGCATAGGTCACAAACCATTGGCTTTGATACGCCATTTATTGGGAGCGCATAACAGAAGCCCGATATCTTCACCCAGGGAGACCGCTAAGAGGCAGCCCAAGTCTGTGCTTGTCAATATATCCAGTTGGACTCACATTAACTCAAAAGGTTAAACCAATGAGTTATGGACCAACCAGGATATATTAACACATGTGCATGCTAACAATTAGTATTGGGTGGTTTAGGCATCTGTTACTCCAAAAGCTAGCTTAAAGGGTAAGGCTTTCCCTCACACTTATAAATCAATCACCAACTCCTTTTACAACCAATATAAGACAACCTTAACAATCTTCTCCTCACACATCGGGCCTTTGGTCAGAGCCGTGACAACCCGTATATCTCCCGTGTGACTATTGGGTACAAACTTGTTGGCAGCCTGAACTCTGATATTAGTATTGGGTGGTCTTGGGTCTCTCATCCCAAAAATTAACTCAAATGGTGAGGCTTTCACTCATACTTATAAAGTGATCACTAGCCACTTTCATAACCGATGTAGGATAACCTTAACAATCTTCCATTCATACATCAGGCCTTGGGTCGGAGTTGCAACTACCCGTGTCTCTCTCCCATGCGACTATTGGGTTAAGACTTGTTGGGAACTTGAGTTCTGATATCAGTGTTGGTTTTAGGCCTCTTTCACCCCCAAAAGCTAATTCAAAGGGTGAGACTTTCACTCACACTTATAAACCGATCACCAGCCACTTTCACTATCGATGTGGGAAAACCTAAACAAATTTGTCATTAAGGTTGAGACCGTCAAAAAAGCAAAAGACAATATATATAGCGGATATTCTATTTTTATGCTATGCAAATTCACGTTTCAATGAGATCCTTGGACCATTTAAATTAATGATAATAATCACGTGATCAAAATTCTTAACTCAAATTATTGAAATTATACTACTTTCCCATAAAAGTGATTGAGGTTGGCTGTCTCTTTGTGCATCGACTTTGTGCTCGTGTAATTGTAATCCCAAGTGTTATTTGATGCTGGCCCTAGAGACATAAAGTTTGTGAGATGCAGAAAAATTATTTTATCACAAATTATGCCCAAAACCATCGATTAGATGCTCCTTGCTTGCAAAAAAAGGAAAAAAAAAAAGAAAAAAGATAGGTTATTTTTGGTCTACCCTAACTACATCTAATTTTGAAGCATTGTTCTCTCAAGAGTGTGATTGTCGACCACCCTTTTGATTAGTGGATTAGAAACATGGCTAGTACCATATTCATATTTAACTAAATTTCATTATATATGTGATGTTTATAATTTGTAACCTACCAATCAGAAGTAAGGCCGGAAGAAAATTAAAATCTAGCCTTTCTAGGTATCATGGGTCTATGTGTGAAGTTTGGTAATTCACCATATTTCAACAATATAAACTTTTCATCGGGCATATGTAAAGCCACTTTTGAGCAGCACTTTATATCAAATGAAGAACAAAAGCTTTTGAAAATGAATTTCTTTAGAACAAAATTTCTTTCAGCCACTTGAAACAAGGAGCGATATGATAATTTGAAGTTTGCATAAGCTCACGAATAACAAGGTTTGCGCAATTTTATTTAACTCATGTAGACATTTTATTAGCTAGTCACTTCTACAAGTTTTTTCCTAAGAAACAACTCAACATAATATGAAGTGTAAATATTTTTCTTTTTACTCTCTCTCTCTCTGAGTTTAAACTTTTCTTCGCTTCTTCAACTTCTCGATAGGAGGGATTTGAGCTAGATATCTCTCTCCTCCCTCTTTTATTGCTTTTCTTTCTATTTGATTCTAGTTTTTTTGCTCTACTCTTTCGATTTGGATTAGAACTGAGAGCTTTGCTCTCTCGATTGTAGATTTGGGAGTTTTTCTCTCCCCGCTCGTAGATCTAGGAATTATTCTCTTAGATCTAGATCTAGATATGAGAGTTCTGATGAATAAAATCTTCCCTTCCATGGTGACTGAACTCACTGATCTAATCAATGAGCTCTTCCCTGAACTCACTGACCCAATCGTTGCATCGCAGAACAAACTATGTTCAACGGGTTCACAGAGTGGGGGCTTAGTTTCATCAGCCCGATCGTCCTCATCATTGTGGAGAGGAGTCAGATCTATGAAGTTTCAAGTTGTTTTTGTTGTCGCGCAATGCCTTGCGGCCAAGCCGAAGCTGGTAGAGAGGGGTTTTAACAAGCGATGGTACGCTGAGGTCCCCAATATGTGCTCATCACTTCTTTCGATGATCGGCCATCAATCGTTTTCTTACTATGCTGATGTGACAGACCAGTTATGGGGGTACCTGAAGGCAAAGCTCTGTTGGCCCGATTTTCTTATTTACATTTTGCTTTATGGGTTATGTTCCATCTTGAAGCCTTTATGCAGGCTCTTCTATCTTTCTGGGTTGGTTTGTATTGCTGCCTCTATGGCCGATCTAAAGTACTACTTGAGTAATGAATACAATGCTTCTTCTTCGACCCAAAAAATAAAAACGTAATCTACATGCAGTTGAAACACAAAGTAGCTGATCTGAAGTTGTGCTTTATGTAGTCGATGGACAGGTTTAACTATTCAAAAAAGGGTGATCTTCAAATCTAATTCTATGGTCTTAAATGCTGGACTTGTGCCCCCACACTTTGGCTGCATTCTGAATAAATGGGAGCTTTAGCTTTCCCTGTGCAACTGTCACGGTTGGGATGAGTCAAAGCTCCATTGCATACTCCGTGGCCACGGCAATTCTCATAAACAGCGTAATGATATTGTCACCATGTGTCGAAGTACCATTGGATAAATCATCTAGGACGGCACTTTTGTCGAAGACATAGGAAAAAAGGCCAACTGATCATACGTCCTGCATATTCTATACACCACTCTCGTATTCGGCGCACATTTCACGACATTCAAAGAACAAAGTTTATATAGATTTAGACGAGAGTCTCTTTTTGGGTTTTATATTTAGCTCATTCTATCCCTGTGGCAGTGAAATTCATTGTGCAACACTGCAGAGTCTCATATCATGTAGGCGGTGCCGAGATCAATGGAGAAATAACGAGAAATAGAAAAACCAACACATTAAGATTTGTATGGTTTGATTCAAGCGTGAAGTGCGTACCCACTCAACATAAATGGAGAGTAGGCAATGAATCCAATATAAGTAATGGAGATTACTAGCTTAAATCAAAAGCTCTCCCACACCAAGCCTTGGATTACACCCTCCTCACATAATCCTTTATTCAATCGCTCAAAGAGTTTTCCTTACAACACTCGCAAAGAGAAACCTTTAAGACACCCTCAAGAGGCTTTTTTTGGGCAAAAGGACACCAGAAATGCCACAACTTATGTACGGAGATCACTTTGGTGCCATAACTTTTTTTCGGATCACTTTGGTGTCAAGTCGGAGGAAAATAGATCACTTTAGTAACTCCGGCCAAAATTCCAACCAAAAAGCTGACCTGACATTTCTATTAAAAAAAATGATCTGACTTGTACACATGAAAATTATGTGGTTTTTTTTTAATTTTTTAATTTTTTAGAAAAATAATAATAATTAAAAAAAGGGGTTGCAGCAACGGCGAGGGAGCCCTCGCCGCTGCTGCCGCCAACGCACCACCGCCGGGAAGGGCCGACAATGGTGGGCGCAGTGGTCGGCGAGGGTTGCCGACCCCTAGTCGAGGCCTGGCAACCCTCGCCTCACCCAGCGAGGGCCGAATCCAGCGAGGCGAGACCTCGCCGTCGTGACCCAGGCGATGGCAAGGTCGGCCTCGCCTTTGCTGGGCGAGGCGAGACCTCGTCGTCGCGACCCAAGCGACGGCGAGGTCTCGCCTCGCCCCTTGCCTTCGCCTGGGTCGCGACGGTGAGATCCGGCCTCACCGAATCCGGCCCTTGCTGGGCGAGACGAGGGTCGTTGGGCCCTGACCAAGGGTCGATGACCCTCGCCGACCACTGCGCCCACCATCGCCCGCCCTTCCCGGCGATGGTGAGTTGGCGGCAGCAGCGGCGAGGGCTCCCTCGCCGCTGCTGCAACCTTTTTTTTTATAATAAATATAATTTAATTTTTTTTAAAAAAAGTACACACCAGCCAGCTAAACGGCATTGTTTTTAGTTTTTAATGCTGACTGGACCTCTCCGGCAAGCCGTGTCAGCGTCACATCGGATTTCCGGCGAGCCACGTCAACATTGGCATTAACATGATCGTTTTTCAAAAAAGTTGGCACCAAAGTGATCCAAAAAAAAGTTATAGCACCAAAGTGATCTCCGTATATAAATCGTGATACTTTTGGTGTCCTTTTGCCGCTCTTTTTGTGTAATACTAATGTAATGTCACAATATAGGTTAGGAACAAACTTTTATTTTTCCGAGGGTTTGCGTTGTCTCTTGGGGCGTCTGCCCCATGCCTAGTGCGCTTGGTCCGGACACCAGTCAGCCTAGCTAGGCGACCGACAGCCCATAAATAATGGGCGGCCATAGTCCTGCTATGGCTGAGCACAATTCATTCGTGCAGACTGTCTTTCAACCCCTCGTTTTCGAACGTTGGTCCTTGCTCGAACCGTTGGCCAAATCTCAAGCATTCTCAACAGATTGAATTATTATGATTGAATTTTCTAATTTATCAAATCCTAATGAGTTGGTTTAAGTGAAGCTCTTGATCCCAATTCGACAGATTCAATGTTGAATCACATCTACTCAAGTTATTGCCAATTGTTCACAAATATTAGTAAGTTAAATGGTCATATATCAAATCTTATTGAAATAAAGAAGAAGAAGAGATTATTGGAGACTTCTACATAAGCATATTAGCAGTTTCACGTGAGCATCACTTGATATAAAGTGAAAAACAACACTCTAAAAACAGAAAGTTCTCTAAATATAATTTACCTAGGCCTTTCTACCAAACACAATAGCTGGAATTGATGTTTTCACAAGCCGGTGAATAACAAGACTTGTGCAATAAATTTAACTTAGACATTCTATAGGACCTTTTCATAAGCACATGAGTACAACATAGGATACGACTGTAGTCTGCTTGCAACTTGAACGCAGCATAGTAGATGGGAGATATATGCTTTATAGTTATGGTTTACTACCAAGACGGGCATGAAGCATATAATTTACTTGCTAAACGGGTAATCTTCAACTCTAATCCTGCAATCCTGAAGTTGAACTCGAACACCACGGCTTCGACCGCATTCCTCGTACACATGAACTTTAGCCTCCCCTAGGAAGGCATTGCAATCAGGTTGTGTCAATGTGCCGTTGCACACTCCATGGCCGTAACAATTGTTGCTACTAGTATAATAATTGTAACCTTGGGTTGTTGTACTATTACATAAATCTTCTATAACAAGACCTTCATCAACGGCATAGTGATCCAGGAGGCCGTAAGTCCTTCCACTGCATATTTTTTAAACCTCTGTTGTATCAGGAGTACATTTCACAATACTCCAAGTGCAAAATAGCACTGTAACGAGAGTTTTCACCATATGTGGCAATGGGTTCATGATTTCGCTCTCTACCATTACTCTCTCAATTTTTCTTCATTCAAGCTCGGTTAGCGTAGTCCTTTTAAAAGAGGTTCTTCTTATAGGTTTCTCCGCCAACTTTTTGTTTATGAATTTGGTAGAAAGCTCTTTTGGATCTTTTTTTTTTTTTTTTTTTGGTAAGAAGGCTCTTTTGGATCTTACTCAACATTGTTTCATAGAACATTTTAGATTAGATTATTTTTCATTTAACCTACATTTCTGAGAGAAATGTTTATCTCTATGTGTTACTCAAGGGCAAAAGCCTATTGTGGTTAAATCAAATCTTTAATGAAGTCTTGTGCAAAACCTATTATTGGCTAGGAGGCAAAAAAAAAAAGACCAGCCAGACTCATCCTATTGATAATGCAATGAATTAACATCTTCAGTTACAATGCTGGAAGATGTGCAAATTTGTGTGCATTTATTTGAGAATGAATTTAGGCTATGATTTCTATACACTGGGTGTTATTTGTCTATCCATGAGATATATTACATGGAGATCATCTTTCTCTCCTTCTCTCTTTCTCTCGTTATGAGAGAGAAATTTGTTGACATACACAGAGTGGAGTGAATTTGTCGCTCTCACAAAGAACATTATGGAGACTTCCTCACTTATCATGATCATGTCTTGTTTAATTGTCCATGTATTGAAGCAGAATATTCTCGCCGAAGCCGTCAGAATAAGTTGTTGGATATACACAATTTGTTATTTATTGCCCTGCATAACCCGAAAAAAAAAAACCCTTTGACCATTGCCCTCGTTCCACTGTAAAAGAATGAAAATTTGTGACTTAATTTGTATCCTTTATACGCATGTAACAAGATCATTGGACCATTAATTGATGATAATTATTATGTTTTTCAGATTTATTGAACTTAAGGAGACATTCACATTAGCTGGCCTTTTCGTAGTCACTTAAACAAGTTGTTTTCTCTAGGAAACAAGTCAGCCTAATCTACGTGCACCTGAAACACAAAGTAGCTGATTTGAGGTTGTGTTTTTTGTAGCCGATGGAGAAGCTTAACTATTCAATTTTCTTTAGTTTCGAATCGGGTCAGATTTGGATGGTTAAAAGATTCGGATTCTTTGGATTCAGTTTGTTTTGGATATTACAAGAAAAAGGGCCTCGGGAGACTGTCAAAATCCGTCCCTGAAAGTGGAAAATCCTCTATAAGACGTTGCATTCAAACATTTCGGCTTGACTAATTTGATTATACGCACACCGTTCGGAATGACCTCCAAAATTACTATGAGCAAGAGACGCTATGATCTGAACAACGGATCTACCAAATGCTCAATCGTTTGGAGAGTTCAAAGAGGAAGTCAATTAGAAGATTTGGTATTTTTGTGATCTCGTGAATACATGCCAAACACCATGCAATTTATATAATCCACTTGCCGCTAGAACACATAGTAGCATAATGGAACAATTAATTTGATGGGCACATCAAAACTTAATGATTTCGTAAATTGGTAATCTTCGTATCTTCTTCTAAAATCCTTAAGTTGGAGTTGAGCCCCACGGCTCATCCCGCATTCTTCAAGGATACGAGCCGTAGCTGTCTCCATGCACGGGTGGCAATCGGATTGCATCAACGCGCCGTTGCATGCTCCATGGCCGTGGCAAACGTCATAGCTATTATAATAATTATATCCGCGGGTCGGTGTACAATCAGTTAAATCATCTAGAATGAAGCTTCTGAGACCATCGTAAGGATCCACGAGACCAAACGTCCTTCCACTGCATATTTTGTATGCCAGCGTAGTATCGGGAGCACATTTCGCGACAATGCAAGTATGAAACAGCCTCATAACGATGAGTGTCACGAGATGTTGGAATGCGTTCATGGTTTGGCTCTCTCCCTTCACTTTTTGTCCTCTTAGGGTGCGCATGGAATCCATTCTGGAGCAACTGCTCTAGAATGCATTCCGGAACAGAAATGTGTTTGTTAAAAAAATTTCGAAATTCATTCTGAAACAATTTTTGCATTCTGGATAAAAATGTGTTTGGTAAAAACACATTCTTTTTTTGATTCCAGAATCAAATTTTGCTTCAATGAGTTTTCCACCAAAAAAGAGAAGCTACTTTTGTAGCTTCTCTCTTCCCGAAACTCATTATGGCCATTTTTCTTTCTCTTCCATCTCGTTCTCTCTTTGGGAATTCATTCTGGCCCTAATTTCTTTCTTTCTCTTCCATCTCGTTCAACTCTTTAGTTTTGTGCCCTCCCCTTCCCTCCTCACGACTGCACCGGAATCGCCACTGCACGCGGCGACGATCGATTTGGCCCTCCATTCCTCCTCGCGACTGCACCGGAACCCGCCTCTTCAATTTCGTGCCCTCCATCCCTCCTCGCGACTACACCAGAACCACCACCTCACACGGCGGCAATCGATTTGGCTCTCCCTATCTCTGCTGCTTCCATTTTTTTATGCGTAGCTAGTGAGTCTTCGATTCCTCCAACTGCTTCACCTCCTCTCGTTAGCTTTTTCCTTCGGTGCAATCCGCGGTGCGCGATGCGGCTGCCCATTTAGGGCATGTGGCCCGCACGAATCTCGCTCGATCGAGTCAAAACGAGACGCCGCGGAGTGGTATGGCGAGAACTTGATTAGCATGTTGCGGATTGAGGTTGAGGTTGAAGTTGAGCCGTGGGATTTCGGCTTCGAAAGGGCTATGATATGTGGGTTGTGTGGCTAAATCGGTTTGTTTCGTCATTCGTGTCTGGCTCGCGGCGAATTGCCGTAAGTAGTTGGAGTTTTTGTCTCGTTTTTATCTGGGTTATCATTTCTGGGCGGCATCTTGAGCACTGGCTTTGGTTTTAGCACAGGCACTAGATGATGGGTTTACCCCATGAAGGTTAAATTTTATGGATTGAGAGGACGGCCTACAAATGAAAGATATCGACCTGAGATAGTGAGGGGAAACCATAGCATTTCATTCAATTTATCTCTTTCGAAGGCTATCCTCAACTCATACTATTCTCCTGTGTGGGGTTGCAATTTCCTGGACATATTCTATGTCAAAGGGATTAGACAACTCTGAGTAGGCACTAGAAATTTCAGAAAAGGGCCTTGAACATGCAAAGAATATGGACTAGGAGGTACTCAACTATGTAGGGTGCAATAGCCAATCCAAGTTGGTGGTATTGGAGTTCGTATTCAACCTATCCCGAATTGTGTTTTTAGCTGTCTGTTGATATCATTTTGCCAACTACAATGTTTGTTGCTTCGACCGAAGTTGTAACGATCTTGGAGAATAGTAACAATGTATAATATGTGATTCGGAGGCATATGGAGAATCATGCAAGAATAATTTTATCGTTGAGTTCCAACATAATCTGGTATTTTGAAGCTTTAGCATATGCATAAACTGTGTTGATAAACTATTTTAGATGAGAAATTATGAAAGGCATGTATGCCATGTGGCTTTGACTTTCCTGTGTAGTGGCAATTAGTGAAAATATAATTTGTAGGAACGAGAAAGGTCCAGCCCTGTTTAATTGGCACTATTAAATGGATTGCAGAAGACTTCTGAATAAACTGTTGTTGTACTGGAAACTATGTAGTTGGCAAAGGTATATAGCTTCGGTGGCTAATTGGTAGGATGCTTGTCATCATTTCTAATGTGAACGCAATTTGAATGCATAATAATGAGCACTAGGATATGTTACTTAATCATATGATATCTTTATTAGGATTATCTTTGAAATGG
The DNA here is from genome assembly GCA_031216405.1 of Syzygium malaccense. Classification (NCBI taxonomy): domain Eukaryota; kingdom Viridiplantae; phylum Streptophyta; class Magnoliopsida; order Myrtales; family Myrtaceae; genus Syzygium; species Syzygium malaccense. Next base: position 34,927,641 of record CM062260.1, read on the forward strand.
CTACTGAAGTGTATTAGTCACTTAATGATAAGAGAAATAAGGGATATGTGACCCTTTTTTGTTGGTGATATCATTGTACGAACTTTTAAAGTTCACGTGTGAGAGGTTGGTGGGTGCAGTGTTGGATATTGTTTCACAAGAAGTTCCTTTACAATATTTTTATGAGGGTAAGTTGATACATGTCTTGATCAGATGTGTATGAATGTGTTCTAATTAAAGAATATTAGTGTGTTGAACTGCTTCAGGAGCTATGCTTTTGGTGCCTTCTCTAAGTCTACCTACAGGCTTTCTTCGACGAAGTGGGGGACCAACAACAGCAAAGGAATTGTTCAACCACAGGCATTCTTCATTAAGGAATATCATTGAGAGATCCTTTGCGGCTTTAAACGATTGTTTTTTTGTTATTATTCAAAGATTATTTGTTTTTTTTTTTGCCTTTTGTAATGTAATGTTGTATTGTAGGATTCGTATTATGTGTAATTGAGGATTTGGTACCAAGTCTTCTTGTAATGACATGTTATTTTGGAATTTATGTTCTTTTTATTTGAGGATTTAAAAAAATGTACTAGATTTTGCCTCGAATATCATGCATTATAGGTTAGATAAATAATATTTTGCAATTGAGTTCGAACTATCTTTGTTGCAGAAATAGAACTGACGCGCCATTATCAAATGTATTTCTCATCCAGAAGTAGAAATTTCCTCTTATTTTATCAAACAGATTTCTCTTCCAAAAATCAATTTTTGAAACAGAATTAGTCTTATTTTATCAAACAGATTTCTCCTCCAAAAATCAATTTCTGGTAAGAATTTCAGAAATCAATTTCTGGCAAGAATTTGATTTCTGGAGCAGAATGGTTACCATTCGCATCCTAAACTTCCTCTTAGTCTCTTAATTGAAACCCTTGTGGATAGTCCATATATATAAGCCATTCTTATTATAGGTTTCTCCACCGACTTTAGTAATCAATTAGGTGGAAGGCAGGGATACAGTTTATTATATGGAATAAATCATTTATTTTATGGGTGTGATTTAGTGGAGATGATCAATTTCTTGTCCGTGAACTTTTTATGGAAGACGTATTTATTTCGGGAAATTGTCAAAAAAATCCTAAATCTATTACACTGCATCTAATTCAGTCATAAATCTTTCGATTGTATCAATTTAGACATAAAAATTTTGACAATTTATCAATTTAGTCCTAAACCTTTTGATGATTTGTCAATTCAGTCCTAAACATTTTGACGATTTGCCAATGTAGTCATTTCGACCAATTATCCAAATAATAGGTCTAAAACTAAATTGACAAATCATACAAAAAAGGTTTATGATTAAATTGGCAAAAAGGAAAGGTTTAAGACTAAATTGGCAAGTTGTCAAAAAGGTTTAAAATTGAAAAGTTTAGGTTTATAACATTTTAGATAATTTTCCCATAAGTCAGGCGCTCGTTGAGATAAAGGAAATTTTAAAATTTATGTTGAGGCTAACAATACAGCTTATAGAGGCGTGAATAGGTTATTTGAGAACTATGAAAAACATTTGCGGAATATAATAAATTCAACTACAAACATCGGCGGAAACATATCGTAGAAATCAGGTGCACGCGTAAGCAGATATGTAGTGTTTCGGCTTTATATCCAAACTTACGTCCACTCTTAACACTAACAGCTACAACAAGGCTGGTATCTACTAGTAATCTTCAAGAAAAGTTATAATCAATAAGTATAGCTTTTCCAATGTATCACACTATCAGAACTCACATATTGCTATTACTCTTGTACACTTGTTCTTATCAATGTTTACATTAATAGCATGATCCAGACAGTAACATCCGGAATGCACGGCATTTAACAATAAATACACTTTGAAAGCACGTTCGGCAGCCAAGATGCAAGCCCAAAATGGGAAAGAAACCATCCCATCCAACGTTGTAATGTTGATAGGATGGAATCGACCAAATCAACCTTGGTAAAAAAATGGTGAATTAGGGCTTGTTTGGCAAGTTGCAAAATAATGAGAATTTCTATTCTTTTGTTTCCAGAATCAGTTTCGGAACAGAAATCCGTTCGGTAAATTTTTTGTTCTCAGGCACAATTTGCAAAAATTTATTCCCAGAATAAGTTTTGGAACAAAATTAAAAAACAAAAAAACGTAACTTCTTGATTCCGAGAATAATTTTTCCATTTCTGATTCTTCTTGATTTTCTTCTTCCTTCTTGGTTTGTTCTTTTTCTTCTTCCTAGCTTGCCGCCGGCCACCGGCCATAAACCAAGGCCGACAAGGTCTCGTCCAGCCATGACAAGGCCGACCTCGCCAGATCTGGGCGAGGTCAAGCCTCGCCAAGCCAAGGCGAGGCCGACCTCGCCGTCGCGACCCAGGCAAGGGAGATGGGTCACGGCGGCGAGGGTCCAACCCTCGACGGCCCTGGCCATGGGCCAAGAAGCGGAAGAAGAAGAAAAAATAAAAAATAAAAAAAGAAATATTAAAAAATTGAAAATATTATTAATAAAAAGAAATTTTTGGCAGTTACCAAATGCATTTCTATTCTTTTTCTATTTCAAGAATAGAAATTTTGGTTAGTTACCAAAAGCTTTCAAATGCTTAGAAATTGTTCCTAGACATGAAATAAAAAAGAATCATTTCTGAGCAGAATCAGTTCTCGGCACAGAGTAGTTGTCAAACGCATCCTTACATGTCCAGGCCTAGCACGCAGGATAGAAATTTTCCTCTCTTGGTTTAAAAAAGGGAAACAAAATGCTTTTTCCAAAATAAAAAAGAAAAAAGGAAAGGAATGATTAGATTTTTTTTTTGTGTCCCCATTGTATCTTATTATGCCAAACTGGTATGAACCTCTGTAAAACGGATTTGTGTGAGTCCTCTCTTTTATTGCTTTAGCCAATGTTCACATCATCTCTGACTAATATATTTTTGTATTCGTTGTACCAAAAATTGAAATGGAACGAATCTCTTTGACATCGTCCCGAGCCTGCCGAATGTACCGGTCGCAATCTGTGGATGCCAATGCTCCGGTTGCACGCCCCATGGCCTTAGATGTCGCGAGCGCTGGCATAGTAATTGCCCCCGTGGGTCAATGTACCGCTGTGTAAGTCATCCATAGCCTCATCTATATAACTTCGACAGTTAGCAAAGACCGGATCGAACGTATGTCCACCGCATTTCTATGCACGAGCGACATATCGCAGCGCTACATGCACAAAGTAGCCCTACGAGGGTGATTTTGCCAACATAATGTAAGGTACTCGTGATGTTGCTCTCTCAGCTTCACTCTTTTTCCTCTGCTTTTTCCTGGATTGAAGATCGAAGAGGTCGTCTACGTTTATAAAGGAGGTTCTTCTCTTAGTTTTCTCCACCAACTGTTGCTTAGGAGTTCAGGTGAAAATAGGGGCCTATTCCTGTTATCATGGCTTTCAATAACTAGGCAAATGCATCCTAGTGCAAGATGGCATCATCTCTTACCACTATGTGTAATCCTAGCAATGAAGTAAATAATCTCTTTTCAAAAGTGTGAGACACAAATTCTTTGATGCCCTCCATCACCACGGGGTCTTGTTAATCCTTGTAATAAGGAGAATCACGTTCTAAATTTGTCACAAGAAACCAATCAACATACTCGTAAGCCAGCAAGAGAAACCGTTAAACCGAGAAACATACCATACGAATAACATAATAAACCGAACCATACCGATTCAGGTCAGTTCGGTTTTCGGGTTCTTTCAACACTCGATGTAATACTCTTCATTTCCTCCAAATCGTCATAAAACTCTGTTTCTCAATCTCATGTATGTATGGGACTAGCAAGATAAGGATAAAATGGAAAAATCAGAAGAGAGAGGAAGAACCTCATCTATGCAACAATACCAATGGCAAAGACATCCTACGATCATGCCATTTTCATTCCTGAAAAGAGGGAAGAAAAAAAAAGATTGCCCAATACCACAATCATATAGTGCAATTCAAACCACAAATTCCTAAATCCTCAATCAAGTGCTTCTGCTCTCAGCTCCTCGATCTCAGATGTAGCTGTAAAGAAGAAACGAATCTGCAAATGCAGAGAGAATGCCATCAGCTAAACTCAGAGATCTTGAGCCTCTCTGTCCAAACATAGTGTCATCGATTAGCCCCTTTCTCTGTGCCCAGCATTCCTTCGAGTGTCTGACCTTAATTCTGGAGCATCGCTCCGATCAGTTTCAGAAATGGATCTCCGAGGCTCTGTGTCCGCAGCTCCAGTATGACTCCTCCGACGCCTTCGATCCTGAACTTGCCAACAAATCACCCTTAAGCAAAGGCTATATAACTTAAATGAGAGAGATGACTAGTGGAAAATAGCTTGTTTTACAATTACACATAAACCACTATCGCACGTTTTCAAGAATGATCTATCATTCGGATTATCTTTTTTCCCCGGCAGAGCAACTCAGTTCTGCAACGAGTCACGCAGACCAAAGTTTTGATAAAGATTTAAGGTAAGTCCTCCAAAGACACTCACCCTTTCATGTTTAACATACTCCAGGACTCTAAAAACTAAACTGTCTTACCAAATTTCAAGGAAACCATCTCAACTAAGTGATATGGATGCTTTGGCCCAAAAAATAAGCAGAGTGTTATATGACCAATTTCAGAGCACTCAATGGTGTCATCCAATATGGAGTCATACTCACTAAAAACTCTCCATCGTTTTTTTTTTTTTAACATCCTATTTTCAAGAAATCAACACTCAGAGTCATTCATACTCGCTAAAAACTCACTGGCGTTTTTATTTTACATCCTATACTCAAGAAATCAAGACTCGAATGAGACTTCAGAAGTTAAGTGTCCAACCTCTCTGGGTATTGGGTACTCCTCTGACTCCAGCATCCGGACAACTTGACTCATTTTTGGCCTTTTCTCAGCATCAGGATCGACGCATCTCAGAGCAGTTAGAAGGGCTCGTTTAAGGGCGCTTGTTGATGGCTTTGTCTCAATGTTTGGGTCCACCACCTCTTCAGAACGCCTGCTTCCGACCATCATCTTGAGCCAGTCAACCAAATTCACCTGAAGAAGACCAAAAAAGATCCAACTCAGAAAATAGTGACATCTATTCAACCTAATACAAGGTGCTACTACAGAGAGAACTCGCAGATAGATCGGTCTGATCATATAAATAGGACTTGTCATTCTAGTTCAGGGAAACTATACATAATGTGCTTTCAAGACTCCTCGTTTGAATTGAGAACAGATGATTTTTGCATACCTCAGGTGCAGGTCGCCCATAATCTACCGGATCTCGTCCAGTAATTGCTTCCAGAAGGACCACTCCAAAGCTGTAAACATCACTTTTCTCGTTCAATAGCCCAGAGTTGGCATATTCTGGTGCTACATACCTGGAAATGTTTCAAAGTGGACAGAGAAATAAGCATGAATCGTCCACCAGGAAATTGACAGGGATTTGGTCGTCGAAATCGCATAAGGAAAAAACAACTAACCCAAAAGTTCCCATGACTCTAGTTGTGATGTGACTCTTTCCAGCACCAAGCAGTTTTGCCAGGCCAAAATCAGATATCTTTGCATTAAAATCATCATCAATCAGTATGTTGCTGGACTTGATGTCCCGATGAACTACCTTTGGTTCAATCGCCTCATGTAAGTAAGCCAATCTGCAACATTTAACTACGATTCAGAACTAGAACAAAGAAAAACCTGATAAAATGCAAATCTGTCATGAGTTTGAGATGCTAATGACTTACGCCTTGGCAGTGCCCAGGAGAATCTTCATGCGGGCTTCCCAGGTAAGATAACCATGGTGACGCATGGCTCCATGAAGCCATTGCTCTAGGTTTCCATTGTTGACATACTCATACACCAACAACCTACAGTTCATAACAAAAAAAAATAAACAAATGAGCGAACACAAATAACCCATTCATTCTGATTCTCCTGCTCCATCTTGTATAAATTAACAGAATCTTAATCGTTGCCAAAATCAGGCCCTAGCGCAAGACAAATAGTATAAATTACAAATTCTTTATATTAATGCATGAGCCAGCATGCATAAGAAAAATCATACCCTGCAACTAGGGTCATCAACAACAACGGAGCCTTTACCAACGATGAGAAACGATGCGCATTTGCCCAATATGCTCTAGTTTGAGTTGTCGTCAACAACAACAGAGCCTTTACCACCCACTAACTAGGGTTGGCTATGTAGATCCACTCGTGTCATTGAACTATCAAGTTCTTAAATTTTGAGACCTTTTGAAAATGCTCCGAAGTCAATATTACTAAGACAGGTCCAGAAATCTATGTGCAATACCTGTGAGTTCCTTCAATGCAGTACCCAAGGAGTCGAACCAAGTTTTTGTGCCGCACGTGACCAATGGCCTCAACTTCTACTCTGAACTCTTTCTCTGCTTGCCCCCTACAAAAATCATCGTATTAGAAAAGCACGACATCATTCACTTAATACCAATAAAAGACACAAGCTAACATCCAACATACAGATTGTTGAGGAGCTTCTTGACCGCCACAGGTGTCCCATTAACCAGACAACCACTATAAACAACTCCATATCCACCTTCTCCAATGACATTTTCCTTGGAAAACCGACCAGTAGCTACTTCCAGTTCTCTTAAAGTAAACCAATGGCCCCAACCGAGGTGGGAGAACTCCGGCAGACCAGAGAGAGGTGAAGGTGCAGTTATTGGATGTGAGGAAGGCTGGCAAGCAGTAACTTTCCCATGGACTCCCTCCAACTGAGATTTGATACCATCCTTCTCAATGTTAGTAAAAGAGCCTGATTGACTGCTGGTATCTCCATTCTTTGAAAGGGCCAATGCCTTCTCGGAGTCCTTATCGCTGTACTTATCATTGAGCGCGTGAATAATGCCTTCATGGGAAATAAAACTATTTGCTGAAGCTTCATCAATGATAATCTCTCTTATCTCCTTGGAGTCCGTAGGAATTTGGGTAAGAGGAAGAAGGTTTTTGGTCCTTCTGGATTTTTTGCGAAGGCTAAGGCACAGCGACAACACCATGATTATTAAGACGAAGACTCCAAAAAGGATTGCTACCAATTCCCACACCTTGAGACCAAAAACAGATGTTGTCGACAGTTCCTCGTTAAGATTCGTGGGCATAACTCTCAAGTGCCTGTTAGATAGTGAGATAGAATACAAAATTAATTACTGGAAGTCCACATAAAGATCTTGATTAGCACAAGATTATATAGTCTATGATCTCACATACATATTAACTTCTTGCTAGACTTTGCGTATTCCCAGAAACTACAGCAGGACGCAGATATGAAAATAAATGATTCTCAAGCCTTTGCTAACTCTATATCGATGAAAAATTTACATGGGGAGTGGTCTTGAAATTACCTCCTCGCAGACCCTACTAATTCTCATACTGCCGACGCCGACACCGACACCGACGGATTGGTATAAAGTAGAAACCAGAGAGAGAGAGAGAGAGAGAGAGAGAGGAGATTGGATGGGAAAATCAGAGGGGACATGTTGACAATAACCAAACAAAAGAGCTGGCATTCGCAAATACGGGACACATAAAACTTGAAATTTGTGTATTTAGCAAACGCAATAGCAAATTGACCAGCAGATAATCACTAAATGAGACACCAGATACATAATAAACAGGATTGCTTATGAATGTCAACCTTCTCGAACGAGTACCTGCTCCTGAAACTGCTTCCCAATGCCTTCTCAACACAGCCCACCGCCAATGACGAATCAAATTCAAACCCTAACCAACTTGGAAAGATGAACAAAGCTACTCGGGCAAGTTTCAAGACGACCCCAATGTCAATGAAACAAGGACTCTCTTCAGATTCCTCTCTGGGTTTCCTCTACTGGCCAAAAGGGTGTCCGAGTCTCAGCTCAAAACCCATGCTTTTTAACGAATCCTCTCAGACCCTCCTCTCCTCGCTTTCTTTGTAAGACCCAGAAACGAAAAATAGAGAAAAGGGTCAAGAGCACCAACCCGTTCTTGCCTGTGCAGGCCTATTAAAGGGGAAGGAAACAAAACGAGCCAAAAAGGCACAGGATTTTGGGAAATGGATGCTGGAACGAAAGCAAATTCTTGGGGGGGGTTGTCTCAGGGGGAAGAGAGAGTGGAGTTGTCAGTGGTAGGTGATTGAGAAGGAAAAATGCCTCGCACTGGCCACATTCATATGACCCCCCGCAACGTCTTTCAAAGCCAAGGGGCATGTCAAAATGGAAACTTTCTCCGCTGTTTCTCGCGCACAATTTCTCCTTCTGTTTGGGCCCCTTTCCTTTTCCCTCTTTTAATCTTAATTTTTGGTATTGGAGGTGACAGATCATCAGGCACTTGATTAGATTAGTTGCAAAAAAAAAGGAAACTATTTGCCTGCTGGGCGTGGGGCCCTGTCCTTTGAATCGTGATTCTTATTATAGGAAACAAAATCCAATTTTTAATTTCTCCAAATCTAATCTCTCTACTCATATAGAATATGACTCGGAGACGGAGAGAGAGAGCACAGAAACAGGACAGTGGTGTTTGGTTACGACTCCAAGGGACAGACAATCAGTGTGCTTGCAGAAATGTCAAAGGGTGAATTGTTGGAAAGGATGAGAGGTCTAATTTGCAGATGGGACCTCAAATGACCTTTTCCAAGTCTCACACAAGTTCATTATCAGCATAAAAAAGAAAACATCCTCTGCCCCGTGGCAACAGGTAGGGATTCTTTCTATTTGTGCTCTCGATACCCGCAAGCAATCCTCGCATGTTCATGGTTTTGAGAATACGTCTAGCCAAAACCTACTTAAGAAGAAAATACTTTTTTATGGGTAATTAGAGAAAGAAAGAGTGAGGCAATAAAGTGCCTCGATTTACTTTTTCGGGAAGGAAATAATGGCGAGTCGTAAAGGAAACACTGATCTTTCGATAGATATCAAAACCGTAAATCCAATATTAATATTCTGATTAGATGGTGAAGTATTTAAATATTAGATAAGCGAAAAAGGATGTAATTCTAAATCCATAAAAATAATTCTATATGAAAAAAAATGAATATATATATATACGTATATATATTTATGACCAATTGAGGAATGCATGACTCAGGAGGTAAGTGAAACTGTGCTTTCGGTGGTCAATGGTCTTTATTAAACTCTCTCTCTAAATTCAGAAGCCACGTCGACAGTTAATTTATTTCGTTTGTTTATTTATTATTTCTTTATTTATTGCACGTTTCAGTGTTCTCTTGCTTCAAAGCAAGGTCCCTTGTTGTTGATGATGGTGAAATTACTAGTACTTTTTTTTGTTCTTTGACAGTGATATTACTGTTACTTTGAAGTTACGAAAATATAGAAAAGAAGGCACGATCAAACATGCATTGCATTGGTCTTGAATGTGCATTCCATTTCATTCGGGTTACATGCTCAATTGCTCATTTTCAACAATAAAAATGGTAGAAATTTCTCATCGAGGATTAAATTAATGTCGAAAGGTAATTTGGCTCGGCTATAAATACCAGAAAGTTGATTATCTTTTCTATTAATGCGACGGGTGTCGGCGTAAGAAGAGGATAATATGCAACTTTTATACCATTAAATCGAACCATCTCATTTATCATCCCAAGATAAAAATAAATGTAATTAACAGTTGGTCATGCTTGAAACTTGAATTTTTGATCTATTTGGATCGATCAAGTTCATGAATTGCATATCGATAATCGATCCTTGTTCAAGACTCTTCATAATTAACTTTCTAAATATGTTCAAATATATATATATATCCGCGTTGAGCTAGGTGCATGTTATATTTTTGCATAGCCAAGCATATTGCCTCTCTCTATTTTGCCCTAGAAATTATTGGTTAATTACATATATACGTGTGTGCAAAATAATAGGTTGAAAAAGTCAAGTGAAAGAATGCAACGCACCTGGCTATTTTAACATGTTTCCCGGTTTTTCCTTAAGTTTCTTCTCATTTTTTTATTTTTGCCGACACTAATTTTTTTTTTGCTCTTTTTTTTTGGGCCCCCGCAAAGTGACCAGCTAAAATATTGGACTTTCTACTAATTCGAGACAAATTCCCGCTTTGACCGTCAAAAAATATATGATTAAAAATATAAATAAAATATAAATGCATGCTTTGATCTGTTTAATTAAGAAGCATTTGAGAGGCCCCATAAGAAAAGGTAAACAGTAGCGGACAGATGGCTCTTTGTTTTGAAATAACTAAGCTTAACAAACGCGCTTTTCGAAAAGTTAAAGCGGGATTTTATCATGATGGCCTTTCGATAAATGGACTAATCACATTGAATCCGACCAGGTTTCAGAAAGTTTTTGAGATGTGAGGCTTTTTTTACCTATCTTAGCATATTGGTCTTTGAATCTCTGTGCTCTCGTGAGCGACGGTAATCTAACATAAGGAAGAGAATGGAACGGAACCTGTGTAAACTTTTCGAATGATTAGTACGTCTATTGCCGATGTAGAAAAATCCTTATGCACTCGTTATTGAGCTAGTAACGTTTGTGTTTGGAGTCAATTTTATAATTGAACTCTTTCATCTGTCAACGATCCAACGGTGCACGCGTAATTGAGTAAACACCAATTACGAAATGGTAATTATCTAGTCTTCCCACAAAAAGTATCCGGAGAATTACAATAACATAAAAAATCATTCTTGTTGTAACTATAGAAATGAGGTTTAGGAAAGTAGTTTTTTTTTGGTCGATGAGGAAAATAGTTAAACATGATAGTTTTGTCTACCCAAAAAAAGAATGTCGTTTTTGGAAGAGTTACCTAAAACGAAATAGTCGAATAAAACTAAAATTAAAATAAAGATAAATAACATTGTTTTAAATCTTCGATTATTTTGCGGGAAATGAATTATTTGGAAAGTATTTTCCTAATTAGAAATGTTTTCACTATCGACAACGATTTATGTTTAAACATTTTTATGAACAATGAAAATATTTTTTGTTCATTTTAGGAAATATTTTCCAAATCATTCATTTTTCGCGACACAAATGCATCCTAAATTGGATTTTGGTTTCCTTTTCACGATTTTTTTTAGCATCCGCATACACCAGGCTATACAATCCATCTCGCTTTACTACTTAACATACACACCACCTTATGGAACATTCATAAAGCTCAACCTAGGTCTCAATTTTCCTAAAAGTAATGGCAGGAAATGGCTCCAAACAACAGCATTGAATGGGCAATTCAGCTCAAATCAATCGAGTGAAAAAAGGGAAAAAAAAATTGCACTAAAAAGCGTCTGCTGGAAGTACTTCTCCTTCTTCTCCACTTCGACACGCCTGAGCTCACCGCAGTCATCTTCATCAAGGTTCACGTACAGATCACTCCATCGTTGCCAAGTTAGGGTTTCGGCGGCTATGCATGCGTACAAAAGTAGTTCGCGCTCGACATTATTCAATGTATGTATCTTGCGATTACAGTGACCATCCACCAGCACATTGGACGAATGCGTACACCTTGCTGTCAGGGTTTTTAATGAAGCCTTTATTATAATTATTATTGTTAACCCAATGATGAAAGCGACATTCGCTTTTCATAATCCTCCCCTCCCCCTCGTTTTTCATCGAGTCTTATTCCACTTTTGTCACCTTAAGTTCATAATAAATGCATTTGATTAGCTGCGTGCATGGAAAGCAAAGAATACCCCAGAGATGATGTGGCAGATCTTTGCTTCTTTGATTAAGAAATCTTTAAGCACAACGTGAAGCACATTGGTGCGAGATCCTCATGGAATGGGGACACGCCGTATTACTAATGAACTCTTGCGATACGCAAGCACCCAAAAAAGAAATTAGTGATCGAAAGCACGGGATTCGGATCACTTTGAAATTGGGGAATTCTTCGGCAATCATATGTTCGGGGATTAGGTCATGTATGTGTTGGATGAACCCTAGAGACGTTTTTACATTGCCAGAGCAATTTTCTCGAACGTCCCTCGAAGAAGTGCCGTGTCTCTCGACCTCCCTCGTTGCCTTCGACGATGAATTTCTACATGCCCATGTCGGATCTATAATTCCACAACCCATCTTTACTTTTCCCCATGAATTTGAGAAATCGGTATTAAATCTAGAGATTAAGGTTCCATTTATTTCGCGGAAAAAAGAACAATTTGAAAAACGTTTTCCTAAAAATGATGATTTATATCGTTTAAAATAATTAGTTAATGAAATTTTTTTCATTACCGACAATAATTTATATATAAATATCTTTATAGAAAATGAAAATATTTTTCGTTTATTTATTTTTATAAGTGATACAAATGATTATTTTAAAAAAATATTTTTCAAATCGTTCGTTTATCGAAAAACAAATGGAGCTTAAGGAAAAAAAGTTGAATAACCCCTAAATGCTAGTATCAATTACTAGGTCTAGCAAAATAATCTCTAGGCTGCTTCTGCCTATGTAATTTGCATCTGACCGGAGGCATGCTTCCAAGAAAGACAGGATCCTATATATATAATTTTTATATATATAAAAGAAATTTGAATAAAAGAAATTGTTATATATTTAAATCAACATAAATGGATACATGCTTCCAAGTTCCAAGAAGGACAAGAGTCAACCTAAAGAGGACCAACCAAAGCACATCATGGTATATGAAACCAAACTTGAAGAAATCAATAATAAAATACTTAACCACCTGAGTGGTTCCTCCACACCTGCCTGCCTCGGCTCTCCTCCGAGGGGGACCCTGAATAAGACCCTTTTTTCTTCTAGGGCAAAACGTGCAAATCAGACCCCAGCTCCCCAAATTGAAAATCGAAGTAATGATTAAGTAATTTAAAGTGCCTTCTAGATTACTGATAATCGAGAGAAAATCTTTTCCTTGTCTCCTTATCGAGTCCAAACAAAGCTGCAGCTTGTGATTCGTGGGATTACGCGGTGCAAGAAGAATAATGCAAAGGGCTCTAATGACAAAAAATTGGACCCACCAATATAAAATTGTCGATAGAAATTGATCATCTGAAGATGTAAAATAAGAATTTTTGCAGTATGGTACAAACAAGAATCTGTGATGTTGGAAGTTAGGTCAAGGGAAGCCTCCGGGGAAGGAGCCACCGGTCTGTTCCTCCTCCGGCTACCGGTTCAGAAGTCGAGAATGTTCACCACCCATGCGCAACAATGAGTGAATGAAATGTCTACACGTATAATGAGTATATTTTGTGCTTCATCTCGATTCTCGTAAGGATCTTGGGATTACTGAGATGTAAAATTTATAAAGGGTATTCCCTCCTCCCTGGGAAGACAAAGATTCGGGTGGAATTGGAGGTGTAGGGCATCCTAATATTGGGACGTTAAAATAATTAACACATCTGTGGAGCTCGCCCAACAAAATCGAGACAGACTACGGAGACCCCTACAAGAGAATAGGACCTAAGCAAGTCCTTAAAATACTTCATCTCGATCCTCATCCAGACCTCGGCGGAATCACCGAGATGAAAAACTTTCAAAGGGTATTCCCTCTTCTCCGGAAAGACAAATATGGAGGTGGAATTAGGAGTGTACGGCATGCGGGCACCGACACATTAAAATAATAAACGTATCCGTGGAGCCCGCCCGACAAAATCAGGATATCCAAAAAAGATACGACCCACCAATATAAAATGTCAAGACAGATTGATCATATAAAGATGTAAAGAAAATAAAAACTTTGCAGTATGGTACGAACAAGAATCTGTGATGTTGTAAATTAGATCAAGGGAAGCCTCCGGGGAAGGAGCCACCGGTCTGCTCCTCCTCCTCCGGCGGGCGGTTGAGACGTCAAGAATGTTCACCGCCCGTGTGTGCTGCAGCAATTAGCGATTGGAAAATGTCTACACGTATAATGACTTTATAATATGATTTGTTTAATTATGTGACATAGTGGTTGAGGCAGCACTATGTTTTGCGGTAGTTAGCCGGTAATATCAAGCCGGCTAATTAGAATGATATTATGTGATAGATACATAATGATTAGCCACATTTCAAATCACATATATTTTTTCTTGGACTGTCTCCTTCAGAGAGAAAAAGAAAGAAGAAAAAAGAAGAAAGAGAGCTAATCATTTGGGCACATCAAACTTAATTGTCTCCACCTAATCCTCTTGGTGCTATTAACAAAGTGAGATTAGAGGCCAGATCCATTGATTTGCATACATCTCATGTATCTCTACTGTCAGGACCACGTAACCTACGAGTGTGAAAGCTCCTGGATGTCCAAAGGAGAAAATTATTTACATTGAAGAGAAACAAAACAAAAGAGCTAACGAAATTGAAAGGTAGTAGTAACGTAGTAAGTGTTGTGAAAACAAGCAATCGCATGCAATACTAAAAAGGATAAGAAAATAAATCGGATGTCGGATTTACGTAGTTCAGTCAATATAGTGTATTCCAAGAAGAGAACACCACAAGATTTCACCGTAGATCGAGCTATACAACAAAGGTCACGACCAAATTCAAGAACTCTCATTTTTTCTGGTTCTCAATTACACTTGATCCTACCACAATTTATCGTGAAACAATCACTTGATCTCCCATAGCATATCTTTTCCACGAGATTTAATCGGCTCCAACACTGTCGGATTGATTGAAGATTCGTGATATCACGAGCAAATGGTAACACCGCTTACAACACATATAATGTTCACTAGGCAATTTAGACCAAGCCCCTGTATAAGAAAACTCATATGACAGAACCTGAAATCCATTCCTTTTTGGGCGACTCCTATGACAAAGTGTACAAATTGTACTTTCCACTTTCATGCCAAGACTTTGGCTCCAAAATTAGGAAACCAATTTCCATGTTTTCCACCATTGTTCGAATTTGGAGGTCATTTGAGTCGGGACATCTTGACTTGCATCCGGGTCTAGTCGGGTTTGATTCACGGATTCAAATTCGAGATATAATCTCAATATTACTACGCATGCACGAGTCACAACATCAGCAGACCATAAACACAAAATGCAAAATGATCTTTTTTTAATAAGTGAATCTGCAAAAGCATGCGTTGGAACGTGGCCAATCGTCGAATTAACGATAACATTTTTTGGCCAACCGGAGACGACTTTCTAAAAAGAAGAATTGTTTAAGTTTAAACCAGTATGAAGTCCGCATTTAATTGGGGAAGCCTTAAACAATGGGCTCATCTTGTGATTTGTTTGGGCCTTTCGAAAGTAGACGGCCCAACGGCGAAAGCAGGTCTGCCAGTTGCGACTGCGACAACTTGATGTTATGTTCGAACATACGTTGTGAATTTATTCAAATAAAGTGCGCTTGGCCTAGTGATAAAAGGGTCGCCTATTTTGCATGAGGTCGTGAGTTCGATTCATGTCATGAATGTACCTCTAAACGACTCGTGTTGCATTACCTAACTACGACATATCTCATGTGGAAATACTACTGGACTATAGGCATTTTAGTGGAGCTACGCGATGAGCTCACCAACCTTAAAACTACGGTCACGAGTGATGCGGGATAGCTATGGTTCAATTTGAAATAGTGTATGTGACCCTTATGATGATACTTAGAGGGGGTCACTAGTACTGGACTCCCCTCCCTACTCCTTTTATGATAATAAAAAAATAAGCATGTGAGAGATTGCCTTTATCTCTAGCCAACTCCTAGGTTGGCAGAATTGGTCAGGGCGTCAAGTGATTTTCAATTTTTTTCCAAGTGATTTTCAGTTTAAAAATAAAATATTACTTGTTCAAATTCTATCAATTGTGTGTAAACTATTATGGGTCATGGCCATAAGAAAGTAATCAATGGTTAGGTAACATTATGTCATAAGTTAACGTGGCATATACTTTTGTATTGGCAACCAATAAAAAATGAACATGTGTCATGACGTGGCAAGTAAATAAAAAAAAAGTCAACTCCTTTTTCTCATCTTCCTCCTCCATGCAGTCTCTTCCTATCAATTAAGTCATGTGCTACAAAAATTTGTTTGGATGGAAAATTTACGGTGGGAAATTTTGTTCCTCGAGTAAAAGTTTGTAATTTATTTTAGCTGTTTGAAAAGTCAAAGTTTTTTTGTCCTACAAGTAAAAGTTGAGTTTTTTTCGGGGGATTTGAAACGTATATTTCTCCCATCTTGATTTACCGTAGTTCAGGAAAATTACTAAAAAAGTCTTAAACTTATTGCATTGGCACCGATTCAGTGCTAAACCTTTTGATTTGACCAATTCAGTATATCCAACCAATTTAAGCCGGAAATCACTGACATGGACTCTGGGCGTCCTACGTGATACGATCGGCGTTGACGTGGATAAATTTTAATAATTTTTTGAAATTTTTAATATTTTTTCTTTTTTTCCTTTCTTTTTTTTTTTGACTTCTTCTTCATTAGGCCTGTGGTTGGTCTCTGGCCGTGACTGGCGATCGACCATAGGTGAGGGTCGACGAGGGCGCCGCAACCTGGGTGAGGGTTGCCTTTGCCGGCCCTCGTCTGTGGCTGGTCGCTGGTCATTGTTGGAGACTAGTCACAAGCCCAAGGAAGAAGAAGCTAGAAAAAAAATAAGAAAGGAAATAAAGGAAATAAATTTAAAAATTATTAAAATTATTAAAATTTGTTCATGTCAGCGCCGGTCATTCCATGTATGACGCCCAGCGTCTACGTCAGCAATTTCCAACATAAATTAGCCGAATGGACTGAATTGATATCAATATAAAAAGGTTTAGGACTAAATTGATCCAATTAAAAGATATAGAACTGAATTGGTATCAATGCAATAGGATTAGGACTTTTTTGGTATTTTTCTCCATAGTTTCTTTTTGTTTTGGATGCATATAGAAATTTGTCACTATTTGCACAGTTCAGCACTGCCCAACGGAGGAAGCTTCATGTTTCTCCCCACTTTTTTTACCTTTATACATTTCAATAGACATTGTTAGGCATGACTCCTAAGAATAAAATTCTCTATTGTGATTTTATGGTCCTTGATTACTAAAAAAAAGGAGGCCTTTATTTATTTACTTACACAATTTGTATATGCGGTCCGAAAAGTTGTCACTATCCTACTATACATTTTCCAAACTTATATAGGGAAAAAAGAGAGGAAAAGGAAAAGAAACATTATCTGCAATTTGGACGCAGAAGTTGTACAAGTCAAGAATGCCCTTATTGGGAAAGTGATCTGTACAGTGACTTCTCTTATCTGTGCGTGGAAGTGGAGTCAGACAGCCAAGCACGTGTGAGGTGGATTTCGGGCCAAGAAGAAAGTCCGTGGATCGTGAGTTCAGTGGTTGAAGATTGCCGAAAATTGATGGCCCAACTAAAAAGGGTATCCTTAGCCCATTGTTCCAAAAATTCCAATCAGGCCGCGGTTTGGGTGGCGAAGGCCCGGCATACTAATTCTTTAACTCCAAACTGGATTTCTAAACCTCCCCGTATCTTGTGGTCTCTCTTATGTTATGATTGTGGAAACTCATGTGAGTCAGTTTCAGGTGTCTTATGAAAGCTAAGCATATTGTCGACCAAAAAAAAAAAGAATGCCCTTATAGATTGGAAATGTCATATGTCTAAGGTACGAAGGCAATCGAGAGTTTAACTTTCCAGGGTTTTCATATAAAATTTTGTATGAAACTGCATAAATTACAGTATTTATATGCTAAAAATTAAACCAAACATCACGCATCATAAAGCGCTAGGCCCGTCGCCGGTCCTCTCAATCCATCATTCCTTGATTGTATATATGTATAGGCATTAACATCTTTTTTTGTTGATTGATTATCCCCCCCATTTAACAGAAATAAATCATACAAAAAATTTGGACTATGACCGAGTCTGGAGATTAATTTAGGAATTGAATCGGCAAAATTACCACGCCGTTTGAATTTTGATCTGCAAAGGAACATTCTCCT
Source organism: Syzygium malaccense (assembly GCA_031216405.1). Taxonomy (NCBI): domain Eukaryota; kingdom Viridiplantae; phylum Streptophyta; class Magnoliopsida; order Myrtales; family Myrtaceae; genus Syzygium; species Syzygium malaccense. Next base: position 34,945,507 of record CM062260.1, read on the forward strand.
CCGTCCAGCCTCATGAATTAACGTATGAAAAGACATTAGGATAGACATCTCAAAAAGGCAATCGAAACAGTAGAACAAAAACAAAAGAAATGGGCTTTGTTTTGGATCCTGGTGATGATCATGAAGATGACAGTGACCGGAGGAGGATCTTGAATATTTGACAACTACAGATTGTTTGCACCTAGAACGTCGCTATACAAACAGCACGTGAACTAGCGAGATCCACATAAATGGGGCGATTTTGTTAACCCACGATTTGCATTATTCGACTCTATCAACACGGTGGTGGTCAGTTCGGTACCGCTCAATCCTTCAAGAATACAGCTAAAGCAGCATTATCGTATGCACAGCATTACGTCCATTGATAGCCAAAGAGCAAGGTGTGTGATAGGGTCTATACAGATTAAATGCATCTCAATGTCAGAGGGTCCCAGTATGAAGCAACTCAAGAACACGTGATTCTCGTTAAACGGTCTTATGGCAATTGGTCTTAGCGTTTTTAGTTAATTTTCGCTTATGGTATCAGATTCATCTTTACGATCCGGTGAAAGAGAAGCCATTTACGTTCAATCTTCAAATTTTGTAAATCTATGATTGCATTGCATTTTCCAAGTTCTTTGACTGGTGATCGTTGAGGCTTAGGTCGGCTTTGCGCCACTCAATCCGTCAAGAGGACAGCTAAAACATCATTGTCATATACATCGGCATAATTATTTATTGATAGCTAAAGACCAATATGTGTAAAAGGGACAGCATAGATTAAATGCATTTGAATGGTGAGATGGTCCCAGCATGAGGCAACTCAAGAACATGTGGCGTGATTCTTGTTGAGGGTCTTATGGCAATTCATCTGAGAAGGTGCTTTGAGCTAATTCTCGCTTATGGTACTAGATCCGCTTTTATGGTCCGGTGAAAAACAAGCCATTCGCGTCCGGTCCGGTCTGGTCTCGCAACTCTGCAATGTGTCTCAACTTAGACTCAGTAGGATTTTTGCCGTTCCTGTCGGTGCAATTTGCAAAGCATGTGGTACGGTCAGCATAGGTTAATGTTTGTTTGTTTGTTTGGTCTTTCTCTTTATCTTGCTCTTTTGGGTAACCCAACCTCTTAATCCATCGACTCCCACCACCAAACATCCACTGATTTTCGGCCCAACCCACCTTGCCTGTGACCATCTCAGGAGTCTTCACCTCACACTCCGGCTCAAGGATCCCCCCTCCCCACAAAAACAAACGCTCTTCCCTTCCTGCTCACTTCGGATTGGATCTCTTCACTGCTAATACAAATCTGGCGGTCAATCTTGGCGAGTAACGAAAGGATCGACTTTGGTTGAGGTAATGCGTCTGTTCATGCATGTCTGGACGTGGGTCGATCTTGTACTGCTGGGTTTTTAGCTGCCTTGCGTTGCAGATCTAATTAGTGTTAATTCTGTCTCTGTCTCGTTAGGTGAACGTGGTTTTTCTTTGGCTTTGAGGTTGGATTTGATTTAGTTAGAATGTGGGTTTGTCGGTGTCGTTGTTTGGGTATGTCGCATGATTCCCCATTTTCTGCTCTTCGTTGTTGTGTACTACGTTCAATGGTGCTTGTTCCGGATCAGACTTTGCGAATTCCCCATTTGGTGGAAGTGGTTTGTTTTTGTGCTTTGAATGCCCATTTCTAGTCCATCTTGCTTTGGCAGAAATATCGTTTCTTGTTTTGAGTTAAATGTCGTGGCAATATGATTTTGAATTTTCATGCCATTTCTTTGGCAGTTCAGAGATTTTGCGAACATCAAGAATAGCTCCATTTCACCGAAGTTCAGACTTCATTTGGGTTTTCCACTTCCCAGTGCTTGGGGAGATCAATTTCCATTTGGGTTTTTCTATCTGCTGCTGGAATATCATTTTACTTCTCTCTGGGGTCATGATTGGTTTACGGGCATGACAATCATTTTCCAGAAGATGTTGTAGAAGCTGGTTTAGCTGGGGTGAAAGATAAGAATGGGCAAGATGATCAACAAACCGCTGGTCCTGACATACCTTTACCTATTTATCTACATTTTACTTTCATCTGCAGTTATACTTTACAACAAGGTAATGCACGTTCACTGCTTAAATTCCTTGCATTTGTATCGCATTGCAACTAGTCATGCCCATTTTCGAAAGTCCAGACCGGATCACTTTGGTAATGTGTGTCTATTTTTTCAATAAGCTGTCTTTGGAGGCCGCTATGTGGATCTCATTTATCTTGCCATTTGCCTTGAGGCTGTCTTATGATCTAAGTCAAATCTTTGCCTGCCACTCTTTATGATCTCATGGAACAATGCATCTCTGTGAAATGTTGCCAGGTCCAACCATCAGCAGCCTGAATCGGCTGTTCTTTGTCATTGATTAAACTTGTACCTCTATTGGGATGTAAGAGTTGTGTAGATTGACAAAACTTATGTGGTGATTCTAACTTTGAAAATTTTTGCAGTGGGTACTTTCTCCCAAGTACTTCAATTTCCCATTTCCAATTACACTGACCATGATTCATATGGGATTTTCTGGAGCAGTAGCCTTTCTTCTTATTCGTGTTTTCAAGGTACGCATTCTTCATGGACGCTTGGACCTTTACTTCCACCCATATCTTCGGAATCTTTGATATAACATGCATCTTTCTCGTGTTTACTTCCTCGTCTGTCTATGCTAATGCGCATCTAAACAATCTTAATTTGCAGGTTGTAGCTCCGGTTAAGATGACCTTTGAAATGTAAGCGGTTCATATGATCATATATTTTTGTCTCTGGAGTTGCAGTGGTGTAGATCATTGCACTTTCTTAACTCCTGTATCCCGATGACACCACTTCTATTTGTGCAGATATGCAACGTGTGTCATACCAATAAGTGCATTCTTTGCTTCTAGCCTCTGGTGAGCACTCATGCAATATTTTGAGGGCAGTAATATTGAATCCCATTGTGGATAACTTGATCCTATCATGTAAATATATCTACTTGGCTCATCAGTTATGTGTAGATCTGTTTATTTCATAGGTCCAGCTATCCTCATTGATTGGATAATGTGGGGTACATGGTTTTCTGGGTTCTGATACATCATTCATGATCTCCGCAATATCAGTCCCAACTATCTTTTTCTTACAACATTTTCTTACGATGTTTCTATGTTACTCCTCCACAACCAATTGCCATAACTGTGCAGAGAAGGGGTTTTATGTTATCGATAGATTAATGTAATGTCAAAGAGTTGTCACATTCATGTTCAAATTCGGTTTATCAACATTTAAGCCAATCCTTACATGGTCCGTACAATGTACGTTCTGTAGGTTTGGCAACACTGCTTACTTGCACATTTCTGTGGCCTTCATCCAGATGCTGAAAGCTCTAAGTATGTTGAAAAAATCCCTGTTCTTTCATATATCTTCAACTGCACATTGTATTGAATTACCTCTTACTCGTTAAATGTTGGATATTGCAGTGCCAGTGGCAACCTTTGTCACAGCAGTTATGTGTGGCACTGATAAATTAAGGTGTGACGTGTTCTTGAACATGCTGGTGGTGAGCATCGGGGTTGTGATTTCCTCATACGGGGAAATCCATTTCAATATTGTTGGTACGGCTTACCAGGTCACGGGAATCTTTGCTGAGGCTCTTAGGCTGGTTCTGACCCAAGTCCTGCTGCAAAAGAAGGGGTTAACTCTAAATCCCATCACCAGCCTGTATTATATTGCTCCATGCAGGTACTGAATTTAATTGTCGATTGCACTGGTTTCTTTGAATACGTTTAAAATTAAGCCCTTAGGTTGGACTTTGATTTAGTGAAAGAAAAGGTGAAAGATGGATGGCTTTTTTGGCAGTGGGTGTCCCTTGTAATGCGAATGCCAAATATTGAGTATGTGCTTTACTAGATTGTAAAATTTTGTCATTGAGAGTTCTGTTTCCTGAATTTGCAGCATCAGTCTTATGACTTGGCAGCATAGATCCTATGATTTGTAGAGCAATAGAGCATGCTTGATAATGTCATCTTATTTCAGTGCATTTTAGAATATTGTTGACAAAAGTGTCCTGTACTCCATCAGTTCATATCAAGAATGCTAACTTTCTCGCTATTTTCAACATGCAGTTTTGTGTTTCTGTTTGTGCCTTGGTATTTACTCGAGATGCAAGAGATGGAAGTTTCACAGATCCAGTTCAACTTTTGGATCTTTTTCTCCAACGCCATCTGTGCTTTGGCTCTCAACTTTTCCATTTTCCTGGTTATCGGTCGAACTGGTGCAGTTACCATTCGCGTAGCTGGCGTATTGAAAGATTGGATACTGATAGCACTTTCCAGTGTTATATTTCCTGAGTCAACAATAACTGGGCTCAATATAATAGGCTACGCAATAGGTATTCTGTCTTTCTAACTTAAAGCTTCCAACGCCTCTTTAATCTCATATTCTGGGATTAATGAAAGTGTTCCCTTTTCCTTTTTGCAGCTCTGTGTGGTGTTGTTATGTATAATTACATTAAGGTTAAAGATGTTCGTGCGTCTCAAGCTCCAGCAGAGAGTATTCCAGAGAGAATTACAAAGGTCAGTTTCTTGCACGGGGATATGTTTTGAAGCATCTCTCGAGGGAATATGCCTAAGGCACTGTATATATATATGGTTCGAAGTTAAAGATTGAAACTAAAATCGTTGATCATGAAAACACAAGGAGTAGGAAGATACACTGTCATCATTAGGCTCTCTGTTTTATGGCTTCTGAACTTTGTGTGCTCAAATCTTCGCACTTTGTACTTAGGCACTCTGTTTTGAAGTTGTTTTCACCATTCCTCACCCCCTGCCCCACCGCCCTTTTCTTGGGATGGAGAAATATTAGTTCCTGATATAGCACTATAGCAACATTCGGCATCAAAATGTTTGTTGGCGGGTGCCTTTTAAATTATTAACTTGGTGAACGGCAGCAATCCGTTATTTCAATAAACTACTTTGAGGTTGACATAATGGATGGTCAGCACAAACTTCTTATGATCCTGATAAATCGTCAGATCATGGGGCAAGTACTCCACTCTAGCCTTTGGACGCCGTGGAACTAGCACACTACACTGGCAAGCACACTTTCAATTTCAGACTTTAGTTGTGAATTTGTGATTGTTGTGCTTTTCTGAACGCACCCTTTGAGGTCCTCGTTCATTAAACGATGGACAAAGTTCAAGGATGATTGATATGATTTTTTTTTAGCTTTAAGCCCTTTGTAGAATTCTTGCTATTTCGTTTATTCCTTGGCCATTATTGTTCTCACTCTTAAGAGCCTATTGCCTTTTTATCAATTCTAGGATTGGAAGCTCGATAAGAAGTCATCTGACCCTTTTCTGCCTAGCAAGGGGAGCGACAACAATGGTGGAAGAAACGGAGGGAATAGTCCCACCGCCAGCCCTACCGTCGATGAAGAAGCGCCTCTCATCCCATCGTCAAGATTTTATTACACAGGACGGACGCAATTTAACAGCCATTCTAAATGAGTCAGCATACTCATGATTGAAGAACTTTATATTCATCCTAGGAAACAAGAGAAGATCGTGAGGGTGCGTCCCCGGGCTTCCTATGGAAAGAGCGTTCTTTCAGAAACCACTCTGGCAAGCTAGTGCATCAATTCAAATTGTAGATGGGGACACATCAAGGAGTCGCGATGCAGAGGAGCACGGGAACTGCAGTTGTGCGTCAACGACAGGCTGACCATATTGTCTGTTCCCGTGAATCAATTGGGCTCTTGTTCCTTTGTTAAAGGTGATTACGTACTCTAGTTTTGATTCCAGATTATACCGAACATGTGGTTCTTCAGTAATGTCAAGTTATTTCAATGTGATAGCCAAATGCAGGGATGGACAATCTCATTCTTTTTACGGTACTTAATCCAGAGAGGGAGGGAAGGAGGGGCTTTGTTACAATTTCATCTAGAGGTTTAGAACGCTCTACCCTGGATGATTGGTATCATTTAGTAAGCAAATAGAGCCTTGGATGAAAGCAACAAGCGCACTAAATTGGTCTATAGCAAGGTAGAGCTGTTTAAATATCCGGGCGTCAAACAGGAAATCGGTAAACTTATGCGATTTTCATGACATGATCAACCGCAGCCCGACTGAAATCAGAAGGCAAAGGAAATTTCAAAACAGGCGTGCATTACATCCTCAAAAGGGCATTTAGCCGAACACATGTACATGGCAATGATGGTGTAGTTCTGCCGTCTACAATGGTCTCGACAACATAAGCGAAAAAAAACCATGCCATACAAACTCTGCAAAGAGAAAAGAAGCGGAATAGGGAAAGGAGGCCTCACAAATGATTTACACATACAAATAGAATCACAGACGAGAAAACGCGTCAGGCAAGAATAGTAATTATAGAAGAAAAAAAACCATATACATGCCCACAAACAGCTTCGCCAGATTACTTTCACCATGACGGGATTTGCAGCAACTTTTACCCTCGGATACGAGGAATCTACTGCGCATCTCCGAAATCCCTGATAGATAACAGCCTTCTTGTCGGTGCAGGTGGCGCTAGTCCAGGAATGTCCCTGATGTTCTTGTTGTTGGGGTGCACGATCTATATATCAAATATTACCAAAACAAAATTAAACCTCCACAGACATCACAATGAGATTTTGCACACGAGGGATTAGATTGAGCTATAGCAAAAGGCAAACAAATCACTTCATTAAAATGTTAATCTGATCAAGCGATGAATGGATTAATTGAACAATATACCTTCACCACAATAATTGCTATCACGCCACAGACGATAAGTAATAGGAAAAGCATAATACATTTATCTGTTGCCACCTGTAAAAAAGAAGATAGAACTCAACAAAAGTCCCAGTAAAGAGGAAACAAATACATTTACAGGCAAAATAAAGGAAAGGAAAACAGATGAACCTGTCTGCCAATTTCCTTCACAAGTTGGGAAGCCTTTTTAATAGAAAACTGGATTGTATCAAGCTCATTCACGATTCTCCCCATTTGCTCGGTCTGGAGAAAGTTAGATCTTCAAGTAAGGCCCAAACTAAAATAACAAAATGATGCAGACTCTTTTCTTGCCCATAATAAGTTTGTAAAGAAGACTAACTTGGCCCTTTAAGGTGACAGCAGTCTGTGTTCCCACTTCCAAAGTTTGCTCAACAACCTAGGAATCCGTTCATCATCAGAATAATGATATCTATGTAAGAAAAGGAGCAAGAATTCATCAAGATAAGTGCTCACCTTTTTCGAGCGCTCAATGACCTGATCAGTTTCATCCATTTGCTTCATTCCAGCATCAACAAGCTGTTGGTTTGACATGGCTGCAAGGCAGAATAAGTTGGCCAGGAAAAAAAGAAAATGAGACCGAGTTTTACATAATAAACCCAAGAAAGAATTATCGAGAGAACATATCAATTCAAGGTGAATAAGTGTTCCATCATCTAATTCTACTGACATATAAACATAAGCGCCAATAGGAAAAATTTGTAAATGCCCTTCTCTGACAACTGTGAAACAATCTTCCAGTTCAAAATACTGGACAAAAGTGATGCAACCTACTAGTTTTAAGTGTCTGCGTCAGATAAGGAGAAAGCACAACATCAACACTCAACTTTGCTTAGATAAGATTAGATGTGGTAATGTCTAACTCTATCGATGGTTATTAGACAGTCGGACTGCTAGCTGATATAAATAGTAACCTATTTGACAGGTTTGTTGCATCCCCGAGGATACAGGAAACTAAGAGGAACCATTATCAGCTCATGAGAAAACAACACTAAAAACAAAGAAATTGGACGCTGATTTAACATTAAACATCCATGTCCAAACCTTTCATCGATATTTTATTTTACAAGGAAGTGGAATAAAAGAATTGCATGAAATAACATTTTATTGCTTGCTGAAAGATGGCATATAGAAATATTGCCCGGAGCTACTAGCAAATCATCTGTACTTTATTTAATTACGATATTTGAAAATTAAACAGCAGTTATCATTAGGAAAGAAGTCCAAACTGACCTGATGCCACCTGGAAATTTTCATCTTCAGTTGGTTCACTTACTCCAGCTCCCATATCAAAAAGTTCAAGTTTCTTATTACCAAGAGTACTCATATACCTGCAATTACACAACAGAGATTCAATTCAACATGAAGAACATAAAATAAGAACCCACATGTGATCTTGATACCTGAAAACCACCAACAAAAAAGCAGTCCATTTTGTCTAATATCTAAGGCCGAAGTACAAAAGAGAAGCTATTCACCTAATGACACCAAATATATGAATTATGAGCCAAAAGAATAAGAAAAGAGAAAACTTACGTTTTTCTCATTGCTACATATGTGTTTAGCTCTTTGATCTGAAAAAGGAGAGAATGTGCAGTGAAAAAAAGTTTGCTAGAATTAAGAAAATATGAAGAAGAATTCATGACACAAATATTGCCATGGAGAAATGCTGACGTGCATGAACATCTAGATGGCACAGTTTAAAATTTCATTTGTAATTTATACAAAAGGGATCGGGAACTGACCATAGATTGCTTCTCATCATTGAGTTGCCTATTTACTTCTGGTGGATTTCTGCCCTCTTCATCCTTAATTTCTCGATCAAACTCTTTGATTAATCTGTATAAATATACAAGATGTTAAACCTTGCGATCTACAATACTGAATATTGAAGGAAACAATGCATGGCAGATAAAAAATTAGAGACTAAAGACTCTTGTCTCTTGTTTTTCCCCTTTCCTGAAATAATTCTTTTGCACACTCCTCTCACTCGAAAATATGTCACAAGAGATGAGGAAAGCTTATCTATACCATAGATTTAAAACCCGTACTCATCTCATGTAATTAATACGGATTTAAACACTTGCCCCGTTTATTATATAGCCGGTTGCGAAAACAGAACTCTTTATTGAAGCAAATGGTCCAAAGCTTACACTTATTTAATGGTTACACCGTACGCGATAACCAAACAAAGGAATTGGAGCAGCCTCGTACCTCTTACACTCCCTCATCTTCCCAGTGAGTTCCTCCAATTGTTTACTTTGTCGGTTGGAATCTTTGATCTTATCGATCTTCTGGAAGCCATTTCTGCATACACCCAAAAAACAGAAGAAGATTGATGTATATATATCAAGTGTTTGCAATAAGCACAAGTCTCGTCTTCGAAAGACAATTGAAAAGGCAACTGACTCTCCAAACTTATGATTACCCAGAAGAAACCACATCTACTTTAGATATGTAGCTAAATAACGGTTAAGAAGATGAGCCCTCCATAACGATTATGAAGCACATGTTTGCAAGATACCCAATAGGTTTAAAGCAGAAGAGTGCAGTATCTCCATAAATGCGCATTTTGACCTTTTTCTTTCGCCTGAAGGCCCATTTTTAACTTGAAAAAGACAAACTATATATCAATGAGACTGCCTAACACATCAATGCAATTTCCGGCATGCAGTCGATTTCTTCATCATCCAATCAAGAGAAGTACATGGTGGTCGTTTCATTCCACGCGTTTGATAAAAAAATGGCTATATCAGCCACCCACATTCCACTTCCCTCCATCCACCCCTCTATTCACGTGCATTGCCAAAAGCAAAGAATCATTCTCCAAATCACGGTGGATCTTTCTCTTGCAAGAAAACACAATTCATAACTTTGGCCTTGTAGAGGTATTTTTATCAAATCGTTTCTTAAAAAGAGAAAATGTTCCCCTTTATAGACCATATACAATCATTTTTTTTTCTTTTTCTCCCCCAATAGAATCAACAAGTATTGAATGACACTGCATCCCTCAAAATTAATTACTTTTCCCTCGGTGAATGACGAATCTGAAACGTCACAAATATTTCCTGAACATAGAAAAAGTAATCCAGAATTTTTTTTTCCCTCGTATTGCTAAACTTAGAAACAGATCTCGAGTCTTGACATCATGTCATCTGCGCCAAAGAGAAATTATGACCAAATAATACCGCTTTTTCTCTCTATTTATCCCCCATACTGCCAACATCCTAATTGAAGAAATCCATCCCTTTTCCCTAAAGCACCTCCCAGCATTCTTCCACACTCCGAATCCTTATTTGCCTACTGGATACTTAAAACGAGGATTGACATCCGTTTTCTTCCTCCAAACCGATCACCTCCTCCACTGCTCCCAAGGCAGTAAGGATCATACCGCACCGCCCTTCATCGTCCCAAAACACGTAGCCTATGCTCGCAGTAAGGTTAAAGAGAAGCACGGTCGGCATCCACCGTTCCTTTTGCATCGGTGACTGGGAAATAACCTACTAAAGGGTAACATCGCCTTTAGCCACACCGACGAACCAGCGATAGCACTATGCAGCTTCGCATACATTTCATTCCCGCATTAGCAAAGATCCATCCAGGAGCTCAATTCCTGATCCTTCGACTTCCACAGAGCAATGATCGACCCAAAATCAGCCCCTACGACATCCGCCTCCGTATGTGCAGCTCGTCCCCATTCATACGCCCCCGCGCGCATCGCACCACGCTACGCGGCGATCGACGAGAAAGAAGGACGACTCATTCCACCCACCCAAATCTCCAGATTCGCGTGCTTAGGAACCGGCACGCGCGCGCACGCGAGCGACAACGGGCACCGAAAATCAAATTCCCCCAGATTCCACGCCGCCATTCGCAAAGAGCTGCTCGAGCCGGAAAAATGCAGCTAAAAAAAAAGAGAGAGGGAGAGGAAAAAAAGAAAACATCGAAACCAAAACTCACGCGAGGGCCCGGAAGTTGTCCTTGATTTCGCCATGGATCTGCTCCATCTGAGGGCTCATCTGCAGCTCGCCGCCCGCCATCTCCGCCGCCGGCAAAGCCCCCGCCCCGCCGCCCCACCCCGCCCGAGCAAACCCTAGATTCCCCCCCCCCCCCCCCACCGCCGCCGCCGATTCACAGCAATGGCTCCGGCCTCACCGCATCAGCGAAGGAACCCGAGTCGCCTCCCGCCTCCCCTCCACCGAAAAAGCTACCGACGACAGGAAACCCTAATCGCGCCGCCCCCCGCAGCTCCCGAGATTTCGAACGAGAGCGTCGACAGAGGAGAGGGGAGGAGATCGGAAGAGGAGATGTGCCGATGGCGGAAATCGATTCGGGGATTTTTACAGGTCGGTCGGTAGGAGAAGGAGAGATGGCAAATTTTTTTTTTTTTTCCTCTTTTTTTTCTCTTTTTCTTTTTTTTGAATTTTATTCGGGGGAAGCTCTTGTTGGCTGATTAAAACAACAATATCGTCCAAACCGTGAGTATAGTTCCCCCAACAGCTTTTGTCTAGCGTCCGCGCCTAGGACGCACCCCAATTGGCCAATGTATAAGGTTCGCGTCCCCCCGTGGCCTGGCGGCCCGGTCGGGTCGGGTCGGGTCAGATCGGGCGGAGCCCGCCCCGGGGGAGGGCACGGCCCGACCCGGCATCCCCACGGGGCGGCGACGGGCACGGGCAGAAGCCTCGGGCGCGAAGGCTGGGCATGGCCGATCAAATTGCGTCCGACAATTACCGGAGCGGGTTCGTCGGGCCCCTCGAATCCCAAATCTTCTTCGGCGTCGCAATCTCTCTTGAGTCAACTTCCGGGCATCGGATTTACGAAAAAGCCTCCGGCCATCAACACGGAAACATGGATTAGGTTCCTCACTACAAATTGCATGTATAATGTTTAGTTTTACTTCGACCCATTCGAGTACAAATCTATGTATAAATAATAACAATAATAATACGAAAAGTGGACTAAAAGCCCGTCAATTACATGTGACTTTATTTTCCTTCCTTTTTTTTTCATTTTTTTTACTCTTTTTTTTTTGCCATTTTCCGAATGTATAAAAAAAGGAAGGGGGGGACCAGGAAGTGAGGTGGCATGTGCTGGCATGGGGATAGGGAAGAAGAGCCCAACGATCGAATTTGGTGCGTTCCCGCTGTCGGAATCGCGCGCCACCTCCCGAGTCAATGATTGATTGACTTCCGGTCGAGGCCGTTTGTCCTCGCCGTCGTTTCTGCTCGGAATTTTTGCGCCCGCCGGATTTACGCGTCACGGCGGATTTTGATTCGTAACGGGAGTTGGGCGCGTCTGTTTTTGCAGAAAATCGCAATCGCTCGAGAATAATTGGCTAACGAAAAGCGCTCTCGTTATCGATAATAATTTATGTCTAAATATTATTGCGGGGCGATGAGTATATTTTTCGTTCATTTATTCCTATAAGCCATAAAAATGATTGTTTTTTTTTTTGGGAATATGTTTTCTAAATCATTTATTTTTCCGTGATGTTTCTTTAACATTATAAGCATCAGTATCGTTTCGCGAAAAATGTGACATTTCTTGAATATGCCATTTTACAGGAAAACGATATAATTTTTTTGGTGTTCAGCTAAAATTTGAAAAAGACCCGAAATTTTTTTTTTTGCTGTTTGTTATGAAAAATCTGATTTGATTTTCTTCTATGCACTGCTTTCAAAATTTTTTTATTTTTTTATTAAAATTGATTTTTGTATTTTCTTTATTTTCTTTTTCTTTTACCTTCTTCTCTAACCGATCGCCAGCCAAGGTGACAAGTGACGGCTGGAGACCAGCCACAAGCAAGTTCGAGCCTCGCAAGTCGCGATTGGCAAAGCCTCGAGCGTCGCTTGGCTTGAGCTCACTTGTGGCTGGCGACCGGCCAAAGAAGAAGAAAGAATTAAAAAAAATTAGAATTTAAAAAAAATAAAATAAGAATAATCAAAATCAATGGTGAAAGAAGGAAAAGAGGAAATCATTTTCCTCACTTTTGAAGGTGTTTTTTCCATTGGCGAAATATATTTTCCCTGACTTATTTATTTTTCGTGAATCGAACGCCGGAAAATTTGGAAAATATTTTTTTGAAAGTTATTTTTCGCGAAAACCAACGGAGCCTAAGTGTTTCCGACTACAAATTCCAACGATATGTCCAACTTGACCTTTTTCAATGGGAATAATTTTCAAATCAGCGCGGCTTTCTTAACAGAAGGTGAAGACCAACTTTCGGATAAGGGACAAGATGACCAAGGAATCTTGACTAGAAAACGACGCCGCTTTCAACCAAAAATCCTGATTTTCTCTCTATCTCGTTCCCTCTTCTTGCTTTCTTGACGGAAGCGAAAGAGCAAACTGAAAACTCTAGGCTCACGAAGAACTATATAAGCCATCCAAACACAACCACAAAGCTAAGCCCACCCAAAAATGGACTTAGCTCGATTTTGAGTCCTACATATACATGTGTACTAGACCTGTCGAATAGGCGGGTCGGGTCGAATTTGGGTCGGGTCATAAATGATCCGACCCAAATTGACCCATTAACCCGTTTATACCCATTTATGCGCAATGCAATTTTCTTGACCCATGCCCGACCTGATCCATACCCGACCCAACCCATATTGCTAAAATACTTCCATATTTAATCCAGTATAATTTTTTATGATTTTAAAAAAATTATATTGCTAATTTATGGACAATTTTTATAATTTAAAAAATTATTTTTTTCTTTTTCTTTCTTTCTTTTTTTTTCACAAATTCTGAAATGGATTTGAGTTTTAGTTTTGAATTAAATATAAATGCGATCTTAAAAAATTAACACCTGTTGTTTTTTTTTTGGTCGGATAACACCCGTTTAATAATACATTATTTGATACAATATTTTTAAATTTTAATTGCCGAATATGTAATTCTAGTACCCATAAAGAAGTGCACAAATATAAATTAATAAAGTTGATAATTATAATAATAAATTCATAAAACCGGGTTCTAGGTTCAAAAGCATATACATTATAGACCTATCAAATGGGTCCAAAATCCACTCATGTTTGCTTAAATGGGTTGATAATGGGACATTCTTTTTTTTCAAATTAGCTGTAATGGGTTTTAAAAATAAGAAGGCCAAAATATATGGGTCTTAAATGAGAATATTCTAAACCCATTTACAATCCAATTTCTTTTCGAAGAAAAGCCCGGCTCATGATCTCACTTCACAATCTTCTCTCCCTCTTCTTCGCTTGTCGCTTCAATGAATCTAATTCGCAGTCACCTCTGCCGCTATTGCCGACTTCACGCCGCCCTTCTCTGGTGGCCGAAGTTCTGAATTTTAGTAACATTGAAAGGGAATTGAATGTTTCCGTCTTCTCACCTCGACGAAATTGGTGAACTTGGGATCTCTATTCACCACCAACTAATGAACCTAGAAACCCAGCAACCCCCACACAAAAAGAGAGAAAAGATTAGTCAGCAAAACACCAATTCCGTGGCACGAACCCAAACACCCTCGAAAACAAAATTGTAGGCAAACTCGACAAAAAAGTAAGCAAATAGAGAAAACCCAATACCCGGAGACAAAAATGTTGGTCCCTTCGAACCTCGCCGAGTACAAGAAGATTGGCTCGTACGCACTGATCGACCTCCCTTCGAGCTATGAGACTCGATTCGTTGAGGCAAACGAGACGAAGACCAAGTACTCGATCATCATCAGGGGAGCGAACTTCGTGAGCACATGCCGGAGGCGCTCGGGACGGCGGGAGTCGAGGCGGTGGTGGCAGAGTTGTAGGCTTAGATAGTCCTCAGGAATTTAGTGGCGATTGGAGAGATTTAGCCGCAAGAAACGGAGTTTAGGATTTGCGAGGAGTGCAAGACGGGCGATATTGAGTCGTTGGAGAACCTTGGCTACGACGGAGATGGGTGGCAGCACACCGGAGATGGGCGGCGCGAAGTCGGCGATAGCGGCGGAGGTGACTTCGTGGAAGCAATAAGCGAAGAAGACGGAAAGAATATCATGAAATGAGAGGTTGATCATGAGCCGGACTTTTTATAATGGGTTATTAAATGAGTCGTAAATGGGTTCAGAATATACCCATTTAAGACCCATATATTTTGGCCTTCTTTTGTTTGAAATCCATTAAGACTGATCTTGGAAAAAAAAAGGAATGACCCATTAGCGACCCATTTAAACAAACGTGGCTTCATAAATGGGTTTTGGACCCATTTGACAGGTCTAATGTGTACCCATATATATGGAAGCAAGACCGGGACCGGGCACAAGTTGCTTGACAAGCTCGTCGGACCGGGAGTCCGTGATCGGAGGGACGGGTCTCGAGGAACCCCAGCTTCGCCCATTTCGGGCAGCGGACAGTCCTCGGCCTTGTCGACCATTTCCTCGAACCAGGGATGCCTTGTTCATCGCCTCCCCGCCCCACGATGCTCCTAATGGCGAACGGAGTGAAGCCTTTTTTGACCCATTTCTTCATAGAGCATCATGGGCACGCGTAGCGTACGAGCGCACTTGGGCGAGGCGTCCCGGCCATGATATTCACCTTCATCTTGGCTTTGCCGATGCAATCCCGAGCCGCTTGTCCTGTTCCTGCACACCATTGCAAATTTTTAGCGTCTAATTTTGCCGCAATTTTGCTTGGGTGAAGAAGGAATTGCCCAAACCATATTAGTGCCCTCCATATTCTATTGGTGCCAACTGAGAATGTGACCATCGAAACGATAGAAATTTCAAAAGTCAAACTTTCACTTACTAATAACTAATTTCAACTTCGTTTTTTTTATAAAAAAATATTAAGGCTCCTGTAGTCTTTTGTTTAACGCCAAGCACCTGAAACATTTTAAAATATATATAGATATTTATACGTAGAATTCTATATAATTTTTCCACATTCACCGTTTGAAATCTAAAGGCATAACGACCCGAATGATCCATGAGCTTTGACCTAATGTGCAATGTGATCTCTGAACTTTTGGCATATGTTCAAATTTATCTCTGAACTATATGAAAATATTTAATATCGACCCTGAATTTAAATTAATGGAAGGACAACATTGAACGTCTTCATATTATCCAATGACAAGTTTAAACATGTACCAAAATTTCAGGGATTATATTAAATAAATCAAAAGTTCAGGAACCACATTGCATGTCGGGTTAAAGTTCAAGGATCATATTGAACAAAATGAAAGTTCAAGGATCACATTGTACATTCGACCAAAATTCATAGACCATTTGTGTTGTTTTTCCCAAATTGAATGTACTTTTTCTTCTCATATTCAAACTTTTAGCGCGAAATAATAAGAAAGGAGGGAAACCATATGCTTTTTAATCTTGGACGAGTAGAAGATGATGAAAGATGTTACATGCATGAGAATAGGATATAAAACGTGCTATCTCCACCGCTCTTTCGAAATTGCTACTAACTGTTCTTAAGAGAATGAGGAGGATATTCGCCGCTCCGTTCATCGGCGATGCGTTTTCATTTCGTGGCGGCATCGCCAAAGTTACCTATTCCTCTCTAGAACACACGTGATCAATGCCGGAGACACATTTTGTACCAATATTCTATCCATTTGAATCAATTTGCTCCTCGAAGTCTGTCTAAACATTCAATTTCATACTTTTCAAATTGTCGATTCGCATCTCTTTCGTATTTTGTTACCCTTCTTAATCGATGTGTGCCTATAAAAGAAAGTAGCATCCGCACGCGAATATGTGTGCTTCGCGCATTCGAACCGCTTCAAACAAATTTAGGGATGATTGCCATAAAAGTCCTAGATCTATTGCACTTATGCCGATTCAATTATAAATATTTTCACATTTTGCCAATTTAGTCATGAACCTTATCATGTTTGGCCAATTGAGTCCGTCCGGTCAATTTTATTTAAAATCGCCAATATGGACGCCGGACGTCCTATATGGCATGGCCAGTGCTGACGAAGACAATTTTAAAATATTTTTACGAATTTTAATTAATTCTTTCTTTTCTTTTTTTCTTCTCTTCTCTTTTCCTTATTCTTTTTCCACTATTGCAAGCAAGGGTCGTCGGCTATTGGGTGAGGCAATCCTGGTTGCTGGGCAAGGCCATCCTCACAGGCTGTGAATAAAGGCTGCCTCACCCACAACCGGCAAGGCCTTAGTGAGGCTGGCTTCACTCGGTGCTGCATGTGCCTTGCCCAAACCATCGCGAGGAGTGTTGTGGGCGAGGGCCGCAACCCTCATTGCCAGTCAGTGAGGGCTTCATGGCCCTTGCCCAATGGCTGACCAACTCCAGCGACCCTTACCAGCCATAGTGGAAAAAAAGAAGGAAAAGAGAAAAAAAAAGGAAAAAGAAAAATTAAAAATTTTTTGGGAAAATATTAAAAAATAGAAAAAATTGTCCACATCGTGCGACGTTAAACGGCCGGCATCAACATCTTTGATTTCTAGCCAAAATTAGTCGGATGAAATTAATTGGCAAAACGTGAAAATGTTTTAAATTAAATCGGCGTAATTAAAAAATTTTAAGACTGAACTGATCCAAATGCAATAGATTTATGACTTTTTTGATAATTTTCCCAACAAACTTATCATGCCTGACTTATTCTTACGCCCGTTACACTTCCTCAAACATCATAGCCCTCAAGACCGTTGTTGTGATCTTTTGCTCGTTTAAGAAAACGGGATTTTCTGGCCGAAAGAAGGACAAGATGGGTCATTCTTTTGAAAGTTTCAGTTCACATCTCCTTAATATATTTTTTTCACCCCTTTCAACCCTTTATCTCTCTATAATGTAAACGTGCATGCACACTCGAGTTACTCGAGAATATTGCTTCACGCATGGAGTCACTGCAAACACAATTGTCGCGCCCACCTTATCCTTTCGAGGCGAGCGATCTCTTTTCTCAACCGCACATAGCTTATTCTTCGTTAAATAATGCAATCTTTCTTATGAGGCTTCCCCAGGTAGGTCCACTAGGGGCTAGCCAAGCTCTTCGTGGAGGAACTTCAAAGTCCAGGAGTTCACCCCGGCAGATAAAAAAAAAAATGCAATCTGTGACACCTAAGGCAATATTCGCACGTCGGTTACACGTCCTCAAGATCACAGAAATGATCTCGTGCTCTTCTTCAAGAAAAGAGGGATTATCTGACCAAGAAAAGGAAAAGGAAACGATGGGGATCTCAGACTTATAGCTACGGGTGGTGAGGCTGTAGGTCCAAAATTCGAATGCAAAGGTCCGTCATGGGACGCCCCCCCAAGCCCGTCGCCAACAGTGAGCACTCCGGCACCTGCAAATTGGCCCGAGTGTCTCGTGCTTCGTGTGGAAGAACGAGAGAGAAGGTTGCTTGCTGTGCCAGGAGGAACCAGTGGCCACGCAGAGCCCTGGGGGAGGAATGTTAGGTGGAGCTTTATCGGATTCTGTATCGGAATCCTAAAGAGTCCTCAGCCACAAAAGCTTGGGGCGCTCGTGCCTTGAACACTTGGTCCCTCCCTCCATGGCCAAAACGCATTGCAGATCTTAACCCTAGCAGTGGAAAAAGGCTGCCCCACATCTCAGGAAATCTCATTCTGAGGCCTTTTGATAACCCTAGCAATGGAAAAAGGCTCGTGCCTTGGACACTTGGTCCCTCCCTCCTGGCCCTTTCTTTCTTTCTTTTGTCTTTATGCACGGCCCACATTCAATCTTTAGCTTTCCCCTCTCTCACGCATGCTCGTACGAAACAGAGAAGACAAAGGGAAGAGGAGAAAAAAGGAACTTCGGGGAGTAACGACGGGAGGAGCAGAAGGCTCAGAAACAGGAGGGCGTCGCTTGACGCCGAAAGATGTCAGAGGTGCAGGGTGGTCCCTAAGAAAAGAAGCACTCTTCAAGGATAAAGAGGGAGAGACCGAGAGAGCTTGGGGGGGGGTTTTTTTTGGTTCTGTTTCGTGGGGGCTGAAAAGGAGAAGAACAGAGAGAGTTTGAGAGGAGATTGAGGTGAAAAGGGGAGATCTTGAGGGTGAGAAAGAAGAGAGAGCCTCACCCGCTCGCCGGAGGGCCGCCCGAGTCGCCGTCAGTCCCGCCGAGCTTCCATTCGCCGCGCTTCGTCCCGGTCGGTCACGAACCAGGTGGGTCTCCACAGCTTTCCCCTGTTTTGGCCTCTCCTCTCCCCTGCCACTCGGGTGCCGGGCACACCGAGTCCGTTCGGTGATCGCCCAGCCCCGTCGACAGAGGCTAACATTCGTTCGACACTCCATGAACCTTTTCTGAGGGTTGTATGTTCAAAATAAGCCGTGATCCCCGTCAAAAACGGACCTGTGGATCCATTTTTTTGCCACCTACCACCCGTTCGACGAAATGTCTCAATGAAGCTATTTAAGTTTTAAACGTGGTCGTGTGTGGTCGTGTGTTTCTTTTTTTAGAGTTCTATCGCGAGTCGAGACGAATTTTTGACGAGATACGGTTCCTTAGATCCTCATACTCCATGTTCAAGCCAAAAATCGCACCAAATTTCAATCTTAAGCCCCTGCTCGAACTCGCCCACCACCTGTTTGACAAAATGTCCAAGTGATACTCCGAGTCCGTTTTTGCAAAACCGACGACCTAAATTTTTGCTATATGCTTGAATGGTTCTAGTGTAGTTACTTACCCCAAGCTTTCCTTGTTTTTTCATGTGTTTGTATGGCATATTCTGTTGTTCCCCGATGTCGGCCATGGACGTGCATACGAGTCGGAGTCAACATTCGTTTCCCGGTGATGCCTTGGGTCGAAGTCCCACCGTGACAGTGTTCTATGCCTTATTTTGTGTATGTATGCTTGTGTGTTCAGGCTTAGCGTCTATTGTTGGGGCCGAATGTTGGATTGTCGGAAAGTGCGTTTGTCGCCGGTGGGGAGTTGTGCCTGTTTCTCTAAGGGGGCTGGTGTGGTCGCCCGAAAGTTGGCCGGCGGTGATGGCGTAAGGCCAGCGTCCGTCGTCGACGCTGGCGGCCCGAGCCGATGGCCGGCGGTGGGCGTTCCCGGCGTAATCGCAGTGACGGCATGAAGACGTTCTCGGTGAAGAAGCGAAGAAGAAAAAGTTCTGGGGAGAGACGTCCAGAAGGGCACGCAAAGGGGGGAAAGAAAAAAAAAATAAAGAGAAAATAAAAAGAAAAAGAAAAAGAAAAGAGCAAAAATAAAAAAAAATAAAAAAATAATCAGAAAAGAAATATTTAAAGGAGGTCCCGGGCGGGTCAGAGAACCGGGTCAGGTAGTCGGGCGGATCGGGTCAGGAGATCAGGTCCGGAATTTTGATTTTATTAATAAAATATTAAAAATATATATAATAAAAAATATATAAAAAATAAAATATTAAAAATTCCAAAAAATTCGAAAAAAATTAAAAATCCAAAAAATATTTAAAAATTAAAAAAACTAAAAAATTATGGAAAAATTTCAAAAAAATCCAGAAAATTAGGAATTGTTCAGAAATCAGTTTTTGATTTAATTTCACTAGATTTAGTGTTACTTTCATTCTAGATTTAGTTTAAAAACTCATAAAAATTGAGAAAAACTTTTAAAAAAATTTCCAAAAATTTGAACAAGCCATTAGGGCTTTACTTTAGGGCTTTTAATTGCCTTTTCTTTTTAGAGAGGATGCTAGGTCACTGGTTATTTATTTTCTTTATGATTATTTGGTTGTGCACCTTTAATACATTGGTTATTATTTTTCATTTTTAACATAGTTTAAATGAAATCTTAGTTTTTTTTATAAGCTGCCCGGTACGTTAGTTTGCAAATGTTCAAGTTTAGATATCAAAAGGGTACTAGTTAAATCGCTAGTGTAATCAAGTCCCCGATCTTTAGAATCTCTGATTTTCGCGCATATCGAGACGACACTCTCACATTTTGATTTGGATTCTAACCGATCCCCGATTATGGCTAGTAGTGATTACAATCGAATGCGTAAATTAGATAATTCTCGTTGCACGAGATATGACGCTCGAGAGTCGGTCATTGGATTAATGAACCATTTGGTTCACCCTTCAAACGAGCCAATTGTTGTTCACATTCTTCGACAAATACCTCTTGGCCTAACTGATCGAGATGGGTAGGTCGCGACTGTAAAGACATTCTACCTTGCACATGGGTTATTTCATGAATGAATAGACTGCATCTTGATGGTAACTTTGAACTTAGAAGATAAAGAAGATACGAAGCAACCGGTAGTAATGTCTAGTGGCACGAGAAGGTTGTTTTATGGGTCGGTTATGCAATGTGATGGTGACACATGGTATAACAAGCCAATAAATTACGAGATGCGTGATGTGCACCTTTTCTTTTTTTGGCAAAAAGAAAAGTGGGGTAAGATTTGTAACACGGGGACATGACAATTAATTCAATATATGTAACCATCATGTAAAATATATTTTATTTAGTGGTATAAGGGATTGAGAATAGACTCGAGACATGTAGTGAAGTCTCGAGAATAGTCCCCCCGAGAAAGGTGAAAAAAGGACGCGAAGACTAATTTTTGACGAGCTAACTCGATGTTATAGCAACCGAGCTTAAAGATGGAGGGCAAAAAAATAGTAACTCTACGCAAGATTAGAAGTTTTGCTCTAAAGGAGGAAGGGAATTGAGATCATACTATAGACAAAACCTACTAGTGCAAATAGCGATTGATTCGACATCCCAATTCGAACAAGTTACTCTTTACCTAGGCACTAAAGAATGGGATAGCATTGTCTGAGAAAAGATATCCAATCGATCTTTTCGAGCAAAACAACCATGAATAAAATGGGGGTTTGGATTTTGGATCTTACCATTTGTTTTGTCCTTCTGGTCTTGGGTAGGACCTTAAGGTTGCGTTTGGTCGACCAGATAAAAGTCAGGATAAGATATATTTTATCCTATCCTGTGTTTGGTGGTGGTTCAAGATAAGATAAGGTTGGATATAGACCGGTTATAGCCCGGATAAAAAATTCGGGGGGATGGAATAAACCCGGATAGGATTTCTAATGCCTATTTTTCCAAAAACCTAACGCTCCACTCGCCGTCATCTTTATCTCCACACCTTATGCGCTTTCACCAAAAATATTTCTCGACTTTTTTTCCTTCACTGACCCCTCCGGACCCATGAATAGCAAAAAAAAAATTTATCCTATCCGACTTTAAATCCATAGTCCACCAAATGGTAGACATGATATGAAGAAATCCGAGGATTTCTTATTCTATCCTATCCAGTCCTATCCTGTTTAGAAATTTGAACGATCAAACGCAGCTTAAGAGATTGAGAATAGACTCGAGATGGGAAAACCTTAATGGAGGATAAGGGGAGGGAAAACCTTAGTGGAGATGGGAAGTTCTACCTTCGAGTAGGCAGGTATAATAGCCTCTCGCACCTGGGGCGATAAGGAGGTGCCTACGGCACCTGCAGATCTTGCGCTAATGCAAAATCAACTCACAAGCTGGACTTCGTACCCCCAGTTGATTTCGTGATTGCATATTGATGGTAACTTTGAACCTAGAAGATAAAGAAGATACGAAGCAAAAGGTAATAATGTTTAATGGCACGAGAGGGTTATTTTATGGGTCGGTTACGCAATGTGATGGTTACACGTGGTATAACAAGCCAATCAATTATGAGATGCGTGATGCACCTTTTCTTTTTCTGGCAAAAAGAAAAGTGGGGCAAGATTCGTAACAAGGGGGCACGACGATCAATTTGGTATATGTAACCATCATGTAAAATATATTTTATTTAGTGGTATAAGGGTTTGAGAATAGACTTGGGACCTGCAGTGAAGTCTCCAGAATAGCCCCCCAGAGAAAGGTGAAAAAAAGGATGTGAAGAGTAATTTTTGACGAGCTAACACGATGTTATAACCATCGAACTTAAAGATAGAGGGTAAAAAAATAGTAACTCTAAGTAAGAGTAGAAGTTTTGCTCTGACGGAGGAAGGGTATTGAGATCATACGATAGACAAAACTTACTATTGTAAATAGTAATTGATTCGGCATCTCAAATTAAAAAAATGAGTTACTCTTTTTCCAAGGCACTAAAGACCGAGACGGCATTGTCTGATAAAAGATACCCAATCGATCTTTTCGAGCGAAACAACCTTGACTAAAAAGGGGGTTTGGACTTTGGATCTTTCCGTTCGTTTTGTCCTTTGTTTTTCAATTGTGTGGGGCCCTTCTCTCTCTCTCTCCCCACAGCCCAAGCCAAGCTGTGGGCGGCAGGCAACACAAAAGCAACTTGGTTTTCTTGAGCTCGAGTAGTTTCGTTTATCAATTTTCATTTCGGTATCATGACGACAAATTAATATAATTTGATAATAAGATAATGACATAAATAATTTTTAAATTTTGATCCCTTTTAATCCCTGAACTTTTAAATTGTTCAATATAATCTTTGAACTTTTGAACGTTTTCATATAATTTAGAAACTAAATTGAATATGCATTAAAAGTTTAAGGATCATATTGAACAAATTAAAAATTCAGGGATCTCATTACATATTGAGTAAATTAAAAATTCAGTAATCTTATTGTGCATTAAGCTAAATATTAGGGACCACCCATATCATTTTTCCTTTGATAATCGTCACGACGCCGACCCATCGGCAAAAACCCGACTCGTTAGGATCGACCCGATTAATTGTTTCGTTGCATCGATGGACCAACCCAAGCGACACGAGATACAATTTTGTCGCGGCGGAAGGAAGAAAGCGCAAAAAAAAAAATCGAAGGCGCCCCGCACGTGCGACCATCATCTCGGCCCCCGGGTCAAAACTCCACGTGTCGTCACCTCGCCGCCCCCGCCCCTGACTCGCACGTGCGGAGCCCCTCCCCCCACGCAGCCACAGCTGCCACCCTTTCCCCTCGAGAGGAACGCAAAAGGAGGAAGGAAGAGGAAGAGAAGAAAACCACAACCTTTAGACCCAAGGAGCTGCCATCTTCGCCGCCCACCTCGGGCTAGAAAATCCCAGCCCTAGCTTTCTTGTAGGTGTAAAGCTCCTGCCTTTTTCGCTCCATTTCCACCCTTCCTCCCGGGGTGGCTTGCACCCTTTTCTTTCTCTCTGTTTATACGTTGAAGGGACTCGGCTTTCTTGCGCGGGGGGCGTTGCGGTTCCTGGTTTTTCTATGTCAGTTTCGCCCCTCTTCGCGTTGCTTCCTCCCCCCGTTCCGCCGTACTCGCTTCTGGGCTCGCTCGTCGGGCCATGGCGGTTAAGAAGCTCCGCGAGTGCTACTCCAAGAGCCTCATCGACGAGGTGCACCGATGGGGCTGCCTGAAGCAGACCGGGGTCAGCCTGAAGTACATGATGGAGTTCGGGTCCCGGCCCAGCGAGCGCAACTTGCTGATCTCCGCCCAGTTCCTCCACAAGGAGCTCCCCATCAGGATCGCCAGGAGGGCTATCGAGCTCGAGAACTTGCCTTATGGGTTGTCTGAGAAGCCTGCCGTCTTGAAGGTAAGGAAAGAACTCAAAGGGATTTCTTCTTTTTTTTTTTTGGGGGGGGGGGGGGAAACGAGGTTGTGATTGTGTTTAGTGATTGTTTAGCGGTGATGGGTCAGAGAGTTCTTGACTGGATTCCTTGTGGTTTGACCGTTTCTGATTTTTTTTTTTAAATCTCTTCGTGGAGAAATGGGATTTGGTCCTCCTGGTTAGAAAGGGTTCAAGGTGTTCTCGTTATGTATGCACTTTACATTTTTGTGATTATTTTAGAAAGAGTTGACTGAAATCTGAATATGCACCTATTGCCAGCGATCATGCATTTTCTTGAAAATATCGAGTGCTTATTCGCTGAGATGGTCGGCCTATGAGGTTTACTTGGTTAGCGTTGCAACGGAATTGGTAAATTGCAGCATAGAATATGTTCATACCGGATGCTGTATTTACTTCTGGGGGTGAATCTTGCACCTTTAGATATCACAGGGACCGCTTGGTTTTGTAGGACGACTTTCCCTTTCTTTTTTTCTTTTATTCTTTTTGTGCAATTGTCATTCTATGTCTAAGCTGGACTTTTCAACAGGTATGCTGATTTGGTAGTCTAACCAACTAGGCCTATGAAAGCGATCTGGAGTGGTATATCATCTATTCACGTTTCTATTTCACTGTTCAGGTTCGGGATTGGTACTTTGATTCTTACCGTGACCTCAGGGCCTTCCCTGATATCAAGGATTCGACTGACGAGAAGGATTTCACGGAAATGATAAAGGCAATAAAGGTTAGACATAATAACGTCGTCCCAATGATGGCATTAGGAGTTCAACAGTTGAAGAAAGGCATGAAACAGAAGATTGTTTATGAGGATCTTGATGAGATTCATCAATTTCTCGACCGTTTTTACATGTCAAGAATTGGCATTCGAATGCTTATTGGTGAGACTGCGTTTCTTCAATTTTGCGCTTCATCACCTAATGTGATTGGTTACTTTGTAGTTCTTCTTTTTGGCGGTCGTCTTATTTTTTTTTAAAAATTGATATTGAATGATGATGCTCTTATGTGCTGGCCAAAAAACATAAAATAAAAGGAATGATGATGCTCTTACGTGCTTAAATTCTGGATGAAATTCAGGTCAACATGTGGAGTTGCATAATCCCAATCCTCCTCCTCATTGTGTGGGATATATCCACACAAGAATGTCCCCAGTCGAGGTTGCACGTAATGCTAGTGAGGATGCTCGTTCTATTTGTTTGCGTGAGTATGGCAGTGCTCCGGATATTAATATTTATGGGGATCCCAGCTTTACATTCCCGTAAGTCACTAGCTAATGACATTTATTTCTTCTCTCTCTCTCTCTCTTGCGTGCACGCGCACTAACGCATGTGCCTCCCCCCTCCCACCCAAAATCTTTCTTTCCCCATGTATGTTTAAGTGCAGGTGCTTGTGCGTGCTGAGAACCCAGTACATTTTTCTTTTTTTTTGATCGATATAGTCTCACCATTGATTCAAGGCATTGGAGTGGATGCATCAATATATCTTGCTTCCATCTGCTAATCTACTGCTATTCTTGTTACTTTTTTGCAGATATGTTCCGACACACTTGCATCTAATGGTATTTGAGTTGGTTAAGAACTCTTTGCGTGCTGTCCAAGAACGATTCATGGATTCAGATAAAGTTTCACCTTCTATTCGAATTATTGTTGCTGATGGAATTGAAGATGTTACAATCAAGGTGCAGTCCTCTTGCTTGAATTTGATTCATATAAGTTACTCGAGTTTGCGAAAATTTCACTTTATGAGTGAAAGTGTGCTCCTCGACATTCATGTTGTGGGAAAATGTAGAAGCATGACAAAAGCCTTTTCTGCAGACAAGCACTTGATATTGAGAGGCCATTGACTTCTTTTTTTACATGATTATAGGTGTCAGATGAGGGGGGTGGCATCCCAAGAAGTGGTCTTCCCAAAATCTTCACGTATCTGTATAGTACCGCAAAAAACCCCTTGGATGAGAACTCAGATCTTGGAACAGCTGATAATGTGACTATGGCCGGTTATGGCTATGGGCTTCCAATCAGCCGTTTGTATGCTCGGTACTTCGGTGGTGACCTGCAAATTATTTCTATGGAAGGATACGGTGAGATTATCTTTTTTGATTCTCCATTGTGTAACTCCTCTGTCATTTCTATCTTTACATCAATGTTTCCTCAAGTCATTTAGAAACACGAGACCTTCAGGTCTAAAAGAGATGATATGTGCCTTTTTGTCCTTACATTCCATTCATGGTACTTGCATTGGTCAAGTTTTTGCCATAATTGGTTACATTCTTTGAGTGTATTACTTGGTAATATTTGCATAAGTTTTTACATTTGTTGGCACATAAACGTGTCAGGTTCTCAACGTTTTCATTTGAGAGGGGGCAAAAAGAGTATGGGTGCACATTGCAGCTCTGTAGAGATGAAGTCTATTTACATTCACTTAAGATTTTGCAGCAGAATTTGCTAATGAGAATGCATGTTCCAGATTAAGCTGGTCGAGATCAGCTCTCTAGGCTTGTAGCTGTAAAGTAAAATTTATAAGAAGTTTCTCCAAATTTGTAAGCATAGACACGCATTACTTGGTTGAAGCAATTGCAGAGTCGGGGGAATTACAACTGATGAGCCCCAGGGACCTTGGGTCGGATGTTCTTGTAAACTAACTGGCTTTATGGGAACTGTGAACTGCTCAAAATATTGATTTCACATCATATGAAACAGTGTACTCTTCATAACATGATTGAATTTGAATGTTATATGGCTGCTTTTACACGGATAAGATTCCAGCCGTGGTTTGTCCTTCTCCAAATTGGCTGATTTGCTGACATTCTGTTACAACCGACTGAGTTTTTCCGAGAGTTTTCCACTCATCTCTGTAAATTTGTTTCTGCAGGGACTGATGCGTACCTCCATTTATCTCGCCTCGGAGATTCTCAAGAACCGCTCCCGTGAGAAAAACTAAAGCACGAACTCCTGGTTCATGAGGACAGACTTCTGGGAAATGTCCACAGGGATTCGTCTTAAAAAGCAAGAAGTAGCTGCAATTTTCTGTTTACAAATAACGGGTAGCTTTCCTGTATATTCTTACGCTTTTCGACATGTCAATGCTGGCATTAGCCTCGATTCCATTTTTCGCCGTTGTAGGCCATTCTGATATTACTCTTCGAATGTTGAGCATTCACATTAACGTGCACCACAAGCGGGAAAAAGTGGAAATTTCTATTAGTTTTCAATGTTGTAGCTCTAACCTGCACGTTCCATTATTAAAGGCGTCTCACTCATGGTGTTGACTGGAATTTTTCAAGAGAAATCGATTGTGTTGCGCTGTGTCTTGAGTAAGGACTGAAAAATCACTCAGTTTGGAGGGATTTCAGGGTTAAGAGAATTTGGGAGGAGGGCTTTTTGCTCTATATCTTCAAATCGACGAAACCATATCTTTATTCGTCGAATTCATTTATATTGGCTAATGTATACATACATTCAGTCCCTTGTATCTGTCACGAAAGTTGACAGACCATGTCAACTTTTGCACACGTGAACCGTGCCTCTGTTTCTTTTCTCATCCATGACTATGGGCAATCTTCACAAGGGCACTTGCTGGAGCAAAAAGATGTCGCATTTGGGTTTCTGTTTCTCGCGATGATTACACGGTTGAAAGCCTTAGAGTCGAGCTTAGTTGCACATTGAACAGTCTTCTGCATATTCAGGAGTTCTCGGAGATGCGAAGGGTCAATCCCAGTTTGGTCTTGACCTGATGAGATGTTCTTGTGGATTCTGCAAGCCCCAACAAACGCACCAGGCACATTAACATCTGGACTAGCATCCCATCTGCATCTTCCATGCTTACTTCCGGGCTCCTATCTCGCGTGCAAGCAGATCGACCGTGTTCACACAAATTGTCGATCAGTGGCTGAATGTCTTACGTATATTGTGCAAGTACACACTCCATGAGAAATGTTACGACTTTGATGTTTGGCTTTTGTTGTTTTGTTGGCGCCATAAGCCGAACAATCTTCACAAGTCGATCTCGTATTTTCAAGGTGTGAATCAAGATCATCTTCGAAAGATAAAAACATACACGTACCTACTGAATGTCGTACTTAACATCGTGGCTTATCGGTTTCATAAAAACCTTGTTCGTATAGTCATTAACACAGGATAATTGGGAACATAGGTTTACACCATTTCTTTTAACGATCATATGGATCCTGGGTATTCGGTTAAGAGTTTAACCTCACTAGAGAAGAGGAGCCAAACCTCTTGTAGTGGCCTTCGTGCCTGTCCGTTTGATGTATAGAGATAATGGACTTCATGGATGTGATCTTACTTTAACGTGAGGGTGCCCTCACGCTCTGCGCCTCTAATTCTCTCTGTACATCTGTATTTTCCAAGGAGATGGAATAGCTTTTAGGAGATTTACATCCCAATGATCCCAAGGTCTGGATGAGGACCGAGATAGGGCCTTTAAGGACTTGCTTAGTTCTGACTACGAGTCTCATTTTTTTGGGAAGTACTTGCTTAAGTTTATAAATCGTATTTTCCAAATCACGTATTTTGATATAGACATATTCAATATTCATTATTTATAATCATTGTGACTGACTTAATCTACCATGTCGATAACACATAACGTAGGTAATAACTATCCCGCCTGCTTTTTCTTTTGATTGAAGATCAGAGTGAGGGTATACACGATGTCATCTCATCCTCAAGACTTGCAAATGCCCATAATTTTGCAGATGACTAGATGATGGGAGTTCATGGATTTCACACGCAAAACCTTGGAAGCACGTTCAAAGGACTTTGTAAGAAGCTTCATGTTTCTTGAAAAAGCCCTCCACAGAGCAATCGTGAATCTCGACTCACAGATGTCAATTTCTCTCTGAGTTCTATAAATAGCCAAGGCAAAAATGTGCTTGAAGATATTGGAAAGAGGGAGAATATGACAAGAACTCCCTCCTCCTCCCATTGTAGATTGCCTCAGTTTGGACATCTTTTCACAAACCACAAGAAAGACTATCCAAACTTAAACATTTCCAATGTCATCCATTGAAACCAAAAGCCACTCAAACCTCTAATTTTTGAGATGACACCGTCTATAAAACATCATAAACAATCTCTTCACCTCTTAATCTTTCTCCTTCTATTCTCTATCTTGAGAAAACAAGGAAAAAAAACCAAGAGGACAACAAAAATCTTCACATGCAAATTCCCTAATACAAAATAACCAAAAAAAACAGATAAAGGAAAGGCAAAATGAAAGCAACCAAGGTAGTTGCGGCAACAGTCTCCGTCCTGCTCGTCGTGGGCGTATGCATTGGCGTGATAGTCAGCATGAAAGGTAAAGGTGGGTCGGAAAATGGGGACCAGATTTCGTCGAGTTCCAAGTCCGTAGCTGCCATTTGCGCGCCGACGGATTATAAGCAAGCCTGCGTCGATAGCCTCAGTGCGGTGGCGAAGAACGAAAGTGCCTCGCCGAAGGAGCTGATTCAGGCCGCCATCCAATCCACTCTTGAGGAGGTTAAGGCAGCACTTAATAAGTCAGGATCGATCGGGAGCTCAGCCACGGGCTCCTCCCAGAAGATGGCTTTCGAGGATTGCCAGGACTTGCTGCAATTCGCTGTCGATGAGCTCCAATCCTCGTTCTCCATGGTGGGAGACGGTGACTTGCACACCGTGAATGATAGGGTCTCGGAGCTTCAGAACTGGTTGAGCGCCGTGATTTCGTATCAGCAGACGTGTTTGGATGGTGTCACGCAACCGGACTTGCAGAAGCAGATGTCCAATGGAATGCAAAATGCCACACAGCTAACAAGCAATGCCTTGGCAATTGTTTCGGCGATTTCCGGGATCTTGACCACCTTCAACATTCCTTTAAATAACAGTGCAAGCTCACGCCGACTTCTCGAGGAGCCCGATGCCGAGGACGCCAATGGGCACCCTTCCTGGTGGTCTCGTGAAGATCGGAAGCTAATGGCGAGCCAAGCAAAGGGCCAAGTGAAACCCAATGCGGTAGTGGCAAAGGACGGGAGCGGACAATATAGTACTATCGCTGCCGCACTCGCTGCATATCCAAAGAACAACAAAGGCAGATATGTCATATATGTGAAGGCCGGCATATACAACGAGTATCTCACGGTTACTAAGGATCAGGTCAATATTTTCATGTATGGAGACGGGCCGAGGAAGACGATGATCACCGGAAAAAAATGCAATCGCGATGGTGTATCGACCTTCAGAACTGCTTCTTTCTGTAAGTTCACGTCCCCGATATCGAACGTACTTGTTAGAAACAATTGCGTTGGTGTGTATTGACGAGGACTTCCATCTTGCAGCGGTAATTGGAAACGGGTTCATAGGTAAGTCGATGGGGTTCCAGAACACAGCTGGCCCTGAGGGTCACCAGGCCGTGGCGCTCCGAGTCCAATCCGACATGGCTGCGTTCTTCAACTGCAGAATGGACGGGTACCAAGATACCTTATATGTGCAAGCGCACCGCCAGTTCTACCGGAATTGCGTCATATCCGGCACCGTGGACTTCATATTTGGAGACGCAGCAGCAGTGATCCAAAACAGCCTGATCGTCGTGAGGAAGCCCATGGACAACCAACAGAACACAGTGACGGCCCAGGGAAGGACAGACAAGCACGAGACCACCGGCCTCGTGATCCAGAACTGCCGCATCGTGCCCGAACAGAAGCTCTACCCTGCGAGGTTACAGATTCGGTCTTACTTGGGAAGGCCCTGGAAACAGTACTCGCGGACAGTCATCATGGAGTCGACCATAGGGGACCTGATCCAACCGGAAGGGTACATGCCCTGGAGCGGGAACTTTGCACTCGACACCCTGTACTACGCCGAGTACGCAAACCGGGGCCCTGGCGCAGCGACAAACAAGAGAGTGAAATGGAAGGGCTTCCACGTGATAACAAACCGGAATGAGGCTTTACAGTTCACGGCCGGACCATTCGTACAAGGGAGCCAGTGGCTCAAGCCCACCGGCATGCCTTATCTGCTTGGATTCAAAGGAAACTGAAGGGTATTTGTTAAGGCAAGCGATGCAGCAGAAGCAATTGCACGAGATAGATTTAGTAATTGGGATAGACTCGATTCTATACAAAACCATCGGGACGAGAGGCTGGTTTCGATTGCCACCCCACAGTAGCCCAGATTTTGTACAGCTCTTAAGTTATAATCCTAGTTCCACTCTGTTTTGTGTCCCTTTTCCCATGAAAGCTAAATCAAACTGAGGAAGCTGAATACAGTTCTACTGTGGTCCTTCTCATTTTGATCTTAATGATAGTTACAGATGAAACATTCCTTTGTCCCTTCCGTTCTCAGTTAAGCTACCTGGTGTTTCTATCTTAATCAAATATCATCAATTCGATGCTAACGGGAAGAAGATGCCGATGGATACCTAGAGACGGATAGTGCGACATCATACCCAAGTGCGAGACCAGATGGTCACACATCAAAAGAGATACAAAATGCATGTTGTAGAAACAACTCCCTGGAGCAGATGAAAATGCATTTCTGAACTTGAACGATTCGGTTTGAAGGATATCAAGTTCTATGCAGCAACCTCATCTGACATGAAACATTGAGATTGAACCAGCCAGGTGGATGAATCAACTCCCAGCATGGAATTTGGAAGCCACACTGAGTACCATCAGCCCGGGGTAAGAAAATGAAGCAATCACTAATAAGACTCGCAAAGCAGAACTTAGATTTCCCAAAAACAGTACAGAAGAAACATCGGCTTTCTCTAACAAAACACAAGTAGCTGACAATCTGAATTGCACTCCTTTGCTACATATTCAACAATAATTTATTTCAGCCGGGCCGTCTACCAGTACACAATCGATTCCTTCATTTGTCCTAACAAAAAAAAAAGTTAATTTCACCATCTAAATATCCACGTAATAAGTCAGCAGCCCCAGAAAATGACCTGGCGAAAGCCATAATTCTTCATTTTATCACTCCTTTATTTCCAAATGAGAAGACAAGTGCTAAATATAGACACAATAATTCCAGCAATACAAAGAAGAAAAACCTCACATTCTCTGAAGCTGCCCTTCTAGGGATGAACAAGATATAATCGATTCCAAGAATGATTCTATGGCCAGAAAAACGACGCCTGGTATGACTGACCTAACCAGCTCAGGTACAAGAGTTGTCTATCCCGACAAAAATGCAGATCTATCCGTTAGAGGATATAAAAATCGCAATTGAATCAATCTGCCACCATGAATGGATCGACTTCTCCAAGATCAGCAATCAGAGGTTCCAAGCTTGCTGTGTCTTCATCATCAGCGGCAAAATATGTTGGGAAAGGAAGGGTCGATACGTCTGGTTTCTTGTACACAGCATCCTTTATAAACACAAAATTTCCCTCTGCACCTGGGACCTGTTAAAGGAATGCAAGACAACCTAATTCACCACAAACCTACAAAGAAAAATCCATACAATAATTTTGGCGAACTAACATTGAGAAAGAGAGATGAAAGGGAACATACTTGGCCTCTCACCCACATCAAGTTCCTTGCGGGATCTATTCTGTAGACAAACACGTTTTTTACGGTCCGTCGCTTTCCACCCATTCGGCCAGGCATTTTCTTACCTTTGAAAACCTGTTCAAGATGCACACAAGCTTTACACCAAGCAAAAAATGACCAGCAAATGCCTAAAATAAAGAGATTGATATAACAAACCACCAGTGAAAAAGAACAACAAAATCCTGAAAAACTACGCACAGGCAAGTGGGACGAACGATCTAGTTGGTTTAATTCTTCAAATGACTAAAGTAGCAATAAGTCAAGATGTAGAGACAATTTCACTGGCAAGGACCTCATATCCGTAAAGACGCACATCTTGCTGCATTCCAAAATTTTGCATCATCCTTTCATTAAATCCATGTCTTTATCTGTTTCAACCAGCAACAAGCACTAGAAAAGCAACTACAGCAATCTAATTTGATGAAAGTATTGTGATTGGTTCAAGTCATTATCATTGAAAGTATGAAAACTACATTCTTTCATGCTATTCATTTCTAACCTCTCCATCGGAAGATGAAAAAAAAAAAGAAACAATCTTCTTAAACAGGCTATGGCTACACAGTACACACCTCTCAAGTCTCAAGTTTCTCATCCCTACAGAAAAGGTTGGCATACTGGAATTCATAGATTTAGAAACTATAAATCCGCAAAACTTTCAGCTTAGTTGGCAAATCATTCATTGACTGACAGATTTGGGGCAAATATTGGCATGGACCGAGTACCATCATGGCCGTTGATCATGTGAGCCCCACATGATCAATGGCTGCAATCATTTTGGGTCCATGAACCCGGGTCCAGGCAAGACTATCTCTGGATCTGGAGACTGAGCTTCACAGTTAAAGTGTCTTAACATGCAACTTCTAGTTTCCCGTTCCCATTCACAGTACAACTACTTTCAGATCATGCATCTATTCTCTACATGCCACCTTTAGGGACTTATAAAAGGACCTCCATAGACACCTAAAGGAACTTATAATTCTGCAATTGATGGTGTATAGCCCATAAGTGGATCTTACAACCCATTAGAAATTAATGCAATAGCCAAACAATAAGCAAGCAATCACTGCCGTAAAGATAGTGCATGCAGTTACTGGCTAGGCAGAACAATGCACTGCTCCGGTAAAAGAGGAATGGCAATAAGGCTTCCAGCATAAAAACACAATAGAATCTTTAGATTCCGCTATAGATACCTTCCCGGGAGCATCTCTCTGACCGGTAGATCCAATACTTCGATGTGACAGTGATGCACCATGAGAAGCTGGCATCCCTTTAAATCCCCATCTTTTCATCCCACCCTGGTTTTACAACATTAGAAACAATAATACGAGAAATGGATCTCATTCCCATGTATGCAACTCACAAGAATTTCAAAACGGGTTTGTTAACATATGGCAAGCAGAGGAAAAAACACAACAAGGAGAAAA
Source organism: Syzygium malaccense (assembly GCA_031216405.1). Taxonomy (NCBI): domain Eukaryota; kingdom Viridiplantae; phylum Streptophyta; class Magnoliopsida; order Myrtales; family Myrtaceae; genus Syzygium; species Syzygium malaccense. Next base: position 34,979,656 of record CM062260.1, read on the forward strand.
CTATTCTCCACTTCAACAGTCCTCATCACATGTCAACAGACGACTAAAATATTGGAATTCATATATGAACCCCAGCCAATCTAAATATACACGTCTCCCATTATACAATTTTAGTCTAACTCATTACGATGTAAAAATAAAGAGGTTTGACAGCTATGGACAGAAAATTTAACATTAAACCAACTTTGACAGTGAAGTAAAATCAAAAGCTCATTATCATTGGGCTATCAAAAAACAACTAGATGTGTTCTAGTTCAGGTTATCCGTCAATGGTTCATATTTGGTATATGGAAATGAACCAATTGTCAAAACTCTATGGAGAAAAAAAGCTATAAGCCAATGACTAAGTTTTCCTAGGTGGCCTAATAAAGAAACAAGAAATCAATGAAAATCTGAGCAAAAGAGATGAAAATGAGAGCTAAATGCCTAACCTGAAATCCTTTGCCCATTGTAATTCCTTGGATATCCACATACTGTCCTGGGACAAAATGGCGAACACCAACTGACGTACCAACAGGTATGAGTGCATCTTCTGTCACAGGAAACTCTCTCAATTTCCTCTTCATTGGAACTCCTTGAGATCTAAAATGACCAACTTCCGGTTTCGTCAAATGCTTTTCTTTCTTCTGCCCGCAACCGATCTGACTAACACAGGAAGAATACACCACTTTACAATTAGTAACCAAACCATGAAATCTCTACAGGCAAGCATCAGCTGCAGGCTCAATGTTTAGCTGCCAACCACTATTTGAAACAAAGGAGAGCAAACACATACACAGTGCCAGTTCGGTTACCAGTAAAACAAGTAAAGGGAAAGATGGTTGGAAATAAAATAATAGTTGCTCCCCTCAATGGTCCTCTTTTGCCAGATCAAAAAATTGTTTCAACTGTCATTAAGACAGCCAATTGTACTCTCCAGTAAAACCTACAACTTTCACCAGTACCAGTTTAATAAAGATATTAAGTGACTCAGACATCGCAAGTCCACGAGCATACTGTTACTAATTGGGCAAGGACTTTAGGACATGGTATCCATTATGAACCATTGTTTTATCCCCATAGTCCAGCTTAAAAAGAATACCTCCCCAATTAAAATCATCAGATGAGCACACTGTTCTGAACAACTCATGAAATTTTTAACATAAGTATACAGAAGAGCAGCACTGACGGATCAATTGAGCCATTCTTAATGAAGAACTCAACCAATCAGAGACCCAAAAGCTCGAACCTTGCCAAGAGTGTTCCACTATCCACATTCCTTCTTAAACTTTCCATGTTAATACCACACACTCACCTCCATAGTATCACGTCAAATTTACGAAAAAGCAAACAAATCCCGAAGAAAAAAAGAACAGCGTGCCTCTAATTCGGACAGTGCATTCACGAGAACTCGCACCTGTAGAGCAAAAAAGCCTTCTTTCTCGACAGTCTTCACCTGGCACACGATGTTATCATCAACCCAAAGCACGGACATCGGTACCCTCGCCCCCCATTTATCCCACTGCGCCGTCATCCCGCACTTCACCGCTATGATTCCCGTCCGCCTCGAGGTGGGGCTCATCACGCCCGAGGCCGCCTCGATCACTCGACCCGAATCCGGGCTGAGCAGGGCCTCCGCGCTGAACCTCCTGACCAAGCGCTCAGCCGAGGACGAGGACGAGGACGAGGAGGTCGGGTTAAGGATGGACAGAGCTCGGAAGCGAGAAATGAGGCCTCTCGAGAGGGCCGACATGGCCAAGGACGTGGCTTTAAGGCGGCGGTGATGGAAGTGTGGACTGCAAAGGCACCAAGAAGTTATGGGTATTGACTGGCAGTGGTGGACATGGAAGTCTCTATGCACGCGAGCGAGAGAGAGAGAGAGAGAGAGAGAGAGAGAGAGAAGGTGAAGAAGGTGCAGAAGAAGGAAAGGAGAGATTTTTGCAGTAGGGTTTTAGAGGGTAGAGATGTCTTAGTCGTTTGGGCTGGGCTCGAGGCCTTGTTTTGGACACTTTTGGCGAGAACAGAAACCAGCGACGGCCATGTTCTTGTTTCGTTCAAGATTCACGCACGGACAGTATCGAAGATTAATGGGCAAGACTTGAAACGATTAAAAATCGCACCTTGAACAAACAAACAAAGCGCAGCCACAGTCGCCACTCGCCACTCGCCTTCGTCGTCTTCCGCATGGAGCTCCGCTGCGCTCCGCACGACCTCCGGCTCGCCAAGCTCGCTCCTTCGACCCCCCGCCCGACACCCATCTTCCCTCTCTGCCCGAAGGCCCGCTCCCCGTCCCGCTGGGCTCCTCCGGCGGCGGCGGCGGCTGCGGCTGCGGCTGCGGGAGCGGGAGCGGGAGCCCGCGTCTCGTCGCCGCCGGCGGAGAACGCGGCCGTGGCGCTGGAGCACGCGGGGGGGAAGATGGTGGTGGAGCTGGTGGGGGCGTTCAACGAGCTGACGGAGAGGATGAAGAGCGGCGTGTCGCTGTCCACGAGGTCCTCCCGCATACTGTTCAAGGCGCTCAAGCTCGCCATCCCCATGTTGCAGAGCTCGCCTCTCGGCCCCGACGGCCGCTCTCCTCTCTCGAGGGCTCTCAGCGTCGCCATCATTCTCGCCGATCTTCAGGTTCTTGAAAATTTCTCTTCGTGGGTTTGTGTTCCAATGATCGTGATTGAGCTTGGTGTCCTTTACTTTTAGCTTCTATTAGTTCATTTGTGATAGCTTATTGATTCATAGTAATTGACATTATGCATTGCGACCGCACGCGATCTACGTTGCATTACAGCAGTGGGCCATCAAAAACTTGATTTGTTTTGGGGGAGGCGAGATTAGTAAAGAAAGAGAAATTCTGCAATAGTCTAGTTCAGGGGAAGCGAAATGCGGAAGTTCTATACGCAATTTCGTATTCTTTAGTAGACATTCTTTCAAGTGGCACCAAAGCCGAGTGGCCGAGGGGGTTGGGTGAGCCTCATTTTCAAGTTGCTGTATGTTTATGCCCAGTCAATCATGCTGGTGACTTAGCTTGTTCTCTTCAGGTGTAGTCTCCCTGTTGGAGATTTTCTGGCCTCATTGGGGCTTAGTGAGTTTCTCAGTATCTCAAGTTTTGTAGTGTGAGATTGCGCAGTCAGGACTCATGTTTGAGAAAAGATAAGAATTCTCCTGCAAGCTAGTAAATCTGCGTTGTAACAATACATCAAATGTCTACTTCAGACTGACACCTTGCTATATATGAATACCATCCATTCAAATTGGCATTTTTTTAACTTCTTGTCTCAGAATCTTTCACTTGGCTTTCAACCTTCCTTCTGCGTATTCTTCCCGAGATGAAATTGTAAAGCAGCTTTGTTTTTGTACTCCCTATCATGTACGATGATAGATGGATGCGGAGGTAATATCAGCCGGCATCCTGAGAGAAGTTCTCGAGGCAGGAGCGGTGTCCATCCATGAAGTGAGAGACCGGATTGGCACGGGGACAGCTCATCTGCTGCACGAGAGCTTGCGAGTCAAGAACTTCCCCTCGAAAGTTGATTTGTTGGATGATGAAAGTGCCGCTGCCCTGAGGAAATTCTGCCTCACATTCTACGATACAAGAGCCGTGGTTCTCAACCTAGCCCTGAAACTTGATATGATGAGGCATTTGAATTACCTGCCGAGGTATCAACAGCAAATTGTCTCTCTTGAGGTCATGAAAGTGCATGCGCCGTTAGCACATGCACTGAGGACTGACCTCTTATCTCTGGAGCTAGAGGATCTCTCGTTCCAGTACCTATTCCCTTACTCCTACCTCTATGTTGAGAAATGGTTAAGAAGCCATGAAACTGGAAGCAAGCCCTTAATAGAAATTTACAAAGAGCAGCTGCTTCAATCTTTATGGGATGATTCCCTTCTGGCCAATATGGTGGACGATATTTTGGTTCTAGGTCGATATAAGAGCCGCTACAGCACTATGAAGAAGCTCCTGCGAGATGGGAGGAAACCGGAGGAAGTGAATGATATTCTAGGCTTGCGAGTTATACTGAAGCCAAAGTCAGGACCAGATATGACTGAGACAGGCGAAAGAGCGTGCTATAGAACACGGGAAATTGTCCAGAGTTTGTGGAAAGAAATGCATCACAGAACAAAAGACTACATCTCGAGGCCCAAATTGAATGGCTATCAAAGTTTACACATGGCTGTCGATGTGAGCGAGAATGGCCAAGCTCGACCATTGATGGAAATACAGATACGGACTACGGAGATGGATATGTTGGCAGCCGGCGGAACAGCATCTCACTCTTTTTATAAAAGCGGACTCACCGATCCTGAGGAGGTTGTATTCTACTCTTGTATGCATTTCTACTTTTTCATGTTTGTAAACAATGGCATGAGAGGCGCCTCGACAAAGAAGTGACTCTCTCTCTTTGATGCTCAGGCAAAACGGCTGAAGGCGATAATGTTGGCTGCGGCAGAGCTCGCTGCTATGCGCCTTCAAGACCTCCCATCACCGAATCACAAGGAAATGGAGATTGACCGGAGAGATCGCGTCTTCCGCCTTCTTGACAAGAATGGAGATGGTAGGATCAGCATAGAAGAACTCATGGAAGTGATGGAAGAGCTCGGAGCCCCTGGGGATGATGCGCGAGAGATGATGCAGCTCCTCGATGCCAACAGTGATGGTTCCCTGAGCTCCGACGAGTTCGACGCGTTCCAAAAGCAGGTAACAATCTTCCTCTCCCTTCCACAGCTTCACTTGCGATTTCTGCGGTAAGCACATATCTAACTAACTAAACAGAGAGTGTGTTAAGGCGGGTTTCTTTGTTGTCTTGTTATATGAGTCACTGATGAACGATCATTTTAACTATGCTACGTCTATGCGAATTGCCAAAATCAATGACAATGATCATGTCTCGAAGATTTTTCTATCTGTTCTCTCTGTAACTGCCAAATCCACCAATGACAATGATCATGTCTCGAAGATTTTTCTATCTGTTCTCTCTGTAATTGCCAAATCCAATGACGATGATCATGTCTCGAAGATTTTTCTGTCCGTTCTCTGTGCCTGCATGCTTTATCGCAGCAGCCAGATGTGCCGCCGGCTCATTTCGGACTTCCTTTCACCCCTCTTTCCATTCTTTCATGTGTGCTTAATCGTTCTTGCTCGCTCGCGCTGCATTCTTGTCTTAAAATATCATGCTTCATCTTACCCATCACTTGAAGTTAGAACATAGCCAGATTAAGGGGTCCTTGTTTTGATGTTTCTCTGCACACAGGTTGAACTAATGAGAAGTCTGGAAGACAGAGACGATGAATACAAGGCGATGCTGAACGAGAAGCTTCACATGGATGACATTGCCGGACTAATCCCGGCCACCGCCGAAGAACCCCAGCAATAGTAAAAGCTGGTAACTGCTCTTCTCTTGTAGATAATAGTGATACGTACCTGTACTTGTCAACAACGACAGAGATTGTCAACCCCTTTGTAGATTGTCAACAAAAGCATTTGCTTCTGCATATAGTGACATCTGCGAATGTAGATTGTCAACCCCTTTGTACAAACATTCTAATTCACTTTGATTATATAAGCATTTGGCTGATTCAGATCGGCCTTCTCTTTGGTCTTTATCAAGTTCTACTGCTCAGCTGAGGCTCGACCATTTCTCATGACACTGGCCAAGACGGATGATAGAGTTTTCCCACATTTGCTCTCAGCCAATCTCGTTATGTTGAGACATGATTCATGCATTTGGAGAATTGCACTAACCAAAAGGTCAAGCATTTTAGTAAGACATTTTGTTGTACCAAAGTTCTCGTGTTATTGAACATCAAAAAGTATACAAGAAAACATGGACATCCTTGGTTAAACACATCAACGTGTACTTGCCAAACTCATAGAGCCCTTAGGATCTTCAAGAAAAATAACCCAAATATCATCATAGAAGCCGCCAAATCAGTCTCTCTCAAAGCTCCTCTGCATCGCGGCCTTTGCCGGCCAAATTGTCCTTGATCTCCTGAGATCAAAGAGCCATCACAAAGAGCCAAAAGGGCCTTCCTGAAGCCATGAATGGATGCAACAAAGCCACTACCGAGTTTACAAGTTTTTGGAAGTTTTCTTCCTTCTAGTCTTGGGAGATGTTCGCAGAGGGACAGAACTTTGGGTGCATCGGGTTTTTTAAAGCGTGTACAAAAGGCGGTAAAAGATAGTGGGGACATGGGACGCGACAGGTGTCTAGCCACGTGGCGAGTGGCTTGCCACGTGTCGGACGTTTCCAAGTGTCGGCTCCATGCTCCGGCTTGCTGTCTCGGCAGGTCAAACGAGGCACGGGGTAAGCACTTTCTAGTGCTTCCCCGCAGGGTGCGTAATCTTAGGCACAAAAAGTTGCGTTAAAGAGAAGATTATTATTAACAAGAATTTCTCGTTGTATTCGCTTTCAGTGCCAAAATTACACTTCTTTGATCCTACCTTTTCACGTTATAATTCGTTAAAAAAGAAAGGGTATTCCTACATTTGTAGATACGTATATACAAAAGTGAAGTCGAAATACTCTGTTGTTATGTTCCTAGCAAGTAGCAACCTTACTAATCGAAATCTATTGCACTATGGAAAGATTGAATAGGACGCTTTCGATTAAAGGTGATTGGTTCTCGGTCCAATTCAGTTTCGAGGTGGAACTGGGAACTGGACTAGACCACTGGTTTTGATCCGGTCCAATGAAACCGATCACTTTTTTTTTTCCACTATTTGATACTATCTTTTTGTGTTGAATTAAGTGATAAAACAAATCAAAAAACGTGCTTCACTTAGAGTTTGATTCACATTTTACTAATTTTTTTTGAAGAAATAAAAAAAAAGGTATGTGTAGTCAATCCGGTTCTCTTTGGAACCGAGAACCGGATCACCTGGATACCGATTCCACTTTTAGAAAACATAAACTAGACCAACTCTCTTAGGAACTGGACCAAACCAGCCGGTCCGTTCTGAGTAGATCATGATTTGGGCGATCCGTTTTGCAAATCCCTACTTTCGATAGTATAGTGAGCTGAATGATCCTCTTGTGATGATCGAAGAGATTCGATTGTCATGTCACATCTAGAGATTTGATTATAATCCTCTTGTGATGATCGAAGAGATTCGATTGTCATGTCAAATCTAGAGATTTGATTATCATAGCAAGTTGCTCTCAAAATTATGCTTTGCTCACCCCATAAGTTTAAAGATTAAGATGCGTTTCAATGAAAATATTTTTCATTCATTCATTTTTATAAGCAATACAAGTGACAATGTTTAGATAAATGTTTTTCGAATGCCAAACGGAGCCTAATACCGGAACAAACTTGTTGCTGAGCTTAAGATTAAAGTCAAGGGATCCAAACTTATAAAACCCAGAAAAGAAATAATGACCTCAAAACAGTGAAAAGGCAGCAAAGAAAAGAGACGATGATATCCTTCTTTCCAACACAAATCTTAAAACCCTCAAAGCAAATGCATGTCTTAGACAGGCATGAGCAAGCTCAAGTTATTTCCAAGTGCAGGGAAAAACAAATGGATCGAATTCAATAGGATAAATAGCTATTTCTCTGTCTACCTGCAAGAAGAACAGTAAAAAGCTTGACTGGCAAGAAGCTTCAAGGACTCCTAGATTCCTAAGAAAAGTGTTTTGAGATCTATCTCTAACAATCAGAAGCAAAATTCAAATACAGCATTTACATCTTTCTTTCTTGAAATGCAGTTCACCAACCACCAAGCATCGCGGTTTCTGTGTTTCCCCATGTCTCCACAGCAATCAGTCCTATGCTCAGTGGATAACCCCGGATCCTGTTCCAAACCACATTTAAGTTCATTTAGCATAGAAAAGAATTTCTTTACATTAGCCTGGCAGATAACATAATTCTAGGATTTGGAAACAGAGTAACCCTCCAGAGGAGAATATTTGCTTACTCTATCTTACAATGTGGACTAAGGAGAGGCCCTGCACGTCTTCTTATTGTGGCCAAGGCCTTTGCACTTGCTGCACTGGAGTTGGCGTTTAATCAGGTCTACCGATTCAAAGGGCTTCATCTTCGGCCGGCCAGGTGGCCGTTTCGTAGGAGGTGGAGTCACAGTAACAACTGCTTCAGCCGATTCGGTCAAAACCGGCTTATCTACGTTCGGGACGGGGTTTATCGACTCGGCATAGGCAAGGCGGTAAGTTTCGACCGTGAAGTATCTGGAGCAGAAGTCATAAGGGCTTCTGTCGATGCAGTCGAAGACGGCAATAGCATGGCAACAGGGCAAACCTGTCAGTTGCCATCCCTTACAGCTGCAGTCCCAATGATCGACATTGACAATATCAACAGAATCTCCACGAACTTCAAAGGTGCTACCTTCTGAGAGTAACACCTGAAGTGAATGTGACAGGGAAGCTTCCATTTGGAGCTTCTCCTCCATAGACGTGGTTAACTTCGACCCCCACTGACCGGAATCAACTCGGCGCGCATATATGGATTCCATCATCCTTCCTCGTAAAGTATCAATCATCTGTGTGATCGGCAGTTCGTGTGCCTCCGATACCCAACTATAGAACTCTTGCCCGAAGTCTGATGTCATGTGGTTATACCTTGCTCCGGCGAAGAACGCATTCGCCCAATGCTCCGGCTCACTCTGTACAACCCAATCGTAAGCATCGGGAGAAATACCCCTTATGTTCTCAACTGCACGCTGAAACCCCTCGAGCCTTGGCGCATGAGCCGCAGCATAAAAATCATTAATCATGAATCGCCTTGCTTCATGAGAAAACTGCCCCTTCAAATCCTTGTTAAGTTTTTCAACGAGATGGCGCAGGCAGTAGCTGTGGTGGCAGTTGTCAAATATCTCAGCCAGAGATTTCTTCAATCCATTCTGAAAATCTGCAACAAAAGTGATCTGCTGAGAGGTGGCAATTGCAGATTTCAGCTCTTGCAAAAACCAATGCCAGTTATCCTCAGTTTCATCATCTACTACGGCAATAGCTACAGGAAATATTCCGTCGTCGCCATCAATAGACGTAGCAGACAAGAGCATTCCCTGGTATTTTGAGTTAAGAACTGTGCTATCGAGAAACAGAAGAGGGCGACAACCCTGTTGGAAGCCGGATATCGAGGCATGAAATGAGACAAATAGACGGTGGAAGCTTGAGTCCTCCTTGGTCGTAAAGGTAGCGAAGCTGCCTGGATTCGTTTCCTTTATCTTATCACAGAAAAAGGGCAAAAGTTTATAAGCCTCTTTATAGGAGCCTTGAAGCTGCTCCCTCGCAATTTCTTTTGCACGCCATGCTTGAGAATAATTCAATTGAATACCATACTCCCTCCGGATATCATCAGCAATGTCTTTTGGCCTATAATTTGGAGAAACTTTCAACTTTTCCTTTATAATGCTCCCAACCCAGCCTCTTGTTGCCCGATACCCAGCTTTAACAGTGGCTCCTTCACATGTATGTTCCGCATTCATTTTCTTGATGCAAACCAACTGAGTCGTTGCTAGCCTAGACGCATATATCCGCCACGGACAACCCTCGGACTTGCATTTCACGCTAACGCGATGACTGTCGTTCTTCTTATATCTGTAAGCGAAGCCGTGCGCTATCGAGTATTTATGCAAGGCTTCTCTGAACTCGCTAAAGCTATTAAACCTTTGATCCACGCCCGTGATGGTATTCTCCCACTGCGTCGCGGCTCTCCGATGCTTCTCATCACTGGAACTCGCGGGGATGCTGCATAGAGGGCGCCCGTCGCACACGTCCAAGTCGAGCCGGTCGCTCGTGTTGGTCATATCGTACGCCGCATCGGCGGGCACGACCAGTGGAACCACCTGTTCCGACACCGTCGTCCTGCTCGACCTGCACAGCCAAGTGTCCCAAGCATCTGACCGTAAGACCCTTTAACACATGCAGCAATTATTCTCATTGTTGGCACCAGTTCACAAGGGTAACATCACAATGTCCAGTTCAATCACCACAACTCATCGGAAAATCAAAATGTCAGATTGACAACCCAGCTGCACAATACCGAACAAATAGAGAGGACCCAGTAATCACTACCTACTAGCGGGCATGTTGGACAGGTTCCCGGCCGCGGCTTCCTCCGACATCACGAACACGTCGACGGTGCCGGAATCCCCGAGGAAGCTCACCATCCGCTGCAAGTCCTTGTCTTTGGAGATCGTGATCAGGGTCTTCTTGTTCCCGGGGAGGAAGTACTTGATCGTCATCGCGTCGGCGGCGCCGCAGCCGAACATCTCGGCGACCTCCGCCCTGAAGTCATCCAGCTGGGTCTGCTGGTCGATGTCGATCGCGTACGCCTCGCCCCCGGCGTAGGACAGCGCCCCGTCCTTGTCGGCCACGAACTCGCCCCCCGACTGGCATATCGCTATCACCTTCTTCGCCGCCATGGCCCAAGAAGGGCCGAGGGCCCGAGGACCGAGGACCAATCAAACAGCAAGAAGGATCGAAACCAGGGCGGGGTTTCACCGGAATCGCGCGTCAGCCCACGATTTCAGGCGATACTGGGTAGCCGTACGCGAAGTTCTCCATCGACCCTTTCGTTGGAAGATGAAGGAGGAGATGGAGATGGCGCAGGCGACTCGAAACCCTAGGGGGCTGAGGCTGAAGGAGGAGGAGGAGGAAGACGGAGGAGGCTACGTCACGGCTTAGGGCTCGTTTTGTTTGTTTTAAGGTGTATTAAGCAAAGATGACACGAATGATCCCTTAATTTTGATTCGGCGTAAAATTCGACCTATGAGTTTTGAATTTTGTTAAATATGATATCTGAACTTTAGCCTAATATATTATGTCATTTTTAAATTTTTGGTACTTATTCAATTTAGTCATCGGATTATCAAAACGTTCGATCTTGTTCCGTTAATGGAAGGACAACATTAAATATTTTCATATAATTCAGGGATTAAATTAAATATGTACCAAAATTTCAAGGATCACATTGAACATGTTAAAATTTTAAGGACCATATTGCATATTGTGGTAAAATTCACAGACCATATTAAACATTAAAAGTGAAGAGACCACATTACATGTCAGGCCAACATTCATGATTATTTGTAGTATTATCCCTAAGCATTGCAAAGCCTTTTCTTTTCTTTTGAGTTAAACCCTAAAAATTGTCTTTTATCAAGGGCAATTTACTGATGTAATATGATAAAACAGCACAAATTAATAAAAAGTTAAGGTAATTTTTCATCAACAAAATAGCAAGGATTTTTTGAGTGACATTGATCATTTTATTATTTTCATTTCATCTTTGATTATATTTTCTTATTTGAATGTTTTTGTTATATAAATATGTATCGTATAAATTGAACAACAGTCTCAATGAGTGAAAAAAACTCTTTTTAGCAGGGTGGCATTTACTTTTTGTTTTCACTAAATAATTTCAACGAAAAGGAAACAAAGAAAAGCTAACTTCTTGCATAATAACCAAGCAGGTTTTGGAAAAAAAGGCAATAAATGTTTTTTCTCAAATTTTCGGAATACAACTCAGCACGATTAACGTAAGAAGGGTTGTGTTTTTCGCATCCAAATTTAATGATATTTCTTTGAATCAGCTTTATGATTGATGAATTACGTACATGGATATTATATGACATTTTCTCTTGCTTGACTTTCGATGTCGGCGATGTTCTTATAACCCATCAATTAAAAATTTCCTCTTATTTTTCAGGAACATACAAAATACAAAAAAAAATGAAGAAAAGAAAAAGATTGTCATGAGATTTGAATAAAAAGTTAGGTAAGTTCTTTTGGGATTGAGTGGACAAAAATTTAGACCACATACAAGCATCAGTTGGAGACGGTCAAAGTAGCACTACAGGAGGCAATTTTCACCCATTGTCTGTATTGTACAAGGTACATTGTTCACACCAACTACTGTTGTTCTTCAGCACATGCACACACTCCTCTGTGCTGCTGAATCCGACTTCATCGTAATGCTGCAATGACACGTTCGATCCTAGTTATCGACCGAGAGCACCTTGATCGGCCAATGCTTTTGAGAACAAGAGTCATGTGAAAGCGACTGCATCGAAAGAACGCGAATGCGAACCGCGTCAGCACAAGTCCGAGCAGGAAAAGGGGGAAATGAGAGAAGCTGAGGCGATTATGGTTACCTGTTCCTGCGACCGGAAGCAAATGAAGGGCGTGTAGTGTAGGGAGTCCGAGACTCTTGACGTGTAGATATCAGCATACCTGCATTTTGTTAAATGTTGAGCCAAACCGTGAGACTCTTGATTGCTCCTGTATATGATTGTGGATTAAGATTTGCAATTCAAAGGGGAGAAAGGAAGTACTTCTCAATTTGTCTCATGAAGTGGCTTTTATCCCATAGACCTGCTCGCAACAGAAAGCCCCACCTAATGACAATTCAAGAACGAGCGAATTACTTCTGTGACGTCGCAACTGTGATGGGAGAGCGCAAACAAACGAGTCGACTATTTATCATGATTGAATCGGAGTTTCTGCAACTTAAGCCGATCAAGTGTCGCACCTTCTATTGAAAAGCTCGCCATCTGTTTCTAACAGCGGTGCTATTTTCTCGTCTAGTCTTTGCATGACAGTCAGTAACTTCTGCACGCTTTCAGTGAGTTCTTGCTCGCCCATGTTTATCGCAGCTAGCATCTGGATGTTCATAGAAAAGTGGATCAAGGACGTGCAACATTGCAAGATATCGCCCGTGTAACTAATAACTTCCGGATACTAGGCCAAAGACAAGAAGATAGAGATGTTGAATGGAACTATTACAGAGGCTAGAAGAAGATAACAGCATTAAAGGGCTCACACAGTTCCTTAGCCAAAAGGAGGCTAAATAGCCTTACTTACCTGTGCTGGATGCCCTTTATTTCGCCTCTGCGAAGTGAGCCGAAGCTGGTTAAGAAGATCCCCAACAACCTCTTTTTGGTTTATGAGATCTAACAATGTGGCTCTGTGATCTCGGCTTTGAATTAAAGCGCTACACTGCACTGTCAACAGCTTTGTTACAGAAAGCGAAAGTTGAGAATATGCAAGCATTGCATCATAACCATGGAAAACTCCTATACATGACCAAAAACATTCCTACACATTACGAATCATGACTACTATATGTTAGCTGAAACTTTCTTTTATCCTAAAGATTTGTTGCTGCAATCCTATGCCTCTGACTGCAAAGGAACGACCGATAAGAAGAAATCATGAATTCCTACAAATATTTATGTGTAGTTTGGTCAGATATGCATATGTAGTCTAATAAAGTGGACTGTTACTAACCTTCTCCTCCAATTCTAGACAGATTAATGCCGTTCTCCATCGTAAATGAACTTTGGACTGACTAACATCTGTGTACATATGGTCACCCGCATATAATATTTCATTGCCATGTACATCGAGAGAATTCTCTACCATCTGAGCACTTCCCCCGGAATACAAGCCCCTTGCATCAGTGGAACATTTAAGTGGAGAAAACGCAAGCTATCACAACATGTCAAACAGAATATTAAGGCATCCTCAGAAAAGAGGGGAGAAAGCTTTCTCTGGCTCACTTTCTGACAAATTAGCACTCTTCACAAAAGGCATTCCTTGTACTCGAAGCACGTAAAACATAACAAGACCCAACTGAAGAAACAGTCATTCAGGTGAAATTTTACATTCGTTGCTGCATCTGATGGGATAAGATTAAAATTAACAAGCAATGCAGTAGATTTCCTCGACGTGTTGATGATGATCAAAGCATCCTAACTATTGTCTGCTACTAGGAAAAAAGAAACTTCATCCTCTTAAAAATACATTCTGTTAACAATGCCCTCCACGCTAGGAAAATTTTTGCCATCTCGATTCACGAAAGAGTCATGATGCTGGACTTCTTATAAGCAACAGCATGAAATAACCTCATTTATTTCAACTTTCTTCTATCCCCAAACCTTTCTAGAGTTATTTTTTCTAGCGTATATAAGCACTTTCTGTGTTGTCTGATAACGACAAGGGTAGTGATGAAAGATGCCTTTTCAAACAATAAAACTATGCTGCAGAAGAAGAGCAACTCACTGAGAACACATGGCATGAGTTGAATAGGATGGAGATAGATCACCTGTACGAGCCATGAAACTAGGACGCATCAGACCCTCACTGGTGACCACTTCGTACATTAGATGTGATGTCTGGAAAAACTCAGGCTTCCTCACTGAAACAATAACCTGCAATACGAGAAAATGATGTATATATGCGTAGTGCACCCTTGATTGTCTGGAGGTTATTCTGAAAAGTCAGCATATGCGAACTATATCCAAGAATGAGAGAGAGCAGCTGGATTCCTTTAAGAATTATTTGGATGGTGAAATTTTCAAAATCACCGCAAACGAACTTTCGCCTTCCATTATGTGCATTCAAAATAAACTCTTGACCAGAGCTTATTTCTTGAGAGCTCTTAATGATGTAATGCAGCCAGAGCAAATAGTAAGTCATCGAAATGGATCCACTTACAATATCGAACAGATCATGCCAGTCCATATCATTAGGGAGAAATCTGTTAAAGGAATGCTTCATCATTTTGTCTGTGTAATGAAAATCTGAGTTGGTGATAAGCAGAAGTTTTTTACCCGCCTGATGCAAGAAAGATGACAGTAAAATGAGAGTATGATATCTCCACCTGCTTAATTGGGGGCAGTAACAAGCCATACCTCCTTCTGATCCAACAGGGCTAGAGGTAGTTCCGGATCAGCTCCACAAACCGTTCAGGCTTAGACATTATCTCACTCTGCATAAATGCTAGCAATAGTCAGTTTCTCTAACACCTTAAGAAGTACTTCAATAGCTATGTGTGTGTATGTATATGTACACGCAAACACACATGCCCATGCGCACACGGATATAGTCATTACCTTCAGCTGACCTTCCGCATGAGCCCTGACGAGAGCCTTTTTTATGGCCTGAGGACAATTTCATGAGTCAATAAGAGATGTGATGAAAATCAACCATTGTCGAGAATTTAACAGAGGGACAATGCCTTGAAAAGCCCTTTATAGTTGAGCGGACCAACTTCGACTGCTACAGATCCATCATCCAATCTATCAACCATCTGGTAGCACCCAAAGATATGTTAACAAGTGTTTCGTATTGGGAAAAAGTCCCCCTCTCAAATTAGGCAAGGAATCAAGAGTTATTCAGTACTAAAAACTGAAAAAGTGGGGAAGGGGGCGGGAAGAGAAGCATTGAAAATGGACAAGCTGTCAATAGTTAAACATAATGAGAGCAGCAGAAGCAGTGAGATCAATGGGAAAATGCAGATCCAGCCTACAACACAAATTCAGACCCGAAGAGCGGACAAAAAACAAAGGAAAATAGGACATCCAGCGCGCTAAAGAAGAGCGATAATAATATTTCCGGCTGAAGACAGATGGCTTTTTATTAAGATTCAAACACAAAAGTAGACAGTATGATGATCATTGCAGAAATTACTTGCATATAAGCCACAGCTTCTGAGATGAAGAAAAGCTTATTAAGGAACTTCCATCAATCTTCTTTCCGCAAATCCACTGGTTCCCTCCCGTAAATGTCACTTCAATGAGACAAAGAGAATAGATGTCAGAAATACTAATCAAGTTACAGCAGAAGAGGAATTCCAAACTTATGGAACCAACTTAAAATTCAAGTTTGGAAGATTGATACTCGTGATATAATCATAAGGCACACCTATAGGCAAATCTAGATAATCTGCTTGAAAGAGCCATGTTTGGTATCTTGAGTTTTCTGCAGTGTCTCAAATGATTTTAAAGACGTAATAGCTCATTGAATTTACTCATATGGAAGATATGATCATCTGACTCGTATTATCCAACATAAGTTGTCACTTAACAAAGAACGGCAACCATCCTACCTCACAGCTTGGGTAGATAACATCTGTGTGCCATGCATGGCCCTCTTCACGTAACCAAACCGATCAGCCTTAACCAAATTACCACGCTCTTTGTCTATGACCAGACCTCTGATTACCTAATGCCAGAAGTTCATCAGAAAAACTTAGTTCCTGCAGATTGAACCCGTAAACTGAAGAGCTGTCATCACCGAGGAAGATCCTCACCAAGTCCGGGTCAGATGATAGTCCATCAACAGGAAAACCCGTGCTCTTCAAATTTTCCATGCAGTAATCGTAAGCAGGCCCTTCCCATGCCTGTCAGAATACGATGTGACAAGAAACTATACAACAGCTAAAACTTGAAAAATTGAATTAAAGACAATCCACAAGGATTCAACACTTGCAAAAACTTTTTAGGGTTAGCACCTTATTTATTCTAAGTTAGCTTAGAGATCTCTACGACTAGTTACCTCATTAGATAAAACTACTTTCAGGACATGGTTCCGTCAAATCACATAGACTACAGGTTTTAACAATTTCTCCCAGGCACTCTTGATGTGTATAGGGGAATAGAAATTACCATCACATTGTAGTGCATCAAAGTGTAGTCCATGTCGTAGCCAATGGTACTTATAGATCGAAGATTCAATGTACGGCTACAGAATATTCCACGAGGAGAATATCTACATAAAGGACTCTGCACGTTACAAGAATTTGTAGCGTAAGTATTAGCAATAACTATCCCCCAGGCCACGGGCCTATGGAACATCCTTCGCAATAAATCAAGCCCCCATAAACAGGTCCATGTGAGGCAGATCACATGAGCAGAGTTAAGTGCATATGGTCCAAATGGGTCGTGTCACAAGTTCAGGCATTAACTTCAAGTAGATAAAAGAAGTGAAATTGATACTTGATAAAGAAAAGAACTTGAGAGGGAGAGAGAGAGAGCTCAACTAACAGGAATAGCCAATTTTGTTAAAAGATACTCAGCTTCATCAGCTTTCGTTTTGGCCACTTCCTCAATTGGGCCATTTAATGTGGCCTGACCATCAATTCCTGCACACAAAACCCAATTGAAATCACATTATTCCCAATCAATACCCACCGTCTAAAGCGCCATCACTAGGCAACAATCCCAAGACGAAACCCAAAAGCAAGAATTGGGGAAAAAAGAAGAAGCAAGAAGTCAGAAAATTTTTTTTTGATCGAAATTGCATCCTTCCATTTCATTTAAGTAGATAAGGTGAAAGTACAACCGAAATGAGTTTCGGCATACAAAATATCTAAAAGAGATTGAGGGGGATTGGAAACCCAGCACTGAGGAAGAGTCCTGCGAAGTTGAGCTTTAGCGACTTAATCCGCTGCAGTATTTTGGGTTTTAGAGCAGCGGAATAGACATAAAAAAGGCATACAAGAAAGCGAGGTCCGATATTCTTTTATGAGTACTTCCACATCCCAAAGAGGTTGGTCTTCACACGTGATTGACTGAACTAAAGTAGAATTGTTAGACTCCACTTCCACAGTTACTTCTCTCCCCATGTTCTCTCTTCTCCATTCTTTCATGAAGCGCACGCCTTGAAGTAGTGCCAAGGCTTCCGCTTGAACAGGCGATTGAGCCCGAATCAAACAAGCAAATCCTCCCATGAGCTTTCCTAAGGAGTCTCGGCATACACCAGCCACTGCACACGGTGTAGAGCCAGCAACGAAGGCTGCATCCACATTAAGCTTAAGAGCTCTTTTCTCCGGCGGCGTCCGGATCGCAGGCGAGATACCTTCTCATTCTGATTTTTTTCTTTTGATTTACGCTGCAACTTTTGATATTTTCGTGCAAGGCTATAGCTTCATTAACAGTCGCTTGTGGATTTGGTGATTTGCCTCTAAAATTCGCATTGTTTCTCGCCTTCCATAGGAACCAGAGTACTTCGAAAATGAGCTCGAGAGACGGTGAGGTTGTCTCCGGACACTTCTTACACACTGGGCACAATGGGTCAGGTAAGATTCTTCGCTTGAACAAGTTTTCCTTTGTAGGCAAGGCATTTTGGCAAAGTTGCCATAGGAATAGTTTAATTTTAGGTAGGGTGTTCATATTCCACACTTTAGACCATAGGGCTCGTGGTATTTGGTACGAGGATGAGGCTTGTTGATTGGCTGGGCTGTCTACTTCTTTTCTGAGATGATTGTAACCGCTTTTGACTGAGTAATTCCCTGATTTAGCTACTGTCCATACCAGTCTATCTTTCTCTTCAATAGATGGGATGGGGATGGCCAAGATTTCTTCCACGATACTATCTTCAAACAAGCTATTGCCCTGGTCTCTATTAATTAACTCAGACACTAATTGAGGATCATCTTCATTCGTTGGATCGGCAATTGTACCCAATTTTGTCCACCTATCTTCACGAATTTTAATCGATTTTCCATTCCTTACTGACCATTGAACCGAGCCAACTAATGCATCTCCTCCAATCAGCAAGCTGTGCCACCCCCAAGACGATCTTTGTCCTTTCCTCGCATGCCAAAAATTAGTGTTGGGGAAGTAGAGCCCTTTCAGTATTTGGCACCAAAGCGACGAAGGTAATTGTGCCATCCTCCAAGCCTGTTTGCCCAACATTGTCCTATTAAAGGTGATTAGGTCTCGAAAACCCATACCTCCACTGTCCTTCCTCTTTTTCATTACCTCCCAATACTTCCAGTGTATACCAACCTTAGAATCCTTGTTTTTCCACCAGAATGAGGCAATTTTTTGTTCTATGGCTCTACACACGGAAAGCGGTATCTTAAAGATTGACATGGCATATTGCGGGAGAGCCTGGACAACCGTTTTCAATAAGATCTCCTTTCCAGCGTTCGACATCATCTTTTCCTTCCACCCTTCAAGTTTCATGTTTACCCTAGCTAGAATCCAAGCAAACATTTGCTTCTTTGATACGCCCCAATTGAAGGGATACCCTAGTATTTCCTTGTTTTGTCTATTTCTGGGACTCTCAATTCCCGCGCCATATTTCTGCGAAGATACTGGAGGCAGCCCGAGCTAAAGAAGATACCCGACTTGTTTAAATTGATTGCCTGGCCCGTGGCAAAACAGTATTGATTGAGAATGTTAGCTAGGTTTTGGCATTCTATAACTTTCCCATCTAGGAAAAAGATAGAATCGTTCGCAACCAACAAATGGTATAGACTTGGGCAATGTCTATTTAGCTTTATTCCTTTCACCGTACCATCTTCATCTGCTTTTTTCATCAGAAAGGAGAGGACATTAGCCACAAGTATAAAAAGATAAGGTGAGAGAGGGTCACATTGTCGAATTCCACGTGTTGGGTTGAAATAGGGCAAAGGCTCCCCATTGAACTTCACACTGAAGGAGACAGTAGTGACACATTGCATGATCCACACTGCATGATCCACACAACCCATTTTCTACATAAACCCATCTTCAACATACAAGCTTCCAAGAAGTCTCACTCAATCCTGTCGTAGGCTTTTTGCATGTCTAATTTCAGCACTGCTTGGAATTTTTTCTTCCTTTTCCTAATTCGTAGTTGGTGTAGTACCTCTTGAACAACTAGGATATTATCCTGAATTTGCCTTCCACTCACAAAGACACTCTGTTCCGCTTCAATCAAGTGAGGTAGCCACATTCTTAATCGGTTAGCCAGCACCTTTGAAATAATCTTGTATATGAAGTTACAAAGGCTTATGGGCCGGTATTGTTCCAATCAAGCAAGAAGTCAGAATTCCAACGCACAAAACACACCCACACAACCACCATTTCATTGTCGTCCCCAAGCAAACAACAGAAGCCAACAAAAAAACCTACCAAAAGCCTCAAAGTGCTCCATTTTCATGTTCAAATCGCCCTTAGTGCTCTCCCCGAGGTAATTGACGTTGCACGTGCTTGACGACGTCGGTAGAACACTTTCCCACCACCACCACCCCGGTGGGCTTCTCACTTGTATTCTTGTGTCACATGCCGGTTAATTTAGCGTTCTCTTATGATGCGGCCTTAAGAATTGCTTCCTAAGTCAGTTTCTCACCACACTCGCGATAGAGAAACTTTTAGAGAGAGAAGCTATCGAATTCTATTACTTGATTGAACTGATGCAAATGATGGAAGGGGACTCTATATATATAAGTACATTTATAATTATAACAATAGATCTCCTCTTAATCTTGTTGAAAGTATGTCTTGACTTTGAGTCTGGAAAGGAAATTTTCCAAATTCAAATTCCTAATTTGAATAGTTTTTATGGTTGGATTTGGTTTCCTAATACAAATAGGTTTCCTATTTTGGATCCAGATGTTATGATTTATGATGAGGAAATCCACTTTAGCCAAGGTTGGCAATTTGTTTCCATGTTACAAGCATAACGTGTCAAGTTATACAAAATATGTATATTTGTCGCGAATATAGCACATTTACTCAATGTCAAACATTGGAAATAAATACACCAATATGAAATATTCACTGGACATTTTAAAACTTAAATAACACGGTGCAACAGGTGTAAAACCTTCCATATTTGGATTTTGCATGAGCGGCTGAATGTGAATCGTTTCAATTAATATGATTCTGTGTTGGATGACCGCTTGCTCTTAGAATTTGAAATCACTCTCCATTTTTCTAGCACTCCTGTAGCACTTGCACTTAAGCAGGACCTTATATCATGCTAGAAACATAGGAAGTGGACTCATGTCAAACATAAAATCTGAGACCACGAGCCAATGAGAGAGACATAAGCATATGGTCCAAATGGGTCATGTCACATGTTCCTACATTAACTTCAAGTAGTTAAAGAAGTGAAATTGACACATGATAAAGAAAAGAACTTAAGAGGGAGAGAGGGCTCAACTAACAGGTATACCCAATTTAGTTAAAAGATCCTCAGCCGCCGTTTTGGTCACTTCCTCAATTGGGCCTTCTAATGTGACCTGACCATCAATTCCTGCTCACAAAACCCAATTGAAATCACATGATTCCCAATCAACACCCCACCTTCTAAAGCACCATCACTGGGCAACAATCCCAAGACGAAACACAAAAGCAAGAATTAGGGAAAAAAGAAGAAGCAAGAACTCAAAATTCCAATCCACAAAGAACGCCCACATAACCATCAGTTCATTGTCGTCCTCAAGCAAACAACAGAAGCCAACAAAAAACGCACCAAAAGCCTCAAGGTGCTCCATTTTCACGTTCAAATCGCCCTTAGTGCTTTCTCTGAGGTAATCGACGTCGCACTTGCTGGACGACATTGTGTAAAACACGTCCCCACCGCCACCACCTTGGCGGGCTTCTCACTTGCACTCATATGGCACAAGCTGGTTGATCTAGTATTTCTTTACTCGTGTGGCCTTAGAATTTTTTTCAAGTCAGTTTCTCATTACACTAAATGAGACTTTTAGAGAGAGAAACTCTAAAATTCTTGAAATTCTCGTAAAAGATAACTGTTATTGTAAATGGTGGAGTAACTTCGATAATGTCCTACTGCTCCTATATATAAGGAGGGAGTGAGCGTAATGGTTGATTGAGGATACTCACGAATCAACCGCCTCTCTCCGTGATCTTCTTAATCCTCTTTCCTACCCTTCATCAATTCGAAATGGCTCCAAAATCTCGCACCTCGCACAAACAAAGTGGAACTCGCAAATCCACTCGAGCTGCTACCATTTTATCCAAAGCCCCCAAGGGACCATATGAAATCGACCTAAGACAATAGCCGGAAGAAACTTCAGAGGGGACACCGAGCATGAGTGTACCCACAACTCGAGTTCTTGGAGAACATGGAGGATCAGCAACGACCAGCACCCCTCAACCATCTGGAACTAAAGGATAAACCTCTACTTCTAGTACTCTGTCTTGACCATTCCTACTCTAGTCGCCAGTGAACCTGCTCAATCTAGCACTTTGGCACCACAGCAAGTGCTGACTCTACAGCACCTGTTCGAAGAGTTCTCGAAGACCCAGAAGCTCACATGTAGCCCCTGTCCTGACAGCGCTGCACTTGAACCTTGAGCAACAGCCCCTACTCCTATTGAAGTGACTGAACCTTCTCGCACCAATAAAGGAAGGAAAAAGCCACTGAAGAATCCTGAACTGAAAGTTAGGAGGAATTAGCCTATGATATTGAACATCAGATGCTCATTGAGCAACTTCTTGAGGATTTACCTCAACCTATCATGCCATCCACCCAGGAAACACCTAATCAAACAGCAGACCAACCTGCAGCCACGATAGAGCACAACGAGGCACCCACTGAAACCGAAGAAGTTTGAGAACAAAAGAAGATGACGATGATCGAGTATTCCAGTTTTTCGAACCCACTATTGGATTTGAACTTGATGATTCGCTTGGTTCTAATCTCTTTCTCTGCGAAGATCACAAATTGGCTATTCAATCTTTTCTAACTTGCGGTCCTATTCCTCATCATTTTGTTGACTTTGATTGTCGGGACTCTTAGAATTCTCGTGATAGAATTCTCTTAGGATTAATCGAATTTAAAATGAATCTTCTAACATCGCGGGAGTTAAGGATTTGGAAGAACCCGAGTCGATCGAGGACCATTGGTCCCCAACTCCCAACTCGAGATTACCTCTAAAAACCCATCTTGCCGGAGGGTCGCGAAAGGGTGACATTTACTTTTTGTTTTCATTGAATAATTGGAAAAAAAAAAGGAGCTATCGTCTCGCATAATAATTGAACAATTTTGGAAAAAGCCGAGGAATGTATTCCTCAAAATTTTTGAATAAAACTTAGTGGGATAAACATAAGATGGGCTGTGTTTCCTAGCTCCAATTCGAAGAAACTTCTTTGAATCTGCTTATTGATGAAGCACTAATATGAATATTATATACATTTAATTTCGATCAATTTTCATTATTATCAATATCCATAACTTATAAAGTTAATATCACGAAAAACCTCAAACTAATACACTTATAACAAATTTACCCAAAACTAATTTTTTAACCATGAAAAAATCTCAAACTAATACATTACATGACATTTCTTCCGTTGAATGGAAAAAACTTTAACCCATGTAATCCATATAAGAATGCTTCCCCATATATTGTCACTCGAGTTACATCAGTTTGAAAACTATCATGAGAATATGGAGAAGTCATCAACATTCCTATTTTTCAGGAACATACAAAATACAATAAAAAAAAAAGATTGTCAAGAGATTTGAATAAAAAGTTGGGTAAGTTCTATAATTGATTGAATAAAAGTTTAGACTAGATACAAGCATCTGCTGTTTATCATAGTTCTTATTTTCTTTTTCCCTAAATGAAGATGGTCAAAGTTCACTACGGGAGGTAGTATTCACCCATTGTCTGTATTGTACAAGGTACATTCTTCACACCAATTACTGTTATTCTTAAGCACATACACACTCCTCTGCGCCGCAGTCCGAGTCTCCCGCGACTTTAAGAAGATACTCCTTTCTGATGATAAAAGTTATCACGAATCCAACTTCATCATAATGCTACAGTGACATGTTTGATCTTAGTTATCGACCGAGAGCCCATTGATTGGCCCATGTTTTTGAGAATAAGAGTCGTGTGCGAGCGACTGCATCAAAAGCACACGAACATGAACCACATCAGCACAAGTCCAAGCAGAAAAAGGGAAATGAGAGAGCCGAGGCAATTACGGTACCTGTTCCTGTGACCGGAAGTACATGAAGGGCGTGTAGTGTAGGAAATTTGAAACTCTTGATGTGTATATATCAGCATACCTGCGTTTGTTAATGTTGAACCAAACGAACATTCAGGAGACTTTTGAAGTTTGATTGCTCCTATACATGATTGTGGATTGGAATGCATTTCAAAGGGGACAAAACGTACTTCTCAATTTGTCTCATCAAGTGGCTTTTATCCCATAGACCTGCTCGCGACAAAAAGCCCCACCTAATGACAAGTCAAGAACGAGCAAATTACTTTTGTAACGTCTCAACTGTGATGGGAGAGCACAAATGAACGAGTTGACAATTTAAATATATCATGATTGAACCATAGTTTCTGCAACTTAAGCCAATCAAGTGCCGCACCTTCTATTGAAAAGCTCGCCATCTGTTTCTAATAACGGTGCTATTTTCCCATCTAGTCTTTGCATGACAATCAGTAACTTCTGCATGCTTTCAGTGAGTTCCTGATCCTCCATGCTTGTCGCAGCTAGTGTCTGGATATTCAGAGAAAAGCGGATCAAGGATGTGCAACATTGCAAGATATCACCCACATGATTGATAACTTTAAGAAGATAGATATGTCGACTGGAACTATGATAGAGGTTAGAAGAAGATAACAGTATTTTAGGGCTCACATAGTTGCTTAGCCAAGAACAAAGGCTAAATAGCCTTACTTACCTGCGCTGGATGCCCTTTATTTCGCCTCTGTGAAGCGAGCCGAAGCTGGTTAAAGAGATCCCCAACCACCTCTTTTTGGTTTATGAAGTCTATCAACGTGGCTCTGCGATCTTGGCTTTGAATTAAAGCTTTATACTGTAGTGTCAAAAGCTTTGTTAGAGAAACCGAAAGTTGAGAATATGCAAGCATTGCAACATAGCCATGGAAAACCTTTATACATGACCAAAAACATTTCCAAACATTACGATTTATGACTACTATATGAGATTATAAAATCCCCATCAGCTGAAACTTTCTTTTTTCCCAAAGAATGTTGCTGTGTTACTATGCCTCTGACCGCAAAGGAACGACCAATAAGAAGAAATCATGAATTCCAACAAATATTTATGTGTAGTTTGGTCAGATATGCATATATAGTACAATAAAGTACACTGTTACTAACCTCCTCCTCCAATTCTCGACAGATTAACGCCGTTCTCCATCGTAAATGAACTTTGGACTGACTGACATCCGTGTATATATGGTCACCCACATATAATATTTCATCGCCATGTATACCGAGAGAATTCTCTATCATTTGAGCACTTCCCCCGGAATACAAGCCCCCTGCATCAGTGGAACATATAAGTGGAGAAAATGCAAGCTGTCACAAGGTCAAAAAGAATACCAAGGCATTTTCAGAAAAAAGGTAAAAAAGCTTTCTCTGGCTCACTTCTGACAAATTAGCACTCTTGACAAAAAGCATTCCTTGTACGACATAAAAAATAACAAGACCCAACTGAAGAAACAGTCATTCAGTTGAAATTTCACCTTCGTTACTGCATCTGATGGGATAAACTTCAAAATTAACTAGCAATGCAGTAAATCTCCTCCATATGTTGATGATGATCAAGGCAACCTAACTATCCTCTGCTACTAGGAAAATAAACTTCACCCTCTTAAAAATACATACTGTTAACAATGCCCTCCATGCTAGGAAAATTTTGCCATCTTGATTATGGCAAGGGTCACTTATGCTGGACTTCTTATAAGCAACAGCATAAAAACCCTCATTTACTTTAACTTTTCCTCTGTCCACAAACCTTGCTAAATTTCTTTTTTCTAGCATATATAAGCAATTTCTGTGGTAACTGATGACAACAAGGGTAGTAATGAAAGACACCTTTCAAACAATAAAACTGTGATGCCGAACATGAGCATCTCATGGACAACACATGGCATGAGTTGAAAAGGATGGGAGATAGATCACCTGTATGAGCCTTGAAACAAGGACGCATAAGACCCTCACCAGTGACCACTTCGTACATTGGATGTGACATCTGGAAAAACTCAGGCTTCCTCGCTGAAACAATAACCTGCAATACAAGAAAATGATGTATATATACATAGTGCACACTTGATTGTCTGGTGGTTCTTCTGAAAAGTCAGCATATTTCGTTTTATTGCGAGACGCAAACTACATCCAAGAATGAGAGAGAGCAGCTGGATTTCTTTAAGAATTATTTGGATGGTAAAATTTTCAAAATCACCACAAACGAACTTTCCCCTTCCATTATGTGCATGCAAAATAAACTCTTGACCAGAGCTTATTTCTTGAGAGCTCTTAATGATCTAATGCAACCAGAGCAAATAGTAACTACTCAGAAATGGATCCACTTACAATGTCGAATAGATCACGCCAGTCCATATCATTAGGGAGAAATCTGTTAAAGGAATGCTTCATCATTTTGTCTGTGTAATGATAATCTGAGTTGGTGATAAGCAGAAGCTTTTTACCCGCCTGAGGCAAGAAAGAGAACAGTAAACTGAGAGTATAATATCTCCACCTACTTTATTGGGGGCCAGAAACAAGCCATACCTCCTTCTGATCCAACAGGGCCAGAGGTAGTTCTGGATCAGGCTCCACAAACAGTTCAGGCTTAGACATTATCTCACTCTGCATAAATGCCAGTAACAGTCAGTTTCTCTAATACCATAAGAAGTACATCGATAGCCTTGTGTGTGCATGCGCGCATGCACGTGTGTACACGCAAACACACACGCCCATGCACACACGCATATAGTCATTACCTTCAGCTGACCTTCCACATGTGCCCTGAAGAGAGCCTTTCCAACGGCCTGAGGACAATTTCATGAGTCAATAAGAGATGTGATGAAAATTCACCATTGTTGAGAACTAAACAGGGGGACATTGCCTTGAAAAGCCCCTTATAGTCGAGTGTACCAACTTCTGCTGCTACAGATCCATCATCCAATCTATCAACCATCTGGTAGCACCCAAAGATATGTTAACAAGAGTTTCGTATTGGGAAAAATGTCTGCCTCTCAAATTTGGCAAGGAATAAAGAGTTATTTAGTACTATAAAACTGAAGAAGTGGGGGAGGGGGCAGGAGGAGAAGTATTGAAAATGGACAAGCTCTCAAGAGTTCAACATAATGAGAGAAGCAGAAAAAGTTAGGTCAATGGAAAGGTGCAGTTCAGCTGACAACATAAATTCTACCCAAAGAAAGGACAAAAGCAAATGAAAATAGGACATTCAGTGCGCTGAAGAAGTTTTCTGGTTGAAGACAGATGGCTTTTTTATAAGATTCAAACACAATATTAGACAGTATGATGATTATTGCAAAAATTACTTGCATATAAGCCACAGCTTCTGAGACCGAGAAAAGCGTATTGAGGAACTCCCATCGACTTTCTTTCCGCAAATCCACCAGTTCCCTCCCGTAAATCTCACTTCAATGAGTCAAAGTGAATAGATGTCAGAAATACTAATCAAGTTACAGCAGAAGAGAGAATCAAAACTTATCGAACCAACATGAAATCCAAGTTAGGAGGATTGATACTTGTGATATAATCATAAGGCACACCTATAGACGAATCTAGATAATCTGCTTGAAAGAGCCATGTTTAGTTTCTTTAGTTCCCTGCAGCGCCTCTATAGATTTTGAAGACATAATAGCTCATTGAATTTGCTCATATGGAAGATATAATCGTTTGACTTGTATTATCCAACATAAGTTGTCACTTAACAAAGAAAGGCAACCATCCTGCCGATTTTAAATTTGTCAATGGACTTTATAGTGTAAACCCTACCTCACAGCTCGGGTAGATAACATCTGTGTGCCATGCATGGCCCTCTTCACGTAACCAAACCGATCAGCCTTAACCAAATTACCACGTTCTTTGTCTATGACCAGACCTCTGATTACCTGATGACAGAAGTTCATCAGAAAAACTTAGTGCCAGCAGATGGATCCTGTAAACTGAAGAGCTGTCATCACCGAGGAAGATCCTCACCAAGTCCGGGTCAAATGATAGTCCATCAACAGGAAAACCCATGTTCTTCAAATTCTCCATGCAGTAATCGTAAGCACGCCCTTCCCATGCCTGTTAGAATACGATGTGATAAGAAACTATACAACAGGTAAAACTAAAGAAATAGAATAAAAGACTATCCCTAAGGATTCAACACTTGCAAAAACTTTCATGGTAGACAACTAAAATTACAAAAGTCAAATTAAAGTAATTAGTAAGTTCTATATTCTAAGTTGGCTTAAAGATCTCTACGACTAGTAACATCATAGATAAACTACTTTCAGGATATGGTTTGTTAAATCACATAGACTACAGGTTTTAACAATCTCTCCCGGTCAATCTTGATATGTACAGGGGAATAGAGATTACCATCACATTGTAGTGCATCAAAGTGTAGTCCATGTCGTAGCCAATGGCACTTATAGATCGAAGATTCAATGTACGGCTACAAAATATTCCACGAGGAGAATATCTACACAGAAAAGGACTCTGCACATTACAAGAATTTGTAGCGTAAGCATTAGCAATAACTATCCCCCAGGCCATGGGCCTATGGAACATCCTTTGCAATAAACCAAGCCCACGGAAATAGATCCATGTGAGGCAGATCACAATTCACAGCACAATGTTCGATATAGATGGAAAGGCAGAAATCAAATTAGAACACAATTGCATTAACTGGAAGGAAAACAACAACTCAGATGTCGTGATATATAATGAGGAAATCCACTTTAGCCAGGGTTGTCAATTTGTTTCTATGTCACAAGCATAACATGTCAAGTTATACAAACTCTGTACATTTGTCACTAACATATAGCACATTTACTCAGTGTCAAACGTTGGAAATTCGAACACCAATATGAAACATTCACTGGACATGTTAAAACTTGAACAGCACGGTGCAACAGGTGTAACACCTTTCAAATTTGGATTTTGCATGAGCAGCTGAATGTGAATTGTTTACATTAACACGCTTCTGTGTCAAATGACTGCTTGCTCTTGGAATTTGAAACCACTCTCC
Organism: Syzygium malaccense; assembly: GCA_031216405.1. Classification (NCBI taxonomy): domain Eukaryota; kingdom Viridiplantae; phylum Streptophyta; class Magnoliopsida; order Myrtales; family Myrtaceae; genus Syzygium; species Syzygium malaccense. The sequence goes on from CM062260.1 coordinate 35,008,154, forward strand.
ATTTTTTTAACACTCCTGTAGCACTTAAGCAGGACCTTGTATCATGCTAAAAACAGAGGAAATGGACTCATGTCAAGCATGGAATCTGAGACCACGAGCCAATGAGAGAGACATAAGCAGCCTAAAGTGCATATGGTCCAAATGGGTCGTGTCACATGTTCAGGCATTAACTTCAAGTAGATAAAGAAGTGAAATTGACACTTGATAAAGAAAGGAACTTGAGAGGGAGAGAGAGAGAGAGCACGACTAACAGGAATACCCAATTTTCTTAATAGATCCTCAGCTTCATCAGCTTCCGTTTTGGCCACTTCCTCAATTGGGCCTTCTAATGTGACCTGACCATCAACTCCTGCACACAAAACCAGACTGAAATCACACAGGCAACAATCCCGAGACGAAACACAAAAGCAAGGGAAAGAAAGAAGAAGAAGCAAGAACTCAGAATTCCAATCCCACAAAACACCCCCCACACAACCATCACTCCATTGTCGTCCCCAGGCAAACAACACAAGCCAACCGAAAACACCCACCGAAAGCCTCAAGGTGCTCCCTTTTCACGTTCAAATCGCCCTTCGTGCTCTCCCCGAGGTAGTCGACATCGCACTTGCTCGACAACGTCGCGTAGAACACTTCCCCACCGCCACCGCCGCCCCCGGCGGCGGCGGCGGGCTTCTCGCTCACGCTACCGCCGCACTGGCACTTGAGCAGGTTCACGCCGACGCCGCCGCCCCGAGCGAAACTGGGTCTCAGCGCGAGGACGCCGCGGTTCTTGACGGAGCGAGAGGCCATGGAGACATGGGTGGTCTCGCCGTGACGAGAGAACCCGAAGGAGAGCTCCGACGGGGATGGCGCGGCACGCATTTTCTTGAAAGATGGGTCGCGGCGAAAAGTCGGAGAAAGAGAGAGAGAGAGAGAGAGAGGAAGTGAGAAGAGCACGACGACGACGAGGACGACGACGGGGCCAGAGCTTAAGGAGAATCTGATAAATATCTGAACTCTTTGCATACACACATACACACACACATAGATATGTGGGGATTTCGGAGAATCTTTGTTTCTTGGGAAGACGACTTTACTTAATTGTTTTTACATTTAGGTTAATACCACGAAAAATCATAAATTAACATATTTATAATAAATTTACATTAAATTGATCTTTTGATCACCAAAAACCCAAAATCGATACATTTGTGATAAATTTACCCGCTATTAAATTGGATTAGTATTACCAAAAATCACAAACTGATACACCTGTGACAAACAGAGAGTAAAATCTCAAACCGGTACACCTGTCAATTGTCACGTATCATCCAATTTAGAAATTTGACGGTAAAATTTAATAGAAACTAACGAATGGTAAAATTGTCACATATATACCTATTTAGGGTTTTTGGTGGTAAAAAATTAGTTTGGAGTAAATTTATCACAAGTATATTGATTTGAAATTTTTCGTGATATTAACTGTTTTACACTTTACCCACCACACATGATAAAAAGTTGAGATCTTGCCTCCAAACTCTTTTTCGATTCTCGAACCCTAAATCACAAAGAATCTTGATAATAGTATGAAGATTAAAAAAGGGAAAAATCATCGAAAATCATAAATATATTCATTGTAACACATTTACCTTAAATTTTTTTGCCGTGACACAAAAAATCTCAAGCTTGTAACTATGCAACACATTTACCCTTGATCAAAGTTCCGTCAATAAGAAGCATTAAAAATCTACTTACATAAATGCCCAAAATCAAATTGTGTGTGACATTTAAGTGAAATAAAAACTACGTTATTTCAATTGAAAAATTATCTAATAGAACCTTGATGGAGAGTAAATATGTCATATAAGTAAAAGTTTAAAGTTTTTATATCACAAGAAAAATTTTAAGGTAAATGTGTCACAGTGAGCATAATTTATGATTTTTTATGGTTTTTTTCCTAAAAATATGTTCGACATATATTTATATATAGAGATTTGCAAACTTATTCTTTTTTAACATGTCGTAGATAAAAACACAAATTTCATTGCATAATTAATACTTTTTTTTATCGAGTGCCTTAAGAACACTTTTTAATTAAATTCATCACAAAATAGGGCTATAAGTAAGCTTGTGATTTTAATCTAGAATTCTTACCTCTAGCACATTGATGGGATTGTGATAGCTAACTTATTTATTTCGGGAAATTACTTGGACAAATCAAATGATTAAGAGTTAAATATTGAGGAAAGGACATCGCAACTATATAATTTCCGCACAACGCTCACTTGAGCATCATATCAATTAAACGAATTAATATAATGAAAAATCCAAAAATCCGTACAAACTACTTTTTGGGTCACCAAAAACCCTACATTGGCAAATTTAACTCAAATTAATTTTTGGCCATCAAAAATCTCAAACTAATACACTTGTGACAAATTTACCCTAAACTGATATGAATTTTCATGTGGACTTGCCATGTCAATTGAGTTATTGCCATATGTCAGCCAGCTTAGCAATTTCACGGTAAAATTTAATGGAAGCTAAGAGAGAATAAATTCGTCACGAGTAATAAAAGATATCTTTCTACCACATATAGAGTAGTGAATATCTTCAAGAAATGAAGCTTTTTACCAAATTCGTATAAATACCACGAGTAATCCTTTTTGTTAGGGGAGAAAATGTAATTTTCACACAATTACATATGGTTCGTCGCACTAAAGACAAAATGAAGATATATGGTATAAATATAAAGTAATTGCTAATTTCAAATATAAATTAATTTAAACATTTAGTGCATTAATTTATTGAACTTAATAAACAAATCCACGGGAAAATTATCCAAAAAGTCATAAACTTATTACACTTTTGCCAATTTAGTCTTAAACTTTTAAATTTTGCTAATTGAGTCTTAAACTTTTTTATATTTTGTCAATTGAGTCCATTATGCCAATTTGGGCAAGAATTCACTAATGTGGATGCTAGTCATCCTACGTGGCATGGCTGCTATCAATGGGAACAATTTTTAATAATATTTTTATATTTTTTTTTTCAATTTTTGATTAAATTTTCAAGTTTTTTCTTCTTCTTTGTTCCTTTCTTCTTCCTCCTTTTGCTGGGGACCGACTACTAGCCATAGGTGATGACTAGTTGCTGGCCATGGCTGGATGGGCTGGCCTCGCTTGGGCGAGGTTCGCCATTGCCTGCCATAAGCAAGCCCCAATGAGGGCTCCCTTGCCTAAGCCAGGGTGGCCTTGTCAAGCATTGCCTTCGCTTGAGCAATGCTTGGTGAGGCTACCTTGGCCTGGGCAAGGGTCAACCTTGCCCAAGCCAAATCTAGTGAGGTCGACCCTCACCCAAGCTAAGGCGGCCTCATTGGACGTTGCCTTCACCTGGGCAATGGCGACCCTTGCTTAGGTGAGGGCAACCCACCTGGGCATGGTTGGTGGCCAAATGATTGGCAAAATGAGGAAGAAAAAAGGAAAAGAAAAAGAAAGAAAAAAATTAGAAAAAATAGAAAAAAATTGAAAATATTAATAAAAATTGTCCACGAGCTGGCCATGTCACATAGGATGGTCGACGTCCATGTTAGCAAATTCTGGCAAAAATTGGCCAAATGGACTCAATTGATAAATTGACAAAAGGTTTGAGACTCAATTGGCAAAATTGAAAGATTTATGATTAAATTGATAAAAGTGCAATATGTTTGGGACTTTTTGGACAGTTTACCTCCAAATCCACTTAGGCTACGTTTAATCGTCCATATTTCTAGTCAGGATAAAATTTGATAGGATATGATATGAAATCCAAGGGATTTACTATATCTTATCTACTATTTGGTGAATTGCAGTAATAAAGCCGGATATTTTTACATATTAATATGTACATTATTTGCTATGAATGTTATATCAGTATAAATGAACAAAAAAATTACACAAATGGAGATGATAAAAATTTCTTACGACACTCTTACTTATTTCATTTTTATTTATTTATTATTATTTTTCCCTCTCTTTTTTTAATTATTTTCTTTTTTATTTCTTCCCCTTCCATCATCATTCTCTAATAAAATTTTATTAAATAGTAAACTATACAAATATGCCTAAAATATGTAATAAATATAAATACTAAATGTGTGTGTATATATATATATATATATGAAATTTATATCATAAGATAGAAAGAAACTTTAATATATAAATGAAAATAAGAATAAATTAAAACGAATTTACTGTTATTTTGAATTTTTAAAAATTTAAAAATTATTTATATTCAAATATTATTTTAATTTTATTAAATTAACAAGTTTGTTATTCGATAAAAATAACTTTTATATTATGTATATTAAAAATCCTATCCACCTTTATCCCACCTCTTCCTTGGGATAATTTTATCCAGGCTATATCCTTCCTATATTCGACTTTATTCTATCTTAAGTACACACCAAACACAGGATATGATAAAATTTATCTAATCCCGAATTTTATCCCTACTACCAAACGTAGCCTTAGTTTAAAAGAGCAGCTTAAATATTAAGCAGTGAATCTTTTCCCTTGTAAATGCAATTTTGACCACTTCCCAAAACACATTTACTACGAAGTGAATATTTTTACCGATATCAACACTGAATTTACCGCCAAATATATATTTTTAGCACGTAAAGATTCATGAATCGTTTAGAAGAAATGAAGTTGATCTTTTACCAACATTCACACAAATACCATGAGTAAATCCTTTTGTTAGTGGGAAAAGGTAATTTTGCGCAATTAAACATTGGTTGTCCCATTTAAGAGATGTTCACCCCAAATGAATATAGTCATTTTTTAGACATATATACCTCACAATGAGTCTTTTTCACATGAAAGAATATAGAGAACTTTTACAAATTTAGACACAATTGAATGAGACGTTTTACCATAGATATAGCATTTTGCAACACATATGCACGTTTACCTTGTATGGTACAAATTCACCATAAAATGAAGGCTTTCTGTCACTCCATCACGCATCTGCAATCATACTTTGTACACTATTTACCATGTAATAACCCTTATTACCACATTCTTAACTTTATAAAGTGAAAATAGCTATTGACACTCTTTCACTTTTAAATAACTTCTCCAAACAGACAATTAAAGTTTCTCAATGAAATTAATGTTTGGAGCACTCCAGGAGACTAGCTATTTGCCATGTTTAAATTAATATAAGCCACTTTTGTCTTTTTTTTTCAATAACTTTTAGTAAAGTTAAAATGAAAAAAACAAAAATATAAACTTAGGCGGCTCAAGTAGTACGAGGAATCAATTTGAGTTGCACAATTAGATCCAAGTCACAGGAAGGATAACATTGGATGCATCATCGGTTCTATGTAGAGCCAAATATGTACATACACTGTACTTATTATCTCATTCCAAGTGAAAAAATGTGGAAAAAGCCTATATTTTTAGATGATGAAACCATTATTTTGTTTTCTCCTTTTCAGTCTCACAAGACTGGTGATGCTTCCTAAACATGGTGAGGTTTGATGGTTTGTCACTCTCCAATGCTTCAATCTTGTCTCGCATGAGGAGGCATTTCTTGTGGTGGACTTGCGTAGTATTGATCAATCGATAATCTATGAAATCACATCCTCATCGGCATCATTGTTTCGAATTGGCTCGAGGGTGTCTATTTGTGCCTAGTACATTAGCACTTGACAGCTTCATTATCTGCGTTAATTTCCTTCTTATTCATGCATTTGTTGTCCACATTATGTCTGTCATGCTCCAGAATCTGCGTCTTTGGCTTGAATATGACTTGGAGGTTTGTATTGTAATTAATCTTTGTTTTTGTTCGCTGATATTATTAGGTCGGTCCTTGCTGATGAACATAAAATTGAATTCTGTGAGTTTGATGACAGATATCTCAGCATATGGGTCATGCGTCCAGTTCATTTGGTTCTCAGCACACGGTAGATATTTAAGGTGCAGTTTTCTGCTTAATCTTTTTGTCCGAGTTCGATTAGAAAGGTATAGTATATCTGTGTTTCTGTTTGAATATATCACCTTGGTTGCGAACTTTGCTCCTCTTGAATAGAAGATGTAAGCTCGCTTTCATAAAAGTGTTTGAGAAGGAAAGATGTATTTCAATCGTCTCTAGGCACGTTTTGAGTACTCATTGGTTGAAAGTTGTTTTTTTATCTCGCTAATTCAACAAATCACTCCTTGAATTTTCTTTCTAATATCTGTTTCGCAGGCGAAAGAGAGAGAACCAATCACGTTGACAAGTTCATGGAAGAAAGTGATCATATGGGCAGAGAAATGAGCTCGAGGCAGACTTCAACATCAAGAAACCACTTACCAGAAGTAGAGCAAGTGATGAAGGATAGAGCTAAACTGCTACCCTATCATAAGTTGTTTTCTTTTGCCGACTCGTTCGATTACTTGCTCATGTTTCTCGGCACAATTGCTGCCATCGGAAATGGGATTTGCACGACACTTATGACCATTCTATTTGGAGATCTAACTGATTTTGCTGGGAAAAATTTCGTCATCTCAATCGCCGTACTCGAAGTCAATAAGGTATCGCTTAATCTCATGAATAGGCAACTAACTGGCTTTTCAAGGGAAATCATCTTGTATCGTCGTCCCAAGATATTCTTTTCAGGTTCCTGATGTTAGATTTAAGGGCTCAAGTCTGCTATATGGCAATTACGTAGAGCTTGAGTTTAGTTTTCTCCAACATGATATACAAAATCAGGTAATCATCGGTTTCAATTGTACGTCTGCAGGTTTGCTTAAAGATCATCTATTTGGCTCTGGGTTCTGGTTTCGCATCATTTCTACGTAAGTGAGCTAGAAATTTGAATATTGACTGGGTTACATTGCCTTTGAACTTTAGAGGATCTACGAGTGTAGAATAATAACATGGAACTAATTGTGATTTTGATAACGTGCCAGAGGTCGCTTGCTGGATGATCACAGCAGAGAGACAGGCCGCGCGCATAAGGAATTCATACCTGAGAATAGTTCTAAGACAGGAAATCGCTTTCTTCGACAAGGAAACCAGCACCGGAGATATAATAGTGAAAATGTTGAGCAACACCTTTCTCATTCAAGATGCCATGGGCAAGAAGGTACTCGCTGTTGCGTATGCAAAATTGATTATGTCAATTCTTTTTATGATTTCTATTGGTTTGACATCGCGATTTGTCTTTTGTTCAGGTAAGAAATTTCATACAGCTCATAGTGACATTCCTAGGTGGCTTCTTCATAGCTTTTGCAAAGGGATGGCTATTCACTCTCGCCATGCTATCCACTATCCCACCTCTTGTCATCTGTGGTGCCATCATGGTGAAGCTCGTGGGCAAACTAGCGTCCCATGCACAAGGTGCTTATTCAGTTGCGGCGACAATTGTAGATCAGACAATCAGCTCAATCAGAACTGTAAGCAATGATGAAATCGATGAAGTATGACACCTAAATTCTTTTTTCCCCTTCAATGTGGTGATGTACTAGTCTTATCATCGCAGGTTGCATCTTTTTCGGGTGAAAAACAATCCGTAAAGAAGTATAACAAGTCACTGATCAAGGCATACCGGACTGGAGTACAAGAGGGCTTGGTAGTTGGGTTGGGCTTCGGCATGCTTATGTTTACCGTGTTCTGCAGTTATTCATTCACTGTGTGGTTCGGCGGGAAAATGATAATTGAAAAAGGATACACAGGAGGGCGTGTCATTAACGTAGTCTTTGCAGTGTTACTTGGATCCTTGTAAGTTGTGACGTCCTCTTTTGCGCTTATTATTTGACGTTTTTGCCTACTTGAACCAAGCTAACAAGATTTTCAACCTTTTATTTTGAGCTCATGAATGATCTCTAGGCCAAGCATCTCCTTGTTTGAGCGCGTTTGCTGCTGGAAAAGCTGCGGCATTTGAGATGTTCGAGGCTGTTGGGAAAACTCAATCCCCGATCGTCTTGTTTGAAACATATTCGGAACTAATTCGATCAATGCGGAAAACGTGCCCGAGGACCATCAAACTTGTATCACCGATCGTACATGCATATCATACAATGAAATACCCGGTATTGTCACAAATTAAGTGCCGCTTTGCGCTTGAAAGTTCTTAGATCGTCTTTCGTACTCGTGTGCGTTCTGAAGGAAAACAGAGAAGACGTTGTATTCGAAGGAGTATGTTTGCATATGGAAAAATCACATATGTTTTCCAAGGGGTGCCTTCTATTATAGATAGGTAAATAACTACTTCGTGGGCCCTTGTGGCTCACGAGCCGAGTTTGACCCATCTTGGGCGGTCCACCTATTATGTCTTTAAGAGGCAATGAAAAGGAAGCCGTAGATTGATGCTTTTGATAAGAGAGGAAAGAGGTTGAAAGAATTGTCTGGACATATAGAACTAAGAGATGTTTACTTCAGCTATCTGACAAGACCAAATGAATGTATGTTGAATGCTTTGTCCCTGGTGATACCCGCTGGTTCCAATGTAGCTTTGGTTGGGCATAGCGGAAGTGGGAAATTGACCATTGTTAGTTTGATCGAGAGATTTTATGATCCACAGGAGGGTGAAATTCTCATTGATGGCGTCAACATCAGAGATTTCCAACTCAGATGGATTAGGGGGAAAATTGGTCTTGTCAGCCAGGAACCGGTGTTATTTTTTGCGAGCATTCGAGATAACATTGCGTATGGGAAGGATGGTGCGATGAATGACGAAATAATAGCAGCCGCTAAGGTTGCTAATGCTGCTAACTTCATCAACATGCTGCCTCAGGTGACCTTCTCATTAACGTTCTTAAAAAATTCATTAGTGTTTCTCTTCATGAGATTGAAAGCTATCGAATTAAAGCACTCTTGTGGGAAGCGAGAATGCTTGTAAATGAGAAGCTACTTTTGTTTCCATCATTGCATTGCATGTAGGGGCTAGACACCATGGTTGGAGAGCGTGGAATACATCTTTCTGGGGGCCAGAAGTAGAGAATCGCCATAGCTAGAGCAGTCTTGAAGGATCCGAAAATTTTACTCCTCGATGAAGCCACAAGTGCACTCGATGTAGAATCTGAACAAATAGTGCAAGAGGCGTTGGACAGAGTTATGATGAATCGCACTACTGTGGTCATTGCCCATCGCTTGAGTACAGTTAGGAACGCGGATGTCATCTGTGTGATTGATCAAGGGAAAGTTATAGAAAAAGGTAGGCGATATTTATTTTTCGTTTTTCTATATCTCCAATGCCAGAATTGGCAGAATAGATTGCAATGTATTTTGTCGCAAATCGCAATTGCATGATCAGGTTCACATGATGAGCTACTGAAGAACTCTGATGGTGCATACAGCCAGTTGTTTTGGCTTCAAGAAGCTGCAAAAGGTTCAGAAAGGATGCCTGCGAAATATTCAAACTGGAGTTGTCTCTCGTTTTCGACTTCATCTGTTCAGTTGCCTGTATTCAGTTTTACATGCTCTGAGACAACACCTGATAGAGGCCTCGGCACCAGCGATTCGAAAGTATCATCACCAGCACCAGAAGTATCTCTCACCCCAGAGATTCCGGTGTTGCTGTTAGGTACGATAGCTGCAGCTTGCGATGACATCATATATCCAATTTTTGGCTCGATGCTCACTAGTGTGATCAAAACTTTTTACAAACCAGCAGAGGAACTCCGAAAAGATTCAATATATTGGTCACTGATGTTTCTGATTCTGGGCATGGCATCTTTAGTGGCGATGCCATTGAGCCTGTGTTTCTTCACCGTGGCAGGGTGCAAGTTGATCAAAAGAATCCGGTTGACGAGTTTCAAGAAGGTGGTGCACAAGGACATAAGCTGGTTCGATGAGACCGAGCACTCGAGCGGTACGATTGGCACAAGGCTTTCAACAGATGTGACGTCGGTGCGTTTATTGGTCGGTGACACTCTTGCTTTGCTCACGCAGAATGCTGCGACGACGATTGCTGGCTTGCTCATCGCTTTTGAAACAAACTGGGAATTGGCTCTTGTGATTCTCGCGTTCCTTCCCTTACTTGGTGTCAGTGGATAAATTCAAATGCAGTCCATGAAAGGCTTCAACACAAATGCAGAGGTCTGTTCCTGACCTTGCTGAGTACATCTTAGAGCTAACATATTGAGCAAAAAGTGCGAAAACTCAGACAGATGAACAACGACGAACAGACTATTTTTATAGTGCATAGAGTACCACAATTTGCATAGTAAGTGGCTAGTCTAATCAGTCCGACTATATATCTGCAGAAATTGTATGGGGAAGCAAGTCAAGTTGCTAGCGATGCGGTCGCCAACATTAGGACAGTCGCATCTTTCCGGGCTGAAGAAAAGATGGTAAGACTTTATCAGACAAAATCTCGAGGCCGTCTGAAGGAAGGAGTTAGGCGGGGAATCATAAGTGGAATCGGCTTCGGATTATCGTTCTTCTTCCTATTTTTCTTCTATGCTGTGAGCTTCCATGTTGGAGCCGAGCTCGTCGACCACAAGAAGACGACTTTTCCTAAGGTTTTTCATGCAAGTTTCTCATTTCGCTCATGCATCTGTCTATGTTAGTGTCTTTCTCCTAGGCTTTTATGTCCCTGACTTTGGTCCAATCATCTGTGTTGCAGGTCTTTTTCGCATTGTGTATGACGGGACTCAGAATTTCGCAGTCGAACTCCCTCGCACCCAATGTGAGTAAAGCCAAGAGTTTCGTTGCTTCCGTATTCGAAATCTTAGACCTAAAATCTAAGATCAATGCCAGCAACAGCCGTGGAATTACGCTAGTAAATGTGAAAGGAGACGTCAAATTTCATCACCTAAATTTCAAGTACCCAACTAGACCTGAACTCCTAGTATTTAAAGACTTCTGCTTGTCCATCCATTCTGGTCGGGTACAACAATACAAGATTAGGCCATTCCTCTCTATTTTTTCGCTATAGATACGCTTAATCTGATGCGGAGGCTTGTAAGCTCAAACACTGAGAAATAATAATTTCATGTGTCTCATCTCATGTACTAGACAGTCGCTTTGGTTGGAGAAAGCGGGAGTGGAAAATCGACGGTAATATCTTTGCTTCAAAGATTTTATGACCCTGATTCTGGTCGAATAACCTTGGATGGAGCCAATATACGGGTGCTAAACTTGGAGTGGTTAAGGGGACAGCTGGGTCTGGTGAGCCAAGAGCCTGTCCTGTTTAACGACACGACCCGTGCTAACATCGCATACGGGAAAGAAGGCAATGCAACGGAGGTGGAGATCCTAGCGGCGCCGTGTAAGAATTTCCTAATGTGAGCTTCATTAATTAAAATTAACTGAATTAGTTTGGTCTAATAAAGGTAAGATATATGGGTTCTTAATTAGTTTAATATGGGGTTAGCTGGTGTGGGCCGAGTACGGCCTAACCCGTAATGAGAGGGCCCGTGATCGAAGACTCCATAAATAGCGCTCAAGTCCCTTCCCTAACTTGATGATGCACAATTAGACTCACATACGGATCCAGAGAGAACTTTCTTCTCCTGAGTGGCAATCTCATTAGGCCAGTGTTCTAACTAAGGGCATAGAGGAGAAGATCTTGAGTTCGTGTTCGGAAACCGTCGCAAATTCCGCGTCAAGTTCGATGGATTCCAAACCAAGTACGCGAATCGATAATTTCTCCATTATCGTGTTTCGGTTTCTGATTATGGTGATCCTGGGCGTGCCATTTTCGTGGCCAACATGTGGTATCAGAGCTTGCCATAGATTAGAACTGAAACATGTGGATTAGGACCGTTTTTGTTCTATCCGGGAGGTTTTTCCCCAATTTCGAAATTTTTTGTCGGATCAAAGTTAAATTTTATTATATATTTGAAATCTACTCGTCGAGACGAGAAGAATGGTGGGTGGCACGTCGCCGGAGGAGGCCGGATGCACCGTCACGTGTCTACATGCACCCTAGGCGCGGCGGCGTGTGACGGCCACTCGCGGCCGTGCCGAACCGGCTTGTTTTTCCGCCGGTAACCGCAAGCTGACGTTAGCGAGGGCGCGGATTCGGGTTGACCCGGATCCCGACCCGATCGTTGACCCGACCAGACCCGAGTTTTGACTTGACCCAATTGTTGACCCGACCCTTCAACCGGTCGGACCGGTCCGTTGACCGTTGACCGATTGGACTGGTCAACTGGTCGGAGTGGTTGTTCATACCGATTTGACCGGCTGAACACGCGCGCGCGCGCCGCGCCTTCCTGCGGCTCGTGTGGGCGCATCCGACGTCCGTTTTGGATGTTCTTAGTACCAACGCGCTCGTATTGAGATGCTCTACATAGTGGTGTGTTTATTTTACATGTTTAAAGCTTTTACAGATGTGAAAATACATATAGAACCCTATATACACATATTTTTAGGGTATTTTTGCGTATTTTCTTGTATTTCTCTATTGTTTTGGAAATACATATGGTAGCTCACATGTATATCACCACATAAGGACTGTGTAGGGTGTAATTCATTGTCTATCAATGAATGGAACAGTATAATTAGCGTGACATGTAATTTTAGAGATATACGCCCCTATCTTTACGTCTAGCATTACATGTATATAGTGAATGTGATACATAAAGTTCATATCCCTAATATGAGAGATTTTCAAGGATTCAGTCGGGTAGTGATCGCCAAAGTGGCACACTTGACTGGATTTGAGAAATATCGGTCTCATATTATGGTGGGATATCTCCTGTCCTATTGCGTGATCATACTCTCAAAGGAGGTGATCATGTATTGGTTCATGGAGGGATACATGTATAGCATGTGTTTGAGAAATAACTGATCTTAGTGATTCATATACCCAAAGGTGGTGATTTCACAAAAGATTAGAAAATATTCTCATGGCCGCTGTCATGTGGAGAGTGTACAACTGCATGTCATATTTTATGCCCAAAGGTGATTATGTGATGATGTATATAACTCTCTAGATAAGTACTCACATGACGCTGATTGTATTGTTTGTTTGTTTTCTAGTCACCTTTTCTGTAAACGGCAATTCCATTTCCATTGAGGTCTTTACTGGGTTAAACTTTAAGAAATGGAAAGAGGATTTTCTATTTGGAATGAAGATGGCGAATGTTCACATTGCTCTAACAAAGGATAAGCTGGCAGATATCACGGCCACCGGTACTGAAGCCGAGAAAACGGACTATGCTGCCTAGGAAAAGAGCAATCAGATTTGCTTATTGACAATAAAGAAATCCATTCAAGAACATTTGAAAAGTGGTTTGCCAGCTGACTGTACTGCTAAGGAAATGATGGCAGCCTTAGAGGCTAGAAACCGCATTTCATCTAATGCTGAGGTTGGTACACTTCTTCAAAAGCTCTTCAATATGAAGTATAATGGTACTGCTGGGGTTAGAGATTATGTCCTTAGGATGGTAAACCTAAAGACAAAGCTTCATGCTCTTAATGTTTCCATTCCTTATGCTTGTATTGTGCATCAAGCTTTGAACACCCTTCTACCTGATTTTGGAATTATAAAGATAAATTACAATTTCCAAGATGAGACTTGGTCAGTTAATGGATTGATAGCAAGGGTGATGGTCGAGGAAGAGAAACTTAAGAAAGAAAAATGACATCCAGCCTTATATGTTTCTGGTTCCCACAAAAGAAAGGATAAGAAGTCCGGAAATCGTACTCATAAAGGTACTCATGACACTACCGATCAATCTGACAATATGGGTAAAAAAAAAACATCCTTCAAAAGGAATCGTGACCACTGATTTTTTTGTAAGAAGAAAGATCACATAAAAAAGGACTGTGGAAAGTTTAAAACTTGGTTGTCCAAACGTAAGGCTACAGGTAATGATTCTTTGGCACTTATTTGTGAATCCAACCTATCAGAAGCGTCATCCAGTTCTTGGTGTCTCGATAGCGGTGCAATTAATCATGTTGCATTTACCATACTGGGATTCATAAACCGGAGGAAGCCATATCAGGATGAGTCAAGACTCACTGTGTGAAACAACGAGAAAGTTGATGTTATGTTTGTGGGAGATGTTATATTGATTCTAGACTCTGATTTTAGATTAATGTTGAAATACACTTTTTATATACCTTCTTTTAGACGGAACTTAGTTTCCGTATCATGTTTGGACATGTATGGCTACTCTTTTGAAATCAAGAACAATATTATTTCTTTGTTTCTTAATTCAAATAAGGTCGGGTGCTGTTATATGTCCAACGGATTGTACAGATTGTGTTTGTCTCCCAATGACATATACGTCGCTTATACGGCTGAAAAGGTTATTTCTAAGAAACCACTACCTAAGGTACAATCTTATGCATTATGGCATAAATGGCTTGGTCATATCTCTAAGGATAGAGTAGAAAGACTGATAAAGATTAACATCATATCTGCTCTTAAAGATGACTTAGAGACATGCATAGACTGTTGTAGAGGTAAAATGACCAAGATAAGGAAGAAAACTGTAGTCCGAAGTTCTAACTTGTTGGAGGTCATTCACACTGATATAAGTGGACCCTATACGGAAATCTTGTGTAGAAATTTTTATTTCATTACATTTATTGATGACTATTCTCGATATGGCTATCTGTACTTGATTAAAGAAAAGTCTGAGTCTCTTGATAAGTTCAAGATTTTTCGGACTGAAGTTGAGAAATAATTGGGAAAGGTCATAAAGGTTGTTAGATCTGACCGAGGTGGAGAGTATTATGGCAAGCATGGCGATACCGGACAACTTAAGGGGCCATTTGCCAAATACTTAGAGAATTCTGGGATAGTGGCTCAGTTCACTATGCCTGGGAATCCTGAGCAAAATGGTGTAGCCGAAAGGAGCAATCGCACCCTTATGGAAATGGTGAGGAGTATGATTAGTAGGACAAATTTACCTGATTTTCTGTAGGGTGAAGCTTTGAAAACAGCTTTATACATTCTGAATCGTACCTACTAAAGCTGTTCCATTAACTCCTTTTGAGCTATGGACTAGACGTAAGCCTAGCTTAAATCATCTTAAGGTTTGGGGATGTCCTGCAGAAGTAAAGTTATATAATCCAACATTAAGTAAGTTGGACTCCAGAACCACTCGGTGTTACTTTGTATCTTACCCGGATCATTCGAAGGGATATCGGTTCTATAATCGCAATGGAGGCACAAGAATTGTGGAATCACAGACAGTCAAGTTTCTAGAATTTGATGTGGCCGAAGAAAGTAGCTGCTCACAGACTATTGAGGATAATAGTATGGTGGGTAATGTTGTATCTTTATCTCCTCCCATACAGATAATAGTGGAGACTTCCACACCACAGACTGAACCTGTTGAGGCTTAGGATCCTGTTGTCGAGACAACTCCTA
Source organism: Syzygium malaccense (assembly GCA_031216405.1). Lineage (NCBI taxonomy): Eukaryota > Viridiplantae > Streptophyta > Magnoliopsida > Myrtales > Myrtaceae > Syzygium > Syzygium malaccense. The sequence continues at coordinate 35,023,437 of CM062260.1, forward strand.
ACGAAGTTCCTCAAGGCTCTCAGGTATAGGATGAGGCTGTTGCTGCTCCAGTAAGGAGATCCATTAGGGAGAGACGATCAGCTATACCATCGGACTACTTAGTCTATATAGGAGAGCAAGACTACGATATCGGTTTTGTGGCTGATCCAGTGACTTATGCGGAAGCTGTTTCTTGTCCTCAGTCGGAACTATGGTCGGATGCAATGAGAGATGGAATGCAGTCTATGAAGCATAATGGAGTTTGGGAACTTGTTGAATTATATGAAGGTCATAGACCCATTGGCTGCAAATGGGTGTATAAGACTAAAAAGGACTCTAAAGGAAATATTGAGAAGTTTAAAGTCAGACTGGTAGCTAAGGATTTCACTCAGAGAGAAGGAGTAGACTATGAAGCAACTTTTTCTCCGGTCTCTTCTAAAGATTCTTTCAGAGTGATCATGGCATTGGTAGCTCATTTCGATATGGAGTTATACCAGATGGATGTTAAAACTGCCTTTCTCAATGGAGACCTTAATGAAGAAGTCTATATGATGCAACCCGAAGGCTTTGCAGCAGATGATTCAGATATGCTTGTATGTAGACTGAAAAAGTCTATTTATGGTCTTAAGCAAGCTTCTAGACAATGGTACATGAAGTTTCATAGTATTGTCGCTTCATTTGATTTTGTTGAGAACAAAGTAGATTAGTGTATATACTGCAAGGTCAGTGGGAGGAAATTCATTTTCCTTATACTCTATGTTGATGATATTCTACTTGCAAGCAGTGACCTTGATTTACTGCATGAGACAAAACGGATGTTGTTAAAGAACTTTGATACGAAGGACCTTGGTGAAACGTCTTTTGTCCTTGGCATTGAGATTCATAGGAATCGTTCTCGCCGACTATTGGGTTTATCTCATAGGGCATATGTTGATCGTATCTTAGAAAGATTCAATATGCAGCAATGCAAGCCAAGAATTGCTCCTGTTAGTAAGGGTGATAAGTTAAGTCTGTCACAATATCCTCATTCAGATTTTGAGAAAGCCCAAATGAAGAATGTACCTTATGCTAGTGCACTTGGGAGTATTATGTATGCTCAAGTATGTACTGGACTAGATATTGCTTTTGCAACAGGACTTCTAGGCAGATATCAGTTAAATCCAGGACACGATCATTGGGTTACTACCAAGAAGGTTTTGAGGTACTTAAAGAGGACAAAAGACTATATGCTGATTTACAAATATGTTCAGGACCTATAGCTAGTTGGGTATTCGGATTCAGACTTTGCTGGCTGCTAGGATGAAAAGAAGTCAACAACGGGTTACATCTTTAAGTTAGCAGGAGGTGCAGTATCATGAAAAAGTGAGAAACAGAAATCAATGACATCCTCTACCATGCAAGCGGAGTTTGTAGCATGCTTTTCGGCCGCTACTCAGGCAATTTGTCTACGGAACCTCATTAAGGAATTGACCGTATTTAATTTTGTGGATAGACCCATACAATTGTATTGTAACAATAACTCTGCAGTGTTGTTTGTTAATAACAACATAGGTCTCAAGGGGTCTAAACATATGAAGGTCGAGTACCTGACTATAAAGGAAAAAGTTCAGGATGGTGACATTGCAGTAGAGCACATTTCAACAGATGATATGATTGCAGATCTGCTAATTAAAGGCCTTCGCCCTTGTGTATTTGATCAACATGTCATTAACATGGGCTTAGGAATATCATGAGATACTGTTAATTAGTGGGAGCTATTTAGTTTTATGTTGTTTTTATGAAGTTTGTATCTGATTTTGTAATATTTGAATATGTATGAACTCTTTTGCATTCAATGAGATATTTGTGAATGTAGATTTATCAAGTTGAGTACACATATTTAATGAAAATCTCGAGGCATTGTGTAAACCTTGAGTACAGGCTATAGGGCATTCTTAGTATTAGCCTTAACGATATATCTTGTTACACATAAAGTACAGTTAACTATCAAGGTAAGACATATACAGATTCGTTGGAACTATGAAGGATATTCTCTGGTGACACACTAGGTTTTGTGATACTTAAGAAGAGAGAATTTGGACTAATAAAGTGGACAACACATGAAGTATCACTCATTATGAGGTATTGTCCATTTGACACACTACCATATTGAATCCATATCAGTAAAGTTGAAAACACTCGTGATCATAGAAGGCTCTGCGTGAGTACATGCAGTTACCGTCATGATTCGATGTTCAAGACTTTATGGGATCGGATTGACTATTAAGAATAATCTCTAGACATATAAGGGTGCGCACACAGTTCTGTTTTAATTAATATCGCCCAAGTAGAAGAATGTAAGAATTTCCGAATGTGGGTTTCATTAATTAAAATTAACTGAATTAATTTGGTCTAATAAAGGTAAGATATATGGGTTCTTAATCAGTCTAATATGGGGTTGGCTGGTGTGGGCCGAGTACGGTTCGACCCGTAATGAGAGGGCCCGTGGTCGAAGACTCTATAAATAGCGCTTAAGTCCCTCCCATAACCTGATGATGCACAATTTGACTCACATACGGATCCAAAGATAACTTTCTTCTTATGAGTGGCAATCTCATTAGGCCAGTATTCTAACGAAGGGTATAGGAGAGAAGATCTTGAGTTTGTATTCGGAAACCGTCGCAAATTCCGCGTCAAGTTCGATGGATTCCAAACCAGGTACGCGAATCGATAATTTCTCCATTATCGTGTTTCGATTTCTGATTATGGTGATCCTGGGCGTGCCATTTTCGTGGCCAACACGGCGGAGTTAGCCAATTCTCACAACTTCATCAGTGGCTTACAACAGGTTAAGGCTTGAATTTGTCAACATCCTTCTAAGATTTCAGAGTCTTCATTTGGGTTGTTAGTTATTACTGACCATGACATCGTAAACATACATAGGGTTATGATACAACAGTGGGCCAAAGAGGGATTCAGTTGTCCAGCGGGCAAAAGCAACGGGTGGTGATCGCGAGAGCGATAGTGAAAAACCCAAGAATTTTACTACTCGATGAAGCCACGAGTGCTCTCGATGTCGAATCCGAGCGGGTGGTCTAGGATGCGTTGGATAGAGTCATGGCTAGCTGGACCACATTGGTGGTGGCCCATCGGTTATCAATGATCCGCCGTGCAAACATCATCGCTGTGCTGCAAGACGGTACAATTGTTGAGAAGGGGAGCCATGGTACCCTGATTAACATGAGAAATGGAATCTATGCTACCATGATAGCACCGGAGGATACAAATCGTGGCCTCGCCGGCCGCAGGCGAGTGCGTGAAGGCCTTCACCGGACCTGGGCAAGGGCCTTCGCAGCCACTTCAGTCAAATGAGGCTAGTGACTCAATTTGGCCATCTTTTTCATTATCACTAAAGTTTTCAGTCTTCACATTGTATATTACACCCGATCGTTGATGAACATCAGCATCTGATGAAGATGTTAAGAAAATTCAAGAGAAAAAACTGTCTGGTCCTTTAGTTTAATGCTTTAAGAGAAGTGTGAAACAGATGAGGACTAAGTTGGGCCTTTAACATCAGAAAATGCCTCCTCACCCACCAAGAACATGTCCTTCAATTCGATGCAGGTGTTTGTAACAAGAAATTGATGATTTCAGCTTCACTCCACGACAATTCATAGTCAACCCAAACTTGCTTTTCTTGCAAGCCCAATTCAAGCTGCCACTCTTTTCTTCTTGGCTTCTCCATAATTTACTCAAAGCTCAACAGCAACATTTTATTGATGGACGACTCCTAAATTTGGTTTGTATTTGAATTGGGTACTTGATGGGGACTTCCACATTCCCTCAACAAGTTAATTTGCTTATACGGCCGACCCATGATGTGTCCCTGCCAACTGTCACTGGTGGCAAATTTGTTTTTTAGGGCAATTCAAGAATCTATCTTTTTCTTTCTCCAATCCATTTTTCTTGCAGGTTTCTTGCCTAAAGCAAGAAGCCTAAACCCACTTTATAATTAACTTTATTCATAGTGAAAGATTCTCATTAAGAGAGAAGCATGACAAAGATGGAAACAAAGGAATCGCAGGTGGGATGTAGTACAATATGATTAACAATGTACGCCTATGGTTTAACTCTTTAAAATTGGCCGAACTTCGACTTTGATTTCAGTTCAAGGACATAATTAAAATCAGGATTCTACTGAACTTTTTTGGCATTGCGGGTTAACTTAGAGGATTGATTAAACACTAATTGGTACAAGTCGGGTCGACCCAAAAGGAACTTTGAGACTTGAAAGAATAAAAATGTGATTTCACAGGTTGTTTTGCCTTTTGGATTTCGTAAGGATCTAGCTTTGAGGTTATGTCTGCTGGTTTAATGGACTGTGATTAATGTTCTAATTTGTTAACAGTAGATTGATTGTGGGTGTTACATCCCAAATCAAATCATCCATAAGTTGATGAAAATTGAATAATTGAGTTGACCCTGACAATCAATCAATGTATGAGAGGAGGATATTATCTCTAATTCACACCAAGATCAATTTTTCTTTTCATCTTTCAACATATTTGTTCTTATTTTCAAAAGAATAGTATGATCTAAATAGAAATTCATTTGATTGAAGAAGTTAGTGTCACCCATGCATCAACCGTTCAGTCAGTTGAGTTGTCACATCCTCAACATATGACAAGAACTATTAGAACAAATTAATTACATTATAATCACGTGGACTCAGTACATTAGAACCAAAATTGTCCTAAGTACCATGAAATTACTACAAAATATAGAAACAAAAGTTGCACAAATAAGGACTATTCTTTGCTCCATCTTAAATCACAACCGCCCCAACGAACCTTGCTTCATCTGATGTGAAACTACAACCAACAAGAAGAAACCAACCAATTCACTTTGCACAAAATCTCTATGGTTATATTCATCGAGGGTTACATTCCTACAGCTCCATTGTCCCACTGCTTCTCCCACCTTTTCAGCTCATATAAATGTAGATCCACAAGTTTTAGTCCATTTCAAGAACTTCAAGGTAATCACTCCTCTATTGCTTTGTCGATATCGATATTCGATATTGATACAGGTACACATCTGACGTGCGTGTACGTGAAACTATGTATGCGCGCATCGCGATCTGCTACCTATTGCAGGTTCTTTTTCGGGCGAAGGAGAGGATAAGAATTCGGCACGGATTCCATTCGATTGCCGGTATGTATTCTTTCGGAGCAAGGTTCTGAGCATCTTTCATGCTGATAGAATTGTTTCTTTTAGATATACTAGAAGCAAGCAAAAGTTAGTAGGAAAGGTAAACTAGTTGCTTCTCTTTAGCTCGTCTCGGTTCCTCTCCTCCTCTCCGTGATAAAACTTTAGCAGGGTTCTGTTATCTTACTAAAAAGAGGAGTAACAGTTGAAGGGATATATTGAGATAATTAGATTTAAGTGCAATGCATGGTCGAGTTGATTAATGGAGGGATCTTGGACTTGAGCTAAACCCCTAAAATGGAGCCCAAACTTACTGTCTAGGCTTGCTCATCAACTAACAAAATTTAACATTTTTCCGCTTTAGGTAGGCCATCTAGCTGGGGCCCTACTAGACCGAGCCGAACTTATAACTCAAAGCATGTCGGGGAATGTCTTCAGGCCCTTGTGAGGTGGGGAGATCATGAGTCACCGAATTTGTTTATATGAACTAGATGCACCGTACACGTTTGATTTCCATATCATCAAGTATAAGTCACGGTGCACCATGCAACACCGTATCGTACAAAAGAGCAGTTGTTAGCTCATGGGTCACTCTGACGATAGCGTGACATGCATTTTTTAAAGTGGACTGTTGGCGGCAATTAAATATAAAACCATCGGTCCCGCATCGCAATGTTATCTTATGATGCTAAGAGACCCGCTGTTGTAATCGTGAAGGATTTACCGTAAGGAAAAGTCTTTAGACTTCAGAGTACACCTGATGTGCCTTAGAATTTGTCAGCTCATGCCAATTTTCAAGATCAAATTCTCAAAGGACAAACTCATGGAGTCACATGCAGCTTCTTTTCCCCCCTCCTTATGATAGGAGTACTAAGCAATGGTTTCTGTTCCATTCACGGGTCATCTTTTCCTCTCTTCCTCCCTCCCTCCCTCTCATGAATGCTCTTTTGATTAGTGAACATCAACCTCATCAATAATGGAGACGAAAGGGGTCGTCCCCTCGTCTTTCTTTATAAAGCGAAGAACCAATAAGTCTTTTCCCATGCACCTTACAAGCAATTGGAGCAAACGAAAATTGATGTGCATCGAGACATGCTTCGATCGCCCGAATGATGTCCCAAGCATGCTCACGGGCTCTCATTGAATTCTTGGTATTCGGTTAAAAAGTAACTTCACTATAAAAAGTGAGCCGGAATCTTAAACAGAGGCCTCCGCGACCTGTTCGTTTGATTTGCAGTAATGGTAGGCTGTACGAATATTTTCATTATATTAATGTGCGGTGCCCACACGTCTTAGTCCTCTTAATTTCCTCAAAATATTTTTCTCCCCTGGAGAGAGAGAATACCCTCTGAAAATTTTGCATCTCGGAGATCTCGAGTTTATTACGAGGTTTTCTATGTATGTGTAAGGGCATTTTATTCTTTAATTCTTTTTTAAGTCGAATCTTTGTGTGAACAAGGTTGAGAGACAAGACAAAATTTTCCTAATCCCATCACTAATATGTTTTGTTGATGATTATTAAATAGTTTTCACATTCCAAAAGTTTCCTATAAGTGCTTCTTTTCTAGCATATATATAAGTTTGTCTTATTATTAGCTTGGAAGATAAGACAAAAAAATATCACGTTAAGAAATTATAAAAAGCCTGGAGTTCATTTGACATTATCGAATGTTATGAATATGAAATGATTAACTAGGGACCCTAATGTTTCATTCTTCATTTATTTAATTCTTTAGTTGGCGATTTCTTTTCTTATTTCTTAATTATTGCAAAATGTTTATCCATTTCATATACTGCTCCTTGGTGTATAAGTAAAATGACACCGTTTTAACGCATATGTTTGGTACATGTCGAAATGTAATCAAGGGCATGCCCTAACGTCATCCTCGTAAATAACCTACATAGGAAAAAGGGGAACTATTCGATCACATGTTTCTTGCATGGCAGTTCTTTGATTAAATCCACCAAATGACATTATTATAAATGTCCTATAACCTCATGATAAAGTGAGAAAAAAAACTTTATTCTAATATGAAATGCTCATTCTCACCAACCCCATCACAAAGAAACCCAAATGAGAACGAGTGGGGTTCCTGCTAATTCCATTTCAATTTACTTGACTTACAACCAACTACATGTTTTTGGAGTGATCATCAATCAATCAAGCACTATAAAAAGCATACCCTTTAGTGGAAATTGTAGTGTTGCAACGATTAGACCACACGCCATAAACAAAACATTTTCTTCACATTAATTAAGGCCCTCAAATTTTTATTAGCGGGCCTTGTACTGTCGACTAAATTAGCGAAAAAAGGACAAAATAAGGAAGCTTGGTCTCATTGTACCTGTGATTTGTCTGCATTGTAACCAGGGCCCATCTCAATCATTTGCTGTCCGACCACCTCATGATGATCAATTGATTAGTTTAATTTCCCCGCAAAATTCTCCAATCCTCCAGGGAAAAAAAAGGGCAATGGATTGTAAATTGCTTCCAAAGTAATAATCCAAAAGGCATAATTATACTTACATTCAAAAGAATATGCTCATTATTCTGCATGTTGGCGGAGCAAATGGCATGATACATTAGACTAAATCATATCTAACAAATTGTGTCATGTGAAGTCTCCTCTAGATGTCAATTAGAAAAGTGGGTGCACTTGGCATTTCATTAATTCTACGAATCATACCGAGGGTAGTCTTATTACATATTAATTTTAGAGTTAATATCATCAGAAATCCCAAATCAGTATACTTGTGTCATATTTATTCCAAACTAATTTTCGTGCAATGAAAAATTCCGAATTGGGGTGCATCAAATTTGGAATTTTTTGTGGTAATTGGTGCATACATTCTCTATGGGTTCCTTTTCTTCTCTTCTTGGGATTTTGCCCACTTAATTAAACTTTCTTGAACCATAAAAAAGGTCAAGAATTTCTAATAATCCTGAATGAACTGGAATTTGTGAAGTGGCATGTACTTTATTAGTTGACATTATTTAATTGTAAATAACCTACTTCAAGTGCCATTATTGTGGGATACAGGGGACACCTTGAGACCCAAACCAAGGAGAAATGGAAAAACATCAACAAGTAGCAGAGCAAAACTCAGGCCTTTGTACTTCCTGTCCCCAGATATTCATTGAAGCACTAAAAAGCTAACGTGCAGCATAAATTTGACCATCACAACTTTAGAGGATCTTTCCCCAGTTTAGGTAGCCCAAGGGCTCGGTAGCTTTTGTTCACATACAGCTACTCTGCCCGCGACCTGTTGGCTACATTGCTTGCTTCTCTGGTGACCTGTCTGAACAGGGAGGGTCAATGAACAGGCAAGAGAAAGAACAAATTGGGTCACATTTGTTCTCTTGTGGGTTTCTGTGGACATTTCTTGTGGTTGTTTATTGAATCATGATGAGAAGAGAGAGTCAATCAAAAACACTGACCCCATGAAGCAAGCTGACTCATCTCCACACGGGTCTCACATAATCTTCTTCCCTTAAAACTCCATCCACAGCAACCAATAGAGTTTGTCCCCCCTGTTTTTTGCTTTTTGCAGGTTTTTTCCTGGGTCAAGCTGCGAACTTTGAAGCCATGAAGCAAGAAACGCCACCCAGAACAACGCCAGCAGTGAGAACTGAATGCAGAACTAGCGGCAATTCAATTTCGCACTCCTCAGCCACCATCCCTTCGCGTTTCAGAACCACCCCAAAGGTTAAGGAGTCATTGCAGGCAGCGGGTGATGTTCTGAGAGACAGAGCAAAGTCAGTGCCTCCAGATGTGAAGAACGATTCAAAGGCCCAAAGGTCTCTCGTGCTCAGAAACCCCAAATCTGGGGACGTTGCTGCGGGATCTCAAAAGGGTAGGGAGCTTGAGGAGGCGAAAATCGGGGGTCGAGCCAGGGCGGCCCGCACGGCTGTCGAGCAGTTTGCTCGGCCACGGCGGCTGCGGCCGGGTGTGAGCTCTGTTACTAGCAGGAGAAATGAGGATGGAGTGGTGGATGGGAATAAGAAGAAGCGTGAGGAATTGCAAGAGAAGTTCGAGTTAAATGAGAATTTGGTCAAGAGTTTGCAGAGTGAGGTGTTGGCTTTGAAGGTAGAATTGGAAAAAGCACTGAGCTTGAATGGGGAGTTAGAATCAAAGAACAGGAAACTTACAGAGGATCTTGCTGCAGCTGAGCACAAAATAGCAACTCTTAGCAGCTTTGATCAGGTGAGAGTCCAAGACTAAATTTTGGCATGATATTGTGGTTTGGTTTATAATTTGAAATAGAAACATCTTTGATCACCTACTCTCTCTCTCTCTTTCTCTCTCTCTTCCTTCCTTTTCCCTGTAAATTGCATGGGTCACTTTTCATTTCAATCTGGAGTACATGCTTCAATTCTGTTGTGGAAATAAGATAATCCTCCGATGGTTGCATCATATTATTCAGTCTCTGTAGGTAAAATCACCCCTTCATAAATTGGAAGTTTTTAAGCTTGAAACATGAGCTAGTGTTCCTTCAGGTTACAGACTGGTGTTTGTTTCTAAGTTCTTCATTTCCCAGTTTTGTTGAATGGTGTTTGTTCATTCCATGTCTTGTTGTACAGAGGGAGTCAACTAAGGATTTCGAGAGCCCCAAATTCAAAGACATTCAGAAACTGATTGCCAATAAGTTGGATAATTCAAAAGTAAAGAAGGAGGCATTCAGTGAGGCTATCTTTAAGACTACGCTGCCTGCAGCGCCGGCGAGTTCAATACCAAGAGTTATTGATAATAATGCAAAGCCTCCACCTTGCCCGTCCCTGCCACCTCCGCCTCCGCCACCTCTTCCCTCCTCCCGGTCCCGGGCCAGAGGATCTGCAACCCCTAAAACTCCTGCAGTCGTAGAATTTTACCGCTTACTGACTAAGCCAGACGAGAAGAAGGACGAATCAAGATCAAAGGATTCCAATAAACCAGCGGTTACAAGTGCACACAGTAGCATAGTCGGAGAAATCCAAAACCGTTCCGCTCATGTTTTAGCTGTAAGCTTCCGGACCATTTTGAATTGAGATCTGTGAAATAACTTTGCAACTTTGTCTTGTGAATGTAGTTGGGATGGCTGTTGACTCAGCTTGATTTTACAGATCAAAGCAGATATTGAAACCAAAGGGGAGTTCGTTAATGGTCTTATCCAGAAAATTCAAGCTGCTGCTTTCTCAGATATTGAGGAGGTCCTAAACTTTGTGGATTGGCTTGATAATGAACTTTCTTCCCTGGTGAGTCTAGGTGCATATTCAAACCCTTGTGATTAACCTCAATTCAGACGGGGCATGAAAGAGACTCAGTTCATGAATGTTTGGACCTCAAAGTCCCATATAGATATGTAGGATATACTCCCACTTTCACTGAGCTTCTCCTCAGAATCGAGGGGTTTTTCTTTTTTCTGTTTCATTACCCAATTCGATGAATGGATCCTCTTGCTTAAGGAAACAAACGATGAGATCATGAGAATGAAGGCCCCCCTGTTTCTTAGAGATTTTTATGGCGGGGAGTTGCTTGAGTTGTAGGTGAGATTTAGTTACCTGAGTTGTAGGAGAGGAAAATATCTCAAACTTGGACAGCTTTTGCATGTCGATGACGGAACAAATAAAATTCATACGTAGGAATACCATGCATTACTCTGGTAGTAGAGTTGAGGTAGATTAGTATGGTTGATCAACTATCAGAGCAGAATGTCCTTCTAGGTCTCCCATGCGGCATGCGCTGTCAACGACGGAAAAATTTGCAGTCGTATGGCCTGAAGGTGCCTATCTTGCTGGTTTGTGTCATGGTCTGCCTTGAATGGACTATTGTGTAAATTGATGAATTTGCATCTAGCTCTACCGATGTAATATCTTTGACACTGTACCATTACCACCTTTATAGATGGTCAACTAAGACCAATTACATGTAATCTGCCAACTTTAATGTTGTTGTTTGGTTGACAGGCCGATGAGCGGGCTGTGTTGAAACATTTCGACTGGCCAGAGAAGAAAGCTGATGCCATGAGAGAAGCTGCAGTTGAATACCGAACTCTTAAGTTGCTCGAGAGTGAGATTTATTTATATGAGGACGATATGGAGGTTCCCTGTGGAAGTGCGTTGAAGAAGATGGCTGGCTTACTAGACAAGTGAGTTCATACTCCATGCTCGTCGTACATTAGTGGTCAGTGTTGGAGCAGGATCAAATATCCAGAGCTCTGATTCACCCCTTTCATGTCATTGTGCCAGGTCCGAGAGAGGGATTCAGAAGCTCGTCAAACTGCGAAGTTCGGTTATGAGATCATATCAGAATTGGAAAATCCCAACTGATTGGATGCTCGATTCGGGAATGGTGTACAAAGTACAGTACATTGTCCTCTTTTTAAGATTTAAATTTACGGTTATTCTTGCTGGCGCTCAAGTTCTGCTTAGTTTAGTTCTACAATTTACACTGGTTATGTGGCTACGATGTCGTGCCGACCTTCGGTTTGGTGTTTGTTCTGCAGATAAAACAGGTTTCAATGAAGCTGGCTACCATGTACATGAAGAGAGTGACGATAGAGTTTGAATCCATGCGGAACTCGGACAGGGAATCAACCCAAGAAGCTCTACTGCTCCAGGGTGTTCATTTCGCGTATAGGGCCCATCAGGTAACCAAAACGAACATTTTAGATGGCTCCAGTCTAAAATCATCTCTCCTTTTTGTGCTTTAATTCGCAGCTTCGGAACCCGATCAAATCAGAGAATCTCGAACTGCGTAGCTACCGTTTATAGTTTGCGTCGTGAACGGCACCAGTCTGTTAATTGTCTGCATATGCTGCTGCGCAGTTTGCAGGAGGGCTTGATTCGGAGACATTGTGCGCTTTCGAAGAGATTAGACACCGCATCCCCGGGCATTTCCAAGGGTCTCAACATCTGCTGGCTGGCATAACCTCATCTTGAGAACCCCGCGTAGCGTTGAGCGGGTCGGTTTACGCATCGCGGGCATCCGAGCGAACGATCGGCACACAAGATTCATTTTCGGCATGTCCCCGACAGATAACTTGGAAAGGCCGTCAGAGCATCTCGGAACACATATTATCTCTGTAGAAGCCATCAAGGCTCGGTAGTTCTCATGAGAAGAGTGTAGTTCGTCCACGCGACGATGTGCAGCATGAGTTAGGAGCTCAATAACTGTAACGGAGACAGTTAAATTCCTGCGGTTTTTTCTTGTGAGATTCATCAACGCTTGCTTGCAAAAAAAAATTTCAGGAGCGATGCTCGACCGATGTCGCCATCCTGAAAACAACTAGGGCGTCGATCGTCGTGAATGCACGGACTATTCTGTGCACGCACCCCCCGAAATGCGCAGTCAATCATGCCCTTATTACTTCCTTTTGAATTGAGGGCCGGCCCGGCTCGCGTCGTTTCCGACAACCGGCCCGTAGAGAAATTAGCGTACCCGGGCCCGTAGAGGGTTAGCTCCCTCCGGCGGACAGCAAATAAAGGGGCCATACAAAGAAAGCAACTGCGGACAAGATCCGGCCACAACGTTGCTTGAACGGAATCTAGCCAATTGAGAGGATCTTTTGATCGATTCGTGGATCGCTTCGAATCCATTACGAACGAGAATTCGGAATATCACGCATCGATCGATCAAAGAGAGGTTTAACAACCGGAAGAAAGATCAATTCTTCGAGATCCTTCCTCTCTTAAAAAGTCCGTGCGTGGACTGCGTCCCGTCAGATTCACGTGCCAGCGAGGAAACCGGGGAGCCGCCAGCGCGCCATCGACAAGTCAAACCGTTGACTCGCACGCGCGCAAGGCAGGCACCTCGCCTGGACTCGCAAAGGGCGAAACGGTAATAACCGCGGCCGGTCCCAGGAACGGGGCGGGAAACGTCGGCGCCGACGTGGCGCCGCGCGGGGGCGGTCCGATCTCCCGACGGGCCACGTCGACCGTCGCCTCCCCGCTCGCCCCGGAGCACTCCAAGACGTCACCGGATTCCTCCCTCCGCCGCTCAGAACGCGCCACGTGGACTCCCCTCGTCGTCGTCGTCTGTTCGTGTCGATTTCGTGACACGTTTCCTTAATTTATTCGGCTGCGTTTCTTCCGGTTTTTGTTTGGGGCCATCGTCGGAAGCTGAAACCAGCGCGCGCGCTCCAATGGATTCGCTCTCCTCGGCCGCCGCCGCCGCCGCTTCCTCGCGGAGGTTCCCTCGCTTCTCCGGCGCCGGGATCGATGCCCGCGGCGGGAATCCGATCGGCGAGGTTAGGGTTGTTTGCGGCTGCAAGGATCGCGAGGACCGTGCTGGATCGAGGGCGTCCCGCGGCGCTTTGAGGTGCGGGTTCGGCGATGATGGGCACGTGCGGTATTACGGCGGGAGGCCGAGGTTCGGTCGGGACGAGGAGGGGAGGAAGGAAGGCGGGAAGGCGGAGATCAAGAAGGGGTTGAAGGGATGGGCGAAGGGGGAAAATTTTTCCGAGTTCTGTTGGATGGAACGTCGCGGCGGCGGCGGCGGCGGCGGCGGCGAGGTTATCGAGGGTCGGGAGAAGCCGATCTCGGTAAGTTCCTTTGGTTTCAGGCTCTGTTGTCGGGATTCTGCTCCGATTGTTTGGTAGTTCAAAATGTGTTGTGAGGTGATTTGCGGTTTGATTCTATGGTTTGATCTGATCGGTGACGGTGTTTCTTTGGCCAAATGCAATGAAAGATCCTTGTTTTAGCGATCTGCCGTCACTTAATCTGATTCGGGGTTGATATTTATGCATGAAATGTGCCATATCTGATGTGACCTTACCGTGCGAGTTGGCTTCCCATGAAGAAAAATTTTTCAATGAAGCTATCACTGGTTGAAGGTTTGATTAGATTCTGAAATTTGTGCTTTTGGTGGAGTACTGCTTGCTTGGATTTCGTTGGTGTCGGTGGGTTTTCTGTCGAATCATTGCGGTCGTTGTTGTTGTGCAGGAAGCAGCAGAGGTTTTGCTGAAACAACTTGAACAGCTGAAGGCAGAGGAGAAGGAGCTGAAGAGAAAGATAAAAGAGCAGAAGGCCAAGCTTAAAGCGGAGCGGAAGAAAGTTATGATGGATTCGGAGTCGTCGTCCTCCTCCTCCTCGGAATCAAGTGACGGTGAGTGCGGAGAGGTGATCGACATGGGCTGCCTGAGGACAGAAGTTCTTGTGAAAGAAGAGAGCAATGACGCTGGAACCCTCGCGATGCCGAACGGGGTTCTGTACCACGAGGCGACAGTTAGCGGTCCTAGCAATGTTGCAGCCAGTGGTGTGGTGACAAAGAGGATCGAAGTGTGCATGGGTAAGAAGTGCAAGAACTCAGGAGGACCGGCGTTGTTGGAGGAATTCAAGAATGCGGTGGGTGTCGAAGGCGCTGTTGTTGAATGCAAGTGCCTGGGCAAGTGCAGGGATGGCCCTAATGTGAGGGTCTCGAATAGCTTGGGTGAGGATCCAGCTGCTGAAGCGGATGATTCCGTCAGGATTCCGGGGAATCCTCTACTTATCGGGGTCGGTTTGGAAGATGTCGACGCTATTGTGGCCAAATACCTAGGTAAGGATGGAGATCTGGGGTTGAATGCGGCGTAGTCGATGTGCTGGATGATTTGCTACATATGCACTGGCATTCCAGGAACAATTCAGTAAATATGTATTCTATTATAAGCTAAGAGTCTCTGTTCTAGTTGTGAGGTCTCTCACTCTGTTTCTTTACGCATCCACCGAGTGCTGTAGTCCCTCTGCAATGTTTTCTTTGGAACGATTTGTACCAGTCCTATTTTCCTTCAGTCGACATACATATACTGGTGGACAAAAATTTATATGGATTACTGAGGAAAATATGATCACTCTATCGAGATCTGTGGTCTCTTTGTAGCGGGTTCTTTGCTTGAAATCATTTCATCACATGCCCAGCGTTTAATCATTGGGAGTGATAGTTGAACAGGACATGCCTGGAAAGAAAAGTTGATGCTTTGGTCGCTTCATCTGCTTGAAGATGTTTGGTATACACGAGTGATCTTAAATTCATCGGAATCACGATACAATGGCGGGTCATCCTTTGCTTACAACCAGTTTCAATCATCACCGGTATGCAGTTCCGGCGATTTTTTTCTGTTACATTCTCTTGAAAGGATAGTCTAGATACAACCACAAGAGAATCCGGAATTATCCTTCCTTCTCAATGCCGGTCCTAGTTGCGTACATGATTGCCACGAAGGTAAAAGATAACGCAACTGATGTCCCGCGATGTAAAAAGATCTCTTGAAAGTGTAAGCACGTTGAAAAAGGGGGATGACACTGCTCATCCGAGAAATACTCGACGTTGCTATGAGAAAACAGTAATAACTAATGCAGTGGTGAAAGCTTCAGCTATTCAATCTTTCCAGGATTCTCAACAAAGTCTGACTTGAATACAGTATGTTAATTGAGCCTTTACAGTACGATAATACGGCATGTGTGAGATTCGGTATTTACACAATCTGTAGAAAACCTTCTACCAATTCTTGTCGCCCAACAACAATCTCAATGTGTTAGCTGCCCAACATGCAGAAGTACAGGTGAATCAGAACATCAATTTGCCAAAGAAGGCCAATACAAAAAGATTTTGGCCAGCTGATTTCTCAAACGCCTCGTACTCTCTAGAACTTGACATTAATGAGGATAGCTGCCACTTCTGGCAGCAAATACCCAGTAGGATTTGTATCCAATCTACCTCTTAATGACTCACCTCCCTCACAGAAATGCTGAGATTGAAGACAGCTTGGAAGACTCTTTTGACGCCAGCAGCTCCGCCTGAAACATCCACAAACTTTTCCTGTATTATGCTCCACCATATGACTCAACGACAGGTTGCTCATGTTCTGATGTGCTAGCCCGATCTTATTTGCTATTTTGCGTCTCTGTTTGGAACAACTGAAAGTTCGAGCCGCCGTCTCTTATTTTCCTCAAATGTTCTTTAACTCCTGCCATAGAACTTCGTTTTAACGAGTAGCCATCTATGAGTGGGATAGAAGACTGTATGGTACTGAGCCTGAGGCTTTAGCTCTATCTTTCCGTGATTCCCCCACCGTTCATGACTGCACGTGTCGAGCATTCTTCTCACATCACAAAGCAAAGGCATGATGCCTTGTTTCCTCCAAGGACAGCTCTCTATGAACCTTTGTTTAGCATTCATTCATCCTCTTGAAGCAGCTATGGTACCTCTGCCGTGCAAGCATAGTACAGTTCATTCTATAATTCTCTCTCATGCATCTAAACCCTCAATATGCTAGTACGTCCACTATTTTTGCCTTCCAATGAACAGGTTGTTGAGGCCAAGCATGGTTATAGCTGCACAAAAGAGACAGCTCAGATCTAGCAATTTTCCAGTTGGTAAAAATTCGTTAATGACCTTCAGTGCTTCCATCCAAAAGATATGGTAAGACAAGAAAAAGATGACAAATATGAATATCCAGTAAATTGTTGCTCTTCTAGTGCACACACCTTGCACACACAATTTCCTAATGGGTTGTTTGTGTTATTCATTTCTGCAAAGCACGCATGTGCAGTCACACACTACCTTTAAGGGGGCATTAGCTTTCAATGCCTGGGAAATTTCAGGTTGGGCTGATGTTCAGAGGGGTGGTCACCACCATTGCAACGCTTCACGAACGAGTCGAGTGTTTTCTGCTTGAGAGGGCTATTAAATGTTTTCTGCTTGAGAGGGCTATTAGATGTTTTCCGCTTTGCAGGGCTGTTGCTAGTTGGGTGGCTGGCTGAGACTTCCAATGTATTTTCATGGCCATCAAGCACCTAATATAGAAAGCAGAGTAAGGGATGAAACTCTTCCAAGAGTAACAGAATCACCCAAAGAAAGAGAGACATGCTATCAGGAGCACTACAAAAGAGAGGGTGTAGACGTGGAGTAGTTGTTTCCGGACGATAGGTAGCAGGCATTAATAACAGCAATAAAATATAAAGACGCACGATAATTTAGAGCCAACTAGCGACAGCAATTTACCTGACCCAAATTTTCCAACTTGCTCTGGACAACATCCCTGAAAAGAAACGTTTGACAAAGATGACTGTTTAAAAGTATCACATAATTGGCCACAGTCAATGTGCTCACAATTGTTCCACACTCAATACTCCACATTACAATAAAAGCCTCGGCGAGACTAACAAAAAAGGAATAGCACCTACCAAATTATGTCATCAACAGTGTCATTTGCCAGCAGGTAATATATATTGACTGAAGACACCTGAAACACAACAAACAAGCTTGTCAAGAAACCCATATGGACAGTGTTAGCAATTTAAAAGACGGGGACTCAATATTATAATTGTGAACTAGATGAAACTAAACATGAGTATCGATGACTAAGTTAAGAAGATGCTACAAGCTGTAGCAGGAGCAAATACACTTTTACGAGCAACAATCCGAATCAAACCTGATTTACTGATTGAACTGTGGTCATCAAATTTCAGACCGTCATTCATGAATTTTAGCGCTCTAAACCAAGCTTTCAGTCAACATAAATAGAAAGTGACGAACTAGTATTGCTGCCAGCTACAGACTTTGGACAAGTTCGGCCTGTCACCTTGACTACAGTGTTTTACCTGACCAATCCTGTGAGCACGATCTTCAGCTTGGATCAGATCACCTGGTGTCCATGATAGCTCTGCAAATATAACAGTGCTTGCAGCTGTTAAGGTCAGACCAACACCTCCAGCTCTGATTGATAGCTGCAAAATGAATCAAACTTCAGGCTTCATCAATTAAATGAAACGTAGAGGAGAATCAAGAGGAGAAAAGGGTGAAAGTCCACACATCTGACGTGAAAGAATTTGTCATGGAAACTTATGAACTTGAACAAGTAAAAGATAAAGCAACTGTCATACTACTGCTGCCTTTATTGCATCTTTCTCTTGGAAATCAGTAACCAAAGCTTGCCTTGCCACTGCAGGTGTACTGCCATCAATTCGTATGCAACCAACCTTCTTCTTCTTCTGTAAAATTATCAAAACTTGTAAAACGAAAGATCAATCTATTAAATACTAAAAGTTGGTCTTACAAGAAGAAATTCATGTATCGCGTCGATCATTGGCTGATGATGCGCAAAAATGAGAAACTTGCAGCCTGCCTGCCAAGTATAAGCAAGTTAGAATGTTCTGCCTCCAAAATGCAAAATGAAATTGCAGCTCGCAAGAATCTTCAGTACTATCAGAGCATGGAGATAAAGCTATCTATAACCTCCAGTACATCAACTAGCACTTAATGTAGAGCATGTCTAATAGCAGCACCAGTGTAGAAAATTTTCACCCAGAATAAGAAAGTTAAATCAGCTAAAGAATCAAATCGTTCATTTGAAAATAATTGAAGCCATTGAAGGCGGAGATTCACTTCATCAAACTTCCATATAAATTTTTAAGAGAACATCATGATCATTCCTATTTAAGCAAGAAATCTTTGGAAAGAATGTGATGTCTTGGCATTTCTTCTTATTTAAAGTCCTAAAATGGTGATATTTAATGGTGAGTCACTCAAATAGCAGAAAATGATATCAAACAATGCCAACGAAATTCTTTTCATTCTTTAAGAGTCAAAGAAATGCTAGTGCTAGTCTTGATCACACCAAAATTGAGGAGACACTTATTTCCAACATGTTCAGCCAAGGTAAGTATACATGATATTAAATTCAGACATGAAATGCTAAGATTTTCAAAGTAAGAAAAAGAAATGTAGCATCGGAAGGACATACAAGTATGAATAGTTTAGAAAAAGAAATGTAGCATCGGAAGGACATACAAGTATGAATAGTTTAAGTATGATCACTGCATTGCAATTCAAACAGCAGGTAATTATAACATTAATCAACGAGAAAAAACAAAAGCTTAACTGTCACAAATTGTTAAATCCAAAATACTACCCAAATACTTATTGGAATGCAAATGGTCTAGGAAATAGGTCAGTCAATTACCTCAACGACTGTTTCTAAGTAGTCTAAAACTGCTGGGATTTTGGCTTCAGCAGAATCAGTGTATATCTGCAGACAATCAGTGCATTAGAGAATAATATTTTCTTTTCCTCCACATTCATCCTGGGTCGGGGTGGGGGGTTGGTGTTCATAAATACTTCTAATGAACTGAGAAGCATGACCTTAATGGAAATGACTTCACCACAAATTATACTCAGTTTTTACATCTCATGCATATAGACCTGAATACCTTGGTAATCAGGTTCTTCTCAGAAAATTTGAGCGATTCAGCCTCTTCTTTTGATGTGCAGGCCTTGATTCTTTCTTTTATCACCTTTAACTACAAAACAGGAATCGATTGGCAACTTTCTTTCGTCACATGCAGAATGTCATTTGCATCTTGGGAGTAAATATAGCGACAACATAATAGTGATTAGCCAGAAACATGATATGAACAAGAACTGTCACCAATCATATACTGCAATTAACCATTCACAAGTCCGAAAAAGAGCCAAAGCCAGAAATATTCATTTTTAGGTAGTTAAGCTAGTCAGGCTCTATCTCTAATTCCATCAAAAAATCTAAGAACCGACCACATAGCTTCTCAAAATCTGAAAGTTCATATATGTTATACTAAAAGCACACATGAAGTGAATATGGATTCCACATGCCATGCAACACTTCTCAATAAGTGAAGAAGTAACCAGATGCCATATAGATAAAGGCCATTTTATGAAAAACAAATAGTGCCAGCTTTTCCTCTCTAAAATTGGGATCATCTTAACAGTTCTTTTGCTCATTCAATGATGTGAACAACAGCAAACTAGACCTTATCCCACTAAGTGGGAGCCGTACATAAACACTACTATGTCATTGCGCTCAATCTTGTATCAGATCCTCTCCAAGCTCTAAATACTCCATATCTTTTCTTATTGACTCCATGTTCTTCAAAGTCTTCCCCCACCCATTTCTTATTGATCATATGTCCTCATTGGACCTGAAGGTCTTAGTTTTAACATTACCAAACCATCTAAAACAAGCTTCTCTCATCTTATCCTCGACTGAAGCAACAACTAATTTTTCCCAAACCAATTCATTTATAATCATGTCTTTTCTTGCGGGCCGCCACATTCCACAAAGCATTCTCATATCTATTACACTCATTTGGTGCAAACGTTGGTGTTCAATTGCTCAGAACTTCATGCTATAAATAATTGTCGGTCAGTGCTGGCTCATTTCAATGGTATCATGGCAATGTATGGCCTTGGTTTCTGTATGCCTCAAACAAGAAACACCGGCTCAGTAGTAATTCTACTTGCTGAATATGATGATCAAAGTTGCACCTAAACTTAACAATGGTAACTAGTAAAGCCATATTGACATGTACAAGACAAGGGTACTTTTCAGCTGACAAAATTGCAACTCATAATGCCAGCGCTCCCTCCCTCCCTCCCTCCCTCATACTCACTAAAACATTACTAACAAAGAACAACAAACGGGTAGTAGAAATATGCTCAGGATTTGAAACAAAGACGTGCTCTGAAAGCTTCAGAAGCTTATAAATATTAAAAGAGTGCGAACTAATTTACTCCATGAAACAATGCCATGAGTATATGGAAGTCCGAGTCCAATCAAATTATCAAATGCAGACTCATATGATTGTCAGGGATATGAAATGAAACTCCCAAGGTAATAAAAGTTATATTTATTCGTGTGAACAAGATACAAGCTCAAGCTCCAAAACTACAATTCAACTGACTTTGTAGCTACAGATTTTCTCATGATATTATTTATTAACTTTAGATGGCCTGATATTGATATGGTTTGATAGTGCAATAAATAGAAGGATTCTATCAAATTAGAACCAAAGTTCTTATAGAAATAATTCACTACCAGAAAACTTTGAGAAGAGAGAAACTGATACTCCACCCTGAGAACCTAAAATTCCACTTCAAAAGATTACCACCTCACACTGAAATTGTAATTGAAGTCTCTGGATTAAGTTTTGTATGCTTAGGGACACAAAGAAATTAACCAAGGTAAATCAACACATATAGTTAAATTATGCCATAGAATAAAGAAAACATTCTCATGTCCAGTCATCTCAAATCAATCTCATTACCTCACAGAACAAAGCATTGATCCTTTTCATGTCCTTATTAGCCAAATCAAGGAAAACCTGAAACAGAGGCCGACAAAAACTGATGTAACTGGAGATTGACATCATCAGGATTAAGCAAAAGCTCCCCCATGACAAAAGATAAAAGCACTGCACAAAAAAAAAAAGCCATATGGATTACAAATAGCATGGCATTCATTTTCAGATGTGTCTCCACACTCATCTGACTTAAGTCAAATTTTGCTCGCGGAAGGATCTAGCCTGTTACAAGTCGAAGAAATTGCTCAAGTTCTAAGGCCAGTGACCTGACTAGCTACATCGGAGCAACAACTCAATTGCTACTTGGATTTTTCAGAAAGCAAATCTCATTAAGGAGATAAGACTTTTTTTTAGGCTTTATTTAGAGAAGGTTCTCATTTTCCCCACACTGATAGAAACAAAGAACTTAAACGTAGAAAATTAACAAGCATTGATTAATACATATGTTACTTAAATAATAGCTGTAGGAGGGCTGATGTTTAGGAATGAACGAGTGGAGGATATAAAAAGTTACCTGTTGCCTGCGTTTAACTGGGAGCTCAGAAAGGACTTCCTTTTTAAGCCTTCGGATCATAACAGTTGCCTTCATCAGATTGTGCAATTCTTCATGGTTACTGGAGCCTTGATAAACACCAAAAATTCCCTGAAAAGGTTCTCTCTGTTAAAGAAGTAATCTCCAACAATTATAACATCAAAGCACAATTATTGGGCAAAGTCAAACATCACATACGCCCTTGCAATATCTTTGACCATATTCGTGAACATTTTTGTAAACATCTGGATAGAGCGCTTCTAGCTGCAACACATAAACAGGTTAAGTAGACACAAACTTTTGATACATAGCTCTAGTTCCTAGAAACTTTACCAGCTACAACTTTAAACAATTCAAGTACCTGCTTGTGAAGCTCAATTGGTCTAGACAAGGCAGGAGTTCCGCTAAGCAAGATTGCATATTGAGCTTTCTGCAAAGTTATTGTCTAAGTTCAGAGAGAGAGAGAGAGAGAGAGAGAGAGAGAGAGAGAATATGTTTGTTGTATTTGCATAATGCATTGTCAATCAAAAAATAATCAAAGAGAAAACACGATGCTACAAAAAGTTGTGCACTTCTAACAAACAAGTATTCTAAATGTTAGCTGAAAAAGATGAGGCAACCTTTTGAATAACAAGCAAGCATCAAGCTAAAGATGCATGCCATAACTCATATAAATAATTGCCAGAGGAAAACAATAAAACCTAACAAACAACTTTAGGCTTGAAAAATAGAACTGAAGTCGGATGCTTCCATGTCCGAATCTGTCAGAAGAAAGTAAGTTTTGTGCAATCAATCATATGATTGATGGTGGTCTTCCAGAAGCTTCCTCGATGAAAATATGCATTAGATGCAAACCAACCTATAAAAAGCATACGGGTGTTTGGACTCGGTGATGAACGTACTACTATAGAATATAACTGCTTTGCAGAGCACTGGAGTCCGGACAGGCGGACCCGCTCTGTGTAGCATGAAAAGAAAAATGAATGTATATAACCAAGCACTGTATTGTACATTCCTATTGTCTGCCTTGTGAAATGCACATCTAAACTTTCATCTAGCAGATAAATAGTGCAGATGGCAAAGTAACTGATTCAAATTATTAAAATTGATATAACCTTTATGACTGGAAGGGTAGCAGCTGTCCTCTTAGCTTGTGCATTTTTCAGGAAATGTGATTCATCTGCGATCACAAGCTGTACAAAAACATCAACTTTAAAAGCATGCACAGGAACACAAAAAAAAAGGGGGCTGAATATAAAGAGGTGAAAAAGAATCAGCTAACAGAGGCAGAACATCAAGGATCAGCTTGAAAACTCTACGTTAACTTATTAGTATGGCCATCCTCATCCAATTTACCAGTTTCTATATGTCTAAACAAAGGCAGAACATCAAGCATTAGCTTAAAAACTCCCACGCAGCCATGCTCCTTCACTATGACTTATTGTATCCCGATTAAGACAAATTATGAAATTGTCTAAGGTAAGTTAAACAGATGGTCAGAAAGTAAGACTGATTTGTGAGTATTACCTTGAAATCTGATGACATTAGCACATTCTGTAGCT
The DNA here is from genome assembly GCA_031216405.1 of Syzygium malaccense. Lineage (NCBI taxonomy): Eukaryota > Viridiplantae > Streptophyta > Magnoliopsida > Myrtales > Myrtaceae > Syzygium > Syzygium malaccense. Next base: position 35,046,772 of record CM062260.1, read on the forward strand.
TTTGGACAACATCATAAGAAATTATGTTAAAAAGGCCATCAAGATGTACACTGCTCTTGGTGTTTGAGGACATTATCCTAAATCCACTTCTGTTTGACCCACCACATTGAGATAAAAGAACCTAACAGACAATCACCATTAGCAAGGAAAGAAGAGACAAGGAAGAATATATAGATTAAAGATGACGACCATCAAATAAAAGTCCTAGAAAGCAAGGTCATAGGCACTATTCAATAAATCACCATTTCTGAGATCGAGAAAACATATCTTATTAACATATCCAGCAATGCCAGCATCAGAGACATAAGGTCAAAGATCGTGGCAGCTGAAGCAAGTAACATAGACATACAAAATAATAACATACAAGTATGTCTGACGAAGGAATATTTAGCCATTGCTGAATCATCTGTCCAAGGAAAAAAGTAAAAGCATTCAGGCCTAAACTGCCATCTTTGTAAAATAATAGTTAAAAAGACTGAAAGCAAACACTCACTGTAGCCCAATGCAAACGCAAGGAAGATGGTGTGAGCACAAGAACAGGCCATGAATCACGAACGCATGCAGCAACAGCAATAGCCTGCACAAACCAAAAGGATAAGAATCTGCAAACTCAAACAAGACAAGTCATTAGTCTTTGGCTCTTGTAAGAATCGTTCTTCCAAATTCCACAGAATTCAGACTGTACTTCCAAAAAAATCTGTAAAAGTCACATAATTTTCTTCTCTCTTTTGTTGCAAAAGAGATCCATGCAAAGACTACAGTTGCAAGACAGATTCTAACATAAATAGATTGTATACACCAAACTTAGAGATTCTTCTGTTTGGAAAACAAAGAGTAGGAAAACAAAAGCAACTCCTCATGAAAATTAAATACTGGTGTTGTTTAATAATAGCATCAAACAATTAAATGCAGAAATCAAACACAACACATCCAAAGAACTGACAATTTATTATCCTTCCAAATGAACTGCTACTAAAAAACCAGATATTGCAGGGAATTCTGCAAGAAAGAAAGACAGCCACGGTTGTAAACTAGAGATCAATAATTTAAAGGGATGAAAGGGTAGAACCTGTAGAGTCTTTCCCAGTCCCATTTCATCGGCTATTAGTACGCGAATTCCATGCTGCAAGACAAACCTGACAAAAAATTTTTACACTAGGCAATATTTTATAAATGACTAAATTCAAAACTTAATATTGAATGTTTTAAGCAACAAAACATGTCATAACATTTTCTAACAATAGAACACCATAGTATGTACATACCTAACACCATCCCGCTGAAATGGAAGAAGCTTTGATTCAATATCACTAGGCATGCTGCCATATCGTTCTGGTAACATAAAAAAAATCAATGGCTTCATACGACAAAGATGGGAATTAAGCCCAAACCAACCCCCCCATCCCCCCAAACAAAAAAAAAAGTGACTCCAATAAAAAACGTATATTTATTGAGACTTCAAATGAAGCCCAAGTACACTCTTTCCTTAATCTCACTATCCAACTTCGACACTTATGCATTTTGTTTCGATGCTAGTAATGCACTCAACTAACAATCACTTCAAAATATAGTTAAATCATGCATTTTAATAGAAAGCGTCGAGTTCAATAGTTGAATATAGTGAACATTTCAGATGCATCAACTTTTCACCTCGTAGATCCGGGAGAGCAGATGCAGCAGCAATAGCTCGGCATACCAAGGGATCCAAGTTCACTATCTGCCAAAACAAGGGGGTACATTGTTAGTTGACAGGTAACATGAAGCGAATGATGGCCATAGAAATGAATATTCATAAGTTTCAGAATAGGGCATTTCCATCGACAACTTGCATAGTCAACACCAACCATTGCCGGTTATGAAGTGTAAATTTGGCAACACGTCCATACCTTATATGAGACCTCGCAAGAAGATAAACTCAACTTGCATTTCTATCTATCCTAAGTATGCATATACTCATACAGCACATAATAAACTTATTTTAGTGAAAAACAACGGGAAGTTATGAGTTACCACCTCAATTCTAGAGCCACGTTCTTCAGCGAGAACTCTTTCGGCTGATGGCAAAGAAGATAGTGGGAACATCCATATTCTGCAGTTCAATAACACCACCTGTGAGTATGCTATGTGGCTGGAAACTTAAAGCAAGTTCACAAGCCACGCATCCATGTTGGGTGTTTCACACACACGACCGCTTGTAGAGAGAGAGAGAGAGATACCTTTCTTTAGCATTCCAACTGGCTTTAGGGATCTTGCGGAAAGCAGCAACAATGACCTGGTGGCAGCCAAATTTAAATGGGGAACAACATAAACAAAAAAAAACCTCTTTCAGTGTTCAAATAAAAAGACTCTTTCACTGCAACTGATGTTCGAAAACACCAACAAACCTGGTCATATGAAAACTTTGCAGCAACATTTCCACTGGCATGAAGATAAAACTTAACAGACGACTTGGGCAGCTCCTTCCGAAGTTCATCTAGCAAACAGTTCGCAGCGAAGTCAAAAAATCAACATCAGACCGCCGCTACCGAAACCAGACACAAACATTTTCAGCCAAAACAGGGCAAAACAACATCAGCCCTCATCCCCACAACTTGGGAAAGAAAATCGAAGAGGAGCAACAATTCACCAGCACCTGCCCCAGACGTGGCCGGTAAATCTTCACCCTGCACAACCACGACCGATCAAAGCCGCATTCGTTAAAGCACTCCCGAGCAATCATACCCCCAAAAGAAAGTTACGACAAACAAAAATTTACTCGCGAAAAACGAAGCCGCGGGCAATAAACCTTGTTGGGTCGAGGATCGGAACCGACCCGAGTGCTGTTCCAGCCGGCGTTGCCCGGAGCCGGAACGGGAGATCGCGGCCGGTCCCGAGCGACGTCGCGCGACCGGGAGAACTGCTGGAGAGCGTCCCGTTCGAGGGAATCCAAGTCTTCAGCGCTCAAATCCCAGTCGTCGTCGTCCATCCCCGGGGCCCAAATTTCGCGCCTTTTTCCTGGCTCCTCCTTCACCACCGGTAAATGCTTCAATGGGGGTTTGCAGATGACTTTTTCCCTTCTGGGTTTCTTGGAAGAGGATCGAATCTGCCGGAAAGTTGCGTGCTTTTGCAGTCGCAGCGTCAGACTGCACTAGCCGTTTCGATCAGAGAGAGAGAGAGGTGCTATTGAACCGTGGAAGAATGAGTAAAGATTATTCCGAAGTATAACGAGGAAGAATACTATAAGTGTCAAAATTCGTGTACAACGTTTATTTCAGTGTAAATTTTTTTTTTCAGATCACTTAACTATCACCTTTTTAAAAAAATAATTATTTAAGTGTCAACTTTAATTTGAGTTGTCAGAAATTTGACAGTGGCCATATTTTGTTAATTTTGCAATCCTACATAGTACGTCAGTGCTAATGAGAATAATATTTAATGATGTTTTAATATTTTTTTTAAAAATATTTTTTCTGATTTTTCCTTGTTTTCTTTCTTCTTCTTCTACCTTTGATTGGTGATCGGCCACTGGCCACCACCCATGGCCGGTCACTTGGCCTCACTTGGACAAGAGAGCCGTCACCCGTCACAAGTGAGGCCCCACTTGGTGAGGGAGGGCGAGCCCTGGCGAGGGTCGGCCTCACCTCGCTTGGGCAAGGGCGAGCTCTGGCGAGGTGGGCCCTCACCCGCCCTCGCTAGGTTGAGCCTTGACTGTGGTGGGCGATGACGGCCTCGTTCAGGTAGCTGGCCATGGCCGATGGGCAGTGTGTTCGATCACCGGCCAAAGATAGAAGAAGAAGAAAGAAAAGAAAAAAAGAAAAGAAGGAAAAAAATAAAATAATAAAAATAAATATTTAAAAAATCAAAATATAGACATGGAAATGTCATGTAATCTGATTTTTTTAAAAAAATCCAACTTAGATTAAAATTTTAATTATAAAAGCCACGTATTTATTTGACCCGAATTTTTTGTCGTTAGGACTTAAGTGATCGTTTTTCCTTCAATTTGTCACTTAAGTGTGCCAACAAAAACTTTTTGTACTAAAAGGAGCGCCGTACATAAATTTTAACACTTTTAATGTTTCCTCCCAAAGTATAACATAAGAGCTGCACCCATTAAGGAAGTCACCAAGAACATGTAACCAGAAAAATGAGAATGCCACAGTGTTTACTCGATATATGGATCCAAAATACTCAGCGAATGTAATCAATGTCTTTGCAACAATATGGGGAGATGATTATATCTTTGATCTGAATTGGGGAGAAGTGATCTTCGATAGTCGGTGCATTTACATCATTGGCATTCGCATACGTGTTGAACGTTCTGTCTTATTTACCATGTCTTATCGGTCGTTCAAACTAATGTCAGATGATATGTGCCAAAAAGCTTGTAAGGCAAAGAAGGGGAGGTTCCCAGGTAAGAGCATTTTGGCTGCTGGTCGGTGGCTTAATTCCCTCAAAAAGCACCAATTTTAATTCAGGTCTAAATTGCGTCTCAAACTTTTTTATCTCATAAAAAAAAGTACCAACTTTATGTTGGATCTCCATTCCGGCCAACTTTTTATTGTCTCGTCAAAAAATTATCAACTTTTAGATAACCCAAATCCTACTCGGGTCAAGTTTTCATCCAGAGATGCTCCGATAAAGATGCAATGTGGCATTCTATATGTACACAGCAGATTTTGGATGGAAACTCGATAGGGTTAGATTTGGGCACCAAGTAAAACTTGGTGCATTTACTTGGGAAAAAAAAGATCGGGCTGGAATTGAGATATGAGCTAAAGTTGGTATTTTTTTATAGGACAAAAAAAAGTTTAGGCCAAGATCGAGACCTGAGATAAAGTTTATGGTTTTTTTGTGAGACAAAAAAAATACAGGCCAGAACCGAAACTTGATTAAAAATTGGTGCTTTTTAGAAGAATTGGGCCGCTGATCCGTATAAACTGAATGCATGGACAAGGAGGAACCTTCCTGGTGATGTTCCTCGGAAGGGCAAAAGCGACAGACTTGACCCTCTTGTAGATGTGTTCAAGGATTCCAAAGCTTTTGGGGGGTCTTGTTTACATATAAGCAGTGGCATTAACGAGCATAGTGTAGCCGCTTGCTTCTGCTTCTCTAACGCCCAAGAAAGGTCCTGTGCGCTCGTCTTCTGAGGACTTTCTGGTTTTGATTCTCTACTCATCCTGATTGCATCAAACATCAAGCTTGATCAGGTACACTTCCTAAGCACCCTAGACATTTCGCAGAATTCAGTTCCGTAAAGCACGTTAGGCGTCGTTGTCGAGCCAGGGGTTTATAGAATTCAGTTCATTGACGGGTGTTAAGTATGCCGGGTGGGTTGCCGAAGCCTATGGTTAGTAGAAAGATGAACAGACTTCACTTTTCTCTGTTGTCTTGTTTGTTGGAGTTCGAAGTTAAAGCGAAATGAATCTGCTTAGGTTTGACTCTGGGAACATGGCGGCAAAGTTACTGTTGCTAGTCCTCTGTCTCTGGTGCCCAAGAATGATTTCTTCGAGCGGCTTAGTAAGAATAGCGTTGAAGAAGCAACCGCCAGATATCTTCAGTATAAGTGCAGCTAGAAATAATGGCAGAGCCAGAAAATACGTCAAAGCACATCAGAGTGATGCGGATTTGGATGATCTTCCTTTAAAGACTCACTTAGATGCTCAGTATTTTGGAGAGATTGGTATTGGCTCGCCGCCTCAGAACTTCAGTGTCATCTTTGACACTGGCAGTTCCAACCTTTGGATACCTTCATCAAACTGTTTCTTCTTCTCTGTGAGTATTAACTTCTTGCAAGAAATATCTCTTCGCTTTCTCTTCATTGTGGTTGCTTAATAGGATATTTTTTTAATGCAGATTGCTTGCTTTCTGCATCATAGATACAACAGTAGCCAGTCCAGTACATATAGTCCAAATGGTAATGATCTCGAGCTTGGATCTGATAATTTCAATAGCGGGTCATTTATTTGTTGATTGCACTCAATGAAACGCTTCTTGATTAAGGCGCTTGTTTTGCATCTCTCGGCTTCGATTTTTCATCTTTAGGAAAACATTGCAAGATCCCGTATGGATCTGGATTCATTTGGGGGCATTTCAGTGAAGATGTTGTGCGAGTTGGGAAACTTCATGTGAAGAATCAAGTAGGGGTTTGTCTGCACAAAATTTTAAACTTTTCTCGGTGAATCTTTAGGCATCAAATTGTAATTTGCCGTGACTTGCCATTATTTAGGTCTTCATTGAAGCTGTGACTGAGTGGAGTCTTCCTCTCGCGTTAGCCAAATTCGACGGGATTCTCGGGCTTGGGTTTCGAGAAATTTCAGCCGCAAACACTTTGCCAATTTGGTAGACACCAAGTTCGCTATGTCTACAATATGTTATCATAAAATTAAAGCTGCAAGATTTTGTTCTATGGAGGCACATTTTCATCTTTTGATGCTCTGGAGTCTGGTCTTAGGTACAACATGGTGCAACAAGGTCTAGTTAGCCAAAAGGTCTTCTCTTTCTGGCTGAATCGAGGCTCAGAGTCTAATAAGGGCGGAGAAATCGTTTTTGGAGGTGTCGATACAAAACACTTCAAAGGCAATCACACTTATGTTCAGGTCACTCAAAGGGGTTACTGGCAGGTGACGCTCCCTTCTTTTGATTCCGTCAAACTCTCTCAATGCCGATGTCACTGCTCGCTTTGAAGCATAACAACATCCTCTCTTGCTGTTTCTAGATTCCACTTGGAGATTTTCTAATTGGAAACCAGTCTACAGGTAATAATCCACTGTCGATAGGACACTGGTTCACCATACTAACATGTGAAGTCCAAATTTTTCTCAATGTTTTAAGGCATGAGGAAAGAATCGACTGAATCGTGAGTTCAAGTTTCAGGAGTCTGCAGTGGTGGTTGTGCCGCCATCGTGGATTCAGGCACATCGTTCATTGCCGGACCAACGGTACAGAGCGTCTGTCTCTAAGAATATCACTAGTGCTTCTGGTGATATTAGCTGAAAAGAAAATCCTGTGTGACAATTGCTACAACCATAATTTGATCCTCTCCAGGCAATTCTGGCTGAAATCCACAAAGCAATCGGTGCGAAAGGACTCGTGAGCATGGAGTGCAAGCAAGTAGTGTCCGAGTATGGGGATCAGATGTGGGATCTACTGATATCTGGTGTATGTCTCATCGATTCAGTCTGTCTGCCGCGCAAATAGTTTAGCATATAGACAAAATTACATTTGCCATATATCTAATTCCCATCTCCGGCAGCTGGAACCCAAGAAGGTTTGCTCTAGAATTGGTCTGTGTTCTCATAACGACTCGTGGCCCAGCAGGTGACTATGCCCGACCACAGATCTTTCTTTCCTTCTGTCAAGTGACATTTCTTTCTGTGCTCAAATGCAAAATCGGGCTAATTGCAGCAAAATAATCAAGGAGGTAGTCCAAAGCGAAAGCGCCGGTGAATCAAAAGTCAGTGAAGACCTTTTCTGCTCGGCCTGTGAGACGGCAGCTCTGTGGATCCATACCAAGCTTCTACAGAACAACACAAAAGAAAGGATATTCGAATACATGGACAAGGTGCGAACAATTTCCTCACTAGGCTTCTGATATCAATTTTGTCTGTCTCATAAAAGCTGAATGATCACCAACGTGTTTACTCGCGTTCCAGTTGTGCGAGCGCTTGCCAAATCTGATAAGACAAGTAGCTGTCAACTGCGACAGCATTCCAACCATGCCGCCTGTTTCCTTCGTCATCGGAAACAGACCTTTCGAATTGAATCCCAAACAGGTAAAGGACTCGAGGAGTCATCGAACTAGTCTTCCCCTCGCCTCCGTTAGCTTCGAACTTCTCGATGGAACAAAGCAGTAAAGCACAAGAAATCCATACTCTTTAGAGTCTCTGACCTACCCGACCGCATGTTGTCGGCGATCTCGTCCATTTTCCCACTCTGGGATTTATCCTCTCTTCCTGTGTTTGATTTGCAGTACATAATGAAAGTCCATCGAGGACATTCGGCCATCTGTATAAGCGGTTTCGTGCCCTTAGAAGTCCCTCCTCCTCAGGGCCCCCTCTGGTACGCGTCCTAGAGACACGGGTTCTCAGCGCGACGAGCTATTTCGCGGCGTATAATGTGGTGTCCTAATGTTCCGCAGGGTGCTCGGAGAGATCTTCATGGAAGCGTACCACACCGTGTTCGACTTCGGCAATCTCCGCATAGGATTCGCGGATGCGGCATAGCAGTACTAGCAGCATCGCCTTCGCGCATCGGCACTAGATTGAACGTAAAAAGAAAGTCTCTGAGGAAACCATTGTGGGCTATACGACAGCAAGTAATGCAGAAGCTATTGAAGGTGGTGTGTAGAGAGTGGCACTTGACGGTATTTGAATTGTGAAAAGAGCGAAAAAGGAAAAGTATGATCGAACAAAAAAATGGAGAGGAATTGCACCAGCCGGGAATCGAACCCGGGTCTGTACCGTGGCAGGGTACTATTCTACCACTAGACCACTGGTGCCCTTTGCTGCAAGAAATCTAATATTAATACTAATTCTTGCTCATTACATGAGTGGTGCCCTTCCTCTGTCTCCTGATTTCTTTCAGCACGTCCTTACCTTTCTGGTCCATGCGTACATGAGGCTGCGAAAGTAATTTCTGGGACGATTCGGAGGAAAAGAAAGAGTACCGTATCGAGTGCTAAAAGAACCCGAAAATCGAGAAGCCGAACCGAAGCGATACGGTTATTTGGCTTATTGTGTTATTCGTATGGCTTTTGGTCGACGGTTTCTCTTGCCAGCGTAATACGTATGTCGATAGGTTTCTCGTAACTAGACACGACAAATGAGTGGATCGGATGAAAAATGGTCCAATCCAAATTGACCCATTTAACTTATTTTGGTTCATTTTCATGTAATACAAAATCTAGTGACTTATATCCGATTCAATCCATACACAACACATACTCGATTCGACCTATATTACTGAAGCACTTCCGTATTTAACCTATTTTAGGAAAATTCATACACAAACTGAGGTGAAAGAACGAAGCGGCGGGGGCGAGATCGAAAGAGTGAAGAGAGGGTCATAGAGGTGGATTTGGTGTAAGTAAGTTGTGAACCCATTTAACATCAATAATATTTTGAGCCTATCATTCTAAATCTATTCATTGAATTTAAGTAACCCATATAATAACTCAATCAATTAAAATGGATTAAGAAATGAGCTTATCACTCATTTTGATAGTTCTATTCGTAACCAATTTTGGATGAGCTGGTGGAGAAAACTATGAGTCTAAGAGAAGAACCTCCTTTATATACGTAGACGACGACCCATTCGACCTTCAACGAATGAGAAAGCAAAGGGAACAAAAGTGAAGCTGAGAGAGCAAGATCATGAGCACCTTACATTACGTTGCGAGAATCATCCTTGTAGGGCTACTGAGTGCTTGCGATGCTGGGAGATGCCACCCCCGACATGTCGCTCGTGTATAGAATATGCAGCGGACATACGATTGATCGTTTCTTTACTAGCTATCACAGTTATATAGATGACGTTGTGGATGACTTGTGCAGCGGTATGCCGACCCATGGGTGCAATTGCCACGCTAGCCCTCACGACATCTACGGCCATGGGTATGTCATGGAGCATTGGTGCCCGGAGATTGCAACAAGTGCATTCAGAAGGCTGGAGATGACCTTGGAGATATGTGACCAGAGACTCGATGTGCAAATCCAATTTATAGACTGTAGAGTTAGACACGAGAATTACCAATTTAATGAATACTTAAGCCTTATGCCAATGATGATGATGTTAGAGCTCATCAACATACCATAAGTTCGTAGATGCTACTACGTATTCTGGCTGCTATAATAAGTTATTTCCATTTTCTACAATGCATAGAGAAAATCCATGTCATCCGAGTACTTATGTAAATGGCTTACAAGTTATGTTAGATGTATGCCCTAAAGTTACCATGTAATAGTTACGTGTTAGGGATTTAAATTATACTTTCAATTACATTATTTATTTAATGGCAAGGGCGCATTCATTCATTTGTCCAATTATTTAAATATATGAATGATTTCATAAGATAAGTTGTGACTGGACCTATTCTTGAGACATTAAGAATATGTGTGACAGGTTCACAGTTAGACCGAATCTTTAAATTGTTCTCGGTCGATGGATCATTGAGTGGATATTAATGATCCTGTTGAGACCGGTGTGTTCGTAACTTCACCAATAAGTATTAGATACTTAAGGGAATGACGAGTCACGAGTCATTGGATATTGCGATATTCGAGTTAGAATACAGGTGCTTGTATCAAACAAGTTCACTGAACGTGACATGCATAGAACGATTAGCAACATGAAAACTTTTAGCGTAGTCAATGTCTAATCGTTCGTGCTCTGGTCTTGTGTAAATAATCCTTAGACCTGAGGTACAGTGTTGACTTGTATGTTGGATGGCTATGGTTCACAAGTGCGCATATTGCCGCTTCGTTGATTCGTCTCTGTACTTGATGGCCATAGTTCGTTCACATACAAAGTTACACGTGTGCGCAAAATGGAATCTGTCTCCTTGTTATATGCAAGGTACAATAATGATGTCCTATGCAATCTAATCGTGACACTGCATTGAAATCCTCGGCCGGGATTGTAACCGAGAATGAACTGTTCATGTCTCATATAAAGTGCATGTCAATTAGATTTGTGCATATGATCGAATTGGTGACTTGACAAATATTCCATGGTCTTTGTTCGATCGGGACATAGTAAGGCAAAGGGATTGAATTACACTGTAGCCAAAGTTGACGGGTTCATTATGTTCTTAAAATATCCACACTGTCTGGGTAGCCATGACATATTGCTAGATGTCAATCATGGCTTGTAGGATCTAGAGGTTGATCGGGACAATCAATTCTCTTGGAAGTACTAATGTGTTAGTGTAAGTCTTACTACCAGCTCAGTGATGAACCTAGGGATGTCACACACCATAATCAATTTTGGATAACGTTGTACGAAAGAGACGATATTGCAAATATGTTTGCAATCGAATTGAGTCGCACTGAAATTAAATTAAATGGGATTTAATTTAATTCAATTTTTTTTTGTCATGGGTGTGTGTGCATATGATGCTCACAAAATACACATATGCTGATCATGCACTTTTATATTTGTATATACACGTTTATATTTATTTATATAAATTGTATATACAAGTTTATATTTATTAAAAAAAAAATTTTGTCGCATGCACATGGCCAGCAAGTGCTGACCATGTGCATGGCACACGGTCAACAAATGGTTGCTGACCGTGTGCATGACACACACGATCAACAACCATTGCTGATCGCGTGCAACGTGCACACATGCGATCAGCAACTGTTGCTAATCGCACATATTAATGGCGCGATCAGCAACTGTTGCTGATCGCACAAATTAATGGCGCGATCAGCAACTGTTGCAAATACGATAAAAAAAATGCATATGCAATTATAATGTGTCCATGAGAGTTAAAAAAAATACGTTTTCTCTCTTCCGACGCCGTGACCGAAATATTGAGAGTGCGGAAAATTCTCGCCACAAGATTGCTAGCACAATTATATTGGTGATTACCCGCAAGTTCTTCCTTCCGTTCGTCGTGCGATTGGTGGTGTGTCTGAACTAGAGGTCCGGCACTTGTGGGGCTTGAGCTGAAGAACATCTGAACCGAAATCGTTTTGGGGCACGCTACGAAAGGTAATTCGTTTAATCCTCTATGGTCTTTCCGATTTTTGATTGAAACGCACGAACAACGCCTTTGGAGATACATCTATGGTTATAATTTTCCGCTGCGTTTATATTTAATTTAACTATGCATGTTCTGAAGAAAACCTACAAGTTGTCCATGTTCAATAAATTGCACAACTCTTGTCATTCCCGAGCTCACAAAATATCATATTAGCATACCAAAATGTTCCTACTATGTAGAGGTTCGAAAAAGTTATGTTCCGGAGAAACTTCCTATACAAGAAAGTTTGGTGGTTAACTTGATATGCTTGGGAAAAGATGCAACATTCTGTATTCATTGTCTTGAACCGTGAGAAATTGTAAAATGTCAAATTAAAGAGTGAAATAACATGATGAGCTATTATACAAAAGTTTTCCTAACATGCGTTGCCTTTTCTCCTTTCGTGACATGAGATTTAACATAAATTTTGTTCTATAAAATATCTTGCTAATCTCATGAATTAGGTATGAAGGAGCCAAAAATCGATTAGATGGATCAAATATTATATTGTTTGCACTTACTCATGTCGTGGACTCGTGGGTAATGGAAAAAGTGTCAAAAAAGTCCTAAACCTTTAGCATTGATGCCAATTTAGTCCTAAATTTTTTTTTGTGCCAATTTAGTCTTAAACCTTTTGTATTTGTATCAATTTAGTCTTAAACCTTTTTTTGGTGTCAATTCAGTCCTAAATCTTTTGCATTGATGTCAATTTAGTCATAAACCTTTTTCTCTATGCCAATTCAGTCATTCGAGCCAATTTTGGCAGGATTTTGTTGACGTGGACGCCGACGGACTGGTAGCCGATCGCCGGCGTTGACGTGGATAACTTTTAATAATACTTTTAATAATTTTTTGAATTTTTATTTATTTATTTTTTCCTCCCCTCCCTCCTTCCTCCGGCCAGTGAAGTTGACTTCGCCGACCACTAGCAAAGCTCACCCTCGCCAGCATCGGCGAGGTCGTGCCTCGCCCAGTCGCCAGCGAGCATCGAGCCCTCACCAGAGGCCTTCGACCTCGCGGACTCCGGCGAGGGCTCGAGCCTCGCTTGCGGTTGGGCAAAGCCCAACCTTGCTAGAGGCCACGAGGTCCAAGACCTCTGGCAAAGGCTCGAGCCTCGCCTGCCCAGTGCGAGGCCGTCCTTGTGGCCATTCAGCGAGGGAGAGCCTCGCTAGTGGCCGGTGACCGGCTGGAGAAAGGAGGAAGGGGAGGAAACAAAATAGAAAAATAAAAATTCAAAAAATATTAAAATATTAAAATATTATTAAAAGTTATCTACATCAACGCTAGGGGCCAGTCGACGTCTACATCAGCAAAATCCGACTAAAATTGATCGGAAAGACTGAGTTGGCACAAAGACAAAAGGTTTAGGACTAAATTGACACAAATACAAAAGGTTTATGACCGAATTGACACAAATACAAAAGGTTTATGACTGACTTCACACCAAAAAAAGGTTTAGGACTAAATTGGCGTCAATGCAAAAGGTTTAGGATTGAATTGACGCTAAAAAATGGTTTAGGACTAAATTGGCACAAATATAAAATGTTTACGACTTTTTTGACACTTTTTCCTGTGGGTAATGATGTTGGCCAATAGTATTGCTTAGAGAGGGCGAATAGATGATTTTAAGAAACTTGACAAATATTGCGGAATAGTAAACGCAAAAGTTGATATAAGCAAAAAGTAGTAAGTTGATTCGAGGACCGTTAATTATATCAAGTGTAATGCGCTTCTATCAAACAAATATTGAAATAAGTAGAAACATAGAATGATAAAGGCAGAGATTTATAGTGATTTGGCTTTGTATAAGCCTACGTTCACTCTCTCATACTAGCAGCTCGTTGGCTGGATTCTACTAGTAATCTTTTCAACAGTCACACAATACTAAATGCTACTTCTACCCAAAACTGGTGCTGCTTATACCTGAAATTGGTAGATCACACTATCACACACCCAAGCATTACTACAACACTAGCACGCTCCTCACTTAGATTACCAACAGTGACAATCACTTTTAGTAAATAAACTCTCGCTTAACAACTGAATAAGAGTATAAGTGTATATAGCTTTATCTAATTCGCAGGTTCTATCTTTTTCGGTGTAAGTTGGTCTTCTTATATAACCTTCAAACTCCAAACCAATGATTAAAAATCATCAAGAGCATCAATTTAGCCATTGAAGATAAGCAATCAAATCACTAGAGATTTGGCCACCCATACAATCATATATTCTAGTAATATCGTAGCTTCCATGAATAAAGTCATCAAATTACGAAATAATCCTATCTTCTAGATGATTGAAAATCAATCAAGATAACACGCATAATAAAGATCTTCCACGTAGATATTCCACAAGATTGGTATTCAATCAATATATTCATTTAGGAATACAAGTTAGATCATTAGCTGTTATAAATATTTAGATAAAGATCATCATGGGATATGTTATTCTAGATTTATAGAGCACGTAATAAAGTGTCATGTAGGTAATATAGTCACTCTGCTTATATCAACAGTTCCTAGTGAAATTTGATTCCCGATTATATCTAGCCTTCCAATCATATTAGCAATCATGGTTCTACACCTATCTATGGTACCTCCAAACTTTACTGAAATCCCCATTCTAGCCTTGTTCACATTTTACTCAGGTATCTCTAGCTTGTAGATGACTCCACGCCCAATGCCTTGGTCACCATCGATAAAGATCTCATAACCTTCAGATGCCCTATTGGACACCATCTGTATAATGGCTTGTGCATCTTTCACCTTCTTTTACTTAACCAATAAACACATTAATAGTATTTGATTATTTTGTCATCTGCAAAACATCATAAAGAATTTTCCCAACAAGTAAATCTACTTACATTGATGCATAAATAATGATACTTTGATAAATGGGTTCGTATGAATGATCATATAAACTTGTGGGTTTATTTCAACTGACTATTATGCCATAGGTTGTTCAAGCAATGTGGAACATTTCAACACCCTCTCATGTGCAAGCTGGATTAGGAGTGGCACGCGAAAATTGGAATAACGAGAGTGAACCCTCAAGAGAGAGGGGCAAAACCTAGCTCTAATACAATGTGAGAAAATCCCATCCAAAAGTTTAATCTCATAAAAAGATGATGACCACACATACATAAAGCATATAAAACTCATTTTCAAGCGATGTGGGAAATTTCAAAAATATAATTTGTATTCAACTTTGGAGAGAGAGGTGATCGAAGTGGCAAACTCCCACTTATGATGGAAATGATCCATTGTCATTGACAACCGCACCAAGGTGGCTTTTCACTTTCAAAATAGGGCAAAAGATTAAAAAAAAACTCTACACAGAGTTCTAGGTTTCATCAATTCTATAGAACAATTTTTTCATGCATCGTGATATAAGTTAAGTACCACTTACTCCAAAATTCAGCTGGTGTAGTAAGTAAAATCATACGAAAAGAAAAAAGGGAGATTCAACTATTCAAATACAATGATATCATATTTTCATTATCTTAACATGTTAAGCTCCCAAAAAGGTTTCTCTTAGATGCTCTTTCATTAATAATGTGGGGAAAATTTTTCAAAAAGTTATAAACCTATGGCACTTTTGTCAATTTAATCTTAAATCTTTTAATTATGCCAATTGAGTCCTAAACATTTTCATGTTTTGACAATAAAGTCCATTCAGCTAATTTTGGTAGGAAATCACTGATGTGGAAGCTTGTCGTCCTACATGGCACGGCCGGAGCTGACATTGATAATTTTTAATAATATTTCAATATTTTTGAATTATTTATTTATTATTTGTTCTTTTCTTTCCTTCTTTTTTTACCCAACTGTGGGTTGGCGAGGGCCGACACCCTCGCCTGTGGCAAAGTTGTGAAAAAACAAAGAAAAGAAAAAATAATAAAATATTATTAATAATTATCCACGTCAGCGTTTGCTGTACCACGTAGGACTTCCGAAATCCATGTAAGTGATTTCCTATTAAAATTGGCTGGATGGACTCAATTGGCAAAACGTGAAAGAGTTTATGACTTAATTGGCATAAATAACAGGTTTATGACTGGATTGCAAAAGTATAATAGGTTTAAGATTTTTTTAAAAGTTTTCTCCAATGATATGGTTTAGTAGAAGAGTCTTGAAGGAAAATGTCCTTTGCTTCTTTGACTTTCTAAACCTCAACGAAGAATTCAAGCTTTTTTTTATGAAGAGTTTACTCTAAAACAAAATTCGTGGAAGGCTATCGTATATGAAGAACTTGCCATCAAAGTCGAGAATATTTTAGGTGACGCCATGAAAGCACGTACCAAGTCGTCAGTGCTATCGTATATGAATAAGATCTAAACAAGAACGAAAGAAAGAAAGTGTGCAATATTCATATACTTGTAACAGTTGGAGAGGGGTATGCTCTATTATGAGGATAATAAAAACTTGTATACTAAGGTAAGTGATGACGTCATCATATCATGCGTGAGACAGACAGATTCATTCCATTTCAAACTTTGGTACAAAGAATGCAAGAATAAATTAGTTTGAGACGATGTCAACATTAGCCAAAGCAATAAAAAAGGACTAGCTCAAATCGGTTTTACACAACACAGATACTAATTAACAGGATTAGAGTATACTTAGTAAAAAGCCAAAAAGAGCCTTTCACACCTAACACATACAAAATTGGAGGAGAAACCTATTAGAACAAAGCTCTATCGTATCAACACATGAATCCATTCATGGGTCCTATTAGAATAGATGAAGTCCCTTCAATTATACACACATCATCCAAAGCTAATGCATGATATATTTATACAATCCTTGTGAGGTTATGAGAAAACTGCGTAGCGGAAGAAAGGAACGTTAAGAAGCATCATCATGGGCAATAATAATGCTAGTACTAGTGCTATTGTTGTTGCAACCATTCGTGTCATTGTTGAGCATTCCAGGACGAGACGCGCTTGTACCTACTATTGAAGAGATGGCCATGGCTAATGCAGAACCAAAATTAGGGTCGCTAGTGATCGCTGCTCCAACATTACCCATCAATGGAGAAGGGCATTGATTGCTTAATAGCAAGTGATGCACTTGTGGTGGTGGCGGCAACATGTGCATCAGTGGATGCCCTAGGAATTGGGGGTAACCATTAGAAGGACACAAATAAGGGATATTTAGTGTTTGAGAATTGGGTGTTGATGAAAGGACTCTTTGGCTTTGCAGAGGGTGGTTATTAGCAAGAGGAGTTTGGGCCAAGTCAAGTGTGATTGTGGGGTAAGTAGGGGATGAGGAAGAAAGAGAAGCCATGGTGGAGGAGTTATTGTAGAGGAGGTGATGTGGGAACAAGAAGTTGGAGCTTGAGAGGAAGTTAGGGTTGTTGTTGCTATTGGGGACGGTTGCGGTTGAGCCGGAGAGGAGCATTGTGGCAGCAGCGGAGGTGGTGTTAGCAAGGACAGTGGCCGCTGGAGAAAGCGGGTGGTTGTGCTTCCCTTCGTATGTTGTTATTAGGATGGTCTTGTCTTGCACACATCTTTGGACCTGCGTTGATTATGATAATTCCGTAAAACAAATGGAAAAACTAAGAAGCGATTCGGACTACTTTTTCTTTCGGGCATCGTATCATAGTAAATGTAAGTCTGGCTCATTTCACTTAATCAAATCAGTCACATATTAAGAATCTGTGGAACTTATGGTGAGTCTTGCTAAAAGTGCACGTTCTTGTATACTTTATAAATTGTGATTGATTCTATCTATCTTGTCATATATAAAATAATTTTCACGATATTTTTTTAGGCACTGAACTCCCCTATGGCATTAAAAAAATCAGCCAGTCAAAGAAAGTAAAATCAAATTTGAAGGGAAAGAAACTAAAGAAGTGGATAATATCAAAATGACGATAATGGACAGATGAAGCCAAACCTCATTGACAACCCGAACGCCTCTAGAAGTCAATGTTCTTGGTCAAGGAAGTGTAACTACACACAATATTATTATATGCTTGACGTACAACATGTGTATATCTATCAGAATCAGGAGCATTCAGCATACGAAGTTATAGGTTAAATTCTCAGAGTTTAACAGAGAAAGTTACATGGAAAATCCTTCAAATTCAAGAATTAGCATGCAATTGGACTGAGACTATCTATCCAGTCAAAGAGAAAGAAAGTTCCTCAGAACTTCTTTCGAAAACCTTCAATTTTCAGACAACGTAAGTCATTTCTTTACAGGTTTCATCTTTCTTTTCATGAAAATGTCATCATGATTACGACGTAGTCAGTCAATTTATCCCTGATTGGAAGGAACTCCACGTTCAGCATATTCAAAGTCAACATATAGAAGGTCATCTTTTTCCTTGGCGTGATATTAGGGTTTCATAAAATAGGTCAAAAAAAGAATAAGAAATCCATTTTGTTAATTTTGACATATTCTTCCAATTGTCGAATTAGGTGTTGTATACCTGCTTACGAACTGGGCATCCGTTGGCCATTGTGCAGCGATAGTAGGCTCGCGGACAAGGGTTTCCTTTTGCGAGTTTTTGACCGTACTTCCTCCATTGACACCCATCACTTATCTGGAACAAAAAATTACAGAGCTCATTGATCATCATTTTGATATACTAGTTATGCTAAGGGAGTTCTCTCTAAAGTATGGATCTTCACATAGAGATGAAGCATTACTTAGTTAACTACCTGTATTGTGTAGAAGACCAAGAGTTCAAATATACCCGAATCACCGGACTTTTTGTTAGTTCCTTTGTTCAAAGATCATGATGTATGATTTTTAAAGATATATAAATAACTTGTGCATTAATATTGGCCATGACGCTGATGTGATCAATCATCTGGACGATTTGATTGACTGATGGATGCAATCTAGGTAGCGAAAAATAGGCAATCGATCATATGGATTCGAAAAGAAAATGAAGGGGGAAGAAGAAATCTAACCATAGGTGCATCAGATCGCGCCCTTATCGACACCCTCGCCTTTCTATAAGAACCCTGATGACTCGAGACTTGATCTTGATGATTATCAGGATCTTCCTCTTCTTCTCTTACTATGTTCTTGCCTCTTGCTGTATTTGGACTTTCTAGGGTTCTCACAGACTGAAATGTTTGACCATCATCAGAGCTGGTCTCGTTTGTTGATGACCATTCCCTCTTCCTCCCTATGCGGCTCACCATGTTCTGATCATCACACTGTTGATCTGTTATGCAAGCTTCCACTGATGGCTCCAATCTCTCTCTCAGAGTATCACCATAAGGTGACACCCCAGCATTAGCAAGCGCCTCATCTTTGAACTGATGGGGAAGCAATAGACAGAAAAACAAAAAACGTTTGTTCTTTTACTTTCCTGAATCTGCTGATTTGTGATGAAGAGAAGTCAAGAATACAATGGCAAACAGTAGACCACAGCATTTTAAATATAGCAAAACTGATAAACCACATAATCTGCTTATATATACATGGTTCCAAAATTTGGAGAAAATTTTTGTAGATATATATATATTCTCTTACTTCCCCCAGAATTTCAATTGAGATTTCCAAGCAAACATACAGTAATTGTGCTCCTAATTACAGTTAAGATTATTATTACCTTGTGATTGATTGATGCCTTTCTTTGCATAATTAGAATAAGATGGGATTGAATAGCAGTGTAACTATTGGAGACCCACTCCAACATGCTCCGTAGCTTTTGGTTCTCGTCCTTTAATTCCTCCAACTTGACCCTCAAAGATCTCAGCTATTGATCAAATTCATGAACACATAGATATTACCCATACCGTTAATTACAAAATCAAAAGAAAAGTCTTGGGAAATCAACGCACGTGTATATCTCATGTCAAACCCAAATGAGAAATACAACTTCATTTAGCACCCAAAAAAACCCAGAAGTTCTTCTTTAGAGAGAGAGAGAGAGAGAGCAACTGTGACTCACTTGGCTAGTGGCTTTGGTCTCTTCTTGATGATTCTCTCTCCACAAAACACCAGTTCTTAGGGTGAGAAAATCCATTGCACCACCCTGCACAAAAGCCCCAACCTTGAGGAAATACTAACTAATCTGTATGAAAACCTGTCATAGTCTTCACACTAAATAACCTTCATCTTCTGTCTTCCCTGAGCACTAGATATTACAGTCCATTACAGTCTTAACATACATAGCATTAGAGGATGAGAAAGAGAAACGTTATTACCTCATCGAAAGGACCGAGCTTCGCCGAATCTGGAACGCTAGCTCTATCGTTGTTGGCATCGCTCCGGAGCCGGTCGCCAGAGAAGAAGTCGAGCTCTTTGACAGCAGGCCTTCCGTCCAGGGAACCGGGTTGTTTGTCTTGTTGCGCAGGTTGATGATCCATGAGGTTGCGTTGAGAGTATGGCATCATTTCATTTCCCCAAATGCCTTCATCAAGAAGACAAATGCTCGTTATATAAAAACAAGAAGAAGTCTGTTTTTCTTTGACGTGGGACGGAGTGTGTATATGTGGACTCACCCCCAAAGTCCTGATGTTGAATAAACCCCCACGAATGCAAATACAATACGGTAAGTTATCCTCGGATCCACAACGCTGACATATTAGAAAAGATTGAAATCGAAAAGAAAAAGGGGAGAGCATGCGCGAGAAAAGCGGCTCCAACGGGGGTGGTGTAACGAGCCAATCGGCATCTCGACACAGAATTTGACTTTTCTCGGATACTATACCGACGGCACGAGATAATTTCGGTGATATATGATAAAATTCATATATTATATCGCAATTTGAACGCGATTAAGTAGCTTCTTATAAAAATAGTTTTTTGGTTTGGGGGGGAAGACTAAAGAGAGGTTAAGTGTGAGTTTTTCCAATTTCAGAAAAATGAGAAGACTTGAGCGTTGGCTGGCCGTATTTGTCGCGGATGAGCAAATGACAGCATGGTGATGCAACGTACAGCTACCCCTTTTGTTGGGGGGGTGGGAGGACGGACGCCTGTCGTTTTTGGGAAGAATTGACATGGCAGTTGCCTCGAGGATCGATTTTCAATTGGATGACACACTTGCACGTGTGCTTCTCTCTCTTAATTTCAACTCTCCTCCTCTCTCTTGTGACAGAAACGTGTTTTACTTCGTGTTCGGTATGCCGTCGACGACGCGATAAATCCGGTTGAACATACTTCGATGGCATAATTACGTGTCGAAAAGATAAAATCACGCAACTATACCTAAACCGTATTGTGACAGTTCGATTCGGATTGACGACACGGGACGTAACCGCATATGCACGAAATAAATTATTGTATCTCGTGTCTTGTTATATGGCCATGGCTGGAGATCTTATGGGGCTGATCAATAAACAAAACCCTAAGCAATGTCTTTACTCTATATGCCGTATTTCAGTGGAACAAGTTAGGTGGACTAGGGTGGTCTACTCCTAGTCTTCCATATGAAAATTTTTTATTGCTCAACACGTTCAGACAATTTGTCTAATGCATGACCATGCGAGGCAAACAAAAATTCAGCAAAAGAATAAAAGATGCGATTCCTATAAAGCTCCATTCAGCTTGAAAGGCATGTTTAAACCACTGCTTTTGTGGATGGTGGAAGCTAGACTGAAAAATGCAATATAATAGTGACTTGGGCGATCGCATTATTTTCTTGGTGAGTATGCGTAGGTGCACAAGTTACCTATATATAATATATAGGAAGAGAAACGCGCATATCCACCTCGGGGCATCTCGTATCTATATCCGATTCGGGTATTGACTAGCTTCTTAAACTTGTTCCGTTATCGTTTCGTGTACAATTGTCATGTTAATTTTAGGAAGGCCTTTTCCTGCCTAAAGAGTACTAGGACATCTCGAGCAGAGGGGAAATTTCAATATAGTCATTCTGGCTAATTTATACGAATGCTAATACAGTCTTAAACTTTTTAATTTTGTCATAAACTTTTGGACAAAATTTCAATGTAGTCATTCTAGCTAATTTTCGCTGGAAATGGCTGACGTGGCGGTCCAATAATCGCCGACTGTCCTACGTATCACACTACCACGTCAGTGATATGGAAAAAATTGGCTGAGAGGGTTACATTGAAATTTCGCATAAATATTTATGACTAAATTGGCAAAATTAGAAAATTTAAACTAGATTGATATTCTTTTAATAGGTTTATGACTAATTGGACAGTTTCCCCTAGGGAAGTTATGATCTTAGGCATTTTTTGTTCTAGAAGCATGTGTGATTTTCAATGAACGCGGCACAATTAAATACTCCTTTTTTTTTTGTAAGGACGAAGAAAAGAAATAGATTTTCTCCCCTATTTATTACAGCGACGAAGAAAAAAATTATCACTGTATCAATTCCTTTAGTCTATTTCTTCTTCCCAGTGAAAGATAACCAAATTATCACTATATTGATCTTTGATTTTAGCACTTCTATCAGTCCTTATATATTAGATGATTTGGCTTTGCTAGCAAAACGGTCTTTAGGCTATTGTGAGAATAATAACATATTATGAGCCACAAATTATTAAAGGAGTGGACTCTACAAGATCTCACAATGGATTAAGAACAGTTACCTAATCATTTCTCTAGATGATTTATGGCTTCTTTTTTTGACTCCTATTGAGCATGAGCTTTTGGAAGGTTAGCTAGGCAAATGACTTTCTTCACCATTGTTCACATCTGTTCTGCAATCATCAATGTCATCATGAGAGAGAGAGAGAGAAAAAAAAAAATTTCTCGCGCAAGCACGCCCTTAATCAAGGCAAGAGATTGATGGTGCATGAAGTAACTTGCCATATGTTTGTGTTGATTACATAGATCAGGTGTAGTGTACTACAGACGAATTCACATGGATGATGATGCTGAACAAAAAAGGAAGTTTTCTATAATTTTCTTCATAAGCCATCTTTAGGGATTGCATATCAAGAGTATAATATGCAACTGTACACTTATGCCTTAATCAAATTGTTAAATGCATACCCATCAAAAGAAATTGTTATATACATGAAGAAGATTTGAGCTATCTTAAGCATTTAATGCACTGCGATATCTTGTTCTATTGTAATCTGAAAAAAAAATGCGAGCTTAGTGATCATTACTTCAATGTTTTTTTTTTTTTGGTAAGATGTCATTACTTCATTACTTCAATGTTCTTCTCTCATATTTCAAAAAATAAAATCAAATAGAATAAAGCGACACAATCAGCATTGTATACGATCCTGAAGTGGTCATCCGAGATCAATATAGGTCAGCACTCAGCAGAAGCTGAACAGGTAAGAAAGAACTAGGGTTCTTGAAGAATACTGGCATTGAGTTTGTTCTATGCCTCCGTATAGCGTGAGAATACAAGGGATTATCCTCTAAACTCAATTTGATAATTTCTCATCTCAAGTTTATTCAACTTCGATTGTTGCAGACACTAGGGTAACATCAGGAAAGACCAAGAGTCTTCCCTTTTTATTGACGACTAACTTTCAAATGACAGTAATCACAGGGTTTGTGCAAGAAGACATGAACATCGTCCAAACATTATGTTTTTCCAGGTCGGGATCTTCGTTTCAGACTTAATCAAACGTTTCCCAATAAGGGTTTTTATTACTACTTGATCAGACGCATAATCCAAATGGACCCGGTGAAAAGGATGCCATTGCCAAGCCAACTTAAAAAGTTAACCCTATGGAGTCTTATTTTAGTCCAAACACATCATTTTAATGTTTTTGCAAGACTTAACAAGACCAAAATTGAGTCTAAGCGAGAAAAGACAAACGAAAAGAAAGAAAAAAACATAGAATAATTAAGGCTCGCGCTTTTTCCACCCATTTTTTGACTTCCGACACCCCTATTATCTTAAATTGACCATAATATCACTTGCAGTTTCCACATTTAAGATTATTTCTTACATTTTTGCTTCTCGTTCTTTGGAAACTCTGATGCAGTTAGAATTGACAAATAAAATGTATATGCAAATGGTTTGAATTTATTGTCTTGTATTGCAATTACAATTGTCATAATTTTTTTTATCAATGGCTAATTATTCCATGCAATCAAGCCAAAAATAATATTTCATATAATGTTTTCAGGAGCATTGTCTTTTGAATCTGCATGATAATAATGGATGTTTAGAATTTTAAATGTAATTAGTTTTGTCATATTTTATATTTTTTTGAAAATATCTTTTAAAAAATTATGCAGTGATGGTATGAAAAATAAATAAAAGTTGGAATATTAGATTCACCAAATAAAATGAAAGTCAAGCAGTTAAAATACGTGGATTATAACGTAATCATACATATTAAAGTTATAATTAAACCGAATGCATTTATTAAAAATAGTTGATTATTCTTTTCACTTTTACTTGTATTTCATTTATTTTTAGAATAATGGTTTCTAGTTAAAAAAAAAGGAGCTATACAACTCATTAACACAATAACTTGTTAGTTATCTGCCATATAAACTATTTTGTGGGAAAGAGAGACCAATTTCATCCCAGATGGGAGGAAAAAAAAAAAGAAAACCCAAAAAGAAGAAGAAATGTAAGAAATAATCTTAAATTAAGAGTAAGCTCCACGTTCGACCTTAATCTTTGTTGTTTGAGTTGAACATAGTAGGTTCGCCTTTTAGTAAATTTGAAGCCAAGGAAAAAGGAAGAAAAAAAGCGAAGAAATAATCTTAAATCAATAGCGGGACCCACAGCGGATAATTTGGTCGATTCAAGGCGGTAGGAGGGTGTCGAAAGCTAAAAAATGGATGAAAAAAGCGCGCGCCATAATTAACGAGTCCAAAACCATTTTTCCCTCTTCTTTTTTTCCCTCTTTTGCTTCCTTCAAAAGAGCTTCTACTCTCCCTAGTCCATACCAAACCCAGATTCAAGCTTGAGGTCACCCCTCAACCCGACAACATGTGGTTTTGGCAATCGATTCTAAGGGAGAGACTTTTTTGACGCGTTAAAGTAGGGCAGCAATGGCTCCCTGCACATGCAATTGCAAAGTAGCTGGTGTTCGTTCACAGGATGCACAGAGAGTTGGAAACTTAGGAAGCTGATCAACGCCCACCGTCCTACGCCAACCAAACTTCTCACATACGAAGTCTGGTGTGCTCACAAGCCGGCCAGAACGGCAACGTGAAGCGTGGATTCTTTTCCGTCGTCGATAGCTACATTGGCTACGGTTAAAATTGCTGTCCTAGAACCTCAAAATCATACAACTCGATGTTCCAATTTTCGAAATCGTCTCTGTAAAAGCTGTCTTGAAATTTAGGATGGGTATAGTATAGAGTTAGGAAAATTGTCCAAAAAGTTCTAAATCTATTGCACTTTTGCCAGTTCAGTTTTAAACCTTTAAATTTTATCAATTGAGTCCTAAATGTTTTCAAGTTTTATCAATCAAAACCATCCGGCCAATTTTGGCCAGAAATCACTGACGTGGACGATGGCTATCTTACATGGAAAGACCGACGCTTGACATGGACAATTTTTAATATTTTATCGAATATTTTATTGATTTCTTATATTTTATTTTCTTTCTTTCTTTTTTTGGTTCAAAAGGTTGATGGGGCCGCTAGCTACTGGCCAAGGGTTGGTGACGTTTGCCGGCCACTAGGCGAGGTTTGGCGACCCCCGACAGACCCTGAGCAAGGGCCACGCAACCCTGGTCGGTAGGGGGAGGGTCGCAACCCTCACCGAATTTGGCAAGGGCTCGTAAGCCCTTATTATGGCCAGCAAGGCCATCGTGAGCCTTCGTCAGCCACATTGAGGGGAAGCGAGCACCGCAACACCCTCGTTGTGGCCTACAAGGGGTCACGACCCCTCGTCAGCCTCAGCAAGGTGACCCCTCACCTCGTCAAATCTGGTAAGGGCTCACAAACCCTAGTGAGGGCTTTGTGGCGCTCACCCGCAAGCCCTTTGAACCAAAAGAGAAAAGAAATAAAATAAAATTCAAAACATTATTAAAATTTGTGCATATCAGCGCCGGCCTTGTTATGTAAGATGGCCGGCACTAATTGAATTGCCACATCGGCAATTTCTAGCCAAAGTAATACATAAAAAGATTTAGGAATCAATTGATAAATTAAAAAATTTATGACTCAATTAATAAATTAAAAGATTTAAGACTTAATTAGTAAAAATTCAATAAGTTTATGATTTTTTGGACAATACTTTGTATTAGTGTGCGAAGGAAAGAGGCCGACTAAAACCCAGCATCACCAGACAAATAATAAATGCGTTTTCTTTAGTCTCTGATTAGGTTCATGAATAATGGTCACATGAAAAGGCGGGGCAAGAAACACATGAAGTCAAAACTGGAGAGAAAAAGAAGCACAAATCATTGATGTAACTTGCCCGAGAAAGTGGTAAAAGAAAGCGGGCGCTTATGAGCTTGCGCCCGTCTGGAACAAGATTAGTCAAGGTCTGACAATGCTGCTCATCTTACATGAAACTTCCATTCGTGAATTTCCAATGACAACGAAGCAGTTTGAGATTTCTTCGAAGATGTCACGTGGGGCGATATTCTCGCGTTGGTCGAAATTATTCAACCCGCGAGTAAGAAATAAGGAGAGCCAAATGTTGTGAGGAGAATTATCAAATGAGTTTTAAATCTATTACATTTATATCAATTAAGTCATAAATTTTTCAATTTGACCAATTTAGTCATAAACCTCTTAACAATTTATCAATGTAGTTCATCCGAACAATTTTGACGTAGACGCCAGTTGTTCTACGTGGCACGAGCAACACTAATATGGAAAGTGGAAAATTTTTGAATTTTTTTATTAATTAAATTTTTTTTTCTTCCTTTCTTTTATTTTTAAGGGTCGAAAGGAGGCTATCGGTCACCGACATAGGCCCAACAACCACCGATGGCCACTGGTCGAGGGCTCGTAGCCCTTCCCCGCGCGATCCTAGCTCAAAGCCGGGCGAGGGCCACAACCCTCCACTAGTGGTCGATGAGGGCTCGTTGCCCTCAGACGTGGCCCTTGACCAATGGGCCTCGCTCAGCTCTAAGTAAGGGTGGTGAGCCCTCAACCAGTGGCGGTTGAGGGCTCACTGCACTGACATGCCACCAGCAAGGGCCACGGGTCCTCGCCAGCCGCGACGATGGTTGTGGCCCTCAACTAGTGGCCAGCGGCAGTTGCTAGGTCTCAGCCGGTGGCCAATGGTCCCTCGTATGTGGCCAGTGGTCCCCCATCGACCCTTAACAATAAAAAAAAAGAAAAGAAAATTCAAAAAATTCAAAAAAAATTCATGTCAACGTCCTCTGATCAAATTTCTGCCAAAATTGATCAGATGGATTATATTGGCAAATTGTCAAAAGTTCAAGTATTAAATTGACCAAATTAAAAAGTTAAAGACTGAATTGGCACAAGTACAATATATTTAGGACTTTTTTGATAATTTTCTCAAATGCTGTAAAAGCAAGAGCTGGTTAATTGCCATTATCGTCACGTGACGCTACTAGAGTCTTCGAAAGTTTTCGATAAGAACGGGTTTGTCTTACGTGCCCTAATATACGAGGGTAAAAAACTAGTAAGATTGTGGAGAGAGGAACCCTCTTTTGTCCCATCTTGGTGAATCCATTCACCAACATAAAACGATGATCAAGACATGGATTTGGTGATTGAGTGATGGATTACCATGAGACGGTAACAAACAAACAACGTCAAAATTGACAAGTTGGTTTCACACGCTCTCTTACAATGGTTCATTTTCCATCCCTCCTCCTTTCTACAATGGTTTCACTCACAGTAGAATGAAAATTCCAGGTTCTCGTTCAAGAATCAGTTATCTACAATCAGGCTAATTAAGATGTAAACGGTTTACAAGAATTGCTAATCAAAAGGTTAGTAAATCTATGTAGCAGAAACACGTCAGCTTATGAAATTTCGACCCGCAACCCACTTGGGCCGGAACGGGAGTAAGCGTGATCGAGTCGCCAACCAAAGACTGAAATTCAGTCTCCTGCTTTGTTTCTTTGAGAAAAGAAGATGATATTGGAAAGCACACGTGAAGTTACAACAGTGAAATGGAAGGTCTTTCTTTAGTTGATGACAAGAGAAGGAACCAGGAATAGATGCGTTCATCATCACATCTAGATAAATTGTATCAGCACTAATAAGAGGAACTCTTGAAGATAATCTACATCTATCTTCGCAGTTGCATCATCACGGGGAAAATATCACTAACACCTCTGATAATTGTATCTCATGTTTCGAGAGATGTCGACCAACGAAATCAGCGAGTTAGCGTAACAATCGTAACATCATTCGACAATAAAAGTGAGCATGCAACCAATCTATCCCACGACATCATGAGAAATACCCATTTGCAAACCAGGAACATATTTCTTTCTCTACCCACTTCTTGCATTCAACAGTGTGCATAAAAAAGACGCAACTAATAGATTGAATTGATCAGTTTGAAGCACATGACAGATTGAAGTGTTGCGACGTCATGTTGTAGCATGATATGAACAGTTCTCAAATAATTGCAGGTGAATAAAGCCAATCAGTTACTAAACAGTTAACGAGTGGAACTTATGAATGGAAAGGAGAAATCGGAAGAATCAATACATTTGGAACTTCTCCTTCGTCTTCTCGAAAACCTGCTCTGCAATTTTGGCCCCTTTCCCATCGGCTCTCTTGATCTCCAAATGAGCTTTCTGGTAGAAGCTAGTACCCCTCAGAGCGTCAGCGATAAAATCGTCAAAGCCAATAGCAATAGCCGCCTCAGCCTTAGCTCCATAGACCAACCTCTGTGTTGACAAGCAAGTGGTTAATGTCATGTCCCGGACGATCAGTATTAGAGAGCAAGAGATAATAGGAACGCTCTGTATGTGAGAGAGAGAGAGAGAGAGAGAGAGAGAGAGAGAGAGAGAGAGAGAGAGACCTTGGCTCTTGAAAGGTGGATGGCACCAAAGCACATGGGACAAGGCTCACAAGAGGCATATACTTCGCAGTCCGAAAGCTCAATCCTACCTAGCTTTTTGCATGCCTGGTAGAGATGGGAACAGAAATTCTTGAGAATCTAGTAAAATGATCATTGAGCAGGATAGCTTATCCAAGTTATAAAATAAAGAGCAAAGTCAAATGCTCAGTGAAGGAACTTTGTGGTTGAGCTTTACACAGAGCATCTCAGTACAAGTTAAAACAGACTATCTGCACCAGTACACCCTATATTTTTGTGCAACAACACAGGTTAAAAGGCAACAATATGATCCTTTATTGTTTTAAGAAATTACACATGCTATGCAGGAGGAAGAATACACGTACTAATTGAGGAAGAATACAATATGCCAGCTTCTTTCTCTGTTCAGCTAACTGTAGATGTCTAATAACATTGACTCGAAGCAGAGGATTAAAAATAACAGAACCATTAACATGGAAACCCAGAGAAACGCGATCTTAATTTTAGTAGCTTGAGATACTGATTCCTACGATAATGCCAAATGAAAACTTTTAACAAAAGAAAAACAAATGGTCGTGCCCTTACATAAGCAAGAGATAGTAGTAATGAGATGAAGGGTCAAAAAGAGATGCCATCCATGACAAAGTGGCTCTAAAGAAGAGGCAATACTGTGTTTGCATGTCAAAAAGAGATGCCATCCATGACAAAGTGGCTCTAAAGAAGAGGCAATACTGTGTTCGCATCCGCTAGTTGGAACAGAAACGGAGCAAAAATCAACTAGCACATTAAAAATGAAAATACGTGAAAAAACTAATATGCATTTATATTGTGTGTGCAGGTGTGTTTATCCTCAGAAGGTTAGTATTTTCTCCAGAATAGCAATTTTCCGAGTCAGACTCAATAAACAATAAAGTAAACTCTTCTTACCAAAAAAAAACAATAAAGTAAACTCTTACCAAAAAAAAAACAATAAAGTAAACTCAGAAATGCACTTTATCCTAGATGGCAGCTCCATGTTTTATTCTGTACGATACTTTATAATGAGATCCTTTCTACCTTGCCTCTGGAGGATAATGACTAGTTAACAGTCTAAGCTTGGAATCACCTATGCGGGTTTTACCCGATTCCTCGACTACATATGCATCCCAAAGTAATATTCTTCTTTATCCACATTTCTTTTCTCTCTCTATACGATTGTTCTTTGCTCCTTCCCAATTTATTTTCTTGGGGGAACAAAACCAATAATCTGAACAATTATATGAAGAAGGTGGCCTGCAATTGAACCTAAATTCACAAGAATTAAATTACTCTGCTAAGTAATTCACCTCTCTTATGGCAGTCACTTCTGCATGAGCAGTTGGATCTGTGTTCTTCAGAACCATGTTGTGACAACTTACAACAACTTCATCATTACGAACAACAACAGCACCAAAAGGGCCTCCATCCCCACAATCTACCCCCTTGTACGCTTCCTCAACTGCTTTCGTTAAGAACTTGTGATCTCTATCCTGTACAGCTGGTTCAGCATACAACCAGATGTCAAGACAGCATATTTTACCAGGGAGTTGAACAATTAGAAAACAAACATATGCTGCAAAGTTGTCCCAAGCATAACCAACATAGTTGGAGAGTAAAACACCGATATTCTCGATCTCAATCAATCAGAAAAATGACTATTAGTTCCACGGACAATTTAAATGGGGTCACAGCTGCAACAGAAAAGCAGATCATATGATTTCTGAATGCATCTCGACGCATCATTTCTTGATAAGAGACCTCTATTTCAACAGCTGCAGAAGCTACAGAATTTTACCTTGTTGATGACCAGCAAATGCGGAAGCTACGGAAATAGTCCCATCCTTAGTCTCGACAACTAAAAAGAAGGAAGTAGCAGTAAATTAATAAGACATGATAGACACGACGAGAGCATCATCCATAGGTAGATTCTCTTATCTGAAATTAAATTTACTTGACTTATCAAAGAGCAACTTCAGTCCAAATGGAAAAACCACAAAATTCAGCACACTAATACTCTTTCCCAGTTCATCCTTCTCCTTCTCTATGACACATGCAATACCCGAAAAAATCGCACTTTGCCCCACAGTCATAGCTTGCAAAGGCATCAATCAAGGAAAGAAAAAGCATGGAACACGAAACCATATAGACAAGCAATCTACCGAAACCAAAGCCGTGTCTTCTTCAAAGAACTGTTGCTGTATTATCACCTACCTCTCCCACACGAAAGGTAATGAAGCGATTTGAGAAAAAAATAAGACGAATTCCAGGACTCCATCATCAATTAGACAGTAATCTACTGTTACTTCGTTTGACCGACAAAAAACACGAGGATCCGCTGACACAGGAGCATCCCCAAGACAGAACAGCACGAAGTGATATCAGCCAAAAAAAGGAGAAAAGAAAAGCAAGGAACTCTCGCATCCAATCGCTTAGATTAGATCACCCAATCAAAGATAACAGATTGAAACCGAAACAGCAAGCGAAAAATGGACAGAAGGCCAAAAGGGTGTTCACCATTAGCCTCCTCCACCTCCATGGTGATGCAGAAGATCCCAGAAAGATCGGAGAATATGAATCAGGAGAGGACAGGGACGAGACCCGATGGGACAAAACTGGTATATACCCTCGATTGTGGATATGTTTGGGTATCAGGAACCTGGGCTTTTAACAGATAAAAAAGGGAATGTGGATCTCACACGCACACACACACACAGAGAAACAGAGGGAGAGAGAGAGAGAGAGAGACAGGGAGAGAATGGAAAAGGAGAGAGCTTCTTCTGTTCTCTGGGTTATGGCCATGGAGAGAGAGAGAGAGGGAGAGGCCCCACGAGGTGTAGTTAACACGAAAGAGCTAAACGTGAACGGTGGGCATCGAGAGCAAGCAATGGACAAAAGAGGAGGACGAAGGCAAAACGAAATCGATTTTCGCTTTTTGCTTGGCGGCACCTGGCAGGTTGAACTCCACTTGTGGTGGCTTTCGTTTTGAACTCCCATATGCCAATGGCCTCTCTCTCTCTCTCTCTCTCTCTCTCTCTCTCACTAAGTGAAGATTCTCTCCTTCATTTTGCTCTCTTAATATATGTAGATTCTCTACTTTTTTTTTTTGGAGAGGTTGGTAGGAGAGGATATGATCATATCTCATGCTTGCAAACTTTTGTCAATAATGCATGTTTCCTAGAGACTAGTAAATACCACATCAACCTTGCTACAATATAGTAATGAAGTCATGAAACTGGCTTTCGAAAGGAATTGGATATGTTTCCTCATGAAAACTTGAATTTGAGACTAATATGGCAAGGGAAAAAAATAAGAAAATGAAGTAATTCAATTGACTAGTACGTACACAAACGACTTGGGCTCCGTTTATTTCGCGAAAAATGTAACGTTTTTATGGAAAATGTTTTTTGGAAAGTCATTTTTTCTGGAAAATGACAATATTTTCTGGGATTTGGTTGAGACATAAAAATGAATTAGAAAATATTTTCCATCGTTTGGTGAGAAAAATCTCATTTGATCAGAAATTGCTAACGTGGACATTTGCCATCTTATGTGGCATGGCCTCGTTGACGTGAATAAATTTTATAATTCTTTTAAAATACTCGAAAATTTTAATAATTTTATTTTCTTTTTTCTTTTCTTTCTTTTTTTTTCCTTCTACCTTCGCCGGTTGCAGGGCCTAGGCGGCAACCGGTGACACGCCACAGGCAAGGGCCAACCAAGCTAGTATTTGGACCAAGACTGGAGCTTGCCGACCTCGGGCGAGCTCGACCTCGCCATATCCAACAAGCTCACTAGATTTGACAAGCTCAAGCCTTAACTGAGGTCGACATTGGCCCACCCACACCTGTGGCCTATCGGCGAGGCTCGGTGATTGGCGGAGGAAGAAGGAAAAAGAAAAGAAAACATAAAATAAAATAAAAAATATTAAAAGAACTTCAAATTTTCTTAAAAAAATTTTAGCCTCTAAAGACCCGAGCATAAGCATCGAGGACCTAGGCTGGCCTCAATATCATAGGGCCTGGCATCTCGGGCACGGGCAACGATGTCCTGGGCTAGGCCTCAATGGACTCGGGCACAGCGGATGAGGTCTTGGGCGCAGTCTAGATTGACTTGGGCTAAAGAACCGGAGTCCTAGGTCCAATCTTGATGGACTCGACACTGCTACTAAGGGCTTGAGAACAAGCATAGGGGTTACCATGCCTAAGCACAGAATTTTTGGTCCAAGCGTCAATACCTAATCATATTTTGAAAAATGATTTCCGATTTTTTAAAGAGGAAATCTTTTTCCCGAATTTAAGTTTTGATGGGATAACCTTTTCATCGGTTAAGAAAACATTTTACGTTGATTCATTTTCTTAAACGATCCAAATGCCGGAAAATAAGATAAAAAGTCTTTTCAAAAATATTTTTCACGAAATAAACGAACTTTGAATCTTTCAATATGGACCATTCCACAAACGAAAAGGGCCACTTGACTTAGGACAGCCTAGTAGGAGAAAAATTGCCATAATTGGAGATGCGGGAGCACACGACACGTTAATACCATGAATAGGGGAGGGGCATGACCAACAACTGCCCCAACTATAATTAAATTACAATTTATTGACAATAATTTGTTCCGAGTGTCGCTCGATAGAAAAAGCTAATGCGTGCGCAGCTCATTCTTCATTTGATTAACTAGTGTGCTGACATAATAGTGATGTGCTAACTCGAAAAGGAATCTTGCTATAAATTAGAAATTAGAATCTTTGTCTTGGTCTCCCGAAAGAATGGCTTTGCATTGGTCCATCGTGGGACGTGACTCCTCGTCTTTATCGTTTCGTCCAATTTGGACTCATTCCACGTTAAACGTTTTGCGCAAGGGATTTTCATTGTATAATCCCACAGGAAAAAGGGCATTGCATGGAGTAATTCTGTCCGGGGGGAAAGGTCATGGGATGAATCACGAGGGTGGCTAAAGTTTGAGCTAGTCGACATGATGAATTGCGCACACGATTTTAGCGTGCAAAGATGAATCTCGCATTGGATGCCTAGAGCTAAGAAAGTGATTCGTGTCGATTCTTTTAAGATGTCAAGAATTGCTTGTGTGAAAGGAAAATCTCGGTTCCGTTTCGCAGGGCAACTTCCGGATGAATGACATGGTACAAGTATCTTCTTTACGTAAACCTTATATATTTCTTTGGTGGTCACTTGATGAAGACCGGGTTAGATAGTCATGTGTTAGCATGCCCTCCGCCAAAATGAATGAGTACTTATATCATGTCGTACTCATTAAACCACTATTGTATTTATGTAAATATATTATGATACCCATAGCAAGAATATGAATTGTTGTTGCCACCTAGACACCACCTAAGCAAATTAGGGAAAATTATCCAAAAAATCATAAACTTATTTCATTTTTATTAATTCAGTTCTAAACTTTTCAAATTTGCCAATTGAGTATTGCACATTTTCAAATTTTGCCAATTGAGTCTATCTAACTAATTTTAATCAGAAATCGTTGACGTGGATGCTGAACGTTCTAAGTGGCATGATTAGCGCTGACGTGAATAATTTTTAATAATATTTTAATTTTTTTTGAATTTTTAAATATTTTTTCTTCTATTTACTTTTTTTCTTTCTTTTTTTTTTCTTTTTCTTTTGCTTCTTCCAAGTCCGGTGAGGGTTGGCCGACCTTGCTAAACACATGAGAGGGCCGGCGACCCTCCCTAGCTGCGAGCAAAGGGTTCACGGCCCTTGCGAGGTATAGTTTATTCAATTTTAAGAAATTAGAGAAGCAGATTCATTTAATGGTAATTTTTAGTGCTTTTTTTTCCCCTTTTTAGCTCCATTGTTACCATGGAAAAGATGTTTGGGAAAAAGTCACCAAAAACCACAAAATATACCCACCTTCAACTTTTTCTCATTTTCATCCTCTTATTTCTAGAACCAGTCGTGAACGAGTCACAAATGTCTAAAGGTAGCTCCGAAGACTCTCAGTTGTGAACCTCCTTACATGTGGGGAATCCTCAAGCCAAACTTTGAGTCGAGCAGCCGCCATGGCCAGATTTGGCAGGCGATCAAGCAAGGGCCAACCAGCTCTGCTGAAGGTTCAGGTGGTAGTGGGCAGCGACGGACTAGAATTAGAGAGCTCTAGCCGAGTGATCACGAGCGTGAAGACGATAAATAGTAACTTCGGATTTTCTTCTTCTTTTTCATTTTTTTAGTTTTTAATTTTAATTTTTATCTTTTTCTGATGTGGCCACATCAATGCCACTTGTCTTTGGAAATCACTAATAATGCCACGTCGGATTTTTAACGGCTATTTCTAACAAAAATAAATATATCACGTGGGTATAAGTTTGATGTTAAAAAATGTACAGCGAGCATAGTCTATGATTTTCGATAGCCTTTCCCATGATGTTAACAGGCGATTCACTGGCTTGCCCATCTTACAATAGATCACACTTCATTTCCCATTTCACCACGTTTTATGCCACGAGAGTTTTGACCATTATTGCTAGGACAATTTGTCACTACGCTCTAGAAATTTTAATCATGAAAATGTCGGTTAAAGATAAGGGTGATCCATTGTCTTTCTCGATTCACATCGTGATGGAAAGTGTTCCACTTCCTTCTATATCGAAGCTATTTCGAATAAACAAAACCCTGCAATTCAATAGTCAAGACTAGGATGCGGTGCGCCACCAATTCAAAGACGATGGCGTTAAGTTAAAGTATGTTCAATGTCTCATGAACAAGTTTCATTACGTCAAGTTAGTGGTGGGATTTCATTTGATGCTCTCCCCTCGTCTCTTACGAGGATTCGACTGTGCGTATGATGCATAGAATGATGGATTTTTCCGTTTATCTTGCAGGACATGACTCTTTTTTATGTTAAAAAGACAAATGGCAAAGCCATTATGCTCGCCATGGTGAATCATGTTTGATCGTTTGCCTATAATCTAATGAGATATTGTGTGGTTATTTGCTCAACTTTGGTTCGTTTGCAATGCCCCTTTCTAAGGAGTCTCGTGGCATGCGCACCTAATATGGTCCAGCGCACGATGAACATAAATATCGAGGGAAAATTATCCTTTCGGTCGTAAACTTATTGTATGGATTCTAATGTAATTCTAAGCCTTTTAATTATTTCAATGTAGTTCTAGTAGAATTTCAAATTAGTCATTTTGGCCAGTATTTGATTTAAATTGCTAATGTAGCTGACCGTTCATCATCTTGAACTTCGCCATTATTCGGCCAAAATCCTTGCTCGCAAGTGATGACAAGCTTTGCTGAGTGGTCACTGATTGACATATTAATAATTGTCACTGTTGGGAGAGCGCAGCATAAACTTGATACTAGTAAGTCAACATATCCAGTTGGACCTACCTTTACTTAAAAGGTTAAGCCAATGAGTTATGAGCTAACTTGGATATTTTAACTGTTCCATATCATATCAACTGTCTGATGTGGGATTTTTCCAACACAACTCACACGCGTATCTCAACAATCTCCCATTTACATGTGAGTTTAGTGTTAGATATGTCACCCTTAATTTATATATCTTATGCACCGATATATCTCAACTTGAATCTCCATCAATGCTTGTGCATCCCCAATTTAGACCAAGACGACCAAGAGAAATAGCCATGGAATTGACGAGCGGTCCGATCCAAGGGTCGGTAATAAAATGGATGGTATGGTCGGAACGAGTGTATTGAGGATTAGTCATGGCTCGATCGAAAGATTGTCAATGGATTGGCCAAGGGATCGACAATGAAATGACTCCCCAGCCGTGTAAGTCGATTAGAGTGATTCGACTATGGATCGACCTTTCGACCATAAGGGTCGCTAATGGGATGGTCCGGGACGACCATGGATCAGTGCCGTGTGGGCATGTGTCAATCACGGGTGATTCTGCTCAACCATGCATCGGTCGCGAGCAACCATGGATCGATCCCGTGGTACTCGATTCCACGCAGCTACATGATAACCGAGAGTCGATCATGAATCATTAATACTTGAACATGGACCGATCGCGAATCGATCATGGATTATTGCATAGAGTTGGGTAGGCCACGGACGAGCCATGTGCCATGCCAAGAGCTTTACGGCTTGGTCGTGGACCAGGCTTTGTGCTGGCTGTGCAAGCCAGGCCTTGTGCCCAGTCATGGACCGGTCCTTGTGCCCGTCAATCAAGCCACGGACCGGCCCTATGCCCAGTTGTGTACCAGTCATTATGCCTGACACTTGTACCAGGCCTTGTGCCCATTAATTTCGGCCCAGACCTAGTTACGTGCCAATCAAACTTGGCTACGGGCCATGTATTGTGCCGTTTGTGAGCCAATACGTGTGCTCGCCCAGGTACCGGCTCCTCGCTCGTGTGGCCCAACCATGCGCCCGGTACGCTGTCCGTGTGGCCCGGTACCATGCTTGTGCATTCGGCCCTGTAGCTATGTGGCCAGGCCATATACCAGGCCATGTGCCCCGCTCTGCGCCCAGCTAGATAGGCTATGACTTGGCCTTGTGCCTGGGCTTGCGCCCAGTTAGTCAGGCTAACTTGGCCTTATGCCATTCAGTCCGGTTATTGCCCTGACTATGCTCGATCACTCTCGAGCATAACCTAGCCTCGAACCTCGGTCCAAATAAGATGGTCGATCGTGAATGAACACGTAAACTCCCGGTTACGTTGGTTCGTCTCTTAAATATGTAATAATGAATTTTGGGAGTTTAGTTATTGGCTTAGGTGTCTTGTGCCAATAAGTTAGTGATCTTGGAGAATAGCAACAAGTTACACACCCAAAGACTTGGTCAGCAAGAAGACAAGTTAATTTAGTCAAGTCAATGGCTTTATTAGAAACTTACCTTACAAGTTGGGTAACTTATCTTGCAAGTTGACTAACTTCTCTAACAAGTTGACTAACTTCTCTAGCAAGTTGGCAAAATGGCCTATAAATGGAGGCACAAACCATTTATTCTCATTTTTCACCACTCATTTCCCTCTTCTCCTCTCCCTCACGCCACTCACTCTCTAGGCGCCCTCTCTCTTCTTGGCTGCGCCCATGCACGCGACATGTTGCTCGGTTCGCCACTAAGCCACCACCAACCACAATCTTGGAGGGTTGTAAGTAGACTTACTAAATATTGGTTAAGGTGTGGTGTTATGTTGTTGGGCGAGTCACGTGGTGTTACGTTGTTGGGCGAGTCATGTTTTTTTTTGTGCTTACGTAAATCTCATGGTTTGTGATTGCTTGATATAAGCTTGCCACGCATGTATATGCATTTGTAAGGTTTGCTCATGTATTTAAAATGATGTGTGAAATCACGTTCGGTCCATGAACTAGTCTCGCTTGGTTCAGATCGGCATCAAGGCGTGTCAGAATAAGCTTTGCTTAGAGGGTTGATATTGGGGCGTACTGATCCAAGCCTTGCTTGGTGTAGGTCGGCGCCATGATCGGTTGGTTTAGATCATGAACTTGGTTCCGTACCTAGCATGACTTAAGATTTTTGAGGATTTATGGCATGACACTCACTTCGTGTGAAGTGATGCTTGTTGGCATGGTCACACGAAAGAAAAGAATAGCCGTCGCCCTTGATTGGAGACGTTGCCCAATTAAGTTCATATGAATAGCCGTCATCCTTGATTAGGTGACATTGCCCGATTAAGTTTGGATGAAAAGCTGTCGCTCTTGATTAGAGGACGGGGTTCGGATGAAAAGCCGTCATCCTTGGATTAGAGGATGTTGCCTGGAGAATTTCCAGAAGAACCGTACCAACGGTTGAGGTAATGAATCTCTCGTGTGTATGCTTTTGGTTGAAATGTTGTTGCTTGAATAGAAAGGCAAGTTGAGATCATCTTATGCACAAAAACGAGTGTGTTTGAAGCATCTTTACTATTGATCTGCTATCAATTGATGTGGCTATGATATGTGCTTTGTTTGATGGCGATACGCCCTCCTATCCGGAGTTTAGTGAGTTTTACTTACTGAGTCCTCGACTCACTATATTATTTTTTAGATTTGTAGATATGGAAGTCTCACATAAGTTTTGGGAGCTGTAGTCATGCTAGAGAAGATAGAAATTTTCTCCGGCCTACGCGGACACATGTAGCGTGTTGAAAAGGGAAAAAGGCCTATAGAAATGGGCTTGTAAAATACATTCATGTAATATATATATCATCTTGTAAATATAAGATTTGCTTATGGTGCTTGTTTTAACCCCATTGTTTGTTTGATTGTCCCGATTTTGTGCTTCTGCTTGTTCGTAACGATAAGATAAAATTAAACGGGATGTGCCTAGAACGTCACATTAATAACCTCGAGGTGAGGATGTTACAATGCCCATCGGGCCCATGCTACTGCACCGTAAAGCCCATCAATAGAAATTGCATTGTTCACCTAATTTCTTCGTTGAGATATTTACCAAACACCAAAACAGATTTGGGGATCCACCAATCAACTATTTGCTCTAATACCATTTGTTAAGAGAGCGCAACAGAAATTCAATACCTTCACATGGGAAGATCACCAAAAGAGAGCCCAACTCCGAGCCCGTTAACATATTAAGTTGGACCTACTTTCATTCAAAAGCTTAAGACAATGAGTTATGGCCAACTTAGATATATTAACTACTCCACACCATGAGGGACTTTTCGAACACAATTTACATGTACGTTTCAACAGTCACCAATCTTCTTGCTTGCAAGAAGAGATCTCTCTATTGCTCCAAGCAAGCATGTGCTATTAGCTAAAATCTTCACAAATAAGGTGCCCTTGGTTTTGCTTATTGTAATGAGACAATAAAATGTAGACCTCGCTAGCGTGACTTAGGGCTCAAGCAATGTCGTGGTGGAGCTTGAGCCCTCCAGATTTGGGGGCTTGAGCTCAATGCCACGGTGTAGAGGTTGAGTCCTCTAGATCGGGGGCTCGAGCTTGATGTCACCATGGAGCTCGAGGTCATCCAACTTTGCCTCGATCTCAAGACATTAAGCTCGATGGCAATTTTAGATGATGGTAAAATATAGAGCACAAAGAAGGTTAAGTCATCATAGATTGTCTATTTGCTTCTACATTTGGGAAATCATTTTTTTAACTTCTCAATGTTTGGATGACGGAAAACTAATTGATCTACGGAAAACGTTTTCCATTGACTGGAAACAACGAGCTTAGATTGGGGAAATCGACTTTCAAGATATCACTATCCCTAAACTACCAAATAATTATAAAAAATATCTTTTTTATTATGAAATTTTTTAGTGAAATAAACGCACATTGATATTATAACGAAATCCGTATAATAAATTTTTTCAAAATGTTGACAAGCTAAGCTTTCCCAACATGTTCTCTTTCTTTTTAAGTTCGACTTGAGCCGGCTCGTTGATTTTTGTTTCATACTCTTATCTCCCTCGATGTGGGAGGCATCCTCTTCGTTCGTCGTCCGGACCATTCCGTGGTCGCCGGCGGCGAGGCCGAGCTCTTTTCCGGCGCCAATGAGTGCCCGGAGAAACGCTAATTCAATGGCCTCCGTCTCCGCCGACGACATTGCAGCACCACCCCTTCCAACCCCGGGCAAAACGCCGAAGTCCGACGCCATCTACAATGGCCAATACCACTCTCTGGTTTCTTCGCCCTCTACGCCCATTCGCGCCCCGAAAGATTTGAGCTTGCGGCCTTCTCCTGAGCTGGGTCTTCTCTCTCTCTTGTTCGTGCTCTTCATGGTAATCTTGATCAAATGAGCCTAAATTTTTGACCTTTTGGAACTTTAGTCGGGCTTCTGCGACTTGGGTCTCTCGGTTTTGATGTTTGATTTCGTGTTAGGCCATCGGTTCGGTTCTCTCTTTGGCGATAGTGTCTATCCCGGCTATGAGTGTAAGTGCACGGTACCTGTTTGATAAAATGCCTGTGAGAGTGGAGGGTGCTTTGTTTCGGAAACGAAAGTGAAGAATTAGGTGGCATTGAAACAGGCATTTCGGAGATTGGCAACCTCAATGAGTGGCTTGTCCAAAGTGGTGTCCGAGGAGGTGCCCGGGACTTTGTCTTCCCTGAAGCTCTCAGGCCTTGAGATCAGTGAATTGACCCAGCAGCTCAGCAATCTCAGGTAAGCCATTTCCAGTTTTCATTGTTTTCAAAGAAAGAATATTGAGGGGTGACCTGGGCAATTGCGGTAACTTGTTTCTAATTTGTGGGCTTTGAAGGCAAAAGATCTCTGGCAGTAAACGGGAGAGAGAGAGGGGCAGTAAGTCTAGCTCTTCCCGGAGGAGGAATTACCCTTTTGTTGACTGATAGGTTCAAGTTGGATATTCGAATCATGCTTGTGTTTGTAAGGCATCTAGCAATGTGAATTTGATGTGTGTAAATGACCTCAAAAGTCACCCCCTTAACTTAGGGAGGCTGCAACTGCGACGAACTTGGCTTGCTTCTGTATAAAGTCCTCTTTGTTGAAAGATTGAACTGCTAGCAAATAGTTAGTCAAAGTGTGCATATACGATCGAGTTTTGGCGAACACCGCATTTGGAAGTGGAATTTTTCATTGGGGAATTTCTTCCCTCAATCCACAAAAGAAAGTTTGTCAGAATGATCCTTAATTTTGTGATTCCTAGTGATTTGAGGACATTGTATATCACACTGTTGAATAATCAAGGATTGCTTGTGAGATGATTGTCGAAGCTTGTGTGCAATAGCATGCACCGTGGTTGGTTTTATTTTACCACGCCAGTACTACGTGCTTGCACTTTACTTACTGTGTATCCCGAACAGCCAATTAACATTTGAACTGAGCTTTTCTTACTGCTATATCATCCATTTGCTGGTTGGTTCAGTAGATTAAGATCCATACTGCAGCCTCACGTGTGGCAATGAAACAACAACATTTTGCCTGCATTTTACTTTCAACTCAGCCAGCAAAGAACACTGGCCATGAAAATGAAGGGAGTACAAGTCATATGGGGCTTGGCCTTGTGGCAGGGCGAACAATTTCTATCAGGACATCAGAATGTCGTCTCGGTTCAGTGTGCAATGCTTTTACTGAGAAATGTGGGTCTTTATTTGCACATCGATAACCGTTTGGTTCAAAGGAACTTTATTCATTAAGTGGCCTGTACTTTCAGGTTTGATCACCGGAGCGAGCTGCTAATTGTACATTGGCAGTCAGAGTTTCGCATGCTTCCTGAGACCTTTATCTGCGTCCTTCAAATGCTCGGGGACGGGCATGTTGCTGAGGAGAGTAACCCTAGACGATGACACCAAAGATTTGCTCTCGGAGTCTTGCGGGTTCACCTTCCATAGTCGCACCTCCCATACCTGCTCCAACACATTCATTAGTGCCCGGATTCATGATATGAATCATGCAAAACCGGACTATCTCAAATGAGAATTCTTCACATGCACTCGGTTTATGTGAGCCCGCTAATTCTCAGACCTTATAGCTCATGTGGGCTTCACATAATCCAATTGGTCGAAATTGATTGAGCTCATGCATTCGACCAGCGCGAAGAATGGCCCGTCTTAGAGACCATAAACAAGAGAATGAAAATGAAATGGTGGAGAAAAGTATCGACCAGGCAAACAACAACACCTCATTGATTCCTCTATACCGTTGGTTAACTCGGTTCAAGATATTGCTTTGCTTTCATTTCCAACCCACATTTGTATATGCAATTCTGTTCTCATCATAGTTAAACTTAATCACAGTTCAAATACGAAGAGGGCAGAAGCTACTGTCCATGACTAGTGGACTTAACAAGCATCTCAATTTGCACACAACACGCTTCCATACTCCAACATATTCAGTCTTAAAGCTAACTCGCGGGCCGTTCAATGCACTGTCAGTTATGACTTGCCATGGATGGCAACATTCAAATATGGTCAACCATGTATTGCTGCTAAACACCCAAATCCTCTCAAGATTCATCATCAGCTTAGCCGGGAACTAGCGTGAGGCAGCGAGAGAGAGGAGGGAGGGAAGGGGGCTGACCTGAATGGTTTTGCCGAGGCTGATGGGGGTGGCCTCGGCATGGACGAGGTCGCCGACCACCGCACTCTTCACGTGGTTGATGCTCAGGTGGATGCCGGCCACCCTCTTGAGGCCGGACGCGAGGTGTGCCCCCATGCTCGCCATCCCCTCCGCTATCAGCGCCGACACCCCTCCATGCAACACCTTGAACGGCTGCTCTTCATCCCAATTCACACCCCCACGACAACGTCACAAGAAAGAGTCGAAAGAAAGGTTAGATTTTTCACTTGATACGCAGCCCCTCCGCAAAATTTGACCTGTCCAAAGACCATTCCCCAAGAAAGAAGGAGGAAGTGTACCTGGCAGCTCTTGTGGGAGACGAGGATTTTGCCGGTGACCCTGGTGGCGGTTATCTCTTCCAGCTCGAACCCCACCGCATGGAGGGGCGGGTCTAGATCAGCCGTCTTGGACTCAGAAGTGGAAGAAGAAGAAGGGTTATCCATGGGGGATTGTGCTGGATGGATTGGTGGAGCTCTGCTTCTCCGGATAACGGGTGCGACCCAGGAACGAAGACGATCACTCTTGAATGGAGCGGGGTGGGAGATAGATTCACCGGCTCCTCCGGCACGATTCAATTCGAGCTCCAGCTCCTCCGGCTCCCGTCTCAGCAGTAGTAGGTGCAAGACCAGAGAAGGGTAAGGATGAAGATGGGCGGTTCTACGTGTCTAGAGAGGTCCAAAGTCCAGAGAAGAGAGAGAGAGATAGGAGGGGTTGTTCTTGTTTTTGGTTAGGTGAGAGGGCGACGTGAGGAAAGAAAGGCCAACTGTTCTTACCATTTCCTGGCTGCATCTCGTTCTCTCCAAGAAGAGGCCCTCACCTAACTTCATCGATCAAATGAGAAAGATAAAAGAGCCTCTCCAAAGCGAAAATGAAAAATTTTGCCCAAACGTGTGGAGGAAAATGAAATTCACAAACTTTGTCCCTAAAGGACTGTCCAGAGAACATGAATTTTTTCTTCACAAATTTTCACTTTTTTGTGGCGTTAGCTTCTCTCTCTCCCCATCTGCCCCGCCGGACCAAAGACAGAGGAGATGGCCTGAGAGGGCAAATCTTGTGTATCGACAGGTCTTGGCCTGAACGAACGATTGTGATTTATTGCTTTTTGATCCGACAATGAAATGCTTGGGAGGCGCGGTATCTTCCTTGGACCATAGAATAGAATCACCCGCTTAAGGATATGCAAGGTACATGCTTTTCTCTGTAAAAATCATTTGTATTTGGTATATGATATAGTCATGTAAATCTCGTAATTTTCTTATTTCCATTTTTTAAAACTTATAGATACATAGATTATGTCATAATATGTGGTCGATGAGAATATTCGATAGATTGCTCATATTGCTCCAAACGCATCACATTATAATCGTGTCATGCTTATGTGTTCATATAGAGAAGACTTATTTACCACTGTCATATTAGAAAGTTTTGAATTTATATGCACCTGGTGCAGTTTATTGCTCGCCTTGTCCCCATCTCCTTTTGCATTTTTTTTTAAATTTTGAAATCAACCACATCAGTAAATGTGGGCACCACACCTGAGTCGAATCGCCACGTTAGATGTCAGCCGAACCACTTGCCTTTAGGACTAAATCGGTTCGATTAAAAGAGCATAAGCACTAAAATTGAACAATGAAAAAATTAGTAAGGTCTAGTTTTGGCACTGCCCTCCACAATTTTTAAAAAGGTTAAGCCAGCTATTTGTAGCAACAAAGTCCCCACTTGTTGCAGCTATTTTGCAACCGAGATAGCACTGTTCAACCACCGAAGGTTGCTCCAATGGTCACTTTTCTCACATGAAAAGGAAAATATGGGGAGTTTGAATCCTCACCTTCTTGAGGGCTGAGGCCACGGCTGAAAATGTTTAGTTTCAATTGTGGGATTTGATTCCCACGCCTTGCAAAACGGTAGAACAAAAGTGTGTGGGATCTGACTCCCACGC
This sequence comes from Syzygium malaccense, assembly GCA_031216405.1. Classification (NCBI taxonomy): domain Eukaryota; kingdom Viridiplantae; phylum Streptophyta; class Magnoliopsida; order Myrtales; family Myrtaceae; genus Syzygium; species Syzygium malaccense. Next base: position 35,091,309 of record CM062260.1, read on the forward strand.
CTTACAAAAAGATAGAATAAAAGTATGAGAGTGAGTTTAGAACAAAAATCTGAGAGTGAATTAATAATTAGAGTATGATAAAATCAAAAAAGAAAACAAAAGATAGCACTGTTGGAATTATTTTTACAAGGTCTATTTACAAATAGCCCCGTAAGTTTGTTTTTTCTTGGAATTGATGCCCCTATCGTCGCATGCATTAAAATATAGTCCATTATTGTGTGTGTGTGTTAGCGACGATCCACCTAAGTACGTGATTGACACGAAAAAGTCGCTCCCTCACCCACCACGGAATCCAAGCCCACGTGCTCGAGTTGTTGAGCATCTCATCAATCGACGAGCTTTAATTACAATTATCAGCTCATATATTGTATTAGCATCGATATTTCAATAGCACCCTCAAAGTATCTACGTCTGTCAAGGCAAGCCCTAGGTCCACGGAGGTCGGGCCCGGGTCCATTGAGGCCAGCCTTGGACCTCGAGAGTGGTCCAAGCTTAAGCTCAAAGGACGAGGGCTCCGGCCTCTGTAGACTTGGGTTTGGCCTCCATGGACTTGAGCTTGGGCACCGGGGACCCAAGTACGAGCACTGAGGCACCGAGGCTGGCCTCTATGGACCTAGGCATTGCCTTGATGGACACGGGTTCAGGTGCTGGAGACGAGGGCATGGGCATTGAGGTCCCGGGCTTGAGTGTTGGGAACCCACGGAGGAGCTCTAGGGTCCCGGCCTCCATTGGCCTAGGCCTAGGGGCTGGGAAGCCGGGGCATGGGCAACGGAGTCTCGGGCCCCCGAACGTTGAGAATCCGAGCACGGTCACTAGGGTCTCGGGCTTGGCCTTAATATACCCGGCCGTGACCTCTAGATCCGGGCCCGACCTTTAATCGATTGAAGTTATTGCTCCAAATTTATCGCATGATAACTGTGTCGTGTTATATGCTTTTTGATGGAGAATATTTATTAGCCGTATTTTCATCTCGAATTAAGGAGAGATTTCTGAATTAATAGACGCCTAGTGCAAGTACTCGAACGGCCCGTCCCCATCTCCTCTTGCACTTTCCTTTGGTTTTTTTTTTTTTGCATAATTTTGAAACTGTGGCCATTAGTCACGCCCGGTAAATTTGGGTGTCGCTTGGAATTGTCATGTCAGATGTCAACCGGACCAATCAACTTGAAAGGACTAAATCGGGTCGATCGAGCATTGAAAAAGAGCAATAAGGTCTAATTTCGACACTGTCCCTTGACAACTTTTAAAAGGCTAAGCGCGCTATTTGCAACGAAGCCCGTTCGATGCGGGTATTTGCAAACGAGTCAATCTTCTTCGAATCATTTCTGCAGGGTCTATTTTGCAATTAGCCCCCAAAGTTTTGTTTTTCTTATAGGTGAGGCCCTCTATTTGTTGCATGCATTAAATAATAGTCCAGAATGTGTGCGAGTGATAGTTACCTAAATACGTGATTGACATGAAGAAGTTGGTCCCTCACCTACCGCACGATCCAAACCCACGTGCTGGAGTTGTTAAACATCATGAAAATCGATGACCTTCGTTTTGATTTAGTTCCATTTATCATCCCATTGATTGTATTAGCACCAATAGCACCCCAAAAATCTCTACCTATCTATCTCATGTGCAATCTACTCAAATATCTTGTTAAAAAAAAAAAAACAGACCAGCTGAGGAGACCAAAGCAGCTTAAGCAACGGCCCGTTACCAAGGTCACGCGACCCCAGGCGAGATAGATTTGGAGATAAGAGGCTCGCGGGACCCTCAATATCGAGAAAACCCCGATGAACGTCGACCAAAGGCTGGCGAGCTAGATCTGGAGCGATTAGAGAGATGATGAACAATATCTACGGTGAGGGCAAGACAGGAATACGGAATTAGAAATGAGGGCAACATCATAGAAAATTCGTTAAGTTCCTTAGGGTCCCACGAGCCACTTATCTCCAAATCTATCTCGCCTGGGGTTGCGCGAGCTAGATTTGGAGCGATCAGAGAGACAATGAACAATATATACAGTGAGGATATTGGCACCTAAATTTTAGAGACCCAGTTAGTCGTTCATTGCATAAAAAATTAAGGATCAATCCCGGTCCCTAGAAAAAAAATTAGTTAGATTAGGATCATTTGAATTAATATTTAGGCCCATATAATTGCATTTGCATTAGACCGGCGGCAGATAGACTCGAGTCAATGGCTCTGAACTTAATGAATTATTCGGACTAAGCCCACAAGTGAAGCAAAATTTTGCCAAGCCCATGTACATCATAAGAGGCCAAAAATTGAAATGCCAAATGGAAAATATTGAATAATTGGGTAATTTCGTTTGATACTATTACAATTAGATTTGATAAGAAAAAAATTTTCTTTTAGGGAAGTAAGGTATATCTCTTAAAATCTTTGAAGATTGGAAAGTTGAAACCCTAATTACACTATATATAAAGGCTCGTAGGTTCACGATAAAAAATGGCCTACACAATTCCATGCACGGCCACGCATTGGGGGCTTCGTTCCCAGAGAGGCAGATTCGGCCATACTGAGAGAGAAAAATAGCAAAGGGTTCCCTCTCTTTTGGCTATAAGAGAGGTTCCCGTTCGGCCAAACGAGAGAAAAGGGAGGTGGCGGTCTTGTCCTCCTCTTGGATTGTCTCGTTGTGAGTTATAGCGTGAATCGTGGAGTTCTTCCGGCAACCGCACCAAGTTTTCTTAAGCGAAATTGCAGTCCAATCCCGACGTTGCCCTCAACGTTTGTCCAGCAACTTCCGCGGTGATCGATTGCAACTATCAATTTGGGATTTCTCGTCGTATTAACCCTTCTATTTTTTGCAGAATTATCAAGTTGATTGGATAATGTTCCTTATTTGAATTGATTGGATGTTTATTTTTTTGTGACGAATGATATCTTGATTGATTTGAATGTTCATCTTTGATTATTTTCCTTATATAAAGAAAATACCAAAAACATTATATGCATGTCTATAGTTTGCATGTTAGGAAATCGCATGCCATATAGATTAGTCTTAATTTTAAGATAAAAGAAAACCCCAAAAAATATCAGATTGCTTTAGTGTGTTTATTTGCTTTATTTCCTTGCAACTTATTTGCTTGCTTTGTTATTTCATTGTTATTTGTAATGATTGCGCACCCGCATGATCACTTCCTGCATGTTAGTAATCTAGATTAAAATCAATTCAAGTTGCCTACATGAACATTTGCAAGAAAATGAAATTGTACCGAAAGGGCGTTAGAATAATCTAGCGTAATCAAGTCTTCGAACTCTAAAGTAATTCTCCCACACTTTACTTGGGTTTCTAATCGACCCACGAAAAATAGATTATTGGCGACTCCTAAATGAAAATAATTTGCATGTTAAGAATTTAAATCAAGTTGCAAATTGATATGGGCTTGGAAAAATCTGAGCTGAGTTTAGGCTTAGTAATCCATTAATCGAACCTATAGGCAGTGAACTCGTGGGTAAGGTCGTGACAGGGTAAGACAGGAATACGGAATTAGAAATGAGGGCAACATCAGAGAAAAATTAGTTGAGTTCCTTGAAATAGCATTTTCAAAATGCTGAAAACCAATAAGTCCCAAGTTGCATTGGGTTTTTGGCATAAAAGGCTTTTGAGATTGTGTAACCAAACAACCCAGTTTTGGAAAAGTGCTTTGGAAGGCCAAAAGACTTTGAAAATGCTCTCCTTTAAGGCACACTTATTCGCTCGTTACACCCACACTTGTGTCTTCATGCTAGTGAATAAATAATTGAAAACTCGATTAATTCTCATTATTTTACCTTATATCTATTTGAACGGCAATAGCAATCTATGCCGACAAATCAAGATTGTCCGATATGATTCAAAAAATTCCACACTTATCAATGCCTTGATCAAATTACTTGTGAGAGTATATCGACAATGTCGATGTGAAGGAAAAGTCCTTAATTTCAAGTACTTATCCCAATCGCCAGATACAACCTAATTTCATTCACGATCGAATCAAGTGCAACAAGGCAAAAGTTTTCATTTTCAATAATATGCTACAATATCACGTACTAAATTTGAGTTGCGAATTTTTTAGCCCAAGCAATAAACTTTTCAGTAATTTTTTTTTGTCGAAAGAAAATTGTGTTCATTACTCAAGGATACATGAGAAGTACGGTGACTTTTATAGCAAAGAAAATTGAAGCAGAACAAATCCCAGAATACAACAAAATAAAGTCAAATCCAGAAAATAAAGAGGATCAATAGAGCACCGGTAGAGTTAAGCACATACCCGTTTCATAAAAACGGATCTGTTGAACAAAATAATCGGTAGCTGATCACTGGATCTCGTATCATCATTAGAGCTAAGCACACGCAGAAAAGTTTTTCTCCAATAACTTTTCAGCAATTTACAATTGCATAATGTTTGCCTAAAATCGTTTTGTACAGGAAATTATGGAAAGTGATTTAACTTATAGAATTGGGAAGAAAGAACTACCAAAAACTATTGGGTTCGGTCTGCATAAAAGTTAGGCCCATAAAATTAAATTTCTTGGCGGTCCCACTGCAAGATGATCTATCATCCACTGGACCGTCATTTGCAAGCTTAATATAATAGACGAAACTCCTAGAGCCTTGTTTAATCCCATGTTCTCTGCCTCATGTTAAATGCTTGATGGCCAGAAAAAGGAAAGATTCTTCATCTTAATGATTGTCTTGGGACAATTCTATATTCACTCTATATAACTCAAGCAATGACAACCTGTGCAGTTCAGGTTTTTAGTGCAAGAGTACAAATTTGGTGAGTATTACTGTTCTTTTGATATGGGATTGAATGTTAGAGGAGGCAAGAAACATGGAAAAGGGGCTAGACGCAGCAGCAGGAGCAGGTCTTCATGCTTCTTTTTCCTGAAGATTTTCAGAACCTGGAGATCCCCATGGTGCGGGGCGGAGAGCGATGACGGGGCTGAGGACGGAGCGGTGAGCTCTAAGCCTGCGCACCTAGTCACGGACGATGGGTTCGGGTGGCCGGTCATTGTGGAGTCCGGCATTGATAAGAGGGCTTCCGAGTTCATCAAGAAGTTTCATGAGACCCGTGAACCCTGAAACAACAGCACTTTATTACTCCAGAAATAGGAAGTATGTGTCTAGGCCTCCCTTTGTCTGGCTGTGTCTCTCATGTTGTTCTCTGTTGTTATGTTGCGAGTTTGGAGGAGATGATGATGAGCGAAAACAAGAAGAGCTTTTGTCTCTTTATTTGTGGGTTATTTTACTGATGTTTTTTCTTATATTGCCCTTTTTTCTGTTTTTGTTATTTCTTTATACATTGCATAAATGTTCTTCATAGTAGGGATAGTAGGGATGTGCAAAGGAATCGGAAACTGGACTAGACCGGCCTAGACTGGCCCAGAACCTGCGTTCCCATGGGGACTAATTTGGTTTCTAGTTCCAGGCATGAAACTGTCCTCCTGCCCACCTATACCGAACCGATATGTATATATAAAAAAATTCCATATTGTAGTTATATTGTGAAATCTTCTTATTTGATTTCACATGCAGTAACATGCCTACACAAAATTCGATGATTCTGGAAACTGACAAGGAAAACTCTTATTAGATAGAGAAAAAGTCACCAAAAATCCTAAACTATACTCACTGTGACACATTTACTCCAATTTTTTTATTACACGAAAAACCCAAAACGTATACCTATGTGACACATTTACTTCAAACTTTTTTTGTGACACTAAAAACCTTAAACTCATACATGTGTAACACGTTTACCCCAAATTACTTTTTTCACAACACAAAAAACCCCAAACTTATACTCATATGACACATTTACCCAAAATTTCAAGGTAAATGTGTTGCACGGGCACAATTTTTGGGTTTTTGATGTCACAAAAAAATTTTGGGATAAATGTGTCTCACCAGTACAAGTTTAGGAATTTTTTGTGTTACAAAAAAAATTTGAGGGTAAATGTGTCACAGTGAGTATAGTTTAGGGTTTTTGGTAGCTTTTTCCCTATTAGATAAAGTGATGAAATGTTTCTTTGGAGAATGGCTTCTAGTTGGCTTCCCTAAAGAACAACTTTGTTTCAATGTATTTGCAGAGAATTAGTACTTTTTTTATTAATTGAGTGATGAAACTGAAGGAGTACCCACGTAGAAACTAGATTCACCATGGTATTGATTAATGAATGCAATTTTGTAAAGATTGGGGATTGGTTCCATGGACGCACCCTGGAACCAGACTGGACCGGCGGTCTGGTTTTCAGTTAGAATTTTTCGGAACCAGTCCTTAGTGGACGATTCCCAGTTTCATGGATCCACCTCGGAACCAAACCAGACTGACAGTCCAGTTTTCGATTAGAATTTTTTGGAATTTGTCCTTAGTGGGTGGTTCCTAGGTCCAAGGTGGGAATCGTCCACCCATATCATACTCGCCCCTTCTAAGGCCGTATAAGACTCGAATTGTTAGGTGTATTGAGACTTTTGATAAGAATAACACGATAGACTTGTAAGGACCGAAGTCCTACGGTGGCAAAAGAGTTCATGGTTATATATTGCAGTTGAAGATAAGAATCATAAAATTCATATTCCGATGTATATATTAATATTCATAAAAAATACAGCAGCCTATTTATATGCTTTATTAAATAATTATTCTAAGATAATATCTCAATCAAGATATGCACAATTAAATGGATATATATTTATATATATGCAATATATAGATAATCAACAAAATTATTTAAATATCTCTAACAATTGCATTTAGTTACTATCAACCTCAAACAACAACACTGGCAACTTGAATTTTTTTTTTAACCTCCCAAGACCTACAATAGAGAGAGAGGAAGACTGGGGAGATAGGCGTTGCTGGCGATGGAAGGTGGACGCCGGTAATGGCGGTGGACGCCGACAGTGGTGGTCAGCACCGGTAGGGCGATAGGGAGGTGGCAACCGGAGGCCAGAGAGATGGTTAGGTATAGTGCTTAGTGGTGATTTCATAATTATTCGACGGGTGTGTATGTATACACGCCACACATCTAAAAGTGCATAAGGAGATGGAAACAGGAAGGTAGGAACAAGCCCCGTACCTAAGTTAGTCCTCTAGGGGACAAAGGGCCCGTTTGGTTCAATTTTTAAAATGCTACTTGGGGAAATGCAAATACTTTTAGGTTAAAGTCTTTTGAGGAAATGCAAGTGGCGTTTGATAAAAAATCATTTGTAAAGCTACTTTAGCCTAAGTAGTGTTTGGTAAATTTTTTTTTGCTAAAGGGCTTTGGTAATTATCTTTTTTATTAAAAAAAAAACCTATCCTACCCTTTGCTGGGGCCGACGAAGGCCTACGGCCGCCAGCGAGCTAGATCTGGCGCCGGCGGCCATCGCCCGAGGTTGGGTGACCCCTGGTGAGCTAGATTTGCTGTCGACGGTCGTCGCGCGAGGCCAGGCGACCCTCGACGAGAGTTGTGCGACCTAGGCGGCTGGCGCCTGGGTCGCATGACCCAGGCACCAGCCGCTTGGGTCGGGTGACCTTGCTGGCCCGATCCGGTGTCGGCCGCCCTCCCTTGCTGGCCACCTCACGAAAAATATGAACAGTACAAAAAGGGAAAAAATCGGAATAAGCCAAAATAAGTGAGGTTAGTTTGGGGATAAAAAATTTTGGTTCAGCATTTCAAATGCTAGCATTTAGTCAATGCTAAGTCGAATGCTGAACCAAACGGTTCAGCATTTTGGGAAGGGGCTGTCAAGGCTAAAAGCCCATTTCCAAAGCTGAACCAAACGGGGCCAAAGTCCAATGGACTTACGTTATTGAAATAAAGGTCACGGACAACTTAGTCTAGAAGGATCATCTTGACTTCTTTAATGCCCCATATTAGATTCACTGTATTGCCAGGTTCCATTCTCACTCGACCCAATTGACTTTGGAGTCGGGCTCCGAGGAAGTAACCTTTCGCAAATTCCCTAGCCTCAATGTGATTGGCTTGCCTTTGCTTGGATCAGGAATAGACTCAACCCGATTCGCCAAAGTTAGCTTAGGATACCGCCTGATCGCCAATCCCTTGAAAATAGATCGCCTTTGTTCCGATGAGGTGTTAAATGTACATGTCGAGGTATGCTGAGTTAATTTGAGGATCATTCTTCTAAGTGTTTTTTTTCTTTTCTTTTTTTTTTCCTTCGTGTTGAACTGAGCTCTTGCAAAATATTGAGTCAAACCATGATTCATGATTTGCAGGAATTCCTATTGTGTATAAACAATATGTCCCATATGTGGACTATGATTACATAATCTTATGAGGTTGCCGTTGCTAATATCAGTTCATTTTATCTGGTTTTGTCAGATCAAATGTGCACGATTCCCTCTTTTTGAATTAGGAACCGTCAAGGAAACAAAACATAAAGTGCCAGCCTAATTCGTGTTGAAAAACAACACTGATCTTTCAAGGAAACAAAACATAAAAGCACCAGCCTAATTCGTGTTGAAATATGACACTAATCCTTCACTTTCTTTGCCTAATCATCCGTATACGCAACCGTAATTGGTCGACAGACCTAACAAAGTGCCGTATAACTATTCTCCCAACAGAGGTCTTTATACAATAAACTACACAAAGTGAAGCAATGTATACTAATATATACCAGAAAGATATGTGAACCCAACATTACAACATTTAATCAAATTAAGAATGTTGTGAGGGACAAGCTAAAGGCAAAAGAGGGTGGTGAGACATCATGCATGCATATAGAAAAGTGCTTACAGAAGGAAATCTCCATGCAAACTCTAATAATCAATAATTTAAAATGAGTTTTCTTAGAGATACCTAAAAGTTAGACAGCTCGAAGGCACTGCTGGGGTTGGAGGGACGTGGTGACTATGCCGGAAAATCCCGGTCCTCTACCAGCCAACTTTCTTGCCCTAAAAAGTCTTAAGGGAAAGAGAAAAAGAAAGGAAAAGAAAACGAAAGAAATGAAAAGAAAAGAAAGTATCCCAAAAGCTTTCTTTTATTATGTAGTTTGGTTTTCCTTTCAGATTCTTGAGCACTAGCTTTCCCTCTCGAAGGAACTCTCTCGGGTAGAAACGATCTGGTTCAACTTTATCATGACTATGAAGTAAATTTTTTTAAGGAAATTATTCTCCCTTAACGCCAATAATGTAGCATACGTAGCGTTTACGATATGGACTATCAATGTGGTACCATATCAACAAAACAAAAATAGCTCCAAAATAAAAAAATAAAAAAATAGAGAGAGAGGGGTAGTGCATTGGTTTCACCACAACATATTAACTAGCAAGAGGCCATCGACCCTTGTTGTCCTCCAGCGATGGCGGAAGACCTCTACTAGGGGAGGGTGTCATCGCCGCCCCCTCTTATCAAAAGTGAGGGTCTTGTGGCCCTCAATGGGACTCGTGATGCTCGGATAGCGAGAGGAAGGCGACAATACTCTCCCCCTCTCTCGCCCATTCTCTCTCTTAAAAAGGCGGCGACACCCGTCCTACCTCTCTTTCACTTGTCTTTACCCTTGATTTCCATTTTCTCTATCTAAACAAAGGCTTGACAATCGTCACCGAAGCTTGGAGAAGGTTGTTGGACCCCAAACGGAATGGGATAATTTTTTCTTTTTATTAGAATAAAACATATTTCAATTTCAACTCAAAACATTTTTAATACATCAGAAAGCGAAAAGGCTTTTGAAACTTCCAAGAGAAGTTGTGTCGACCAGCCGGTTCCATCCAACTAGAAAAGACCAGCAGAGTTAGAGAATTCGATCACATTAAAAATCGAAGTGCCCGATTGCGCATCCGACTATAGTTAAAAGGGACTAAATGGAAGGCAGCTTAACTCCACATGGTTAAATGACCAGATTTATCTAGGCCTACGGATTGAACCAGTCAAAAGTCCCATATGCACAAGCTAACCCATTACTTTGTGGATACGCAGGACAGGTAAAAAGGTGGTCTAATACAGAACCAAAAATCATTTGTTTAGCTTTTTGTCATTATACTAATGAAAAGATACTTAGCATCCATTGACCAGTTGCAGAAATCGAACTTCTGGTGTTAAACCCCCTGGATTCCCACAAAACCGAGACGCGCATAGATCTGAACTCCGAACCTTAGCATTCACGGACGGTCGTCGAAAAATGATTAAAATCTTTTAAGAATTTATGAGAGTGCACTGTATTTATGCATGACCCCTTCACTTTGATCCCCACTGTCCACCCTTTTGTTTTTTTAGTAAGCTATTAGCATAATTTAACTAAATATCTTCTTTCACAGCTGTTCGACAGATGACCTTTTTTTGAAGGTTTCATACGAGAGAGAGAGAGAGAGAGAGAGAGAGAGAGAGAGATGAAAGGGAAGGACCAAGGAGTACAATAAAGCTCTAGTTCCGTAGGCATTACATTTTGAGGAGTTGTTTTGGGGAGATTCCCTTTGGTACAGCAAGTAATATAATCAGCAAAAGATAAAGGGTTGGCACTACAGCACCTTGGAAACAACTGTTCACGGTCAAATTCAAAGCAGAGGACAACAGCACTTATGCTTCGTCTCAGTTTCACAACCGTTATATTATAAGAAATTGATATAAAATTTTCCAACAGTCTTACCGATGTCATTTCGATCAATCTTGGCCATCCATTCGATCCAACACTCTCCTCAAACAACCACCCCCCTAGACTCACATCTATAAATTGGAAGACCCACAGTTCATGTGACGCCAGAACTTGAACATCAACACCAACTTGTGTCTGTTCATAGATCAAGAAATCATTTGGGGTCAAGAGGGTGACATTGTAGAAGAGGAGAGGATGGGTCGCAGGAAGTCATCTTTCTTCTCCATGTTCAACATCTTCAAATCGTGCTGCTCCCACAGTAGTGACTACATGTCCGACGATGGCGGCTACGGGAGGAGGATATGCCCAAGTGATGAGGATCGAGGGTACTGGGTCGCCGAGCCCGGGATTGACCGCAAAGCGACGGACTTCATTGCCCGGTTCTACGCAAGCCAGGTCACGGACTCCGATAGGCAGACTATTGCAGTTTGACGGCTATTGCTCTCTCTCACTCATCATCTCTCACCATTCCATGCGTCTCTCTTGTAGAAACAGTTCATCAATCCTTTCCACGATTTTTTAGCATTTCTTTTAGAATAAAGCTCTCTCTGATGTCCTGTAGTTCACCATGAGTGTGCCTCATTTATAAGTTCATTACAATGACAAGAACAAATGTAACAGTGTAGCTTCTCCTTCTGAAAAATCCTTGTCCTCTACAGTTTGTGGCACTGGCAAGTTAACATGCCTCCGTCGGTCTCTAAACCTTCATGCTCGGTGCATAATCTCGTGACTGTTTTAATTGATAGATAGATGGTTGGAATCTAAATGACAAAATATTGACAGACTGTGCACTACATTTAGTCCAGCCTGAATCAAGAACTCAGGTGAAACTTCGCGAATTTTCGTTAAGACTCTCGATCCAAGAGCTTTGCATCTAGAAATGCAATTCCAGAAATGGGAAATCCTTAATCATGCAATGTTTCATTTATGAGTTTATAGGTGTTTTGAAAAGTAATATATATGCTTACATTTACCAAAAAAAAACCAGTGTTCTGAGTCCTCATATACCACTAAAGTTTTTCACAGCAATAGCACCTGTAGTTAAAATATGAAAGTGATTTTGGTGGTCACTTTTGAGTGGTAATCATTTAGCACAGCCATGAGAGTAGTCGAAGAGGCGTGAACATAGTCATTTTAAACAGCTAATAGCTATTATCATGTCCTTCAAATAATTCAAAGAATTTATTTGGATTTAATATGGATTTATCAATAGAATGCAATTGATCACAAATATATTTGAAGTCACAACGATAAACAAGTAAAAGACTTATTTTCTTTCCGGGCATGTTGAAGTTGTCCAAGGAAATCAACTTCAGAAGTCACCGAGCTCTGCTTGAAACCTCTTCTGAGAATGCGCTTGGGATCCAAGATTTTTTTAGGCGATCAGTATGCACTGTCTCCTCTATAAGGCAACCAAGTAAAAACCTAACCTTAAATCATAGACAATACTCGTGTCTTCCATTTCCATTGAATTTCAACATAACAGAGTTTGCCACGTTGATGTCGAAAGAAATGTGAATTTCAGGTTTGGAGAAGAGGACAACATGGTTGCATCTATTTTTTTTATATCCAAACAGAATAAGATCAACGTGTCCTTGCGTATAAACAGAGAATCGAGTCAATTAAGCACATACTTCATTGATACTTCCTACAGTACAAATAGAGAGATATCACCTCCTATATTTTAACGGTGGAAATTAATATAAAGATAATACTTCGATCTACATGAAAACTAAAAAACAATTGATTGGCAAGCACCTCTCCACGCTGATTTGTGAAGATTCAGCATTCTAACTATGCTGATTTTTTTGCAATTTGGTTTGTTCCTCCGATAAATTGGCTGGAGCTTACCTTTGAAAACGACACTGCATGCTTTCCAGTACGTATGATTGGACATCGTACACACTGATCAGTTGTTCTCATCTTTCCTTTCAAGACTCTAAGTCATGTCTAGGTTCCCTCTTTTCTTGGGTCTCCTTTTTGGCATTATATTCCATCTCAATGTTCTCCATAACATGGAAAGAAGGAATTTCTCCGGACTGCATGTGCATGTGAGTATCACTGAGTTTCATGATAATGACTGTTTGAAATGAATTGCACAAAGTCTAAATGATTCAGGCTTACATTGTTACAGCCAGAGAGCTTCAGGATTAGTATCAGCAAACTTCTCAAGCAAACATGTTTGTGTCCATAAAAGATAAAAGGCAGAAATATCCTTTATTTGATGCTTCCAAAAAATAACTTCATAGAAAAATTTCAGGACACATGCATACTTCTACATCACTGTAGATGAAGCCGAACCTCTTAGCCAAATGATAAGTGCGAATATAGCCAAAGTTAGGATGATACTGGATTTTTCAATCTTTTCCCTAAAAGGACTGTTAGATTTTAGATATCGATACCTTTTTGAAGTGCTAGATAGGTTAATAATTGCAATAACTAGAGTTTGATGACAAAAGGTCATTACTAACTCAAGAGCTAGATTTTTTAGCACAAATTATGCTGCAGGCAAAAGCACGGATGAGCAAAAGAAGAAAAACTAATCCGGCCTCGGCGACTTGGGGCTTCACAAAATTTCAGAGCAAGCAATAATGTGTTGAAATTTCATATTCAATTGGCATTGGCACCGGAAGCTACCTGAAGGAAAAATGGATGCCCCGCCACAAATCCACAGCCTAACCAGAAGTCACTTTGAGCTAGATGCAATTGTTTAATAGGAGGTCGTGCATTAGTAATGGCAAGATACCCATTTTGGGCAGGGAATAAACAGTCTAGTCCATTTCACTGCTAATATTTTACTGAATCATCTTAGCACGCATGACATATTCTACCAACAATGTCGGTGAGAGAACGAAAAAGTGTGATAGTTCTTGCGCTATCTTTGTGATTTAAAAGGTTTAAGGCAAAATATTCAAGTTGCTTTGTGATGATAATGGAAAGTGAGTTGTCAAGTGAAAGAAGAAATGTTTGGCTTGGCTTGTAATGGGAAGGAACCTAATGCTCGTTGGGGTCCAGCTCAAAGGCCTGCGAGCCCAGGCCAAAGCAACGCAAAGCGAAGCACACCCTCAAAGCGGCTCACAGTGACCCCTATGAGAAAGAAAAGGATTGGTGTTGGTGAAGGAGTGCTAGTTAGTGACTGCTTAAGAATTAAGTTTGGGCACTCACATGCTAATTCATCAATTTTTAACTCAACCAGTCCAGGTTGTCTTCTGGATTCGATGTTAAGTAAAGTAAAAATCATTGTGATTGTGCCAGGCTCAAGAAAAAAGTCAAAACTTTTCTCAGGGTTCTGTTTCTTAGTGCTCTTTTGTTTTTTCCTGAAGAAGCAGAAAGTGTATTGTGGACCTGTTGCTTTTTGTGAGATTCCTCTGTTTAGGTTCTTCCTCCGAAGGTGCTTCCTTAGAACAGTTGGTTACCTTGAGGCCAACTATTTCAACGTACCCCTATTTGATTTACTTATATGATCGTCTGAATTATCAACTGTTGCCGATTGACAAACTAGAATACGAAGCCCAAGGGGTTGACGCAGCTGGATAAGCAACGAGCTCGGGCCGGTGTGTTTCGCCACGTCATGAGTTCGATCCCCTCCGTCCGTTGGGTGCTATCCATTCCTTGTCGGCCACCTGCATGGGCTTGCAGGGTGTTTATGGACACGGGCTTACTCGGGGCGAAGCTCGGATGCCCCTTGTAATAAAAAAATAAACTAGAATATGATTATTCTCTAATTTAGCAGCTTGGTCCGTTTGTGTCCCATAATCATGAATACCCAGAATGTTACGCCTCCGCAATACTGTTTTTGCCTAAAAAAAGCGCCAATTGCGAGCCTCTATGTTGAACCGAAGCCTGAATTGGTGAGCTCATATGGGATTGATGAAGAGGTGCAATTCGGACTAGACCATATTGCATTGCATCGAGTTACTGCAATGTTCTTTCTTTATTTGTTCATACAATTTAGTTTCAAATTCTTTGCTTAGTTCAAGATTGTTCATCTGACATCTGAATTCAGTTCATGGGTGAACTTCTTTGGCTAATTACAGCACAAAACTTTCCCTTCGGAGGGATAAGAAAAAACAGCAGCCATTCATTTCCTTCATGAACTTTCCATGTAAGATCAGCATCATGGTTGGATGCTTAAGACAATTTCTCACAAGATTCTCAAGCTTGATCAAGCGCACACAGAAGGGAGGGCCTTCAAAACTTTCTGTATTTGAAAGAATCCGGTCAAGTTCTCGCCTTTATGTCGCCTTCCATGTCTTTGATACATTTAATTATGTAATCTGCTATTAATCCGATCCTTCCTTTCACTACTTTTTTGAAGATCTCATCTTGCTTTAGCGCAAAACAATCCGCGCCCACACCATTAGAGCTCTTCACTTTTGATGATTAGGAGTCCCTTTAGGGGATGGGCGATGCTACTACAGAGAGTGTGAAAGATCATGTAGCTATGTGGGGGCTTGAATTGATTTGGAAGATTATTGAATTGAGCCACCAATGATATGATCAAGAACAGCAAGTACAATTTACATGAGCTTTATGAAGTAGGGAGTAGGAAAGATAGCATTAGTTGTCTCACACTGACATAGGATTCCTTCTCATTCAGAAGGACTAAGCATTATAGGCCTCTTGTAAATCTCAGGTTGATAAACATTCCATTTACTCCATGAACTGATAAGACGGGAGTCATGGCCCAGGTGAGTTTTCTAGACATAAAATTATTTGCACTTGGTGATGCGTGGAATCGGAATCGAACTTGTATTGTATGCCTAACTTCAAAAGGTATTTTACTTAACCATTTAGTCTAGAGTGATAAACTAAGCTGGCAATGCTTGTCGATTGGTAACTGGGAAAGGTCCACAATGGTAAAAGCAACAACCTACTATTCCCCTGTCCTTGAAAATTATGTTGGGAAAATCTCCTGATATATTTTGAAATTGACAAAACTGTTTATGAGTGTTTTGTAAGTCTAATAAATGTTTTGAAATATTTTGATGAAGGAAGTTATTTTTGGAAAAAAAATATGGCAATCTTGTTCAGATTGTGAAATTACTTCGAGATAAGAGATTCATACTTTATACTACAGATGAAGAGGTTCAGATTTTATACTACAGATGAAAAGGTTCAGACTTTATACTGCAGACGAAGATGTTCAAACTTTATACTGTAGATGAAGAGATTCAGACTTTACACCAGAGATGATGAACTATAGACACAAATTGAAAACATAAGTCCAAAACGTAAAGTCCATAATGTGACATGTATTCAAAACGTATATAACGGTTAGTAATCTGGCTTGGATTTCATACTTAAAATAAATTGATTGACTCGATCTTGAAGATTGCTTTGCAATGGTTTAATATGCAAAACATCTTGATTGATTGGCAATTAATCTCGAGACAAGCTATTTTCCAAGGAAAAAAGCTCTACTTATGGAAACCAAGACTTTGATTGTATGGGTGACCAAATTTAGCGGAGATTCAGATTTTGTTCTCAACGGCTACGTAATCTTCTTGATACAGTTATGTCCAATAGGTAGATTGGAACACGATCTAGATCTAGCAGTTAAACCATTGGACTGTCCAACGGCTAGTTTGGAAGTAGAAGAGTATAAAAGGAAACCAATGTGCCGAGGAGCAGAAGTAAGAGACAAAGTTCAGAATCTAGAATTTCAAAGTCTGAGCGATCTTCAATTTAAATACTTATCTTTCGTAAGCTTTAAAGTATAATCTTTGAGAAAGACTGAGAATAGTGATTAAGTGAGATAGTGAGACCTATCATACACTGAGGATTATCACTCACAATTGTAATTTCTTGATTGATCATTTAGTGGAATCCAGTCAGTAGGGTGTCAATATAAGAAAGTGGACGTAGGCTTAATTTAAGTTGAACCATTATACATCCGTGTGCAAATTTTTTCTTCCCTAAAACTCCTTTTATTTATTTTACTGCACATTTATTTGTTTGCCATTCAAAGACTGATTAAAATCTGAAATCAATTACTTTCGCATTAAAATTGTTCAAATAGTACTCAAATCACCTATCCACTTCTCTCTAGATGATATTAGCTAGTCTCTTCAAATTCAGCTGAGATTTTTTATAGGTAAGATGCTTTATCTTATACAGTGTTGTGTTAACTTTTTCATTAGCTGAAAAGGACTAGGAGCGGGCACTCAAGTCGGGATCATGTGCCGCATTCCTGTAATCGGTTTTGTGCATTCCCTGAATTTTTTTCTCTCGCCTGAGAGCTTTCCTCTCCCTTTCATGGGAGCTTTCTCTCCCGATCCTCACTCTGGGAGTTTCTTTTCTCTTTCTGTCTTCTTGGTGTGCCGCGGGTGCTCCTCCTTTGACGAGTGAGATCCCCGCGTTCCTAGAAGTTTTCCCTGCTCATACTATAGGAAATCCAAACCCTCTCTTTTGAAGACTAGCTACCTGGATCCATATCCAGATCCCCACCACAAATTCCTCCATCTCTAACCAGGATATCTCTCCATCCATAACTGATTTGAGCCCTCCACCTACTATATACCTATCTGAAATCTCACATTTGGCTATGTATACCTGCTACAACGCCGTCTGATTTGAATCCCGGTACACCAACTCGAAGGTGCCAGAAATACTCCTTCAATTGTGACTCATTTGGTGACTGGTAGAGTAGGTGATCCAATGGTTATCTACCCGCCTCGCTGAAGAGTGGACAACCCGCAAGCACCAAGTCAGGTGAAAGAAGGCGCACACAAAGTGTTTGATAAAACATCTAGTAGAAAGGTGATTTCTTAAATCTATAGATGGCTCTCTTTTCATTCTTGAAGTGCCGTTAGGAGCTGTAGTTTTCGTTGAAGGTGTTAGATGGTCGAGGATTGACCCTTGCTATGTTCAGCGGAATTCTGGAGGCGAGCCAAGCTATGTGCTCATTGTAGACATGAATATTGTAGCTTGGAATTGTCAAGGCATTGCGGGAAACTCGACAATGAGAGAGTTGAAGGCCACATGCCGATCTTGTGACCCTGATATTGTGTTTCTATTGGAGATAAAATGTGATGCTAGACGGATAGAAACTATTACAATAAGGATTGGATTTACTAGGTCCTTCTCTATTCCTGCGGAAAATAATGCGGGAGGTCTAGCAGTCATATGGAAAGATCCTATAGCTTTATTCATTTCCTTTGCAGACAAAAACCAAATTCATGCAGAGGTTTCTAACAAAGAAAATCCCGAACAATTGTGGTGGCTTTCGTTGGTGTATGCACCTCCTTATTATGGGCTTAAACGAGTGTTTTGGGAAGACTTCACAAGCGGAGTTCAAAACTTAGGAGAAGACTGGGTTGGAATTGGAGACTTCAATGAGACTATTTATGGCTATGAGGCGTCCAATAGAAGGGGTCCAGGCCCATCTCGTCACTTTCTAGTGGATTTTATGGACACATTAGCTTGTGTTGATCTTGGGTTCAAAGACAAACCTTACACTTGGACAAATGGCAGAGAGGGCTTTGCAAGTGTTCGGAAAAGACTTGATCGAGCAGTTTGTTCGACATCATGGTGTGAGAAATTCCCTCGAGTAGGGATTGTCCACTTGCCGGTGGTAAACTCAGATCATTCTCCTATTTTGCTGAATTCAACTTCTATTGAGGATAACTCGAAACGTCCTTTTAAATTTGAAGCCGCATGGCTACGCGATCCAACTTGTGTTAATGAAGTGGAAAAGACTTGGAACAATAATGTGGTTGGCAATTCATTAATCACATGGCATAGGAAGCTGAAATCGACAGAAATAGCTCTCAAAAGGTGAAATAAGGAACATTTTGGTATTTGTCAACAACGCCTCAAGGAATTGACGGTAGCACTTGATTCCATTCAAAGGGATGACCCTTCAGTAGAGCATAGCAGGAGGGAAAAATAAATCAAGATAGCTATTAACGAGCAATGGGAGAGATTGGAGATTATATGGAAGCAAAAATCGAGACAATCATGGCTGCAAGAGGGTGATCAGAATACCAAATTCTTCCATCTTTCTACAACTATCAGAAGGCGCAAAAATTATATCCTGGCAGTTCAGGATGATGGAGGCCAATGGTTTACGAGTATAGATGAGATTAAAAACTTCTTTTTATCCAAATATGCAGAGCTTTTCTCGGGACCATCACTAGATCCACATCCTCTCATTAGGGAACTCTTCCCTAAGGTAGTTTCTGACGAAGAAAACTTGGATCTTTTGGCAATTCTAACTAAGGATGAAATATATAGCGTCTTGAAAGAGATGGCCCCTCTTAAATCACCAGGCCCAGACGGATTCCATGCTATTTTCTACACGAAATGCTAGGAAGTGGTGAAGGCCCAAATTGTCCAATTTGTGTAGCACTTCTTTAACACAGGTCAGTTGCCTCATCTTCTCAATCATACTTTTATAGTACTCATACCAAAAACTCATAATCCACACACCTTTAATCAATTTCGGCCCATAAGTTTATGCAACGTGAGCTATAAACTTATCTCTAAATTGTTGGCAAATAGACTGAAAGGGTACCTCGGTTGTATTATCTCACCTCAGTAGTCGGCTTTTGTTCCGGGTAGAAGCATACAAGAGAATTATGTAATTGCATAGGAAATCTTACACTCCATGAGGAAGAAAAGAAAGGGGAGTCCATTCATGGGAGTCAAGGTTGATATGTCAAAAGCTTATGATAGAGTTGATTGGAATATACTTGATGCAATACTCTGTAGTTTGGGGTTTTCGTCTCACTTTTGTAGGCTCATAAAAATATGTGTATCGTCAGTTCATTATTCTCTTCTCATCAACAGTAGACTTGCGGGAAGTTTTAAACCTCAGAAAGGACTCCGACAAGGTGACCCTATCTCGCCATACCTGTTTGTGATTTATTCTGAACTTCTTTCTAGAATTCTATCTAGAGCAGAGGATTTGAAGATTATTGCAGGTATAAGAGTAGGGCGAAAAAGTCCGCTTTTAACTCACCTTATGTATGCCGATGACTTGTTGTTATTTGTCGGAGCTACTAAACATCAAGTGAGAGCATTGAAGGAATGCCTTGAACTTTATTGATCGTGGTCAAGTCAAAGCTTGAATCATCAGAAGTCATCTATCTTTTTTTCTAAAAATACTTCCACAGGCATGAAAAAGTTTTGTATGGATGAGCTCCACATGCGAAAGACAGATCTTGAATCACTATACCTTGGAAATCCCCTCTTCAAAATAGGAAAAAACAGGACAAAATATCAATTCCTTGAACAAAAAGTTGATAACAAACTTCGCTCCTGGAAAAGAAAGACACTATCTTGGGCGGGTAGAGCAACATATATCCGATCGGTTGTTCAGAGTACACCAATTTATGCTATGCAATCTAGTCGTTTGCCTTGGAGCACTAGTGACAGACTTGATTCCTTTATAAGAAAATTCTGGTGGGGTGTGCCAACCGAGAAAAATAGATATTTTACACCTAAATGTTGGGATTTTCTGTGTAGAAACAAGAAGAGTGGAGGAATGGGTTTTCGGCAGAATAGGGACTTCAACAATGCTTTGCTTTTGAAGCTCAGTTGGGGAATGATCCAAGATAGAGGCAAGTTATGGGTTCTAGTCCTTGAAGGGAAATATCTACAGACCTCAAATTTCTGGAATCAGAAGGTCAAGGCATTAGCCTCTCCTTTGTGGAAGGCAATCATAGATACCAGAGAAGTACTCAAACTGGGAACTCTATATCAAATAGGGGATGGAAAGTCAATCGAGGTCGGAAATCATCCCTAGATTCCTAACATCTCAACTCATCTGCCTTCTTTTATTGATCCAGACCTTGCTTTGAAGCATAGAAAGATAGAAAGCTTCTTTATCCCAGGGACAAAAACTTGGGATGTATTAAGTCTAAATCAAACATTTTGCCCAACCTCAGTCCAAGCCATCCTTCAGATCCATGTGCCAGACTTCATTGGGGTAGACAAACTGATTTGGCGTCCAGCTATCGATGGAATATTTTCTGTTAAATTTGCTTACAAACTCATAAAGTCGCCAAATGAAAATGGTAACAACCACGTTATTTGGAACAAAATCTGGAAAGCTAGAGCTCATGAGCAACACAAAATAATGCTGTGGAGGATAGCGACTAACGTTTTACCTTGTCGAGCTAACTTGTTTCAATTTATCCACATCACAGACCCCTCTTGCCCGTTGTGTGGAGCTTCGGAGGAAAATTTAGTACATTTGTTCACAAGATGTCCTTTAGCCCAAATTTTGTGGAGACAGAGCCCATGAGTTATTATCTCGTCTGCTTGGAACTTCAGGTCTCTGGAAGAGATGGTCAATCACTTTCTTGATCCAGGAAAAATAGTATAGAGAATGGGAGTGGATTGCAAGCTCTTCACCCTCTATGCAACAATTCTTTGCACTAGAATGTGGCGTTATAGGAATGCAAAGATACATGATCAGACTATTCTAGTTCCTTCCCAGGCCATTTAGATGGTCATACAAGATTTCTTGGAATTTTCAAATATATTCGAGAGCGACAACAAAGTTAAGTTAAGCAAGGAACCAGGTTTTATTGGGGTAAGGTCAAACTCTTGGATTCCCCCATCAAACCAAGAGTTGAAATTTAATGTAGATGGTGCGTGGTAAGATGACATAGGTGCCATAGGTATTATTGCACGATCGTATAGAAGCTCAGCTGTCCAAGCGTGGACAAGACGAGGAAGATGGAACTCACTAGTGGAAGTGGAAGCTGCAGCTCTTCTTCTAGCATGCAAAGCTGCTTAGTCCCTCGGCATCCACAAAGCGATTTTTGAAAGTGATCATAAGGTGTTAATTGATGCTATTCAACAAAAGGGCATTTGTCCTTGGTATATTCATCCTTTCATCTTGGACTCTCGCGTACTACTTAGCAATAATCCAGAATGGAGTTTGAACTGGATCAGTAGATCTCGTAATGTTGTTGCTCATGAGCTTGTAAAATGGGTTTTTTATCAGTTAGAAACTGCATCATCTTTCTTTTTTAATGATCTCCTATCTAAAGTCAAAAACTTAGTATTAGTGGAATCTTCCTTAATTTATCATGTTGATGTAGGCTCTAGTTTTTCTGTGTAATATTTGATCTTCTCTTATGCAATGGAAGGTTTGTTTTAGCAAAAAAAAAAAAAAACAATCCGAAGTTCCGAGGGGGACAAGGTGTATGTATCTTCAATAGGTTGTTCGGTGACCATCCAACTCTTAGCTGCACTATATAAGCAGGAATTCTTGTCAGGTAAATTCAGAGGACGTTGTAGATGGGCTTCATGACCAATTTGTTTTACTACCTTCTCAATTTTCACCGGAGTGCAAATTGTATGACTGGAGATGCAGTTTATATTTCTCAGCCCTAAAAGAGCAAGCAGATTTTACAAATCCAAATACCTAGTACTGAAAAAATTTAGAAAAAGGAATAGAAAAACTGGCAAATCCATGCCTCCAAAGATTATATCTGACTTTCAAAGGTCTCATAAGATGTTATTCAGCATTTGCATTGTGACTGTTGAAACTCCCTTGCTGCAGAGAAAAAGTTGCTTGCTACCTTCTAAATAAAAGGGATGGACCAGGAATACCGCCAAGAGTGGAGTCAAGAATGATGGGTGAGACCCTGTAACTGTAAGCCCACAGGGCCATCAACTCATAAAGAGAGTCTGATCCACATGATATGGAGGATGTTGCCTTGCCCCTGTTGACTGGGCAGCTTGGCTCATATTTTGGTCCCCCTCAACTCCAATCTTTTAGTTTTAAACTGAAAGATGGTAGCCTATACTCGATTCGTCCCACATTAAGAAAGAACTAATTAAAAGGCCATTAAGTCGCTCGGGCCCGTGTTAGAAACACGTTCAATCGGTGGATCTCGAGCCGCCATACGTACATCGATCGAGCTTGCCCCGCCTGGCTTTTCTTGCGATTAGGAAATGGTCGAGCGGAACTTGAGTCGATCAGAGATAGCTTGTTTAGTGCGAGAACTCGAGGATCGATGCGTTATTACTCAAGCTTCATCGTTCTCCTCAAGCGCAACTGGATGAAAAACTCGATCAAACAGCGGGACGAATCATACATTGAAGCGTCCAAATCGTATCGATAACATTTGATTTTAATCTATGATGCTTTCGAGCTCAAAGTCAAATATATGACCAACTAAAATTGCTAATAAATGTCATGAATAGTGAAAACTCAGATCATAGGAAGCTGAGATTGCATGACTCGGAAGGAGGAAAATGGGGAAGCTTAGGGCCTCAGCCCTGCGCTTTCTTGTCACTCAATCCAAGTTATTGCTCTTGGCCTTCATCAGATTTTGAGCTCTTCACGATTCACCGTACAGAAAGTAAATGCCCAGATCAGAAATTGGTGAAATCCAGAAAGATTTCTTTCAGTTTAATATTAGGGATAATTATTCGAAAAATCCTAAACCTATTGTACGACGACCTATTTAGTCATACATCTTTCAATTGTGTCAATTTAGTCATAAACCTTTTACCGATTAGCCAATTTTGTGTAGTTGTCAAACACATTTCTATTCTTTTTTTATTATAAGAATATAAATTTTGGGCCGTTACCAAACACTTTAAATGCTTAAAAATCGTTCCCGGGTACTGAATAAAAAAGAATCATTTCTGAACAGAAATTATTTTCGAGAACAAAATGGTTGCCAAATCCACTCTTAGAAAATCCGAAGCCATGTGATGTTGCGAAAATCAATATAGGATTCCATAAAATTCATTTTTTTTATGAAATCAGAGATTCTTTCTCTTATTGATTTAAAATTATCCCAAAATAAAATTTACATCACATTAAACCATGACAACAGAACCATGTAGAATTATATTGCGATTGAGTATTTGTATAGTACAAGATGGTTGCTGGCGATCATCGTTTAGCTGTGATCGATGTCAACATGATATAACGATCACATGAAATATCTTTTCATGCCTACATGAATTCCTCTTGACTAAGTTTTAGTTCCACATGAAATATTTTATTAACCATTATTGTTAAAAATATTATGAATAATGCCTACAAGTATAGTATTTCCTCCATATCTTCCTAAGTTAAGGTGCACATATGTACAGATGAACATGTTGTGTTTTCTTCGAATGAACAACCACAAAAATTGCACGAGTGACTTAGTATGTTATAGTGCAAGGAGCATCGATTATATATATTATTCTAATTTTCCTTATGATCTAAATTAAGGTTGATGTTTATATAACTTAATTAGCATCACCCCTAAGGTACTCCTCGTTTTAATTAACTTTGGTTTAAACCCGAAGGAACGAATAGTCAAATTGGAGGCAATGTCAACATATTGGAATGCCAAACAGAAGGAACTTAAGGAGGGGCCACTTCCTCTGCTTTATGAGACAAGCATCACATTTTTTTTGCAACCAAAATGTCCAATTGAAGCATCCAATAATAATTATTTTAGGAATGAGAGGACTTTATTTTTTTTTTGGAAAAATAATGAGCAGAAATAAATTCAAGGGTAGGTACTAGTTTTGAGGGCCCGTCGCCATCAGCATCCCTGACTCCTTTTTGCACTTGGAAGGGGCAGCCCGTGCATCCTCTTATTTTTCACGAGCAATAAATGACATGTAAGAACAACATTGACAATAGAATTGATGAAAAAACAATATGCAAAATGAGGAAAAGATGTTGGGTAACTCTAGTTTAGTCCTCTAAATTGTAACTTTGTAATGATTTCGTCGTTTGACTTTGGTTTAGCAATGAATTCCTCTTATTCTCTCAATTATTACGGTCAAGTCTTTCCATCATGAGTCATTATAAACACACTCAAATTACTTGTTTGCAACACATGAGCGCGAGCACATTCACACAAAGAGGCGACAATGGTAGCCGGGACAAGTTTGCTTATCTTAAATTCTGGCCAAAAGAAATTCACCTAAAATAATTTGTACCACCTCAGAAATTAGAATTTCAGTTTTATTATATTTGACGAATATGTCTTCATTTTTATTAGGAAAAAAACTATAAAAATTCCCAAATCGTATCTATTGTGACACATTTACTTTAAATTATTTTTTGCGGCATAAAAAACCCCCAAACTATATTCACCGTGACACATTTATCCAAAAAAATTTTCGTGATAAAAAAAATCTCAAATTTATACTTGTATGACATATTTATCCTTCATCAAAATTCAGTCAAATGATTTTTCAGTCAAAATGACGTCATATTTATTTCATGTAAGCCACGTGGGTGCCTTCCACGAAGGCATTCTTTTAATGAGGCTGTGATATGTCCCAATGTGCATAATTTACTATTTTTTGGAGACTTTTTCCCTTTTTTATTTTTACTGGTCGTTTGGTTCAGTCTCCCTCGAATTGGAATCTCTGGTGGTCTCCACTCTGTCAAACTGAAGAGGACAATGAACATTAGGAAAGAAACAGATGTCGGATGCATCAAAACAAAATTAACAAAAAAAGGGTCTCTCAGATCCTAATACAATTACAAAAAATTAAAAAGAGCAAGTGGGTTTTTATTTAATTAACATTTAAACCCATGAAAAAAGATATTTTCTGTTTATTCTTTCGAAGTTGTCACTTGTAAAAAAAAAACAAAAATGAAAAGGATGAATATCCACACAAACTAACAAACCAAACCGGCCAATCGATTCAACTCCTATGTAGCGCGCAAATTTGACTACATGTGAAACCCTAGTATTTAATTTATCGTGTTCATATTCATATGGTCATTTAAATATACGAATTATTCTCTAGAAACCGTGAACCATAATCATTTATCACTGACCCAATGTCAGATATTTTCCCTTTTTCTCTGAACCCGAAATTACATTATTTAATTTTTTGGGATTAAAATAATGAAATTACGTAAAATCGGATAAGGGGGGATGCACTGTTTTTTTTTTTTGCCATCTTGATTAAAGCTCACTCCTTTCGATGTGTTCAAACCTAGACAATTTCGCATTTTGAGGAAGGCCCCAGAAAGAATTAAAAAATAAATGGATATATCTTTTTTTAGGATTAATTCCAAAAAATAAACATCAATTTTACCTTAAGTGACAATTCTAATCCAAACTTTTTTTTATTTCGATAAAAACAATCAATTTTTACTCGAATCCAAAATCTAGCTCCCGTGATGTGAAATTTTCAAATTGTTCGTGCCAGATTTGGAATTTAAGCGAAAATTAGTGATTTTTTTATGAGATAAAAAATAATTCTGATTAAAATCGTCACTTAAGGTAAAGTTGATGTTTTCTTTTTTTGAAATTAGGCCTATTTTTTATTAAAAAAAGAGAGAAAAAGAAAACCGAGGAAGCAAGATACTGACTCGGACTTTATTCTTGGTTCGTTTATTTTATTTATTATTGAAGAAAAGAAGCTGCAAACTTGCCCGAATTGAGACGCTAAATAAAACATTGTTAAATTATTGTTTTGGGCGGCTTTACGAAGCAAAGCGACGGTTTATTGTCCACCTCAAATGATTAAAATCACCGGCACTATTAAAAAAATATTTATCTTCTCGATCTTAGTGCAAATTTATATATATATATTTTGTTTGTGTATTTCATTAAAAAAAATTATTTATATGATTTCCCGCTCATGAAGCGAGGTTCGCTTGGGTTGTTATTTTATTTGATTTTTCATATTTAAAGTTATGTTCTTAAACGAAATATTCGCCCCCCCTTCCCTTATTGAAAAGGGCTGTTCGAGGGAGTCTTCGTTTGCCCCAGTAAATCATGTGCGCACCCACATGCCTCGTGTAAATTATTGATTCAAAAATTCGAAGTTGTATATGTGTATGCGTGAGCGCGGCATTATTAGTAGAGGCCAAGCATATAAGTTGCGAGTCAAATTTTATTCTTTCATTAGGTCATTGCACATCTAATTGCACAAGTTTTTTTTTTGTGAGAACGGACACCATCGAGGTAGGACATATGAGTTGAGAGGCGTACAGTACTCACACGGCTTGCATCGGTCGAGTTGAAAAATAATAAAGCGGAAGAGAGAATTGTGAAATTTCCATATATTTTGATGTACATATTAATAAAGAATACATCAATCTAATTGTAGACTTTATTAGATAACTATTCTAAGAGAATATCTTCATCAAGATATGCACGATCAAAGGGAAATATACGTCCAATACACGTGCAATATACGTACAATTTTGAGAGATATGGATAATTAACAAAATTATCAAAATATCTCTAACAATGGACATTATCCTAGATAAATCCCTAATAATTTCTAACATCCCCTCACAAACTCAAAATGACAAAATGGGCTTGAGTTTGAATTCAAGTCAAACAGCGTGCTATTGCTGAGATGTGGCGGCATTCGGCGGCTATTTGTGGCGAAGCTTCTAGATCTAGCTGGTTTGAGGGCAGGCAGCCTGATGATAGTATTAGTTTCTCAAAATGACGTGACGACGCGCGAGAGGTCGAGAATTGGAAGGGAAACAGCAAGCAGCCAATGCTGCTCGCTTGCAAAATAGTAATTGAGCGAAGTGCCTTATACGGCTAGCGTGGTAACATTAAGCTCCTAGCGCTTCTACAATATAATATTGTTCCCCCACCAAGATATTTCTGCTCGGCTAATGGAGATTAAATTAATAGCAAGTGATAAGGCTAGTAAACTTCCTAATGTACTTTCGGTCCAGCATGGACTTTTCTTGGCACGGGTCTTAGAATAATTACAAGCTAGAAATGGTCAACTTCAGCTAGCAAATCTCAATTATACTAGTCAAGAAATTGCTCATTTCATCACAGCACGGGGAAAGACGTGCAATTTAACTTTCACACATGAGACAAATTATTGGTTGAAAAGGCAATTTCAACACGTAACACGTGATGCATGAAAGAGAGAGATTTACAGAGGACAAAAGTTGGGTTGTGAAGATATTTTCACAAATTCATTTATGTGTGCAATTTCAACAGTTACATTTCAACTCTTGATAATTAACTGAAATGGGAAAGAAGCTGTCTAGTTTATCATATAGCCTCATCTTTTTAGTTTAGAGAAAACACTTAGCACATGGTAATCGATTTGGCATTCCCTAGGATGCCGTATTATTCGTAAGTACTTATGACTTTTCAATCGATCGATTGCATTTGATATAGGATGTCTTTTGTTTCAAACACACTTCGAGTTTTCTGTTACCATAATTTTTATTTTTATTTTTCTATGAAAAAATATAGTTTTCAAGCGCACTTAAATACAAGGACAAAGTTATTTTCTAATTATTCTAATTCAGACGGCTCACCATAAAAAATTTCGTAAGTATTTATAACTTTTCAATTGATCGGTTGCATATATTTGGTACAATATAGGATTTGTTTGGTTTCAAACACAATTCTAGTTTTTTTTACCATAAAAAAATTATTTTTCAAAGAAACAATATAGTTTTTAAGTGTACTTAAATACAAGGAAAAGTTGTTTTCCAATTATTCTAATCAGACGGCTTACCATAAGAAATTTTGTATGCACTGATAACTTTTCAATCAATTGATTACATTTATCTGGCGCAATATATGATTTGTTTGGTTTCAAACACACTTCTAGTTTTCTGTTAACACAAAAAAGATTTTATTTTTCTATGAAACAATATAGTTTTTAAGCAGATTTAAATACAAGGAAAAAGTTATTTTCTAATTACTTTGATTCAGACAGCTCACCGTAGATGTCTTTTAATAGCAATAGAGGTAACTCTAATTCAGAAGAGGCGCGGATTAGGACATCATAAGAAAACATTCGTCTTTATGAGAAAGGATTTGATGGATGAAATCACTTATTATTATCTCAGATGCGGAGTTTCTAATCGATCAATTGCCTACTGTCCACATAACAGGTAAATGAGTCAGTCGTTCCACAACTTTATTCCCAAAATTGCAATCGCCATTTTACATGTTTAAAACAAGAAACAACCTCCAATTTTTGCTTCTACAATTTATTTTTCATGACATAGAATGACACACTTCATGTATCTCCATTTCTTTTTCTTTAATTCATCAGAAAACTAACTTCACGTTGAAGACGAAGATTGAAGAAGGGGTTCACGTGTAGGTCTCTGTGTGGGAGCGTGCACCATGTGCCATCTGCGGTTGACCCAACTTTCTTACACAATATAGAAAGAAAAAGTAAAATTGAACAGCAAGTGATCGTTGATTAGCTCGTCTCACGGATCTTGTCTCTCTCTCCTTCTTCTTCTCTCCTCTCTTTCACTTTGTGCTGTGTTCTTATATTAGCTCCCTCCACGACCAAGCCTTGAGACTTCAGTCTTCGTGACTTGCCACAGAAATTTACCAAACAGAGAACCCAAGAGAGCGCAGCACGGCAACAGCAGCAGCAGCAACCTCAGAGGCACCAAAAATGGCTTCTTGGAAGAAAACCATCACATCCCCGTTTCGGAAAGCCTGCACTTTCTTCAACCAGAGCCCCTCCCGAGACAAGAAGTCCCACCAAGGTCCGCATATCTTCGCACCATTTCAATCCCCATCTCGTCTAAACCCGTACACCCTAGAAAACGAGAGAGACTCTGCGTTTCCCATGTGATTTTGTGTACTGATGCGTTTCTTGTGGCGTCTTGTTCGTCTTGCAGAGCACGAGAAGCGGATAAACATGACGAACTTGCAGGGCGACGTGATGGCCTGCGCTTACGAGGACGTCCAAGTGATGTGGTCGATCCTGGACAAGTCCAAGGCCACCACATGAGACTGAACAAGAAGGATCTCAAAGAAAAGCTCCGATCTCCGCACCACCTTGAGCTGCCAATTTCTATTGTAGATATGATCAAGGGAAGGTGTTTAATTATAATTAGAAGGGCAGGTTTTGAGAGACCCCCTCCATTGTAATTTTGATGATGTGGGGTTTCGCAGGAAGAAGTTCAGCAGTTGTTTGCAGTTTGATTAAGCTTTGTAATTTTGGTTTCAATCTTCTTCTTCTTTTTTTTCCTGTTGAGTCAGGTTGTCATGATCTCTATAGGGAATCCCCATGATTAATGATAATGTCATGGCGAGATTTAATGGAAAGGTCTCATTTTCAATCGTGCTCCAATTATAAAGTAGCGTTTCCTCCTTCACTTCCCTCTATTTTGATATTTTTTTTTGGGGATTATTGCTTGCTTAATTTTGATATTAGAACTTAGAAATCCTCAATGCTTTTTGATATTAATGTTGTAATTGCACCGACCACGTTTTCTCCCCTTTGCCTTGATGCTTATCCACCACCACCACGCACCGACCACAATCACCTCCTATGGTTGTTCCGATGGAAGTGAAAATTCGGTACATGGCCTCTTGTCTTGGAAGTGGAGGAAGAAGAAGAGTCGATGGGATTTTTATGAAAAACACGAAATTTTTGTGGACGATATTCGCTTGAAACGGGATGTGTTTGGTCCCCACATACGCTTCACCTAAATTCTTAGGCTATTAACACACCTCACTCAGGTTTCATGCACATGGGAACTTTATTTGAAACTTGTCCCTCCAATAAGAAGGGGGCAAATTACATATTGGCCCAAAACTTTTAGGATTTTTCTAAATTGCCTCCTGACGTTTCAATATATACATTTTGCCCCCCGAACTCCTAAAATTCGGTTGTGATGTATCCGCTAGTGTTGGTTCCGATCAAATTTTGCTTGGTGTTTTGACCACGTGATGACACGTGGCTACATACTGAGAGCGAATTAGTCATATAAGCACATACGCATAAAAGTAGGATAATTCATAAACATATTTCATGTGAGTGCAATGATTAAATTACCAGTAAGAATTTGGCTAGAGTTAACGCTACATGTCCTTCATAAATGGTTCTGAAATATACTTTTGCATAATCCATATATTTTCTCTCACATATATGGATGACATATGATCAATTTGCCTTCCATAGCTAATTAAGTGTCGAACGTGGTCAAATATATGACAAAAATTTGATTGGAGTCAACATCAAGGAGCAAATTGTTCGCCGATTTCAAAAGTCAAAGCGCAAATTGCAAAAATTGAAGCATCAGGAGATAATTTGCCACAATCCCAATAAACTTAGCATAATGAAATTCTTCTAATGAAGGTCCCATTCCGGTATGAGATCTTTTAGGCGGACTCACGATTGGAGGACACTCCACTCATGTTGCATTGGGTCGGATCGTGTGTACGCACCTCGTGTGCCTTACCAGGAATCCGATGACAACCAATGAACAGAGGATATGTGATCGCATGTTGTTTGCGATTACATAAGTTTTGGGGTTTTCAAGTATTATCTTAAACATTTAATCTACGGATGATTTATTGCGCAAGACCCCACACAATCGATAAGTGTGTATGGCCAAGAGTTCATTGAAGGAGGAGACCATTATGAGAGGACCACTAAGTGTCCCTTTCATTAAGAACTTGGGAGGGAAAAAGTAGTTCATAATCAATCAGATTCCTTAACTTTTTGTCGTTGCTTCTGTATCTACTTCCATCTTATCGACTTCCATCGTGTTGGATAAGATCTTCCTGGATATGAAAATTTATTTATTTATTTATATGACTGCCTTTCATTTTGTCTAAATTCGGGAGATTTCATCATGTCTAGGAAAAAACAATCTGCTTTCCATAGTACCAGAAAGTGAAAGAAAGATTCCCCCACCAGATGCATAGGGTATCCCTTCCATATCTCAAGGATATTAAAAAAAAATATTGTGACAAAAGAAAATATCTGACATATTATTTTGATATAACAAGATCTAAAGGTAAATCGTGCTCTAAGATAGACTCATCACTATTCGTTGTAGCTCCAAATCTTATTGCTCACTCTTCTTAGTAATCGATAGTACTGCATCTAGCCTTTTCTCTCCTCAGTCGCGCCTCATTCTCTAAGTATGGCTATTAATTCCTGAATTCGCGATTTTACATCCGAAACCTTACTACGCGTGACGAAAAGTGTTAAGAAAGATTATTTCTAAGAGGAGTAATTTCCACTATGTACTCCAACTTCAATCCATTTTCGCGGGTTTTATTTTTCTTTTTGTTATTATTATTATTATTATTATCATCATCATCTTTTTTTTTGGTTCTTGTGGCTTTCTGGCATCCCAAAACCTAGTTTTCAATAGATGGATATAATAGCTGCTGTGCTTTAAACCAAGCCCAAATGAAAGATCCTTGAGTAAAGGAGGTGACTAGGCCCAGTTTTATGTGTGTCTATCAGGCCTGCCTTGGCTCACATGACTCTCGCTCCTACTTCTTTCAAAAAAATGGGAGTGAGTATCCTTAGACAAGCCTCTTGATCATGATCATCACCCGTTTAAAAAATACTATTTCCACATGAGATCCCAAATGCACTGTCGTGTTTCCATGTCCAATCAATCTCCCGAATAATGGAAACATTCCTATAGATCATGAGCATACAGTGGATCAGGTGCATTCACACAGCTCGTTCATAGTAGTCCCTCCGTTGTGCATGGAAGATCCTGAAGTTCTGCTCTATTTAATAGTGGTTATCATCAAGCTGTTGGAACGGGGATCATGGAGCAGATATCAAGTTTTTACGCGGGCCGGTTTGCTCAACGCCACCAATGTCCACAGGTGGAGAGGAGAAGCAGGAAGTCGCTGGTCAAAATTCAAGTACGACGGAAGAGCAAAAGACTGTCAAATCCTCACATAGGAGATCGTATGGATAGGTCGCTGCAAAATTTATTGGATGTAAATTTGAGTTACAATTTTCCTGTACATATGCAATAACTTGAAGAGCCACACGGACAGTAGTGGTAAGAAAAAGATTTTTTCCTTTGCTTATGCAGTGTTGAAGTACTCTCTCTGTTTCTCTCTCGTTCTCTCTTGAAGATCCTAACTCTTTATTGAGGATTCGAGAAAATTAAGGCCTTTAAGTATCTCACTCCTCTTACGAATTTAATTGGATCTAATTCACCGTATCAATAACGAAAATATGGAATAGGTGTAAATTACTGTTAACATTATTATTTCTGAGTTCGTTAATGTAGAAAAAGAACATTCAATTTGCCACTAAAAAACAGATGTACATTCTTCTTAGTCTATTTAAACTAAGAAAGCATATATTCCAAATAGTAAATTTTTGTTGGAATATTTAGTATTTAATTATCGCTGTCATCTTAAAACTTAAAACTTTACAGCAATTGATCCTGATCCTGACAAAATTTTAAATTTTTTATGGTATTAGAGCAGAAGCCAAAGTCTAGCCTAAGCGTGAGAGGGAGTGTTCGTACATCTATAGGTTAAATGCTGCATTCGTCTAATAGCTTGAACTTTTAAAAACAATTGGCCTTGCCCACAAAATTTTTCACAGCGTCAGAGTATAGGTCATAAGTCCAAATTTTTCTAAAAGATTAAGATTTTACGGTGGTTGGTTATGATCCACAAACAGACAAATTGTAAACTTCGATTTACATTTGTTTTATGTCTGATACATTTAACAATTTTTCTTTAGTTTTTAGACAGCCTTGGAAAAATTAGTCTTTCCATTGATTTTTAGAGTTCCATTTCAAAATAAACCATAGTAAAGAGAAACCATTTCATGGTAATTGAATGTTGTCCATTTACCACAGAGCTCTATTCATGTCATACTTTGTTAAATGAATGTTCTTGGAGGGTTGAAAATGGAGATAAAACCAAATTGTTGTCCTATGTTTGAAAAGTGTAACACACGAGTCCGAACCGAAGCATTTATAGTGAAAATTTATCAGGTCAATTGTTGATGTAAGGAAACACATGGATGAACAATACCTTATGCAGGCATTCAATCTGGTTACATAATGAGAAGGGATATAGTGAAAATACTAAATTTTAAAAAAATTCATATAGCACGTGAAGATTTTGATCCATATTTTAAAATATAATTTTAATTGTCATGAGAAAGAAAGATGGGAGATTTATGGAGCTCTTGATAATTGCTTTGGATTCAAATTAAGAAGCGAGAGATTCATTAGTTGTTTATCTTTCATTTTAATTATCGTAGATCACGATTTCGTCCGTCTATAGTTGTGTATGATCGCAGGGTTATTCTATATATAAACATGGTTCTTAAAAATTCGAGGACCACTGGGTTTTGCTTAATTAACAGTGACAATCTTTCCATCCAATGATGCTCATGTAAAGTGGGCAAACAGGTGAAGTTTGGCTAGGACCTCAAATTCAAAAAGTTACTTCCAATGGTAATTAATCCCAGAGCGAAAGTAAATACTGTAGTGAACACGAGGCGCTAGAGGACCACGTGAATTAAAGAGAAGAACTAAAGTAAAAGCACGATGAAAGGGGGATAAGTGAGAAAGAAGAAAAGAAAAGTCCAAGAACAAAAGTACCCGGCAATCAAATGAACTCAAAAAATCTCCAGATGTTCTTCGAATTCTTTCCACATTTCTACCGTTGTCTGTCCATGTGTTGTAGTGTAATGATTTTCTCCAAGTTGCAAAAACTGTAAAAGGATTCAGCAGTTTTAGGACTGTGTATTATAACCCATGTCGTCGTCGTCGTCGTCGTCGTCGTCGTCGTCAATTTGACATAAGACTGTACATCTCTGCATGATTGGTCTCCTTTCTTCGATGAGAAGACAATCTGGAAAATGGAAAAAAATTGTCCTGAATGCTAACATCTGTCAGCTCTTGTGATCTTCAATCTCTTGACGGTGGTCATGAACATCCTATGGAAGCCATTAATGGACAAACTGTGAGGAATTCTGGTCGTAATATGCAAAAAGGGTGATTAAATTGGAAAAGTAATCAGAACTTGTATGGGATGATCAAACTCACTCCCATGGAACATCTCCAACCATCATCCAATCTCCTTCTCTGTCTTCATAGGTCAAAACATGGAAACTTTTGGCATGATCGGCTCTATCTCCATTAGGACCTGCACATTTTGGTTTTAAGGTTAATGCCATCTTTCAAGAACCCAAGGAAGAAACTCATTTTCAGATGCACAGATTGATATAACTGCTCCCAAAGACAAAAACCCACTTCTTGTTTCTTTCTAATAATGTGCAACACTTACAAGTAATTGGGGTTTTGAACATGTTGGCAAGAGTTGATACGAGCTCATCATAATTCTGAAGAGCTAGCAGATCAAGCTTCCTTCCAATTGGGACACCTTCCATGTACACCTTGACAAACAAAGAATCCCTCCTCCTATCGCTATTATTATTATGTACATTATTGAAATTGGTATCAGCTTTGCCTGCAACAGCAAGTGTGGCTCTCAGGTGGGACTTGATGGGTGGCCAGTCTTGTCTTTGTTCCCTAAAATCGAAATCATGTTAGAAAATGACATCACGTTCAATTTCAAAAAGATCCTATTGTTGATTTTCTTATAATGCACTTCAAATATAAGCCGAAAACGTTTGGTGAACGATGACTTTAATTGTCCGCTAATTTCCAGAAACCACAAAAAGAAGGAATCTTCATATACATTTCCAAGTACACCTTTGGCATCTGATTCTCTCTCTTCTCAGATGCTAAAAACATGCAATAAAAGATAACCAGGAAATTCCAAAAAGGACTGAAAAGAAATCTGAAATCTGTCATGGGGATGATGGGAAGCAACAATTTGGAAGACGACGACGATCAATTCAACTAACAAATCAAATCACACCTCTGCTTCGAAACCGAAGGGTCATTCCCATTATTTTTCTGGGCATCAGGAGAGATTATACTGAGTCCAAGCCTCAGATCAGTGTTGAGATCTCCTCTTCTTGTTCTTCCTCTTCTCGTTGATGATGAGCACCCGCTGTTGCAGCTGGAATGCTGGCACATTGTAGAAGCAAAGGAGAGAGAGGCTCGAAGATGGTTCTTGCGCTTGCTGCTATCAACTGAGGAAGGTGAAGATGAGGACGAAGACGATGAAGGTGAGTAATCTTTAGCTGAAGCTCTTCCCATTCTTTCTTTCTTTCTTTTCTTTCTTTTTGGGTGGGAAGTTTTTGTTGAGGAGTGAACAAAAGAAAGCTTGAAGCAACGGGAAACCAAATGTGAGAAAGCCGCCACCTTCGGCCTATTTATAAACCATGCACTCGCAGTCACCGATATTGGCGTGTATAGATGTGTATGTGTGGGGCACGTATGTCAGAGAGAGAGAGAGAGAGAGAGAGAGAGAGAGAGAGAGAGGGACGTTTGGTTGGGTGTAGTGATGGTGGCAGACATGTCCATGGGGACATGTAGGTGGCTTTTCTTTGTTAAGTTAATTTTGGGACATTGATTGTTTGTGCTTCTGTTTGAGTTTGGCCTCTTGGTTTTAGACCGTGATTATGACTATAAGGACTAGCAAAGAATAGTGAGTGCATTGCTATTTTAGGGCTCAATTCAGAGTGTTGAGCCAACCCTAATACCTTGGCTCACTAATGCTGATGTGGTCCTCTTCTTGAGGCAAATTGTTTGCGGGAATCAGGTGGCAGATTTGGTCAGCACCACACACATGAATGTGTACAATTACTTTTTTTTGTCCTTATAAGAAATTCCTTGTACTCAAAGCATCGTTGATGTCATGCTAGCATATGTAATGACTCGACACAAAACATTTGGGTCGAGGCAAGAAAAAGGAATACCGAAGCGGCGATCTTGTGTGTGGGTATTTGCTTATGTATCTCTTAGGAATGTCTTTCCCACACCGTGAAAAGTCTCGAGCCACGGGATTTGGACGCACCTACAATTGGACCTGTTACATGCACTCCACACACTGGTCCATATGCTCTATGCTTGAACGGCATCTATATGACGAGCCTACGCGAAGCTCGTGGAACACCTCTTGAAAGTATTGCTCTAGCGGCGATCTTTTGAGTTTGTTTCAACTGATTCATCACTTAATCACCTCTTTCCCGCATCGTGAAATTTGAGGAATTGCAAGGCAAGACAATGGACTTAATACGTATCAAAAGGTGTATGTATGTATACCATGAACTTATTGCCTACAACATAGAATGCTGATTCAAATTTAACAATCTTCCTAATTCTCATGAACAACATGAAATGTTCCTAACAAACTTATATAACTACAAAAAATCTAGCCAAGGTCTTGTCCGCAATTAGCAATACCTAATTGCATGAGTTGAATGGACTTATTTGCTCATTTGACAATTTTGTTCTGAAACATCATACCAAACCTAATTTACTTGTCCCTTCGCTTGAGGACTACTAAAACAGATCAAAAGCGAAAGATGAGACAACACTTCTGTCTTCCCCAGCTTAGGATAAAGTCTCAGGGAATTAATACAGTGCTTGACCCAAAGAAGCTAACTTTAGCACAATTGATGCAAATCAACTTTTGTCCCGGCCACTAACTGACCCCATCTCTCTAAATGTTGCGAAATCTTATTAATATTCTCTGTCTAGTCTTATAAAATAATTAAATTAGGAGGTTGAGTAGTCAGGTAAAATTTGCATTAATGGAAAATTTGATTGCATAATTGCAATAGTGAATCCTATTTAGAAATTAGTTAATTTTAATAACATGTGAGTTAATCGGGCAATAATTTAAAAGATGGATTTATGTAATTGTTTTTAGGCATTGTCATGAAGAAAAGTATCACTTCCTTTCATGCAAAAGGAAAAGTAACGGGACCTCTACTATTTCATGAATTATCGTCTCATCATCCAGTATACAATTCTTTATGAGACGGGTCTCTATAAGACTTCAGCATTACGTAAATAACAAAAAAGGGTCGTCATCACAAATTGAGTTTTCCCGTTACGATCGATGTCAAGCGGTGGTGACCCAAACACGTGCATTGTATCGGTACTATTCTCAAAGAAAAGATGATTCTTTTTATCTTGTATCATTCAACATTATTGTACATTGGTTTTGCTTGATTTAGTGTAGAAGTTGGAGAATAGAGCGAGGCACAATGTCACACATTGAAGTGGCAATGTCACTCTCAATGACCCCTCTCGCTCTTTTGATGGGGAAACAACTTTGCCCGGTTTTCCGTTTAGCCTCAATTCCTCTCTCTCTCTCTCTCTTCAAATGAATGTGAATTCAAGTCAAAGATTACTTCCTCTTTTTCTATGATAGAACCATGGATTTTATTTCATGAAAAATATGATAAAACCATGTGCAAAGTAATCAATGTCCTTTTGGATGTCAAGAAGAGAATTCCCATAAAAAAAAAGTTGTGAGCAAGAGTTGATAATTACATCTTGTATCAGAAATCAGAAAAATAAAATATATTTAATTAAAATGAGGTCAAAAATATATATATATATATATATATATGTGTGTGTGTGTGTGTATATATAATATCATGAATTATATATAGTTTATAATCCACGACAGTGCGTATCGATTGCTCTCCCGTGGTTGTAATGATTACATGGCTTAATATTGTCAAACACCCTGTTGAAATATCTAGGGACAACCTACCAGCCAAATTTCTTTACAATATAGGTTGTTCTGATCTTGAAGAGAAAATCACATTTATTTAAATATAATTATATGATTGGAGACATTATTATCAAAGTAAACATGAGTATTACGTAATCTCTTTCTAGTAGAATTCCCTACGGTCATCGTCTTAAAACTGATTACGCAACCATTTATTCAAAAAGTTTGTCTAGCACCTGCAATTTTCAACAATGGTTAAGATTAACATTCGAAATTAGTCTTCAATTTCTTTTGTGGTTGCTCGTAAATTAAGATAACGATTTTATTTTGGATATGAATTTCGAAAAATGCGAGTTGTTAAGTGGCTTGAAAAACAATCCAAAAGTGGGTGGGAGACAAAGAGAAGCTTAAAGGAGTCACCCATGCTAAGGAAGGCCAGGCAGTTTCTCACTTCTGCTCTCTCTATTGTCCCACGCTTTCCTTAATTCAAAACTACTCTTGCTTACGAGCACGAGTCGATTTGATTAAGTCAATTGCAAAAAATAATTTCTCTTTCCTCTCTTCACTAAAGAACAATAGTCCACGACGGGTTGGATTTAGGCCTAATGAGAGAATGAATTTTTTCAACATATAGTCAGATTTTTCGTAAATATAGTAATAATGAGAGTTAATATCACGAAAAGTCTCAGATTGATACATTTATGATAAATTTATCACAAATTAATTTTTTGACCATAAAAAAATCAAACTGGCATACTTTTGACAAATTTGCCTTAACTTAATTTTTTGACAATAAAAAACTCAATATTTGTACATTTGTGACAAATTTACCCTATCTTAGTTTTTCGTTAAATTGGATTAATATCATGAAAAATCACAAACATATATATTTGTAACATACAAAGGGTAAAACCTCAAATTAATACATCTGTCAACTGCCACGTGTCATTCAACTTAGCAATTTGACGATAAAATTTAAAGGAAATTAACAGAGGGTAAATTTGTCACAAGCGTACTAGTTTTGGATTTTTAGTGATCAAAAAATAAGTTTATGGTAAATTTATCACATGTGTATCGATTTGAGGTTTTCTCGTGATATTAATTCTATTAATAATGATGGTAATTTATCATTACACGAGTAAATTATTCGGTGTCCGTGCACGGTTTGCTACGAAGTGTGACGAGGAATTATTGCCCTTTTTCTTTGACCACCTTTTTTACAACCGTAGGAATATAATGATTATATTATAATCATAAATATATATAGAGATGTATATTATATACATATTTAATCCTCATAAGAACAGATTGGACAGTCATATGCTTGTGTTTTGAACTCGGCTCCTTTCTTTTCTTTTGTTTAAATCACGTGAGACATAGATCCAACTGTCATGTCACTCGCAATCATGACTCATCATATCTTGGAAGTAAATTGTAATATTATGGATTGTTGATAACCGAAGGACGGTCGAATCTAGTTCTTTCTACTACACCCTCTTTTACTTTTCTTTTCTTTCTATTATTATTATTATTATTGTTATTATTATTATTCTTGCTGCTGTTTCTTTGCAATGAATCAGATAAATGTGACCGCGCTTGCGCTGGTAGCTTCGACGGAGCATAAATTAAGGATTCTTTTTCCATCGACCACTTTTCCATTTGGTTCCAACCGCGCACAAACTATATAATTCGTAATTAAATCATGTGAAGAGATATAGTCCGCCCCTTATGGGTCAAAGCATATCAATTCGTGTAGGTTTCGAGTTAAGTTGCATAGAGCTTGCATTTTCCTTTTCACGATTCCGTATCGTATTTGAGTCGTCTTCTCGAGCTGCATTAAGAATCGCCTTCTTTACTTGGGATGAGTTTACCAGGTTGGAAAGAAAATATTTTGTGAATACCCCTTGAATATCTTGAAAAGATTGACTTGCTTTTAACTGGACTAGAAATGTGAATGTAAGCTGATACATGAAAGCTTGATTTTTTTTCTCTGGACAGGTATACACGAAAGCTTGATGGCAACTCTGAAAAAGGAAAATAGCAAGGAGAATCCTATTCTGGAACCAACCAAATTATGTAGATTGATGTCTTCTAAGTTAACTTTTGGATACACCTATATATTTATTATATATTCAAAGTGCACCCTGTAAAGCTACATGATTGATCAAATAATCATGTGTACCACTACAAAAAAACTGAATTTTTGCCACGAAAATTTGCGACAAAAAAATTTTCGTCGCAAATTTGCGACAAAATTTCCAACGAAAAGTAAAATTCGTCGGAAATTAGCGACAAAAAATTTTTCGTCGCAAAATTCGTTGGAAATTTCCAACGAATTTTGCGACGAACTCAAAAAAACCCGGTATTGTTCAGCATTTTTTTAATTCGTGGGAAATCCAACGAATTTTCCCACGAATTTCAGTTTTTTAGGTAATTATTTTAGTGTGTACAATTTTCGTTGAAAATTTGTGGGGAATTTCTCATGAATTTTGCAACGAAAACCCTACTCCTTCCTTATTCAACATTTTCGCTCTCATTATTCCCGCAACGTTTCTCAATTTTCACACACACACACACTCTCTCTCTCTCTCTCTCTCTCTCTCTCTCTCCGCGATCGACACCTCCACCTGCTCCACCGCGTCCGCGTACTGGTCGGTGCACTCGCTGAGGCACTGCTCCACCGCCGGGCCCAAGCTCCCCCCGCCGCCGCCGAGCATCCGGCCGATGAAGGGGGCGGTGTCCGTCGCGTTCGCGGCGGCGAGGCCGAGCGCGACCGCCGTGAGCCAGGCCCTCGCCATGGCGGGCGAGCTCGAGCTCGCCGGCGACGAGGCTGGGCCTCGCCGGCCATGGCGAGGGCCGAGCTCGCCGGCCATGGCGAGCTCGAGGTCGCCCAGAACTCGGCCAGATCTGGGCGACCTTGAGCTCGCCGTGGCTGGCGAGCTCGGCCCTCGCCATGGCCGGCGAGCTCGAGCTCGCCCAGAACGCTCGCC
Organism: Syzygium malaccense; assembly: GCA_031216405.1. NCBI lineage: Eukaryota > Viridiplantae > Streptophyta > Magnoliopsida > Myrtales > Myrtaceae > Syzygium > Syzygium malaccense. Next base: position 35,132,192 of record CM062260.1, read on the forward strand.
ATGGCCAGCAAGTTCGAGGTCGTCCAGATCTCGGCGACCTCAAGCTCACCGGCGACGAGGCTGGCCCTCGCCGGTCATGGCGAGGGCCGAGCTCGCCATGGCCGGCGAGCTCGAGGTCGCCCAGAACTCGCCCAGATCTAGGCGAGCTCGAGCTTGCCGGCGACGAGGCTGGCCCTCACCGGCAGTGAGGCTGGCTCTTGCCCACACAATTTTTGTCACAATGAAACTAATTTTGTCACGATTTTTCGACCAAAATTTTTTTTTTGCCACATTTTTGCAACGAATAATTAGCGAAACTTTGCAAGAAATTTAGTTACGAATTTTGCGACGAAAAAATTTCGTCGGAAATTACCAACGAAAATTTATATTTTTTGTCGGAAAAATTTGCGACGACGAATTTTTGTTCGTCGAAAATTTCGTTGGATTTCCAAATTTTTCGTTGGAAAAAAGTTGTTTTTTTGTAGTGTTTCCAACGAATTTAGCCACGAATTTTTCAACGAATTTTCCAACGAAAAAAATTTCGTTGGAAAAATTTGCGACGAAGAATTACCAACGAATTTTTTTTCGTTAGAAAATTCGTTGGAAATTCGTTTTCCAACGAATTTTTCCCAATTTTTCGTTGGAAAAAAGATGTTTTTTTTGTAGTGTACACTATTGAATTGATCAAACAATGTCGACTTTAAAATGGGTGTTAGAGCAATTTTTGAAAGGGATAACAACACAAATAGTCCATGAACTTTGGTCAAATGTGTAACGCCGTCCTTAAACTTTTGATTTGTATAATGTGATTCTTGAATTTCTGTTCAATGTGCAATATTGTCCCAGACCTTTAATTAGTTTAATGTGGTTCATGAACTATTCGCAAATGTTCAATATAGTCCTCGGATTATATGAAAATATTTAAAAGTTCAGGGACTGCATTAAACATTATAGCAAAGTTTAGGAATCACATTGATAAAAAAAAAGTCTAGGGGCGATATTGAACAATGGACCAAAGTTTAGGTTCCACGTTTTTTTTTGTTCGTTCAAGTTTCATGTTGAACAAATTAAAAGTTTAAGAATAGCATTACACATTGAATCGGAGTTCAGGGATTATTTTTGTTCTTTTTACTATCTGAAATACAACAATTGTCTTCCGCAATTTTGTAAAAACAACAGAGACATTCGAGTAATTCATCTTTTGGCAAAAAAAGAAGAAGAGTAATCTTTCTTTATTTTTTCCTTTGGAGTTTGCTGGAGAGAGAGAGAGAGAGAGAGAGAGAGAGAGAGAGAGGGGGGGGGGGGGGCAAGAGATGGACATGAAGATTGAAACTTTGGCCGGCCGAAAAAGAAGTAATATTGTCTATAGAAGATTTAGTGTGTATGATGGATAAATTAATTTAAACCCCATTTGGCTTTTGGTCTAATCCATGAAGCCCTTTTGAGAGAGATAGGGAGAGAACATGACGCCAACTTTAAGAGACATGCAATCAACCAAAATTTTTAGCCCGATGCGTGCAATCCCACCACTCCCTAATTTCCACGACCATTGGTCATGATCACACTGAACATGCCCTCCTTATCATAAACTATACATGTATATAAATATAGATGTATATATATACAATTTTTTTGTTCTGAATTTTGTTTGATTTCTCACTCTTTTTGTTATCAAAACCTACGACCTCAATGTTGTAAACCAATTTTTTTGGGTGCATTTTGCTCATATTTCCAATGACCACCTTTCTTTTTTACCCCAAAGTAAGTGTTTATTCCCAAGGATCACTTGGTCATGTAATGATAGTATTCATATATCGAATACGACATTCTCTTTTGACACGACACAATATATCACATTCTGTGTTTTCTAGAGATTCCTGGAGAATGGACGATGAAGCAGTTGCACTTCTCCAGAGAAAAAAAAAGGTTTGAAAATGGTGCAAGGGGGAGAGATTGATGTAGAAAGAAGAGAACACTTTTACTAATGTTGCTCTGTTGAATTCCACTTTCTAATTACTCCCATTTCTAGGTCATCGTGTAGTCTAGAGATTAAAAAGAGAAAAAGTAAAAGGCAAATGGGAATCTTCCTGTGAATAATGTCGTTTCTTTATAAGGTCATCTCCTTCATCAATGTGGATATACTTCCCTAACATAACTTCAATAACGTCGTTTCTTTACAGTTGTGATAGGAATGAGATTCAAGTGTCAGTACTCCTCGTCAAGAAAGAGGAATGGAGCATCAACCGGAGAGAGACAGGTTAGGGAGGCTTGTCTTTCAAGGAAAAAGATCAAGGAGAGAGCAGATGGAAAAAGAAGATTAGGTTTAAAATCAATTTTGTAGCAAAGGGGAATGGGAAAAGAAAAGGCTGTTCCCCAAATGTTGCTTCATTGGGGCATCTTTCTCTTGCTCCAATGCCTTTGTCAAGGCAATTCTCACTTTGTGTACAGTTCAAGTCCTCCAAGCTCTCTCTCGCTCTCTCTCTCTCTCTCTCTCTCTCTCTCTCTCTCTCTCTCTCTCTCTCTCTCTCTCTCTCTCTCTCTCTCTCTCTCTCATGCAACTCTGAAAGAAGGGACATAAGATGTGGGCATGTCAAATTGAAGGTTCGCCTTTGTATGAGGAGCCCCATTAGAGACCTCCTTTTTTATGAGGAGCCACATTAGTGACCAACTTTTGCCAACAGCATATCTAAAATCACTTTGCTCCAGAACTCTAGCTATGCCTACAGAATTTTGTGAGCCCAACGAAGCCCACTAGGTTGATCTTTTCTCTCTTTGCTTTATTCTCTGCTTTGAGTTGTCTCTGCCTGTTCTTGCTTCTCTTTAATCCGCAACTTCGAAAAAAAGTAAAAAAAGAGAGAGAAAAAGAAGCAGTCTTTCTCACTTTCATATCGCATCTGGATCTCTAGCTTGTTAAACTATTTAATTCATGATTTTGTTATTGCTCCTGCTTTCCAATACTTTTTTTTCTAGGTACAGAGGTACAGGGGGTAAGAAAAAGAGAGGAGGACATTTGAGCACCCCCCAAGAAGCATGTCTCCAGTGACAAGTTCCTAGAGATGGGCATGATCCTATCTTAGTGCTTGGAAGGGCTTTTTCACTCTCTATTTGAATACTCTTTCAGGAAAAGTTGCATCGTCTAGAAAGCAACACTAAGCCCTTGTGCTTAACCACGGTCTTTCCAAGCTCCTCATTGAAATGGATGCTATGGTGGCCGTTCTGGTAATGGAAAATAATTTGGTGAGTCGTATTCAGTTTAAGGATAACCGGGAAGCAAATTGCTGCGTGGACCGTTTTGCAACCAGCTTTTGTTAGGAAGGAATTTGTCTTCCACATTGGTGGAGGTAACACTTCTATCAGCTTCTCTTTAAGCAACCTGTGCTGCCCATGTTTCACCATCCTCTTTGTGGAGCCAACTACAAATGGCCCAAATTCTGTCTCACTATGGTTGATTTCTGGTGATGTATGTTCCGTCGGGTTTACTAAAAATAAATAAGTAAATAAATGAACAGATTTCATCGATAATCAGAACTGAAAAACGTAAGACCTTTCACTTGTCTAAGAAACTTAAGATGTGACTTAAAGGTGCTATGAAGGCTAGAACACTCTCAGCTGCACAACAAAATGCAAAAATGATCCTATTTATTTGCCTCATTCTTGTCCTTTAAATTCACGTGGTCCATTTCACTGATCAGAGCAGCAGATTGACCAGTTAGGGACTATTTGCCGAAGGAATACAATCTCAGAAGCATACCCTCATCTATCATAAATGTGTATATAATTTATTGCAAGCAACTCGCAAAGAATCCATACAAATTGTCTAATCCAATGAAGCATATCACACAAATCACTCGCCACAAATAAACACCAACCAATCCAACAAATAGTAATAACATCTATAATCTCTCTTTCTCTCTCAAATTGAGAAAACCCAAAACCAGTAGTTACTACCTATGTGACACAAACCTAAAAGAAGGGAAAAGAACAGACTCTCACTTCCATCAAACAAATGTGAATTGGTCATTACCCTCTATTTACATTGCCAGTAATATGCAGGGTAAGACCTCGATGCAACTACGAAATAATATAACAGCAGAGAAAAGCTGACCAAACAATGTTGCAAGTTTTTCTTTTGTCCTTTGATTGCTCTCACTTGACTTTCTCTTCGCCCTTGGCCTCTGTCGTCAGTGTCTTGGAGCTTGGGGATTTCCCAACGATGGCTTTCTTTACCTTCACACCTAATTGCTTCACCTTTGACATTATGTTACCCGACTGCTTTTTCACTGAGATCTCTTGTGCAGGCAGGTCCCTTGATGCTTTGGTGTCGTCGCCATCCTTTGCAGGCTCGTCAGTTTGAGGAGGCACAAGTTTTGCATCAATGTCACCTTTTGCAATGCCATTCTCGGCCTCCTCCTCTGCCTTGACCTCTTTGGCTTCCTGTGCTTCAACTGGAGCCAGTGTCTCTTCCTTCTCCAACTCAGCAGTGCCTGTCAAATTTTGCTCGGTTACGGCACTCGCATTTTCCATTTTAGTCACCTCATCTTTTCTGGTTTCTTTGTCTTTCTCATCAAGTTTCTCGATCTTTTCTTCTTCCTTTTCCGCATCAACTTTCGCTTCCTCCTCCACAACACCATGCACTACAGATGCCATTTGTTGACCGTTCGCATCCACGGGAACTTCCTTCTCAACAACAGCTGGAGCTTCCTCAGCAACAGTAGAATTGGTTTCTGTAACAGAGGGTGCCTCTTCAATCTTTTCTTCCTTGGAGGACGTGACGCCATCGAACTCATCCATCACTGACCTGAGATCTCTTGCTACCTTAACCTCTGTCTTCTCCATGGGCTTGACTTCCTCGACGCTCTCCAGCACATTCTCCACAACATTGGCGACTTCTTGGGGTTTATTCTCTGCTTCTTTAGTCAATTCTGGCTTATCCTCTACCTTGGTTTCTGCTTCTGCTGCTTCAGTCAGCTCGGCCACGTTGCTGGCTGCTGCTTCAGTCGGCTCGATGGTTTCAGTGGCTGATATTTTCGTCTCATCAACCGCCTTCTCTTTGACTGGTTCAACAACCGATTCTTCTTCTGTTTCACATACAACAGCTTCAATTGCTCCTTTTTCCGGTTCTTTGGCATCAGCTTCCTCCACGACTTTCTCCTCAGGTTCTTTTCCGACTTCTTCACTTGCAGGCTTCTCCTTTACTTCATCTTCAACTACTTCAGCTGTCAATTTCTCCTCTACCTTACTTTCAACTCGTTCGCTAGCCACTTTTTCCTCGGATTTACTCTCAACTGCATCCACCACAACTGCTTTGTCCTCTACCTTTTCTTTGATTTCTTCAGTCGCAGGTTCCTCCTTCAATTCAACTATAACTTCTTCAACCGCTGCTTCTTTTTCTTCTAGTTTAACTGCCTGAGGCTTAACTTCTATAACTGCTTCAACTTCTTTCTCCTTTGGTTCAGCTGCAACGACCGCTTCGACTTCTTTCTCATTTAGTTCAGGTGCAGCTTCGACTTCTTTCTCATTTAGTTCAGGTGCAACAACGGCCTCGACTTCTTTCTCCTTTAGTTCAGGTGCAACAACTGCCTCGACTTCTTTCTCCCTCGGTTCAGGTGCAACAACTGCCTCGACTTCTTTCTCCTTCGGTTCGAGTGCAACAACTGCCTCGACTTCTTTTTCCTTCGGTTCAGGTGCAACAACGGCCTCGACTTCTTTCTCCTTCAGTTCATCTGCAACAACCGCCTCGACTTCTTTCTCCTTGGGTTCATCTGCAACAACTGCCTCGACTGCTTTCTCCTTCAGTTCATCTGCAACAACCGCCTCGACTTCTTTCTCCTTTTGTTCGTCTCCAACAACTTCAATAGGTGTCTCAGCCTGAGACACATCGGTTACAGTTGTATCATCTGGTTGGGTACCAACAGGCTCGGTTGCCAAATCTGGAGGGTTCGGCGCTTCAGAAATTTCTTCCACCTTTGAGCCAGCCTCAGGAGGTGCCTTGGAAACAGCTCCACCTTCAACTGCTGCAGAAGGTTTGATCTGCTCCTCGGGGGTTGGTTCTTCTGCTTTAGGGACTCGGATGTCTGGACTCTCGGGTTCAATGTCTTTGGTGATCTGTTCCTTTGTTTCCTCCTCTTTAATTATCTTGTTCTCTTCATTTTCCTTCTTCTCAACCGTCTTAGAACAGTCAACAACATATCAGGAGTGCTTTATATGATATCGGACATCAAAAGAATCCATCAGAAAAGAACTCAAAAAGTGAGAAATCCCAGTGTAGGGAACAGATTTATTCTTTCTGTGCAACATGATCTGTCATCATCTGAATTCTTATCAGCAGAATTTGACGGATTTCAGTCTAAGCTACTGATATATGTATATCAACGAAGGCCTAAACTATGTGTGGTTAAGCACCAAAAAAGGACAACTGATCATCCATATCAAGTGAGGTAACATAACAGGATGCCCGAAATTTATGAACTATATCACCGACAAAGCCATTAACAGGAAAGACATAAAGATAAAATGATGTGTTGGATTGATATCAGTACAATTACACAACATCTAGTGCGGAGAGCCCTGTAAGACGTTATGGGTTTAGAGCTTGGCAAGCCGAAACAGAGATACTTAAGTCTTTATAAGCTTACTACTCCTAGAAAATGAAATTAAGCACGGATTATATACAATATAGATAATTCAACATCTACTGGTGCTAGAAAATGGTAGCAAGAGGCAGACTTTATCTTCCTCTGGAAACTCTGAAATTCACTTTATCCAAGTTGTAGTTTGTCTAAATACACAGGAAAATTCAGAGACTTGAAAAAAAAAACTGAAACAAATAAACTTCTTTCACTCTCGAGTCTGCACAACACAATTTTTCCAGACTTCAGGAAAAAAAAACCTTTAAATGGTATTTCAAAAGATAAAAAGTTTACTAGATAGTGAGAGGAAAAAAGATCAGGATGAGAGAATTCAACATAGATCATAGTCTGTCCAAATCCTCCCTACAGCTTTGTTATACTAAACATGCTTCAAAACTTAGAGATCCTCAGTTTGAACCATGAAAAAGGCACATGCAATAAGAACATCCAACAGATGGACTAAAACACCCATCTACTTCCCTGAATAACAAGCATAAGACTTTGCTCTTAAGCGTTTGATTATCGTTAAGAACCTTCCAGGACATGAATCAAATCGAACTTCTACCCTTGAGGGAAAAGAAAAGATTAAGGCAGTTCATATAACCCAACCTTCAAAACAAACAGAGCAAAGAAATAGAGGAACAGAGGGTTCTGTAGAGACTTACTTCATCAGGAGTGTGATGATCAGATACAACAGTCTCAGAAGCCATGGATGGATGAAATGAGTGCTCCAAGAAGAAGAAGAAAAATGAAAATTTCTTTCTCTTCTCTTCTTCTGGGGGTGGCTTTTGGATTCAAAAGAGAACGGAAGAGAACCAAAAGGAAATGATTGATGCTGAAAAGTAAAGAAGGAAAGCCAGAGAGCCCCACTCAAACTTGGAATTGGCAATTCAAAAAAAAGAAAAGCAAAAAGGAAAAAAATGAAAAGACAGGGTGGTCTGAGTGAGCTGGATGATTATGGAGGCGGTGAGTGTTTGTATGGCTGCATCTGTATGTATTTGGGATTGTCATCGCAAGAAGACAACTCACTTGACCCCCATTTGGAAAAATATCTTCTCTTTTTCCTAAAATGCTGTCTCTGCATTTATCTATCCAATTTATTCTTGGGATTTTATACCCATTTTATCAGAATCCATAAATACAATGGAAATGATTCCATAGATTTAACTAATTTTGCTTGTATCAAATTTGACCGTACAACGGTCGGATGATCTTGATACATCATTTATTGTGTAGATGAAGGTTATGGTATAAAAATTCATATACGAACGGGACTTATGTGCAGCCGTGTAAAAGAGCGCATGAATCCTAAACTGTTCCGCATCATGATTTGTTTTATACATAGAACAAATTTTTCGACTAAAGTATCAAGTTGTCAAGCCAAATTCCCATATTTTGTTAGCCTTTCTTGTGGGGATGAGCATGATTCCAATTCTTGATTCCTAAAATTGCACGATGGCTCTGCCAAGTTCATCAATTTCAGCAGGAACAGGCTGCGCTGTTTCTTTCCTCCCCTGTCCACTTTTGGGTTGAGGTTGTACCATTTGGGTGGTGGACCCACGAAATTTCCTAGGATACCGCGAGGCGCCAAAGAATGATATTTTTGCTCACGCCTTATCTTCTTTGTTCTTGCTAGTTAAAAAAAGAGAAGTGTGTATTGCTTAAGAACCCAAAGAATGTACTTATCTTCTCTCTCTCTTTCGCTTTCTTTTTTAACTTTTGGGATTGAAGAAAAGCATTAAAGAAAATATGGCAAAAGCAGATTCCACAACTGCATAGAAAAATCATACCTTAGTGCCTCCCTTTATGAGAAAAGATTAGGATTGATTACATGTGAGAAGTGGCATGATGAGTTTGTTCTTGGACTTTACAGCAAACTGCCCAGCTCATTATGCACCAAGTTCAGGACACTAATGGTGAGATTCCCTTTATGTATTACTATTAGACAGACAATACTGACAAAAATGGGGTGACGTGAATTACGACCCAAGTTGATGAAAACAATTAAGATCTTAATCCTAATTTTAAAAGGGCTGATTATGGAAATCTAATTTAAAAATCACAAATTCAAGAACTAGATCTGGGGCATCCATCAGGCGGTGATGGAGGAAAAAAGCGTAATTAGTTAATTGATCAGCTCATATCTGAGGACCAGTACAACTTGGACTGCCTCTGTGATGATGACTGCTAACTAATGTTCATCAAATAAGATTAGGAATATATTCAACATCATCTTCCTGCAGACCCCAAAAAAAGATTGCTAATAACAGCACAGCAAAAGCATTGATTGGAGGGACTTTCTGTACTGTTATCCTTAGCTGAATTTTCAAAATGTCAGAAAAAAAATGATTTCTTTAGCATGATCCTAACTAAACGACTGTTCCTCTTTTGTCCCACCAATCCTTTGTGTTCTAGGATTCAGATAGTATTACATGCGTATACTCCCTCATTGGGAGCCTTCAACGACTGAGAGGATTTGTCAGTGCAGTTCACAGGAACTGATGCTCATATGTTGGAAAGAGAGGGAACCCACGATGGGGCTGACCCAGATGCATGTGAATATCCAGAACATTCAAACAGACTTTTAAAATTGAAAAAAAAAATTGCAAAAATTGAAGGAAGGAGAAAAAGAAGAAAACTGCTTTCTGTCATCGCTATATGCCTCTTGATATGACTAGTATTGCTTAATTTGAAAACAACACATGACCCTCTAGAATTTCTGGTGATTTCACATCCAATGATCTCATTAAGTAATTGACATACATATTCAATTCAAGTATCGATTTTATTTTTTCACTTTGAAAAAAAGAATAGAATCAACGTAATCTTGAGATGATCCACGTGATTACTTACCATGATGATCCACATGATCCTCCTATGGACTATTAATGCGTCACGGCGGTTTTTCCATACACCAAACAAGCGCTTTCGAGGTCTATTATCTGGTCAATTTAGGGAGGGGGTTATTGAAAACGAAGCTAGTAGTAAATAGTTATAATCATGGTGCCGGACTGTTCAAATCAAAGCAAGAGGGATGAATATCATGAAGTGATTTTCTGGTCCAATGATAATATAGGATATAAATCAAGCGGGAAATGTCACAAATCAAGCCAGTTCATGGGTGTCCGTGACACAGACATTTCGTTCCAAGACTAACTTTGCAAACTCACCAACATTGCGGAGCCCCATCTTTGGGATCAATATCTCATAGAGGGTCCAAACACAGAAGCTTTTTGCAGCTCTTTCTCAAGGCCAAGAGGCTAACCACGTTGTCCACTTCTTCACAGTAGGCAAAGCCAGTTTATAAGTTTGAAAAGTATGTGTGATGTGCTGCTCTCTCAGCTCATCTTGATCTGATGTTCCACTGCTTCACTTGAATCCAAGGATGGCAAGAGCTGGACATACAAGTAGGCTTCAAGCCCACTGCTTTACGCCATGCTGGGCCGGGCCGGTTGGCCACTCCCATCACCTAAAGAAAAGAACTCTGTTTGGCTTGTTTCTGGAGATAGAGTGAGATCATGTCGCACTGTGATTGTTTTTTATGAAGTCAAAGTTTCACATTTAGGTAAAGTGTGTAGATCAAATATAAAAGATAAGCGAACCTATAGAACAAACAGACACCTAAAGTGTAAGAATGCCTACCTAACTCTTGTCAGGTTAGAACCCAGATATTGTTAGGAGAGCTGAGAATGACCTATTATGCAGACTCTAGATTTTCTCAAACAGAATGAAAATCCTGACTCTAAATTTTCCCGAAGCCCTCCTCCACCTAGTCCCTTCCGCCTCCACCGCTGCCCCACGACCACGGCCGCCATGTCCCCTCCACCCTAAAAGAACTTACCGAAAATTTGTCTATATTGAAATCACTTATTAATAGCAAATATAGAAGAGAGCTACGTAGAGAACCTTAGGTTGCTCTGTTACTTTTCCCCCTTTTTAAAATTGTTCGATTCTCAATTAAGTCTACAAACTTTGGGTAAAAAAGAAACAAGAAATGCTCTAAAATTGAACAAGAATCGGTAATTTGCTTGTTGAAATGCTCCGAGCACGCTAGGACTTTGATTATTTATGGGCATCACCATCCAACAAAAGCCCTCATTGAAGAATTGAAAGACATTCCTCTGGGGGAGAAAGAGATCTGCTTGTGCAAAATGGATTGTCATGCTTGTATATGTGAAATTATCTCGAGGAGTGTTGTAGCACAAGTCCATTGTTCTTGATCAAGGAGGTGTAGGATGCCAAGTATATTTATCGAGGAAATATTGGATTATTTCCTTTTTCACGATGTCAGAAGTAGCGTGAATAAGAGGAGTAAGAGGACTTCCTGAGTTGAATATAAACCCGCCAGTGTGGTCGATCTCATTCGAAAAACTGAGGGATCTATTTATAGGCGCTTTCCAGCAATACTAATACCCACGACCTCAACTGCATATAGGGTTACGTTAGGAATCAGTCTTGTCATATGGACTACCACCCCCGGCCGTCTGCGAATTATTGCATCATCCCCAAAATTGAGTAATGTGTAGGTGCCATGCGCGTCAAGTGAAGGCAAGCAATAAGAGATACGCTTTTTAGCCTCATCTGCATACCGCTTCCCCAAGTTCAAGCCAAATATTCCGGCTAATGTATTATTGTCTCTCCTTTCCCAACTTGCAAAATAATTTTCTAGGCCACAACCAAACACGGTGTTGGAGAATCTTTTGGGAGATCTACCATCCTTAAAGATGAAGGTGTCTCTTCCCAGATTTTCCTCTTTCATAATCACAGGATTGACATTGCCTTATGCGCCTTCTGCGGCTCCAGACCGGACTCTGCCAATCACCTCTTTTTTGAGTGCTCCTCTACTAGCAGGCTGGCCTCCTTCTGGGCTACTAAATGCAGCCTCCCATGGCGCAACCGACCTTGGCAAGAACACATCATGTGGACTATGAAAGCTTGTGGTGGATCTTCCTTTGCACATTGCCTTTCCCGGTTCTCCCTTGGCGCTCTAGTTCATATTATATGGACGGAAAGGAACAACGCTATCTTCAGGAATAAGAGCATCTTCATCCCTAGCATGCGTAAACACCTTCTCAAGGTTGTGAAGGATAAAGCCATCTCCTTTGGGGGAGTTCAAGATACACCCAAGAACCGCAAATTCCAAATGAAGTGGGGATTACCTCCTTCCATCTTTGATGTAAACCGGTTGCTCTCTTAATCCGGTCTCTCCTTTTTGCCTTTGGTAGCCTTCTTAGGCTTGTTGTATAGATCCTGCCGCTCCATTCTTGACCACGTTTGGACATCTTTATGTCCATCTGGGGTCAGGAGTTGGTCTTGGCTTAGGTTGTATATGGTGGTTTGAAAAGTAATACATTTTACCTTACCAAAAAAAAAAAAAAGATGAAGGTGTCTGATCCTACTTGCCCCCTACTATATTCAGATCCAACGTACCTGAGATCGTAGGCGCAAATATTGTCCACACATAGCTTAGGAACACAGAGGGGATGGTCACAAGGTAAGGGTCGGTCTAATTGTGATTCACTTCTGCCGAAATTTCCTTGCCTTATATTGAAGCACCGGATGCATCCTTGACATTGCATCCAGGTGTTCGGACTACCTGTATCCACCATTAAGGTCGGAGCATATGGACGTGTTCCGACTGAAAAGGTGGTCAAGTAATAGCCGTAAGCATCCCTAGTGACCGGAGGAGGTTGTAGTGTATTTTGGCCTTGTTCTGCTGAATCCTTCCAATCCATTAAATTGGAAGAAGCCATCGATTCGAGTCAGCGTACACGAGCTCGAGATATCTCGGAGATCCTTTCGTATCTTTCTTTGAAAGTGAGGTTTTCTGGAAAGAGCGTGGTGTCAAACCTGTCTATAGGGATGAGATTCATGCTGAAACCATAGGATCCAGAGGATTGGGTGGTAATGAGAAAGCAAATGAGGAAATTCAGCAGAATCAGATGTGATGTTGTCATTGTCTTTTGAGTTTTTGGTGGTGGTGTTAGCATGTACTTTAGAATGGATTTTATAAAGATCCCTCGTGTTGCTATGATCTTGCCTTTCTCGCTCCTAATAAATCATATCGAGACAAAATTAAATGCAGCAGCTCACGCAGACCTGGTAGAGATATACCGGATTTTCCTCTAGATATACACGGTAAATACAAAAGGTTCATGATAAACATATTTAAAATTTCCTTTTTCAAATTTTAACCGAAAACCTAGCTACCCTGCCAGTCATAAAAGACGACAACCTTGAATAACTAAAGTACAAACGAGCACAATTTGTTCTGATTGTTATGCATAATATTTATTTCTTAAACATTATAATTATTCAAGAACCAGACAGCAAAAACATTTACCTTCTCTAACTGCACCTCCTATATTATGAATATAATTGAGAAGTAATTCAAATACTTTTTTGACATGGGAGATGATTATCTTCAAGATTACAGTTTGGTTTATTATTCCTTGATATAGGATTTTTAGGTAGTTTTCTTAGAGATTTAAAATGGTTTTAGTTCCAACGCTATTCGTATTGGTGTTGTTCTCTTTTGCAAATAGTTTTGGACGTTGAATCAGAAATCAAATCGGAAGTTTTTCTCCACGAGCTTCATGCACGTTGCACTTCGTGCAGGTTGTGAGTGTTCACACATGTGGCGAACTGTGATTTGCACTGTTGGAGATATATTTAGGAGATTGTAGGAGATTTTGTATATATCACTTGATTGGTTATGATTGATCGTAATTAATGTTGTGCTACTTGAGATGGTTATTTTGTAAAGCCTATATATAGGCTCGTGCACCCTTCATTTGAAAATGAACAGAATATTACATTTTTCTATCATCTCAATTCTCAACTTGCATTGTCCAACGTTTTTTCAACCGCATCAATTTTCAATCCACATAATTGTTTTTCTATTTGACACACATAATCTTTTGGAGAAGCAACTGGGTCATCCATCACATTGCATCCATGGGCCGTCACTATACATATCCAAATATTAAATAGGGAGCATACCAATGTGAGTCAATGACCATGGATGTGATAATTTAACATGAGTCAGAATTAATATGACCGTGACAACTCTTTAGTGGGGCGGTCCATATGAAGTGATTGCAAATTGAATGGAATGTTTCTTAGTCTAATCTACCCTTACATGTTTGTTAATTAATGTATGCTTGTTTAACCTGAAATCCGCAAACTTGTGTCTAAGAATTTGAGCTACATACATTGCCAAATATAGTTGATAAGAAGGGACAATTCTTTTATGGAATGGTTCATGCTTTTTCCTAGTTCTTCCCGTTGCAAAGGGCATCTTAGTCTCGTATTCGATAAATAGCAGTTCGCCCTATTAATCCTTCAGGCCCAAATATCTCAATTTTCTTTCATGAACTAAGCTTTATGTTTTGTCAAGAAGGCAAAGAATAAACAGTGTGCATATGAAGAAATGAACTTAAGGAAAAGTTGTCTTTATTGGATCCTTATCAATAGCAAATCTAGAAGAGAAATACACATAGAGGACCTTATAAGTTGCTGTCTTTAAATTTATTTCCTTGCTCGATCTATTTGATTCTCAGTTGGGTCCACAGATTTCGGGTCCAAAAACGGCGGTTAATGCTGTAAAATCAAACAAGAATAGGAGATTTGCTTGTTAAAGTGCTCCAAGTTTGCTGGGCCCGTGGTCATTTGTGCGCATCACCATTAAGCAAAAGCTTGCATCGAAGAACTGAAAAACATTTCTCTCGGGGAGATGAAGAGTAGTTGTGCTTCCCCCGTCGAAATGATATGGCATGTTTGGAGCTGTGAAATTCCGATAAGGTATGCTGTAGCACAAATGCAATTGGTTTGGCTGAGGAGGGAGAGGATGCCAAGTATATGTCCTGAGGAAATATTCGACTATTTCCGCTTTTACGGTGTCATAGGCAGTTTGAACAAGAGCTGTATGAGGAATTCCTGAGTCCAAAATAAACCCGCCCGTGTGGTCCGGTCTCATCCAAAAAACCGGAGGTTCTATGTTTAGGCGCTTGTTGTTGATACTAATACCAATCACTTCAACCACGGACTGAGTAACATTAGGAATCAATCTTGTCATTTGCAACGTAGTATGTCTATGTCTGCCTATTTGTGTGTCATCTCCTAAATGGAGATATGTGAAAGGTGAAGGGATGTATCGAGAACCGAAACAGAACGATCACGTAGAAATCAGAAAAAAATAGATGATGCACGAATTTACCCAGGTTCACCCTCAAATAGGGCTACGTCCTGCAAAGAGATTTCACTATATTTTCGGTTTACAGCCACTCGACTCGTTACAATGATTAGAAAAACGAGCAAAATATATATATGCCCCAAACAGGCCCAAAACCTAAATCTATATGAAATCTCTTAATCTCGCACCATACGGGCCAGCCCAAATCCGTTGAGGTTTCGGGGGCGCTGCCCCCCGAGCCCCCGCTCGCTCACCGGCGAGCGGGGCAGCCGTCCGCTGATCGGGCAGCAGAACCCCTGTTAGGGGGCGCTGCCTCCGAACCCCCGCCCGCTGACTGGGCAGCAGGGCACCCGTGTCGGGGACGCTGCCCTCGAATCCCCGCATTCCGCACGCATGGGTCACATATTGTTGGACAACACTTTAGTTTCTCTAAGCTCACGTGGGCATACCCGGTGTGAGAAACAAGGGTCCCCGAAGTATTCGCCAACTCCAACAAAAGGGACGTGGTTGTCAAGCGATGGCAAGTAGTACGATATGCGGTTTTTAGTCTCATTAACATATTGCATAAAGATAGAGCGCTTTCCCAATCTCAAGCCAAAAATCCCAGCTATATTGTTATATTTTCCTCTCTTTTCCCAATCTAAGTTGTTATTATCTAGGCCACAACCAAACACAGTGTGGAGAAATCTTCTGGGAGATCCCCTGTCAATTATGGTGAAGGTGTCTGATCCGACCTGCCCTGTGCTATAGCAATCACCATATCTAGATCCAAAGCACCTATATTCATACACACAAAAGTTGTCTTGACATAAATGAGGAACGCAAAGAGGATCATGACAAGGTAAGGGCCGGTATGATTGCGATTGGCTCCTATCGAAGTTACCTTGCCTATAGAAAAAGCCATGACTACATCCTTCACATTGTATCCATGTATCCACACTACCCGTATCCACCACAAAGTACGGAAAATATGGATGTGTGCCAACTAATAGGTTGGTTAAGTAATAATTGGGACTACCCTTAACGACAGGAAGTTTTAGTTTTGCATTGGGGTTTTGTTGTATTGACTCATTCCGATCTATTGAACTTGTAGAGACCATGGATTCAAGTCGGTACACATGAGCTCAAGATATCTTAGAGATTCTTTGGTATCTTTCTTCTGGGGTGAGATTGCTAGGAAAGAGATTTGTGTCAAATCGGTTTATGGGGATAAGTTTGATACTGAAACCATAGGTTCCGAAAGGCTCAGAGGTGATGAGAAAGCAAATGAGAAAACTGAGTAGGCTTAGGTCTGACATTGCCATCGTTTCTGAGTTTTTGGTTGTGTTCGCACGTGCTTCAGAATTGATCTTATAAGAACCCCTCCATGGTGCTATAATTCTTCTTTTCTTGCTCCTAATAAACTAGGTTGGCCAGAAATTAAATGCAACGGCTCATGCTCAGATGGTAGAGATATATCGGATTTCCTCTTATTAACACACTCCAAAAATAAAGACAATCACATTAATGATCCATATTTATTGTGAAGATCTCAATTTTCAAAAGTCAACTCATCTTGCACCTAAGAACAATAAACAAGTATCCAATGCATGTTGTCAACTTCTTAGAGTGATAAAACATAATGACATTGCACAAATAAAATACAAACAAGTATCCATTGCTTACTTCTCATAAAAATATAAAACTCTACAAGTTATATCCAAACATATCCTTCTCAGCCTTCCATTGAATTCTCAATAGATCTTTGTATCTCTTCCTTTTCAAAGGCCTCTCATAATTAAAAAAAGTTTAAAATAATCAACTCATGGTATTGATGCAATTGATTGGGGCATTAGGTGATTTTCTGGTTAGGAAATAAAGTTATCAATTGGAATCTCACCGATCGTATGTAAATTGTTTTAGGTCAAGTCCACGTGCACTGGTTAAAAGTCTGGACTTAACCGGTCATGAGACTTGCAAGGTGATTCATGGGTTTCCAGGTAGCCGGGTCTCCCTATGGATGCTCCTGAATTATCAGAAAAAAAAAATTATATGAATAAAAAGGCAATATGACTCGAAGAAAGTTGAGCCTTTCAGTACGTGTATAGGTTCCAAACTAAATTGATTCTTGGTTAGTCTTTCCGGTCAGAGCTTTAATTACCAAAAGTAGTTTATTGATGCATGTTTGTTTGATTACATTGGTTAACTATAAGGGAGATGAAGTCTCATAATAGAGGAATATTATCATTCTTAAATTGCCTTATCGATTCACATATCATTCGTAAATGTCATCTCTCTCATATTCGACTAGTCAC
Source organism: Syzygium malaccense (assembly GCA_031216405.1). NCBI lineage: Eukaryota > Viridiplantae > Streptophyta > Magnoliopsida > Myrtales > Myrtaceae > Syzygium > Syzygium malaccense. Next base: position 35,149,288 of record CM062260.1, read on the forward strand.
TTCCATTTCCTTCCAAATGACTTCAACTTTTCATCCCAAATTTTGGGAGTAGATAACGGGTAGGATTACAAGATAGCTTGCCCTCACTTGTACTCTCAAAAAGTCTCTTAACATGACATATCATTCACTACTCCCACACAGCACCAGATCCTAGTGGTCTTTAGTTCTCACGAAAATATGAGCAGTCCAAAAAATGCATCAGTTCCCTCTAATTTGATGTGCTCTCTGCTTCTTTCTCCTGGGTAACAGAGAAATCTTGAGTCCTAGAAACAAAGCTCATACTTGTAGAGAACGAGTCATCAGTCGTGGTGCCATTGTTATTAGGCCCGGCTCTGAGAAGCATCTCCTCATCCCTAGGCACATTGTCCTTGTACTTGTACCAATTGGCCCAGAACAAGTAATTCACAAAGTTGATCACACTGAGGATGGCCAGGAACCAATAGAATCGCTCCGTGTGGTTCGCGTTCAAGTCCCTCCCTTGTAGCCACCCTCTCTTGCTCTTGTCCAACCTCTCGGTCACCGTGTCGATGAGCCCGACGAATGCCGAGTTCAGGTAGTACCCGATTGACAGAGAGAGCCAGGAGAAGGAGGTCGAGAGCGACCTCATGCCCAGAGGGGCCTCCCTGTAGAAGAACTCCATCAGTCCCACGAGCGTGAACATGTCGGCTATCCCGAAGACCGCATAGTGGATCGAGAGCCAGAAGAGGCTGATCCTGTGGTTATGTTGGAGGAGCTCGTGCTTTCTCTTGACCTCCACAAGCCCAGCGATGCCCATTGAGATGGCCGAGAGGACGAGCCCAACCCCGACCCTCTGGAGGTGGGTGATCCCATTCGGGTGGCCCGTGAACATCCGGATGATGGGAACAAAGGCAAACTCATAGACGGGGATGAGAATGGACATGAAGACTAGAGGGATGACCGGGATCGAGGCTGGAGGGACTATGAAGTGGCCAAGTTTTGTGTCCATGAGGGTGCCTTGTTGGACTGAGAGGGTTTGCAATTGGGCCAAGCATGTGTTCATGAGAATGGTGCTTAGGAGAATTGGCATCATCCTGGTCAGAATCTTAACTTCCTCGACTTGGGTCACTGTGCACACCTTCCATTTCGCTGGGTCTGTGCCCTTAGGGAGGATTGCTGCTTTGTCTAAAAACCTGGTCATGCACAAATTTTACTCGTATTAATGTAAGCAAGAGTGATTGATCATGAGACAATAAGATCGATCTTGGAGATTTTCGTGCCTCACGGAACTCTTGGGTCGTGAGGCCAAAAGAGGGCCAGATTAGAACACTACAATTCTTGTCGTTCCATTGTGTCAGTGTTTGTGACTTGTATCATTGTGTATCAATATTCATGTCGATTTGGAATCAATCGAATCCGTGATTGTATCGTGGATTGGGGCGTTCGAGAGGACCAACCCGAATTGAGATGTGTGGGCGGTGAGCTCTCTCCTGACAGACTTGCGATCTCGCACTTCGTACAGCTCGTCTGTGGTCTTTGGCACCTCCGTTCTCCAGTTCTTCACTGCCACCACCAAAACCTGCGCAAGAGTTTCAACAGTTTCCAGTGAAACATTATTTCTCCACTGCAACTTTGTTGTCTTGCTTCACACACTAGGAGGACATGAACCATCCTATACGTATGTTCAAATGGAAAGGTGAGGCCTACCCTTAGGTAGCGTCCAAATTAAATGTTTTACACCAAAGTTATGCAGTGATCTAGCCAATGATGCTCTAGCAAAATATAAATATGTTGGATCTCCTAATTCCCGTTCGACCTAATAAATTTAGTAAATCACAATTCAAACCATTTACGAGGGATTTACAAGGGAAGACGAGCAATGCCTTGCCTTCTACTTGTACAGCGATGACCTTTTTCTATAATTAGCCCAATTGACTAGTAGTAAAAATGCGCGTGCGCGCGCGAGAGAGAGAGAGAGAGAGAGCTGCATACCTGAACAACCCTCAAGAGCGGGCTCTCTCCAGGCACACGGACCCTATAGAACCTCTTCCCCAAGGCCACGAACACAATCCCGAAAAAGACACAATAGAGCGAAACCGCGAATCCAACATCCCACCTCACCTCTGTGCTCAAATACACCACGAAGGTCACTTCGAGGGTGGCTCCAATGGTGATGCTGAGCAAGAACCAGTTGAAGAAACTGGCAATGTCCTTCCTCTCCTTTGGATTGCGGTGGTCGAATTGGTCAGCCCCCAGTGCAGGGATTGAGCCCCTTATGCCCCCTCCTCCAAGGCCCAAAAGGCATATTGACATGTAGAACAAGAGAGCCTTTGAGCCATGAACGCACGACGATTCCGCACATGGCACGGGTTGGAGGTTCTTGTAGTGGGATTGGATGATCACCAACAGATATCCCTGGAAAAAATTGGAATTCGATGACTTAGGTAATAGTTCTCTAGCTGGTAAAGAAAATACTTTCATGCAGTACAAAGTTCAACTTAACATTCTCGATTACTAATTTAGTTCCTATACAGCAAGTTGACCGAAACTCGGCTAGGCTTGATCTGTGCAGATTAAATGGGACTCACTCATCAAATTGTTCTGGTTTTCTGGAGATAAATTCATATAGGTGCACTCAGTTTAGGCAAGATTTGGGCCTAGCTTCTTGTTAACTGAGAGTGTGCTGAGAATGTACAGGTGTGGAAAAGTTACTGCCAGCTCGATAGCGCCGAAGAAGAGGGCGGTGTTGAGACGAGTCATGTAGGTGTCCGAGATGAACCCTCCGACGAGGGTCAGCAAGAAGGTGGTGCCTAGATAGTTAGTAGTGGTGGTGGAGGAACCGTAGAGGTAGAACTTCAGGACAAACATGAAGTACAAAACCAGGCTTGCCATGTTAGCCACAAAGCCTATGTTGTCCAGTAGCATCATGGCTGCAACAAAAGCAATGTTTGAGGATTGTGTTACCGGTTCAGACATTCGATGATCACCATTTGCAAAAAAAATTGAACTTACCAAAAATGAAATAGGTGGCCTTGAATCCACCATGTCCTGAATTCTTCATGGGTTGGTAAGCCAGTTCCTTGGCCCCTGCCACTTCTTTGTCCAACCCCTGCATATATTGTTGCAGCATAACCAAACTGAGGAATGCCAACAGGACTCCCGATTATTATTATGACTATCCTAAGAAAATTTGGGCTGGTTAATACGAATTATTTTGGCCACTAAATTGAGTTGACTATCCGGATTGACATAATAGTTCAGTCCAGTAGGCTCCACATGGTGAGATCCACATGATTCAGCGAACGTGACGAACCAAGCGCACATGCATGTGGGTCAACCCAATACTGCTCATCGAGGTAGCATACACAATGGTTGTGACATGATTTTGCAATTCGATATGATAAAAAAATGCACTATTGAATTGCAAAGTAGGTATCTCTGTCTTATCCCTCTGCTGCACATATTGAAAGTAGATTACCATGATCTAAGTATTGCCTGAAGTTGCTAACAAGGTGAGAATTGGGGTGGGAGTGAGATAACAAATGAAGGGTCCTTTATATATAATGACCGAAACGTGCATGGATCATTTATAATAATGAAGAAAAGTAATGCCGTAGACTAAAGATAAGACACACGCGGCCGATCGAACCGGCCTCATTAACACATGCCACACTAAAATCTATCGCCAATCAACATCTCGTAGAACATCGAAATCGTGACACAGTAATACGATGCGATTTCTTTATAACGTAGTGACGTGGAATAATGAGGCAGTCACCCTATATGACAAGTGAAAAGGGGGCACTGCTTGACCGATTGAACAGGGTTGTGCTTGTGCACACAAAGGACTGAGAAGATAGTTCCAAGGTGACCCTGATTGAGAGATTTTCGCACTTTTGTGGGGGCGTGAGATTCCGGTGCTAATTAGCTGCCCAAAGCAAAAAGATTCCACGATACTTAATTTGTTTAAATTTTTGTGGTATAGTCAATTGCAATGGCGTTATGTATACACGCTAGAAGGCCACGTGTGTGAAGGTGGCCGACTGCCCAATACACGATGGACAAAATCGGATGGAGACAAAGATACAAAGTGCGCTTTTTGTCTGCTCTGATAGAGCCTTCCCAATACAAAATTTGAACTTCTGATCTCGAGATCTTTGCATGAAGATGTTCCGTTCTACAGTGCAAGAGGCATCTTAATCTTGTCACTCCGTCATCTATAGACACGTAAAGAGAATTTAGCTATTTAGAATCTGTGCTATTTCAAGAGTCAAAAGAAAAAGGAATCATGACACAAATAATCCCTGAATTTTGATCCAATATGTAATGTGATCCATGAACTTTTAATTTGTTTAATATGGTTCCTGGACTTTACCCTAATATACAATGTGGTTTCCTGAATTCTTAATTTGTTCAATGTGATCTCTTAACTTTTGATACATGTTCAATTAAATCCTTGAACTATACGAAAATGCTCAATATTGTCATTCCATTAATTCAAGTTCAGGGATAATATTAAACATTTTTATATAGTCTAGAAACTAAATTGAATATGTACCAAAACTCCATGCATCAAATTAAATAAATTAAAAGTTCAAGAATCACATTACACATTAGGCTATAATTTAGAAACCATATTAAATAAATTATAAGTTCATGAATTACATTACACATTAAGTCAAAATTTAGGAATTATTTATGTCATTTTCTCAACGAAAAAAGAGCTGTGATATGCTGTCTCGGTTGGTTTATTTTAAAGCCATGATGTGACAAGTAAACACTGACCAATGCAATTCCAATATGAAGGTAACCAACCTACCGCAGACTATCGGTGTGAAGCGACGAAGCTTTTCTGTCTGAGGCTTTGTGCGTCAGTTGGCGAAGACTCATTGGTTTCAGACGGAGCATGATTAGCAAACCAAACCATGAGGCAGCACCGTTTATTCCCTTTCGACAGAACACGATGTTCTGCTGTGTCGCTGAGGAATCAATTCAGAATGCTAGGAATTATGGTTCGATCGAGCCATGTGGGTTTCAATCGAATAGCCAAGATGTGTCCAAGGAATCTTCAATGACCGGCACCGATGCTACCCTGTGATTGTAACACTCCAAAACCCATATCGAACGTGAGAGAATTTGTCGTGAATAAGGATGCGCCTACAAATGACCACCACTTGAATACTCCATGTATTGGGTCGCCCGCGACTATTGTATGATCAAAACATTAGGATGGATATGCATCGAATGACTCGATTCCGGATCGAAATCCCAGCCTTTGCTGAAATGACAAGCCGACCAAATTCACCGAGCCCATAACGAGTTCATATAACAATTTTCCTAGACATTGACTTGAAGCTCAATGTAAGAAACAACTCTGTTTTGACAGGGTTTTCGCCTTCATTAAACGATAGTGGTGGAGTTAGATGGTTTTCTCAGTGGGTGCAACCGGAAGAAATGGAAACTTAAATGTTAGATTTTTGCTATGGGAAACGAGCAAGCCGATATGCATAATTGATGAAGTTAGGAATAATTACTAGAAAAGTCTTAAATCTATTGTACCAATATCAATTCAGTAATAAACTTTTCAATTTAACAATTTAGTCCTAAACTTTTTTAACGATTTGCCAATGTTGTCGATAATGAAAACATTTTTTATTGATTAATTATTTCAAGTGATACGTACCATCATATTAAAAAAAAAGTTTTCCAAATCATTCATTTTCCATAAAATAAACAAAACCTTAAGAAGATAATCCACTATCAAGAGGGAATTGCCATTGCTCACCGACCGCTTATGGTAACCTGAAAAATGGAAACTTATCTATGGGAGAATATATATTATGCATGCCTCAAATGGCTTACGCCATGCATTCTAACATATACTGTACTGATGTGGATTTTAACGAAATGTTGGAGTTAAAACTGCTTTGTTTGCCTTGATAACTCGTCGGACCTGAACATTGTGGTAACGATAGCATGCGAGCATGGAGAGTTGAGTGAGAGTGGCCATGTAATGCTGCATGCTTTCGGGACACAAGGGAAAGATTAGGCCTAACACTAGGCTAAGATGCTTGAAGTTACCGGCGTCGAAACCCTAGAGAGAAAAGAGAGGAATGAAACCAGTGAGGCTTAGGCTCAGCTCGAGTCAACATCAAACACAAGTATATTATTTGTAGTCGATCATTGAACATGCTCTCCTGGAGCCGACGACTGTATTCCTTCAACTCTAGCAACACGATGCTAGGAATGGTGCCTTCATCTAGAACGAGACTAGAGAATTAACAAAAAAGTCATAAACCTATTATAATTGTGTTAATTCAGTTATAAACCTTTTTTTTTCCAATTGAGTTCAAAACCTTTTTCATTTGTGCCAATTTAGTCTATCCCGCCAATTTTTATCTAAAATCATTGATATGAACTCTAGCCATCCTACATGACGCGGCCAGCATTGATGTGAACATATTTAAATAATTTTTCGAATTATCTATTTATTTTTTTTCTTTTCTTTCTCTTTCTTTTTCTTTTTCTTCCCTCTTCCTCTAGTCGGTCACCGAACCTAGGTGACCGGCCAGAGGTGAGGCTAACCTCGCCCTGCCGCTGGCAAGGCTTGCCGGCGATGGTGAGCCTCATCTACCCCTAGCAAGACTCGACCTCACCATCGCTATCGCTAGGTTTAAGACTTTTTTAGTAATTTTCCTAGGGTGAGACAACTAGTCACTGGTTGGGAAGGTTGATTGTGAGTGATGCGCCATGTCCGAGCCCCCGGAGAGTTTTGGGGACAATTGATATGAGTTTTGAAGGTGAGAACGAGGATGAAGAAGCTCTTCGCTCCTTGTTATTAGTCTTCCTTTAGTTTTTCGTTTATGGTATTGTATCGTATCTCTCCTTTTGGGCTCTCTCCGTTGTATTATACAGCGAATTTGGAAAATTCTATGGTCCTCTAAGTTGTAATTGGATTTATGGACCGGTCCCGTAACTTGTGTGGGCAATGATATTAACCAACAATTCGTTGGGTCAGAAAAGCGATAACTAACAATTCTCCCCGATTAGGACTGGAATCTACAGAGGTTTGATGGTTCATTCAGGCCCTCGAGAGATGATGAATCCCTATTAGTGAGGAGCCCCACTATGGTATCCAAGAGGTCTAAAGCAAGGAGAGCTCACCAATCCCACCTCATGGAAAAGGGAAAAGGTGGAAAAGGCTCTCCTCGTTGTCACCAATTCAATTCCTAGATTCACTCTATCTATGCGGTTGCTAAGTCGCGGACTGCTTATCTCGAGTAACGAGACTAGTTCCTCGATAGACTTTTAATGTAAAAGACTCGATCTTCTTTATGGCTAAAGGGGTCATTTCAAGGCAGAAAAAACCATGGTCTCGAGAGTTGTAGGTCGGTTCTTACAAAATTTTGAATTTTTAGCTTCTAATTTGCTTGTACAAATTGATCTGTAAACAATAGTATTGATCACATTGTTGGGGCAGTAGAGTCGTATGTCTTTGTAACGATTTGAAGTTGGAGACATTTTTCTTCTGGAAAATATGTGCATTACAGATTGCTATTAGGATCATGTTAATGTGAAGAACTTTTTACACAGCCACCGTTAAAATGGATGATATGTGGATAAATTTAGTTAACACAATTCATGCAAGGTAGATGTGTAAATAGCGTTTTACATTGGCAATGGACGTAACAACAGTCCTTAGAATAAAGAACAAGGAGGTCAAACACCATGCATGTAAACAAACTAGAGCAACCTACCCAGCGATTCGGTTCCGCAAAACCCATTCTTCTCCCTGTTCCGATCTCTCTTTTGTGAGAGCTCACCTCTCCCTTTTTGGGAGTCTTCCCTCCCTCAGTGGGATTCTACCTCTCCACTTTGTTGGAGTTCCCTCCTTTCGTCATTGCATCAAACTCCACTTATTCCCTTCTTCACCCTTTTCTCGTCAAAGGTTGCCAATTCCCCCCTGACCATGGCGAGGACGATCTGCTTCATCGGTGATGTCATGTTCTCTGCTGGTTGTGTGCCAGTGAAGGAGATGTTCCTTCAGCTGGGACTTGTTGGTGCTTGGTGATGCCAGAGATCGAGTGATCCCCGTCTATACTTTGACTGATGAATGAGTGCTCACCAAGTGTTTGTTGTAATGCTTGGTAGTTAGCGGTTGGAGAATGGTGGCATTTTCATGGGTGGTGTGATTATCGCTCTAGCCTCAGCCCCTGTAATTTAGATAAACAGAAGTTAAGTGGGCAGATAAATTCCCACACTGTTATTCTCTGCCGGTTGTGCATTCACTACATTATCCATTGAACAATAATTGAAGGCAGGGTCTGGTTTTTTGTTGACGACTGGTGGTGATATCTTCCAGCTCGAACAGATTCCAGTACCTTGGTATGACTGGAGGGGGTCAATGAAAATGCGCTAAAATCATTTCAGCACACCAAGTGTTTGCTCCGATGCCTACTAGGAAGTTGTTAGAGAAGTTTGGTGTTTTCTTTGGAGGTTATTGGTGCTTAAGGAGTAACTCTTATTTTGTCGCCAGTGGGTAAAGGAGGCGGGCCATTTACTACCCCTACGTTGCCATGAATATTATAGCCTAGAATTGTTGAGGCATCGTAGGAATACCCACTCTGAGAGAGTTGAAGGCTACGTGTCGAGTTTGTAACCTAGATATTGTGTTTCTATCGGAGACAAAATGTGATACTATTCGGATAGAAACTATTACACGACGGATTGGATTTACCCACTCCTTTTCAATTCCTGCGGATAATACAGCGAGGGGTTTAGCTGTCATTTGGAAAGATCCTGTGGTCTTATCCATTTCCTTCGCAGACAAAAACCAAATTCATATGAAGGTTTCTACCAGAGAAAATCCTGAGCATTTCTAGTGGCTCTTGTTGGTGTATGCACCCCCGTATTTTGGACTTAAGCAAGCATTTTAGGAAGAATTCACTAGTCGGGTTCGAAACTTGGGAGAGGACTGGGTTGGAATTGGAGACTTCAATGAGATCATCTATGATTTAGAGGCATCCAACATAAGGGGCTCGTCGCTTCCGAGCAGACTTTATGGATTTAGTGGGCTGTGTTGATCTTGGGTTTAAAGGCCAACCTTATACATGGGCAAATGGTAGAGGGGGCTTTGCAAGCGTTCGAAAAAGACTGGATCGAACAATCTGTTCAACTTCACGGTGTGAGAAATTCCCTCAGGCAGGGGTTGTCCACTTACCGGCCGTAAATTCATATCATTCTCCTATTTGGCTGAATTCGACTTCCCTTAAGGATAATTCAAGACGCCCTTTTCAATTTGAAGCTGCTTGGTTGCGGGATTCAACCTGTGTTAATGTTGTGGAAGAGGCTTGGAATAGCGTGGTGGACAATTCAATGGCCTCTTGGTATAGGAAACAAAAATCAACTGCGATAGCCCTCAAAAAGTGGCATAAGGAACACTTTGGCATTTGCCAACAACGCCTTGAGAAGTTGACTTCATCACTTGTTTCCATTCAAATGGATGATCCTTCAAAAGAGAATAGCAAGAAAGAAAAAGAAATCAAGGCGGATATTAATGAGCAATGAGAGAGACTGGAGATGATGTGGAAGCAAAAATTAAGACAATTGTGGCTACAAGAGGGTGATCGAAATACCAAATTTTTCCATCTCTCTAACACTATTAGAAGGTGCAAAAATTATATCCTGGCAGTGCAAGATGATGGGGGCCGATGGATCACGAATATGGATGAGATCAAAGGACTTTTTCTATCCAAGTATACAGAGCTTTTCTTGGGACCAACACTCGATCCACACCCTTGCATAGGGGAGTTATTTCCTAAGGCTATTTCTGAAGAGGAGAACTTTAAACTTTTGAAGATTCCAATGAAAGATGAAATCTACAGAGTCTTAAAAGCAATGGCCCCTCTTAAATCACCGGGCCCAGATGGATTTCATGCCATCTTCTATGTGAAATGTTGGGATGTGGTGAAGGCCCAGATTATCCAATTTGTACAGCAATTTTTTCGCACAGGTCATTCGCCCCATCTCATTAATCATACTTTCATAGTACTTCTCCTAAAATCGCAGAATGTACATACCTTTACCCAATTTCGTCCCATAAGTTTGTGTAATGTGAGCTACAAACTTATCTCTAAGTTGTTAGCCAATAGACTAAAAGGGTTTCTTAGCCGTTTGATTTCACCTCAACAATCGGCTTTTGTCCCGAGTAGAAGTATACAAGAGAACTCAGTTATGGCACAGGAAATCATAGTCTCCATGAAAAAGAAACAAAATGGCAGGGCTTTTGTGGGAGTAAAGGTGGATATGTCCAAAACTTATGATAGAGTTGATTGGGTTATTCTCGATACAATACTCTGTAGCGTGGGTTTTTCTTATCACTTTTGTAGACTCATAAATCGGTGTATTTCAACAGTTCATTATACTTTGCTCATCAATGGTAGGCCGGCTGGAGGTCTTACACCTCAAAAGGGTCTACGATAAGGTGATCCTATCTCATCATACATGTTCGTAATTTATTCTAAACTTTTATCTCGAATACTCAATCAGGCAAAGGACTTAAAGATGATCACAGGGATAAGAGCAGGGCGGGACAGTCCACCTCTGACACACCTTATGTATGTCGATGACTTGTTGTTATTTGTTCAAGCCACAAAGAGACATGTGAGAGCGATGAAGGAAAGCATTCAAATTTACTGCTCCTGGTCAGGTCAAAGCTTGAATCATCAAAAGTCATTTGCTTTCTTCTCAAAAAACACTTCCACAGGAATGAAAAAATTTTGCATGGACGAACTCAACATGAAGAAGATAAATCCTAATGCATTGTACCTTGGCAACCCTCTCTTCAAACGTGGAAATGGCAGAGCTAGATACCAATTCTTTGAACAGAAGGTTGATAACAAACTTAGTCGTTGGAAAAGGAAGTCCTTGTCTTGGGCAGGTAGAGCAACATACATTCAATCGGTTGTTCAAAATAGTTCGATCTATGCTATGCAATCCAATAGGTTGCCAAGATTCACTTGTGACAAACTCGATGCAGCCACTAGGAAATTCTGGTGGGGTGTCCTGGCGGAGAAAAATAGGTTCTTCACACCTAAATGTTGAGACTCTTTGTGTAGAAATAAGAAAAGTGGTGGACTGGGTTTTAGACATACCAGGGATTTCAACAATGCTTTGATCCTCAAACTCGGCTGGGGTCTGATACAAGATAGAGACAAGTTATGGGTTCGACTCCTTGAGGGAAAATATTTACGGAGATCCAATTTTTGGAACCATGAGGTTAAGGCATCGGCATCTCGGTTATGGAAGGCAATCATGGACACTAGAGAAATACTCAAACTTGGCACTCTTTATCAGGTAGGAGATGGTAAGTCAATTGAGATTGGTAATCACCCTTGAATTCCACACGTACCAAACCATCTCCCTTCTTTTATTGATCCTGATCCAATATTAAAGCAAAGGAAAGTAGTGACCTTTTTTATCCCAGGGACAAAATCTTGGGATGTAAACGGTCTAACTCAGGTGTTTTGCCCAACCTTGGTCCAAGACATTCTTCAGATTCAAGTTCCATCTCCCATTTGGATGGATAAACCGATTTGGCAACTAGCTATTGATGGAATTTTTACCGTTAAATCCACTTATAAGCTCATCAAAGAGCCTACAGCAAATGGCTCTACTCTGGAATCTGGACCAAAATTTGGAAAGCTAGAGTTCATGAGAGGCACAAGATGATGTTTTGGATGACAACGGCCAATGTCTTGCCCTATAGAGCTAACCTGGGTAGTTTATTTCACATTCCAAACCCTTCATGCCCGTTGTGTGGAAAACTCCGGTCCATCTATTCACAGCATGCCCTTTGGCCCAGATTTTATGGAGACAGAGCCCATGGGGTATCATCTCATCTGTTTGGAACTTCACATCACCAAAGAAAATGATAAACCACTTCCTTGACCTAGGACAAATTGCAGAGATAATGGGATTCGATTGCAAACTCTTCACTCTCTATGCAACGATTCTATGTACTAGAATGTGGTTGTATAGGAATTCCACTTTACATGATCAAGCTATTCCAAATCCTTCCCAGGCAATTAAGTTGGTTTTACAGGAGTTCATGGAATTCTCGAACAAGTTCAAGGAAGAAAACACAGTAGCACCAAGTCCATAAGCCGATTCGATTGGAGTAGGGATAGACACCTGGCTCCCACCATCATATCAAGAGCTCAAATTTAATATAGATGGTGCATGGAAAGATAACAAAGGAGCGATAGGTATCATTGCACGATCAGCTAGCGGATTAGTAGTCCACGCTTAGACAAGGAGAGGTCGTTGGAACTCGGCTATGGAAGTGGAAGCAACAGCTCTCCTTCTTGCTTGCAATTATGCTCAGTCCCTAGGCATTCGAAAAGCGATCTTTGAAAGCGATTGTAAGGTCTTAATTGATGCCATCCAACAAAAGGGTCTTTGCCCTTGGAGTATTCAACCTTTCGTTGCAGATTCTCTCTTTCAATTTCAACACAATCCAGGTTGGAGCTGGGACTGGACCCGTAGATCCAAGAATGGAGCTGCTCATGTACTTGCAAATTAGGCCTCTACTCATATAGGCACCACATCCTCTTTTCTTTACCATGATCTCCCTTCTAGAGTTAAAAATATTGTACTAGTAGAGTCTTCTTTTATATTTCGCTCTAGTGTAGGTAATGCTTCCTTTTTGTAATTGCTTTGTTTGCAATATAAAGTTTAATTTCTAGCAAAAAAAAAAAACAACAGTCCTTAGAATACTTGGCCTGGAGAAATATGTGGGAGTTGAAGTTACGCTTACCCCAGCTGCTATAGCGTTGAGCCACACATTCTCTTTGATCATCTTAAAAGGCTTAGTCTTGGGTTGACGAGGTTGGTGGAAAGGCTAGGGTTTGATTGACAGAATTAATTATTTCCCTCTCGCTCACCCCGGTCTACCCTGTCATGTCAACACAGAAATGAAAAAAATTGTCTAAGAATTTCTAAACATTAACATTTTCATATTTTGCTAATTAAGTTCATCCGATCAAAATTGATAAAAAATCACTAATGTAGATGCCGATTGTTCTACGTGGCACGACCGGTGCTAACATGCACAATTTTAATAGTATTTCAATATTTTTTTGAATTATTTTTTATTTATTTATTTTTACTTTTTTTTTCTTTTCTTCCCTTTTCCTTCTTTACTTTTTTCTTTTTTTCTTTCTTTTTTCCTTTTCTCTTCTTTTTTTTTTCTTTTTTCCTTCTGTTGGCCATCGCCTGACCTCGACAATAGCCAGGGATCGTCGGCCTTAGGTGAGGGCCAGCAAGGGCGACCCACGCTAGCCTCGGTGAGGACGACCCTCGCCAGCCTAGAGGAGGATAGCCCTTGCTAGATTGGGCGATCCTTGCCTGAGGCCGATGGAGGGAAAAAATTAAAAAAAACGAAAAAGAAAAGAAGAGAGAATGAAAAAAAGGGAAAATAGAAAAAAATATTAAATTATTATTAAAAATTATCCACGTCAACGTCGACTGTGCCCCATAGGACGGCTGGCATCCATATCAATGATATCTGGCTAGTTTTGGCCTAATAGACTCAATTGACAAAATGTGAAAATGTTTATGATTCAATTGGCACAATTAAAATGTTTACGACTGAATTGACAAAAAGACTATATTTTAAGACTTTCTGGATAATTTTCCCTTACAGAAATGTCGTAGAGGACTCGATAGGGAAACTCTCTTTCAGAGAACGTATTTTGGCACGAGGTCAACGATCATGGGGCGTAAGACCAAAGCTAACAAATTGAGTATCATATATGACAATGGGACGTAAAAATGAAGCTAATCTCTGCGTCAAAAGGAGGCTACACGTCCAAGAAACAGAGCACTATAAAAACCAAAAGGAGACTCGATCACAGCAAGACACCACTATTCCCTCATTGATCCCAACTCGTTCCCAACCCAGAAGAAGCGAGAGAGACAGAGAGAGAATGTGTCCTGCTTAGGAATCGAGGTTAAAAGCTAGAAACAATGGTCGAATTGAAGAGTCGGTCCTGGGGGTCCATAGGTATATTCATGGCTCCATCAGGCTCCTAGTTTGTGAATCCGCAGTTTCTTCTTGACTATTCTCTTGCTTTGTGTTGTGAAACTTATTCTGATGCCCTTGAAGTATCATCATAAATTCTCTTTTGAATTTATCTACTTTCTTTGTGTTTGTGTTTTCTTTGTTGGCCCGCAACCACTGATATATACAGTGGTTGGTATTAAGATGATGTATTGAATCGATGAATCAATCAGATCTTGTGTAGAACCACAGCAGTACCTGATTAGATTATGATGATATTATGTGATTATAATGCTTAGTTATGTTTTGTTTAACTACTTTTAATGCAGAATCAAAGGAGTCATCTCCTAAAGGCCTCGCACCCTCCTCCTTGGCTACTGGCATCAGTCCTTTCACCAAGCCAGGCTGTCCATCTTCCAGCGGTGTATTCAGTCTCGATGGTCCGGTTCGACACCCTTTTGGCGGATTGAGCAGTCCCTTCGCTAATGACAACATCGTCACCACCACCGCATCGGGAACCAGCACTTTCAGCAACCCATCTAGCGGACCTCCGATTATGCTGGCGAGCACGGTGCCTGCCCATAATTCCTCTGCAGCCCGATTCGGAACCCCTTTTTCCTTTTCGCGGAGCAAATCCATCTCGGGCACAATGTCAAGCGACACCGGGTTTTGCACTCGTGGCGCTGCCACGCCTGGAGGCGGCTCAATCTTTCTGCATAAGGATCACTTTCCTCAGCCACCCACATTCAGCTTCTCGACGCCAAACCCCACCGCCACATTCAGGCCTCCGAGAAGTTCTACTGCTGGTTGTGGAGCATTACCAGAGCCTGGAGCCTTTATAACTTCGACGCCTTTTGGGCCTCAGAAACCGTCCACAACGGTGATGCATAATGTTTTCGGTTTCCCAAACGCCACATCAACTTGCTTTAATTCTCAACCCACCCCATTTTGGAACTCTCCCTTCAAAAGCTGCACCCAAAGAGACGGTGGAAAGATCAGCAACTCAGCTTCTCCCTTTGGTAAGTCCCAATTCTATAATCTGCGAGTTTGGAAAATCCTGTCTTGAGTTTTATTCTCTCTCCAACTAAATTAAATGTTCGTGTATCGGAACAGGACCGCAGACCGGCAGCCGCAGGAAAACCACAGCGCCTGACTATGCCCCGACACCGTCTCCAGAAGAATGGACAAATGGAAAAGTTTACTACAGAAACATGTCTATATCCGCCATGCCTTCCGATAAGGACAGGAGTCATGAAGAATTAAGATGGGAACGCCATGAATCGAAAGGTACGACACAGCCCCCCGGACCTTTGCAATGTCGGGACATGTGACGTCCTGATATATGCATTATCTTCCTAACTAGCTGGCCTACGACCATGTGAGCCGAGATTTCATGCAAACATTCAACAAATCATGTGCAATAATTGGAGTCCAAGTTTCCTAAAATCTCAATTACATTGTTAACCATGCACATCTCCAAAACCTTTCAATCGATTTTTTACGAAAAAAAGAAACGACAATCATCACCATTGGCATAAGCCCATTTGCTTTTCTGTTCTGAACACAAACAAGCCCATTTGCTGAATGGTTGAGATCTGTTAAATGTTGAGATTTGTTACATTTCAATCTAATAGTGAGAGAACGTGAGACCACTTCTCCTGCAAGAGACTATAGTTTGACTATTGGGATTTTTCCTTTTATGGCCAGTTTTTGCATCTTCGACTTTGTGCCCTGTGGCATGAGTCAATATAGGAAGAATAAATTGAATTACAATGTGCGTCCATATTAGGCTACGCGCCCAAGAAACCAGCTTAGATACTATAAAATGGAACACACTCAGATCAGAGCAAGAAACAACTCTCATCAGTCATCCTAATTAAGTTTTACCCAACGGTTGAACTAAAGAATTGCCCTTGTGGGTCTAATGTCATGTCACAGTTTACCAGTTTACAGTGCTGACAAAACTTTCTGCTTTCCCGTGCAGCATCAAAGCAGGAGTCATCTTCTGAAGGGTTTGCTCCCTTTGCTGCTATCAGCAACCCATTCGCTACAAGCACTGCCACCAAACCATCCGTCAGCAGCGGCTTTGTCACACCATTTTCCCAACCTTATTGGTTCACACCGAGCGCAGTGAAGCTGGCTTTCCAGTTCTCAACGGCCTCATCTGGTGGTCCATCAAGCAACACCGCATGCAGCGTCACCAATCCCAGCGTCAGAGGAGGCTCAATCTGTCAACATAATGCCACCACTCAACCACCTGCATTTAGTTTCCCAAACGCTGCCGCCACTGCCTTCCATTTTGGACCTCCAAGAAATTCTGCCCCTGGTGGTGAGTCTACTAATGTCCCTAAAGATTCGGGCACCAAAAGACCTGGTGGTGGCTTCATACCTCCCACACCTTTTGGCCCTCTTACCATGACTGCTCAAGCAAATTCCACTGTTTTTGACTTTCCAAGCACGCCATTCACCCAAAATACTCGACCATCAAAAAATCCCTTCAAAAGCAAAATTGAGGGAGATAGCGGAAAGATGAGAACTACCCCGACAATTTGCAGCAGCTGTCGGCAAATTGAAGCCTCCAGATATGCCCCGACACCGGCTCCAACAGAATCTCAGCACACAGAATCCACGTCTGTATCTGCTACGCCTGATAACAAGCACAAGAGTCCTGAAGAAATAAGATGGCAATGCCAAAAATCCAAAGGTACCACGATTTCTCTTTGCAGCTTCTGAGTCTTTACAAGTTCCCTCAAACTATGCAATGTACTAACCTCTTTACATTGCATATCCTTTAACACAGAGAAAGTTGGAGAGCAGGTTGATCCAGTCAGTGAGATGGCTTCGCACCAACCACACTCATTTTTTCCAGTAATGATGCTTCCGGTGATTCCTGCTGTTACCCACAGTTTTGGTGCCTTCCCCTGGAATACAATTTCTGGACCCTGCACAGGCTTTTATGCTCCAACACTTCTTGGAAGTAACGTTCCTGTTCTTCTAGTTCCGTCTAACTCGATGGGGCTAAACTGCTTCCCTACTACAGTTTCTGGGGAAAATTATTTTCAGGCCATGCCAGCTGCTATTGATTCTCTTAGCGAGATGTTTCGTCGCCTATAAGCAAGCTTGATGACTTTGAAACATGAGTACATCCTTTCCTAGGTTCTTTTTGTTTTTCCTTTTCCTTTTATTTACCTTCTCTACTTTTTGTGCTTTCCCGTGGCAAGGATTGCATGGCTGTAGTAGGATAAGGGTTAGGTTTCTCTATATTGACAAGGATTCAATGATTCCAAAGTCAGTCACAAATCTACATACTTATTTCACATGGTTGTGCATGTATCTAGCTTGACAAAGTCATTTGGTGAAGAAGTTTGGTTGTCTATGCAATAAACTTGTTTTTGCGTAAAAATAATCTGAAGTTCTTTTTTGGTTTCAATTGAAGGAAAAACAAGAAAGCAAACGAGACAATTGGCATTAGATAAGAAGTTGAACCCTCTAAAGATATCCACAAGGTTATTCCAGGTAGTAGAGAGCCATACCCAATAAAGTGATTCCCGAAGAATTTCAATTTGTTTTCACTATATTTACAGAAACACCAAAGAAGTATCAAGTAACATAACAGAGCATTGGCAAGGCCTTGATCAAAGCTCTCCAAACTATCGTAACTGAGAAACAGAGCTTTCTTTAAGGGAAGCACATCCTAGAATCGAGCCTGATGCAGTCAGACACATTGGTCTCGTCTCACGCCACTTCAAAGGGAACTTTGAAGGGTCGCAGACTCTCACCAAACCTAGTTTTACAATATCAAATCTCCCGGCTCCCGATTCTTCCCACTTGAGAACCTTCCCACCCAATACATACAGTTCATATCCAAGACCAGCAAAACCATAATCAAAGACTTCTAGTGGTCTTGAGTGGTCGGGAAGGAAAACAGAAGGAACTTTCCCCATATTATACCATTCCCCTTTGGCAGTATCCCTTGTCTTAATTAAGCTCTCACCCCAATCTACAATAGTGTATACACGATCATTTTCAATGACCTGTACAGCTACTTGCATTGCCCTAGAAAAAGGCCAATTATCCTCTACTGTATTCCACAATCCAGATAATGGCCAGAAAACTTCAGATGAATTTTGGTCCAAAAGTCCTACTTGATCATTGAGAACATGAAATTTGCCATTGTATGACAAGCCTATGCAATCCATTTGGGGATTGGGCATCGGTGGTAGTTCTTCCCATCTGCAATGTCCACGTTTGAGAAACTTAGGTTGTCTCGAAAAGAAGAGTTAAAAAAGATATTTGTTGGAACAATTTAAGAACAATTTCCAACCTATGATATCAGAGTTGAAGAAAGGAAAAGGAAAAGCTGAACAGGTAGGTGAGCATATTTCAGAACCAAAGTGGACATGGAGAACCATGTACTTTTGCCACTTTAGGTGCAAAGGGCATAAGACAATAGAAAAAAAGTACAAAGTGCAAGACCTGTAGTATGATACTGCAGTAGTAAACGTACTTGTTTGACAATGGATTGTAACATTCAGCAAGAGTGAGGCCTCTCGGACACGAAAGATTGCGACCCCCAGCTACATACACCTTTCCAGAGAAGACGCAACACGCAAAGTGTGAACGCGGCGTTTGCATACTTGACACCATAGTCCATTCTTTTCTGAAAGGGTCGAATTGGTAGACCTCATTAGTTATGATAGGCTTCTGATGAGGGAATCCTGGATCACTTGATGCATAAGCCCCACCAATGACAAGAAATCTATCACCAACACAAACACATGAAAAGCCAGTGTGCTTCCAGTCAGGATGCGTTCTTGGCATCTTTGGTATAGGATGCCATCTATCAGCTTCAGGATCATAAGCAACCCACTGGTTCTCAGAGCCCTCAGTGAGAACGAATAACCAATCCCCAGACCAGCCTTCCCAAGCCTTGAAGTTGGTGTATTCCATGCCTCGTGTAACCTCTCTCCACTTCTTCGAGACTGTTTCTAGCAGCCCATGGAACCCGTGAGACACTCTGGCCAAGCATCTCAAGGCCAGATCATCTGGCAATCCCGGAATTATAGGTTCGTGAGGAGAATCCCTAGATTCCAACATTCAGAAAAAGGGAAATTAGAGGCAGACCACAAGCATAAAAACAAGCACTGCACGGATCATAAAAAGGCGAGGAATTAACGACCGATCAATCACTCGTAGACGCTAAAAGAAAAGGGGATTTCTAGTCATAGCAAACTAGCCTCGTGAGAAATTAGTGTTGTTTCTTTCCACAAATGAACCCAAACTAACAACTGGGTATCGCCCTTCCTGAGCAATCCTAAACTTTGAGCATCTAAATCAAGCGAATCTTCCATAATTTCTCCTAATGTCAATCCAGCTCAATCGAAATCAGCCAAAGCCAAGCTCAAGTATCTTCGCATTATCATATACCTTGAAATCATACAATCCTTATACAGGAAGCAGAGTAGCACCATGATCCATAATCGAATGCACCGCAAACTTCAAACGAGCAAAATGAAATGAAGATTCGCGGAGCCACTTACATCAATTTGGTGCCTCACCCAGGATCATACACTCGAACACCGCAGAACCCAAGAAAACTAATCTGCGAACAACGGGCTCGAGCGGCGCTGCCGACCACCTGCAAAGCCGGAGAAAAAACCCGGAAGCACCCTCGTGAGAAAGCGGGCCGACCGAACCGAGATACGTTGAGAGAGGGGAAGATTACGACGGCGAGAGGGAGGAGAAGGGGTCGGCGGCTCCCGAGGTCGCCGGGAGAGGAGGAGGCCTCGCCGTCCGATCCGATGGAGGGAAGGTCGAAGACGACGGTGGGTGGCGATGATGCGTCGCCGTGGTGAAGAAGTTCCTGAGCGAGCGACCGGACGACGGAGAAAATGCGATTCCGACACACATGTTATCCTTTGAGGTCTTGCTAAACTCACGGTGCCACGCGACCGCCGGGCCGGGTCGGGTATATCCGGGTCGGGTCCTCTGGGGCTCGGGCTCTCTGCATGACGGGCCTTGTCCGAAACTTGTACGGGCTTCTTCTTGCTTCTCTTGAAACAGCAGACTCGATGAAGGCCTTTTGACTCGCTAAACATTGGCCTTTTATGGTGTTCAAGATCATGCGTGCTATGCTGTGAATGCTGCATCTCCTCTTTCAGTTTTCCAATCTCTACCGATGGTGGCCTGGAAAGTTTCGTTTCCCGGGTGTGAAAAGGCCCGGGACAAGGAGATCCTCTCTCTCCTTGATTTTTCGATGATGACCGTTTGAAGTTGTCTTCAAATTGTCGAATCAGGCTACGGAGTGAGGGAGATTGAGATAACCATCCTAAGCGCTCCGAAATTAAGCCTTAACCCGTTTGTGCTTTGCTGATGACAGTTTATATCGACAGAGGGAAAGCCTTTCGAGCTTTTTCTCTGATGTTGGACTGAGATTAAGTCTTGCTAGGACTGAGAAGGATGCCTTAGGTGATTGTGATGAATTGTGGAGGGAGATGGTCCTCAGAAGCGGCTTCAAGCTTGGTAATCTTCTAGGGAAGTATTCGGTTCTTCCTTTAATACTTGGTAAGGTATCAGAAAATGATCGCAAGCCGTTCAGTGACCAAATTTTGAGTAGAATTAAAAGCTGGAGCTCTAGGAGATTGTCCTTGGCTTGCAAGTTACAAACTTGTTGGCTCTGTCTTATGCAGCATTGTAGTTTCACACTGGTGTGGTGTGTTTGTTGTACCAACGAAGGTTATTAAGGCTAGACAGAGTTGCTGTAGGTTATTTTGTGGCCTGGTTCTGAAATGAACACAAAAAAAGCAAAAGTACAGTGGCTAGATGTTGGCTTGCCAAAGGAGGAGGGAGGTTTGGGGCTAAAGCAGGTTTCCCAATGGAACAAAGCTGTCATCATGAAGCTAATGTGGCTGTTGCTTGTGGATGCTGGTCTTTTGGGGATTGCTTGGGTGAAAGCTTATGTGTCAAAATAGAAGAGCTTTTCGCAAGTTCTTTCCTCTGATTCTTCCCCTTGTATCTGGTGGGAGCTTCCTAAACTCGGGGCGGAGATAAAGCCCCTTGTTCGATATGCCGTCTGTGATGGTAGAGCCATCTTCTCACGGTTCGATCCCCCGCATCCTAGGTAGCTGGAAAGGTGTTCTGCTAGAGTGGTTTATGGTTCGGGGCTTTCATTGCAAGCTAAAAATAGCATATGAAGTTAATAATGGAAACGGGGTATGGCCAATAAGCAAGATCAGAGGAATTAGCCTCGACTCAATCTGCTCTGCCTGGATGTTGCATTTCCTTGTCCATGGCAGGCTGATCAGGTGGTTTGGAAGGCGACATCTTCAAAGAAATCTTCGATTAATAGTGCAGCGAACAGCATAAAACTTGACCAAGGGAAGCGGCGCGGCACAAATTATAAAGATCTACCCTCAACATTCCAAAGCAATAGTTTTCATATGTCAGCTTGCTACATTGGATAGACCCCGACAGAGGACCGGATGAAGAGATGGTGGGGCTGTTATGAATGACAACTTGTGGCTTGTGCAATGCCTGCCTTGAGTCCAGGAATCGTTTGTTCATGGAATGTGCTGCTGCTAAGGAGGTTTGGAGTGAGATTCATGCTTGAGTGTTGAGTTAGTCGAGTCGTGTTCAGCTAGGACTGGGAGTTACGGCGGGCATGTAGTACTCGAAAAGGCAAATCCATCTCGAGAGTGTGATCTTAAAAGGCCAACTTTGATGGGTTGCGACGGATCGTACACAACTTAAAAGATGTAGAAAGTGCTCATTAGCAATCTTAGGGCGCATTTTGTTCGGCATTTCCAAAATCATGTGGGGTTCCAAAGTCTCTTGGACAAATGCAAATGATGTTTGGTAATATTTTTTAACGGTTTGGGAAGATGCAATTGTATCTACAAAGCTCTTCAAAGACCTTTGGGGGAATGGCGGATTAGATGTACATTGAGAAGTAGCATTTCGAAAATGCTACTTATTAGTTTAATGAAAATATGTCAATTTCTCATTCCATCCCGTCCTCATTTATCAAATATAATTCCATTTTTTCCCCTTTGTAAACAAAATCTAAAGAGATGCTGCTCCGCTCACTAGATCGATGCCTCACTCTCTCCTACCCTCGAGCTCTCTTGGCTTTGAGACGCTGCTTTCCTTGCACTCCTCTTGTTGTCGAGCTCTCTTCCATTAAGGCCACCCACGAGCCCTCAGGCCGCGTCCCCTCACGCCTGCCGCCCCTGGAGCTCTCTTCCTCACGCCGCGTTCCGTCACGCCTGCCGCCCTCGAGCTCTCTCCTAGCAACATCGTTTTCTCAAAGATTCGTCTTGATGTTTTGTATAGGCCAAGTGTTTTTCGCCGATTAGTGAAACGGCATCTTCACACTATATGGAGATTGGTCGTGTGCCTGGAGATCGATGTGAAGTACAAGCGATCGGTTTTCGGACAAGTGGGCGGGCTGTTGGCCTGGAACCGGGACTCGACAATGTGACTCCCAAAGTTCCAAATTTTTTGGAATCGGGAATCGAACCAGTCAATTTATGTAACATAAAAGTCGCGAAATTTCAGTGCAAACAAAAAATGTTGGTCGGTCAAGCGATTATGTTGCTGTCCCTCCATGTCCGAGGTGATAGTTGCCTTGAACCGATCGGAACAGGCCGGTCCGGTCCGATTAAGAGGCTTTTTTTTGTTTTTTGGGTCTCTTTACTGGAATCTTTCTTTTCGTATTCTGATTTTGATCCTTCTCAAGCAACGCAAAGCAAGATGCCAAAGTAGCAAACGAAGCAGAAGGGCGAGAAGAAACTTCTCGAATCCTCCACCCATCTTTCTTCCTCGCGAAGCAACCGAACCGACCGCTCAAGCACAAACCCATCGCCCCATCCTTCCTTCCTTCCATCTGCAATCCCTCGGGCGCGCTCTCGGAATCGGGCCGCCGGAACCGTCGCCGCCGGCGAGCTCGGAGTGGGGGGCCCTTTCGACCGGCGAGGGAGAAGCGAGGGGGAAGGTTCCCGATGGAGGGGAGGGGGAGGTCGCGAGGGATGATCCCGGTACTCGCGCTCCACGCCCTGAGCGAGTACTACCGGCTGGAGCGGAAGCCCCCCGTCACCGCCGGCCTCCTCGCCGCCAACACGCTGGCGTACCTCCGCCCCGGCGCGCTCGATTCGATCCTGCCCCCCATCGACCGGGTCTGGTTCAATCCCCACCTCATTCTCAAGGTGCGTGCCGCCCCCCCCCCCCCACCCATTCCCTTCGATTCGTGGTGTTGTATGGCTCGGTCGGTTCTTATGCTGCTGTCGGCGCAATGCGTTGTTCGTCGCGATGAGTGCGAATTAAGTTTCGTGTTTTGGATGCGATTGATCTGTGGCGAGAGCCGCCCCTCTTACGGTTCCGAAATCAAAATCAAAATTTGATCTTGGTTTAGCTTGACTGCAAAATTCAATGGGTGCTCTCTTGCATCCAAAGGTTTCTGATTTCTCAATGGTGGGAACTCAATCTGTGGTGGTTGGGGTTTTTAGTTTCATGAAGTTTGGAGAATTCTCCCCTTTCGGATACTTAGTATGTGGCTCTGAGAGTTTCCAAGAATCACGGGGGACGGATGGGCGATCCCTGGATGACTGTCGGAGTATATCTCACGGGTCGAGCGTAAGCCGCTTTTAGTTTTTTTTGTGAATTAGGACATTTTGTATTGGAGTTAGGAAAAAATTTAAAGAGTTATGGCTAGTTATGATCGGGGGTGTCGGCCACCGGGGACCATTGGTGGCCCTCTGTGTGTTGCTCTTTACAAGGAAATGCTGGTGCCAGATGAGTAGTCAGTATGTTGCATTTTACCTTCACTGTTGAAACGAAGCCTTGCTTTGAATGTTGCCTGCTCAAGTGCATGGTACATTTACTTGTTTTGATATTGCCTATCCAACTGTGTAAGGTTCTTGGTGCAACTTTAGGAACTGGTAAAACTCCTGCAATTGATGATTAATGCATATGTATTTTGCATCCACGCTGGTTATGTCATCTCCTTCGATGTGTCCCTTGTGTTCTTATGCGATGGCATCTTTTCGTGGAAAATATGCGAAAATGTACGAATTGGGTTATAGCGAGTCCTTCATTTCTACTTGTCCCTTTCCCCTTTCTGTTCAGAAGTCTAGCATAAGCTAATAAAGACATGGCATGCAAGACGTGATAAGCCAGTGATGTTTTGCAATAAAATCTGGAGATCTCTACATCTTCTCATGTATTCTTTTCTTTTAAGCACATGGAGTATGTATCTGGTTTCGGAATCGTAATCATGGTTCTCTTTTTATGCACAGTACAAGGACCCGAAGCGCTTCTTTTTATCAGCATTTTACCATGTGAATGAGTCTCACCTGGTATACAACATGCTGTCGTTATTATGGAAGGGAATTCAATTGGAAAGTTCGATGGGAAGCGCTGAATTTGCATCCATGGTTGCTACATTATTAGCAATGTCCCAAGGAATAACTCTGTTACTCGCGAAATCCCTTCTCGTTTTCTTCGATTATGAAAAGCCTTATTACTCAGAATATGCAGTTGGATTTTCTGGTGTCCTCTTCGCCATGAAAGTTGTCTTGAATTCACAGTCCGAGAGCTACACATATGTACATGGGCTGGTAGTTCCTGCACGCTATGCAGCATGGGCTGAATTGGTTCTGATTCAAATGTTTGTGCCAGGCGTTTCATTTCTTGGACACCTTGGAGGGATACTTGCCGGCATTCTTTATCTGCGGCTAAGGGGTTTGTACTCAGCTCCCGATCCACTGACTCTGGTTGTCAGAGGCGTCAGTGGTGTGCTGAGGTGGCCATTGAGGTTCATGCAGTCCTTGTTCGGGTTCCGCCGTCGTTGGATTTCCGGTAGAGGAACAGTGGGTAGAAATCAAAGAGGATGGACTGAGCCTGGTGTTTGGAGATGCGGTGCTTGTACCTACGATAATTCCACCCAGTTAAACGAATGTGAGATGTGTGGGACAAGTCGGAGTATTAGTAGGTCCCGTTCGCGTCCATCTTCCAGGTATTCTGAGGATCTTCCTCTGGACGAATTGCGCCGTCGGAGAGTCGAAAGGTTCGGGAGATGACACTGTCACTTGTAAAGGGCGGATGGCCCATAAACTTGTGAAAGGGGGTCGTAGGATCCAAAGTATGATACACTTTTGCTGACACTGTAGAGTTCCGCGATCGTTGCACATAGATGTGCCTCCTCGACAGTTTACATTTTTTGAATTAAATCTGACGGGTTGCATATGCAGTTGCTTTTCCGTGTTGTACACTGAAAAAAGTATGATAATGACGTACATCTAGTTGCGGAGGAAGCTTCAATTGTTCGCGAGTTTCAGGATGAGATTGCTTCTTTTGGGTGATTATGAGCTGATAATTGATTTTCGGTGGAGCTTGGGCAAGCTGACTTTCCTGAAAAAGCCTGGCCAGCCCAATCTCGCCCACAACCGTAGTCTCGGCTGGCTCGAGTGTGGTGATTTTAGGCTGAATGTTGGGCACGGCTAGTCAATAGCCACGGTTCGGAACCGGGCGGTTCCGATTCGTGGCCATGTATGAACTGAAACCGGCCGGTTCCGATCCGGTTACGGTTCCGGTTCCCGCTGGTTTCGGGCCGGTTCCGGTTCATAATTTAAAATTTTAAAAAATAAATTATGAAATAAAAAAATAATGAATTATAAAATTATGAAATAATGAATTATTCAATACAAATTGTAATCAAAATGTAAATTGTAATCAAATTTGGGGAAAAAAAGAGAGAAAGAGGGGGTTTGAACTTAATAAATTATCATTAAGCGTCTTACAATTCGTTACAATGATCTATAAAAAAAGGGAGCACAATATATATGCCCTAAAATGATCGAGTGGAACCCTCGCCCGCTGACCACCGTTTCGGGGGCAGCATCCATGCGCAGGGGTCACATGTCGTCGGATTATATTTTGATTTCCCTAAACTCACGTGAGCGTGCCTGGTATGAGAAACAAGGGTCCCCAAAAATATTTGACAACTCCAACAGTTCTTTTACCCTCAGTCGTCGCCACCCGTTTCGGTACCAGTAACAGTGGTATCTCCGTCGTTAAAACATTTGGATTCGTTATTTCGATTTGTCTCTTGTTATTGGTATTGAGCATTCGTCCAATCATCGACATAAGCTTGAGTCTCCACTGATTCTGAAACTAATCTTGAACGATGTTCGTCCAAAATATTACCTTCGGCACTAAATACTTTCGACCGCAGCTGTGGATTAAGGGGTTGCAAAATTTTGTTTTTGCAATAAGAGAAAGGATTGGGTATTGGTTTGCGTGCCTCTTCCACCAATCCAAAATTAAAAAACCTATATTACCTTTGAATTCAGTAAACTCAAAGGAAACGGTTAGATATATCTTTAATTCAGAAATATTTCCTATTACTCCATTTTGTTTTTTTTTGTCTATGTAATAAAAGTTGGTACCTAATACTAATTTTACCTGTACTCTCACTTTGTGTCTCGATAGATTAAGCAGATCTAATATCACCTAAATTATATTTAGTATAAAATTCATTATATAATTCTATTACTACGTTTTTAACCTCAATTGGTATGGTTGTAATATTTACCGTATTATAATGTAAATATTGATAATACATATGCAAATAATCACCTAAACCATCTAATTTGCAACGCGGATAAAAAACACAAGCAACTAAATAAATAATGAAAATTTCGCTATAAGAATGTAGCCACTTCATTTTCATTGTTACTATAGTATTTTGTAATTCAACATCATTTTCATATTCCTAAAAAATTCTGACAATATTAATACACTCTACTAAAAATAAATGCGTAGTAGGATAATAAATACTGGATAAAGTATAAGTTGCATCATTAAAAACCTTTAAAATATCTAATTTTTTTTTGCAAATATCCCACTCTTGCGGCTATAAATTAATTTGAGGTATATTATTAGAAATAAATGCATATAATAAATCTTTATATGCAAAAGATTTACTAAGCAAGTGGAAAGTAGAATTCTAACGAGTTGGAACATCTCTTGGAAATTTTTTTGGCTTTTTTTCACTTACTTTACAAAATCTACCCCATTCTTTCATTTTTTGGGGATGTTTCCATAAAAATTGAATCGCCGTTTTTATTGGTTCAAGAAAAATATCAAGAGTTTTCAAACCATCTTGTACACATAAATTTAAAACATGACAAACACATCTAACATGAAAAAATTTTCCGCCAAAAGTGAGTTTACAAATATTTTCTAAATCGGCAATTGAAGCGGTATTTGCCGCAGCATTATCAAAACCAATTGAAAAAATTTTGTTAAGCAAATAATATTCTTTTAAAATTTGCCTAATTATTCTATAAATATTATTTGCAGTATGCTTACCATCGAAAACTCTAAATGCAATGACTCTTTTTTGAATATTCTAATCGTCATTTATCCAATGACATGTTACGCGCCCATGTAGGAATGAATTTGCCAATGATCACTCCAAATATTACTCGTTTTGTAAATCTTTTTTTTCCATTTTTGTAAAGATCTTTAATTACTCGTTTAAGTGAATTTCTAGGATCACGTTTTGCTTGTGGAGCACATGCTTTTTGTACAAATTGTTGACACTTAAATTTTGACTAACCATTTAGTGATTAGTTGCATAGAAAATTAGGGATTAAATTTTAGTCCCTAACAAAAATATTAAAGTTAAATTACATAGCATTTAGTTTTAAGAACATTTATTAAGTAGTTGCATTTGCGTTGAACTGGAGCTAATGGACTCGAGTACAGAGGTTCTGAACCCAATAGAATTAATTGAACTAAGCCCATGGTGATGAAAATTTGGCCGAGCCCATCATTCATATGCTCTGCGCATGTGATACTTCAAGTTAAGAAATATAGAGAGCAATATTACCGCAATTTGGAGGATTCGGACACAAAAGGGCAATATTCCGCAAATATATATTCAGTCAAGTGCAGCTTGCAATGAGTAAAATATATATTCACGAGGTTGAATGAAAAGGAAAAGAAATAAGGACAGATCACTGGAGATGGGAAGTCAATTGCACTCATAGGAAACTATATCTTCGGCCATGTGAGTAGTATAAGAAGGGATATATTAATATTTTAAAAGAGGAAAGAGATATTGATTCCTTCCTTGAAGAGGTCCCATTGTTTTGCATATAAAAAGGGGGGGACTCTCCTTTTGGTGGGAGGACGTACGAGAAAATACACAGAGAGAAATTGAGAGAAGAGAGAGAGGGCTCGGCTGAGTCCTTCGTGGCCAAACTCCCCTCCCTCACCGCCAGACCTGTGGCCAATCGTCCGAGACTTGCTGCTGCCCCAATCCGTTGAGCCTGCTGTCTCGACGAGCTCCTTCTTTGTGCCGTGGCATCAGCTGCTGTTCTGCGTCGAGCTGCTGATCCGACGACGTCCAGCCATTGTTGCGCTGAACATACAACCGCTCCAGCTTACTTCTCCAATCTTAGCACCAAACTAGCAAACCAAAGTGAATTCTAGTAGGTTCTCAGCGAGTCCGAATCTCCTTGGCGTCTTCTCAGTCCCTGTTCGCTAGTTCCCACGGTGATGGAAGACAACCTGAGGCTGTCCCGAGGCTGATTGGCGAAGCTCATTGAGATTGTCGCTGTTGTTTGTTCCTTTCTGTGTTATTTTTCAGGGTCCGATGGCTAGCCAGCAGGTTCAAGCGAATCTTCAAGCAATTTCAGCGAGCATCTTCGTCTCGGCGACCATCCATCGGGCCATCGTGATCAGCTGCTGTCGGTCCAGTGGTGGAACTTGTCTCTTATTGCATGGTGAATTGCCTATGAATTCTTGAGAAAGAAACAAAAGTCGTGACTGTTGGTGGGGATTAGTTGGTCAAACTATAAGACCAAGAACTAATTCGCTACGATTTCCTTGGGTGAGTTGTCCGATCACCAACACCCCAACGCGAGGCTTCCTGCACTGCGACACCTGCTTGCACCGAGACGCCACTCGTTGCCAGGCCGAGTCACTGCGAGCCATCTTTGCCGGTCCAAGCTTGGAAAGTAAATATTCGAATTAGGTAAAAGCTCATCTAATTTGACTTTCGAGTATATTATTTCCTTATTACAATTTTGTGTGAATCTTTGAATGATATTATCGTATCCATTACGTCTCCGAATAGCCTTTAAATTAGGAATTATTTCCTAATTTCACAACGTGCGTATGATCGACAGTCCGATTTCATGCCCGAAATATGATTTGCGATCGCACGGAAAATCGTCAATCCGATCTCCCGCCCGAGATATGATTCGCGATTGCGTAAAAAAAATTTGCCAATCCGATCCTCATGCCCGGGATACGATTTGTCAATCTATTGTTTCTAAATTTAAATGGATGTCGGTAATATTTTGTGATATGGTGTCGTTTGTTTTTAAATAAAGAAAATCCAAAAATATGTTAGTTAGGATTTCAATTAGAAGTTTTGCATGTTTAGGGAACCAAAAAATATATCTAGAAGATAAGATAATTATTTAATTTAAATTAGGACTTGAGATAATTTATTTCCTAGTTTAAATTAGGTGTTATTCTAATCTTAATAGATTATTTAGGTTATTTTTTAAATTTCGAATTTCCATGAAAATCCCAAAAAGAATGTGTTGCTTTAGGATAGATTATGATAGATTGCATTCTTAATTTGAGTAATTTTTTATTTCGAATTTTAATAAAAATACCAAAAAAAGAAGTCGTTAGATTGCATGTTATTTTAGGCATTTTTTAAATTCCGAATTTCAATGAGAAAAATACAAAAAAAAATAAATCATTTGTCTGTCATTAGAATTAGGTCACGTCGTCGCATGACATACAATTCGCATGCTAAATTGCATTAATCGCATGTTAATTTTTTGGCACGTCATTGCATATAGGTTAGTTTTCATTTAAATAAGTGAAAATCCTAAAAAATATTGAGTGAACTGCTTGTTAATTAGAAATCATATTAGGATTGTTGATGTGATTTTCTAGCTAACCATGCAGATGCTTACGTTGCTTCGAGGTAAGTAATTCTCCCAATTTTGCAATTTATTTAATGTTTTGATTATTGAGTGTTACTTTGGTGGTTTGCGCACCCGTATGATCACCTCACATGCTAGTGACTAAATTAAAATGGATCCAAACTGCATGCATAAACATTTTTGAAAAGAAAAGGTACCGAAAGGGCGTCAGACTATATCTAGCGTAATCAAGTCCCCGAGCTTAGAATCTCTGGTTCGTAGGAATAAAACATATCTCCCTATGTTTTATTTAGGTTTCTAATCGACCTACCACAAATAGATTAGTGGCGACTCCGAGCATGAAAAATTTTGCATGTTAAAAACTTAAACCCTAAGTTGCGAATTGGTAGGGCTTGGGAGGGCCCGAGTTAAGCTTAGTCTTAATAATCCATTAGCCTGAGAAAAATTTTAGGTCGCGACACAAATTGATTAAAACCAAATCTTTCTCCAAAATTAAATGATAAATGCTCAACGGAAACAAATTTACCTAATTCTTCCTTATAAGTTTTTTCATTAAAACGAAATAAAGGAGAAGTGTTAGGATTGACGTATCCGAAAATTTGTTGTTGCCTGATATCGATTCCCACTTGAGTTGGATGTTTGCTCCTAAGATGTTGTTTGAATGTTCTATATCCTTGTCTACCTGTATATTTATATAATTTCCCACAATGTTTACAAATTATATCATACATTTTTTTGACCAATATCAAACCTTTTCGTTTTCGTGAAGTGGTCCCAAATGTCAGATGTAAGTTCCCGCTCCGCCTCCTTTGTTATAGATATTTCGACATGAGGATGAAGACTTTCTTGCGTCGGGACGCGCTCCACATGGGGAAAAATGTTGATTTCATCATCTTGAAAAGCTGCATAATCACAAGGATCAAAAGAATAATGGGATTCTGTCATGATATTCTTGCCTTTGCCAGTTGGCACTCGACTTCCACTTGCTATTTTTCGAGCGGATTTAGAGAATTGGCGGATTGATTGGGAGAATCAAGAGAGAATTGCGCGGATTGAGAAAATTGAGAGAATTTAGAGTATTGAGAGAATTTATAAGAAAAAAATGAGAAGAAAATTTAGGAAAAAAAGGCTAAATAACGGTTGCAATTTGCAACGGTTATCATTTTATTTTTATTTTATTTTTGCCCGTTGCTAAGGTAGCCTGCAAAGGTTGCCCTGGCAACGGGCCAGCAAGCTGCAGCAGGGCCTGCTGTAGGTTTTTTTTATAACTCTTTAATTTTTTTTTGGAACCGGGCCCATAGGCCATGGGCCGGTTTCGGTTCTGAACCGCTAGCCCGGTCAATGGGCCGGGCTCGGATTTGACCGGGCCGAAACTGGCCCGTGGCCATGACTAGGCCTGGCCGACTCCGTCCAACCATTGTACCTGGAAAATTCGCGAGATCGTCATTCACATTGGCCTCAACTTGGGTGTGCCCATTAATCAAGTCTAGAGGTGAATGTCGTCGAATTGAAGCAGTTGAGATGAACGTGTCGCAGCCGGCTTCAAAAAGTATTAAATCGTTAGTTGATGAAACTATTTGCACTTTGTTTGGTAATTCAAAGTTAGAAGGCAGATTGATGTCGCGGAAAAGGAATGAAACGGAACGAAAAGGAGTGAATGGAAATTGTAATGTTCGTCCTCTAGTTTGGGTGTATATTGAAGGGAAGTAACTTGGAGGGCAATGAACAGAGTAATAGACTAAAGTAGGTGCTGTCTCCGTCTCGTTCTGTCTTTTGGAATAAACTGAAGGGCTCGCTTTTATTTCTCTTCTGTAAGAGGGTTTGCTCCTCTCTTTGTTGCTTATAATCCTGCGAGAGATTAACCATAAAATTGTTAAGACAGGTGTTACACACTAGTGATCCTAACAAAGATCAATCGTAAGGTACAACAAAATGCATTTATGAAGCCTACCCTTTGTACGGAATTCGTTGTGGCTGCCAACACCTTGGGGAACACGCGATTGACCAAATCTATTAGACCACAAACTCACGCCTATGATCTCGCGATAATACGCCACGGGCGTCTATCAGATCGATCGGCCGATACCATAAATAGGAATCCAAAGAAGAAGAAGAGAACAGCACGCGTTCTCGTGAATTAGCAAAAAACTTCTGAGCCAAAAAGAAAAGGCGCAATAATTCAACAATGGCTACTTAAAGGAGTCTCGTTGTCCTCCTCTTCTTTGTTTTCTTCCCTACTTTTCACCAGAAATTCATCCTGCTCGGGTGCAGCCATAGTTTGAACACAGGAAAGTGAAGTCCATGACGGATTGAACAGCGAACATTTGTCTCTTATACTAAAAACAGAAGCCTTTCACGAGTTGAGCTTGTGACCGGTTGGTCTGTATTGTGAATCGATGATACTTTTGCATGTCTCCTAATGTCAAAAGAGATGCAATGAAATCGAACTCAGGAAAACACATCTAAGGGTGCCCATTCAGTGCGTGCGGCCGCCCAAGTGCTGGAATAGGAAGGCCTTTGAAGACAAGGCATTTCTCAGAGCTTGGCTCAATTCCTTGCATAATTCCACAAACCAAGGGAAGGCTCAATTAAAAGTTGAGTTAGTTAATCGCTAGCTGACGGTAAGCCGAACCAGCTCGGACCTGATTACAGTTCCTAATGTGCACTTGACATGTACCGACAGCGTCAAGGTGCATTCGTGATTGTGCCGCCGAAACAAGAAATTTAATATTCGATGACTGGTCGGGGATAAGATGTTAGGATTAGGCAACATCTCTCGACAAGGTTAAGGTGCACTTAGTGATTGTGCCGCAAGACCAACAATTTAACATGTGATGACCAGTCGGGGATAAGATGAAGATGTTAGGGATTAGGCACACAAACATAATAAAAATAGAGAGTGAATGTAAGAAAGAGAAATCAATACACAAGTTTTATCCTGGTTTACTGTTAAACCAGGTTATATCCAGCAATGGATCCCACTGTAATTAGCACATCTCATTTCTCCGTAACAATTCTTAATTTACAAGAAAAGGAGATTATATATAAGTGATAACTATTTATAGGCCCAAACCCAAACTATGAATAAAATACTGACCCAAACTATAAAAGCTCTCTGGCGGTCCAAGGGTGCTACTCCCTAAGACTCATGCTGAGACGATCCTCTAGATCCCCATCGTCTTATAGGGAAGCATTAGTTGGACCCCGTACCTTTTTATTGATGGACAATATGAACCACACCCCAATATAAAAATGGTTAATTCATGATGTGGCACACGGGGCAATACAAGGGCCATCTTGTATGTGCATTAATAAGGGCTAGTGAGGACATGAAGTCGTGACAACCTCAGAAAATGTCAAAACCCCACATTGCATGTGTAACGGAGAACGGCGCGCGCGAGAGTTCCCATAGTCCTAGAAACCGAGTACCCATTTAGGGTTAGCTATAAGGAGAGCAAATCCTATAGATTTTTTCCCTTTACCCTACATTCTTTTGGCCTAACGTAGGAATCTATCACAGCTCTTTCGCACCTTTGAACAGTTTCCGTGATGGAAGTGTTTATTGACTACCCATCAAGTACAATAAGATGCAACTTGGAAATCTTGAAAATTTTAGTTTTAAACTTCTAGAATAAAGCATTACCCACACAACTTTTAACACGGGAATGTCTCCTAAACTCGTATCTTTAGTTTATGAGTGTTTGAACTTTCCTGCTTGACTAATTCTCATAGATACACATAAGTCGCCTCGTCACATGCATTAGGCAAGGTCCTGGCCATAAGGTGACTAGCGTGACCTAGGTTACTGGGACGAGAGTTATTGTGATTTGAATACAAGATGTACCGTATTCAATTTCAGTTGTGTCATTCTATAGAGTAAAATTCTGAAGAAACTTTAATACAGTCAAACTATACATGTATATAAAGTTCGAAAAGTAGGAGTACATGTAAGTGCTAACTGGGTGAAGAGTATTTCTCCCAAATGGTGCTCCCCTTGATCTCTCGACAAATCTCAGGCTGTTAATTAAATTCTCATTTACATAAGTTAACGGTTAAGGTATATTGAGGCACCGAACGAAATAATGTGTAGTGAAGAGATTCCACGTCCGCACTCAACTTCTGCCCGAGCGGTAGCCAGATATTATCCTTTTTCCGGGTATTCAAATCCTTTAACACATGCAACCTCTCTTTGTAGATGTCAACTCATTTCAATATATGCTTTTCTTTCTCTTTTTCGCTTTGTTCAAAGACATGTACTTAGGAAACTTGAAGGGATCGGATTGTGTGAAGATGTAATTTTCATGACAACGTTGTATTTGGCAGGCTGCCAACAATAGGCAAATAGCAACCAAACATGTAACTTTCTCGACGTCGGACACCCAAACTCCGTTTCTTATTTGGTACTGGCTAAGAACAAAGAATCACCACGAACCTTAAACAACACTGGCCTAACACTAGCACCATAACCTCTGCGCCTATATAAGCATCTCCATCAGCAACAATCTAAACTCAAGTTCTTCGTAGCGTTGAGCCATTCGTTTTAAGGCTTCGAAGAGCTTCCTCAAATACCCCCCTCAAAAAGAAAAAAAAAAGAAGGAAAGAATATTTATTTATAATTCTCTAAAATACTTCTGTCCAAGATCATATGGCGGTCTTGCATGCTCAGCAGCTGGCTTTCATATTTGGTCTCTTAGGTACACAACTTCATTCGTGATGAGCAGCACTCTTGTCAATCTTCATTAGGTTGAATTGATAAGTTAGGGAAACGTTTCACGTATGACACCGATTGCATGACACACGTCCATGTATATTGGTGATCTGGGTGAGTGATATTTCATATGTTCTGTCTTGTATGATTATCCCGATCCTATGACGAAAAATTTATGTTGTCCCGTCGAAAAATAAGACCAGTCCATCGTACAATAGTTGAATATATGGTGAGCATGGTCTCATGTGGGCTGACAAGATCCGATGGATATGATCGAATTCAAAACATAAGAATCATTTTTTAACATCTCTTTTTTATTATTCAAGTTCTACGAACGATGATAACATTTCTCGTCTCCTTTTCTGTTGAATCTATGAAGGCAACATCGTGTCCTTTTTGGTATTCTTGGCACCAATGTAAGACCTCCTCCAACTCTTCATTTGGGTCCCTTCTTTCATTTGACCATAACAAGGTATCTTAGTATGAATTTGGGAATTTTTCCTACATTTTTGTTTTTGGCAGCCCGACATTTTACACAATCCACAAGAAGAAGTCGTCAGATGGGTATCAGTCGATGCCATATGTGGTGGCACTTTCGAGCGCATCTTTGCTCTTGTACTATGGAGTCCTCAAGACTAATGCCACTATGATCATCAGTATCAATGCCATTGGCATCGTCATTGAGCTGGCCTATCTTCTTCTCTTCTTGATCTATGCCTCCACCAAAGAGAAGGTCTCTCTCTCTCTCTCTCTCTCTCTCTCTCTCTCTCTCTTACTGCTTTTGCGCTTTAAACTGTAGCAAACTATTGTCCCTTTGTTAACTTACCCGAGTGTTGTTCATTAGCTTGCAAAGTTCGAGTGTTAGAGCAGATTATGACAGGCTCTGAAAGCTGGATGTAGAGGGGAAAACTATTGTCTCAATTTGTTCTCTCTCTTGTTATTGCAAGCTAGAATAATAGTTATGCTCTCGTTTTTTGCGTGAAGTTTGTTGTTTTCACGTGCTCGTTGAATAACTAAAGCTTTCTAGCATCCTCACATGTTAGCCCTTCTTGAATATATATGTATTTCCTACATATAAGAAGATATGCAAAAACAAAAAATGGAAACAATTCTTCCGAAATTTATGCGATGAGGACTAAAAGAGAAAAACTTCTACAAAATTATAACTTTTCTCCAATCACAACTAAATCTGAAGAAAATTTGTGCAAATAATCAATTTGAGCAGATGTACACAGCGAAGTTGCTGCTGGTGTTCAATATAGGAGGTTTCGGAGCGATGATGGCACTGACCATCTTTCTTCTCAAGGGTCGGCAGCGAATCAACGCTGTCGGATGGATCTGTGCGGCCTTCAATCTTGCCGTGTTTGCCGCGCCTTTGAGCATCATGGTATTCCTTCATTTTATGCAATAATTTTAGAGATGCAGCACTTTTTTTTTTTTTTTTTTTTTTTTTTTTGGTAACCCAGGGAACCCCCGCACGGCCGACAGCCGGGAAGTAAACCCTGGGGGCGACACGTGCTAGCCACCACACACGTGCCACCGGTTAAGTCACCCTGCGGCGTGAGATGCAGCACTTTGCACCTGCTATAACTAAAAAACCAGTCCAAAACAAGAGTTT
Source organism: Syzygium malaccense (assembly GCA_031216405.1). Taxonomy (NCBI): domain Eukaryota; kingdom Viridiplantae; phylum Streptophyta; class Magnoliopsida; order Myrtales; family Myrtaceae; genus Syzygium; species Syzygium malaccense. Next base: position 35,185,605 of record CM062260.1, read on the forward strand.
CAATTTTGAGTGTGTAATCTTGTGTTCTGTGCAGAGGAGGGTGATAAAGACAAAAAGTGTGGAGTTCATGCCATTTACTCTGTCCTTCTTCCTGACCCTCTGTGCTGCCACCTGGTTCTTCTACGGACTCTTCGTCAAGGACATGTTCATTGCTGTAAGTACCATTTAACTCTCTCAATCATTCAACTCTAATGCTTTCCATTGTACATGCAACTTTAGAGCGATGTCTTGTACAGGGGAAGATTCGTATAGACCTGACTTTGATTTACAAACTTACACGGATGCACCAGCAAACCTTGCACCATGAATGTGAATCTTTTTCTGCACGGTCATAGTTCCTGAGATTTCTAGTGAACATGTTAAGTTGAATTCTTGTATTTCTTACTTCGACTGTGCCCATTTAAGCATAAACAAATAAACAATGAATAGGCTAAACCTAGACTCGGAAACATGATACTTGAATCCAACCTGTTTATCTATTTTATGATTGACCTTATGTATCAGTCTGTCATCGCAGTCTATCCATTACTTTAGTATTAGACTTCAAACGCATACAACACCTCTATCCCTCTCTTATGCTTTTTGCTGACTTTGAAATTAAAATGGGGGTTCAATTGGGTATTTCAGCTACCAAATACGCTGGGATTCTTGCTTGGCATCACTCAAATGATCCTCTACATGACATACAAAGATGGGAACAAGAAAATGGCAGAGACAAATGAGAGGAACAATCAAAAAGCAGTGTCTCTAGACATGGAGAAGCTGACTTCCATCCACAGTGCGGAGCTGTACCCAAATTCACAGCACCAACCACAATTCACAGAAATGGATAATTTTCCCACCGGCAAACAAGTTGAACCAAACAACGTTTGATGAATCCTCTTCTCTCTAACAAGTGATAAGCAATCAAATAACCACCCGGCAAGTTGGGGTCTTAGAAACTATGGAGTGTGACATTCTATTGCATTTTATATGTATTTGATTTCATTAAGGGGGATAATGTTACTTCGTCTGAGAGGAGATAGATGGCTGTGTAATGGCAGCAAAGGGGATGACAGGATTCATAAGGCTGATATCATCATCGAAGGAGAAAGATATCATCCATAATCGGCACTCGAAACTTCTACTGTATTCGACATTTTATTGAAGCAATGGATTTGACGAAAATAATCTTCCTGTCAACACATTTTCCTTTCTAGATGTCCCTTATCCCTTTGATCGGATGCTTCAAGTACGCCTTTACAGACCATATATTCTGATCACAGACAGTTGATGCACTTATACGATATCACTTCATCTCTGATGATGAGGAGATCTCAAGTCATCTGACTTTTAGGATGATCTGAAGAACCAATGTCATAGAGAGAGATTGGACCGATCTCTTATACTTCCCGAGTAGCTTATGTAAACTACGATGTCCGAATACACTAGCCTTTTTAAGCTATTATAGATGCATAAAGCCAAAGGAGAGTTTTCTTTGCATTATTGAGCATCTAGAGAATGGTGAACAGGAATAACTCCGGCTACTAACAATCTGTACTTGGCATTTATTCCCTCTGAGCATAACAGGAGATATATTCTATGGAGACTGCTCTATCTTCAACCAACAAAACAGACCATCTTTGCCGATGTTGATGTTCTATACACTTCATGGATAATTAGTAAGCTAATATTTCTACCCTATCGATTCCACTCATCCTTGCTCTCTGGGCTGAACTCACCTCGAGAAATCATATTGATGAATGTATTTGTCGCCTGACCACCAGGACAAGATGTTTTCTTTGCAGCTCCTGCAATAGCAGGTTGTCACGAGATAATTGGCAGGCTAGCTCCCTCATGAATCATCAATGCATTAAGCATTTGTGAACATAATTCGGACATTGTGAGAACAAGCGGTTACAAAGTTATTTTAGGAGGTCATGGACCGATATTGTACTAAGAGGAAGGACTAATACATACGGATGGTCTATTCTCAAGCAAGAGAACCGATCTGTCTAACTCCAGCTTCTGCAACCAGCACAGCTTGAGCTGATTTATTTACTCCATCATCTATCTCCTGGCTAAAAAGAGGATAAAGAAAAAGGAAGATTATCATCACCTGACCCACGTCATGTTAATGTTGGAAATTGTGATCCAATTTTACTAAACTAAATATAGGAACTACTAGTTGAATCTTAAAGACTCACGTGAATACAAGCAAAGAGAAGTCAAGAAGAATCCAAAAAAAAAATTTAGTTCTTGGCTGGCAAAGGAAGTGTGTAGAAAGAACTAGAGCTTGTAATACAATAATCTCCAACTTGCAGAAAAATATCTGCACTATGTTGATGGAATTGCTCTATATATAGAGCTTGTGCTCATTCATGTAATGGTGTGGGGTTTAACCCTCCGCCGAGTGTGGGGAGTGAGCTCAGGGAAACACATTCTTAGCTCTTCCACCAATACTCCTCCATCAACTATATATTTGTACTACCATTTTCATAATCTAGTGAAAAATCCTTGTCCCATAAAACCTTTCCTATATTCCTCAGTATTTATTCCTCTACGTTAGCTAGACCATACACACATCACTCGCACACATCAAAACATAAACTATCATTAATATCAAAATCATGCTTCCGCATAATCCCAATTTTCTAACATGGTATTAGAGCTTCTAAATTTTAGTAGTTAATAATAATAAAAAAACAAGCTTATGAGTGGAGACGGATTACATGTCACAAATGTTCGTCTACGTAAAGTGATACTCAAGAATGCTGATCTTACATGTACACTTTGCACTGATCATACTTCATGCAGGATACACATTCACTTGACTCAATCAAAGCATGTCTTACCTTAACATTCGGCATGAAACATCTTACCCTTTTAGAATTGTTAACTCGCACGAATTCGGCTCTGTAGTCATTCTTTTGTTTGAAGCGCTTCAAATGTCATTCTCTTTCTGTTTTAATAAGGATGCCTCAGCATGAACTTCACCACAAAAGTCCAGACAAAGTTCCAGAACTCAACGACATCGCTTGATGTGCATGTGACTGGATAATGAGAAGCTAAATGCGTGTAATTCCCTTAATTCTTGATGGAATTAGTTTGGATGCACCATCTGGTGCATGGATTAGCTGCTTATATCAACATGACTTCAGCTCAAATAAGAGCACAAAATAACGTTAAATCGCTCAACTCCAGTAGAAGATCACCGATTTACATGCCTGAGAGCCTAATAGCAGCCGTTGTGCTCGGTAGCTCCTCCCGCGCTGTATCTGCCAGTTTGGAAAGAGATGTTGCCGCTCTTCCCATGGCCTCTGAAGGTATGACAACAAACAATTACAGATATTATGCAAGATTCAAACATAGACTAGATACCTTGTATATAGATTCTTTGTTGTAATATTAACGAACACGGAAGCTAAGCAAGATCTTGCAAGTTAAATCAATGTAAAAGCACTAGAGAAATAAATGATGAAATATAAAGGTCACTAAAATTTATGTAGTTTTGTCTGGGTGTCCATCTACATCTATGGGGAGAGCTGAAAACAAATTATCCACTATAATTGAATAATTGAAATTTGCAAACACTCACACTCGAGTGTTTCCAATCTAACATGATGACTAAGCATGTTGACTATCAAACGGGGAGAGCTAGCAACCGGACATGATGACTAAGCATGCTTACTCACACACTCGAGTGCTATGCTTACCAAAGGAACCGGCTGGGAGGTTTTACCTTTCCTCCCCCGGCAAGGTGTTTCCCACACCTAAACGGCTTTGCAACCATCTGATGGGATCAAGGGGATGTTAGTCGCCTTAGTGGCCAATCTCCTCGGACTTTTGTCCTTTATTACATGAGAGTTTCTTTTCTTCTTTTGTTTTAAGCATAACACAAGCTCCCTTTCTCGAATAACTTTGGGCAGTCAAACTTGGATATTTATCCAACCGGGTTGGGCTTTGTAAACGACACAAACTCAAGACATGATTTAATAATTCTCCACCTTGACTCAATGTTTGAAGCCAAGTCATAGTACTCATCACCTATGCTGCTCTCTTAACGCCTCAACGGGTGCTTACTCTCTACAAACACTAATTGCGCTCAAGCAAAGCTTGAGCTTTACCAAAGGAACATGCTTAGTCATCATGTCCGTTGGATTCTCCGTTGTAGTGATCTTTTTAATAACAACTTTACCCTTCGCTAAGACATATCGGATGAAGTGGTACCTGATATTAATATGCTTCGTTTGCTCATGACAGACTGGATCATATGCCAGACATATCACATCTTTGTTATCACAATGTATATCATCACTTTTATGATCCAACCAAAATTCCAAGAACAAACTCCTTAGCCATAGCGTCTCCTTTATTATAAAGGCCAACACCATTGTACTATGCCTCATTCAATGACAAGGCAATGTGGTTTTGTAATGACACCTTCTCACTCACTGCACCATCTGCTAGCGTAAACACATACCCTGCTAAAGACTTGCACTCATTCAAGTCACCGGGATGATTCGGACCCACATAAACAGTGGTCTCACTGCCATTCCTATCCCTTCGATACACTATACCAATGTTTGTTGTCCTTTTTAGATATATGAGGATCCACTTCACAACTTCCTAATGAATTTTACCAAGACGCTTCATGTAACAACTAACCATGTTCACAGCTTATGAAATGTTAGTCCTAGTGCATACCAAGACATACATAATACTACCCATTGCACTAGAATGAGGAATACAAGACATATGCTCCTCTTCTTCAATTTGCGATGATAACTTATTTGAAAGTTTAAAGCGCTTCACTAAAGATGTAATTATAGATTTCATTGACTGCATATTAAAATGTGCTACAAGCTTCTTAATATATTTCTTTTGAGACAGACATAAAACTCTTGCAATTGTATCACACAAAATCTCCATATCCAATATTTTATTTTCAAAACTTAAATCTATCATATCAAATTCAGCACTTAACTGCCTCTTTAATACATCAATATCGGACATATTCTTAACTACTATCAACATATTTTCAACATATAATAATAGATAAATCAAATACCCATCCTTTAATCTCCTAAAATAAACACAGATATCAATATGACTTTTTGAATAATCCTAACTAGCCATGAAAGCATCAAAACGCGTATACCACTGCTTAGGAGACTATTTCAGCTTGTATAAAGATTTATTCAATAAGCAAATATGGTTTTTCTTACTTGGAATAGCAAATCCTTCTGACTATCCTATGTAAATATGCTCCCCCAACTTACCATGGAGAAACGTCATTTTCACATCTAGCTATTCAAACTCAAGATCCCGTGCAGCAACTAAAGTAAGTAATATACAAATGAAGTATGTCTTATCACAAGAGAGAACACCCCATTGTAGTTGTCACGCCTCGAATCCCATCGAGCCCACGACATCCCTCTCCTCGGTCGGAAGAGTGCGACGTCCCAGGAATAACGTCGCCGACCCAACAATCCATCAGAGTTAAATCGCGGCGAAAGCAATAAAAAATCCCGGACATTAAAATTGGAGAACACCAGGAAGGAACAAATCGTCAAACCACCAAGCATATATTACACTTCCAAATATTTACATCATCCGCCAATACAAACCACAAAATAATTTATAAGCACACCGAACTATAAATTCCAAACCACCAAAATATCAAGATCAGCTCTCTAGGTCAGCACTATCCAAAAATGGGGCGCATCCTCCTCCCAGAACTATCCCCTACGCCCTCTCGAAGGCGTCCACTCCGACTCACTGTCCTCGGCATCACCACCCAAATTCTCTGCAGCTGTCTGCTCACCCGACGACTCCAAGTCGACCTCAATCTCGACATTCCGGCGGGGCTCTGAAATGGTTTGGTTGAAACAACCATGAGATCACATCTCAATAAGTCACAACCTAAGCCCCACCTAGGCTATCACGTGGGCAACCAAACAACCACACAACCAGCAATCAAATATTCACACATACCTAGACTCTCTGCATACGCACCATGCACGTTAACCCACAATCCCAACATACAATTCTTGCACACATGCCATCACACACTTTCCACATATCAATACACACGTCAATCACACCACAGCAATACATCACAGCCGCGCGCGTGCCTTGATTATAAAGCAAAACCTACTTGGGCACGTCCCATACCATGCCTAGCAGATTTTACCCCATAATCGCGCACGGCATCACGCGACACAAACACACTCGCACACTAACTCACACCATGCATCACTCTCACAATCCTCACATGTCAAGCCAAATCCCGCTCGTTCTTAACCTTTTCACCACTACCGCGCCAGCGTAAAACGCATCAGGTCAACGGTCTTCTGACCTCGTCAGGCATCGACACCTCGTCTGGCCGGGCATCGTCACCTCGTTAGGGACGGCATCGTTCCGCGTAAACAAACACGCCTCAGGACAGAATCCTACACACACTTTCCTTCTACCGCGCCCACGTAAAATGCATCAGGCCAACGGTCTTCTGATCACGTCAGACATCATCACCCCATCAGGCCGGGCATCGTCACCTCATGAGGGACGACATCGTCCCGCGTAAACGAACACGCCTCAGGACGGACCTTACCCCGCGTAAACAAACACGCTTCAGGGTATTACTTTTCCCATCAATCCTACATTTCCGTACCTTCGTTCCACACTCTCCACACGTATCACACGGTCACACATACACACGGTCACACACAAATTCACATCTCGCACATACTTTTCATAATTACCCACCCTCATCACGCGAACACCACACAAACACCCAAGCTTGGCACGCGAACTCAATGCGCAATCACGCCACCACACCTCACAGCCACACAATCACACATACGAGCTCATTCAAGCACCAAACTACCCGTCAAAATGCCACGATAACACCAAATAATTCTCGAGAGAGAAAAATCGAGAATATGTAAAATCGGGTCCAAACTGGGCAGTTGCGCAGTGACAGAAATCCATTTGAAATAAATAGTAAACCAACTCCAAAAATTCTAAATTTTGAATATGTCATAAAAAACATCTTGATCAACATTTCTTATGAGAACACAAAATCCGGTTCAATCTGTAACCATACCTTTTTGTCTCTCAAAGTTAGACCAAAATCTGTTCGCTCTAACAGACTGTTTTGTCCTCAAAATACATTTCTTTTAGCATCCAAATCACCTTGAAAAGCTTTGAAATTTTTATAAGTTATAGCCACAAATGTTCCTAATAATTTTTGTGGAGGAAGTATTTTGAAAATAGGCCTGGAAAAATTTATAAAAATTCTAACAGACCCGAAGGTCGGGTGAACAGTAAATCGGGTAGACCCATTTCGGTCCAAAGATGAACTTCCGAATGGCCTCAAATGATTTCAAAAAAATTCCCAAATTAAATTATGTTATACCTCAAGATGTTGGGAACAACTTTCATGAAGAAAACTTTCTCAAATTCCGCACACAAAATTCTCTACAAAAATAGCAAACTGGACGGGTACAGTAACCGCGAATCCGCGATTCATCCCGAACCTCACGGATTCAAACCCGAACCGATTTCTACCGAATTCCAACGGCCTAAACTCATTTCCCGACGTCTAATCCAACCCGTAACAACCGCTAACAGTCATAATCAGCTATCAACAACCACAATCAGCCACCAATAACCACGATCAACCACCAAAAACCATTATCGACACCTTAATCAACCTCTAAATCCTCTAAACCATACCCGAACGAGTCCGAAAATACCTGACGTCCTAAATAGGGATTAGATCGCGACTTACCCGAACTCTAGGCTAACTCGACTAGAGCGGGAAGGGGGAACGGCTGGCTGGCGGCTCACGGCGGCACACGGCGACGGCGACTGTCTCCCGGCGGTGATCGGCGTCCTCGCGGTCGAGAGAGGGGGAAGGGGAAATCGGTGAGGGGGAGAGGATGGGGAAGGAAGTGGCCGAACAGGGTGGATGAGGGAGAGAGAGACAATTTAATATTTTGTCCAAGGTTTGACCAATTTTTCCTTAATCCCCAAATTACCCTCCAAATACTTGGTCCACACTAACTTAAATCAAAATATCTAATGGCGTTTTGGTCAAATATTTTGGGGCTGATATTTATCCACAATTAATCCCCAAATTTAATTTCCAAAATCCCCAAAATTCGGAATACCCAAAAATAGGCCTAGGGGCAAAATCGTAATTTTCCGATCCCGGGTCGAAATTCCATTTTTTGACGATACCAACCCCAAATGTGTGTGGCCAACATAATATAACGTTGGATTCGCAAAAATAACCTTTTAAGCCCTCGAAAATCGACTGCAAAGTTTGGAGGGGCAAAACCGTAATTTTTCACTTTCGGGTCGAAATTTCATTTTTCGACCGTACCCACTCCAAACATGCGTGGCCACTCTAAAATGACGTCGGCCTTGCAAAATAGTCGTATACGACCTTGAAAATCGACTCTCAAGTCCGGATCAAAGTTCGCGATCAAAATTGCTCAATTCAAATTTTAGGGTCTCTCACTAACGGGCGACTATTTAGGGATTACGCGTATCGACCTAGGGTTACTCGAGTCGTGACGGTCTTGATTACCAAGAGAACGCGAGGATTTATCATTAGTTCCGGAGGTCACGATCGTTCGGATTAAGTTCGGGATTTATTCGCCAAGCGTACTCTCGGTCATGCGGAATCACCCGCGATCTGATCGTATGTCATTGGCCAAATCAAATCCATTACTTTCCTAGGATCAGCCCACATTGACCCAAAATATTTCCTCATCGTTTCTCGTAATCGGTGCCCAATTCGCGATCGAGTCCCTAGTCCACGTACCGTTTTTCCTAGTTAGCCATTCTCTATTGGTCAGTATCTAGAGAAGGATCCGTTCCGAGCGAGACTTACTAAAATTTAATGAGAATAACCTCAATCTTATTGATCCTGGAAATGGGTCGAAACTCAGGATGTTACAGTAGTCAATGCCTTTTCACTGTGTATGCTCATTCGTAACAAGTCTCGCCTTATATCTTGCTGCCTTGACATCGGAAATGCTCTCCTTCCATGTATAGACCCACCACTACAAAAAAAACCGTCGTTTTGCGACGAATTTTCCAACGAAAAATTTTGCAAAATTCGTTGGAAAACAAATTTCCAACGAAATTAGCAGCGAACAAAAATTCGTTGGTAATTCGTCGTTGCAAATTTTTCAGACAAAAAATTTAAATTTTCGTTGATAATTTGCGACGAAATTTTTTCGTCGTAAAATTCGTCCGAAAATTCGTTGCAAAGTTCATTGGAAAATTCGTCGCTAATTATTCGTTGCAAAAATCGTGGCAAAATTCGTCAGTAATTTTTCGTGGGAAAATTCGTGGGAAAACGAATTTCCGACGAAATTAGCCACGAAAAAAAATTCGTCGATAATTCGGCGTCGGAAATTTTTTGCGACAAAAAAATTTAATTTTTCGTTGGTAATTTCCGACGAAAACAGGGTCGTGGCAAAATTCGTGGGAAATTTCCCACGAATTTTGTGACGAAATTTAAATTTTCGGCATAGGTGGCCTTTTTCAATTTCGTGGGAAAATTCGTGGGAAATTTCCCACGAATTTTCCAACGAAATTCAAATTTTCGGCTTTTTTCAATTCGTGGGAAAATTCGTGGGAAATTTAGCTTTTTTCAATTTAGTTGGAAAATTCGTGGGAAATTTCCCACGAATTTGAAAAACCCAGTATTTTTTCGCAAAATTTTGCGACCAAAATTTGAATTTTCGTTGGTAATTTGCGACTAAAATTAATTCGTTGCTAATTATTCGTTGGAAAATTCGTGACTAAATTAGTTGCAAAATTCGTTGAAAAATTTGGCCCGAAATATTCGTTGCAAATATCATGGGAAATCGCGAATTTTGCTGCAAAAAAATTTCAATTTTTGTTGGTAAATTGCGACGAAAACAAATTCGTGGGAAATTTCGTTGCAAAATTTGTCGCTAATTATTCGTTACAAAAATCGTGGAAAATCGCTAATTTTTCCGACCAAAAATTTCAATTGCGACGAAATCTATTCGTGACAAAATTCATCGCTAAGTTTGCGACGAATTTTGTTTAGGGACAATTTCAATTTTAAATCTAATTAGCAACAATATTAATTTCTACAATGTATAAGTTGCAAAATCTCACATGATGGTATTCGATATTCAATCTCATAGTATATAGAGGTAGCTAAGCACTAATGAACATCATGTAATACATGCAAAATATTGAAAGGACGCGGGACAACCATTAGAAAACATATGAAACCAGCAGTAATGTCACAATTCTAACTCCTAAAGCCGAGAGACGAGGACGTCACCTGAAGCTTGTCCTCGAACTGACGAGGCTTCTCGCCGCGAGGGGACGACAACAACGACTAGTCGGCCCCGAAGAGAATGAACTAGGACGGACTGACAATAAAATCATCAGTATCATCATCATCATCATCACCAATCGCCGCATCATTGTGTGGCTCATCATTATGCCCATCACCTATTACATTAATAGGAGATACAGGAGGAACCTCATTGCGATCGATGTCGAGGCGTCGCATGATAAGTTCCATTTGTTGTTGCATCACTCTCATTTCTTTGTCCTTCTGTCCAAGTAAATGCTTCATTTCTTCGTCCTTCTGTAGGAGCAATTGTTTCAGTTGGTTCAATTCTTGGATCATTTCCTCCTCAAGTCGTGCCCTCCTTGAAACAGCCGCATTGGAGGATGAAGACGCAGCAACCTTCGTTTTGTACATCCTTGACAAGGATCCCATCCCAAATATTTTTCCTCTTTTATCCCACCCGCTGCCTCCAACAACCATAATGCCATACTGTCAACCGATGGCTCAGACGCAGCAACACCATCACCACCACCATCACCACTAGCAGTGCTCATTAAAAGTTCATCATAATTTTCCTATGTTAACAATATATATGGAAATAATATAAATTCATATACATTACCATAAATATTAAAAACATTCATAATTTTCATTCTAGTTTCCATAAAGTCCAAACTATAACTTTACATACCTTAATAGATTTTGCTCGAGCGCCAGTTCATGTCATATCCTTTTTCTGGAATGTGCATTCAAATGTAGCTGTAAATGTGGGTTCCGTCCCCAATTCATTTGCCTACAAAAATTAAAATTAAATGAGTAATCATTGAATTAAATGAATTGACAAGTTTAAACAGAATTACCATTCTTCTTTTATGTTCGTCGATGCTAATAGAGCCCCCACCATATGTGGCAGATGCAGACCCGTCACTAGAACTAGAGGCTCGATTCTTCTTGTTCTGTTCACACCTTTGCTTATGCTTCTCATTTTCCCAAGTTCTTGTAATTTCCGTCCAATTGTCAGCTGTAATGAAATACGGCTTTTGTTTTGTTTTCTTCGCTCTATTTATCACATATTGCATGTGATCACTGACTTTCTTCTTAAAAATTCTTTTAACCTCATCCTCTTCCATTTCATCCCATGTGAACTTACGCTACAATCGATAGAAAAGCAACTGAAAGTTATTATGAGGGTTACAGGTGACATATGCATTATAATGCACCAGACAATTTGTGACAAAATTCATTATTGACCATCAGTATGCTACACGACCTTAGTATGTGAGAAAATGGAAGGACAACACTAACCTTGAACTCATTCCACCACAAAGTCTTTACTTCTTTAGGAGCGCTGCCGAAAGTAGTAAACTGTCCGATCCAACAGTTATTGACTATTTTATTAAGTTCCCTCACAACATACGTAGAATCCGTGAATCTGAAAACATGTTATAACAATATAGACAATAAGACAATGAAGCATACGGAAAATTTGCAATATGGACAATTTTGTTTACATCCATAATTTACATATACGTAAAAAAATGAAGTACTTACGAATCTCCACATGGGCATATAATGAATCGGCTATCTTCTTCATCATTCGAGTGTTGCACTGAAGAAGAATGTGGAACCGAAGGAGATGGAGCTGAAGTAAATTCAGTTCGCATGTCCCCAAGTTCTCCCCTAATATGTTGTTGAGGGTTGGAGGATGGGCCAATGTATCCGTGTTGTCCATGAACATGTGGTGGTTAAGGGTTGGATGAAAGGGCAGGGGAAGGGGAGAGGGATGGGGACGAGGCCGAGGAAGCGGAAATGGCTGGTCTTTTTTGTGAAACCGCACCACGCATGTGACCTCCACGTTTATACTGACAAGTAAAAAGGTAAGACAAATATATTCAAAAATATGAACATGTATTAGGGCTGCTTACCATTTTGTTTTAGAGAGCAAGAAATAAACTTGAGAAAATGAAACAAACAGACTATCGCTTCTGATAAATAGCTCTCGTCGGAAGAACCTAGTGAAATTTTGACCACATCATATTCCACTAAAAATATAAGGAAGCATATTAAATATGCAAAACGAATTACAACAAATATCAAAACGACCCCCTGCCGAAATCGCGCCGGCGACCCCCTGGCCGAAATCGCGCCAGTGACCCCCCCGCCAGAATCGCGCCGACAACCCCCCCAGCCGGAATCGCGGCGGCGACACCCCCCCCCCCCGGCCAAAATCGCGGCCTCGACACCCCCCGCGCCGGAATCACGGCCGCAAACCCCTCGGCTGGAATCGCAGCCGCGACCCCCTGCCGAAATTGTGGTGGCGACCCCCCTCCCCCGGCGGGAATCACGGCCGCGAGCCCCCCCCCCCCCCCCACCCTGAATCGCGGCCGCGGCCCCCACCCTCCCCTAGCGGAATCGCGGCCGCGATGACCCCCTTCCCAAAATCGCCACCTCGACCCGCCCTCCCCAGAATCGCCGCCGCGACCCCCCGGAATCTCGGCCGCGACAGCATATTTATTCAAGGAGTGGAGCTCGAGTACTTACCGCGCTGGGCGAGGTGGGCGACGGCGAGGTGGACGGCGAGGGCAACGACGGCGAGGTAGACGAGGACGATGAGAAAGGGGTTTGGTTGGGCCAAAATTAATCGGTAGACGCGAAGTGGACGGCTGAAGAATATTATGATAAGTTTCTATCTTCGTGGCAAAATTCGTCAGAAATTTCCCACGAATTTTGCCACGAAATCAGGAAAAGCTACCTGTACCTAGTGTAATAATTGCCCGGGAATTTCAAATTCGTGGGAAAATTCGTTGGGAATTTCCAACCAATTTTGCCACGAATTTAAAAATTACTCCCACATCCGGCTTTTTTTATTTTAGTTGGAAAATTCGTGGGAAATTTCCCACGAATTTTCCAATGAAAATAATACCTAGTGCAATAATTGCCCGGAGATTTCAAATTCGTGAGAAAATTCGTTGGAAATTTCCAACGAATTTTTCCACGAATTTAAAAATAAGTCCCACATACGGCATATTAAAATTTCGTTGGAAAATTCGTGGGAAATTTCCCTCGAATTTTCCAACGAAAATAATACCTAGTACAATAATTGCCCGAAAATTTCAAATTCGTGGCAAAATTCGTTGGAAATTTTCAACGAATTTTGCCACGAATTTAAAAATGACTCCCACATACGGCACTTTTTATTTTCGTTGGAAAATTCATGGGAAATTTCCCATGAATTTCCAACGAAAATAGTACCTAGTGTAATAATTGCCCGGGAATTTCAAATTCGTGGCAAAATTTGTTGGAAATTTCTAACGAATTTTGCCACGAATTTAAAAATGACTCCCACATACGGCATTTTTTATTTTCGTTGGAAAATTCGTGGGAAGTTTCCCACGAATTTTCCAACGAAATTAATACATAGCGTAATAATTGCCTGGAAATTTCAAATTCGTGGCAAAATTCGTTGGAAATTTCCAACGAATTTTGTGACGAATTTAAAAATTACTCTCACATCCGGCTTCTTTTATTTTCGTTGGAAAATTCGTGAGAAATTTCCCACGAATTTTCCAACGAAAATAAAAAAGCCGGATGTGGGAGTAAATTTTAAATTCGTCGCAAAATTCGTTGGAAATTTCCTACAAATTTTGTCACGAATTTAAAAATGAGTCCCACATACGGCATATTAAAATTTCGTTGGAAAATTTGTGGGAAATTTCCCTTTCCCACAAATTTTCCAACGAAAATAATATCTAGCGCAATAATTACTCGGGAATTTCAAATTCGTGGCAAAATTCATTGGAAATTTCCAACAAATTTTGCCATGAATTTAAAAATTACTCCCACATCTGGCTTTTTTATTTTCGTTGAAAAATTCGTGGGAAATTTCCCACAAATTTTCCAACGAAAATAGTACCTAGTGTAATAATTGCCCGGGAATTTCAAATTCGTGGCAAAATTCGTTGGAAATTTCCAACGAATTATGCCACAAATTTAAAAATGACTCCCACATACGGAATTTTTTTTTCATTGGAAAATTCCTGGGAAATTTCCCACGAATTTTCCAACGAAAATAATACATAGTGCAATAATTGCCTAGGAATTTCAAATTCGTGGCAAAATTCGTTGGAAATTTCCAACGAATTTTGTGACGAATTTAAAAATTACTCCCACATCCGGTTTTTTTTTATTTTCGTTGGAAAATTCGTGGGAAATTTCCCACGAATTTTCCAATGAAAATTGTACATAGTGTAATAATTGCCCGGAAATTTCAAATTTGTGGCAAAATTCGTTGGAAATTTCCAACGAATTTTCCCACGAATTTAAAAATGACTCCCACATATGGCATATTAAAAATTCGTGAAAAATTTCTCACGAATTTTCCAACGAAAATAATATGTAGTGCTAATTTTTCATTGGAAATTTTAAATTCGTGGGATTTTGTCATGATATTTAAAAAGACTCCCACACACGTCATATTAAAATTTCGTGGCAAAATTTGTCGGAAAATTCCGACAAATTTTGAGACGAATTTTAAAAAAAGGTGCAACACATAACTAGTGTTTTAATTTCGTTGGAAAATTCGTGGGAAATTTTTCACGAATTTTTCCACGAAATTAAAAAAGCAAACGTCATACCGGGTGTTTGAATTTCGTGGCAAAATTTGTGAGAAAATTCCCACGAATTTGCCACGAAAATAGTAGATAGTGCAATAATTTCCCGAAAACTTTAAATTCGTGGCAAAATTCGTGGGAAATTTCCCATGAATTTAAAAGAAGACGCCTAAAATATAGTCGCGTGGCTTTTTGTCGACTATTTCAATTCTGTGGTTAAATCTGAGGCTAATTAGCCACGGATTCTAATAATAAGAACAACTACAACAACAACAATAATAATTACGACAACAACAATAATAAAAATTGTGACAACAACAAAAAAACACATGTCCCAATAATAATAATAATTACACATAATTAATAAAAAGCCTCAAAAATCATAATCTTCATCTTCATCTTCGTCTTCGTCTTCATCTCCGTCTTGATCTTCATCTTCTTCACGAGCATCATTTTCATCCTCTGTCTCAAAATCAAATTCTATACTCACTTAAAAATTTGATTCGCGAATTTCAGTTGGATCCACATCGATCATCACTCCACATGGATCTCGTAAAGTTGGAATGTTATATTCATCAGTTTCAATCATGTGACGAACTTCCTCTTGTTGATATGCTGTGTCCTTCCAGTGTTCCTCGATTTTTTTTCGTGCTTTTTGTTTTACATACAGCCCACCAATCAATTTTGTCACGTTTCAAACTAGGATATGATGCATAATATACTTGAATTGCTTGTTGTGCCAAGACGAATGGTTCATATTTCATATATCTTTTCTTGTGATTTATTTTAACCAAATTAAATTTCGTATGCACATTCATTCCTTTGACGGGGTCGAACCACATGCACTTAAATAACGCAACCCGCATTAATGGTCCATGGTACTCTATCTCTACGATTTCATCCAACAAGCCATAAAAATCATCTTTTGAACTGCCACCATTGGATAACTGAACACACACACCGCTATTCATTATGGCTTTTCCCATTCCATATTTTCAAGTGTGAAAATTATACCCGTTTATGAAATATACTGGCCAACTTCGTATTCTTGACTTTGGACCCCACGACAGATAATATAGCAATCCTTGCTCTCCAACATAATCTTGATTACTATGAACCTAAGGACACACAATAATATATATTTTAATATATGATGTATAAAAAATTTGAATAACTTGGATTTCGTCCATATACAACTTACATATGTTTCGAACTATGTTGCAAATTGTTCCTCGCACAAACGGTCAAACTCATTCGGTGGTAGTCCAAACATTGAATTTTGAAAATTCCTATTAACAAATATCATTTATATATTAGCAAATGTTTGACACACGATACATATACTTACAAATGAACACTTACTTGAAGTATGGCTCAACTTCTAGATAGTTCAGTAAAATATATGTATGGGCTGCCTTCTTTTCTTCACCTGTTAAGTGACGAAACTTACATGCACCGCTTGGTCGACCCAAATAATTAAAAATAGAGAATGATTTGCAATTGGGATCAATGGGGCCCTCATCATTTCTTCTAGCTCTTCGCCTCTTGCACTACACGTGCGGCTCAAAATAGTATGATGCAAATGTTATCACTTCTTTCACAATATATGCATTACAAATTGAAGCTTTGACACATGCCTTATTCTTCACTTTTTTCTTCAAATGATATAAGAACCTAGTTGCAATAGAATAAAGTTTATCGGAACATAATATATAATGAAAGTAATTTCAAATTTATTTTAAAAAAATTTACCTCTCAAATGGATACATCCATCTATATTGGACAGGACCTGCAACTTTGGCCTCGTAAGGCAAGTGAACTAAGAGATGCTCCATTGAATCAAAGAACGATGGAGGAAATATCATTTCTAAGTTGCAAAGAATAATTCGAATATCTCTATTTAGTTTCTCCATGTGTGATGCCTTCAATGCTGTTGAGCAAATATCATGCAGGAAATTACTTAACTTTGTAATGGCGCTCTAAACAAAGTTTGGTAGAAGTTCTTTAAAGGCTATTGGAATTAGTCTTTCCATAAATATGTGACAATTATGACTCTTCAGACTAGTCAACTTGCATTCATTCAAATCAACGCATCTTCCGAGATTGGAAGCGTATCCATCAGGAAATCGCACCGATTTCAACCATTGACAAATGACCCGTCTCTGCTCCTTTCCTAATGTATAAACTGCTTTTGGTTTTGGTCTCCTGCTGCTTGCATCCGTATCTAGTGTTGGCCGATCGCAAATATCCCTCATATCTTTTCTTCCGTTCAAGTTGTCTTTTATTTTTCCAGTAACATCCATCATAGTATTTATGACATTGTCGAAAACGTTCTTCTCTATGTACATGACGTCAATATTATGATGAATAAGATGGGCCTTCCAATATGCTAAATCCCAAAATATACTGCGTTTAGTCCACTTATGTGTACTTCCATACCCAATAGTTATGCCGTGAGGGTTTTCAACAACAGTTGGAAACTCTTGCACTCGCTCCTAAATTTGATGACCGGTCAACCTCAATGGTAGATGTGTTCTTTCGATCCTATTCTTGATGAACTCTTTTTTATTCCTTCTGAATGTATGATTTAGTGGCAAAAATTGCCTGTGACAATCAAAATAGCTGGGCTTCTTACCATGTTTTAATCTGAATGTCTTCGATCTCTCCATATATATATCGGACATCCTAAGATCCCAACTGTACTTCATCCAGATAACATTCCATAAGCTAAAAAGTCATTTATCGTCCAAAAAAGAGCAACCTTCATTACAAATATTTGATCGGTAGAAACATCATACGTAGGGACACCTTCATCCCATAGCCGTTGTAACTCTTCAATCAATGGTTGCATATAAACATCTATCAACTTTTTCGGATTTTGTAGGCCAGTCACGATCAATGTAAAAAATATATAAGGTGTCTTCATGCACATACCGGATGGAAGATTGTACGGAGTTAAGATAACTGGCCAACATGAATAACTTTTTCTTGATTTCCCAAATGGTGCAAATCCATCAGCACACAGACCTAACCTAATATTTCGAGGCTCTATCGCAAACTCGGGGTATGTTCTATCAAATGTTTCCATGCCTCTGCATCTGAAGGATGACACATTAGATCATCTTCTATTTCATGATTTGCATGCCAAGTCATGTGTTCAGCAGTGGCTTGAGACGCATAAAGCCTTTGCAACCTGGGGATTAAAGGGCAAATAAAACATTTGCTTGTATGGTCTATGCTTCTAATTACGATCCTGCCTCCTGTTAATATTGTACTTAGGTTGGTTACAGAATTTGCATGATTTTGCATTTTTGTCGTCTCTCCAATATAACATACAACCCCTATTACATACATCAATCCTTACAATTGGAAGACCTAAGTTATCCACTAGCTTTTTCATATCATAAAAGTCACTTGGCATGATGTTATCACGAGACATTGTTTCCCGCATTATTTCAACAAAAGAGTTGAAGCAATTCACAGACACATTATGCTCTGCCTTGATATTTAACAGTCTTGCTATCATTGATACCTTCGTGTGGTTGTCACAACCTGCCCATAAAGGTTCATCTGCTATTTTCAACGCTTCCCAGAATTGATTAGATTGAAAAGTTCCATCACACACATTCTCATCAAAACCTATAACTCTTATCTCTTTCAATTGTGATGCATGACTAGTTCCCACTTGTTCAAGTGTAGGAGTAAAACTAGTACTTGCATGATTCGATTCTGAAACAAAATTATGGCCGGCTTCATCAAACACCATCCCCTGATATGGGTTCAATTGGTCATAATAACTACATTCTTCCCTAATTAAAAATTAGGCTCTTCTTCCATATCCGTCATCAGATATAAATGGTTCACCATAGCAAGTACAATTATAATAGTTCGGAGTAAACCCAAATCTACAAAGATGTTCTCTACCTTTGTCAATGTCTTGAAATTTTCCATTACTGCACTTTCTACATGGACACCTTAACTTATTTCCATCCATGACCTCATATTTATTACTAGCAAAGTCCAAAAATAGTTCCAACCCGATTCGAAACTCATCGGTCAATCCTCGATGTCCAGGTAAGTTCTTATTATACATCCAACCCCTGTCTCTTTACATTGTGTCTGTATAAAAATAAAAATATTCTCGTACAATATTAAAAATATCGTATCTATTGTTTAATATTGTTAATTAAAACCATAAAATTCTAACAATTACAATTTTCTCTTTTACGAAACAATTACTTTCAACTTGAAAAAAATGAAAAAATTACCATGTCAAGAAAACTTACTAAGTATTTGACTGAAACCTTTGTAGTAAAAAGTGGTCTATTTGATGAGAATTGCAACGTTCACTTGGATTGCGAGACCTTCAAATGGACACGTACCTAAAATAAAAACAAATTACTTAAGATTTATTTTTTAATTATCTTTTATTTTTTCTCTTTCTTTTTCTTTTCCTTTTTTTTTTCCTTTCTTCTTGGCCGGTCGCCGGTCCGGCGATCGGCGAGCTCGCCTGGACAAGTTCTGGGCGACCTCGAGCTCGCTGACGGCGAGGCTGGCCCTCGCCGGCACTGGCGAGGGCCGAGCTCGCCATGGCCGACAAGCTCAAGCTCGCCCAGATCTGGGCGAGTTTTGGGCAAGCTCGAGCTCGCCAGCCATGGCGAGCTCGGCCCTCGCCAGTGCCGGCGAGGGCCAGCCAAGCCGCCGGCGAGCTCGAGCTCGCCAAGATCTAGGCGAGTTCTGGGCGAGCTCGGCCCTCGCCAGTGCCGGCAAGGGCTAGTCAAGCCGCCGGCGAGCTCAAGCTCGCCCAAAACTTGTGCCGGCGAGGCGAGCCTCGCCGGCACTAGCGAAGGCTGAGCTCACCATGGCCGACAAGCTTGGCCTTCACTAGTGTCGGCGAGAGCCAGCCTCGCTGCCGGCCAGGGCCGTGCTCGCCATGGCCGGCGAGTTTGGTCGGTGAGCTCGAGCTCGAGCTCGCCGGCCATGGCGAGGCCCATGCGAGGCTAGCCCACCTGGGCGTCGACGAGGTCGATCGGCGGCCATGGCCAGGCCACTAGACCTCGCCCCATGGCCGGCGAAGTCTCCGGCGACTGGCCAAACCAGTAAAGAAGGGAAAAAAAAATTTCAATAACACTAATAAATACAAATCCAGCGATGAATAATTTTGCAACGAACCGTTTTCATCGCCAATTAGTCACGAAATTAGCCACGACACTTACCGGCGGAAAAGCTTTACCGAGATTGATTTGCACGTGCATAGATAGGTAAATCGAGAGAAATGAAAGAGAGAGACGGAGAGAGAACATCGAGGGGATAAGAGGGATCAGTCGACAGAGAGAAATTAGGGGTGGGGATGGATATCAAAAAAATTATTTTTTGTGTCGCAAATTTGCCACGAATAAATTTCTATCGTAAAATTCGTCGGAAATTTCTGACGAAAAATTTCTCGTCGCCAAAATTCGTCGGAAATTTACGACGAAAAATTTTTCGTCGTAAAATTCGTCAGAAATTTGCAACGAAAAGTGTTTCGTCTGAAATTTGCAACGAAAAATTTTTCGTCGGAAATTTCCGACGATTTTATTTTTCGTTGGAAAAGTCGTCGCAAATTTTCGTCGAAAAATACTGATTTTTTTGTAGTGCACTTGCTTCCAACAATCTTCTAGCTCATGGGTACTTTGACCGGTTGCCATGTCTAATTTGATGGAGTGATTCCATCTCTTCGCTCACAGCCCTTAGCCACTATGACGACTAACTACTAGCCATCAGCTCATAGTAAGATGAAGGCTCATCTGTTTCTACCTCATCACTTATAGTTAATGCATAAGTAATATATGATAACCATAACGTACCGGTAGTTTAATTTACATTCTCTATCTACTTGCGGCTATAGTGTGTTGTGGTTGTGCTAGTTGTTTTGTATCACCAATTTCAGGAACCGCAATCTCATCTATAGTCTCAACTTGTTTTACCTTCACGGTCTCCGAAGTCTCCACTTGAAGCTTTACCTCACTACCGACACCATGATCAGTCTGCTCTACCGGTAGTATCTTAGTAATCCTTTGTAAAAGCATTGCAGTCTCGTTGAAGATTACATCTCTGTTGATTAGAAGAATGAGTGAGTTGGCTTTAGTGCACCACAACTGGGTAGTCTTTTACCCCATATGCATAACCTAGAAATACGCACTTCGCCCTCAGTTCAAGCTTACCATCACTCGCATGAGTATATGTAAGACATCCAAATACTTATAATCCGGAGTAATCAACAGGTTTCCCCGACTATACTTTCTCAGGAGTCTTCCACTCGAGAGCAGATGATGGAGATCAGTTAACCAGATAACATGCCATATTCACTACTTTGGCCTAAAATTCCTTGTCTAGTCTTGCATGCGAAAGCATGCTATGAGCTTGCTTTAGTAAAGTTTTGTTCTTCCGTTCTGTTACGACATTCGGTTATGGTGTCCTGAGTATTGTGTAATGTCTCACAATCACTTTTCTCTCACAGAAGTCGGTAAAATCTTTATCATTGAACTCCATGTCGTTATCAGTTCTCAAATGCTTGATTTGTTTAACTAATTGCTTCTCAATCAATGTTTTAAATTTTTTGAATCGATTGAACACATCAGATTTGTGCTTCAAAAAGTATACCCATACCTTTCTCAAATAGTCATCGATAAATGTTAATATATATTGGGCAACTCATTTTAAAGGAACCGGATATGGGCCCTAGACATCTGAATGAATATACTCAAACAGTTACTTAGTCGAATGAATAGTTGTAGTAAATTTAATCCAGCATTGCTTCCCAAGATGCAATACTCGCATAAGTCCAACTTCCTTATCTTCTAACCTTTCAACAACCTCCTCCCACTCAATATCGTCATACCTACCTCACTCATGTTGTAACATCCCGAATTTCGATCCATTTTCAGATCAATAAAGTGAACATTGCTTATCATTTCATTTTGAAAAGTCTCGCCCGGAATTGATCACTCTCGGGATACTAACCAAAAGGAAAAGACTAATTTAGAAAACGGTACGTGGACCAGGGACCGATCGCGAATTTGGCATCGATTCCGAGAAACGATGAGAAAATATTTTGGGCCACTGTGGGCCGATCCTAGGAAAGTGACGGATATGATTTGGCCAACGATGTACGATCGGATCGCGGGTGATTCCGTACGACCGAAACTACACGTGACGAACAAATCCCGAACTTAACCCGACCGATCGCGACCTCCAGCACTAGTGATAAATTCTCACGTTTTCCCGGTAATTGAGGCCGTCACGACCCGAGTATCCCTAGGTCGATACGCGTAAACCCTAAACAGCCGCCCGTTAGTCAGAGACTTTAAAATTTGAAATTTAGCGATTTTGATTGCGGAAAATTGACCATGACTTGGGCGTCGATTTTCGAGATCATATGACTATTTTTCATAACCAATGTCATTTTGGAGTGGCCACACCTATTTGGGGCTGGTACAGCCGAAAATTGGAATTTCGGCCTAAATTGAAAAAATTACGATTTTACCCCTTTGGACTCCAACGTTGATTTTTGAGGCCGTATGAGGTTATTTTTCGTGGCCGATGCTATTTTAGGGTGTCCACGTATATTTGGAGTGTGTACGGTCGAAAAATGGAAATTCGACCCGGAAGTGAAAATTACCATTTTGCCCCTCAAGACTTTAATGTCGGTTTTCGAGGATGTAAGTGATTATTTTGCGAGGCTGACATCATTTTTGAGTGGCCACACCTATTTGGGGTTGGTACAGTCGAAAAATAGAATTTCGACCCGGGGCCTAAAAATTACGAAAATGCCCCTAGGCCCATTTTGAGTAATTCCGAATTTTGAACTAAAAATTGAGTTTAATTAAGGAAATTATTAAATAAATCTGATCAGCCCCAATAATTGAGGGCTAAGGACCAAATTGCCCATGAATTATTGGATAAGAATTAGTGTCAACCATTGGATCAAGGGGCAAGATGGTCAAGTGGGCTAGATTTTGGACACATGGATCCCACTAGAGACCCTTTGACCAGCTCTTGACTCTCTCTCTCTCTCTCCCTTCCCCTTCATTCGGCCGGTTCCCCTTTTTCTCTCTCTCACTCTCTTCATCGCCGTTTCCTCCCATCGCCGCCGAGAAGATCGACCAGCCACCGCCGGAGCACCGTCCAGCCGAGCTGCTGCCGCCGTGGCTCCACCCCATCGCCCTCAACCCCCTTCGACCCTTTCTTTCTCTCTCTCCTTGTTCTTTGCCACCGATCGGTGCCTAGGCCGAGAAGACCGCCAGGCCGTCGCCGTCGCCGCCGAGCACCGTTGGCTGCCATTCAAGCTCGCCTCAGCCATCCGTACGTCGTCCCCCGTACGTCGTCCATACGCCGTCCGTACGTAGTCCGTACGTTGCCGTCCTTACATGCTGTCCGTACGCCGTCGTGAGTTGTCACCGTCGGAACGCCGCCGTCGATCTTGCCGTCCACCGGCGATTGGCTACTCGTTCCCGTCAACTCAAATCGGTTTAGGCGAGTATTAAATCCCTAAATCCAAATTAGTTTAATTTGCACTTTAAATGGGTGAATTAGGGTTTAATTAGACGAGATTATGGTCTAGTTATAGATGAATGTGTATTGGATAATTGTGGGGTTTAATTGGAGCCTAGCAGGATGATTTAGATGTGATTTAATGCCCAAATGTGGGTTGTTCTGGTACTATTCACACCAGAACCGAATTTGGATTAAAATTGTTTAAGTTGGGATTAATTGGATTCTTGTTGTGGTTGCTTAATTTGGGTGATCCAATGGCTAAATGGGACTTGTTTGGGTTAAATTGCATGAGTCCCTGTTGTTGGTATAGTAGCCGAAATTGATTGGTTAATGGCGGACTTGAATTATATAAATTGGTCTCGGGCTTAAACCATGTATTGAATGCTGAGTTTCAATGGGCTAAAACGGAAGGAATTGGGCGTGCCGGCAATGTATTGAAATGGTCGAGTTATGACGAATTATACTTGGGCACATATTGGCGTTAGTGAATTATATGTTCATGATTGACTTGAATGCCATTATATGATTTCACATAATGTGTTTTGATATTGCTGGAATTGTGAGTGCAAAAGTGCACGTACCTGATGTATATATTTGCTGGCCTTTGGGTCGTGGCCTTCGGGTCGTGGCCTTCGGGTCGATATATTTGTGGGCCTTCGGGTCGTGGCCTTCGGGTCATGGCCTCCGGATCGATATATTTATTGGCTTTCGGGTCGGAATAATTGTTTTATTCATGAAAATAGCAATTGTGTGCCAAGTATGTTAGCCATGTGCATGTTCGGTGAATTGCACGTGAATATTGTTAGAAAATGTCTAACCTGCAGCGTCGTAGTATGAATGATCTGGGCCACGAGCCTAGGTCAATTATTGTGATGTTTATGCTGTGCTATTATGCGTGTTTAATTCTCCTGTCAGGATGTGCATGTTAGCCTAGTTTAGGTTTAGGGGTCATTTACTTGCTGAGATTCATCTCACGGTTGTTGGAAATCGATATTTCAGACCTCCGGCAGTGAGGATGGCAGAGCCGCTTGTACGTTTTGGGATTCCCTACTTTATCGAGAAGACGATGTCTGTACATCCCGTAGGGGACGGGAATATGTACATTAGATACTACATGTTAGTTTGGGTAGATGTTGGGGAGTTAGAATCTGCAATCCATGAGCATGTTTCATGGTGTTATAGGATGTATAATGGAGAGGAGACCGGACCCCTTCGGACGTTTGATATCCCGTTTAATGGGAAGGGTGAGATTGATCCCCAGTGTCCCAATGGGGATATAGTAGACCCCACCACTTCAGACGAGGAGGATGTGAGCTCCGATGGCGTTCCTGTGGAGTACGAAGTCGATGAGGTTGAGCTAATAGACATGGAGCCGGATGATGTTGAGATGGAGCAGCAGGTGGAGGAGGACCCTGAGCCCGAGGCGATGGACGCAGAGGACGAGCCCGAGGAGGCTGAGTTCGAGTTGGACTCGTTGGATTCTGATGAGGAGCTGCCAGATAGTTCTTCTTCGTCAGAGTCTTCCGGTTTTGATCCGGATTGGGTTTCCTAGGTTGATCTTAGCCTTAGATGGAACAGCTGCACCTTTTTTACTGAAGCCGTCTTAGCTCGGTAACTTTTGGCCACTGTCCCTTTTTGTTGTAGTGGTCACGATCCATTTTTGTCTTGCTCTTCGTAAATGGATACTGTATAAATTTCTATATGTTTATAAAAGGGTAAAGTTGTTTTATTTGGTAATCGTTTGTAATGTGGCTATCCCTGGTCTCTGTAATTTTTGTCTGGGGGATATCTTTTCTTATATATCGTGCTTTCGCATGTGACTTGATCTCTGGTTTGCGTTGGGTTGGTGACGTGTCCTGGGACGTCACACCAATTTGACCTGTGGCGGGATGCTCGCGCTTCGGGGGGTACGGGGCGTGACACATGTGCCCTAACTGTATATGCCATAATTGAGTCAAATTAGAGTCTGACTCACCTCATTAAACTATAGTAGCTTAGATCACAATTTTTCCTAGCAGATGATCGAGAGTATTCACTTTCTTCCCTTTCGTCACTGTCATGGCACCTTGAGAGATCTTTATTATTCTACTTTCAGCAGCGTACTTACACCCGATGTCATTGAGTGTCCCCAAGGAAAAAAAGTTTCTCTTAAGCTCTGATACATGCCTCAGGTTTGCCAGTGTGCACACCGCCCCACCGTGCATCCAAATCCAAATTGTTCCTATCCCCACAATCTTGTAGGCTACATTATTTCCCATCATAACTCTATCAGTGGTAAACCAGTTCTTATGAGGCGTCATATAATAAGAACAACCCAAATCTAGCACCAATACGTCTCCTAACAAATTAATGGTCACACACAAGACAATCTTTGCATTATTATTGCTCTCCTCGACAATGTTTGCCACATCATGCCTCTGATGTGAATCAATAAAGTGTTCTCATAACTTTAGTAAAAGAAGCTATCAACATCATGCCTACTCTTTATCATCTAGAACCTTACTGAAATTCTTTAAATCAATTATAAGTTTATTAAACTCATCTAGGTGGGATCTGATAGATGTATTTTCTGTATATCTAAACTAAAACATCCTTTTCAATATGTACAAGCGATTGTTCAAACCCTTCGTTGCATAGAGTGTCTGAAGTTTAGCTTATAATGCCGCAACATCCTTCTCCCGACCACCTCTATTAACATGTCATCCGATAGGTTCAATCGAATTATACTTCTTGCCTTCCTCATTAGCACGTCCGTTTGGGCATCTTTCATTATTTTAGGCAACTTATCCTTACCCTCTAATGTTTCGGCAAAAGCTTGAGTTATAAAAGCACCTCCATCTTAACAATTAATAATCCTAAGTTGTTTTTCCCGTTAAACTTCTCAATATCTACTTTCGCTCTAGACATATTTGCAACAACATAATTTACAGATAATAATCAAACGAGCAAAAGCCCAAAATCAAAATCTAGAAAATAATATTCTCAAGCTCCGATACCAATTGTTGAAATATGAACGAACACAGAAGCTAACCGGGATCTTTCAATTTAAGTCAATATGAAACCACTAGAGAAATAAACGAGGAATTATAAAAGATACCAAAGATTTATGTAGTTCGGTCCAAGTGTCGGAAACTACATCCATTGGGAGAGACAATAGCAAATAATACACTATAATTGGAGAATCGGAGTTCACAAACGCTCACACGCTCGAGTATTTTCCACACCTAAACTATACCCAAATCAAGTGTATTTACAAATAAATAACTCATTCGGATATAAAAAATCATAGTACAAGTTCATGTGTGTTCCAGCTCCTGTCCATGTCTAAGCAAATAGCTCTGCACTCTGATTCTTCCTTTTGTTCCCCAGAAAATCACTATGTGTCCATTAAACTCTCTTTCTTCTTGTGCGACTACACTTTGCTGAAGGAATCCACTCCACACTTCAATCTTCTCAAAGAAAGAAGCCACTGGCGGCTACTTTGCTCTGTTTCGCTGGTGACCATGCCACTACAAAATAGACAAAACCTAGGGGTCAAAACAAAAGAAACCCTATTTCTTCTTCTTTTGTTTTTCTTTTCTCTGAATTTACCCTACTCACCCCACACATTGTGGGTTCTTTGTATGGTTAACCGATGAGAAGACTTTAATATTCAGTCAATAAGGAGAGATGTCCAACTGAAGGATATGTGACCTTTCTTTTTTTCCTTTAGTGAAAGAGTTTTTCTTCTTTTGTTTTAACCATAACACAAGCTCCCTTTCTTGAATCACTTTGTGCGTCAAACTTGGATATTTATCAAACTGGGTCAGGTACCTTAAACAGCTCAAACTAGATACATAATTTAACATTCTTCATTGCCATTTTTACACAGTTTGATTCTTCATCCATTAAACAACGGGTTAATATCACGAAAAATCTCAATTTGGTATACATGTGATAATTTTACCCAAAACTAATTTTTTGACAACGAAAAACCGCGAACTGGTATATTTGTGATAAATTTACCCTCCGTTAGTTTCTATTAAATTGAATTAATTTCACAAAAAATCAAAAAATGGTACGTCTGTAACAAATGGAAGATAAAACATAAAATTGGTACATCCGTCGATTCCGCGTGTTATTTAACAAAGCAATTTGATAGTAAAATTTAACGAAAATAAACTGAGGTTAAAATTTGTCACAGGTATATCAATTTAGGGTTTTCTGTGGTCAAAAAATTTGTTTTGGGTAAAATTATTACAGACATACCGACTTGGGGTTTTTCGCTGTATTAGCCCTTAAACAACTTGAAGATAATCATTGATCCAGAACATTAGCCAGAATCCAATCTACACATGCTTCAAGAATTTAGTGGTCAATATATAACAAAGTATAACAAGACACAAATTGAGCCTATCATAACCACGCATAAACATCACATTATCTTATACGCAATCAATCTTACATATAATGTCAGAACAGTGACGACGACAAAGCTCGTAAACGCAGTAGAAGTTTGTAGGAATCAAATCTCAAACACAGTTCATGCGTAAATCAACCCTAGTCTTTACACCAATAAAAACTTCAGCTAGAAAATAGCACAGTAGTGCAATAATTCTAAAAAAATTAAGCTAAAAATACACAAAATAAAAGGTTGATTGTGTTATAGCTAGCTAACACTACGCCAAACCACTGCAAACCGATTATAGTTCTTGATGTGCATCCAACGTGTACCAATGGTGTTAAGGTGTTCACATGATTGTGTTGGAGAAACAAGACATGTCACACCCAACGAGGGGCGGCCTCAGCCAGTCCTCACCCTCACTGGTGGCCGGCAACCGGCGACCAGCGGAGGGAAATAAAGATAAAAGATAAAAGAGAAAGGAAAGAAACAAAGGGAAAAACAAGGAAAATAATTCAGAAAAATTGCAAAATCATCCAAGTTAGCATCGACCGTGCCATCTAAGATGACCAGCGCTAACTGAATCGAGCATCAATGGTTTCCGGCAAAAATTAGCCGGAATGACTAATTTAACAAATCGTCAAAAGGTTTAGAATTAAATTTACAAACTATTAAAAGATTTAGGACTCGATTGGCACAATAGTCGTTTAGGATTAAATTGTCACAAGTGTAATAAGTTTAAGACTAAATTGGCCAAATTGAAAAGGTTTAGGACTGAATTACCAAAAATGCAGTAGGTATATGACTTTTTTGGTAATTTCCTCGCCTGTACTAAAGAATTCAATCAAACCAATAAAAAAAGTCAGTTACTAGGCGGAGATTTTGTCATGGATATAAATTTCCATAAACAACAACGTGGCATATTGAGTACCCAATTTGGGTTTTCTATGAGGAGAGCAATCCTATAGATCTCTCTTTTTTTCTCTTTTTAATACATTCTCAAGGCCTAATATAGGTATCTTATCACAACTTTTTCGCTCCATTGAGCATTTTCGAAATACAAATATTTATCGACTATTATGATTTCTAATAAGATACAAGATGGAAACCATGGAAATTCTCATTTTAAGCTTTTAGAAAAGTCCATCAGCCGTCAACTTTTAAGATGGGAATTTCTCATAAACTCATGTATTCTATTTATCGGCTTCTATTCCTAAAAAATCACGAGTCTTCAGTATGGTTATATATATAGTACAAGGTAGTAACTCATGTATTCTATTTATCGGCTTCTATTCCTAAAAAATCACGAGTCTTCAGTATGGTTATATATATATAGTACAAGGTAGTCGAACTATCCTGCTCCATTAATTCTCATAAATTCATATAAGCCACCTCATCCACTCTCATAAATACATATAAGCCACCTCATCCACTAGCATCAGGCAAGCGTACATATAGGGCGGCGAGCGTGACTTAGGTTATTCTGATAGGGCGGCGAGCGTGACTCAGGTTATTCTGAGACGGAACACATTGTAATTTGAATACGAGTTCCATCGCGTTTGAATTAAGCCTTCAATCATTCTGTCAATTCACTGAAGGTTACCAAGAGTCTTTTGCTCACCTAAATCCATACCCATATATACACACACCACTACAAAAAAACATGTTTTTTCCAACGAAATTTCCAACGAAAAATTCGAAAAGATTCATTGGAAAACGAATTTCCAACGAATTTTCCAACGAAAAAAAATTCGTTGGTAATAAGTCGTCGCAAATTTTTCCAACGAAAAATTTCAATTTTCGTTGGAAATTTGCGACGAATTTTTTTTCGTTGGAAAATTCATTGGAAAACTCGTGGCTAAATTCGTTGGAAACGAACTTTTTTTCCGACGAATTTTTTTTCGTTGGAAACTACAATTTTTTTTTGTCGAAAAATCGTGGAAATTTTTTTTCCATCGAAAAAAAATTTTTTTGGTCGAAATTTTTTTTTTGGTCGAAAAATAGCCCTCGCCGCCGGCGAGGGCCAGCCTCGTCGCCGGCAAGGGCCGAGCTCGTCGGCCATGGCAATCTCGGCCCTCGGCATGGCCGACGAGGGCCAGCCTCGTCGCCGGCGAGCGCTGAGCTCGCCCAGATCTGGGCGAGCTCGAGCTCGTCGGCCATGGCGAGCTCGGCCCTCGCCATGGCCGGCGAGGGCAAGCCTCGTCGTCGGCGAGGGCCGAGCTCGCCCAGATCTGGGTGAGCTCCAAGCTCGCCCAGATCTGGGCGAGCTCGGCCCTCGCCGGCGACGAGCTCGCCCAGATCTGGGCGAGCTCGGCTTGCCCTCATGGCCGGCGAGGCTGTTGCGCAGATGAAGAAGAAGAAGAAGCAGCAGCAGCAGGGCGGGACGGGAGCAGGCTTCGGGGTCGCCGCTCGTCAAGTCCGTTGTCGTCTCCTAGCCTCGCCGGCGACGAGGCTTGGTGGCGTCGGGGGTGTCGGGGGCGTCGGAGGCTTGGTGTCCGTGGCGCCGGAGCCGGAGCCGGAGCCGGAGGAGGAGGGGGGCCGGCGGGGGAGGAGGCGGAGGAGGTTACATGTCTCAAATCTGACGGAGGGAGAGAGAGAGAGAGAGAGAGAGAGAGAGAGAGAGAGAGAGAGAGAGAGAGAGAGAGAGAGAGAGAAAATTGAATTTGAGAATTGTGGGGATAATGAGCGCGAAATAAGGAAGAAGTAGGGTT
The DNA here is from genome assembly GCA_031216405.1 of Syzygium malaccense. Lineage (NCBI taxonomy): Eukaryota > Viridiplantae > Streptophyta > Magnoliopsida > Myrtales > Myrtaceae > Syzygium > Syzygium malaccense. The sequence continues at coordinate 35,216,178 of CM062260.1, forward strand.
TTCGTTGCAAAATTCGTGGGAAATTTCTCACGAATTTTGCAACGAAAATTATACACACTAAAATAATTGTCCGGAATTGGGAATTTCCAACGAATTTTCCAACGAAAATTGTACACACTGAATTAATTTTCCGGAAAATTGAAATTCGTTGGAAAATTCGTTGGAAATTTCTAACGAATTTTCCAACGAATATAAAAAATGCCGAATATTATCGGGTTTTTTTTGTAATTCGTTGGAAAATTCGTTGAAAATTTCCAACGAAAAAAATTCGTTGGAAATTTCCAACGAATTTTCCAACGAAAATTGTACACATTGAATTAATTTCCCGGAAAATTGAAATTCGTTGGAAATTTCCAACGAATTTTCCAACGAATATGAAAAATGTGGGTTTTTTTGTAATTCGTTGGAAATTTCGTTGGAAATTTCCAACGAATTTTCCAACGAATTTCAATTTTCCGGGAAATTAATTCAATGTGTACAATTTTCGTTGGAAATTTCCAACGAATTTTCCAACGAATATGAAAAATGTGGGTTTTTTTGTAATTCGTTGAAAATTTCCAACGAATTTTCCAACGAAAATTGTACACATTGAAGAAATTTCCCGGAAAATTGAAATTCGTTGGAAAATTCGTTAGAAATTTCCAACGAATTTTTTTTCGTTGGAAATTTCCAACTAATTTTGCGACGAAAATTTTTTCGTTGGAAATTTCCAACGAATTTTGCTTTTTGTTGGAAAATTTGTCGTAAATTTGCAACGAAAATTTTTTCATCGCAAATTTTCGTGGCAAAAATCTAGTTTTTTTGTAGTGCACGTAACTTCGTGCACTTCTAGCTTTTTTAATCCTACCAGCCATCCTTGCAGAGTGTCAAGTATTATTAGAAGGTCGTGTCTTATACATATGAATTCTTACGGAAATTTGAATGACTTACTCTTTCATAATTTTCTAGCGCTGACATGATATTTTTTTGCTAGGACATACATTATTAAGTAACTTTAGTATAAAAAATAAGTCACGGCAAATGGACCAACAAATTCCCACCATTGATAACTCTTCGAACGTGCATGTACATGCATAGCCTACGTGCATGTACATGCATAGTGGCCTTTTCTTTCTCTTGATGTTTTCACTTCCCTCTTTTCCCACAGAATTTGTAATCATTAAGTTGGAATTTGAAAATTTTCTGACTTTGAAGAATCGCTTTTTTTTTTTTGGTATTGAAAGGGACAAAGCCCAGAAATTATAACATAACGTGTCTAACGAAACTTGAACCAACCTGATCTCCTAACAATAGAAAAATCAACCCTCTCGGTGACCTATCTAGCATTAAGGTACTATTTGCATCACTAGAATGAATTATTCTGTCTATATCAAGGTCCTTTCGGATTTGAAGTAGCCTTTTCATTTTTCCTCAGTTGAATTTAATTTCATTTAATGAATGCTAGCTACAAGCTATAGAGAAGGACAACTTTTAAACCAATCAGGCGTATCAGCTAGAGTGGTACATGCTAGGTATTAGTTAATAGTGGTAGAGGACCATTTCCTTCATTATCATTGTTTTGGAAATTAGACGGTAGAAAAAATTAACATTACGAAAATGTGAATCAGATATTAGATTTATATAATTAATTCACGAAAAAGTAGTATAAAATTTTACTATAAATCAAACGATACAACAGAAATTATAACTATACCGAAGTCATTCAAACACTCTGAGTATTTTTCAGCTCTCAATTACACTAAATAACTCACACAGTGTTTAATTCTCACAATTTTTCGTGAAACAATCCCTCGATCTCACAAAAGAATTCATAAATCTTCTCACAAAATTCATTGGCTTGAACACTCGTTTCTTGAAAGATTATAACTACATCTCGAGTTATTCAAACATTATGAGTGTTTTTTAGCCCTTAATTACACACAATAACTCACATGGTATTTTGATGTCATAGTTTCTCGTGAAATAATCTCTTACTTTGATAAAGGAGTTTCCTAATCATGCCACCAAAATTTATTGGCTTTGTTGAAGATATTTAGAAATCTTTTAGGAATATTTAGGATATTTTCTCTGATTTTCTATATCCTCTTTTGATTATGCATATCAGATTTGATTTCATTTGATTTTCTCTATCTAAGCCTATAAATAGGCTCTTTATGTACTCTTTTCAATATATCGAAATATATACAATTTATGTCACGCCCCGAACCCCCATCGAGCTCGCGACATCCCCTGTTCCGGTCGAATAGTTGCAACGTCCCAGGAACGTCGCCGACCCAACCCAAACATCAGAGCCACATGCGGAAGCGTATAACAAAACCCCTGACAAATAATGACGACAACGGGGTAGAACAACAGAACAATCCAGCATCCACAAATTCATACAACACCAAATATACAAACATTATATTACAAACATAATTAACAAACTAGCATCCGAAATCACCGTCAACAAAATATCAGGGTCTGGTTAACTTAACTTCCCTATGGGTCAACCCGATTTACACAACCCCTAAAATACCCTAGGGAAAACCTACTGATCACCATCTTCCATTCCGCTCCTATTTCTTCTGACTCGATCCTCCGGAAATCTCTTGGGCATCGCCTGCGAATCCACCGACACCAAAAGCGGTTCTTCGAACTTCCAAAAAGAGGAGGCAGACTTCCCGGGTCTAAGGCTGGGGGTCTGAAAGTGGCGGTTATACAACCGTGAGACGAATCTCAATAAGTGTACAACCCCAAACCCCACGTAGGCACTCACGTACCGCCAGACGAAAACACGCATAACACACGACAATCAACCAAGCTAACAACCACACACGACCCTACCTGGGATCTATCATGCACGTTCCTGCACGTTAGACAATAACACAACCAATATACCACAGCAATGAATCACAGACGCGCGCGTGTCTCAATTATAAGATAAAACCCACTTGGGCACGTCCCATACCATGCCTAACAGTTTTTACCCCATAATTAAGCATCACACCACGCGATACAAACACACTCGCACACCAACTCACACCACGCGTCACTTTCTTAATTTCACTCGTCCCGCTAATTCTTGCTCATTCTCAACCTTTCCACCACTACCGCGCCCGTGTAAAACGCATCAGGCCAACGGTCTTCTGACCTCGTCAGGCATCGTCACCCCATCGGGCCGGGCATCGTCACCTCGTCAGGGACGGCATCGTCCCGCGTAAACGTACACGCCTCAGGACAGAATCCTACACACACTTTCCTTCTACCGCGCCCGTGTAAAACGCATCAAGCCAACGGTCTTCTGACCACGTCAGGCATCGACACCTCGTCAGGCCGGGCATCGTCACCTCGTCAGGGACGGCATCGTCCCGCGTAAACGTACACGCCTCAGGACGGACCTTTCCAACCAATCCACATTTCCATATCCTCGTTCCACTCAAACCACACTTACACACGGTCAACAACCACACGACCCAACACAATTCCACATTGCACGCACAATTCACAAGTCACATATACTTCGCAAATATACATTCTCACCACGCAAGCACTCCACACAATCATACACATTCTCAGCATGCGAACATATTGCGCAATCACACTGCCACACCATCACACCTCACAACCACACACGCGACATATACAACCACACGTACACAACCCGAAGCACAATCCCAAATCAGCCAACTACCACAAATCGCACAATCACGCACAAATTTCCATTCAAGGCACAATTCCAATAATTAATCGCACAAATTAATTCCGATCAAACCCTAACATCACAGCCCTAATCCAAGTTCTCTAAACCTCAAAATTCTTCGCCTAATCAGTCCGCAACCACTAAATAATCAGCTCTACTCTCAGCCACAAAACAGCCCCAAAACAGTCACGAAACAGTCACAAAATTGCCTAAACCGGGTCCTAAACGAGCCTAGAAATACCCGAGGTCCTAAATGACATTTGGGGAAAACACTTACCCTAAAAGGCGAGACAAACCGGGCTGGACAGAGGCTGGAACGGACCCGAACAGGAGCAGCAGCGGCAGCGGCGTCACCGTCGACGTACGGACGGCGGTGAACAGTACTTTCCGTACGGACGTGAACAGTACTTTCCGTACGGACACGTACGGACATGTTGGAAAACGGTGGCCGGCGTGGCGCCGGTCACGGCGGCGACGTGCCGTACGGTCGGGATGAACAGTGACCGTACGGACGGTGAACAGTGACCGTACGGTCACTGTACGGACATGGTGAAACGGCGACGTATGGAGGTGCTGGATGGCCGGGTGTCGACGGAACGGCGATCGGAGCTCCGGCGAAGCTCCGGCGGTACTGTTCACAGAACGGAAATGAGAAAAAGAGAGAAAAAAGAGAGAAAAAGAGGGGGAAAGGGAGAGAGAAATGGACTGAACCAAGGCTGAGCTGAGGCGGGGCACCAAGGGGGTCGACGACGAGGCACGGCGGTCGGCGGCGTGCTCCGGCGAAACTCCGGCAAGAGAGAAAATGAAGGAAAATGAAGAGAAAGTGGAGAGAAAAGGTGGGAAAATGGAGAGAAAATTTCTGAAGAGGGCTGGTCTGCACGTGAGAGTGAGTGAGGAGAGAGAGTGGTCAGCCAACTTGGTCAAATATGACAGCCCCAAGCGCCACGTGTCGCGATCCTACGCACTTTGACCATTTTACCCTTGATCGAATGGTCTAGATTTGTCCAAATCCAATAATTGAGGGGTAAAAGTGTCCAAGGCCCAATAATGCAGCTGAAAAACCAATAATAATAATCCCAAATAATTTTCCAAAATTCGGAACTGAAACGGGCCCAGGGGCAAAATGGTAATTTTCCGGTCCCGGGGCGAAATTCCAATTTTCGCACATACGCGTTCCATATGTGCATGGCCAACATAATATGGCGTCGGATTCGCAAAATTCACTTTCTAAGCCCTCGAAAATTGACTGCGAAGTTCCGGGAATAAAATAATATTATTTTTCCAATTTTTGTCGAAATTCCAATTTTTGGCCAAAACCACTCTAAATGTCCGTGGCCACCCCAAAATGACCTTGGCCGCGAAAAATAACCTCAAACGGCCTCCGAATCCAATCTCGGTGCCCACAGGGGCAAAACCGTAATTTTCTGGGTCCCGAACTGAATTTCATTTTTTTGCAGAAATGGATGGCCCCAAGGTTGGCCAAGCCGAAAACGTCATCGGCCACTCAAAATTGTCACTTTCAAAATTCTCGATTCCCGAGCCCGAATTCCAAGAAATGACTAAAATTGAACAATCGCGACTTTAGTTTATCTCTTGCTAACGGGTGGCTCATTGGGATTGCGCGCTTTCGACCCGTGACCGACACCAAGTCAAGTCACGTTTAAGTTTACTCTACCCGGGACGACCTCAGTTGTCATATAATTGCGAGGGTCTGTCACTAGTGCCCTTCGGACACGATCAATCAAATAGACCGGTCTCGGTTGGCTCAAAACATTCCTTCATCAATCCATATGGTCGAAGATCGAACCTAGATCGAGTTCTTTGGTCGTGCGAACTCAATCCCGTAATAGCCTTACCCCTAAGGTTAGCATCCTAAGAATGCGCAGGTCCCGGGTGAGATCTCACTATAGTGCATTGACCAAAATATTCATTTCATGAATCCCGGGAAAAGGATCGAAAATTCAGACTGTTACAATTTATCACATTTCTCTTTTCCACAATTCTTATATTTAACTTGGTATCAAAGCCTTCTTTCCTAAGGTAACTTAGCGCACCGAGTGCACTTCGCACTCGGTGCACCTCACGCACCCTAGAAATTTCCCTAATCCTATTTTTCCACTTTATCATTCTTAGCACAGAATAAATCCATCCCCATCATTGATTTTTAATAGTGTTCACTTGGTGCCCACAAGTCTCATATGAGGAAGCACTTAATCGAGTCCGCATAGTGTTTCGATGCTAATCGCATTGATCACGTCACCCGTCGAGCCTTTTTCATGGAGGTGGCTTTCTTTTGATGCTAGTCGCATAGGCCGCATCCGAGTAACTCTTTTGCAAGCCAGCTGTATAGGCCACTTGATGTTACGACGCCAGCCGTATAGGCCACCTTACTTAGTTACTATTTCGCAAGCCAGCCGTATCGGCCGCCTGCTGTTTCCCCTCTGATTCTCAAACTTTCACACATCGTTTCGAGAAGCCGAAACCACCACCTGACTCGATCAACTTCAAATGAGCCAGATGCTGCCTCACTCACTGCTCCGTCCCAGATCCACCAAGTCCGATGCCATGTAGCGTCGTTGAAAAAAAAAACAAGTTTTCGTGGCATTGTTCAACAATGATTCAAACTCAAGGTGACTTAGTCACTATGAGCTTGAGGGGGGATGTTGAAGATATTTAGAAATCTACTATGAATATTTAGGATATTTCTTCTGATTTTCTATATCTCTTTTGATTATGCATATTAGATTTGATTTCATTTGATTTTCTCTATCTGAGCCTATAAATAGGCTCTCTATGTACTCTTTTCAATATATCGAAATATATACAATTTCTCACATTTCTCTCTTCTGCAATTCTTATATTTAACTGGCTTGAGCACCAATCTCCCGGAAGTAATTCACGAAGAAACCAATCCTTAAATTCACGCTTAACTATTGCACACGCTAGGCACCCCCACTTTGCACAAATGGCAGAAAGACCAAAAACCCACGATTGCATATTAATATGTATCTCCAACAACGTTAGGAAACCTTGTGGCCAACATCTAAGTCCTACGAGAAAGTGACTTGCTTGTTTTATTAGGAAACTTAGTCTAATTTGGACTTTGCGTGAAAATCTTTTAGTTTCCAAATTCCAATGGTCAATGGATAAAGGCCGAACATCCCAAATAGGAAATTCCACATGTGAATTCAGAATTTCACTTACGGGTTCAAACTCGAGAAATTTTAACAATCTCCAATTGGCTTGATGTTTAAGTTAAATTACAATCACTTTGTTCATGACCTCAATAGCTACGAAGATCTTCTAAGTCTAAGCCACACTAAAACTTCACCGTAATTATGAACTTCATTAGAATGCCAACTCTATTGTTGGGGCTAATGGATGCAACCTAGAGAGAGGAGAGGGGGGAGGGGGTTAATAGTTTATATTGGGAATTTACAATTTCGCGGAATAAAAAAATGTGTCTGAACAACAACAAAATTATATTAAAGAGTTATGTAGAGGTGTTGCTAATGAACAAATGCTGATTATGATCAGTGAAAGATGCAAAGCACACACCAATTTATAGTGGTGCAGCTTTATCCCCGAGCTTATGTCCACTCTCCAGGAGGCACCCTTAACACGCGTTGAATTTCACTAGTAATCTTCAAAACAAGTTAGAATCAACAAGTGTTGCTCCTATCAATAGAGAAATCACATTATCACGACACGAATATTGTTATTATTCTTATACACTTGATCTTATCACGATTGCAAAAGCAACTTGAAATCTACAGAGAAATTTCCAGACGAATACGGTGACAATTTTGATTACTAAAGAGAATAATGAAGAATAGCGTCCATATACTCTTTTTCCGTCCAACCCTCCTATAGCTTCTTTGATTCTTTTTTATACAAACATCTTCAATAAATCTGTTGGAGACTCTATTGAGAATCAACTTGTTAAGAGCTGTTGTCGAAGTCAGGATTGCCCATACATTCTTTTCATCGGACAGTAGCAGTTTACCAAAATGGAGTTTGTTGGGGCTATCACTTCGTCGATCGTTTGATTGTTTCACCAAAAGTTATCGGATGCTTTATAGTCTTTTCCCGATTCTTCTGATGTGATTTCTCAGCTGTTAACGTCTATGTCTTCTTTGTTCTACAGTCATATTTAAATGGACACGTTACCAACACCACTAGAAGCTTGATATCAGCGCGATCTAATGCTCATTATTAGCACATGTTTGGTATCACAATCTGTTGATGCTATCCACGATTGATCCATGAGAAATGACTTGTTATTGGCTATCCAATAATGCTCTTGAGCATATTAGCACCCAAAGACCTTATGTAGACCAATTGTCGACCCTGGTACTTCCAAGTCTCCATGAAGATTTTGTCACATTGAAATTTGTTCTCCTCTTGTCAACATCTTTATCGTGGTCTTCACTAAATCTATATCATAAGAGTTCATCTTGATACTATCATTAACATTTGTAATTATCGTAGTAAATATTAGCACCAAGGATATGGAATCATCAACATCTTATAGAGAGGTTTTCCCAACACATTTGCACCTCTAGCCGTTCTACAAGAATTTATACCAAACCTCATCTTCCATAAATAAAGCAAAATCATTATTGCATGCATATATACTAGTAGATCTAACACGCACCTTATCAAACTCGTTAGCTACAACAATCGTTAGTTTTATAAGCTCCACCTGGCTACAAATATTATTTGCATCGATTATTGTGCTAGTACCTATTAGCTCATGATGTTGCAACTCCGCATTGAGTAAACACAATCCCGACCCGTATAAACACTGCTACTGTCAGTCCACTCCTATCTAGAAGTATGGGAGACTCGTTAAGTATAACAACTTTGCTGATAACAGATGATGTAATTTTAGGCACCACAACTGATAACTTTACTCACCTCGTGCATTGCTTAGGGATATACACAATCTTGCCCCCCTATCAGGCTTACAATCACTTACTTAAACATAATACGGAAAATCAAATATTTAAAAAAAATAGAATCGGCAAACGACATTGAAGTTTATACGAGCCACTGTGCTTGATTACTCTCATTATTATTAGGGCATCTCAAACGACCTTCACAATTTCACCTCCAAAAGTATATCGATACCAAGCTAAATGTACTAAAAAAATGCGTCTTCTTCAATTTGGAGCATGCCTCACTTTAGTCAATATCCTCACAATACTATCATGCATTATGACTTTAATATTGCCAATACACATAACATTGCACTAAGCGTTGCTCCCCAACTATACTTTATCACTATTCGTGCATTGATAAGTAGTAAATCAATTCTTGTTTGGTGTAGCATGAAAAGAGCTACTAGAATTTATGATGCAACCATCAAATGACGAATCGTCAATGACAGACAAGATATTAACATCACCATCCGAGACACCATTAGCAATTGTAACAATATTATTCAAAGACTCAACTCTGATTTTCTTATCCTTCTTGTTCTTCCGCTTAATCAATACCTTCCGAGATGCCTCCTCTAGCCACAGTTCAAACACACTACCAGTCCTAAACTAACTAGTTCTTCCTCTACATTTGCCTACTAAAGCAGCATCCACCAACTCACCTTTCACTCAAAATCAAATCACAAACCTCATAAATGTCAAACTTCTAGACTCAGAAGAAATTCTAATAGCAATAACAGTAGTATTCTAACTCGTGATGAAGTACTTCAAAAAAAAATCTCGTGATGAAGATAATAAAATCAAAGTACGTACTTCATCATCAAAGTCAATCTCAACCAATTCACCTTTCACTCAAAATCAAATCACAAACCTCATAAATGTCAAACTTCTAGACTCATAAGAAATTCTAATAGCAATAACAGTAGTATTCTAACTCGTGATGAAGTACTTCAAAAAAAACTCGTGATGAAGATAATAAAATCAAAGTACGTACTTCATCATCAAAGTCAATCTCAACCAAACTTTATTAATTAACAACCAAAATAAATTTATTGATAAGCTCAAGAACTAACACGCCTTCACTCATTTTTAAGTGAAATAGATGTCGCATCAAGTAAATAACTTCTCGTACATATTCAACAAGGCATTCATCAACTCTGCATTGATACTCTCTTTGACGATGTTAATTTTCATCATCAAAGTCAATCTCTTTGAATGTGTGATGACGTATTTTCCATGACACGACTGTATTTTGGCTAGCCACCAGTAAGGGCAAATGGCAACCGAGCACGTAATATTCTTAACGTCAGACACTCCAACTCTCTCTCTCTCTCTCTCTCATTAGCTACTAACTAAGAATCACCACGAACCTTATAACGACACGGGCCTAACCCTTGAACCCTAACTTTTGCGCCTATATAAGCATCTCCATGCGCATCATAATTCAAACTCAAGTTCTTATCAGCGTTGAACAAATCGTTGTAAGGCCTCGAAGAGCTTCACCAATCACCACCCCCCACAAAAAAAATATACATATAAGAAAAAAAGAGGAAAAAATTTTTTAGTTGGAGTATATTGACATTTCTCTAATTACTTCTGTCCAAGATCATATGGCGTTCTTGAATGCTCACCAGCTGGCCTTCATATTTGGTCTCTTAGGTACACACCATTCGTGATGAGCAGCACTCTCGTCAATCTTCATTAGGTTGAATTGAGAGTTAGAGAAACGTTTCTCATATATCGTCGGTTGCATGACACACGTCCATGTTTATAGATGATGATGTAATTAATGTTTTCTATGTTCTTTCTTCTCTGATTATACATATCCTACGAAAAGGCTTTTGTCTCTTTGGTTATAATGATAGCGAAACTTGTATAGTTCCTAATTGTTTTTTTTTTCGTGTAAACAAAAATGAGTTGCTCGTAATATAGTTGAATATGTGGTGAGTTTTGTCCCAAGTGGGTCGACAAGATCCGACGGGTATTATCGAACTCAAGACATGGGATTCATTTTTAACATATCATATTTCTATTTGAGTTCTATGAACGATTCTAACATTTCTCGTCTTCTTTTCTGTTAAATCTACGTAGGCAACATCGTGTCCTTTTTGGTGTTCTTGGCACCAATGTAAGACCTCCAACTCTTCATTTCTGTCCCTTGTATCATTTCACCATTATAAGTATCCTAGCATAAATTTGGAAATATTCCTTTTGCAAAAACATAATTGGTAAAGTAGCTTTTTTTTTGTTTTGGTTTTTGGCAGACCGACATTTTACACAATCTACAAGAAGAAGTCGTCGGATGGGTATCAGTCGATACCCTATGTGGTGGCACTTTCGAGCGCATCACTGCTCTTGTACTATGGAGTCCTCAAGACTAATGCCACCATGATCATCAGCATCAATGCCATTGGCATCATCATTGAATCCGCCTATCTTCTTCTCTTCTTGATCTATGCCTCCACCAAAGAGAAGGTCACTCTCTCTCTCTTACTGCTTTTGCGCTTTAAACTGTAGTAAACTATTGTCCTTTTGTTATCTTACCCAGGTGGTGTTCATTAGCTTGCGAAGTTCGAGCGTTAGAGCAAATTATGACAGGCTCTCAAAGCTGGATCTAGAGGGGAAAACTACCGTCTCAATTTGTTATCTCTCTTGTTCTTACAAGCTAGAATAATGGTTATGCACTTGTTTTTGGCGTGAAGTTTGTGTTTTCACATATTCGTCAGAATAACTAAAGCTTTCTAGCATCCTCACATGTTAGCCCTTCTTGAATATATAGGTATTTCCTACATATAAGAAGATATGCAAAAAGAAAAAAGGAAAACAATTCTTCAGAAATTTTTGCGACGAGGAATAAAGAAGAAAAACTTCTATAAAATTACAACTTTTCTCCAATTGACAACGAAATCTGAAGGAAATTTGTGTAATTACCTATCTGAGCAGATGTACACAGCGAAGTTGCTGCTGGTGTTCAATGTAGGAGGTTTCGGAGTGATGATGGCACTGACCATCTTTCTTCTCAAGGGTCGGCAGCGCATCAACGCCGTTGGATGGATCTGCGCAGCCTTCAATCTGGCTGTGTTCGCCTCGCCTTTGAGCATCATGGTATTCCTTCATTTTATGCGATAATTTTAGAGATGCAGCACTTTGCACCTGCTTTAACCACAAAACCAGTCCAAAACAAGAGTTTTTCAATTTTGAGTGTGTGATCTTGTGTTCTGTGCAGAGGAGGGTGATAAAGACCAAAAGTGTGGAGTTCATGCCATTCTTTCTGTCCTTCTTCCTGACCCTCTGTGCCACCACCTGGTTCTTCTATGGACTCTTCGTCAAGGACATGTTCATTGCTGTAAGTACCATTTAACTCTCTCAATCATTCAACTCTAATGCTTTTCATTGTACATGCAACTTTACAGCGATGTCTTGTACAGGGGAAGATTCGTATAGACCTGACTTTGATTTACAAATTCACACGGATGCACCAGCAAACCTTGCACCACGAATGTGAATCTTTTTCTGCTCGGTCATAGTTCCTGAGATTTCTAGTGAACATGTTAAGTTGAATTCTTGTATTTCTTACTTTGACCATTGACAGTTAAGCATAGACAAATAAACAATTCATAGTCTAAACCTAGACTCGGAAAAACGATAAAGATCAAATCCAACCCATTTATTAATTTATGATTGACACCATCTACTGTCTATCGGGAAAAGTACCAAAAAATTCTTAAACCTATTGCATTGATACTAATTCAATCCTAAACTTTTCAATTGAACCAATTTAGTCTTAAACATTTTCATATTGATACCAATTCAGTCTATCTGGCCAATTTAGGTTGGAAATTGTTGACGTGGACGTCGACCGTCCTACGTGGCACAGCCAGCGAATGATCGATGCTGACGTGGATATTTTCTCTCTTGCCTTTGGCCTATGGCTGATTACCGACCACTTCTGAGGGTCGCTCTCGCCAACTCTAGGGAGGGCTCAACCCCTTGCCAGTCCTCACCTCTGGCCAGTCATCAACCATGGCTGAGTATCGGCCATAGGCAAAGGGAACAGAAGGAAAAAAAAGAAAAAGGGAAAATTCTTTAAAAATTATTAAAGATATTGACATTAGTGCCGACCGGCCGGCGTCTACATCGACGATTTCTGGTTTAAATTGGCTGAATGGACTGAATTGGCATCAATGTGCAGAATTTAGGACTAAATTGGTCCTATTGAATAATTTATGGCTAAATTAGTACCAAAGGAATAAATTTAGGACTTTTTTGGTACTTTTCCCTCCGTCTCTCATCGGAGTTTATACTTTACTTTTTTATTTATCTTTAAACACATACAACACCTCTCTCTCTCTCTCTCTCTCTCATTTCATTTTTTCTGATTTTGAAATTAATATGGTGGTCCAATTGGGTGTTCAGCTACCAAATACACTGGGATTCTTGTTTGGCATCACTCAAATGATCCTCTACATGATATACAAAGATGGCAACAAGAAAATGGCAGAGACAAATGAGAGCAACGATCAACAAGAAGTGTCTCTAGACATGAAGAAGCTGACTTCCATCCATAGTGCGAAGCAGTCCACAACTTCACAGCACCAACCACAAGTCGCAGAAATGGATGTCTTTCCCACTGGCCAACCAGTTGAATCAAACAACAGCATTTGATGAATCCATGTCTCTCTAACAAGCCATAAGCAAGCAAATAATCACCCATACAGTTGGGGTCTTAAAAACTATGGAGTGTGACTTTCTTTTGCATTTTATTTGTCTTTATTGCACTAAGGGGGTTACTGTTACTTTGTACGAGAAACAAGATAGATGAGCAGCGAAGGGAATGACGGGCATCATACGGGTGATATTATCGTCGTAAGAGTAAGATATCATCTGTAATTTGTACTTGAAACTTCTACTGCATTGAACAAATTATCGAAGCATTAGATTTTACAAAAATAATCTTCCTGTCGACACATTTTCCTTTTTAGATCTTCCTTATGCCTTCAATTGGATGCTTTAAGTAGAAGTATGCCTTTACACACCGTATATTTTGATTAGAGACAGTAGGTATACTTTAAAGATATCGCTTCATCTCTGATGATGAGGAGATCTCAAGACATCCGACCTTGAGGATGATCTGAAGAACCAATGTTGAAGAGAGAGATTGGACTGATCTCTTATACTTCCCAAGCAGCTTATCTAAACTACGATGTCCGAATTCACTAAACTTTCTAAGTAAAATAAAGGAAATGCTATGCGTATAGCCAAAGGAGAATTTTCTTTGCATACTTGAGTATCAAAAGAACAGCAAACAGGAATAAATCCGGCTACCAGTCTCATGAATATGCAAGTAGTGAATGGAGTATCACCTTCATCTTTAGAGCAATGGAGATGCAAAATGAGTTCGCAGAAACAATCTATACTTGGCATTCTTCCCACTGAGCATAACAGGAGAGACATCCTATGGAGACTGCTCCATCTTCAACCAACAAAATGGACCATCTTTGCTGATGTTGATTTCCGATACACTTGGCGGATAATTAATAAGCGTATTATTTCTATCCTATCAATTCCAGTCTCATCATCGCTCTCTAGGCTTAACTCAACTCGAGAAATCATATTTGTCACACCCCAAATCCTATACCCAAATCTTATAGGGATGGGGTAATGACATAGTCATCATTCTTTTCACCTAAAGGACATACTCTCAACGCAATCAACAACATATTATCAAAATATATATCTCCACACACACACACACACACACACACACACACACACACACACACAATAAACGAGCAGGTTAGTTATAACATCAAAGTTTTTATCGTCCATGAAAAGAATACGTACAACTAGAACTCAGCCAACCCAACAAACCATCATCAACCATATACAACTCCCTTAAATTATACCCAAAAATTCAACTTCCCAAAAGTCCTCATCGATAGTATTGAGATGTGGTTTATACTCCCCACTAACTAGACAGCACAGGGGTACTGCTCCTTGGTGAGCAGGCAGGGGTTCGAGAGGACTTTTATAGTTTGAGCTCAAAAACGGAAAATTTTCTAATTCAATTATATTTCCTATTTTGAATAGGTTTCCTAAAAAGGGGTTTCCTATTTTGAATCAAACTATTGCCTATATATAGTCTCTTTCTCTTGTATATGAGAGATGTAATAGAGAGGTGCGATGTGCTAGTTATAGTGAAATCTTCTACTGGACGTAGCCCTAATTTAAGAATAAATTAGGATAAAAATCTTGTGTTTCGATTCTCTTTCTCGTTTTTTACTCTCTAATTCTGTGTGAATGTGCGGCGAATCCTAACAAATAGCCCTCTCATACCATCGGCCACTAATCAAGAAACCTGAAAAACATGAAAGATGAATTGAACGAACAACCACAGCCTAGTGAGCACTATCGGCCACTAACTAAGGAACCTAAAAAACATGAAAGATGAATCGAATGAGCAACCATAGCCTAGTAAGTAGTGCATATTTCTTCTAAACAGATTGAGCATCCATTATTCACTTTACAAAACAATATCAAAACTCACTAATCTCAATTCCGGTATATAATACACATATAAGAAAAGAATGAGTTGTATCACTTTAACATTACCATATACATATATATGTATGTATAAACATTTGTTAAATCAATAATATCATAACAAACATCAATGGTCTAGTCCATTGATCAAATTTTATCAATTCACACATCAATAGTTAATCCCATTTATCAATTTCATTAATCCACACGTCAATAGTCCATTCCATCTGTCACGCCCCGATCCCCTTTGAGCACGCGACACACTTCTCTGGTCGAATGATGCGACATCCCAGGGTATCGCCGACCCAAATTAAACTTATCAGAGATTTATATCAACAGCGGAAACCACCAATACCCGGACTATAATAACTGGGGTAATCAGGGAGAATGCACATATTCATTTCTCATTCAAACTTATGTAATATCCACAATTTACAAAACCACATATATACAAGCACACCGCACCGCCACACTACATACCACCGATATCAAAAAGGATCGATAACCTAGGTACCCTATCACCAAAAATAGTACGCTTCAAAAGCCTATTTCATAACCCCTACACTTGCCCCTATGCCCTCTACTTGGCGTCCACTCCGAGTCTGATTCTTCGTCCTCTGAATCTGAATCCACCTGAGTCTCTTGCTCGTCTGTCGGGTACTCTACCACGTTAATGTCGGCGTGCAACGGTATTGCAAAACGCTGCGACGGCGGCGGAAGGTTCATTGCTCAGACCAGGGTTCTGAAAGTGTTGGTTGAAACAACCATGAGATCATATCTCAATAAGCACACACCCTAAACCCCACCTAGGCTATCACGTACCTCCAGACAACACATACCCAACACAAACAACCAATCATACTAACAATCACAAGCGAATCTACCTGGGATTCTTCACACACCTCCCTGCACGTCAGATAATAATACAGCCAACATGCCACAATGATGCATCATTCATGTCGCAAAACCAAAGCATGTAATATGAATTCACATGCATCAATGCATCACAATTACGCGTGTCTCGATTATAAGACAAAACCCACTTGGGCACGTCCCATACCATGCCTAGCAGTTTTTACCCTATAATCAAGCACTACATCACACGATACAACCACACTCGCACACTAACTCACACCATGCGTTAACTTTCGAAATCCTCACACGTCTTGCCAAGTCGAGCTCATTTCCAACTTTTCCACTACTACCGCGTCCACATAAAACGCATCAAGCCAACGGTCTTCTGACCTCGTCAAGCATCGTCACCTCGTCTGGCCAGGCATCATCACCTCGTCAGGGACGGCATCGTCCCGCGTAAACGAATACGCCTCAGGACAGAATCCTACACTCAACTTTCCTTCTATCGCGCCCGCATAAAACACATCAAGCCAACGGTTTTTTGACCTCGTCAGGCATCATCATCTCGTCAGGCCGGGCATCGTCACCTTGTCAGGGACGGCATCGTCCCGCGTAAACGAACACGCCTCAGGACGGACTCACCCCGCGTAAACGAACACACCTTAGGGTATCACTTTTCCAACCAATCATACATTCTCGTACCTTCATTCCACACGTTCCACACGTACCACACGGCCACACATACACACGGCCATACACAATCCCACGCCACACATGCCTTACGCCAACACACAATCACGCCACACGGCCACACATACTTGGCACGCGGTCACACACAATTTCTCACTCATAAAAATGAACATCCATAGAATCAGGGTAAATCTGGGTAGTTTACACAGTGACCGAAATCCCATCAAAATAAATAGTAAACGAACTCCAAAAATTCTAAATTTTGTATATATCATAAAAAATATCTTGATAAACATTTCTTACGAAGAATACGAAATCTGGTTCAATCTGCAACCATTCCTTTTTATCCCTCGAAACTAGACCAAAATCAGTTCGCTCTAACAGACTGTTTTATCCTCAAAATACATTTCTTTCAACACCCAAATCACCTTGAAAAGCTTTGAAATTTTTATATGTTATAGAAAAGAAAGTTGCCAACAACTTTTGTGATAGGAAGTTTATTGAAAATAGATCTGGAAAATTTTATAAAAATTCAGCAAGACACGAAGGTCGGGATGAACAGTGTTCCGGCAGTTTTAATACGGTCTGAAAATGGGCTTTCGTGCTAACCAAATGGCCTCCAAAAATTTCAAATTTAAAATATGTTATACTACAAGATGTTGGGAGCAACTTTAATGAAGAAAACTTTCTCAAATTCTGCTCACAAAATTCTCCACAAAAATAGCAAATCAGACGGGTACAGTAGTCACAAATCCGAGAATCACACCAAACCTCACGGATTCAAACCCGAATTGATTTCTACCGAGTTTCAACCGCCAAAACTCATTCTACCATGTCCAAACTAACATCCAACGGCCACATGAACATCCATGAACACAACAAGGGATCAAGCTCTCCTCTAATCCATCGATAATCACTTCCATCAGCCCCTAAAACTACACTAAACCGTGTCTAAACGAGCCCGTTAATACCCGATATCCTAAATAGGGTTTAGGGGGCGACTTACCCGAACTCTAGACTAACTCAGCTAGAGCGGGAAGGGGGAACGGCTGATCGGCGGCTCACGGCGGCACACGGCAGTCCGTGCGACGATCGGTGAAACGGCGACGGCGGTGGCGCGGCAAGGCTCGGCCAAGGGAGAGTGAGAGCTCTCGGTGGGGAGGGGGCTGCCGTGAGGTGAGGGAGAGAATGAGGAGAGAGAGAGAGTGGGCTTGACTTAAATAATCAAATTTTGACCAAACTTTCCAAAATACTCATTTTACCCCTCCTTACTTGGCCAAGATTAATCCAAACCAAAATATCCAAGGGCATTTTGGTCCAATCTTTTGGGGCTGATATTTATCCACAATTAATCCCCAAATTTAATTTTCAAAATCCCCAAAATTCGAAATACCCAAAAATAGGCCTAGGGGCAAAATCGTAATTTTCTGATCCCGGGCCGAAATTCTATTTTTTGACCATACCAATCTTTTGGGGCTGATATCATTGGCCACGCAAAAATGATGTCGTCCTCGTAAAAATAGTCGCGCACGACCCCGAAAATCGATATCCAAATCCGGATCAACTTTCGCGATCAAAATCGCTAAATTTCAATTTTAGGGTCTCTCACTAACGGGCGGCTGTTTAAGGATTACGCGTATCGACCTCAAGTTACTCGAGTCGTGATGGTCTCGATTACCGGGAGAACGCAAGGATTTATCGCTAGTTCTGGAGGTAGCAATCGTTCGGGTAAAGTTCAGGATTTGTTCACCACGCGTACTCTCGATTGTGCGGAATCACACGCGATCCGATCGTACGTCATTGGCCAAACTAAATCCGTCACCTCCCTAAGATCGGCCCGCATTGGCCCAAAATATTTCCTCGCCGTTTCTCGGAATCGGTGCTCAATTTACGATTGGGTCCTTGGTCCACGTACCGTTTTTCTAATTAGCCATTCCCTTCCGGTTAGTATCCCGAGAGCGCTCAATTCCGAGCGAGACTTACTAAAATTAAATGAGAATAATATCAATCTTATCGATCCCGAAAATGGATCGAAATTTAGGGTGTTACACCATCGACTAATCTATTGCTCAATATCAAATTATGGTAACGACACTACACTTGATGACAAGGCGGACCAAGATTCCCCCTTTAACAAGGTCTCCACTTATTTTCAGCCTATGGCTCAACATAAAAAGATATCCTAAACCAATATGCATTCTCAAAAACCCTTAACCAAATTCACTACCATATTGAGCATCAAATCATCGTCTTTCAATAATCCACAAACCATTTCATAGATCCCAATACATTTGTCAAACCATTTCAGAATCTATTTCATAAATTAAGTTCACAAATAAACATATAACCTTTTGCAACACATTTTTTAAACAATTCTCAAACTATTCACAAATACCAAAATGTAGTAAATACCCGATCTACATTTTATGCAACAAACATTCTCTTTCATAACTCATAATATATTGAATCTCTATCGATTTTAAGTCATGAGTTTACAAATTCATAGAATAGATAGCACCAATCACCTAGGAATGTCCAAAAACCAAATAACAAAGTTTACCCGAATCAACGATCTCACAATCCTATCAATTAAACGAGAATCGACGTTAAAATCAAGTAAAATGCTACCTCAACTACAAAACCGGCCATATTGATCTTAATCGCTAGCAAAACGACTCCCTCACGATAACAAAACTCTCAAATCAAGTGGACATTCAGGAGGTCGTGGAAGGGAATTAAACTAAGAGAAAGGGTTAAGACATACAGTTGGTCTGTTCTCAAGCGAGACAACCACTCTGTCTAATTCCAGCTTCCGCAGCCTGCATAGCTTAAGCTGATTTATTTACTCCATCAGCTATCTCCTCGCCAAAAAGAGGAAGAAGTAAAAGAAAAATTACCATCAACTGACCCACATGCCGTGTTAATAATTATAAAAAAAAAAGCTTATTAGAGGAGGCGGACTACATGTTACAAATTGTTTGTCTACATAAACCGATACTCGAGAATGCCGATCTTACACGTACACTTTGCACTGATCATTCTTCATGCAGGATACACGTTCACTTGACTCTATAAAAGCATGTCTTCCCTTAACATTCAGCGTGAAACATCTTTACCCATTTAGAATCGTTATCTTGCGCGAGTTCAGCTCTGTAATCATTCTTCTGTTTAAAGCGCTTCAAATGTCATTCTCTTCCTGTTTTAATGAGGATGCCTCATCATGAACTTCACCACAAAAGTCCAGACAAAGTTCCAGAACTCAATGACATCGCTTGATGTGCATGTGACTGGATAATGAGAAGCTAAATGCATGGCATTCCCTTAATTCTCGGTGGAATTAGTTTGGATGCACCATATGGTGCATGGATTAGCTGCTTATATCAACATGACTTCAACTCAAATAAGATCACCGACCTCCAGTGCAAGATTGGCGACCTCCATGGTTGAGAGCCTACTAGCAGCCATTGTGCTTGGTAGCTCCTCCCATGCGATGTCTGCCAGTTTGGAAAGAGATGCTGCAGCTCTTCCCATGGCCTCTGAAGGTAAGATAACAAGGACTTACAGATACTATGCAAGATTCAGACATAGACTAGATACCTTATATCTAGATTCTTCATTGCATTAAAGAAATAACTACACAAAGTTTTATTCTTCATATATTAAACAACCTGACAATAATAATTGATCCGGAACCTTACCCAGAGTCCATTCTACACATGCTTCAAGATTTCAGTGGTCAATATATAACAAAGCAGAACAAGACACAAACTGAGCCTATCATAATCACATATAAACACCATATAATCTTAGACACAATCAATCTTACATATAAAGTCGGAACAGTGATGACCACAAGGCTGATGAACGCAACAGAAGTCTGTAGGAATAAAATTCAAAACACAGTTGATGCATGGAATCAGCCCCACTCCGCACACTAACATAGACTTCAGCTAGAAAAGAGCACAGTTGTGTAATAATTCTCAAAACTTTCAGCTAAAAAAAACACAAAATAAAAGGTGCAAGCGTGATTGTGTCAGATAACGTGAATTAATAGCTGGCTAACACTACGCCGAACCACCGCAACCCGATTACAGTTCTTGATGTGCATTCAATGTGTACCGACGGTGTTAAGGTGCACGCATGATTGTGTCATAGAAACAAGACACGTCACACCAAACTACCAATTGGGGATAAAACAGTTAATAATCTAGTAGGGTTGTACTAAAACATTTCTATTCAACCAATAAAAAAAGGTCAGTTGCTAGGCGGAGAGTTTGACATGGACATAAAATCAAAGAATAAATCCCGTAAACAAACGAAACGACATATTGTATAATACAATGGCCATCTCATATGCGTAGTTATAATGCTATATGTCAAAACCTTGAATTGCATGTGTAATGGAAAATGCCACGTTCAAGAGGTTCCCATCGTTCTTTAGATCGAGTACCCAATTTGGGTTAGCTACGAGGAGAGCAAATCCTGTAGAGTTTTCTCTCTTATTTTCCCTTTGATACAATCTTGAGGCCTAATATAGGTATCTTATTACAGCTCTTTCATACCATTGAACATTTTCGAAATACAAATATTCATTGACTATTATGATTTCTAATAAGATACAAGATGGAAATCATGGAATTCTCACTTTAAGCTTTTAGAATAATCACTCAGCCACTCAACTTTTAAGATGGGAATTTTTCCTAAACTCGTGTCTTCTATTATTGGCTTCTATTCCTCAAAAATCATGGGTCTTCAATATGGTTATATATGTTTTGAAGAAACACCACCTTCTCTCTCTCTCTCCTTCTCTAAATTTTTCTTCAAGCTGCCACCTCTAGATATGTCCAAATAAAAATCAGGGCAACAATTGTCAAGAAACTTGTCAATTTGCGCCACCTCTAGAGTTCTCTGCAGGAAGTTGCAGGAATTCACCGACATTAGCTCCCTATAAATAGGAGCTTGTGCTCCACGTGATGTGCATTGTGAGTTGTGTAGTCTGTGGTACTGTGTTGTGAGTGGCGTGCGTAGAGTGACGAATGAATGAGAGTGTAAAGTATATATGTGTTTGTATTAAATATTTATAATAGTGAACGTCTTTTGCTATTTTGACAAATAGCAATACAAGTCCCCCTCAACAAGTGGTATCGAGACGCGCTGTGCAACCTTACAATATATATATATAGTTCAAGGTCATTAAACTGTCCTACTTATAGGTCACCTCATCCACTAGCATCAGGCAAGGCTACATATAGGGTGGCAAGTGTGACATGGGTTATTTTGAGACGGGAAATGTTATGATTTAAGCACAAAATTCATCGCATCCTAATTAAGTCTTCAATCACTCCGCCAATTCACTAAGGGTTACGCAGGGTCTTTTGCTTACCTAAATCCTTACCCAGATGTATACATGTAACTTCGCGCTCTTCTAGCTTTTAAAAATCTACCGGCCATCCCAAGAGAGAGCGTCAAGTATTATTATGAAGAGGTGTCTTATACATATGAATTCTTAAGAAAAGTCGAATGACTAGCACTTTCATAATTTTCTAGAGCTGACATGATTTTTTTGCTAGGACATAAATGATTAATTAAATTAGGATAAAACTAAGTCACGGCAAATGGATCCCACCATTGATAATTCTTCGGACGTGCATGTGCATGCATAGCTTAGGTGAATATGGCCTTTTCTTTCTCTAGATGCTTTAGCTCCATTTTTTTTTCCTGCAGAGTTTGCAATAATTAGGTTGGAGTTTGAAAATTTCTGACTTTGAAGAATCGCTTTTTTTAGTCTGTATAGTGGTCCTTTGTAACTTGAAGCAGTCCTTTCAACAGAGTCTTTTTTCCTTAGTTGAATTTAATTTCATTTAATCAATGCTGGCAGCAAGCTATAGAGAAGGACAATTTCTTGCCCAACCTGGCGAATCAGCTTGGTGGGGTACATGCCGGGCATTAGCTAGTAGTGGTAGTCGACCCTCTTCTTAATTGTATTGTTTTGGAAATCAAACGAAAATGTAAATTAGACATCAAATTTGCGTGGTTCGATCGATCTTATCTAATTCATGAGAAGAGCAGTATATAATTCCGCTATAAATCAAACGATACAACGAAGATTATAATTACACATGAGTCATTTAAACACTCTTAGTATTTATCTTTTACAATTTTTCGCGAAATGATCTCTCGATCTCACAAAGAAATTCACAACTCTTATCGTGAGATTCATTGCTTTGAACACTTGTTTCTTTAATGCGATTCACAAAGATTCATTGCCTTGATCCACTATAAATTAAGCAATAAAATGGAGATTATAACTACACCCCGAGTCATTCAAACACTCTGCGTGTTTTTCAGCCCCCAATTATTCTCAGTAAGTCACACGGTATTTAGCTCTCACAATTTTTCGAGAAAGGATCTCTCGACCTCATAAAAGAATTCACAAATCTTATAGCAAGATTCCTTGTCTTGAATACTCGTTTCTTGAATGCGGTTCACAAAGATTACAACCACACTCGAGTTACTCAAAACTCTGTTTCTCAATCCCTTAAATTACACCAAATAACTCACACAGTATTTAGACATCATAGTTTCTTGCGAAACAATCTCACTTTGATAAAGGAATTTCCTAGTCTTACCGCCAAGATTTATTGGCTTGAACACTGTTCTCTTGGATGCAACGCACGAAGAAGCCATTCTTAAAATTCACACTCAACTATTGCCAACACAAGGTACACCACTTCATTAAGACCAAAAACCCATGATTGCATCATAAAATTATATCTCCAACAAAATTAGGAAACCTTGTGGCCGACTTCCAAGTCCAATGAGGAAAGTGATTTTCTTATTTTATTAGGAAACTTTGCCCAATATGGACCTTGCTTGAAAATTTTTAGTTGCCAAATTCAATTCCCAGCTAGGAAATCTCTTATGGGAATTCGGACTTTTGCATACGGGTTCAAACTCAAAATATTTTAACAATCTCCACTTTAACTTAACGTTTGAGTCAAGTCACAATTGCTTCACTCATGGCCTCAACTGCCACAGAGATCTTCTAAGTCCAAGCTGCACTAAAACTTCACCATAAAAATGGAGTTTATCATAATGCCAACTTCATTGTTGGGGCGAACAAATACGTCCTAGAGGGGGATGAATATGTTGAATTAGAATTTTAAACACTTTTGCATAATAAAGAAAATGTTTCTTATTAGCACTAGAAACATATTAAAGAGTTATCTGCAGGTGGTGTTAATGAAGAAATGCGGATCATGATTAATGAAATATGTAAAGTTTACAGTAATTTTTAGTAGTTCAACTTTATCCCAAAGCTTACGTCCACTTTTTAGGAGACAGCCTCAACACAGGCTAGATTTCACTAGTAATCTTTAAGACAAGTTACAATCAACAAGTGTTGCTCCTATCAATCGATAGATCATACTAGATCACACTATCATAACACAAACACTATTATTACTCTTGTACACTTGATCTTATCACAATTACAGCTTGAACTCTACATAGAAATTTCCAGACAACTATAGTGAAAATTTTGACTACTTAAGAGAATAATGAAGAATAGCATCAATATACTCTTTTTCCGTTTAACCATCATCTAGCTTCTTTGATCCTTTTTAGATAGACATCTTCAAACAATTCGTTGGAGACTCTATTTAAAATCAAAGAACCGCTTGAGAGTCGTTAGGAGCTATTGCTGAAATCAGGATCACACATACAATCTTTTCATCGAACAGAAGCAAGTTTCCCAAAATGTAGTTTGTTGGAACTGTTACTTTGCTAATCCTTTGACTGTTTCACCAAAAGTTGTTGGTTAATTTCTGGACTTTTCCCGAATCTTCTGCTATGATTTCTCAATCCGTTAACGTCTATATCTTCTTTGTTCAATGGTCATTTTTAGATTAACACATTACCAATATCACTAGAAACTTGATATTAGCACGATCTAACACTCATTATTAGCACGTGTTTGGTATCACCAATCTGTTGATGCTACCCACGGTTGATCTGTGAGAAATGACTTATGATTAGCTATCCGATAGTCCTCTTTAGTATATCAACGTCCAAAGACGACATGTAGAATAATGATCGACCCTAGTACTTCCAAGGCTCCATGAATGCTTTGTCATACTGAAACTTGTTCTCCTCTTGTCAAGATTTTTGTTCTAGTCTTCAGTGAACTCGTAGAGATCGTCAAAATCATCACAACCATCTTGATACAATCATTAACATTTGCACTTATCACAGTAGATATGAGTACCAATGATAGTTTTGGAATCATCAAAATCTTATAAGGATGTTTTTCCCAATGCATATGCACCTCTAACCGCTCTACAAGCATTTAGATAAAACCTCATTTACGGTAAATAAAGAAAAAGCATTGTGGCATCCATATCTATTAGCAAATCAAACTCAGTAGTTACAACAATCATTAGTTTTACATGCTCCAATTCGTTACAAGCACCATTTTTGTTGATTGTTGCGCTAGTACTTGTTATCTCAAGATTTTTTTTATTGCAACTCCATCTTAAGCTAAACACAGTCTAGTACCCCATAAACACTGCCACAATTACTCCTATCTAGAATTATGGAAGACTCATCAAATATAACTTTTTTTAATAGGTGAATTTAATTTCGAACATCACAGCCGATAACCTCACTCACCCTGTGTATTGTTTAGGAATGTACACATTCTTGCCCTCCTATCGAGCTTACCATCACTTATTCAAACATAACATGGGCAACCAAATATTCTAAAGATAGAACAATCAGCAACGTTGTTTGACCACACTTCTTTAGGAATCTAATATCCAATCATAGTCAATGGAAATCTATTTACCAAATAGCTCATTGTACTAAACATGTCCGCTATGAATTTCCTAGCCTTACTAGCACCAGAGAGAATTTTCTGGGTCATCTAGCTCTAGATTACTAGTGCGATGTCTCACTATGCATTTATCATGAAGAATTCGTTTAATAGTTCTAAGCAAAACTCCCTACTACTGTTGGTCCGCATATACTTGATCACCTTACCAAGTCTCTGTATTGATCAAAGCTCTCAATTGAATAATCTTTATAATAACATAAATGTCGCGACCTAAAAATAATTCCTTTCTCAGGCTAATGGATTATTAGGACTAAACCTAACTCGAGCCCTCCCAAGCCCTACCAATTCGCAACTTTGGGTTTAAGTTTTTAACATGCAAATGTTTTCATGCTCGGAGTCGCCACTAATCAATTCGTGGTAGGTCGATTAGAAACCTAAATAAAACATAGGGAGATATGTTTTATTTCTACGAACCAGAGATTCTAAGTCCGGGGACTTGATTACGCTAGATCTAATCTAACGCCCTTTCGGTACCTTTTTCTTTTCAAAAATATTTTGGCAAGCAATCTGGACCCATTTTAACTTAGTCACTAACATGTGAGGTGTTCATGCGGGTACGCAAACCACCAATTTAACACCCAATAATCAAAACATTAAATAAATTGCAAGTTTGGAGGAATTACTTACCTCGAAGCAACGTAAGCATCTGCATTGTTAGCTAGAAAATCACATCAACAACCTAATATGATTTCTAATTAACAAGGAATTCACTCAATTTTTGGGTTTTCGTTTATTTAAATGAAACCTAGTCTACATGCAATGACGTGCAAAAATGACATGCAAGTAATGCAACCTAGCATACAAACTATGTGTCATGCGACGGCGTGACCTAATTCTAATGACGGGCAAATGATTTATTTTTGGTATTTTCTGATGAAATTCGGAAT
This sequence comes from Syzygium malaccense, assembly GCA_031216405.1. Lineage (NCBI taxonomy): Eukaryota > Viridiplantae > Streptophyta > Magnoliopsida > Myrtales > Myrtaceae > Syzygium > Syzygium malaccense. The sequence continues at coordinate 35,242,671 of CM062260.1, forward strand.
AAAAATATGCCTAAATTAACATGCAACCTATGATGACCTAATATGTCTTAACACGATTTATTTTTGGGATTTTTGTTAAAATTCGGAATAAAAAATAACCTAAATAATCTATTAAGATTAGAAAATTACTTAATTTAAACTAGGGAATAGATTATCTCAAGTCCTAATTTAAATTAAATAATTACTCTACCGTCTAGATATATTTAGGATTTCTAAACATGCAAAATTCAAATTCAAATCCTAACTGATATTTTTTGAATTTTCTTTTTATTTGAAAAGGAAAAGCAATTTAAACAGAAATAGCATCCACATTTAAAATAGCCACGCAATCCACAAGATTCGTTTCAAATTCAGATTAGGCACAAGAATCGAACTATCGGTCATATCTATAGGGTTATAGATATTAGTGGAAAGTCGATCATTCAAATTTGGAAAGCAAATAAAAATCATTATCATACCCAAGTGATTATGGATAGGATAATGATTTTCCGTATCGCCACGTATCATACCTTAGGGCTAAGGTCGGATAGTTATCCAGATACGTTGCTGAATTAGGAAAGATTCCTAATTCTGAATATTTTCAAATATTGCGAACAAGGCAAACATTATCCTAAGATATCTAGCAATCCACGCAATATTCACAGAATATTCAAACATCCAAAAATTAAGAAACGAAATATTCTAAAAATATTGGATAATGTTCAATTACCTAATTTGCAGATAATTCCCAAATTCGAACTTGCGGATCGGAATGAGCGACGAACGGTGGATCGGCGGCGCGGTGTCGGGAACGGCGGCAACAGCAGCGGCGCACGGCGGGAAACAGCGGCAGCACGCGGTTGCGTGCGGCAGGGACAAGCAGCAGCTCCGGCGGGAGGAGCAGCAGCAGGCTCGGCAGCAGCAAGCAGCAGCGGCGTCGGCGTCGGCGGGAAGGGCAGCGGCAACAGCAAGCAGCAGCGGCGTCGACGTCGGCCTGAGGAGTAGCGGCAGCAGCAAGCAGCAGCGGCGTCGGCGTCGGCGGGAAGGGCAGCGGCAGCAGCAAGCAGCAGCGGCGTCGACGTCGGCCTGAGGAGCAGCGGCAGCAGCAAGCAACAGCAGCGTCAGCGTCGGCGGGAAGGGCAGCGTCGGCGGCAAGCAGCAGCGGCGGCGACGGCGGCCTGAGGAGCAGCGGCAGCAGCAAGCAGCAGCGGCGTCGGCGGGAAGGGCAGCGGCAGCAGCAAGCAGCAGCGGCGTCGACGTCGGCCTGAGGAGCAGCGGCAGCAGCAAGCAGCAGCGGCGTCGGCGTCGGCGGGAAGGGCAGCGGCAGCAGCAAGCGTGCGCGGCAGCAGCAGGCACGGCGCCGGCGGGAAGCAGCAGCGGCGGGCGGCACACGGCTCTGGCTGTGTGGGGGTGCTCGGCCGGTCTCCTTCTCTCTCTCTCTCTTTCTCAACTCTCACACTCTCTAAAAATTCTGATCTGAAAAATTTGTCTGTCCCCTCCCAAATTCTGACCTAATAATGTATATATATAGTATTAACCTAGGTCAATTAGATGGGCTTTTAATCCTAATGGGCTTAGGCTTGGGCTTTAATTTAAATGGGCTAAATTAATGGGCTGAATTAATTAATGAGAATGGGTTGAATTAAGTTCAAATTAAAACGACCGAGCCCGTTTAACTTGTAATTCCCGGCCCTTGCGTTACAAGCGAGCCGAGTCCCATTCAATGAAATTTAAGCTCGTTCGTCACCGCCAGTCCGATGCAAAATGCAATTAATCTAAAATGAATTTAAACTATACGTTATGCAATTTAAATATTTTTTGTTTAGGGGTTAAAAATTTAATCCCTAATTTTCTATGCAAATTACACTAAATGGTTGCTAAAATTTAGGTGTCAACAGAAATTTGTGCCTCAACACAAATACCTAGGTCTTTTTCAATTGATCTTCCACAGCTATTAGCATAAATCTAGCATTTTTCCTTTAGAAAAACCATGACGGCCTATGAACACTCAAGGGTATCAACTCTACAATCTCAATCGTTTCTTTAATGGTTGTTGAGAACTACACTTTTTAACATTTGTCTAAGTCACAACATCTCTATACATTCAGTTTCTTAGCCACAAAACCACACAGTATATTCAGAACCTTTAGGCTTCTCTTGCTAATGTTTCTCATATGCATATATTACAATTCAGACTTTCGAACAAATGTATTAGACATACTTATGATGAAATCTTTCACTATCTACCTTTGAAGTTTATGGAGGCCACTATACTTGATTCCTCTCATTATCATTAGGGCATCTTAAATGACCTTCAGAATTTCACCTTTTAAAATATATTCATACCCAGCTAAATCAATAATACTAAAAATATTGCATTATTCATGAATTTGGACCATGTCTCACTTTAGCCATTGTCCTCACGACAATATTATCCATTCTGATTCTAATATTGTTAATACATATAACATTGCACTAGGCGTTACTCCTTAACTATACTTTATCACTATTCGTGCATTGATAAGTAATAAATCAATTCATATTTGGTGCAGCATGAAAAGAATAACTAGAATTTATATCACATCCATCAAGTGACAAATCATCAATGATAGACAAGACATTAACATCACCATTCAAGACACCATTAGCAATTGTAACAATATCATCCAAAGACCCTACTCTAATTCTCTTACCCTTCTTGTTTTTCTGCTTAAATCAATATCTTCTGAGATGCCTCCTCTAGCCATAATTCCAAAACACTACATGTCCTTAACTGACTATGGTTCAGCTTTGTAAATAAGCCTTTGCAAATGCCTTTGGCCTAAAGCCTCTTAGGGAAATGCAAATTGTGTTTGGTAAAAAATCATTTGTGAAGCTACTTTGGCCTAAATAGGGCTTGCCATGTTTTTTTTTTGCAAAGGGCTTTTGGGTTTAATTTTTCTTTTTTTAATTAAAAAAGTCAAACCCTTCGTCAACTCCAACAAAGGGTTAAGGCTACCGGTGACCCAATTCTAGCACCAATAGTCGTTGTGCGACCCCCAGCAAGGGTCACGCAACCTAAGCGGTCGTCACCGGGGTCACAAAACCTAGGCACCGTTGCCACAATTGCGCGACCCCAGCGATGAGGCTTGAAGTCGTGCAATCCAGGCGCAATTGCCGCGATCACGCAACCCCAGCAATGAGGCTTGAGGTCACGCGACCGCCTAAGGTTGCACAACCTCGCCAACCACTTGCCAACCTCTGGCCGACCTAATCTAGCCTTGTCAGCTACCCTCATGCAAAGAAAATGAACAATCACAACTAGGGGAAAAACTAAAAAATTAAAGAGTTGGTGAGGGTACTTTGGGAAGAAAAAAACTAATTTCAGCATTCGGCCAAATGTTGAAAGCCCAATGAGGATTGGGCTTTCAGCTTCCCCAAGGTCAGCATTTGGCCGAAAGCCCCTTGGGAAGACTTGCCAAACACCCTAGCATTTCCTCAAGGGGTTTTAGAGGCCGAAAGCCCCTCATGAAAGCTGAATGTCTATAAGATTCACATTACTTTTGCTAATACAAGTACTAGTTCTTCCTCTACCTTTTCAACTACTAAAGCACCATCCACAAGTTCACCAGATTCTCTTTCATGGATGTCCTAACTCAAAATCACATTGCAAATCTCATTAACCATCAAACTTTTTCTTGACCCAGAAGAAATTCAAATAGCAATAATAGTAATATTCCAACTTGCATTGAAGATAATAAAATCAAAGCACATATCTGATCATGAAAGTCAACTTGCATTGATATATTCTTCTTCTTTTTTTGTCAGACTACATTGATATTCTCTTTCACCATGTTAGTTATCATCATCAAAGTCAATTGAGATGATATAATTTTCATGACATGGTTGTATGTGGCAGGCTGCCAGCAATGGCAAATAGCAACCAAGCACGTAATTTTCTTGACGTCAGGCACTCAAACTGTCTCTCGTTAGCTACTAACTAAGAATCACCACGATCTTTAAACCACACTGCCTGAACACTCGAACCCTCACTTTTGCGCCTATATAAGCATCTCCATGAACAACCATTTAAACTCAAAGTTCTTGTTAGTGTTAAACAATTCGTCGTAAGGCCGCGTAGAGCTTCATCAAACACCACCCCCCACAAAAAAGAAAGAAAGAAAGAAAATTTTCAGTTGGGGTATATTAACATTTCTCTAAATACTTCGCTTCAATATCATATGGCGTTCTTGAATGCTCAACAGCCGCCTTTCATATTTGGTCTCCTAGGTACACACAAATATGTTCAAGATGAATTTCATTCTTGATGCACAGCATTCTCGTCAATCTTTATTAGGTTAAATTGAGAGTAAGAAACATTTCACATATAACATCGATTGCGTAATACAAGTCCACGGGGAAAGCGCCAAAAAAGTCATAAACCTTTTTTTATGCTAATTTAATCCTAAACCTTTTGTATTTGTGCCAATTCAGTCCTAAATCTTTTTATGGTGTCAATTCATTCCTAAAATTTTTATATTTGTGCAAATTTAATCATAAATCTTTTATTTTTGTGTCAATTCAGTCCTTTCGATCAATTTTGGCTGGATTTTGCTGAAGTGGATGCTGATCGGCTGGCGGCCGATCACCGGCGCTGACGTGGACAACTTTAATAATATTTTTTTGAATTTTTTTCTTTTTTTCTTTTTTTCCCCCTCCCCTCCCTCCTTCCTCCAACTGGTTGCTGGACCGACGACTGGCCAAGGCTGGCGAGGTTGACCTTGCCAGCCACTGGCAAGGGTGGCCTCACGCTGGGCGAGGCTCGACCTTGCCAAATCCAGTGTGTAACATCCTGAATTTTGACATGTTATCGGGACCAATAAAGTGTACATTAATTCTCGTTTGATTTTAGTAAGTCTCGCCCGGACTTGATCAATCACGGGATACTAACCAAATGGGAAAGGCTAAATAGGAACAGGTACGTGGACCGATGACCCGATCGCGATTGAGCGCCGATTTCGACGAACGTCAAGGGAATATTTTGAACCAATATGGGTCAATCTTAGGAGAATGACGGATTTATATAGTCAGTAAAGTACGATCGGATCGCGGGTGATTCCGCACGACCGAAAGTACGCCTGACCAGTGAATCCCGATTTTAATCCAAATGATTGCGACCCCCAGTGCTAGTGATAATTCCTCTCGTTCTCTTGAAATTCGAGGCCATCATGACTCGGAAAATCCTAGGTCGATACGCGTAACACCTAAATAGCCGCCCGTTAGTGAAAGATCTTAAGACTTCAAAGCGAGTTATTTTGATCGCGATATTGGACTCGAACTTCGATATCAAAATTTCAAAGGTAATTACGACTATTTTACAAGATGGACGTCATTTTATAGTGGCCAATTAAGTTTGGGACAAGAATGGCTGAAAATAGAAATTTCGACAGAAATTGGGGAAAATTACGATTTTGCCCCTAGGGACCTCGATGCTCGTTTCCGAGGCCAAACGAAATTATTTTTTGGAATCGATGCCATTTTGGGGCAACCATGCACGTCTGGAGTGCATACGGTCAAAAATTGGAATTTCGACCCCGGAACGAAAAATTACGGTTTTACCCCTCGAGACTTTTAGACCGGTTTTCGAGGGCTTAAAGGATGAATTTTAAGGATCCGACACCGGATTGTGTCTACCATGAATATATAGGACCGGTATGGATAAAAATTGAAATTTCGGTTAGGGATCGAAAAATTACGAAAATGCCCCTAGGCCAATTTTAATTAATTCCGAAAATTGAATTTAATTTTGGGATTAACCAAGGTGAGTTAAGGCTAAACCAGGTCTGGTCAGCTTGGGTTAAGGACATTTGACCATTTTACCCCTAAATAATTGGATTAGATCAAATGTGGGCCCTTGGATCAAGGGCAAAATTGTCCAAATGGCCAAGATTGTGACACATGTCTTTCACTAATCCATCTTTGACTCATTTGACCAGATATTTCCTCGCTCTCTCGTCCATTTTCTATTCAGCCAAAGCCATTCCCCCTCTTTCCTTCACCGTATCTCTCTTTTCCCGTTTTCCATTTCTGCAATTCCTGTTTCTGCACATCCTGGTACTGTTCACGCCGGAACAGTACCAGCCGGAGCTGTCTCCGCCAAGCCAGCACCACCAGCAGCCCTTTCCACCCAAAACCAGCCACCACAGCCCCGGTTTCAGCCTAAACAGAACAGAAACAGCAGCTATTTGTCTTCGTCGGTGTCGCCGCGGACTGCCGGCTTGCACTGGAGCGCCGCCGTCGATCCTTACCATTCATCGGTGATCGACCGCCCGTTCCCGTCATCCCGAATCGTTAATAGGCGAGTATAAACCCCTAAACCCCTAATTAGTTTAATTGTGCATTTTTAGGGGTTAATTAGGCCTAAATGAGGGTTAATTAGGCTTAATTGTGTGTGGGATGTTTTGTATGGGTCCTGAGGACCTAATGAGATGATTTAGTGGTGGATTAAGGCCCAAAACAGCCCTTGTTCTGGTACTGTTCACAAAGTACCGAAAATGTGCAATTTTGTCTAAGTTTTGTACTAATTGAATTCAATGATTCAAGGCTTGGAATTAGATAATTCAATTGTTAATTAGGCTCATTTGAGGCTTAATTATGTATATTTGATGGTTGGATGATTAGGGTAGGTGATTAGGGCTTAATGAGATGGTTTAAAGGTGAATTAGTGCCTAAATGTGCATTTTTCCTGATACTGTTCATGGGGCTCCGAAATTGTTTTAATTTGTCTAAGTTTGTACTAATTGGGTTCAATTGTTGGTGACCTTGAATTGGTCATTACAGGGCTTAATTAAGCTTAATTGAGGCTTGATTATGTGTATTTGATGTTTGGGTGATTATAGTATTTGATTGAGGCCTAATGGAATTGTTTAGGGGTAGTTTAGTGCAAAATGGACATTCGGTTCTGGTACTGTTCACCAGAACCGAATTGTACCATTGGGCTTAATTGGAGACTTAATTGGTTCTTTGGCTATTGACTTGAGTTTGGGCATTTTTAGGGGTTGGTTAGGACTTGTATAAATTCCTATTGAAGGACCCCGAAGTGGTGAGAACGACCATCGAAATTGGTTTGTCCAAGCCGGGCCCAAGGCGCATGAAACTAAATTGTAACGAATGCGCGGAATGAACTTGAAATGGATTGGATTAGAATGGAAAATGCTTGGACATGCCAAGGATGAATGGAATAGGTTTGATTTGGGCTTAGTTATGCTTGGTAATTTGACATCGGTAATTAACCTTAAATTCCTGGGCATGTGGTTTACAAAAGAGTATTGTGGTGCGACCGAAATTGAGTGCTTAATGTACATGCCTGAGATTTATAAAACGTTGGTCTTCGGATCGGGCCTATGGGTCGTTATATCCACTTGTGACCTTCGGGTCAGGCCTACGGGTCGATTTATTAATGTTGGCCTTCGGGTCGGGCTTACGGGTCGTTATATTCAACTGTGGGCCTTCGGGTCGTTATAATTGCACTTGACTGATATTGATATCAAATGCCTAATCTGCAGGGTTGAAATAATATTTTGGGCTGTGAGCTTGTAGAGAAAAATTAATGTGGTTTTACTGGTTCATTGTTTGATGTGTTTTATTTACCCTTCTGGAGGTGCACATTAGCATAGTTTAGGATTAGTGGTTTGTACTTGCTGAGATTTTCTCACGGTTGTGGTAAAACCGACATTTCAGATTCCCGGTCATGAATTTCCAGGACTCAGATGTTGAGTATGAGATCGTGGAGGATGAGGTAGAGCATGAGGAACTAGGTGGGGTAGTTTTTGAGCTAGAGATTGTGGATCCTGTCCCAGAGCAGGCAGATGTCGTGACCCTTTTGTTGTATCTTTTGTGTATAATGGATATTGTATTATAAGTTTTATAATGAATGTACCTATTGTTGTTAATCGTCCTCATATTGTTGTTCGTTGCTATTCATGGTTGCTTTTTAATTGTTTGGGTGTATATATATTTATTATATATACGTCGTTTCCGCATGTAGCGTGTTTTCTCTGATTTGGGTTTTCGGGTCGGTGACGTAACCTGGGAACGTCGCATCTTATTTCGACCTACGCGGATGTACATGCTTCGTGGGGTACGGGGCGTGGCACAATGAGGTTGAGCCTCGCCCAGCCGCTAGCGAGAGCACCAATATAAAAGGTTTAGGAATGAATTGGTACCAAAAAGATGTTTATGGCTAAATTGATACCAATGTAAAAGGTTTAGGACTTTTTTGGCACTTTTCCCCAAGTCCATGAATGTGAATGATCAGGGTAACTGATATTTTATATGTGCTGTCTTGTATGATTATACCAATCCTATGAAATTCTCTTCTTATCCAGTCAAAAAATAAAATGAGTCCACCGTAATATAGTTGAATATATGTTAAGTGTGGTCTCATTTGGGTCGACAAGATCTGACGAATATGAACTTATTTGAAACACGGGAATCATTTTTAGTATCTATTCGAGTTCTATGAACAGTTCAAACAACTCTCCTCTCCTTTTCTGTTGAATCTAGGTAGGCAACATCCTGTCCTTTTGGTGTTCTTGGCACCAATGTAAGACCTCCTCCAACCCTTCATTTCGGTCCCTTCGGTCATTTGACCATTTTAAGTACCTTAGCATGAATTTGGGAATTTTCCCTAAATTTTTGTTTTTTGTTTTTGGCAGCCCGACATTTTACACAGTCTACAAGAAAAAATCGTCGGATGGGCATCAGTCGATAACCTTATGTGATGGCACCTTTGAGTGCATCATTGCTCTTGTCCTATGGAGTCCTTAAGACTCATGCCACTATGATCATCAGCTTCCATGCGATTGGCATCATCATTAAACTCGTCTAGCTTCTTCTCTTCTTGATCTATGCCAAGAGAAGCTCTCCCTCCCTCCCTCCCTCCCTCCCTCCCTCCCTCCATGCGATTGGCATCATCATTAAACTCGTCTAGCTTCTTCTCTTCTTGATCTATGCCAAGAGAAGCTCTCCCTCCCTCCCTCCCTCCCTTTGGTCTTTAATATGTGGCAAACTAGTGTCCCTCCCTCCCTTTGGTCTTTAATATGTGGCAAACTAGTGTCCCTTTGTTATCTTACCCAGGTGTTGTTCATTAGCTTGCCAATTTTGACTGCCTAAGCAAATAATGACAGGCTCTCAAAGCTGGATTTAGCGGGGAAAACTCTCGTGTAAATTTGTTCTCTCTTTTGTCTTTACAAACAAGATTGAGATTGTCTTAATGGTTATTCACACGTCTTTGGCGTAAAGTTTGTGTTTTCACATATTCGCCGAATAACTAAAACTTTCTGATAGCCTCAGATGTTAGCCCTTCTTCAAAATTTAGGTTAATTCCTACATTTAAGAAGATATGCAAAAAGAAAAAGGAAAACAATTCTTAGGAAATTCATAAGACAGGGAATACAAATGAAATACTATTATAAGAGTACAACCTCTCTCCGATCCACAGTGAAATCTGAAGGAAATTTGTGTAAATCACCAATCTGCGCAGATGTGCCCGCAAGGTTGCTGCTGTAGTTCAACGTCGGAGGTTTTGGAATGATGATGGCGCTGACCATCTTTCTTCTCAAGGGTCGACAGCGCGTCAACACCGTCAGATGGATCTGTGCGGCCTTCAGTCTCGCCGTGTTTGCCACGCCTTTGAGCATCATGTTACTCCTTCATTTTATTCAGCAATTTTAGAGAGGCAGTACTTTGGATATGCTATGACAACAAAACCAGTCCAAAACAAGAGATTTTCAACCGTGTGTAATTTTGTGTTCTGTGCAGAGGAGGGTGATAAACACCAAAAGTGTGGAGTACATGCCATTCACTGTCCTTCCTTACCCTCTGTGCCACCACCTGTTTCTTCTATGTACTCTTCCTCAAGGACATGTTCATTGCTGTAAGTAACATTTAGCTCTCTCAATCATTCGACTCTAATGCTTTTCATTGTACATGCAACTTTGTAGTGATTCCTTGTACAATGCCCGATTCGCATAGACCTGCCTGACTTAGATGTGCAAACTCACATGGATGCACCAGCAAACCTTGCATTGCACTGTGAATGTCCAATTTTTTCCTGCGTGGTTATCATTCCTGAGATCTCTCCTGAGTTTTCTCGTACGCATGTTAAGTTGAATTCCAGTACCATGCCCATTTAAGCAATAAACACTTCGGCAAGACCTCCATCCTCCATTCATTTATATTATATGATTGATGCTATCTATCCGTCTTCCATTTCCTTTTTTTAATCTTTAAATACATACAACACCTCTCTCTCTCTCTCTCTCTCTCTCTCTCTCTCTCTCTCTCTCTCATATTTGTTTTTTGCTGACTTGAAATTAAAATGGGGCTTCAATTGGGTGTTTCAGCTACCAAATACACTGGGAATCTTGTTTGGCATCATTCAAATGATCCTCTACATGATATTCAAAGACGGGAACAAGAAAATTGCAGAGACAAATGAGAGGAACGACCAACAAAAAGTGTCTATAGACATGAAGAAGCTGACTTCAATTTACAGTGCAATGGTGTGCCCAACTTCACAGTACCAACCACAAGGCACAGAAATGGATATCTTTCCGAGTAGCAAACCAGTTTAACTAAACAACAATGTTGGATGACATGCATCCATTTCTCTCTAGCAAGTCATAAGCAAGCAAATAATCACCCAGACAGTTGCCATCTTAGAAACTAATGGAGTGCAACCATCTTGTGCAATATATTATTGAATTGAGGGTTAATGTTACTTTGTATGAGAGTCAAGATAGATGGCTAGGTAATGGCAGCAAAGGGGATGACGGGATTCATTTGGGTGATATTTTCATTTAAGTAGTAAAATATCATCCATAATTTGGACTTGAAACTTCCACCGTATTCGACAAATTATAGAAGCATTGGATCTGAAAATATAATCTTCCTGTCGACACATTTTCCTTTCCTGATCTCCCCTATCCCTTCAATCAGATGCTTCAAGTAGAATTATGCCTTTACAGACCACATATCCTGATCACAGACAGTTGAAATGCTTTTATGATATCACTTCTTCTCCAATGATGAGGAGATATCAAGTCATCTGACTTTGAGGATGATCTGAGGAACCAATGTCACAGAGAGAGATTGGACTGATTTCTTATACTTCCTGAGTAGCTTGCCTAAACTACGATATCCGAATACACTAACCTTTTCAAGCACGTAATATAAAAGAAATGCCATGCATAAAGCCAAAGGATAGTTTTCTACGCATACTTTGAGTATCCAAAGAATGGCGAACGGGAACATCTCTGGCTACTACTGTCATGAATACATAAGCAGTGAATGGAGCTATCACCTTATCTTTAGAGCAATGGAGATGCAAAACGAGCTTGAAGAAAACAATCTGTACTTGGCATTATTCCCACTGAGCATAACAGGAGAGACATTCTATGGAGACTGCTGTATCTTCAACCAGCAAAACAGACCATCTTCACCGATGTTGATTATCTATACACTTTGTGGATAATTAGTAAGCTTATATTTCTACCCTATCAATTCCACTCTCATCCTCGCTCTCTGGGCTGAACTCACCTCGAGAAATCATATTGATGAACGATTTTGTTGCCTGACCAACGGCATGAGATGTTTTCTTCGCAGCCCCTGCAACAACAGGTTGTAACGAGATAATTGGCAGGCTAGCTCTCTCTTGAATCATTGCTGCATTAAGCATTTGGTGAATATAAATGAGACATTGCCATCACAAAGTTATTTTAGGAGGTTGTGGAGGGGCATCAAACGAAAAGGAAGGCTTAAGACATACAGATGGTCTGTTCTCGAGCAAGGGAACCGATCTGTCTAATTCCAGCTTCTGCAGCCTGCACAGCTTGAGTTGATTTGTTCACTCCATCAGCTATCTCCTGGCTAAAAAGAGGACAAAGAAAAAGGACAAATTACCTTCAATTGACCTATGTCATGTCAATAACAAAAACAGCTTATGAGAGGAGACGAATTACATGTTTTGAATGTTTGTCTACATAAACCTATACTCAAGATTGCTGATCTTAAAAGAACACTTTGCACTGATCATTCATCAGGCAGGATACACATTCACTCGACTCTATCAAAGCATGACTTACATTAACATTTAGCATATAACATCTTGACTACTGAAGACTTTATCTCGCACAAATTCAGCACTCTATTCATTCTTCTGCTTGAAGCGCTTCAAATGTCATTTTCTTTCGTTTTAATAAGGATGCCTCAGCATGAACCTCACCACAAAAGTCCAGACAATGTTCGAGAACTCAAAAACATCACTTGATGTGCACGTGACTGGATAATGAGAAGCTAAATGCATGGCATTCCCTTAATTGTTGATGAAACTAGTTTGCATGCATTATTCGGTGTATGGATTAGCTACTTATATCAACATGACTTCAGCTCAAATAAGAGCACACATCACCTCAAATCGCTCAACTCTAGTGTAAGATCACTGATCTCCATGCCAGAGAGCCTAATAGCAGCCATTGTGCTTGGTAGCTCCTCCCGTGCTGTATCTGCCAGTTTGGAAAGAGATGTTGCAGCTCTTCCCATGGCCTGTGAAGGTATGATAACAAAGAATTGCAAAAATTATGCAAGATTTAAACATAGAACAGATACCTTCTAACTAGATTCTTCATTGCATTAGAAGCAATTACTATACAACGTTCTAATTTTCATCCATCAAAAAACTTTAAGAAAATCATTGATCCAGAACATTCCCAAGAATCCAATCTGCACATGCTTTATGAATTGAGTGGTCGAATTTAGATCAAAGCAGAACAATTCATACACAAACTCAGCCAAACATAACCGCATATAAACAGCACATAATCTTGAACGCAATCAGTCTATCTTACATATAATGTTGGAACAGCGGCGACGACAAGGCTCGTGAACGCGACAGAAGTCTGCACGAATCAAATCCCAATTTCAGTTCATGCATAAATCAACCCCACTCCCCACACCAACACAAACCTCAGCCGAAAAACACCGCAGTGGTGCAATAAATTTCAAAACTTTCAGCTGAAAAAGCACAAAACAAAAGGACCCACAAAATGAAAAGAAAGAACAATTACAGTGCAGGCAATGAAGGCCAAGAGAAAGAAAGCCTGATCACTCAAGCTCAACTTGGCAACAGGCGATGAAGGAGCGATCTTGGGGCTCCCAACTTGCACGTTCCATTCACTCTGCGAGTCTTCGATACTGGGTTTGCTCGAATCAGAGACGAAATGGGTCGTCTTGGCGGTGGCCGCTTGGGCAGAACTGGGTCGGTTTTGGGAGCAGAGAGGGAGGGCGAGAGAGGGTTTGATCTTGAACCGAGAGGCTGAATACAGGAACTTGGGTTTCGCGATTGAATTGGACAAAGGGTAATTGGTGAAGCAAGTCGTGAGGATTTGGGATTGCATTTGGGGAAATTCTCAGGATTTGGAACTGCAGAAGAGTAATGGAATGTTAGGGTGGGAGTGACACGGACACCCAAGTCTTCGGTTTTGCAGAGGAGGTAATAAAAGAACAATCTTGAAAATTGGAAGCTTTTATGTATTTTATGGGATGCCCCCCAAAAAATATTTTATTTTTTACGAGTTATTGCGATTCTTGGTGTTGTAAAATCAGTCACCAGGAAAAGAACAGGAGACATGCGCATTCAGCAGGGACTTGTGAGCTGTTTTTTTGCCCCTTCGTTCTCGTTTTGTGTCCTCGTTCATGTCTCACGCCTTCTCAGCTTTTCATCATATCTGATTACTTTATTCCATTACCGTGACTGTCCTCATTTGCTCATTCTCTGCGCTTTCTTTCGTTCGTCTCATTTGTCATTTTCCCGTTCAATTCATGGTCACTCGTTCTATAATTTACCACGTTATGTCGTGGACTCTATTACCGTCACATTCCTTATCATAGTCATATACTGATTGAATCTGTCTGTCACTTGTTCTGGAATTTAGGCATGACTGCAGAAGATTCTGATACATCTCCTGTAGGGAATTTAGTCATCTAGTGCTGGAGAGCGTTGAGGAGGAGGAAGCAGATATGGTGGTATCATATGCGGACAAGAATTCGACCCCAAAAAAAATATGGGGACAAGAGCACAAGGTTTTTTTCATTGGACCACTTTGCAAAGGAGGGCTCAAAATAAAAATTTGAGAGTAAAGGAGGATGCAACTAGATGGATGGAGGATGGAAGAGATACATGCTTGCTTTCCATAGTTTCAATGGAAGTTTATTTACCTTAGAAGGGAGTATAGGGTGGGAAAGTGTAGTTGATTATGTACAGTCAAGAAATAATTCATTCTCTAATTTCTGAAGGTGCTGAGGAAGAGGTGAGGATTGCAGTGTTTCAAATGAGTCCTCTTAATTCTTAAAGCTCCTGGTCCGGATGGTTTTCATGGAATCTTTTATCAGAAATGTTGGGCTGCAATTGGATCGTCTACCACTCACGCAGTCACAACCTTTTTTTGTTTAGGTGATATCCCTAATTCCCTTAATAATACTCTTATTTTCCTTATCCCTTAAGTTGCTTCTCCTGAGGAAATTTCCCAATATAGACCGATTAATCTTTGCAATTTCATGCAAAATATATTCTAAGATTCTTGTTAATTGACTTAAAACGTTTCTTGCCCAACATCGTTACTCCTTTTCAAAGTGCTTTCTTGGGAGGCAGAGTCATAAAAGACATAATTGCAGCTCATGAGGCATTTTCATCATATGAAGCTTAGGAAGAAAGGAAAGTAAGAATGGTGTTCTATCAAGCTTGGCATGAACAAAGCATATGATTGTGTTGAGTGAGATTTTCTTGAACTAGTAAAGTTAAACGTGGGGTTTGATAGAGTGCGGGGAGGGCTGGATAATGGCTTGTGTGAAGTCAGTGCCACATGAGCTATTGATAAATGGGAGGAGTGCAAACGATTAGCCCCTCCTGGGGTTAGAGGCAAGGGGACCACCCTCTATCTCCTAATGTTTCTTAATTATTGCTGATGTGTTGTCCCATTTGCTAAATAACGGGAAGGGGTATTGCAGGGTATTAAACTGAAGAGAGTGTCCTATTCTTACTCATTGTTATTTGCGGATGATTCTCTGTTCTTTCTTAAGACAGATAAAGGAAATTGTAGAGCTTTGAAGAAGATCCTAGATGGTTTTGTCATGCATCAGGACAGCTGGTTAACTTGCAAAAGTCTAGCATATTTTTCAGTCCTAATGAAGATGAAGCCAGGAGACAAGCAGCAAGCAAAGTGTTGGGGATCAACATTATCCAAAACCTTGGAAAGTATCTTGGGCTTCCTACTTTGTTGGGGAGGTCGAAGTATGAGGCCCTTAATTTTGTCAAAGAGAGAATTATGAAAAAGGACGCAATTTTAAATTCTTGTTAAAAACTGCTTCTTATTTCATACCTACATATTCAGTGGCTTGTTTCAATTTAACCAAAAATTGGTTTGATGAGGCGGTCAGACATATTGCTAAATTTTGGCGGGGACAGCTAAATTATGAATCTAGGGTGCACTGGAAGAGCTGGTAGAGACTCAATGTAGCAAAATCTGAGGGTGGTTTGTGGTTAAGCTTGTCTCAGTTCAACTAGGCCCTCCTTGCCAAGTTAGCTTGGAGTATATAGCAGAGTCCCTCTAAATTTTGGGTCCAGGTTTTGAAGAGTATGTATTTCTCAAATTGCAGCTTAATGGAGGTTAGAAGGGAAGGGAGGATGTCCTGGGGTTGGAGAAGCATTCTTGAAGGGAGAGGTCTCATAAAAGAAGGGGTTTGTGGTAGATATCTGATGGCTAGTCTGTAAAAGTTTTGGAAGATAGATGCTTGAAGAACAGCTTTTATCATGAACTGCATCATACAGGTCTCGAGCAAGTCGGTAGAAGCCTCACAGTTGATCTATTGCTTGACAATGGTCTTGAATATTGGAACCTGGATCCTGTTAGAGATCACCTGAGTAGAGAAGAACATGACCTGGCTTTACAAAATCAGATTCTCTGGAGCAGAATTGAAGACTGAATGATCTGACCTGGAAAAGAAATGGTGAGATCTGTCAAGTCCACTTATCATGTTGCCATGCAAAAGCCCCTCCATAAGCCCTCCCGTTCTGACACCATTGACAACAGGGTTTGGAAAATTGTTTGGAGCATAAGACTGTCCACCTAAAGTCAAAACTCTTCTTGCGGAGGTTGTGCTCTAGGGCTGTAGCTTCTGCATATAATTTACAAAAAAGAAGGATTGAGCTGTCCCCTGTTTGTGTTTTCTGTCATGAAGTGGCATCCATAGAGGATATGATTCTGTCCTGTGAATAGTGATGCATTTGGTTTGGGAGCTTGGGGCTCAGAGTGGAAAAAGAATCAGTTTCTGCTTTTGATCAATGGCTAGCTGACATCATTAAGGATAAATTCTTATCAAAAAGTGGTAAAAAGGAGTAGCTGAGAAAAGTGGCTTTCTGCTATTGGTTGTGGAAGGGAAGGAACGAGGCTGTTTTTAAGTGGAAGAATCCTAACCATTTGTGACATTTTCCCAATCATAAGTGGAATCCTGCAAGGTAATGAGTAGTGTGTGCGTACAAAATTGAACAACAGAAGGCAATCAACTGTTCCTGGTGAGAGCCACACTGCAAGGAAATGGTGCAAACCTGAAGGTGATAAGATTAAAGTCAACTGTGATGATTTTTTTTTAAGCTGAGAATAAGGTGGCTGCTATTGGGGTTCTCATTAGATATTTTTTAAAGCAAATTGTTAGAAGGCACACAGGAGTTGATCAGAACTGGGGATGCTGAAGAAACTGAAGCTCTAGCTGTCAAGGTTTAGCATTTAGTTTGAAAAGGAGCAACAAAGCGTGCATTGTGATGGATTTTCAAGTGGCTCTTAGAGACATCACTGATCAGAGTAGAGCTAAGAATTGGAACATGCAGCGTACTTGCAAATATATGCCGAGAAGCTGTCCCTTTCCAGTCTTTGAAATTCAATCTAATTTGCAAAGATGCTACTGAGTGTGCCCATACGACAGCTTCTTTTTACACCAAGGGGATGTGAATATATAGGGACTTAGATCCTCCATCCTCTGTTTCTTTTCCTGATTTCTGATGTCGAGGAGAGGCCCCCATGAATTGTAATTTCTACTGTTTCATAAGTGATGAAGCATCTCTTCTTCAGTTCAGACCAAAGACAAAACATTGACCTGTGACTTCAAAGAGCCCAAGAGGCTCGGAGTTGGCTAAGTTGTCATATGCTTGAAAACCCTTTTATGCAAAGGGAGGGGAAAAAGTTGTTGACAGCTTATGTTTGTGTTCATTCATCAGTTCATTCTAATGAGCAAACAATGATGTGTTGGTCTTGTTTTCACTGCATCAAATGGAGAAGGATTTTATAAACATTTGAAAAGTTTCAGTGTTGGGATAGAAGATGATGACTAGTTCTATTTTTAGAATTTTATCAACGAGTATTCCAATAACTCTTGTTAAGAAACTAATCGAAAGAAATTACGGATTTCAATATATCGATTATCTCTAATACTTTAAATATTGAAACACTCCAAATTAAGTATGTTTAGCAAGTATCTTGGGATACTCGTTAACAAGATCTTTATTTTTTTTATTTTTTATGTATTGGCATAATAAGTTGAGTTCGTACAAGAGAAAAACCCCAAAGCCTCTCTCTCTCTCTCTCTCTCTCTCTCTCTCTCTCTCTCTCTCTCAACGCCTCCATGAGGTCCTTAACAACCAGGCTCACGGGCAACAACGAAGCTAAAGGCATTAAGCTTCAACAACTTGACAAACCACTCTCAAATGAAACTAGTGGCATCAACCTGCAAAGCCACTGACTCTCTCTCCCTCTCTCCTCCTTGTAAGTGGTGATGATTGACTTCGAGCTCCTTGTCGTTTGTACAGCTCGAGCTTAACATCTCGCAAGCATTATCCAAGCTCCTTGACGTGGCAATTGATGGATGGAGCTCGTCGGTGATGACAAGATAGCGATCTTGTCATCGTTCATTCAGGGACGAAGCATAGAAAGCTTGGTGGTCCCAGACTCGGAAGATGACTAAATTCTACCGAGCATGAGACATTGTGCAAAACTTTGGGCACACTAATTGTCAAGTCATATAAAGTGTTTCGCCGAAATTCGACTCGGTGACAAAATACCTTTCACCAAAATCGTTCTTCGATTTTTATTGAAATGTACAAGTTCTGCGGCGATTTCAAATAGGAAACATCACAGGTAGATAAGGAAATTGATAACTTCACTTTAAATGAAACTGAACGTATATAACCTTGTTGAAATTTAATCAAGGACAAAGTCTAAGAACGTAAATATGCGACTTCGAAATTTTACCGAGGACAAGACACCCTGGGAAAGATACACGCGAGAATTTAATCGAAGAATTGAATCTGGAAACTACAACTATAGTGCAGGAATTAAAAGATAATTGAAAGATAATAAATTTGTTTGTTTGTACCCGGGGGCTCTCTAGTGGATGAACACAAGTATTTATAGTGTCCACAACGTAAAAGCCTAAGAGCAAAAACAGTTTTGCCCATGCTTCCATGTCTTCAAGAATCTTAGTTCCACGTTCTTACGTCACCATGAAATGATCTCCAGGTGATTGTTCCCTAAAAACTTACGCCTCGATCTCTTGCACTTTGTTATTGAGTTCACTCCATTTCTTCTCCCACGATTTGCTGGATTTCATTGCCATACCTACTGGTGATTAAATTTGAATATCGTAACTGCATTTTTGCACCTCTTCTAGACATCCACTCTTCACTTAGTGTCTCAATCTGTAATATTTCGATTTCCTTTTAATCGGCATACTTATCGACCAATTCTGTCATGATAATCGTCAGCCATGCACTATCGTGTGTCGACAAAATAGCTCATGGTCATCGATGTATATTAATATCGATAACAATTCTCATGATCGTCGATAATGGTCCACATTTTTTATATTGATAACCTCCAACAGCGTGCTTATTTATGTCAGACATCCTGATTAATTTTCCACGCAAAATGCAAATACAAAAATAGGGATTGCACCCCTTCCGAATGCTACTACTGTAGTTGCTTAGACTCGTTTGCATGCGTGGAAGATCAACTCAATCTTCCCTCTTCCAGCCTTAAAGTTAGTTTAACAGAAGGAAAGAAGAATTTTCAAGTTAGTTTTTGGGGAAAGAGAAGGGTTTGTGAGAAGAAAGCAGAAAACTGAAGATACAAACTGCTATTATATTGCGCTCAAATCGGTAACCCAAAACTAATTAATTGAAACTTTTGTTAAGAAGTTTCATTTCCTCTTGATTTGTTACATCGGTCTTGTTATCATAACATCTCTCTTTCATTTGATCTTCCAAGCATGTTTGGAGAGAGAGAGAGAGAGAGAGAGAGAGATTAGCTTGTTGCACATTTCGAAAGCATATATGAATAGTAGCTATCAAGAAGCAAAGTAAGCCCGAACTTGTTATTAATGATGCTAACATTTAAAACCTTCCGTCAGTTTTTAGTCCCAAACCCACACTCCCATCGTGTGGTCCCCCACATAATATCGATTGCAAAGGCATTTTGGGAAGCAGGACAAGCAATGAAAGTCACCATCTGCCCCTTTTTAGATTCATCGTCATTTCTCCCCTTGGGTTGTGAAGGAAGGGCCATCAGTGATAAGTGCAGTATCACGTGGAGATTCAGTACATTTGCCCCGTTTAGGCAAGACAATATATGTCATCCAGCAAAAAGAGAAAAATAAATGAGGTCACTTTGCACCTAAATCAATCATTGAAAAGCCATTCCCAATTCAATGGTATTTCACTGCTCCAACAAAAGGAGTGAAAAAGCTTATGAATCGACTAATTTGACACTAAAGGTGGCGAGCAAAACCAGGTCGTAAAGAGCGCGTAAAGCATGATACTAATTGATAACTAATGTTTAGACTTTGTTAACGGCGAGTCACGAGATTTGTTAGATTTGTTAAAATAGGTATGTACCAGAAATCCTGATGCCCGTAATTGTCGACTTTATGCTACTCATTTGTCATTCGGGCAGCACCATTTGGTGCCCGCTGATCGATAAGGATCGTCAGAATGCATATTAATTTGGCCACTGAAAATGAAGAAGACCAAGAAATCTTTGCGTACGGTGTCCTTGTAAGAGGATGAATTGGAACATCTCAGTGGCATCAGAATTCTGTGCCGCTTTATTTGGATGTTTAACAGCACAATACGTGAAAAGAATGCTGGAACCTGCTCTTTGGGCAATTTCTTCTTGGCTTCATCTCCAAGTCCAAAGGATGACCATGAGCAAAAGCCGAAATCTTGAACTAGCTATATGCATCATTGTTGTTGGCGGCACATTACAATTGCTTTATGTGATCAAGGTTCACACAAGGATAATGTCAACTGATATCATAAAATTTTGCACAGAAATATGCTGCAAGATATGATCGCTCAATTCTAAGATATGCGTTAATGTAACTTCCGTTTACATATCATCAGAGAAAACACTGTCGTAGTATAGATTTCTCAGGAGAATGAGGTGAGTAAGTGAAGGACATTCTGTGACAGTTACCATACCTTGACTATGAGCATTCTGTCTGTCGAATGTCTTGAGCTTGAGTTCATTGTTGAATGGGTTGTAATCTGATTATCCCTAAACGACAGGACTCAATTTAAAGAGAACACACATTGCAGCAGATTAGGTGCATAAAGTTGCTGTAATCTCTTCGGATTGTACTAGCGAGTTCCTGATATTTGTGCTCTCTGTGGGCATTGGCCGTATCAACCGAGATACCTGATCCTATGTGTTCTCTCTACTCTACCCAGGGTGCTATTCCTAGCATCCTCGTGTAAAAATATCGAGTAATTGAATCAATGTAGGGCTGGCATCAAAGAACTTCAAAAAGGGAGGACCACAGGGTTGATGTCAACTTGTGCTTGTGTTGATCAGTCCAGCTGAGTAAAGCTGCCTGATCTTAAACTCATGTAAAGCCATGGAACCCATAGAAAGCAGATGGGCCAGTGACCAAATGGCTATAGCATCACTCTAAACTAAATGATGTATGTTGGCATTGTGAACCAAGTACAAAATGACACACCGATTCACTTATCGGTATATAATATCCATTGAAGTCTCTGGTTTAAGGGTGTGAGAGAGATGGGTGGTGTGGCATGGACTGAGGAGGAAGACCATTTGCTCATCAGGTGTATAGAGCAATACGGTCAAGGGAAGTGGCATAGACTCCCCCAATTAGCAGGTAATAATAGCAAATATATGGTCTATACTATGCTATGCTTGAATGCAAAATCACTGCTATAGGAGGTTGAATTCAACTCTGACTATTGTTTGGAATGCCTTTCTTGTGAATAATGTTGTTTTACTCAGGTACCTATCTTTTGCGCTACATGATTTCATTTCTTTCCTTAAAATGTGTTGAAGTGAGAGTACATTTTAAAATAAAACTGCAGAAAAACTTGCCTTTCTTTGCAACCATTCATATCACCGAGCATTCGTTTCTCATGTAATGATATCAAGATGATTCTTCTTAAGTTTCTTGAAATAATACTGGTCTCAACTCACAGTCAAGGAGGGATATTCCCAAAAAAAATTTGATTTGGTGTAAAAATTAGGTTGGGGAAGGTCCAAGAACGGTCAAAAGTTGAATTATGATCGAGGCATTTATGTTGAACATGTATGGCTATATTCTTCTAGTCTGACTCTGTACACAAACCTCAAAATCATCAAGCTACAGTCAAGTTGAGATCGTAAACCCGTATTGATCTGCAACATGTTTGTGTCGCAATCTATTGTGATAATGAGAGAGGCCACACAATGGTCATATGGAGACTCCAAACTCTCATATTTGCACCACAGGTAGCTTTGTTCATGCATTATCCAGGAAGGATGCCTTAGAATGTTGCAGATTTTGTTAGGATTTAAAACTGCAGGTATCTTTCATTTGTTGCTAAGAACAGTATGCTTCAAGTGGAGACTTCATGTTAAACTTCCACAAATACATCCCGAAATTGTGACTGATGTTCTAGTTGCAATTAACAGAAGTTAGCACTGAATTTACCAGCTTCCGCTTTTATGGCTGTTTTGTTTAAGGACTGAACCGGTGCCGGAAGAGCTGTCGACTGAGATGGCTAAACTACCTCCGGCCAAACATAAAGAGAGGTAGTTTCGCCGAGGAGGAAGTGGACCTCATCATCAAGCTCCACAATCTCCTGGGCAACAGGCGAGCAACAGAGATATATCTCCAATCAATTCAAAAACTGTTTTCTGAACGTGAACATCAAATTTCAGGACGGTTATATGCCAATATGTTATATAGGTTCCGGATGTTCACATTTCAGTATGCTTTTGCTTTCATCTCATTTTCGTTGCAGCATGTCACATTAGAGCTTGTAATTAATGTTTATCAAGCATGAACTCTGTCCTATTTTCCGGCATGATGCTTGCATGTTCAAGTAGCCTTGAGGATATGAACGAGCCACGCAGACTGAAACAAGGCACAAAAGTATAAGCAGGAAATCAGTAAGAATGTGGATATAAAAGGACTTTGATTAGATTTTAAGACTGGCCCTAGGACTTTGATTAGATGTTTTTTTAGCTATGACGATATAACAGGAATTTACTTTGCCATCAGTCAGAGAAATGGTTTTAGGTTTTCAGGTGGTCGCTGATCGCGGGTAGGCTTCCCGGGAGGACCGCCAATGATGTGAAGAACTACTGGAACTGTCACCTTAGCAAGAAGCTGGATTCCCAACAGATCAGAAACCATGAAGATAACGACTTGAACACAAAGGATGGCATCGAAATCCTCAGTCCCAGCCAACCGAGGGACTTCGCCGCATCATCAGGAGGCTGGACACAGCCACCAACAGCTGCTCTTGAAGCTCCAAGCTCGGTGCATCCCCCAATGCCAGAAGAAATTGGCACTTCACCATCATCACCACCACCAATGTTGTATGTTGATCAGGATGAATTCAATAATAGCAATCCTCCATTCTTTAAGGAAGATGGGCATGTTCTTGGAGATCTGGGCATGGACTTGCATTTTGATGGGTCAGCTGGGTTGATGCAAAGCAGCAACCAGTGGGATTGGGATGACTTGATTTCTGACATGGATCTTTGGGGGTGAATCTTTTGTAAGGTCAAAACGTTTGATCGTTTTAGTTGGTTAATTAATGTGCAACAAAAAAATGACTATGGTGAGAATAAGCATCGATTTGGTGTACCAATCGTAAGCTTCTATGATTGATTTAGCTTATTAGTAAGTCTTCATATCAGACAAATTGTAAATCGAAATAATTTGGGTTTGTTTAGTTTGAAAAACATGTACTTAATTTTCATTTTGATCATAAACTTGAAAACCATTTTCAATTTTCTTGAAAATATATTTGATAGATGAAAATGAGAATATTTTTTACTGTGGAATCAACGAAATATGTTTGTATTATGTACATTAGAATTGGCTGAATAATTCAATAAGCAGTTTCAATACTTATTCAACAATCAAGAGTATTTCGTGTGCTGAATAAATATATGTTCCCTGAGTTTTGTTCTTTCACATGCGAGTAATTATGTGTTTTTTTTATCATACTTTCCTAGCTAGGTCGGTCCAAAATGTCATTTTTGTGAGGTTTGTCAGTGTGGCTGGTTTGACTTCTCAGTTTCTCAAAAAGTGGTACTCTGTTTTATCAGAAAAATGAAACAATTCCCAAGGAAACAGCAAGAAACTGCGAGTCGTATCTGTTGGCAGGTTGCATTGGGCCATTGCACAAGGCCCCATGTGTTTTGGACAAAGTCAATTGCACATCTCTCCATGTGAGGAATCCCCAATCTGATTGGCTTGACCCTCTCTTCGTTCTCATTCCCAAAGATCTTGAGTTTTGCACCCATTAATTTATGCTTTTTTGTCATTTGAATGTAGTTAACCAGTCTCCCCAGATGCTCCTTAAGTATATTTTATTCGAAGTAATTTCATTTTCAGTATATTGAAACGGGTACGATCAATATATCGAAAACTCGAAAATTTTCATAATTAGATCGGTTAGTAAGTATTTCTTGGACGACATTCGTTAACAAAATCTCTAGTAGTTAAATTGTTGAGTTATTAAGTCGTTTTTAAAGACATCCATTACAATGATTAATGGGTTCATGTACCTAGTTAATACTTGTCACGCGTTATGTTTGGGAATGAATTTCTAATCTTAGTCCTAACCTGTTTTAGTGTATCCTATAGCTAGGGTTGTAACACTTGTTTAATCAAATTGGAAGTTCATTAGTTGATTTAGTAACATTTTACGCGTGATTGATTTTCTGGAATGACTATGTTAATGTTTAGAAAGGTTAGAAGCGGCTCTTGCATCTCATAGAGAATCTTATATGTTGGATAATTTACTTAATCAATGCGGTATGCCATGAGTTTCAACAAACATTTTCAATATCCATTTCGTGCAATTTAAAAAAAACGATTTTTTTCCCTAGAATACGTTATCCCCAACATTTTCAATCGGATTTGTTTGTATCTTACCATAAGAAGTAACATGAGCGGAAAGGCTGAGGAGTAAACTTCCTTGAATGAGTAGACCTATCTAATCCAACTTTGTCGCCTATGGTCCTCTACATGTTATCTCGATAAGAGAATTAAGTTTCGAATTAGATTGGGATGAGTAGGATTTGTCTTGAGCCAAACAAGGTTGCACTCAACTTAGATGTATAGTCTCCTCTCCTAAGTTCGTTCATTTGGGCTGTCTAACTCGATTAACTTAGACAGGTTTTTAGATTCACGATAATCTTGAAAGTGAAAAAAAAAAAGTAAGACTTATATTTTGCAGAAAAAAAAATCAAGAGAATCAGCAAAAAATTTGTCAGGTTTCTATTTCTGCTGCTTCTTTGTTTTCTGCTGTCAGGTTTCTATTCACACTTCCATTGAATGGCAAAAAAAGACTAGGACGCTTTCGGAGGGTCAAAAGCTGCACTCATACCTAAGCAAGTCCATGTTGCTACTGTTTTGAGGATTGAGTAGAACTCTGGTCACCTCCCCCTGTTGTCTGCGCCGTGAACTCAGGAAAGAAACGAGGTTGGAAAAAGAACTTCACATGCTTTCTCTCTCTCTCTCCTCTTGCTCAGGACACGGATGTCTGGTCTGGTCTGGTCTTCAATTTATGAGGGCTACTGTAACTCTTTTGGGAGATTTCTCTTTCTTATTTTGAGCGGTACAGCCTAGCCTTTCGCCCTCTGTTACATCTATCCATCAATCTACACTCCCCCTCTAGAACTTAGGAGTAGGGCCTCAATCTCAAGCAAGCCTTTCATTAAATTCATAGTTAATTCAGACCGCTCCAAAAGAAAAAAAATCCAATGCAGAATATAAAATGAAAGATCAAACCCCACAACTTTCTTTAGGCTCTCTCTTACACCCAGAGGTTCAACTTGTTCTCCCGACCGAAGCTCATAAAGTTCCAACCTTTTCTTGACTGCTTCTGCTTCTGCTTCTGCTTCTGCTTCTTCTTCTTCTTCTGCTGTGAAAGAACCTCCACGAATGGATGTGAGGGACCATTCTTCACAACCCTTGAACTTTCTGTTGTTGCTGTTGAAACATTCTTGCATTGTCACAGAATCTCTCACATTCTTTTTGCTTTTGCTCTTTTTTGGGTATATTCTTTTTCCAGGAGTATTACTGTAGGAAGAGTGGGCAGATACCAGCATTTGGTGACTGGGACCATGCAAATGAACTACCCATAACTCAGTACTTTGAGTGTGCAAGGCAAGCTGGCTTGCTTCGATTCAGCTCTTCTTCCGGAGAGTCTGACCGCGCCCGCAAGAGCGGCGATTTGTATGCGGTCGCTGCTACTGATGATGAGCACAAGTTCTCGCGCTTCGTGGCTCCTCATAAAAAGGTTCGGACTTCGACTCTTTCTCTGTTCAGGCCATTGAAATGCGTATGAACTGCGTGCGAATATCTGTCGCAGGCGAGAACGAGGGAGAAGCGAAACGGGCAACTGAAGGAGCAGAGAAAGACTGGGAGAGTCATTTGCGAGATGAAGGAACCTCCGAGGAAGCAACACCTCACGTCACGGTCACAACATAATGCCCATCACCATCATCATCACGATCGTCTTGAGTTGCCCACGAAGTCGAAGCCTTCAAAACCGAAAGCTGTTGATGAAGATCTCTACAAGATCCCTCCTCATCTTCTTCACACCACCAAGAGGGTTAGTTCCACTTCTTGTTTCCTCGTACTTTTGTTAAGAAGGCTTCACAAATGGGCACCTTTTTCAGCCCATGTTATTGCAGATCTTGACACGTTTTGATCGCTGGGTCTTGGCAGAAGTCATTTGTGAAGGTCGACAATAATGATGAAATGTTTGTTTTCTTTTGGCTTTCTTCTGCAGAAAAAGGTTCTGGGATTTTTCTCAAGGTGTCTGGTCCCAGCTTGTACCGCCTAGAGCTTGACAATAGATGACTCACAAGATTCTCTATCAAAAAGACTCGCCATGCATTGTTTAGATTGGCAGCTCTAGCTGCATTTGAGGCTGAAACTTGGGGCCGATTTCATTCAGCCGAAAACGAAAACGCGAGTTTTGTATGATTTGAGATAGCTAGTCAAGACACAGTAATATCGATGTAGACTTCTCGGTTTGGATCTTAAAAAGTGCTCGTCTTGTCCATCTCTTCCTTTCTTTCATGGGATAAAAGGAGAATTTTTGCCCAGGGTGTTCATGACTATTTGTTTCTTCCTTTTCATTTCTGAGGATGTAACTAGAGTGCATAGGTATAAGCTTTCATTCTCAGAAGGGTTGGTTTGGTTGACTGAATTGAAAGGATAAAAGGTATAAGCAGTCTTCTTATAATGAGAATAGTTTAATTACATTGCTGGTCAAAATCAAAACGATCAAGGATAAATATGATCCCCACATCCCATAAAGCACTAAACAACAGTGGCACTTAACGCAAAACTCTGCATCCAAGCCCCTCCAAGCGTCAAGTTTGACACTATTGCCACTCCTCTTCCCTTGTCCCATGAAAAATGCAAAGCCTAGATTCTTTCTTTGCCGGGGCTTAATAAGTGTCGATTACCAAAACCCGTCAATTGAACTACAGCAAGAGTTAAGTGTGCCTCATTGGATTGGACTTCGGTTCTATAACGAATCAGCCTCAAACTTAGAAGCGCAACAGTCCTCTGCTAATGACAATTAACCCCACAAGAGGATTCTTTCCTTAATGTTCAGGCAAACTTGCAGTTATTTCCTCAAACAGCGGCTGCTATCATTTGAGTTGATGTTTAATGCTGCCATGCGACTAGTCCTAAAAATCTTTAGTATAAAGAAAGGAGCATTATCAGTCGGTAATAGGAAATTGAGATTTCGCGTTGAAGTCTAGGCGTGGATGCCCATTTGTCACTTGTTTGATGTAATACTAGACCTAAGAGTGTGCTAATAAGGACAACTGCTGAATGTTCCTGTTACACTAGATTTGGCATGTCATCGGGTAATATCGAGTGGTTAAACTAAAAAAAATAGATACATGCACTTGTGTAGCATGACTCTTATGTCAATATGAAGTCGATGGTATAGACAAAGAAGTACTAGAGTAAGACAATAACATTCCTTCAATGCCGACTGGGACCAGAAAGTGTGTAACACACTGACGTATTCTGTCAAAATCCTCTTTCATATTGAATCCGGCTGAATTTTTGGTTTCGAAGTTGCCGGGAAAAGAATGATATTCACAAAAGGTGACTGTACAAGAGCTGAGTGAAGAACTAGTCATTCTCTGATGCTATTTGCGTGATTTTCTCTACAATGGAAGTAACCTTTCTTTGAGCTCTCGCAGTTGCTGTGCTGCTCGCATTTAGTGTCAAGAGCAGACCAGAGGCATCCCTGATGCTCCTAATTTGCTTCAGTGTTCGGGTCATAAGAACAGATCTCGTCCAGATTAGCCACGCAATTCTCCTTGCATCATTCGGGTCTGATTTCCCTTAATACCTTGAGCAAGACAGGAGCAGCACCAAAGCCCCTCAATTACTCAATCACGTGTTGATTGCAAGACAATGACACAAGAAGACCCATCATCCAATTCCACACAGATGCGTTTCACTCTCCTCTGGAGCATCACACTGGTGGCTCGTGCCTGAATGGCATTCTTTCTGTTCTTGGTAAGATGAAACAGGGCTCTATTGATTCTATCGACTGATTAAACAAAAGACATACAAAAAAGCACTCGTGTAGCCCGAGTCTTATGTCAATATGAAGTCTGTCAATGTCAGGAATAAACAAAGTAGCACTAGAGTGAGACAATAACACTCCAAGGTTGGTGCTGACTGGGACCAGAAAGTATGTAACACGCTGAAGTATGCTCTCAAAATCTTCTTTTTTACCAAGAAGCTCCATTCTTCATCAGAGGGAAACCTTGAAAAGTATGAGACAACATAGCAAATTGTCCAAGGAGTTAAACATAGGCATGCAAGAATCTTCCTAGCTGATCTACACTAGCATTTTCTGATTGACTTGACAAGAAAATGTGGTCCACTATTTTCCTATGTAACAACACTAGAGTTGAACAGAAAGAACTTGCGCCATCAATTAAATCTCTGTCAAATCCATGTACATTCAATGTAAAAAATGAAGCTGTTCTCAATGTATTTGCTCAACCAAACTCCCTTGCATGGGGAAAAACTTCCTGTAACCTGTATAGAATCCATGTAAAATATCCGGCAAAAATTGGTTTTGAAGCTGCTGTGAGAGAATGGTATTCACAAAAAGTGACTGTACATGAGCTGAGTAAAGAGCTAATCATTTATGATGCTATTTTCATGATTTTCTTGACAATGGAAGTAGCCTTCCTCTGAGCCCTCGCAGTCGCTGTGGTGCTCACACTTAGTCTCAAGAGCAGACCACTGGCATCCTCGTTTTTCCTAATTTGCTTCACAGTGTGTGGGTCATAAGAACAGATCTCATCCAGAATAGCCACACAATTCTCCTTGCATCGTTCGGGTCTGATTTCCCCCAATACCGTGACCAAGAGAGGAACAGCACCAAAGTCCCTCAACTCCTCAACCGCATCTTGATCGCAAGACAATGATGCAAGAAGACCCATCATTTCATCCACACAGATGCGTCTCACTATCCTCTGGAGTATCACACTGGTGGCTCGTGCCCGAATGGCATTCTTTCTGTTCTCAGTAAGACGAAACAGTTTGGACAGTGCAGAAGAAGCATTGACGATAGCTACAGTGTTCCCTTCTCCAATGACATTGATCAGAGGACCGATTGCTCCTGCTTCTCCAATGAGATGCCTGTTCAAATCGAGGATCGCTAGTTCAGACAGAGCCGCGGCGGCAATACTTCTTGTTCGATGTGTCCTGGAGTTCAGTGACCCAACAAGGAATGATATGACAAATGGATTATCCTTCATTAGCTCCTTGTTGCTATCGATGATTGAGAGATTCAAAACTATGGCCGTCAAATCCTCTTCAAGACTGGGATCATCTGCCACCTTGTTTGGGGAAAGTGGGTTTAGCAATTTTTGGAGGGCCCCCGCAGATTCTCCAAAAAACGCACGAAATGAGGCTTGTCTGTTGGTCAGATATCGTAATTCTTTAGCAGCCGCTTTCTGATCATCCAGGGAGGTGGACATTCTATCGAGGAGTGATTCAAAATAATCTTTGTCGCATACACCGGCTATCTTCCCTTCAGCTTCCATCAAGTTTGGTAACTTAACTCCTTGCTCCTTGCAACATTTTGCAATTAATCTCCGGACCAAATGATTTGGAGTGAGTCTAGTGTCACGAAGGTATTCCAGGGTATGAGGGCATCTCCTGTGGCCCTCATTCATCCAGTCTTGAATGGGAAGTCGATCGAATGTCTGGAAACAGGAAATCAAACAACAACAAAAAATAGAAAAAGAAAATGTGAGCCTGGTAATCACTCAAATAGGCCTGACTTGGAAATAACTGTGACTAAGAACCCTAGGGTTGAGGAGAAAAAGGTCAGATAAAGGCCAAAAAGATCCAGCGACATCACTAATCCCATATCCCAATTAATCAATGCTTCACTCTTTCATTCCTAGAATCAGTGAAATCCTTAACAGTACTAAGTACAATACCTTCGCTAAGAAGGTATCTCAAGAAAAGGATTGCTGATTACATGGGTCATGGAGAAGGAGATATGCAACTCCAAAGAGAAACCGTCTCTCTCCTGCGATCCTCCTCATCGAGATGGTTCACACGTGAGAATGAAACTGAACAAGTGCCCGGTATTTGTAATCTGTATCGAATATGAAAAGAATGCCACTCTAGTTTAACTTATCAACCGCCATAGAGCGAATAGGCGACCGCATAGTCCTGGATTGTCCGAGCAAAATTTCCTAAATTGCGCTAATCCCACAAGACAGAACTCACAATGGATGACCATGACAGTCCATAATTCAAATGGCTAGCCCACGACAGAGCACTCAAACCTGAGCCACTATAAAACCACAGTAAACATCACTTGAAGCTAAACCCAACTCAAAGTCACTAGAAATAGAAAGAGCCAAAAAGAAGGAAAGAAAAAGAACAAACACAAGGAAATGACTCAAACCTGTCCATTCTCCAAAACAACTGGGTCCACCATCACTCTCTTCGAAATGGGACAGAGGAACTCTTCTGGAATTCCCCACCCACCGCGAGGCTTCTTCTCCGCCGTCTTCAACCTCGACTCCGTGAAAAGTTGCAGAGTCCTGATCGCTTCGTCGACGGTCTCCAACGTGCACTCGTCTTCTTTAGCGATCATCTCCAGCAGCCTGGAAACTTCGCGCTTTAGCTCATGAGGTCTCTTCGCCGAGCCGCCATCTGGGTCCTCTGCTTCTGCCATCTTGCATCACTCACTCTAACTTGACAACCCCACGAAGAACAGAGGCAACAAAAGATGGATGGAACTCGAGAATCTTGCGAAAACTCAATCTGGGTACGTGAGGGAATGAGGAAAGATCAAAGAAAGGATTGAACTTTGTGTGATGGTGATCGGTTCTGAGTCGGTTCCTTTCTGGTAATCTGGCAGTTTCAGTTGAGAATCGTTTTCTTGATAATTTCGCAGTTTCTTCTTTCTTTCTGTGCTTTTCTTTTCAAGAAGAGCAAATTACAAGTTAAAAGAATTCGTAAAGAAAAAAGTGGTAAGCGGAATTCAGTTGGAATATGCACCGCCCAAACTTTGTTTTTTTTTTTGATGTGGTCGTGATGATCATGACATGAAAATGGAGCACCAAGAAATTGCTGACGTCACTAGGGCTGGTCCTCCTTAAAACTTCAAATTCTCCGATTGGATGACAGTTCAGGATTTTCTGTCGGCGGTTGTTCGAACGTGGATTGGCTGATTTTGCCAAAGCAGAGGTCAAAACTGAAAAACTAGAGGAGAAAATTCCAATTAAGAACTCCAAGTGGGGTCAAATTCTCAAAAAAGAGTCCAAAATGAATATTGTGTCAAATAAGAGCCTGAAGTGCTCAATCAATCTCGAATAAGAATCCAAAGTGCTCAAAAAGTCTCAAATAAGGACTTGAGTCCCTCGCCTGCCAAAATACCTGTCGGCCGGGGAGAAAGTTACTGTTCCGGCACTGGAACAGTAACTTTTTAATTTATTATTATTTCTTTTGTTTTTCCTTTTCTGTTTTTTTTATTTTCCTTTTCCTTTTCTTTTTTTTTTCTTTTCTTCATCCGCCGGCCATAGCCAGGGCCGGCGGAGGTCGTCGGCCTCAGGTGAGGCCACCCTCGCCGGCGTCGAGCGAGGGCCGCCCTCGCCTGGGCTGGGCGAGGCCGGCCTCGCTCGACGCCGATGAGGGCGGCCTCGCCTAAGGCCGGTGAGGGCGACCTCGCCCAGCCCAGGCGAGGGCGGCCCTCACCCGACACCGGAGAGGGCGGCCTCGCCTGAGGTTGGCGACCTCTGCCGGCCTCGGCTATGGCCGACGGAGGAAGAAAAGAAAAAAAAAGAAAAGGAAAAGGAAAATAAAAAAATAGAAAAGGAAAAACAAAAAAAATTAAAAAATTAAAAAGTTACTGTTCAGGTGCCGGAATAATAACTTTCTTGCTGGCCGGCAGGTATTTTGGCCGGCGAGGGACCCAAGTCCTTATTTGAGACTTTTTGAGCACTTTGGGTCCTTATTTGAGATTGATTGAGCACTTCAGGCCCTTATTTGACACAATATTCACTTTGGATCCTTTTTTTGAGAATTTGACCCCACTTGAGATCCTTAATTGGAATTTTCCCAAACTAGAGGGATTAAATAATTGGTGGAGATTTTACCTTACCAAAAAAAAATAATTGGTGGAGAAAAAGAAATTTCATAAATTTGAAATTTTGATCCTTAAGTTGCAAGGTGACAAATTGAGAATAGACTGCCCAAGGTTTCTAGAACATAAAAGGTTCACTATTCAATTCCTTTAAAAGTGTGATAAAAGTAATTTCGTATACGGTTTTCGTATCTAGAAATCGATTCTAAGACAACGGTTTGAAAATATTAATATTCTTGTCTATTTTTTCTACAGTTAATAATGTGAAGATATAATGGAGTGTTGAAAAAACGAATAACATCGATTACAAAGGGCTGCTTTTTCGTCATCAGAAGAAATCTCAAGTAACTTCGGTTTTGACTACCACTGATTCTCCACCAATGAGTTTTCTGAACAGCTTACCCAATGATATGAAACTAGAGAGGATTCACTGAACTATATGACTAAGCCCTCCCGTGCAACCGAGTGCAAAACTGCTCACTCAATTCATAGTTTCCTCATCTACCACCAGTGACATTTGCCCACACACAGAATAGATCACCCTTTTGATCAATTTGTGAAGAGCACGACTTTAGCCACAAGCCCAACCAGCAAGAACCGATTGGCAGAACATTGCAATGCTTCAGGGGCCGACCCGACAGACGCTGTGGGGAGAGTAATCAGGGGTGAAACTCATGGTGCTGCTCAGCAAATTACAGCCCTAGAATACAGAAATTCGCGGAAACCAGATAATCAAGTCTATCCAAGGCTGCATGATCCGTCGGTACCTATTGAGTTTTTGTAAATAGACAATAACATCCAAAGCAATATAAAATAAATCTGCTCGAGTGCAGAACATCGAATTCCTATAACAGTAAGTGATTACAACGAGAATCAAGTCTTATCACACACATTAAGTAAAATCAGCCACATGGAGTGCTCTCACGAAATTGATCTATCTCAGCAAGATGTAAGTAGTCAAGATCTTCTTTTAGAGGATCTACCTACTTTCTAGGGGTTTCCATACTTCTAACCCATATCCTCATTGTAGAAACATCATCTTTTCTAGAGTATCTGATGGCTGCCGTTCAATTTGTCCAAATCTTTAACAAGTTTCTCCCCTTATCCTCAATTCTAAGATCAAATTTCAATCCGAAAAGAAATTAGTCACTGCAACTTCTACGCATCACCTGTCAAAGAAACTTAGCAGCTGCACCACATGGCATTTGTGAGTTGTAAATTCATTTTCGAAGTAGACGATGATAGCAACCTGCAAAAACCATGAGCTAATCCGATCCATCAAATTTGAACTTCAATTGATTGGAAACTGCAGGGAGAATGTTCTGCATAAACTTCTGCTCCATAAGAGGGTTCAAAAGCAGCCGACCACAACTTTATTCAACCCCTCTATAAAATCCCCCGAGAAAAGAAAGACTCCAACTCAAATTTGCATTATACACACTATTACCAGCATGCACTGAGACGTTAAATATCACGACGAGTTGTTAAGAATCTAATTGAAACAATGATCAAGTTGTTATAAACGTGAGGGAATTTTCTAATCCATTCAAGTTGGTCAGAAGTCAATGAAAGATTAGTCAAAGTATGATGATCATTAACATGATCTTTCACCCAAGATATTATCTGAGGAGAAAGGAAAAGAAAAATAGAAACCAATGAAACAATATCGAAGAAACAGCAAAGATAATTAAGGATACAAAGGAGGATACAGAGGTAGATCTAATTCTCGGAAGCCTGATGACTTCATACTGCAAATTAAATGCCCATGAACTAAGTCAAAAAACAAGAGTTTAAAATTCAATCCCAGATCCTGCAAATGGACTAGAATAACATACCTGACAAGGAGAGAACCTTGTAAAAATTCCTTCAAAAGGTTATTTCCATATGGCCTTTCACTATTAACCTCATTCTAGTGGCTACTTCATTTACCAGCACAAACGTCTACTCTTCAGATAGGTCATCTGACTTATAAGGATCATATCTATCCTCAAAACCATGAAGCTGGAAGTCTGAATTATGTCTTCCACGAGTCTCTTGCCACCTTCTATCTCTGGAGTCTTGACTCCAGTCATTCCCACCTACATCACTTCTAGAAGATGAACTGTCCTCACCTCGGTAGGATCTACCAGAGTATGACCTTTTGATCTCTTGATGTTTTTCAATAGTCAGTTCTGCATCTTCTCTTTCTATCCTATGACTAGTATGCTTATGTGAAAGACTTTGAGCACTCCTTTCTGGACATCGGGAATAATAGTGTCTCTCACGCTTGTACACTCCAGTACTCTTACGTTGATCTTCATGAGAATACCTTCCTCTGGACTTCCCATGTTCAGAATAATTATCCCCAATGACATTAGAAGTAGATGTGACTTCATGATTAGTCCTTAATCCTCTCTGAGAATAAACAGGGTACCCTTCAGGTTCATAACACAACTCAAAGGTGCCATTTGCAGGAATTGCATCTGCTGAAGGTACTTCATTTGATTGAACCCCAGCAGGAGCACCTTTCTCGAAGCATCCAATACCTCCAGCTTGCTTAATTTCCTCC
This sequence comes from Syzygium malaccense, assembly GCA_031216405.1. Classification (NCBI taxonomy): domain Eukaryota; kingdom Viridiplantae; phylum Streptophyta; class Magnoliopsida; order Myrtales; family Myrtaceae; genus Syzygium; species Syzygium malaccense. Next base: position 35,277,458 of record CM062260.1, read on the forward strand.
ATATATTCCTCTATTATATCTCTCATCACCTTCAGAGTCGAAGTACAACAAATTCAGCCATTAGCATGGATGTTCCCACAAAGGGAAAAACTTTTTGGGAGAAAGCAAAAGGGAAAATAAAAAATAAATAGCACAAGTACTCATATCATGGATAACTCTCAGATTCTCAAATGTAGCTCTGCACCATCCCAATACAAATAATTTTAACTTAGCAGAAATTCTGCTCTTCCAACAGATAGCATGCCTACCTCAGAAATATTGCGCTTCGACTTCTTGCCACGATATGACATTCTTCTGCGCTTGTAATCTCTTTCTTCAGCCAATAGTTCCTCTCTAGTCTTTGCCTTGCCCGTTTCCTTAATCACACAAGAATATTATTATGACAAGGAAGGCAGGGGCGGTGAAAGAACCTAATTTTCAAAGCTAGGAGCCATTGCACAGCTTTGACCATTCTTTCCAAAAACAATGGAAATATACTTTGAACTGCTTATATATACCTGATTAGATGACCACTGCCGAGGAAGGCCATCGTGGTCTATGATAGGTTTGTAATCAGGACGTTTTTCTCGCTCCTCATCGGCTTTCTTGGTTATTTCACCGTGCTCGATCATTCTATACATGAGAGAAAAGTCCTCAAAGGATAATCCAAGGAGACTAATAAAAAATATATTAAAAAGTCTCTGTTAAGCAGAAAATGAAGGTTACTGTACAGACTAAATCATTGACCAACAGGAATGACACCTGCACATTTTGAAAGGAAGCATAGCTAAACAGAAGCATCCATATGCAGGAAGACATTTGGAAATAGATTCTAATTTCTGCCTTGCAGGACTTGTGAAAAGAAAGGCCAGGTCATATTATCAAGTTGCCATACTAATGATCAAAGTAACAGAAGTTCTTTATCAAGCACTAAAGTTATCATCACTGAATATCTCAATCCAGAGAGAAAATTTGATGGCACGTCAAGCCTGGTTTTATTTACTATGTCCATGATCTCCATAGGAATTGCCTGCTGAAAGTAAAAGAAGATATATAAAGAAAATGAGAGCATCAACGCACCGCTGATATCTAGAAGGCTGTTGAGAATGCCGTAACGCCTTAATTTTTACTTCAAGTAAGAATCTCTCATGCAATGCTGCAACAGCAGCAGCTACCTGGGACACAAAAATCACCTTCTTATTGATGTTTCCAACCACCATTCCATCTACTCCATCCACTTCAATATCAAGCTGCTTCTTGATACCCCCAGCATCTCTTTCATGCGTGCTTTCATTTTTAGAGGTGGATGCATCCTCCTGCTCCGCATAGTCCAGTAACAAATGCGACGCAGCATCCACTAAGCACTTCTTAAGCATGTCAATAGCAAAGAACTTTGCATTCACCTCGCCATACAAAACAGAAAGCCGAGACGCCAACCACATCATAACCTGGATCAAATTGGGACACTTAAACTCACTTGAACTCCCTTTATTCCCTTTCAAATCCCTTGTCTTCAGAAAACTAACACCTTCCCTTACGATCGCTTTCAAACACAGAGCAAACAGCACAAAAATATGATCCCCCATAGCCAAATCAATAACCACGCCACATCGCAGAGAATTAACAATAACCCATCTCGTCAAAGCACTCTCTTTAACCAACCCCACCCCCGAAATCACCCTAAGCACATTGTACGAATACCCATTCGGATAATCACTCCATGCCTCGATTTCTCTCTGAACGCTCCACAGCTCCGAGCGCAGAACACTAACGTGCAAATTCTCAACTTCTTCAACACCCACATCACCATCAGTACCGAAATTACCGCATTCGGTCGACAGAACACCAGGTAACGTAAACGTGCTCCTACTATCACTATCCTCGATAGGAAACGCGACAGCACCGGGACAATCCTCGTAGAAAAAGTTAGACCTGAAATCGCCGTAGCCATCCAGCGCGAGGCAGAGCTCACTGCCGGGACCGCCGACCGCTCCGGCGAACCGGGAGTTGTCGTCCGAGGACTCCGAGGTTCTCGGGTAGCCGAGAGACTGCAGGGAGGTACCCAAATCGAGAGGGGCGGGGCAGGCGAGGTAGTGGCGGAAGAGGGATTCGGGAGGCATGCGGTGGTGGGGGTTGGAAGGGCAAGCGGCGAGGTCGGAGCCCACCGGGGGGTTCGGCGGGAGCAGGGCGGAGAGGGAGCCTAGGGCTCGAGCCGAGGCGGCGATGAGGCGGTCGAGGGAGGAGACGGCGGCGGCGAGAGGAGGAGGAGGCGGCGCGGGCCGCGCGGTGTTTTGGGGAGGGAAGGGGAAGGGAGGGAGGCTTGGAGGAGGATCCATGGCGTCCCTGCGAGTCGCAGGAGCGGAAGGTGTTTGATGAAATTACTGACAGAAAGAAAGGAGAGGAGGGTCGTCGAAATGGCGGGAGGGGCGGTTTGGGAGCACAGCAGAGAGCCCTTATGGGAAGAAATGATGGATTGGGCCGACGCTGAGGGGAAGATGGCGGATCGGGATTCGGATCGAAAGACCCGGCCCGATCTTAAGAATGGGTCGGAAATTTAGGGTTTCGGGTCGAGCGAAATTGAAGGGAAAATGGTGCAAATGGTCCGTGGAGTTTGGCATTATGTGCGATGTGGTCTCTAGACTTTTAATTTATTTAATATGGTTCTAAGATTTTCGGATCGTTGAACAGTATGAAAATGTTTAATATTATTTTTTTGTCTCTGAATTATATGAAAATGTTGGGATAATGACATAAATGATCATTGTAGTTTGACCCAATATGCAATGTGCTATCCAAACTTTTAATTTGTTCAATGTGGTCCCTGAATTTTTTGTACATGTTCAATGTTGTCCCTAAAATATATTAAGGGGACAATATTGAACATTTTCGTATAGTCTAAGTACTTAATTGAATATATAACAAAATTTCAGGGATCACGTTAAACAAATTAAAAATTCAATGACCATATTGCACATTGGGCCTAATGGGCCGACCATTTAAGGCATTTTCATGAAAATGTTCAAAATATTAAACATTTTTATATAATTTAGGGACTATATTGAACTTATACCAAAAGTCCAGGAATCATACTGAATAAATTTAAAGTTTATGGATCATATTGCACATTGAACTAAAGTTCATGGATCACATTACGTTACATACTGAATCAAAGTTCAGAGACCGTTCATTTCATCACCTCCAAAATAAATAGATGTGACCTCGTTCAGATCAGTCATTACATGGTAAGAATCTTCAAAGGATATCCGATGGAGATGCACCTTTTCCACTGAGGTCAACATGAGATGCGGATACTTTTAAGAGGTCGTTAGCGCACGTTAAGGTCGTCGGCCATGTGTTAGGTAAAGGGGAAGATGACAAACTTTCCACAAATCAAATCTTCAGCATGCTTTTTAAGTAAGTACTTCAAACAAGCTTCGATAACTATTATTGATTTCGTTACGCTCAACCAACTTCAACTGCTCCACCCTTTTTTGGTACAACAACTCAATTTCTTACTACTTTAATATTCCCTCATTTGGCTTATGTGCCTTCAAGCAGATCGAATGTCATTTCTCAGACTACCCAGCACTTTCCTCGACGCTGTCCCTCACAGAGGATTTAACGGCTCGATTGAAGGGTACTAAGTCTCGGACATTTTACAACTTTATCACGTCGATCATCGCCTAAGATTTGGATTTAAGTGAAAAAAGAGCTCAAAAGATGAGTTAGCAGTGAGTTTAAGATGCTCAGACAACTTTGAAAGTTTTCAAGAATGAGACACTGATATTGCCATCGATTGCCTCGTGCAGTACTAGATTCATTCTTCGTTTACCAATGAGTCATGCATAGAAGTTCATGGTGATGGAGGTATTGATGCTGATCAGTATACATCCGTCTCATGGCGCCCTGCTCGTGACATCAGATGCTTAACTATATGTTTGGAACCTCACCGGGTGAGGATTGAATAAGAGGACTGTCATAGCATATGATACCCCAGATCTCATCTCATGGGCTTATTGTTAACTTGTCACTTTATTTTTGGAGCTGTACAAGGATGAATTTGTTACTTGTCAGTACTAGTATGCCAAAGCAACTGTATCATCAGCAACTCGGCATTGAAATGACCCAATTCAAGTGTGCTAGAGTGACAGAGAACTTCAAACCTAGAAAAGATTTGATTGCATTAACATCAGCATGTTAACTACCCTAGCTATATGAAGCAAAAACAATTATTCTATTGTTTTCCCATTAGGAGATTTAGGTGATGTTAGTCAAGGATGAGAAAGATAAGCGAGTTTTGCGTGTAGCTGTAGGAAAAACTGTACTGACTCTGAATATGAAATGACAATGGCTTAACCACTAATTGTTACTTTATGGCAATGTTTCTGTGCTTTGTGGAGAAAAATATGAGATGTACGTCCATGAGGTCTGGCATCTATATATAGGCATCATTTCGAAGCAAGCATTCGCATTCATCAGAGCACGCAACAGTAGAAAAAAAAGACAGAAAAAAACCAAAATGACTAGGAGTTTTCAGCTTTCTGCTAGTCTCGCACTCTTGGCTCTGGTGCTGTCCTTTGCCGACGCCTACGACCCGAGTCCCCTGCAGGACATCTGTGTGGCAGTCGACGAACCCAGCAATGCTTGTAAGCTCTTCTTTCCCTTGCTTGGTAGAACACTCCGAATTAATACATTTTGCTCTAGATTTCAGAGTAGTCCTCCTTTAAGACCGATACTCTTAATTGGCATGCTGGGGAAGCTCGTTAGGCATTGCGATCAATTTTTTCGAACAAGACATTGAGTACACTAATTTCACAGAAAACAAGACAATTAAGTTAACAAAAAGATAACATTTCTCATTCTTGGTGCGACCTCATTGTATCTTAGGATGTGCCTCAAAGGCATTTGTCAGCAACAATTTCCTCTTAACGAAACTCCTCTCTATGCAGTGTTTGTGAATGGAAAGTTCTGCAAGAACCCTGCTCTTAGCACAGCAAACGACTTCCTCTATTCTGGCCTCCAAGTTCCTAGAAGCACAGCCAATCCTGTGGGCTCCACAGTCACCCCGGTGTTTGCGGACCAGCTACCAGGACTCAACACTCTAGGCATTTCCATGGCTCGTATTGACTTTGGAATAGGTGGTTTAAATCCTCCGCACACTCACCCTCGTGGCACCGAGATTTTGCTTGTCCTGGAGGGCACTCTCTATGTAGGTTTTGTCACGTCCAACCAACTGAACAATACTTTCTTTGAGAAAGTCCTCCACCCTGGAGATGTTTTTGTTTTCCCGATCGGGATGATTCACTTCCAGCTCAATGTTGGAAAGACCAACGCAGTCGCAATCGCTGGTCTAAGCAGCCAAAACCCAGGAGTCATCACTGTGGCCAATGCATTGTTTAACGCAAAGCCGCCTATTTCCCCTGAGGTTCTAGCCAAGGGATTCCAGGTGGATGAGAAGTTTGTTGAGGAACTTCAGAAGAAGTTCTGGTACTACAATTAGCCTGAGAAATGCATCTGAAATTGTCCTCATCTCTGTGTACTTAATTAAACAAACTGTTACCTTAAGTCTTCTGATGAAGTTCCTAGTTCAAGTATGAAGAAAGTTTCCTTCTGTCACATCTTGTATTGATTTAAGTATAATAAGACTCTGTTGTTTTCTGCACCATCTACTACTTTGAGGTTATTGTGATGAACTTATTTCCTGGAACCAAGACAGAAAAAGACGGCGAGCTCAACACTAGACTCTACCATGTCAGAGGATTTCCAACCTGAATGCTTTACCGGCACAAACTGTCAATAACCATCGCTAGTTCTGCTAAGGCTGCATAACCAACTAATAACTAACAATCAGTAACAAGGAAACTTCAGTAGTTTCAGGGATCATGATGCTGCGTTGAGTTTATTGGGAATGAAGCCTCAAATCATTCCTGTTTTATGAGAATTTGTCATTGCCTTTTGCTTGCAGTGTGTACTAGTTTGAATTATTTGATCCACCACTTTGCGTCCCTTTTTTCTTCCAAGGTCTGTTGTACATGTTAGTTGGGGTTCTCAAATTGCATTTCCTTTATATTTTTCTCCCTTTTTCTATGTACATAATCTATGAACGAGAGGAGGTCTTCTTAATGAGTGCTAAAGTAACTAATAAAAGAAATGAAAAACAGAAAATGACAGCTATGATGTAGGTTTCCTCATACATATATTAGCAAGTTCATTTAGCATTATTGCTGAACAATGATCAGAATCATAAGGGTATATCCGTGAAATAAATTGTTTACATGGATGCTGCCCCTAGAAAGTAATTAGTTATGGATGATTATTAAGGTTGTTGGTCAAGTGTTAGGAACTGGGGAAACCTTAAAATTCTCTATTTCAATCAGTTTTCCAAGGTATCAATACTATATGTGAACAGACAACTAAAAACTATAAGTACTTCAAACAGAAAAGAGAAGAAAATTGTAACTAATCCCATCTTCTTGGTGCAACCATTCCTCTTCTTCTAGTTGAAGCACATTGACTATTCTTTCTCAGCCTACTCAGCATCTTCTGTTGTTGTCAGCAGATGCTATATTAAGCTTCCACCAGTCCTAATTTCATTTTGAGTGTTTAATTGGTGCTGCACCTACTTAGGCTACTATTAAATAGGAAATTTTTCTGTTACAATTTCATATCGTAGACTGAACTCTGAAATTTTAGGAGGCAAAAGGTTTCATGGATGAGACTTTTCAATGATAGCTTAATTAATGAACGCTGCATGATTCTTATCTCGAAAATGATTGTTTCACTCAGATGATCCACCATGTCTGTCCTTTTTCATTAGGAACTCCATTTCATGCTGATACTATAAAGAAAGTATAGCACCAGCACCAAAATAAGCCAATTCAAGAGTGCTAGAGTACAGAGGGGAGCGCACATATGCATGAGATGAAAAAGAGAAAAGGTTGAGCGATTTAAGTGGGAGAAAACGTTACTGCTGGAAAAAGATTTGGTTGCGCTATATCAGCATATTATCATCACCATGAGAAGCAATAAATATATATGACGTTTGCACAAGGAAGGGCAAATCAATTGATTTTTTATTGTGCGTTGCTGTTGAACAATTGTACTATCTAGACTATAAAGGGAAGCAGTTAACCACTAAATGTTTATTTTTGTTAGTCATTTCTGCTTCGTGTTCAGTTGGAGAATGCACAGAAGACTCCAAATTCTAACTTAGCACAATCATAGATGGTCCCAGAGTACAAGTTAGTCGAAGACCAAAAACTGGTTGGTACGGCTTTGTTACGAACCTCGGTCATAGTGATAATAGAAACTCGATTTCGTGAATGTGATGTCATCCAACATAATAGTCAGACGATGAGAATCACAACATGCATTTCCATGAAATGAGTTGTGTTAGAAGTAGTAAAAGGGTAAAGTGGCCCTTACGACCATTAGGTCTTATTTTTTATATATGTATTGGACACTAGTTGTGAATACACTACAAGCTTTTCCCTCTCTCTCTCTATTTCTCATGGTATCAGAGCCCCAACCCTAGCTGCTGCCGTCAGAACAACCCGTTGCCGTCGCCGGAACAACCCATCGCCAGCGACCCCAGCTCGTGAGGTACTCCAGCTCGCGCGGGGCTCTAGCTCACACGCGCAGGGTTCTAGCCGCGCGACCCAGCTTGCGTGGGGCTCCAGCTCGTGCGATTCAGGTCGTGCGAGTCACGCGAGCCTGGTGATTGGAGGTTTCCTCGCCATTGATGTGAACTGAAGGTCTCCTTGGCTCCGTGAACTGAAGGTCTCTCCCCCCCTGTTCCTCCTTTGTTCCTTTGTTTCTCTGGAATTGCTTTATGCAAGAAATTTGTGAAACTGGCCAGTAGTTTCAGCATGTGTTATTGTCCCTCGATGGAATGACAAGCAAATGAAAATTCTTCAAGATGGATTTCAAGCTGGCAGGAAGGTGTTCTTAGCCTTTTCATAGTTGCCCGCAATGGTTTTGTTGCTGGACTATGCTGTCGTTGTTGCCTTGCTTGCTTTTGCCGCTCTTCAATACTGGCCAGGTTAGATTGCTTGGTTGTTAGACCTTAGATTATGGATGTTTGATCAATCGGGTTACGGTTTATCGATTGGTGGAGTTGTGGAGGAAGGCTGGTAACGTTGACGAGGCTTGGGAGCCAGTATACGATCTGTTGGATTGCTAAATTGTTGTGATATATGGTCTGTTGAAGTATCGAATTGTTGTGCCAGTATACGGTCTGCTGGAATATTGAAGGATGGGTGATTCTGAGATAAATAATCATGTGATGACTGAGGTGATGTCCTCTTCGTCTAATCGAATTACTGATAAGAAGCTTGTGGGTAGTTCTAACTTCCAATAATGGAAGAAAATTGTGAAGCTTACTTTGACAGGCAGGAATCAGATTAGACATGTCACGCCCCGTACCTCACGAAGCGTAAACATCCCACTTTCGGTCATTTGACTGTGATGTCCCAGGAAGCGTCACCGACCCAACGCCCAATCAGAGATCAAACACATGCGGAAGCAACGTATATAATTAAATATATACACCCGTACAATAAAACATATGAGACCAAGGTAGCACAACCATCAAACAGCACATTTTTAAAAACATATATACATTGGTATTGACAAAGGAGCTTTTTACAATGTTTGTCTATACAGAGATAGTGGAAAGCACACATACAAGCAGCTACTACTCGGTCAAAAGGGGTCAGTGGCAAGGTTTACTAGACAGGGTCAAGGCAAGCTTCAGTCAAAAAGGTACGACCCGCTCTATTTAAGACTAATGGCAACCTAAAGAGTCCAGTCCGGATCAGACTCAGATCTCCACTTGACGAAGTACCCTAAGATTCGGACTCCTTAGAATCCATGTCCTCTGCTCCTATCTCTTGATCGGATCCCAACTCTGCAACCTCTCCGTCCTGCTCCCAATCGACCTCCATGGCTACCAACTCTTCCTCTTCGTGATGGTCCATGTTTTCCGGGTCAGCGTATAGCACTTCGGGCTCCTCAGCTTCCTCGACCATGGCTGCAGGTCCGTCCACGGTCTCACCCTGACTACTCCAATCAGGCGGAGTTAAAGGATTAGAAATCTCACCACTTACCATTTGCGGGATCATGACATCATTCACATCTATTGGGACATCAAAGGTTCTAACCGGGGGTCCGATTATTCCGTCAGTTCCTCTGTAATACCACGCCACGTAATCTTGGGTATGGTAATAATCCTCTCCCACATTCACGAACAAAACAGAGTAGTATCTCACATATGCTGCTCCGTCTCCACAAGGATGTACACTCGATGACCGCTGAATATGGTGCGGTATCCCAAAAAGAGGCGCTCTCCTCGGCATCCTACGGCTGGGGGTCTGAAATGTGGGTTGATAGAACCATGAGACGAATCTCAGCGAGTTCAACTCCTAAACCTAGGCTAGGCTAGCATGCAATCTCCTGACCGGAAACAAATATTTAAATCACAATACAATCATAATCACACCATTCTCTAACCCTGTAGGTTAGACAATTCAATATATAATAATCATGGCACATATGTGGCACACACAGTCACACGTACGCCAAACACATACTCATGCACTGAATCTCACACACTCGCATGCTAGTCAATGCATGTTTATGCCTGCAAATGTCATCGACATGTCATGCACATATCTTCGGCCCACTGGCCCACACTGGCACACTTGCCCAATTCATTATTATTACGACTCGAGTCATCAATTTTTCACGGCCTGGTGCGTCTAGCCTGCTTCAAAGTGCATGAGGCGCGGCAACCGATCTGGCTTAGTATCTTTAGCCTGCTTCAAAGTGCATGAGGCGCAACACTGTTCTCCTTGCGAACCAGAGCCTGCTTCAAAGTGCATGAGGATGGTCGCCTTCCGGACGTACCGGACATCGTCCTGCTTCAAAGTGCATGAGGACGGTATCGACCCGAAGGTCACGACCCGAAGGTCCTTAGGTGATCACACAACTCATTATTATCTGAACCCCGCGTAAAACGCTTCAGGGTATTTTAGGTGACCACATACTCATGGCAGACACGCATTTTCGCACAATTTCACCACATGCCTCACTCTTGGCATACACAATGCGTGTCCATGTTATGCGATGCAATGCACCATGAGCACCAATGAAATTTAATCACTCAATATCACAACACTTGCTCAATTGGTCCATTTAATACCGTGTGGCCCAACGTGCGATTCACAATTCAATAATTAATTTCAAACCAATCATTGGCCAATCGCACTCTACATAATCAGTCACACGACATGCGACATGGTAGTACGAAATCAATCACCATTAAGCACAAATTACGTACAATCAGTCAACCTGGATATACCCGGTAATTTTCCAATGAGCTACTAAATTGGTCATTTAATTCAATTAATCTCCCCAAATAATTCTCATTAATCCACTAAATTTTTCCGATAATAATTTCTACCAATCCATCCTCAACCCAGTCTCAATTACACATTGACACTACCTAAGTCAGTCCAAATTGTACCGCTAATACCTAAACTAGTCCAGAAAAATGCAATATCAGTCCTAATCCGGGTTTAGGAATTTTACTCACTTAATCTCAGGACCATGGCGACGGGGAACGGTGGCCGATCACTAATGAACAGTGAAACCGGCGGCGGAATTCCCAGCGCACATACTGTTCATAGTACTGTTCATGGGCACTGTTCACGAGGTACTGTTCATGGCGACACTGTTCACGGACGGTACGGACCTGTACGGACGGGCAGGAACGGTAGCTGGCAAGGTGCTGGCGGCCGGCGCGACGGCCGTATGACGCGGACCATACGGCGCTACAATACCATCCGTACGGACACTGTACGGACGGGTACAATCGGCGTCGTACAGCGTGGCCGGACGTCTGGGTGGTGACGGTTTGGCGATCGGAGCTCCGGCGAAGCTCCGGCGAGGCTCCGAAGCGGCGGCAGTGTAAACCCGGGAGAGAAAAAGAGAGAGAAAGAGAGGGAAAGGGGAGAGAGAAAGGGCTGGATAGAGGCGAGGCTGAGGCTGGGGGGCTGTGGTGGTCGACGCGGGGCACGGTGGCCGGCGGCGGCGCTCCAGTGGCCGGCGGTGAGCTCCGGCCAAGACAAAACAAGAGGGAAAATGTAAGAAAAAGGGAGAAAATGGGGGAGAAGCTGCTGGTCTGGTGGTTCTTCCGAAGGGGGGAAATAGAGGAGAGAGAAAACAGTCCAAGCTGGTCAAACACAGCAGCCTAGGGGCGCCACGTGTCGCAAATCCGACGGTTTTGACCAAAATACCCTTAATCTAACGGTTCTAATTTAATCTTATCCAAAAAGTGAGGGGCAAAAGGGTCAATAAGGCCAATAATGCAGCTGACAGCCTCTGTTAATTATCCCAAAATTATCCCAAAAATTCGGACCAAAAATTAGCCTAGGGGCAAAACCGTCATTTCTCCGGTCTCGGGGCGAAATTCCAATTTTCTCACATACGTGTTTCATATGTGCGTGGCCAACATAATATGGCATCGGAATCGCAAAATTCACTTTTTAAGCCCTCGAAAATTGACTGCGAATTTTCGGGAATAAAATAATATTATTTTTCTAATTTTTGTCGAAATTCCAATTTTTGGCCGAAACCACTCTAAATATGCGTGGCCACCCCAAAATGACCTTGGCCGGGAAAAATAACCTCAAACGGCCTCCGAATCCAACCTCGGTGCCCACAGGGGTAAAACCGTAATTTCTGAGTTCCGAGTCGAAATTCCATTTTTTGACCGTACTTACCCCAAACATGTGTGGCCAGCATAATATGACGTCAGAATCGTGAAAATAATCTTTTAAGCCTTCGAAAATTGACACTGAAATTCGGGTCCAATTTCGTGACCAAAACTCGCTAGATTTCAAATTTTAAAGCTTTTGACTAACAGGCGGCTATTTAGGGTTTATGCGTATCGACCTAGGGTTATCCGAGTCATGACGGTCTCGATTACTCAGAGAATGAGAGGAATTATCGCTAGTTCCAGAGGTCACGATTGTTCGGTACAAGTTCGGGACTGGTTGGCCACGTGCACTCTCGGACTTGCGGACTCACCCGCGATCCGTTTGTCCATCGTTGGCCTTGGCCAGACCAAACCCGTCACTTTTCCTAAGATCGGCCTGCATTGGCCCAAAATATTCTCTCATCATTTCTCGAGATCGGAGTTCGATTCTGAATCGGGTCCCTGGTCCACGTACTATCTTCCTAGTTAGCCATACCTTATTGGTTAGTATCCTTAGAGTGATCAGCTCTGGGCGAGATTTACTAAAATGAAATGCGAAATATTGTCAATTTTATTGATCCCGGAATTTCGTCGAAATTCAGGCTGTTACAAGACACATAACTGAGCCGAAACCCGAAGATGATGCAAATTGGGATATTGTTGATGCATGCATCCTTGGTTAGATGTTAAACTCTATGGAAAATAATATAGTTGATCTAGTAACTCATATTAACACGGTCAAAGAAATGTGGGAGTATTTGAATGTATTATATTCTGGCCAAAATAACCTGTTACGAGTTTATGAGTTATTGCAGGAGTTTTACCGGTTTGAAAGGAAGGGACGTCCTATGACGCAATACTTTACTGAGTTGAAGAGAATGTATGAGGAGTTGAATGCTATTCTTCCCATTTCAACCAATATTCAGCAAATACAACTTCAAAGAGAACATCTGGCTGTAATGGTGTATCTAGCAGGCATTGGTCCTGAATATGAAACTGTTAGGTCTCATATTCTTGGAGGAGAGGCTGTCGCATTACTCACGGATACGTTTGCTCGGGTACTTCGGGTATCTCGTGAGTCTCCTCAGGATGTTACACCTATGGTAGATAGTTCAGCTCTTATGTTCCAATCTCGATCGGGTAGCGGTAGCAGGAGTGATGGAGAAAATCGTGGAGGATATAGTGGATGTGGTGGCCGAGGAGGAGGCCGAGGTGAAGGACCAGGGAGAGGCAAAGGCCAACAGCACTTGTCTACTAACAACTTAGGGGCCATACGGATGTGTCATTACTGTGGGAAAGCTAGTCATATTCAAAAATTTTGTTACAAGTTACATGAAGGTCAATGCAGCAATAACAGTTTGCACATACTGCTTCTGCTACTGATTCTTCTCCACAGCCTTCTGAAGGCAAGATGGTTGTTATGTCTGATGAAGAGTTTGCACGGTACACCCAGTCTTAGATTTCACAGCCTGCTTCTTCCACTGCTACTTTGGTACAGACAGGTAATGCGACTACATGCCTATCAACTGCTTCTCGTCCTTGGATCATTGATTCAGGGGCTTCTGACCACATGTAAGGTCTTTCAGGTATATTTTCCTCTCTTATTTCATCTTCATCCAAGGTAACCATAGCCAATGGATCATCTACACATGTTAAGGGGGTTGGCACAGTTTATCCAACTCCTTTCTTGCCATTGTCCTCAGTGCTTTATCTTCCTCAATTTCTGTTTAACCTTATGTCTGTCAGTAAATTAACCAAAAACTTTCAATGTTCAGTAACATTCTACTCTGATTCTTGTATTTTTCAGGATCTGGTTACGAAGAAGATGATTGGTAGAGGACATGAGGCAGGGGGGTTGTATGTACTTGAAGACGCTCCTCCCATTGCATGTCCTAGTGTTGCATCCTTACATCAAATCCATTGTTGACTTGGTCATCCTTCTCTACATAGCCTTTAGAAGTTAGATTCTAGTTTTAGATCCCTTTATAGTTTAGAGTGTGAGTCATGCCAACTGGGTAAATTACATCGTATTAGTTACCCGCCACGAGTTATTAAACGAGTAGCGTCCCTTTTTTGTTAGTTCATTCATATATTTGGGGTCCTTGTCATGTGGCTTCTAATCTGGGTTTCAGATATTTTGTAACTTTTATTAATGACTATTCCAGGGTAACATGGTTATATCTAATGAAAAATTATTCGGAATTGTTTTCTATATTTCGTGCATTTGTATATGAAATTCGTACTCAGTTTGGTGTGCAGGTTAAAGTTTTGCATTCTGATAACGCTAAAGAGTACTTTTCTGCACCTTTTTCTGACTTTATGACTCAACATGATATGATCCATGAATCTTCTTGTCCTGATACACCATAACAGAATGGTATTGCTAAAAGAAAGAATAGACACTTATTGGATGTTACTAGATCCATGTTGTTTGAAATGAAAGTTCCCAAAACCTTTTGGTGTGATGCTGTTCTAACTGCATGCTATCTCATCAATCGCATGCCCTCTTCTATTTTGCGAGGTGGTATTCCTTTTTCTACTTTGTTTCTAAATGTGTCACTGCTTGTCTTACCACCCCGTATTTTTGGTTGTGTCTGTTTTATTCGTGATCATTGACCTGGAGTATCAAAACTTGATCCTAAGGCTATCAAGTGTATGTTTTTGGGTTATTCTTGTACTCAAAAGGGATATCGTTGTTATTCTCCATTACTGAAAAAATACTTTATAACTGCTGATGTTTCATTCTTCGAATCCATGCCTTATCATGATGTTCCAATTTCTGTTTCTGAGTTTGATGAAGACTTCTATGTGACTACCTTTCGGTCACCTACTCCAATTGCTTCACCGGTCTCTACACAGGAACCACCTCCTCTCCGGGTTTATACTCGACGTCCTTGAGTATCTACTATTTCCCCCATTGCTCATGACACTACTACGTCATCTTTAGCTCCAGATCCACCATTAGTTGACCCTCCTCTTGTATCTGATCTTGATCTTCCTATTGCTCATCACAAAGGTACACGTATTTGTACTCAACACTCTATTGCAAACTTCGTCTCATATTCTTCTGTCTCTCCTTCTTTTCGATACTTTCTATCTACTGTGGACCAATATCCTATCCCCAAATTTGCATATGAAGCATTACAAAATGCTGGCTGGAGGACAGCAATGGAAGAAGAACTAATGGCTCTCCAGTTTAATCAGACTTGGGACTTGGTACCTCTTCCTTCAGACAAAACTGTTATTGGTTATCGTTGGATATTTGCTGTGAAAGTCAATCCTGATAGTTCTCTGGCTTGTTTAAAAGCACGACTTGTTGCAAAAGGGTATGCTCAGGTTTATGGAGTTGACTATCTAGATACTTTTTCTCCTGTTGCCAAACTTACTTCTGTTCGTATTTTGATATCCCTTGCTGCCATATATAACTGGCCTTTATTTCAACTTGATGTTAAGAATGCTTTCTTGCATGGTACTCTTCATGAGGAAGTTTATATGGAGCAACCTCTGGGTTTTGTTGCTTAGGGGGAGTCTGGGGTTATGGTTTGCAAATTAAGAAAGTCTTTATATGGTTTGAAGCAATCCCCACGAGCATGGTTTGAAAGATTTTCTGATGCTGTACTTTCTTTTGGACTGTCTAGATGTGAAAATGATCATTCTTTCTTTTATAAACAGTCACGGAGAGGCAAACTGTTCTTGATTGTGTATGTTGATGATATTATCATCACGGGAGATGATTTGACTGGTATAGCTAAACTAAAGATTTATCTTCAGCAACAGTTTCAGATTAAGGATTTAGGAAAATTGAAGTATTTCCTAGGAATTGAAGTTGCTTAGTCACATAAAGGTATTGTTCTATCACAAAGAAAATATGTACTGGATTTGCTTAATGAGACAGGTATGTTGGGATCAAAACCTCTTGATTTACCCATGGAACAAGGGGTCAAACTAGCTGCTGAGGGAGGAGAAACTCTTGATAACCCGAAGAGATATAGGAGACTGGTAGGAAAACTGAATTATCTCACAGTCACTTAACCAGATATTGCCTTTTCAGTTAGTGTGGTAAGCCAGTTTCTATCTTCTCCTCGTACATCTCATTAGGATGCAATTATTCGAATATTGAGGTACTTGAAAAAGACTCCATGAAAAGGAATTATTTACCAAAATCACGGTCATAGCAAAGTCGAAGGATTCTCTGGTGTTGATGGGACAGGGTCTCCAGATGATAGAAGATCAACTACTGGCTATTGTACCTTGGTTGGAGGAAATCTAATATCATGGAAGAGTAAGAAATAAAGTGTTGTTGTACGCTCGAGTGCCGAGTCAGAATATAGAGCCATGGCACAAGTGACATGTGAATTAGTGTGTATTCAACAGTTATTGACTGAGATAAGCTTCAAAGCTTCAGTACCAATGACTCTATGGTGTGACAATAAAGCTGCAGTGCATATAGCTTCCAACCCTGTGTTTCATGAGAGAACAAAACATATTGAGGTTGATTGTCACTTTATTCGGGAAAAGTTGCAGAGTGGAATGATCATTCCCAATCATATTCGAACCGGTGAACAACTTGCAGACATTTTTACTAAACCTTTGGGTAATGGGAGGATAGAATATATTTGTAACAAGCTGGGCATGATTAATATCTATGCCCCATCTTGAGGCGGAGTGTTAGAAGTAGTAAAAGGGTAAAGTGGTCCTTAAGACCATTAGGTCTTATTTTTGATATATGTATTGGACACTAGTTGTGAATACACTACAAGCTTTTCCCTCTCTCTCTCTCTCTCTATTTCTCAAGTTGCTTCTAAAGTTGAACAGTGACTGTGACATCCTGAAAATTTGTCCATTTGGGATTTATAAAATACTGAGTTTTATGAATGTACTCGTAGTTAATTCTTGCCCGGAACTGATCATTCCTGAGATACTAACCATCAGGGAAGGGCTAATCAAGGATTTAAATTCGTGCGACTAAGAGAAAATTCGATCGTGAATCGATTTTCGACCATAAAATCGTCGAGGTGACATTTTAAATCACTATTGGCCGATCCAAGGATAGTCAGGAGTCAGTTCGCCACTGTCATAGTAGTGGATTGCGGGTGATTCCGCCGGACCACAAAATGAATTGACAAATGATCCTGAACCTATACCGAACGATCGTACCCCTCGGATTTAGTGATTGATCCTCGCGATTTAAATGACAACTGAAGTTGTCACAAACTGAATGAACTTGCACGTGACTCGATTTATTATCAATCACGGGTCGAATATGCGAATTTTCCCAACAAGCCGCCCGTTAGTTTGAGAAACGCTCGAGTTGCGTTTAATAAAATTTAATTATTTAATTGAGCCCAACTTGGACATCAGAAAAATTTGAAAGTCACAACGGGACGTTAGGACGATGTTGCGGTTGAAACGTGTAATTTTGGATTGTCCCAAATCCTTCAGAAAAATTCGATTTCGATGAGAAATGAGGAAAGTGACTATTTTACCCCTAAGAATTTATAAAGGGCATGTTTTATGAGGGAGGGGCATTTTGGTCATTTAGTCCTAACTTTTTGATTGGACAATTTTGCCCTTGGAATTTTATGAAATTCCCAAATTGCTCTTGGATATTTTTGGGAAAGATTCGATCTTGGCCGTCGATTTCAAGATAAGATCGAATCTGGGCTGTCGATTTGGATTGAGAGACAAGGGCATGATGGTAATTTGCCACTTTTAGTCAAAATTTCACTATTTGAGTCAAGACCCTCTCTCTCTCCTTACTCTCTCTCCCTCAAACTCTCGGCAACTCTCTCTCTTTCTCCCCCTCTCCCCGGCCGATTGCCCCCTTGCCTGTACACCGGTGCCGCCGCTCACCGCCCGCCGTGTCGCCGCCCCACGCCGCCGTACCGCGCCACCATCGCCACCACACGCCGCTGTCCCTCTTGGTTTTCTCTCTCTCTCCCTCTTGGCCGTGAGCTGGCCGGCCAAGGAAGCCATATAGCCGCTTGCCATCGCCGTCCACCCAAGCCGCCGTACCGCTCGCCGTTCGCCGCCGTCACTGCCGTTTGTCACCGCTTTCCGCTCTAACCGCGTTAGTCTAGAGTCCAGTAAGTCGCGCCCTAAACCTTATTTAGGACGTCGGGTATCGACGGATAAATTATCAAGTGAAATCGGGTTTATTTAGGTGCGGAATTGTACAATTTTAGGAGTGGGATTATGTGGCGGACCTTAGGATTGAATTTGAAAATTTTGGTGAAAATTTTGAGGTCAAAAGTGGGCTGTGAAGGGCTGATTTGAGTGCTGTGGTGCTCGGTTCGGTACGCAAATTGGACATTTAGAACTGGCGATTAATTGTGTGAAAATGTCGTGAAGAGCTGGAATTGATTTGGTGTGGTTTGGGTATAGAAAAATGCCGATTTGCGTGTTGGTTGGGTGTTGGTATTGTGATTGAATTGTGGTGATGTAATTGGGTGCGTGGTTGTGTAACTGATTGATTGAAATATGCCTATTGTGTGTACGCGTGGGCTAGATTGAATTAATTGTTAAATTGGCCATGTTGAATGCTTAGCGAGCATGAAAAATGCATGTGAGTTGATGTGTGCACGGGCCAAGTGTGATTGGCCAATTGAGTGGCAAGTGATTGTTGAGCATGTGCATGAGCACAAAAGTGAATGTGGTGTGGCATGTGCGATCGTGGGAATTGTGCTGTCCTGAGGCGTGTACTTTAACGCGGGACGATATCCGGTATTATCGGAAGACTGCCAACCTGAGGCGTGTACTTTAACACGGATTGTGCAGTAGGTGGTAGATGTTGAGCTTGAGGCGTGTACTACAACGCAGGCAAGAGACATGGCCTAAGGCGTGTACTGTAATGTGGGTCCTGGAGTGTTGTGATAAGTTGATCGCAGTGGACTTGAGGCGTGTACTGTAACGCGGGTCACTGGCGAGAGTTGTGAAAAAGATGTGATCAGACTGAAACGAATGCGCAAAAATGAGATTTAAGCATGCATGTGATTGCATATGTTGTGGTTGATCGCAGTGGACCTGAGGCGTGTACTGTAACGCGGGTCACTGGCGAGAGTTATGGAAAAGATGTGATCGGACTGAAATGAATGCGCAAAAATGAGATTTAAGCATGCATGTGATTGCATATGTTGTGGTTGCGACTAACGTGCAGGGTGCAAGCAAGATAGGCCCAAGTAAGAATAATTGATGCGCCTGTTGTTAGGATGATTGTGTGTGTGATTGTGTTTTGCGATTGTCGGGAGGTACGTGATAGCTTAGGTGGGGTTTAGGGGTATACTTGCTGAGATGTATTCTCACGGTTGTGTCAACCAAACATTTCTTAACCCTAGACGGAACAATGAATCCTACGCCACCGCCGCCAAAGCATTTCAAAGTACCGATGCACACCGAGTATGATGTTACGAAGTTTCCTATGGCTGACAATACGACCTGGATTAAACACACCCTGTAGTTTTTGTAGACGTAGGATTACCTGTTTGGGAGCCACATACCTACATTGCTTGGTTTTTCAGGGACGGGGTAGATGAGTTCGGGCCCGTCCGAGGATTTGACGTTTTTTTTGATTTAGTTGGGGACTGGGACCTGTGTGCTGTACCTCCTCCTGACGGCGAGTTGACTAGTGCGGAAACTAGTCTAGCGTAGTCTAGACTGCATCCAGCGCTTGCAACACAGGGATCTTCAGGGGCTGAGCACAAACCTGAGCCCGAAGGATCGCAAGCAGAGTACGATCCGATGGATGTGGATTTGGAACCGGTCCCCGAGGAGGAACCAGTAGAGGAAGAAGAATCTGAGGCGGAACCCGAGGATGAGTCTGCTGAGTTTGCAGAACCTAAGGGAGAACCGGATTATATACTCCCGTATGAGCAGTGGATGGATCCTGAGTTTATACGCGAGGACGATTTCTTTGAGGAGCCGGTGGAGGGGAATCAGGACGAAGCTCTAGTTGAATCGGGTGATATAAATTACCCAATCGAGATTGAGGCTGAGCCAGAGTCCTCGGAGGAGCAGATCGTCCAGGGGAACCTAGATTTGGATGATGAGGAGTTTGATTCAGAGTGAATGCCGAGTAAAGGGCGTAGGGACTAGTAGGGGTTGGAAGTAGATCTTTTTGGAGGTGTACCATTTTTGAGGATAGAATATCATGTCATCAATCCTTTTTCTTATCTGTGGTTTATAGTAAGGTGTGCATATCTAAATGGCGGTTCGTAAATATGTGAATATTATATAAGGTTGGATAAGGAAATGATTATGTATGTTCTCCCTAATTTCCCTAGTTAGAATTGTTCGGGTAAATTATGTGGTTTCCGCTGTTGTTTTTAAACCTCTGATATTGGTAAGTAAGGTTGGCGATACCCTGGGACGTCGCATCAAACGACCAGTAGAGGGTGTCATGCGTTCGATGGGGTTCGGGGCGTGATAGTGACATTTAGTTATGGACTGGTCAAGTGTTAGGAAATTGAAAATGATATATGATTTCTACTTTATTCAGTACTGTAGGGCATTAGTACTACTAGTACTTCAATTAATCATTCAAAACCCAGCACTAATTCCAATACAATCAACCAATTCTAACTACTCCAAACTGTGGCACCATCTTCTTCTGCATCATGCACAATTCTAATGGCTCGATTGAAGGGTACAAAATCTCGGACATTTTATGACTTTGTCCATGCCGATCATCGCCTACAATTTTGGATTTAAGTAAAAAAGAGCTTAAAAGATGAGTTAGAAGTGAATTTAAGATGCCCAGACAAGTTTGAAAGTTTTCAAAAAATTTAACACCAATATTGCCATCGATTGCCTTGAGCAGTACCGGACTCGTTCTTTGTTTACCAATGAGTCATGCCTTGAAGTTCATGGTGATGGAGTTATTGATAATGATCGGTATTCATCCGTCTCATGGTGCCTTGATACTTGGTCGTGACGTCAGATGCTTAACTACATGTTAGGAACCTTACCGGGCCGAGGATTGAATAATAGGACTCTCATAGCTTATGATACCCCAGATCTCATCTTGAGAGATTATTATTAACTTGTTGCAAGGATGAATTTGTTACTTGTCAGTACTTAGTATGCCAAAGCATCTGTGTCATCAGCAACTTGGCATTGAAATGACCCAAATCAAGCGTGCTAGAGTGACAGAGTACTTCAAACCTAGAAAAGATTCGATTGCATTAACATCAGCATGTTGACTACCCTAGCTATATTGAAGCAGAAACAATTATTCTGTTGGTTTCCCATTAGGAGATTGAGGTGATGTTAGTCAAGGATGAGAAAGATAAGCGAGTTTTGCGTGTAGCTGTTGGAAAAACTGTACTGACTCTGAATATGACAAGACAATGGCTTAACCACTAATTGTTACTTTATGGCAATGTTTCTGTGCTTTGTGGAGAAAAATATGAGATGTCCATGAGGTCTGGCATCTATATATAGGCATCATTTCGAAGCAAGCGTTCGCATTCATCGGAACACTCTAGAGTAGAAAAAAAAAGACAGAAAAAAACCAAAATGACGAGGAGTTTTCAACTTTCCGCTAGTCTCGCACTCTTGGCTCTGGTGCTCTCCTTTGCCGACGCCTACGACCCAAGTCCCCTGCAGGACATGTGTGTGGCAGTCAACGAACCCAACAATGCTTGTATCCTCTTCTTTCCCTTGCATGGTAGAACACTCCGAATTAATACATTTTGCTATTGATTTCAGAGTAGTCCTCCTTTAAGACTGATATTCTTAACTGGAATGCTGGGAAAGCTCATTGGGCATTGCGATCAATTTTTTGAAGAAGACATTGGGTACACTAATCTAACAGAAAACAAGACAATTAAGTTAAACAAAAAGATAATATTTTTCTTGGTGACCTTATTGTATCCTAGGATGTGCCTCAAAGGTATATGTCAGCAAAAATTTCGTCTTAACAGAAACTCCTCTCTATAAAGTGTTTGTGAATGGAAAGTTCTGCAAGAACCCCACTCTTACCACAGCAAACGACATCCTCTTTTCTGGCCTCCAAGTTCCTAGAAGCACGGCCAATCTGTCGGGCTCCACGGTCAACCGTGTTTGCCGACCAGCTTACAGGACTCAATACTCTCGGCATTTCCACGGCTCATATTGACTTTGGAATAAGTGGTTTAAATCCTCCGCACACTCACCCTCGTGGCACCGAGATTTTGCTCGTCCTGGAGGGCACACTATGTAGGCTTTGTCACATCCGACTAACTGAACAACACTTTCTTTGAGAGAGTCCTCCTCCCTGGAGATGTTTTTGTTTTCCCGATTGGGATGATTCACTTCCAGCTCAATGTTGAAACGACCAATGCAGTCGCGATTGCCACTCTGAGCAGCCAAAACCAAGGAGTCATCACTGTAGCCAATGCACTGTTTAGCACAAAGCTGCCTATTTCCCCCGAGGTTCTAGCCAAAGGGTTCCAGGTGGATGAGAAGTTTGTTGAGAAACTTCAGAAGAAATTCTGGTCCTACAATTAGCCTGAGAATGCATCTGATGATGTCATCATCTCTGTTTTACTTGATTAAACCAACTATTTACCTTAAGTCATCTGATGAAGTTCCTACTCCAAGTACGAAGAAAGTTTCCTTCTGTCACATCTTGTATTGATTTCAGTATAGGACTGTTGTCTTCTGCACCATCTACTACTTTGAGGTTATTTTGATGAACTTATTTCATGGAACCAAGACAGAAAAAGATGGTGAGCTCGACACTAGACTCTACCATGTCAGAGGATTTCCAACCTGAACGCTTTACTGGCACGAACTGTCAATAACCATCGGTAGTTCTGCTGAGGCTGCATAACCAACTAAAAACTAACAATCAGTAACAAGGAAACTTCAGTAGTTTCAGGGATCATGATGCTGCGTTGAGTTTATTGGGAATGAAGCCTCAAAGCATTCG
The DNA here is from genome assembly GCA_031216405.1 of Syzygium malaccense. Classification (NCBI taxonomy): domain Eukaryota; kingdom Viridiplantae; phylum Streptophyta; class Magnoliopsida; order Myrtales; family Myrtaceae; genus Syzygium; species Syzygium malaccense. Next base: position 35,300,104 of record CM062260.1, read on the forward strand.
TGTTTTATAAGAATTTGTCATTGCTATTTGCTTGCAGTGTGTACTAGTTTGAGATATTTGATTCACCACTTTGTGTCCCTTTTTACTCCCAAGTTCTGTTGTACATGTTAGTTGGGGTTCTCAAATTGCATTTCCTTTCGATTTTGCTCACCATTGATTATGTCTTAATTTTTGCTATTTACATAATCTGTGAACGAGAGGAGGTCTTCTTAATAAGTGCTAAAATAATTAATAAAAGAAATGAAAAACAGAAAACGACAGCTACGATGTAGTTATCCTCATACATTTATTAGCAAGTTTCCTGAATTCCCCGCGATTGTAATAAAGTCACTAGCGAATCTCCTAATTAATTTGTTAATCTTCTCATATTATGTTAGGTACTAAGATAAGTTGAAACGTGGATGCTGGTAAAGTTTTTCTCCTGCATTAGTAGCTCCTTAAGCTGCTGTGAAGCATGGTTATAAAGTTATAGAAAATATGACAGACAATTTGTCATCCATCAAACGGGTTGGAGACCAATACGGTTAAACATTGCACGAGAATCTTCTGTTATTTTGAGTGTTTAATTGGTTCAGTACCTACTTAGGCTACTACCAAATAGGCCATTTTTCTGTTACAATATCAGCTCCTAAGACTGTGAATGAGAATTTTCAATGATAGCTTAATTAATGATAACGCTGCATGATTCTTATCTCGAAAATGATTGTTTTACTCAGATGATCCACCATTTCTTTCCTTTTTCATTAGGAACTCCATTTCATGCTGATACTATAAAGCAAGTGTAGCACCGGCACTAAAATGAGCCAATTCAAGAGTGCTAGAGTACAGAGGGGAGCGCACATATGAATGAGATGAAAAAGAGATAAAGGTCGTGCGATTTAAGTGGGCGAAAACGTTACCGCTGGAAAAGAGATCCGGTTGCGCTCATCAGCATATTATCATCACTATGAGAAACAAGAGACATATATATTCTTTGGACAATGAAAGTGACGTTTGCTTAAGGAAAGAGCCAATCAATTGATTTTTATGTGTAGCCGTTGAACAATTGTACTGTCTAGAATATAAAGGGAAACAGTTATCCACTAAATGTTTAATTTTGCCAGTCTTTTCTCTGCTTCGTGTTCGGTTGGAGAATGCACATAGACTCCAAATTCTAACTTAGCACAACCATAGATGGCTCAAGAGTACAAGTCAGTCGAAGACCAAAAACTGGTCGGTATGGCTTTGTTACATGCCTTGGTCATCGCGATGATAGAAACTTGATTTCGTAAATGTAATGTCGTCCAACTTAATCGTCAGATGACGAGTATCACAACGCGTGTATCCATGAAATGAATTTTTTGCAAAGTTGAATAGTGACATTTAGTTATGGAAACCATCATGATCATTCAAGTACAGCTGCAAGTGGCATCCAAAAAGGACCCACCAAAATGGTTGGAACGGGCTGGATGTACAGAAGAAGAGACATCGAAGCACTCCAAAACATTTAGGCTCTCTCTGTTTCATTGAAAACATTTTCTTTCATTTTTCAACATTTTGAATCATTTAAGAAAATAAGTCAATGGAAAATGTTTTCTTAGTCAACGGTAAAGGTTTTCCTACCAAAACTTAAATTCAGGAAAATCATTTCCTCTTTATGTGGTGACCCTCCCTTGGGTGAACTACCCAATTGATGGCTAAAGAATTACTAAGCTTACATTGAGCTCAAGTTCTTCCAAACCCTTACCAATTCGCAACTTTCGAATTAATTATCATGCAAAATCATTTTATTTGGGTATCGCCACTAATCAATTTTTAATGGCTTTTTTAAGAACCCAAGTAAAGTGTGGAAAAATACTTTACTTCCACAAACCTGAGATTCCATATATTCGAGATCTTGATTATGCTAAATTACTCTAATGCCTTTCGGTACATTTTCTCTTTTGTTTTCAATTTTTTTTTGTAGTCAATTTGGATTGATTTTAAACCTAGCCATTAACATGTGATGGATGATCACGCGGGTGTGCAATCAATAAAATAAAACCAATAATTGAGGTATCAAAATAAAAAAATTGCTATAAAGAAAGTGGAAAAATGCAAACCCATTGAATTAATTGATTTTCTAAGTAAAGCACTAAAACTATACCTAGCCTAAACAAGATCTAATGAACAACTCTAATTAATTTTCTTTTGTTTGGTTTTCCTTTATTTATGAAAACTAACTATATGACACTTTAATCTAGGTTAAACATGTATGATTTACTACTCTTACGACATGTAACATGCAATTTAAATGACCTAATTCTAATGACGGAAAAGATTAACATGAAATTATTCTAATATGACATGCATTCTAAGTTAAACTACCCTAAACATGCAATCACTAAATGACATGGCATAATGACATGGAATTGATGATATGGCATGGATTGTGACATAGGAATGACATGGCATGCATGATGACATGGTATAAATGACATGGCATATGACATGGCAAGCATTGAAGATGTGGCATGATAACGTGGCAAGCATTGATGACGTGATATGATGACATGACACATATGAATGATGTGGTAAGCATGACATGGCAAAGGTGATAGCAAATGATAATGCAACCTATTCTATATGATATGCACATATTATTTTTAATTTTTTATTAAATTCGTATTACTAATTAATGAAAATAAATTATCTAAATTGAGATATTATCCAATTCAAACTATGAAATAATTCAGATGAATTTCTGTTTTAAGTTAGAAACTTATCTTAACTAGATAGATATTATGCTAACATGCAATCTAATCTAGAAAATAAATCAAATATATCATGCAATTGTCGCGGATCATTATTCTTTCGTACTCTTGTACCCTTGTAAGTGGAGCTTGGTATTGTTGGGGTGAAGAGTGGCTGATGCAGAGGGGATTATATGACTGGTTCATAGGAGTGACGTTAGGATGGTTTGTACTAGGAGTTCTAGGTTAGAATGAATAGACTATTGGGAGCTTTAAATGTGGAGTTGGCCTCCCGAGTATAAACTGGTCGAGAGCTGATGTTGTTCTTCTGATGAGGCGATGGTAGGCCGAAGCCAGTTATTGTACCTAAAGCATTTTGTGTGTTTCGCTCAAGGGACTAGATGCTTGAGCTATGCTAGGTATTGTGCGATTCGATACGAGGATATGATTCATTGTACTATTCTTGGGAACAACTATAGAAAGAAGGCTAGCCTAGGGTCTTATTGACTCGTTAGGCGCTGCACGGGCTATTATGTAACCAAGGAACTGTCGGCCCGTGACAATGGTATTAAAGCAAGGATCCCTCTAGTAGGTGGGTGATTCGGGGAAAGCATGTGGTCTTCCCGGTCCTTGAGGGTGGAGAGTAAATCGCCGACGCCAAGTGGGCTCGATCAGTGTGCGCCTTTTGTCTAGAATCTAGGATGGTAATGGGGGCACAGGGTGGAATCAAATTAGTCATTGAACAGGGATAAACGTTCCTGGATCAATTAGCGAATCTCAAGAGGAGGTCTGCTGTCACATTTCCAACAAGGGGAGAACCCTCTGTCGGTTTACTGAGATCATGAAAAACCTAGTAGGCGAAATAAGGTGCTACCAAGGGAGTGCAGTTGGTTAGGGATGCCACACTTGTCTGGGAGCACAAGTGACTAGAGATTCGCAAACAACTTTGATCGAGGTAAGCAACTAGTGGAGTGGAGTGGCCTGTTGTGTTGGGCGAGCATTACTATTTATGTAAGTCCCAGGAGTGGCATTGATAGTTAGGAAATGCAGGGAAGCAACAGAATAGCCTGCAGAGAGGGCATTGCGGGATTGAGTGGAGGAGAATGGCACGGATTGTGATTCTCTCATACTCTCGTACTCTTGTGAGTGGAGCTAGGTGTTGTCAGGGTGAAGAGTGAGTGATGCAAATGAGATTATACGACTAGTTCGTGAGATTAGTGTTAGGGTGGTTTGTGCTAGGAGTTCTAGGTTAGAATGAATATACCCTAGAAGCTTTGAAGGCGGGATTGGCCTTCCGTACACAAATTGGTTGGGAGCTGATGCCCCTCTCACGATGAAGCCATTGAAACCAGTTGTTGTACCTAAAGCGTTCCGTGTGTCTCGCCTGAGGGATTGGATGCCCGAGTTAAGCTAGGCATGATACGATCCGATATGAGAATATGATTCATCGTACTGTTCTCGAAAACAACTATAAAAAGAAGGTTTGCATGGGGTCTTATCGGCTCGCCAGGTGCCGTGTGAGTTATTCCGCGGCCATGGAACTGTCGACCCATAACACAATCCTATCTTTTTGTATTTTTCGAACAAGGAAATCAATCAAACAAGATAAACTATAAATTGCAAAAGATAAGCTCAAAATCACCGAAGATATCAAATCAATTCAAACTTGGAAACAAATAAAACCGACACCCCGATCTTAATGCTTAAAGATCAAGATCAAGTTACTGGTTTTCTGTGCAATCCATAACCCCATCTCCATGCCTAGGTTACCGATAATGCGCATATTATGAATTAGGAAATTTTTTTAATTTAGATATGTCAAATATATCAAAGAATCAAAGTTAGATCATGATATACTCAAATTAGGCAATAAAATTTAGAATTCAAATTTGGATTGGATTATTAACTTGGAGATTTGTTTCCGAATAGAGGGCGGGCGGCTAGGACCCTTGGATGGTGATCGGTGGAGGCAAGGAGCAAGGACCGACGGTGGGGCTCACTCCTTCGCCGTCGGTGGAGTCGACGACGAGGCAGCTTTCGGTGTAGGTGCTTGACTTGAGCAGGTGGTCGAAATTAAGGATGGTCATGCTGAGGTTGACAGGCTGTCTTGTGGCCCGGTGGTTCGCGGTTGATGCTGGTCTGGAGTTCTTAGAGCACCCGCAAAACCATATACTTGCTGGGACGGTTAACAGCACGAGGCAGCACGGCTAGTCGTCGAAGGGCTTCTTGGTCGGGGCTGGCTGTGTCATTGGTGTCGCGGTGGTGCAACGAGCAGCTTGTTGTCCAGAGCAGCGGTGGTGATGGAGTTCTCAGTTTAGGCTGGCTCGACGAGGACTCGCGGCAGTGCTTGGCACGATCACGGCTGGAACCAGTTTGGTTGTGGTCATAGACCACTTGCTTGACAGGGCAGCAGGTCTTCGTGCAGTGCAGAGCTCGGCAAATAACAGCAAAGTCGTCGTGGTGGCTGGCTGGAAGGGGCTGATCGCGTTGTCACCTCGCGTTTGGACAACAGGTCGTCGTGGTAGGGAAGCAGCAGTGGCGGAGGGCTTAGAGCAGCGCCCTTGTGGCCAACACAAGGAGGAAGTAGCGGCGTCCTACGGCTGGCTCGACGGTGAGGAAGCCACAGCGACATCGATCGGCAGTGGGAGGCAGCGATAGCTCAATCGGTGTGGTCTCGGTCACGGAAAGGGGAGCCTTGACCGAAGCTCCCTCTCTCTCCTCTTTCTTTCTCACAATCTCTCTGTGTTTTCTATTGTGCTCTATCTAAAATTTTTTTTTACCAACCTCCTGATTGCGAGGGTTAAGAGCCTAATTATAGTGAAAACTAGGTTTTTTTTCCTAATCCTTGTTATGGGCTAAAACCTTTAATTCTTGTGGGCTTACATGCTTGACTCCTTATGGGTTTATTAAGCTCAAAGCCTTACACTAATTTCATTTGGGTTAATTAAAAAAAAAAGCACAAACTTTATTTTGGATGACAATTTTGAGTCGAAGTTTTTTTTTGTCTCAATAAAAAGCACAAGCTTCTACTTGAGTACCAAATTTGGCTCCTATGACGTAAAATTTTCAAATTATTCGGATCAAATTTGTGATTTAAGTGGAAGTTAATGATTTTTTACGAGACATAAAAAAAAGTTTGGGCCGGAATTATCACTCAAGGTAAAATTGGTGTTTTTTTTTGAATTAGGCCAGTTCTATTTCTCACTGGTGCCCCGATACTTGGTCGTGACATCAAATCCTTAACCATATATTTGGAACTTACCGGGCCGAGGATTGCATAATAGGTCTCTCACAGCTTATGGTACCCTAGATCTTGTCTCGAGAGGTTATTGTTAACTTTTCACTTTATTTTCGGAACTGTACAAGGACGAATTGGTTACTTGTCCGTGCTAGTATGCCAAAGCATCTGTATCATCGGCAACTCGGCATTGAAACGACCCAATTCAAGTGTGCGGCAGTGACAGAGAACTTGAAACCTAGAAAAGATTGGATTGCAGTAACATCAGCATGTTAACTACCCTAGCTGTAGCTGTTGGAAAAGCTGTACTGACTCTGAATATAAAAGGACAATGGCTTAACGACTAATTGTTACACTATGTCAATGTTTCTGTGCTTTGTGGAGAAAAATAGGAGAAGTGCATGAGGTCTGGCATCTATAAATAGGCATCATATCGAAGCAAGTGTTCGCATCCATCAGAGCACTTGAGAGTAGAAAAAAAAACACAGACAGACAAAATCCAAAATGTTGAAGAGCGTTCGACTTTCTGCCAGTCTCGCACTCTTGGCTTTGGCGCTGTCCTTTGCCGACGCCTACGACCCAAGTCCCCTGCAGGACATCTGTGTGGCGGTCAACGAACCCAAAAATGCTTGTAAGCTTGTGTTTTCCTTGCTTGGTAGAACACTCCGAATTAATACATTTTGCTATTGATTTCAGAGTAGTCCTACTTTAAGACTGATTCCCTTGATGGGTGCACCGGGGATGCTCTTTAGGCATTGCAATTAATTTTTTCGAACAAGACATTGAGTACACTAATTTCACAGAAAACAAGACAATTAAGTTAACAAAAAGATAACATTTCTCACTCTTGGGGCGACCTTATTGTATCATAGGATGTGCCTCAAAGGTATATGTCAGCAGCAATTTCGTCTTAACAGAAACTCCTCTCTATGCAGTGTTTGTGAATGGAAAGTTCTGCAAGAACCCTGCTCTTACCACAGCAAACGACTTCCTCTTTTCTGGCCTCCAAGTTCCTAGAAGCACGGCCAATCCCGTGGGCTCAACGGTCACCCCTGTGTTCGCCGACCAGCTACCAGGACTCAATACTCTTGGCATTTCCATGGTTCGCATTGACTTTGGAATAAGTGGTTTAAATCCTCCGCACACTCACCCCCGTGGCTCCGAGATTTTGCTCGTCCTGGAGGGCACTCTCTATGTAGGCTTTGTCACGTCCAACCAACTGAACAATACTTTCTTTGAGAAAGTACTCCACCCTGGAGATGTTTTTGTTTTCCCGATCGGGATGATTCACTTCCAGCTCAATGTTGGAAAGACCAATGCAGTCGCGATCGCCGCTCTAAGCAGCCAAAACCCAGGAGTCATCACTATAGCCAATGCACTGTTTAACGCAAAGCCGCCTATTTTCCCAGAGGTTCTAGCCAAGGGGTTCCAGGTGGATGAGAAGTTTGTTGAGAAACTTCAGAAGAAGTTCTGGTACTACAATTAGCCTGAGAAATGCATCTGATGATGTCGTCATCTCTGTACTTGATTAAAAAAACAAATACCTTAAGTCATCTGATGAAGTTCCCAGTTCAAGTTTGAAGAAAGTTTCCTTCTGTCACATCTTGTATTGATGTCAGTATAATAAGACCGTGTTGATTTCTGCACCACCTACTACTTTGAGGTTATTGTGATGAACTTATTCCTTGAACCATGACAGAAAAGGACAGTGAGCTCGACACGAGACTCTACCATGTCAGAGGATTTCCAACCTGAATGCTTTGCAAGCACGAACTGCTAATAACCATCGCCAGTTCTGCTTAGGCTGCATAAGTAACTTTTAATGAACAATCAGTAACAACGAAACTTCAGTAGTTTCAGGGATCATGATGCTGCATTGAGTTTATTGGGAATGAAGCCACAAAGAATTTCTCTTTTATGAGAAATTATCCTTGCTATTTGCTTGCAACGTGTACTAGTTTGAGATATTTGATCCACCACTTTGCGTCCCTTGTTTCTACCGAGTTCCGTTGGACATATTAGTTGGGGTTCTCAAATTGCATTTCCTTTTGCTCCCCATTGATTATGTCCTTTTGCTATTTACATAATCTATGAATGAGAGGAGGTCTTAATAAGTGCTAAAGTAATTAATAGAAGAAATGAAAAACAGAAAACGACAGCTATGTAGTTATCCTCGTACATATATTAGCAAGTTTCCTGAATTCCCCGTGATTGTAATAAAGTCACCAGTGAATCTCCGAATTGATTTGTTAATCTTATTATATTTATGTTAGGTACTAAGATAAGTTGAAATGGGGAAGCTGGTAAGGTTTCTCCTGCATTAGGAGCTCCTTAAGCAACTGTAAAGAGTTGAAAAAGTATGACAATCGATTTGTCATCCATCAAACGAGGTGGAGACCATTATAGTTGAACAATGCACCAGAATCTTCTGTCATTTTGACTTAACAGAACCGTGGAAGGCCTGACAGCACAAGCGAGTTGGAGACCTAATCTACCGATTCGGCATTATTGTTAATCCAAAAACAGATGCCTTTTCATTTTGCATTATAGCTTAACAATGATTAGAATCATAAAGGTATATCCATGAAACAAATTTTTTGCACGGATGCTGGACCTTGATAGTAATTAGTTACGGATGATTATTAAGGTTGTTAGTCAAGTGTTAGGAAATGGGAAAACCTTAAAGTTCTCTACTTTAATCAATTTTCCAAGGTATCAATACTATATGTCACCAGACAACTATAAACTGACTAGTTTCAATACAATCAACCAATTCTAGCTAATCCCATCTTCTGGTGCAACCATTCCTCTTCTTCTAGTTGAAGCACATTGGCTATTCTTTCTCAGCCTACTCAGCATATTCTGTTGTTGTCAGCAGACGCTATATTAAGGTTCCACCGGTCCTGATTTCATTGTGAGTGTTTAATGGGTGCTGTACCTACAAGGCAACTACCAAATAGGCAATGTTTCTGTCACAATTTCAGCTCCTAGACTGAACTCTGAAATTTTTAAAGGCAAAAGGTTCCATGAGGGAGACTTTTCAATGATAGCTTAAATAATGATAACGCTGCATAATTCTTATCTAGAAAAATGATTTTTTCACTCTGATGATCATTCAAAACCCAATACTAATTACAATACAATCAACCAATTCTAACTACTGCAAGCTTCAGGTGCAACAATCCATCTTCTTCTGCATCATGCACAATTTTTTTTCTCAAGCTGATTGACAATTTTTTCTCAGTCTACTTCAGCATATTCCTATGATACCGTATTAGGGTTGTGGCCAGCTTTTCATCATTTTGAAGTAAACTAACGCAGTAGACGCTGCCAAACAGGCAATCCTGGTTTCCCTTTCAAATCCGTTCTTTTCTCTGGAGCAATCTACAAAATCAATCTCAAAGGCTGGACGAATTTGTTGACATCATCTCCTATTGATTTCGCTAGCTTGGGTGTCTAATATTTCATTTTACTGGAGCAAATTGCAAAATCAATATCAAAGGCTGGAGGAATTGGTTGGCATCATCTTTGGGATAAGGACAATAGAAGTGTCAAAAGTTTTATATGGTGCTCACTTTAGTGCCAAAAGTTTTTTCGGATCATTTATGTGCCACTTTAAAAAAAATAAAAAATGATAACTGAAGTGCTAACTTCAATTTGAGTCATCAGAAATCTGACATGGCCAAATTTTATTAATTTCTCTGACTGATGTGGCCCACTGGCTTGCCTAGTCAACATATATATATATATATATATATATGGTATCGAAGCCAAGGGATAGATAAGGATATTCTTTATAATTTCATTCGCAGTAAAGACGATTTCCTTCATGGTCTTTTCGTGAGATTTCTGGATGTGTTCCAGGCAGTAAAGCCTAGAGGGGTAATAAGTTTGTTGGTAAGCATCGTCGAAATCTATTGAAAAGAAGAAAGTACTCTTTTGCAATGAACTTATTAAGAAGATCTGAGTCTTCTTCTAGTTCTTTATCACAATGTCCTCATATCAAGGACCAATAAATAGAGAAGAGATTAATACAGAAGATTTCAATAAATCTATTGAAAATTGGTTCATTCCTAAAGTAAAGCTTGATAAAATTTATGAACATTCAAAATTTAAACTCTTTGGTAATAATGACTATGTCATTGTCACTGAAGAAAGAGATATGTCACTTTCTAATTCTTTTGCTTTAATACAACTCTTAAATAAGGATTCTATAAAGAAACATTCCCAAAAATGGAATTATATGCATATAGGTTTGGTACAGGTTGGTGCAAAACCCCTTACAAAAGAAGGATTAGATACTTCCTTACTTCTTGTTTTGAGAGATGCTAGACTTCTAAAATACGAAGAATCCATTCTTGGAGCAATAGAAACAAGTCTGTGCAGTGAACTAATTCATTTTGATAGTCATACTGGTCTTACTGTTTCTCTCAAAGACAAAAATATTTTAAAATCTTTAACTCTTCAAATAAAGACCCATAAGTATTCCATAGCTGAAGGATCCATCCCCATAGCTCTCATCTACAGAGTTTATTACAAAGTAATGAATTTTGCTTTTGGTAGCAAAACTTTTAAATTAAATTCCAATAGAGAAACCCTTCTTTTACAAATCAATATTTCTAAAGCAAATATTATCATTCCAAGGACCATTCCTTGGAATCAGATAACCCTTCCTGATCAATGGGAATTAGAGAACAGAATTCCCCAACAAATCATTCAAAATTCTGATCTTACCAATATTATCCAACATCCTGAAGGAAGAGTAACTATGCAATTTTCCATCAGATCAGTCGATATTCCTAGGAGGTCTTGTGACATTAGATCGATTCCTTCTTGGCATTCCACTTCTTCTCGAAGATCTGTAGATATTATTCCCAATATTCCTTTGAATAATCCTGAGGAAGCATATGCAAGTGTGCCTCCTCTTCCAAACATTAGTAGTATAGATAGCAAGTCAAGAATTTCCAGACCAGTCTACCATCACAGTACTAATTTCCCTGATCCAACTCCTTTGGAAATGGAAGATCCTGAAATCAATGTTTTAGAAATAGTTTTTGAACCTGATAGAATCTTTTTAAATAAAGAATTCAATTCTTTTGATAACGAACAAATCAGAAAATGGTTCTTTATGAATTTTCAAAAACCAGCATTCAAAATCAAAAAGGAATATTATGATTATATGTATCAACATGAGATTGAAATATTCTTCTTTGATTGGTTTGAAAATATATTTTTAAAAGAAAAATAGATTTTTGTTCTTGACCAATTTTATAAATGGAAATTAGACGATGGCAATGTCATTGAGTCTGTGACATCCTAAAATTTGCCCATTCAGAATTTATGAAATATTTGGTTTTATGAACGTGCTTGTAGTTAGTCTCGCCTAGAACTGATCATTCTTAGGATACTAACCATTGGGGAAAGGCTAATTAGGGATTTTAATTCCCGCGACTAAAGGAAATTGGATCGTGAATCGACTTTCGACCATAAAATCATTAAGGTGATATTTTGAGTCAATGTAGGCTGATCGTAGGATAGTTAGGGGCCGATTCGTCATTGTCGTATCAGTGGATTTCGGGTGATTTCGTTTGACCACAGAATGACTTGACGAATGATCCTGAAACTATACCGAACGACCGTGCTCGATGGAACTAGCGATCGATCCTCACGATTATATGACAATCGAAGTCGTAACGAACCGAATGAACTTGCACGTAACTCGATTTATTATCGATCACGGGTCTAATATGTGAATTTCCCCAAAAGCCGTCCGTTAGTTTGAGAAATGCTCGAGTTACGTTATATATATATATATATAATTCAATTATTAATTAGAGACCGAATCGGGCATCGGAAAATTTGGAAGTCACGACGGGACGTTAGGACGACGTTGCGGTGTGAACGTGCACCTTTGGTTTACTCCGGATCCTTCTGAAAAATTCAAATTCGACAAGAAAATGGAAAAGTGACCATTTTACCCCTAAAACTTTATAAAGGGTTAGTTTTGTGAGGCAAGGGCATTTTGGTCATTTTGCCCTCAAATTTGGAATAGATACAATGCCCTTGGATATTTTTAAAGCAAGATTCAATTCGGGCCATCGATTTCAAGATTAGATCAAATTTCGACTGTCGGATGAAAAAGATTAGAGAGGGGCATTTTGGTCATTTGACAAAAAGTTGGTCAAAGCTTGGGTATTAAGGATTGACCAAGCCTTCTCTCTCCTCTCTCTCTCTCTCTCTCTCCCCCGTTCGGTTACCCCCCCACCGTGAGCTCTCTCCCCCTCCGGCCGCCTCTCCCTCCCGCCGTTCCGCGCCGCTGTTCGGACTGCCATTGCCGTCGCACTGCCCACCGCTGTGCCGGGCCGCACCACCGCCTCGCCACCCTCACGCCACCGTTCCCCCTCTCCCTCTCGGTTTCTCTCTCCTTGGCCGTGAGCCAAGTCGCCGCCGTCCGTCCAAGCCGATCGCTGCCCGCCGTGAGCCGTACATCGCCACCGCCACCGCAAACTGCCGCAAGATTGCCGTCGATCGCCGCCCGTTTCACTCTAGCCGCGTGAGTCTAGAGTCGGGTAAGTCGCGATCTAAACCTCGCCTAGTTTATCGGGTATTTTCGGACCCGTTTAGACGCGAGTTGGTAGAAATTAAGGGCTGGTTTGATTAACGGGCCGTAGGATTGAATCCGGGAATTTTTGGAGGAATTTTAGAGGCCGATGGTATGCTGTGATGGGCTGTTCGGAGTGCCGTGGGGTGCTGTTTGGTACGCGATTTGTACCGTTAGGTCCGGCTAGAGATTTTGTGAAAGTGCCGTGAAGGGCCGGAATTGATTTGACAACTTTTGGACATGGAAAAATGTCAATTTGTGTGTTGATCGCGTGTTTGTGATGTGACTGTGTTGTCGTGAGGGATTTGGGTGCAATTGTGTGCACGTATTAAAAGTGAATGTGTGTAAGAATGAGAATGGGGTCGGGCCGAGATATTATAAGCTCGGATGGCGATCACGTAGGCCTGTCGCATTTAGCGCTGGCTGAGGAATGAGAAAATGGGAAATTGAGATTGGCCTGAGGCACAACTAGCTCAGGTGAGATTAGGATCGGGCCGAGGCATTCTAAGCTCGGGCCTTGATCAAGTAGGCCTTTCACATTTGGCAAAGGCTGAGGAGAGTGTGAATATGGGATCGGACCAAAGCGTGTGATGCTCGGGGCGCGATCGAGTGGGCTTGAGACGTGTTTACGTGGGCCGGGAAAGTGAAGGAATGAGTGCGGGTATGATGAGGAAGAGAAATGGAAATGATGTGGTGATGCGGGAACAAATGTGATGTGTGGGATTTGAAAACGTGATGAGATTGATATGCGTATGTGAAATGCGAATGTTGTGATTATGGGCTAATGTACAAGTTGCATATGCCGAGGGTCCGGGTTAGTGTGATTGTTTGGTTGGTGTTTGTGTTGATTGCTTGATTGCGTGTCTGGAATAACGTGATAGCCTAGGTAGGGTTTGTCACGCCCCGTACCCACGAAGCTCGAGCATCCCGTCACTAGTCGAATTTGTTGCGACGTCCCAGGATGGGTCGCCGACCCAACGCCCAAAGCACACAGATCAAAGCACATGGGGAAGTGACGTATATAAATATAAATATATATATATACACACACACACACCCGTACAATAAATTAGACAACCAAGGATAGCATAATAGTCAAAACCAATGAGACTGGAAATATACACATTACATTTCTAGTAAAATATTTACAATATCTGTTTTACACCAGGTACACTTATAAAAGCCAAAACGGGTCAATAACCACCAACATCAAAACAGGATACATGGCTCGACGGTCAAACATCATATCTAACCGGGGCTCCTCCCAAAACGAATCGGCACGCCTGTCATCCTCAAGGTTGGAGGTCTGAAAAGAGTGGGTTTATACAATAATGAGACAAGTTCAGCAAGTAAAAACCCCTAAATCAAAACTAGGCTAACATGCACCTCCTGACAAGAAATACCAAGCACACACTACATAACAATTTCAATCAATTGACCTAGGCCCTCGGGCCCAGATCGAGTATACAACCGACCCTGCAGGTTAGGAACTTGATATAAATCACGGCACATACGCGACACACTGGTCACACGTACGCCATATGCATGCTCATGCCTCCAGTGCCTATTTTACATACGAATCACCGGCACACACATTAGTCACATACTCTGGCACACATTTGTCATGCTTATGAATCTCCTCAAATCATGCACTCTGGCATACGTTTCATTTTAGCAATTTATAAACTGACCTGAAGGCCACAGCTCGAAGGCTCACAACACTCCGCGGCCCGCACCAAAGCGCATCTGGCCCAGTGTCTCTAGCCTGCTCCAAAGTGCATGAGGCGCAACACCGATCTCCTTATGGACCAACGTCGTCTTTCGGATAAACGGGGCATCGTCCTGCTTCAAAGTGCATGAGGACGGCACGACCCAAAGGCCAATAAGTGATCACATGGCACACTGCCAATTTTATTTGAGCCTCGCGTAAACGCATATGGGCATTTAGGGTGATCACACATGCTCATGCCAAGCACGCAAACTCGCACACTTTTCTTCTCATGCCCATTCTCGGCATACAGAATGCGTGACCATGCAAAATGAGCAATCAATTTTAATCACGAGCACATAACTCAACAAAATCAATACGTGCTTGATTTATGCCACACGTGCCCAATTGACATGCTAAAAAGCCATACACATAATTCACATCCTCGAGTGCCATAATTCACGTTAATCAATGGCCAATCGCACACCGCCTTAATCGATCACACAACCACGCGGTATGGCATCATTCAATTGATCATCAAGGCATACAATTCAGCCCATAAACCATTTAAACAAGGCCTAATCGGGGAAATTGCAACTAAACTCCACAAATTGTCCAATTAATTCTCAACATGGGCAATCACGGCATTAATCCACTTAGGCCTCAACTTAGCCAAATTTAATCAAATTCGGTTCTAAAAATGGCAGCCACCAAACAGCCACATTAGGGCATCAATCCACCTCTTAATTGATGTGTTTAACTCCCAAATATTCCACATAATCATCCACTAATCATTGGGCCTTAATCAAGTCTAAATCTCACCTAATTAACCTCTAAAATCACATAATCCTATCTAGAAATGCACATTAGTCCTAATTAAGGTTTAGGAATTAATATTCACACTAATTAAGCTCCACGCTCAACTAAACGACGGGGAACGGGCGGCTAATCGCTGACTTGCGGCGGAATCGGCGGCGGCGTCCCGGTGACGTCTACGGTGGCTAGAACGGCGAACCGGCAAGGGCGGCTAATCCGGTGGTCCTTTGGCCGAAACAAGAGAGAGAAAGGGACGGTGAGTGTGAGAGGGAACGGTGGCGGCGACTGGTGGTAAGGGGCGGCAAACGGCGGCCGGCGGTGCTCGTCCGGCGGCGGCGGCTCACGGCGAGAGGAAGAGAAAGAGAGGGAGATTTTGGGAGAGAGAGGAAGAAGAGAGAGAGATGGCCGGGGGAAATGGGGGAGGAATGAGAGAAAAACAAATTTATTAATGGGTCAAAGAAATTTGACCAACATTTCCAAAATTCCACTTTTGCTCTTGAAAACTTGGCCCACATTCATTCTTATCCAATAATTGAGAGGCACTTTGGTCATTTGCCAGGCTGAATTATTAGGCTGAAATGAACATAAATTAATCCATAAATAATTTCCAAATTATCTCCAAAATTCGGAACCCAAAATAGACTAGGGGCAAAACGGTCATTTTTCCGATCCAGGATCGAAATTCCATTTTTCGCCCGTACCAACCCCAAATGTATGTGGCCAACATAATATGGTGTCGAAACAGCGAAAATAATCGCACAAGCCCTCGAAAATCAACTTCGAAGTCCGGAGGGCAAAATCGTAAATTTTCACTTCTAGGTCAAAATTTTATTTTTGACCGTACACACTCCAAATACACGTGGCCACCCCAAAATGGCATTGACCACGAAAAATAACCTCATAAGGCCTCGAAAATCGACGTTGGAGTCTAGAGGGGTAAAATCATAATTTTTCCAATTTCGGCTGAAATTTCAAATTTTCAGCTGTACCAGTCCCAAATGTATGTGGCCACTCTAAAATGACATTGGCCATGAAAAATAGTCGCATACGATCTCGAAAATCGACGCCCCAGTCTGGGTAAATTTTCCGTGATCAAAATCTCTCAATTTCAAATTTTAATGTCTCTGACTAACGGGCGACTGTTTAGGGGTTACGCGTATCGACCTAAGGGTACTCGAGTCGTGATGGCCTCAATTACCGGGAAAACGCGAGAGTTTATCACTAGTGCTGGAGGTCGCGATCGGTCGGTTTAAGTTCGGGATTTGATCGCCACGTGTACCTTCGGTCGTGCGGAATTACCCGTGATCCGATCGTACATCGTTGGCCAAATCATATCCTTCACTTTCCTAGGATCGGCCCATATTGGCCCAAAATATTTCCTCGTCGCTTCTCGAAATCGGTGCCCGACTCACTGTCGGGTCCCTAGACCACGTACCGTTTCCTAATTAGCCATTCCCTTTTGGTTAGTATCCCGAGAGTGATCAATTCCGAGCGAGACTTTTCAAAATGAAATGATAAACAATATTCACTTTATTGATCCCGGAAATGGGTCGAAATTCGGGATGTTATAACTCTTCCCCCTTACAAAAATTTCGTCCTCGAAATTTACAATCTACACTTACTCCTCAAACAAGTGGGGGTATTGACATCGCATGGTCGCTTCACTTTCCCATGTGGCACCTTCCGTTCCGTGGTGCTCCCATACAACTTTGACCATCGGGATTGTCTTATTCCGCAATACACGATCTTTTCTATTTTCGATCCTGACTGGCCTCTCCACGTACGACACCCTATCGTCCACGTCTATCTCTTCGTACCTTAGAACGTGGGTTGGATCCGGTTCATACTTTCTCATCATTGACACGTGGAAAATATTATGTACTTGGGACAAATTAGGTGGCAAAGCAAGTCGGTAAGTCATATCGCCAATCTTTTCCAGAATTTCAAATGGTCCTACAAACCTCGGACTTAACTTTCCTTTCTTGCCAAATCTAGATAATCCCTTCATAGGCGACACCTTGAGAAACACATGATCTCCCTATTGGAACTCCAAGGGTCATCATCTCCGATCGGCAAAATTCTTCTAGCGACTTTGCGCTATCTTTAATCTATCCAGAATAACTTCAACTGCCTCAATTGACTGCTGAACCAATTCTGGCCGTGTGATACTCCTTTCACCGACTTCATCCCAGCATACTGGTGTCCTGCACACCCTGCCATACAAGACCTCAAATGGTGCCATATGAATGCTTTGTTAATAGCATTATTGTAGGCGAATTCTACCAGGTGCAACTGTTCTTCCCATTTGCCCTGGAAATCCAAAACACAGGCACGCAACATATCTTCCAAAGTTTGGATCGTCCTTTCAGATTGGCCATCCGTCTGCGGATGATAGGCCGTACTGAACTGCAACTTCGTTCCTAAGGCCAATTGCAAACTTTTCCAAAAGTTGGCTGTAAACCTCGGATCTCGATCTGACGTGATCGACACTAGTACCCCATGCAATCTGACGATCTGTCGAATATACAATTCTGCGTACCTTTCCAATTCAAAATCTTTTCGCACTGCCAGGAACTGCGCTGACTTTGTCAATCGATGCACTATCACCCAAATGGAATCATGTCCCCTCTGACTTCTCGGTAGTCCTGAGACAAAATCCATAGTAATGTGCTCCTATTTCCATTTAGGGATCTCCAACGGTCGCAACAATCCTCCAGGCTTACAATGCTGTGCCTTCACTTGTTGGCACGTCAAGCACTTGGCCACATGCTTAGCCACATTTTTCTTCAGTCCATTCCACCAATAATGTTGTCGCAGATTCTGGTACATCTTTGTACTACATGGGTGGATGCTATAATTACTGCAATGTGCCTCACTTAAAATTTCCTCCTTGAGTTCCACATCATCAGGCACATACAATCGCCCTCTGAACTTTAAAATTCCATCATCACCTACTTGGAATTCCGGTTTCCTTGCAGCGGCATCCAACCTAACAATCTTTTGTATTTCCTGGTCCATGGACTAGAGTGCCTTAATCCTTGCCTGAATCTCAGGTTCAATCCTCAATGCGGCCATCAAGTTAGATATCTGACTCACCTCAAATTTAAACTCCGAATCTCTGAGCCTTTCCAACAAAGTTCACTCTTTAACCAAAATATGCGCCGTACTCGACTTGCAACTTAGCGCATCTGCTACTCTATTCGCCTTTCCCGGGTGATACATGATGTCACAGTCGTAGTCCTTTAGAAGTTCTATCCATCGGCGCTACCTCATATTTAATTCTTTCTGCGAAAATAAGTACTTGAGGCTCTGATGATCTGTATAAATCTGAAACTTTTCCCCGCATAAATAATGTCTCCAGATCTTAAGGGCAAAGACGATCGCTGCCAATTATAAATCATGCGTCGGATAATTCATCTCATGTGGCCTCAACTGGCGCGATGCATAAGCGACTACTTTTCCGTGCTGCATCAGGACACAACCAAGTCCTCTTAACGAAGCATCATTATAAACCTCAAATCCTCCTGGCCCAGATGGAATGGTCAATACTGGGGCCGTTGTAAGCCTATGCTTCAACTCCTAAAAACTTTTCTCACATTTATCGTTCCATTCAAACTTAGATTCCTTCTTCAACAATCGCGTTAACGGCATGGCTATCGACGAGAACCCTTCTACAAAACATCGATAATAGCCGGCCAATCCTAAGAAGCTTCGAATTTCTATCACTGAGGTTGGTCTTGGCCACTTCATTACTACCTCAATCTTTGTCGGGTCCACTGAAATTCCATCTCCCGAAACTATGTGTCCAAGAAACGCCACTCTACTTAGCCAAAACTCACACTTATTGAACTTGGCGAAGAGTACGTGTTCCCTCAAAGTCCGTAAAACCTCAGCCAAATGGATCTCATGCTCTTCCGGGCTTTTCAAGTATACCAGTATGTCGTCGATGAATACTATGACGAATTTATCCAAAAATTCTTTGAACACCTTGTTCATCAGATCCATGAAAGCTGCAGGGGCATTGATCAATCCGAAGGGCATCACTGTAAACTCATAGTGCCCGTACCGCGTCCTAAAAGCGGTCTTAGGAATGTCCTCCTTTCGGATCCTCAACTGATGATATCCCGTCCGAAGATCAATCTTAGAAAATACGGACGCCCCTTGCAACTGGTCAAATAGGCCATCGATCATCGGCAGTGGATACTTATTCTTAATCGTCACCTGATTCAACCGCTGGTAATCAATACATAACCTCAACGTCCCGTCCTTCTTCCTTACAAACAGGACCGATACTTCCCATAGAGACACACTAGGACGAATGAAACCTTTGTCCAACAACTCCTGCATCTTTCAGTTCTTTCAATTCTGACAGCGACATCTGATATGGTGCCTTTGAAATTGGTTCTGTGCCCGGTGCCAATTCTATCACAAATTCTACTTCTCGCTCTGGTGGCAAACTAGGCAATTCCTGAGGAAATACTTCGGGGAAATTGCACACTACCGGTATCTCTTCCAATTTAGGTTCTGCCAATGTTGGATCAACTACATTCACTAAATATCCCTCGCATCCTTCATCCAACAACTTAATTACTTCGAGCGAGGAAATCCAAGGGATCGAGGTTCCTCCTCAATCTCCCTGAAATTCAAATCTAGGATGTCCAATTGGATTAAACTGAATCAACCTGCTGCCGCAATCTACTACGGCTTTCTGTTTAGTTAGCCAATCCATTCCAACTATCACATCAAAATCAAACATGGCCAATACTGTCAAGTCGATGCTTTCTTCTCTACGCCCAATTACTATTTTACAACTAGGACACCCCAATGACACTAACACTTAATCATTCAAGGGGGTTGTCACACAAAGCATTATCTCAAGCACAACAAGTTTAATTCCAACCAATCTAACAAACTGCTCTGAAATAAATGAATGGGTCGCCCCCGGGTCAAACAATGCATAGGCAGCATGATCGCATAAAGAAATCATACCTGTGACCACGTCCGGTGTATCCTCCGCCTCTCTACGCGCCATAGCATAAACTCGTGCTTGCGCTGGCGGCCTGCCCTGATTAGTCGATGGGGAATTCCCGGCTTAATTCCCTATTCTGTTTTGCTGCGGTTGTCCTGGGGTTACTGAAGGGCGCTGTTGGGGACAATTTTTGATCTGATGCTCCAAACTCCTACACTTAAAACAAGCCCCAAATCGACTCGGTGGAGGGTTTGGTTTCCCAATGTTCCTCCTAATTGGCGGGACGAAGCGCCTATTCCCTGTCATCGGTCTCTTCCCCAAAAGGCGGTTGTCTCTGTTCTAGGCAAACCGCGATCCAGATGCGGTTGCCCTATCCACCTAGTCCCGCTCAAGAGCCTGAGCTCTATCATAGATGTCTTCATAAGTTCTCAGATTGGATGGTATTAATAGGGTACGAATGTCAGGTTTCAATCCTTCCCGGAATTTTCGTGCCTTGTCATCGGGATGTTCCACCATCCTCGGCGCAAACTTAGATAATCTAGCGAATTCAGCCTCGTACTGATCAACAGTCATTTGACCCTAGCGGAGTCGCACAAATTCTGCTATCTTCTTTTCCCTGGCACTATCCGAGAAGTATTTCCCATAAAAATTTTCAGTAAACACGGCTCAAGTCTGGGCAACACCTTCTGGAAATATTCTACCCCTGGTGGCCTTCCACTAATCATTCGCATTTTTCTATAACTGATAAATCGCTAGGGTCACTTTCTCCTGCTCGGTGCACCCTAATACCTCAAACGCCTTTTCCAATTCCTTTACCCATTTCGGTGCAACCTCGGGGTCACCTTTTCCCGTAAACTTGGGCGGTTTTAACTTTAAGAATTGCTCTACAAGTTGATGCATTTGCCTAATTCCAGCTGCCTGAGCCTGCCCAACATTAACTTGATTCTCATTCGCAGTAGCAGCTGCTGCAGCCTCAGTAACCTGGGCGATCACATTATCTCGCTCTTGAGCTTGCCTATCCATCACATTCCCAATCCTTTCTAACACCCTAAGAACTCCTTCCATATGCGGATCTTCCACAGGTCGAATATCAACTCTGGAGTCCACTGTAGCTCCAGCATTAACTCCATGGTTTTCTATCGCTCTAGCACCCATCTCGAGGTCCTTTACAGCTCTAGCTCGAGCACGACCTCTACCTCTAATTCCTCTTCCTGCGCCCCTTATTGGGACTCTTCCTACACCTCTTCCTTCGCTGCTCATTATATCAACTTCCTACCACTCTCCTACCTATTGTAATTCCACTAGGAATTAGAGACCTAAACCAAACTAAACCGGTCTAAGGCCCTAGGCAGGTAGCTAGGACAACAACAATCAACCACCCAGCATGCGGCTAAACATAAACAACACAGGACCTCAAACAAGGAGAT
This sequence comes from Syzygium malaccense, assembly GCA_031216405.1. Taxonomy (NCBI): domain Eukaryota; kingdom Viridiplantae; phylum Streptophyta; class Magnoliopsida; order Myrtales; family Myrtaceae; genus Syzygium; species Syzygium malaccense. The sequence continues at coordinate 35,321,574 of CM062260.1, forward strand.
ATACATACTCACCTCAGGTCCTGTCGCACCTGCATCTTACGGATCAATTTATATATGCACTCAATCAATCACAAATAATCAGGAGGTACACTTAGCACACGAGGTCACCCTACTGGCTACCCAAGGTCATCGCTCCTTATCACTCCAAACTACGACCTAATTGGACCGAGCTAACCTTGTTATGATACCAATTCAAACGGGGATGTCACGCCTCGTACCCACGAACCTCGAGCATCCCGTCACTGGTCGAATTTGCTGCGACGTCCCAGGACGCGTCGCCGACCCAATGCCCAAAGCACACAAATCAAAGCACATGCGGAAGCGACATATATATATATATATAGACACACACACACACACACACACCCGTACAATAAATCAGACAACCAAGGATAGCATAATAGTCAAAACCAATGAGACTGGAAATATACACATTACATTTCTAGTAAAATATTTACAATATCTATTTTACATTAGATACACTTATAAAAGCCAAAACGGGTCAATAACCACCAACATCAAAAGAGGATACATGGCTCGACGGTCAAACATCATATCTAACCGGGGCTCATCCCAAAACGAATCGGCACACCTGTCATCCTCAAGGCTGGGGGTCTGAAAAGAGTGGGTTTATACAACAATGAGACAAGCTCAGCGAGTAAAAACCCCTAAATCAAAACTAGGCTAATATGCACCTCCTAACAGGAAAAACCAAGTACACACTGCATAACAATTTCAATCAATTGACCTAGGCCCTCGGACCCAGATTGAGTATACAACCGACCCTGCAGGTTAGGAACTTTATATAAATCACAGCACATACGCAACACACTGGTCACACGTACGCCATACGCATGTTCATGCCTCCGGTGCCTATTTTACATATGAATCACCGGCACGCACATTAGTCACATACTCTGGCACACATTTGTCATGCTTATGAATCTCCTCAAATCATGCACTTTGGCATACGTTTCATTTTAGCAATTTATAAACCGACCTGAAGGCCACGGCTTGAAGGTTCACAACACTCCGCAGCCCGCGCCAAAGCGCATCTGGCTCAGTGTCTTTAGTCTGCTTCAAAGTGCATGAGGCGCAACACCGATCTTCTTACGGACCAACGCCGTCTTCCGGACAAATCGGGCATCGTCCTACTTCAAAGTGCATGAGGACGGCACGACCCGAAGGCCAATAAGTGATCACACGGCACACTACCAATTTTATCTGAGCCCCGCGTAAACGCATCTGGGCATTTAGGGTGATCACACATGCTCATGCCAGGCACGCAAACTCGCACACTTTTCCTCTCATGCCCATTCTCGACATACGAAATGCGTGACCATGCAAAATGAGTAATCAATTTCAATCACGAGCACATAACTCAATAAAATCAATACGTGCTCGATTTATGCCACACGTGCCCGATTGACATGCTAACAAGCCATACACATAATTCACATCCTCGAGTGCCATAATTCACGCCAATCAATGGCCAATCGCACACCGCCTTAATCGTTCACACAACCACGTGGTATGGCATCATTCAATTGACCATCAAGGCATACAATTCAGCCCATAAACCATTTAAACAAGGCCTAATCGGGGAAATTGCAACTAAACTCTGCAAATTGTCCAATTAATTCTCAACATGGCAATCACGGTACTAATCCACTTAGGCCTCAACTTAGCCAAATTTAATCAAATTCGGTTCTAAAAATGGCAGCCACCAAACAGCCACATTAGGGCATCAATCCACCTCTTAATTGACGTGTCTAACTCTCAAATATTCCACATAATCACCCACTAATCGTTGGACCTTAATCAAGTCTAAATCTCACCTAATTAACCTCTAAAATCACATAATCCTATCTAGAAATGCACATTAGTCCTAATTAAGGTTTAAGAATTAATACTCACACTAACTAAGCTCCACGCTCAACTAAACGATGGGGAACAGGCGGCTAATCACCAACGTGCGGCGGAATCGGCGGCGGCGTCCCGGTGGCGTCTACAGTGGCTAGAACGGCAAACCGACGAGGGCGGCTAATCCGGTGGTCCTTTGGCCGAAACAAGAGAGAGAAAGGGACAGTGAGGGTGAGAGGGAACGGTGGCGGCGACTGGTGGTGAGCGGCAGCAAGTGGCGGCCGGCGGTGCTCCTCCGGCGGCGGCGGCTCACGGCGAGAGGAAGAGAAAGAGAGGGAGATTTTGGGAGAGAGAGGAAGAAGAGAGAGAGATGGCTGGGGGAAATGGGGGAGGAATGAGAGAAAAACAAATTTATTAATGGGTCAAAGAAATTTGACCAACATTTTCAAAATTCCACTTTTGCCCTTTAAAACTTGGCCCACATTCATTCTTATCCAATAATTGAGAGGCAGTTTGGTTATTTGCCAAGCTGAATTATTGGGCTGAAATGAACATAAATTAATTCATAAATAATTTCCAAATTATCTCCAAAATTCGGAACCCAAAATAGCCTAGGGGCAAAACGGTCATTTTTTCGGTCCAGGGTCGAAATTCCATTTTTCGCCCGTACCAACCCCAAATGTGTGTTGCCAAAATAATATGGTGTTGAAACCGCGAAAATAATCGCACAAGCCCTCGAAAATCAACTTCGAAGTCCGGAGGGCAAAATCGTAAATTTTCACTTCTAGGTCAAAATTTCATTTTTCGACCGTACACACTCCAAATACTTGTGGCCACCCCAAAATAGCATTGGCCACGAAAAATAATCTCATAAGGCCTCGAAAATCGACGTTGGAGTCCAGAGGGATAAAATCATAATTTTTTCAATTTCGACCGAAATTTCAAATTTTCAACTGTACTGGCCCCAAATGTATGTGGCCACTCTAAAACGACATTGGCCACGAAAAATAGTCGCATACGATCTCGAAAATCGATGCCCCAGTCTGGGTAAATTTTCCGTGATCAAAATCTCTCAATTTCAAATTTTAATATCTCTGACTAACGGGCGGCTGTTTAGGGGTTACGCATATCGACTTAGGGGTACTTGAGTCGTGACGGCCTCAATTACCGAGAAAACGCGAGAGTTTATCACTAGTGCCGGAGGTTGCGATCGGTTGGTTTAAGTTCAGGATTTGATCGTCACGTGTACCTTCGATCGTGCGAAATCACTCACGATCTGATCGTACATCGTTGGCCAAATCACATCCTTCACTTTCCTAGGATCGGCCCATATTGACCCAAAATATTTTCTCGTTGCTTCTCGGAATCGGTGCCCGATTCACGGTCGGGTCCCTAGTCCACGTACCGTTTCCTAATTAGCCATTCCCTTTTGGTTAGTATCCCAAGAGTGATCAATTCCAGAAGAGACTTTTCAAAATGAAATGATAAACAATATTCACTTTATTGTTCCCGGACATGGGTCGAAATTCGGGATGTTACAGGATTTAGGTTGCAACTTATTGAGAAGTGTCTCATGGTTGTCTCAACCAAACCTTTTCAGAGCCACCGCCTGAGCAATGAATCCGCTGCTGCCGCCGTCAGAGCGTTTTAGGATAGTTATGCACACTGAACACAATGTCGTAGAGTACCCCATAGATGAGAACCAAACCTGGTTCAAGCACACCTCAGTATTGTGGGTAGACATAGGTCATCCCCCATGGCAGGCTCATACGTATACCGCATGGATATTCAGGGATGGGATGGACGAGTTTGGTCCTGTTCGCGGTTTTGGTGTTCCATTTGATGGCGTGGGTGATTGGGATCCGGCAACGATACCCCCTCCTGATGGGGAGTTAACCAGTGCAGAGGTTAGTATAGCCCAGTCCGGACATCATCCGCCAACGGCTACACCTGATTCTTCAGTGGCCGAACCAAACCCCGAGCCAGAAGGATCCCAGGCGGGATACGAACCGATGGATATAGATCTCGAGGCGATTCCCAAGGAAGGCGAGGAAGGAAGAGAGGACAATCTTGAGCCTGAACTAGAAGAGGCCCCCCAAGGATGAGGCTAAGGATGAGGAGGGGCATGTACCTGAGTACGAGTACAATCCTTACTATCAGCCGGATGATGAGTTCGCGGAGGAGCCAGAGGAGGACGGAGAGGATTCTGAGGAGGAGGAGCAGGCTGAGGGTCAGCCCGAGTTAGGTGACGAGGATCATCCAATCGAGATTGGGTCGGATTTAGAGTCATCCGATGATTAGGGGGATGAAGAGGATGCAAGTGAGGATGAGGATGACAGTGAGTCGGAGTGGACACCCTTCAAGGGGCGTAGGGGCTAGTATGGGGAGCGTAGTGATGGTTGGAGAGTGACCCATTTTTGGATAATGCTGATCTAGGGTTTTGATCTTTTTGTGTTTTGGAAGTTTACAGTTACTGGTTCGGTGTGCCTGTAAATTATTGTGGATATTGTAAATATTTGGAAGTGTAATGTTTGTATATGTTGGCGGTTCGGCAATCTAGTTATTCCTGGTAGTCTCCAATTTTATAGTTCGGGTTTTTAATTATGGTTTCCACCGCAAATCAACTCTGATGGGATCGTTGGGTCGGCAACATATTCCTGGGACGTCGCACTAATCCGACCGAGTTAGAGGGATGGCGTGTGCTCGATGGGGTTCGGGGTCAATTGAAAGACACAAAGCAAGACTTGTTGCAAAAGGGGTACATGCAAACTTATGGTATAGACTACAAAAAAAAAAACATTTGCCCAGTAGTCAAGATGAATACGGTGTGTACCCTTATGTTTGTAGCAATTAATTGTGAGTGGCCATTGTTCCAAATGGATGTGAAGAATGCATTTCTTCATGGAGATCTTGAGGAAGAAGTCTACATGGATCTTTCACCTGGGCATCTTGTGTGCCGACTGAAGAAAGCTATTTATGGTCTTAAACAATCTTCTAGAGCATGGTACGATAGACTTAGCACTGCACTTGTTAAGGTTGGATTCAAGCGAAGTGCAGAAGATTCCTCAATGTTTACCAAAGTCACGGACAGAGGATTGTTGTTGCCTTAGTATATGTTGATGATCTTGTGATTACAGGCGGTGATCAGTCCGGGATTGAAGCTTCAAGTAGCATTTAAATAAAGAATTGACATCAAAGACCTCAGTAATTTGAGGTATTTTCTTGGGATTGAGGTTGCTAGAACTCGGAAAGGATTATTCTTATCTCAGCGAAAGTATGTTTTTGATTTGATGAAGGAAACTGGTAAGTTAGGAGTCAAGCCAGCTAGCACCCCCATGGATTATATATTGTTGCATGATGTTGGCCAATTTTACCGCCATGTTAGATGATTGATCTATCTAACTATTACTCGACCTGATATAGCATACGCTATCAACTATATGAGTCAATTCATGCAAAAACCAACAAAGGGGCACATGGAACTGATAAATCACTTGCTTCGGTACTTGAAGGCCTCTCCAACAAAGGGAATTTTGATGAAGAATAATGGTCACACAGACATCATAGGTTATGCAAATGCGGATTGGGTTGGCAGCCTCATTGATAGAAAATCCACCACAGGTTTTTGCACCTTTGTAGGAGGAAATCTTGTCACTTGGAAGAGCAAGAAACAAGCTGTTGTTGCACGATCTAGTACAGAGGCAGAATATCAAGCTATGGCTATGGTTACAAGTGAAATAGTGTGGTTGAGATTGTTGCTTCAAGAGTTGGGTTGCAACTCTATAACCAAACCAATGAAACTGTTTTGTAATAATTAGGCCGCTATTCATATTGCTTCGAATCCTGTATTCCATGAGAGGGCTAAGCACATAGAGGTGGACTATTACTTTGTTAGAGAAAAGGTGCAAGACAAGACTACTGAGACCCTGTACATTCGCAGTGAAGATCAATTAGCAAATGTCTTTACCAAGGCTCTGTCTAAAGGAGTGTTTCAAGAGATGGTGAACAAGTTGACCTCCAATGATCTCTTTGGTCCAACTTGAGGGGGAGTGTTGATGGAATTCGTGCTCCTATTCCCGGAAAGGAGATGTAAATATTGTGTTTCCTATTTCTGCATCTTGAATTTAGGGATATTTTTCCTTTTATGGTTGCTTGTTTCCTTGGTTGTAACAACCTTGTTCTATGCATATAGAAAATAATGGCAGCTCATCTCTCACGACACACAAAAAAGAAGAAGAAGAAGAGTGTGAGAGTTTTGTCCGAGGACGTAGGCACGTTGCTGAACCTCGTTAAATTATTGCCTTCATTTGTTCTTTGTTTTTTTCAACAAACTAGATAATTGATAGGCTTGGAATTGGGCTTCCGCTTGGCGATTTCTTTGGGTAAAGGTATCAGACTTCTACTGCACACTCCCAACAAATTATATTACAATAGATGATAGATTGGTGGACCCCCAATCTATTCCGGCATTGGTGAATATATCAATAAAGTAATTTGGTGACCAACATGGTTTTCGTGCAAGTGGTCATTGTGGTGTAGCAATGCGGTCCTAATGGCAGGCTTCATGGTTCGTTAGACCAATGAGTTTTGAGTCAACTTGGATATATCAACTACTCCACACCACACAAATTTTTTGACGTGGGACTTCTCTAACACAACTTATATGTGCATCTCAACAATCTTCCCCTACGTGTGAGCTTTGTCCAGAGAAAGAGACCAAGAATGAAAGTGGCTGTTGGAGATTATATTCAAGTTGGTCTATAACTCGTTGGTTTAAGTTTTTGAATGAATGTTGTTACAACTGAATATGTTGATAGACTCGGACTTGTGCTCCCCCCTAGCAATCTATTTGAGTGAAGGTATCAGATTTTTGCTGCGCGCTCCTATTGACACCTAATTTTTAGCTTATTTTTTTTCATATTTTCAAAAATCTCAAAATTAGGACTAGGGATCTTGGCCAAGCCTAGAAACCTATTTCTAAACCAAAAAATAATTTTTTAGAATTTTCCTGCATTTTTCCTTAATTTCTTTTAATCAAAATAAGTGAGAAAATCAAGAAAAATAGTAAATTGAATCAGAAAATTCCATAAAAATAGTCGTTAGTTTTATTTTAAATCCAATTTCATGAATACATCACCAATTTTAAAAAAATTTCAATCCGGTATATGTTTTTCCCAAAATTGGGCAAAATTAAACCCGAATTGAACAAAAAATGCAATTTAATTTTTCTAGTCATTTTTAAGTCATAGTGTCTTCACAACAAATGATTCTGGGACCTTTAATTGCATAATGGTTGGTCCAATTCCATAATTTGACATAAAAATAAAAAAAATCCCCAAATTTCGATTGAAAATTAAGAATTTTTAACCCAAATTGGAAATCGTGCTCAATATGAAATTGTCAAAACATGAGACCGTCATTCCTAGGGTTAATCAGATGTGGGTAATTCAATTTTGATATCAATCTTGCCTAATTAGGCCATTAGGACATCCAATTAAACAAAACCCTATTAACCCGAATACAAAAATGTGAAAATGTTGGACAAATTATAACAAAAATTGGGGAAAATTCACATATTTAGGTTCGGAATATGATGGGGAATTCAATTTTGGGGTTTAATTTTGAAAATTAAGTCAAAATTGAGTTTAATTGGCTAATTTAGACCAACCCGGGTCTGCCGGGTCGACCAGGTCAACCCGACCCAACCCGGGTCGGTCACCTTCTTCACCTGACTCACCCAAATGCACTAAACCTAGAAAAAACCATTTCAAGTCAGTGACTTAGTCGATCATTTCTGGTCAATCTAATACGTGCAAATCGATTTGGCCAGCTGGTGCTAGGGAATCAATCCCAACCAACTTTAAGTCGGTTCTAACTAAATTTGGGCAGGAAATCAAGCTACAAAAAACAGAAAAACTGAACATTGAGGAGCGGAAGGTGGTCGAGGAATGGCTGAAGAGAGAGAGAGAGAGAACCAGAGAGAGAAAAGGGAGAGAAATAGCTTGAGAAGTGGGTCGAGACTCCCCTGAAGCCAAGTGATCAGCGCTTTTCCGATTGAAAAGCACTGGCAAATCGGTCTCGTCGGTGAGTTTCCTCACTGGCAAATCAAAAGCGATGCTGATCGTCAAGGTTTGAAAGTTGATTTCATTCGACTTGTCTTGATGTTTTGCGACGAAGCCGAAGTGTCGCGACCGAACTCTCCCGAGCCTCTTTTTAGGACGACATGCGAAAGGAAGGAGGGCTCGCCTGGTACGTGCTAAGTCTAGGTTCAGGACTTAACTCGGGCTCTCCCAAGCCCATACCATATCGCGACTTAGGGTTTAAAAATTTTTTAACATGCAAGTGGTTTATACCAAGGAGTCGCCACTAATCGATTTGGGGTAGGCCGATTAGAAACCTAAATAGGGTGACGGGAGAATCACCCTATTCCTACGAATCAGAGATTAACTGGGTTCGGGGACTTGATTACATTAGTTAAATAACTAATGCCCTTTCGGTACCTTTCTACCCTGTTCATTTCATGAAAACATTTGTCAGGCAATTTGGATTGATTTTAGGACCTTTCTCCTAACATGTGAGGTGATCAAGCGAGTGCATAATCAGAAACGATCAGCAGTCAGGAACACAATAATTTATACAACCTAAGGTTCTAACCTTAACTAAGTCAGATGACATTCAAAACACAACAGCTCATGCAATTGTATTAAAAACATGCGTAATAACAACGCAACGGTAATAAAAATAACATGCGAAATACGAACACAACCTCAGGTTTATCTAATTTAAATAAGACAATAACATGCATAATAATATAATAATGGATTAAAACATTTAGATAACCCACCTAATAAAAAAACTTTTCTTAAAAAAAAATTTTTTTTTTGAATTTTTTTTTTTTTTTCGGAAAGAAAAAATAATAATAATAATAATACCGAAATAAAATAAAATAAAAATAAAACTTTTTTTTTAAAATTTTTTAAATTTTTTAAATTTTTTTTAAATTTTTTTTATTTTTTTATTAAAAAAAATTAAAAATAAAATAAAAACAAAAATAAAATAAAAATAATATAATATTAACCGGGTCGGGTCGGGTCCGACCCGGGTCAACGGACCCGACCCGGGCGTTGACCCGGGTCGGATCAGTCAATCCGGATCGGGTCGGAACTGGCCCGGGTCAACGGATCCGACCCGGTCGTTGACCCGGGTCGGATCTGTCGATCCGGGTCGGGCGGAACCGACCCGAGTCAACGGATCCGACCCGGGCGTTGACCCGGGTCGGATCTGTCGATTCGGGTCGGATCCGACCCGAACAAACAGACCCGCGGGGGGCAGACGCCGGCGGGGCCAAAATTGGCCGTCCGCCGGCCGACCCAGACCGGCGCCACCATCCGAATCGGCCCCTGGGACCAATGCCAAGCTGCGCCACTTACCTGAGCCGCCGTAGGACCGCCGTTCGCCGGCCGGCGACGAAACGAAAAACCGGCCTCGTTGAGGCATTTTGTCGAACGGTGGGCGTGCGCGGTGGAAATCAGCCGATTTCGACCTCCACCGGCGGCACGGTCGGCTCCGACGGCTGCGGCTGATGTTCAGCTGCGAGTGGGGACCGGGACCGGCGACGGCATGGGCCGGAAATCGCACGAGTCGGCCGACGCGAGTCCCGGCCGGACCGCGTGCAAAAACAGGGGAAAACAGAGGAGGCTCTCGGCCGGGGGGGGGCTCACCGGTCGCCGGCGCGTCTGGGTGGTTTCCGGCTGGTCTGAGTGCGCCGACGACCACTGCTGGTTCTCCTTTGGCTCCGGCGTGACCTCGGTTCACTCTCTCTCTCTCTCTCTATTCTCTCTCGGTTCTCTCCCTCTCTCTCTGTTTTTCTCTCAAACTGGCCGACCCGGGGCTCTCTCTCTCTCTCTGTGTCGCCGTGGTCGGCTCGGCGGCGGGAATGGATGGCTGAGGTACGGTGGCCGCCGAAGGCTATCTTTCTCTCTCGGCTCACTCTCTATTCTCTCTCTTTCTCTCTGTCTTCACTCACCGGAGCTCCTCCCAAAAATTGGCCGACCGGCCTCTCTCTCTCTCTGTGGCTTTATATAGCCGGCGGCGACGATGACGATGACCATGACGGCCTCCTCTGCGTCGGCGTGACGACGGCCTGCACCGGCCTACGATGGCCCGTGACTTTCGTGGCCACTTAGGCCGGTGCAGAGCAGAGGGGGGGGGTATGGTTCCAGTGAAGCAGTAGAGGCCAACAGCGGGGGAGAGGGAGGCCGGGAAAACAGGGAGGACGGGACTGGCAATTAATGCCAGTCCCGTCGGCGTGCTCCTTCGGTCTCCCTCTGGCCGGATAGCGACGGCGAGAAGCGGCGCCGCCGTGCGTCGGCGTGACGTCGTGAACAGGGGAGAACAGAGGAGAAAGCGACCGGCGCGAGGGGAAGAGGAAGGAGAACTGGGCCGGGCTGGGCCCAGCCGCGCGCGGGGAGAGGAAGGAGAAGAAGGCTGGGTCGTGCAGGGGGGAAAAGGAAGAGTGGGCCAAGGCCCACGCGGAAGGAAAAAAGAAAGAGAAAGGGCATGGGCCGGGAGGCCCGCGCGGAGGAGAAAAAGAAAAGGAAGGGACCGGGCCGGGGGCCCGCGTGCGGAAAGAAACGGGCCGGGTTGGCCCGGCCCCGTCCGCTCCGATTTTTTTTTTTTTTTTTAAATAATATTTACTCTAATAGCCCTATTAATACAAAATGTGCCTAATTCTATATGCAACGCATTTAAATTGAAATATTTTTTGTTTTAGGAATTAAAGAAAATTAACTCCTAAATTTTATGCAATTAATTTTGGGCAATTCAAAAATAGGTGTCTACAGCTGCCCCTCTTTGAAGGTGAGCTCGCAGAGGTTACATTCAAAGATAAAATGACACCTAATTTTGGCCCATGCATGCTCAATGAATGCTATTTTTGGTGAGACTGTGAGTCTCATTTTTATGATGTAATATAAGATGATGCATGCTAAAGCAAATAAAAATACACCTGAGGCTACTTACCTTGCTGAAGGGTAGAGTGATTCCGGACAGTTGATATTGTGTGTCGAGGACCCGAACCTGTCTTCGGTCGCCTTGACGAAAAAATGGTTTGTCTAGGACCCGAACCTTTCTTCGGTCGCCTTGACGGGGATTGCTGTTGTCTAGGACCCGAACCTTTCTTCGGTCGCCTTGACTGGATTTCGATTGTCTGTCTAGGACCCGAACCTTTCTTCGGTCGCCTTGACTGATTGTACTTTATCCGTCTAGGACCCGAACCTTTCTTCGGTCGCTTTGACTGACTGGATTTTGTACGTCCAGGACCCGAACCTTTCTTCGGTCGCCTTGACTGATTGTACTTTGTCCGTCTAGGACCCGAACCTTTCTTCGGTCGCCTTGACTGACTGGATTTTGTACGTCCAGGACCCGAACCTTTCTTCGGTCGCCTTGACTGATTGTACTTTGTCCGTCTAGGACCCGAACCTTTCTTCGGTCGCCTTGACTGACTGGATTTGTACGTCTAGGACCCGAACCTTTCTTCGATCGCCTTGATTGGGGAAATCGCTTGCCTAGGACCCGAACCTTTCTTCGGTCGCCTTGACTTGATCTCATTTGTCTCGGACCCGAATCCCTTCGGCTGCCGTGACTGGGTTGTGTCTGTCTAGGACCCGAACCTTTCTTCGGTCGCCTTGACTGACTGGATTTGTACGTCTAGGACCCGAACCTTTCTTCGGTCGCCTTGACTGATTGTACTTTGTCCGTCTAGGACCCGAACCTTTCTTCGGTCGCCTTGACTGACTGGCTTTGTACGTCTAGGACCCGAACCTTTCTTCGGTCGCCTTGACTGATTGTACTTGTTTGTCAAAGTACTTGGAGATTATTGTCCAAGGATTTGACAATATGCCTGGTGGGTCCTCGCCAGCAGGTCTTGAAAAGGCTCAAACGATGAGCACCTGGGGGTCCTCGCCCTAGGATTTGATGTATCATCTGCTGAATACCCGACCTTTTTCGGGGCATCTCACTTGGGATGATAATGAGGGCTTCTCCAGCGCTCGAATTTTGTGTTCTATCACTGGGGATTAGAACTCTGAGCTGTCAAAGATGATTAGCGCAAACATGCATGCATTGATTAAGAATAGACAAGTTAGTCTATTCTAGAATGTGTATTTGAAAATTCATGCATGATGATTTTGCCATGTTTGCATCACCAAAAATCCACCGAGGGTCAATCAAGACAATTTTCGCTCATGAGGTGGACTTCTCAAGACGCTGAACGAGGGACCTTCAGTCAGAAAGGACTTTCCACTCGCTCTCATTGAAAAGGGCTGTTTGTCCCGTCCATTAATGCGGGAACATTGAAAACACTCAATCTGACCTTTATCATATCAACAAGGGTCTGAGTTTTCTCGCAAGCGGTACGACACTGCCAATCTGAGAGGTCTTCTTCAGGGTCGTAATGTAGGCTTGGTCAATGGCTTAACAAAGGTGACTGTCCAAGTCAAGGCCATGAAAGAAAATATTTTGCAATTATCTCCAGGTTTACAAGTCAAGAACCCTGCAAAAGAGATAGAAATAGACTTGCTCGCACTTCTTCGAGCGATGTTTATAAACATTTGAAATTCCACGTTAATTCAATTGCCCCAGTCAGAAGAGACTTTATGAGGGATGTAACGTGGTTTGGTTCACAGGTTGAGAAACGAAATGATCGTTAGGCTCAAAAATGTGTGTAAGGGTGAGAATTGGTGATCATCTTGGCGTTGTCACCTGTCTTCCTTCACCGCTAGGATCCTTCTGGCAAACTCCCTGGGTAATCTTGTGTTTTAGCATCTTTGACAACTTTTCTTGAGGAGCTTCTGCGTCAAGCATTTGCCTGGATACCATTCTATCTCTGTCCCAATTGCTTTCTCAAGAATAGGTTCATCTTCGTCTGTCATGTGGCAGATCTTTGCCAAGACAGAATTCCTGAAGTAGGAATTTACATCGAAGAAGAACTCAAGTTTAAACTCTTTGGGGTTGTCTATTCTACACCACTTAATGTCTTTGAGATATTTGAGAGCGCTTGCATCGCGCTCATAGATCTCATTCATGGGCATTGGCCTTGCTTTTACCAGGCACACTGCTTTTTCATGCCCCAAATTTTCAGCATTTTTTGTGTTAGGACTAGCCTAAACGAGTTTGAAGTCCTCATCTTGATTCGATGCTTTGGGACCCTGATGCTCAAATTGTGGTGACTTTTGCCTTGCCCCAGTGTAGGGGATGATCACCAATTGGGTTTGTATGAAATGAAATCGCCGGCTCAATTGGGCTAGCAAAGGATATAAGTGTATGGGATAGAAAAAGAATTGCTCTTCATCATTCTAGGGCACTTAAATTATCGTGAGAGTTCATCTGCAATAAAAACACTCAAAGATTAATGCAAGTGAGAGCAAGAAAACTTCTATTCATCTTTTCACCTTGTGCGAGCTGTTGCAGCTGATGATGATAGAAAATTTTAGATATTACAAACTCCTTATCCATCTTAGTGAAAACATCGCTGTTATCAATAAGATATTGTCATTTTGGACAGGCTTTAGTTTGCTGCTCTTCTCTTGACAAAGCCCTCTTAGCCTCGACAGTCCGGCTGTCAATGGTGTGCTTGTCTTGGAGGGCTCTGTCGAGGATCGCCAGACCTCAAGTTGCCCCAATGTGGGGTGGTTCTTGACAGGGTTGATTTAAAAGAAACCGTTGAGTGTATGGGCTCAAATGGTTAAGCAAAGGATTAATGGTAGTGTATGGGGCAGAGAAATGAACTGCCTCTTGTCATTTTGGCTACCGTACCTTATGCGAGAAATCCATTTACCTTGTAGAAATGAAACCTTTTCGCTCATCTTGCAAGGGTTTGGTACTTGAGAATGTGTATAAATCAAGGATTGCCTCTCATCATCCCGACACACCTCGTTCAACACCTCGGAGCAGTTCGACACCATTCGTCGAATTGTCAAAGCTTTCTCAGGGAATTGGTGAATTAAACAGGTAAAATTACCATGCAAAATTACTTTCCACGTAATGCACTTGAGGAAGAAAATAGTATCGATTTTCTTTGATTGTTTCTTCCTTCTTGTTTCTTTCTACTCTTATGAGAAGAGTTTTTTAGGGAAAGGGATACTTACCTTATGCTGCAATAGTAGAGCAAACCTGCAAGGTAATGAGGAGAACAGTGTTAATGAACAGTTCTTTGAGGGATAGGAATTGGAAACGATACAACATTACCCTTCGTGAATCCCTTCATTTGAAATTAAACCGGTAACTCCTTGAGTTTTCTCGGATGTTGATAATTCCCTTCTGACAAAAACATGAATTTATGTTAGAAATGAGGCGATTGAGGGTAAATCGAGAACGATACAAATTACCCTTCTTCCATTTTGCCTTCAAAGTTAGCAGAGTCTTTTCTCCTCTTTACTTTGTTCAGCCTTCTCTGCCTCAATCTGCTCCTCCATACTCTTGGTCTCGAAGCTCGAATGAAATCCTCTATTATTAGGGATGCTTCCAGACAGAGAGTTCTATTGTCAGCGCATGCTGTGTCAATGCGGCTCCGGTATGTTGAGGAGTTTCTCGACTCGATTCTTGACTGCACAAGGCATGTGCAATTGCTTGCATGGGGAGCTTCGCAGCAAAGCTAATCTCTACTTTAAAGGTCTTTGACGGCCATGGGCGTGACTACCATCGAGACTTCTGTGGTTGTCAAGATTGGCTTCGATGCCATTTTGTCATATGCGAAGTCCTTTCCAAGTTTGATCCGCCGACAGGAGTGTTCCTATCAATAACTTTTCTGCCAATTCCCTTGTCATCAATTGAAACATAAAAGTTATCTCAAGGATAGTACTTCTTCACAGCATCCGAGTTGACCGGGTTGGAGAATTGGCGTCCATCCATTTCAGTCAGAATCAAAGCCCCTCCATGAAGTGTCCTTTTCACGACATAGGGACCCTTGTAGTTTGGAGCTAACTTACCTCCAAGCTCGGGAGGTAACGGTAGCACTTTTCTTAGGACAAGCTCGCCTGCTTCAAAGCGTCTGGGGCGTACCTTCCGATTGAACGATCTAGCTATCCTCTGTTGATAGCGTTGTCCATGACGAAGAGCCTTCAGGCGCTTTTCATCAATCATATTCAGCCGCTCCAATCTTTGCTGCTTCCATCATGAGTGTTGTTTACTCAATTTTGTCCTATATGAAAGGAAAAGATATGTCATTTCTATGCTAAAGTGAATAAACTTTAGGAACGAAATACACCCTTTTTGATGGACTGGGGGATTGCATGCCCCCTAGTCTATTCTTCCAATTGAGCACTTCTTCGTCATGTTTCATTCGAGAAGTCCTAACATTGGTGTTGCATCCGGCTTGCTAGCACGTCGGAGTCTAGCATGTATCCCAGTTCATTATCTGCAAAAGAAAAGGGATAGAATGTCATTTCCAAAATTTGTTGAGGAATAAGACATACCTTTTCTTTTAAAATGGGTAATCTTTTCTTGATCTGCCCCCGATTTTTGTACGAGATGATGTTTCGCTCATCATGGAATCAGGGAATGCTCAGCATTCTCTTTGACTTTCTGAGGCTGATGTCACCCACTGGTAATAATGAGACTTGCCCCATGTTTCTTTTGAAGATTGGACGATCTTCGCTTGGACTGCCCCTATTAGATGAGTTAGTCCGCTATCATCATCAGGGTCTGATGTGCACTTCAGTTTGTGTCATTTTCAAATGTCCCCTTTGTAATAGAAAATGAGTATGCTCTGAGACACGAAGTGAGCAAGTTAGAAAAACAAACAGGGTTATGAGCAAGTATGCTTTTTTCACCACCATTTTTTGACCTTTTGAAAAATGATAAAACATTTGTTTTATTTTTAAAAACTTAGAAACGAGGAAACATGAGGAAGCCCGGGCCTCAGAACACTTTCCTTTATATGGCTGGATATCATCAACGGGCCGGTTTGGGATACTCCCTCATGCCCTCAAAACATTATTTATTTACAATACATGGATTTACAACCTCAAAAGAGGGAGAGTTAAAAAAGACATTTCTTCCAACAGAAATGACGACAAAAAACAAAATACAAGGACAACCCCTTTTCCAGGGATTCATGCAAAAGGATGAGAGGAGTTCTACTCAGGCAGGCTTGCGCTCATTCCCTTCACCGGTCTCGAATGAGAAAGTCTTGGTGTCCAGTAGATTTTGAATTCGGTGTTTAAAAGTATAACACCCATCAGTTGAATGCCCTATCTCGCCCATGTGATAATCACATTTTTCAGACGGATTGTAGTTTGAAAAATTCTTAGGATTAGGTCGCTCTGGTTCAGTGGAGAGCAGCCCCTTTTCCCGAAGTATTGTCAGTATCTGAGACGGAGATCCTGGGAGGGGAGTGAACTGTCTCCGGTTGTTTTGCTTTTGTGATGGAGAGATACTGGGTTTGTATTGTTCACGTTGAATGAACTTTGGACATAGGGTGCTCAATTCCTTAGGATTATGGGACCTATGGACATTGTCAACTATGACATCTTTACCCTTTTTGTTGACACTGGAGGGTTCCATTTGAATCATCACCCCTGGTCTTGGATAGCAAAACTGAGTCATGGTGAGTTGGTCTAAGCGGATTGACAAATGTTCCACTTGTTTCGAGAGTTGTTGAAGAAAGGCAAAGACTTGCTTCATTTCGGCCTCCATGTCGGCCACACGAGTTGTCATATCTTTTTCAGCCATTTTTACTTGGCGGGTTGATATGATTTGTAATTACCTGTAAAAAAAATGGCAACGAATGAGTATAAAATCTCATAAATGATCAATCCACGACTTAGTCTAGTATTGCATCTGTCTATCATGTATTTTCTTTATTTACAAAAAAAATCAGAAGCAAAAAAGGTTTTTATTTATATATTCATTACAAGCGGCGTCCCCGGGATTCGAACCCCGGTCGCCTCGGACCGTTACGCCTCACACCCGGATACCACTGGGCCGAAGGCCGCGGTGGTGTCTCAAAGGGGCAAAAAATTTCATTTAAAGCATAAAAAAACGGCCCGAGTTATATTAACATTAGTATAACCCAAAAACGTTTTTAAGGAAGAAAACCAAAAACCCTGAACATAATTACTAGGGAATATAAAACATATGGGTTTTTAACAAAAAGGCGCCCTTCCCGGATACTCATTTTATAAACGATGGGGAAATCACGGTCTCTCGGAGTCGCTTATTTTCACGGACAAATTCCGTAATAAGCGTATCCCTCGTCTCATCGGTCCCACCATGCCAGAAACTCTTTCTTAAGAGCGGGGACGGATCGGATATCAGCTTTTCCCATCGTATATAGAATGCAATCAACAGGTGGCCTAACAGTGACAAAACAATTAAACAAGTAGGCCGTATAAAAAATGAGAAGGGATAGAATATATACCTTTCCTTAAACCATGGCAATCACAACGACATGCACATGAGAAGTGAGGTTCGATTTCTATCTAGACCGGCTCAGCAAAATGAAATTAAAAGGGTGCCTGACCGTCGCAGTCTCGCGTTGGTGTCAAGTCCTTTTAACCTCGGCCAAAACGAAAGGAATATCTTATAGTCACGCAAATAGCGGCTAAAGATATTTTCTTTGCGATTTTTTAGAAATAAATTTCGGGGAAAAGAAAGGCAACCTCTACATCGCGGGCTCGCGTTCGAGGTCGTATCTTTCTTAACACCATCCTAAAAAATCCTATTGCGGCCCAGGTCCGGCAGCGTGGTTGTGTGTGCAATAGTGTAGTGCTAAATCATTAAAGCATGCACAACAATTTATAAACAATCAATTTGAACCTGCAAAAACAAATAACACCTTAATGTCAGGATCATACCTGGAGTCCTTGCTGCCAAACAAAAATTATTTTGAACAGGATAAAAATTTTTGGCCTAAATCCACTTTTTTTTTAAAAAACAAGTCCCCAGCGGAGTCGCCAGTCTGTCGCGACCGGACTCTCCCGAGCCTCTTTTTAGGACGACATGCGAAAGGAAGGAGGGCTCGCCTGGTACGTGCTAAGTCTAGGTTCAGGACTTAACTCGGGCTCTCCCAAGCCCATACCATATCGCGACTTAGGGTTTAAAAATTTTTTAACATGCAAGTGGTTTATACCAAGGAGTCGCCACTAATCGATTTGGGGTAGGCCGATTAGAAACCTAAATAGGGTGACGGGAGAATCACCCTATTCCTACGAATCAGAGATTAACTGGGTTCGGGGACTTGATTACATTAGTTAAATAACTAATGCCCTTTCGGTACCTTTCTACCCTGTTCATTTCATGAAAACATTTGTCAGGCAATTTGGATTGATTTTAGGACCTTTCTCCTAACATGTGAGGTGATCAAGCGAGTGCATAATCAGAAACGATCAGCAGTCAGGAACACAATAATTTATACAACCTAAGATTCTAACCTTAACTAAGTCAGATGACATTCAAAACACAACAGCTCATGCAATTGTATTAAAAACATGCGTAATAACAACGCAACGGTAATAAAAATAACATGCGAAATACGAACACAACCTCAGGTTTGTCTAATTTAAATAAGACAATAACATGCATAATAATATAATAATGGATTAAAACATTTAGATAACCCACCTAATAAAAAAACTTTTCTTAAAAAAAAATTTTTTTTTTGAATTTTTTTTTTTTTTTCGGAAAGAAAAAATAATAATAATAATAATACCGAAATAAAATAAAATAAAAATAAAACTTTTTTTTTAAAATTTTTTAAATTTTTTAAATTTTTTTTAAATTTTTTTTATTTTTTTATTAAAAAAAATTAAAAATAAAATAAAAACAAAAATAAAATAAAAATAATATAATATTAACCGGGTCGGGTCGGGTCCGACCCGGGTCAACGGACCCGACCCGGGCGTTGACCCGGGTCGGATCAGTCAATCCGGATCGGGTCGGAACTGGCCCGGGTCAACGGATCCGACCCGGTCGTTGACCCGGGTCGGATCTGTCGATCCGGGTCGGGCGGAACCGACCCGAGTCAACGGATCCGACCCGGGCGTTGACCCGGGTCGGATCTGTCGATTCGGGTCGGATCCGACCCGAACAAACAGACCCGCGGGGGGCAGACGCCGGCGGGGCCAAAATTGGCCGTCCGCCGGCCGACCCAGACCGGCGCCACCATCCGAATCGGCCCCTGGGACCAATGCCAAGCTGCGCCACTTACCTGAGCCGCCGTAGGACCGCCGTTCGCCGGCCGGCGACGAAACGAAAAACCGGCCTCGTTGAGGCATTTTGTCGAACGGTGGGCGTGCGCGGTGGAAATCAGCCGATTTCGACCTCCACCGGCGGCACGGTCGGCTCCGACGGCTGCGGCTGATGTTCAGCTGCGAGTGGGGACCGGGACCGGCGACGGCATGGGCCGGAAATCGCACGAGTCGGCCGACGCGAGTCCCGGCCGGACCGCGTGCAAAAACAGGGGAAAACAGAGGAGGCTCTCGGCCGGGGGGCTCACCGGTCGCCGGCGCGTCTGGGTGGTTTCCGGCTGGTCTGAGTGCGCCGACGACCACTGCTGGTTCTCCTTTGGCTCCGGCGTGACCTCGGTTCACTCTCTCTCTCTCTCTCTATTCTCTCTCGGTTCTCTCCCTCTCTCTCTGTTTTTCTCTCAAACTGGCCGACCCGGGGCTCTCTCTCTCTCTCTGTGTCGCCGTGGTCGGCTCGGCGGCGGGAATGGATGGCTGAGGTACGGTGGCCGCCGAAGGCTATCTTTCTCTCTCGGCTCACTCTCTATTCTCTCTCTTTCTCTCTGTCTTCACTCACCGGAGCTCCTCCCAAAAATTGGCCGACCGGCCTCTCTCTCTCTCTGTGGCTTTATATAGCCGGCGGCGACGATGACGATGACCATGACGGCCTCCTCTGCGTCGGCGTGACGACGGCCTGCACCGGCCTACGATGGCCCGTGACTTTCGTGGCCACTTAGGCCGGTGCAGAGCAGAGGGGGGGGGTCTGGTTCCAGTGAAGCAGCAGAGGCCAACAGCGGGGGAGAGGGAGGCCGGGAAAACAGGGAGGACGGGACTGGCAATTAATGCCAGTCCCGTCGGCGTGCTCCTTCGGTCTCCCTCTGGCCGGATAGCGACGGCGAGAAGCGGCGCCGCCGTGCGTCGGCGTGACGTCGTGAACAGGGGAGAACAGAGGAGAAAGCGACCGGCGCGAGGGGAAGAGGAAGGAGAACTGGGCCGGGCTGGGCCCAGCCGCGCGCGGGGAGAGGAAGGAGAAGAAGGCTGGGTCGTGCAGGGGGGAAAAGGAAGAGTGGGCCAAGGCCCACACGGAAGGAAAAAAGAAAGAGAAAGGGCATGGGCCGGGAGGCCCGCGCGGAGGAGAAAAAGAAAAGGAAGGGACCGGGCCGGGGGCCCGCGTGCGGAAAGAAACGGGCCGGGTTGGCCCGGCCCCGTCCGCTCCGATTTTTTTTTTTTTTTTTAAATAATATTTACTCTAATAGCCCTATTAATACAAAATGTGCCTAATTCTATATGCAACGCATTTAAATTTAAATATTTTTTGTTTTAGGAATTAAAGAAAATTAACTCCTAAATTTTATGCAATTAATTTTGGGCAATTCAAAAATAGGTGTCTACACGAAGTATCCAGATTGAAGTCCAAGTGACGAAGAACAGTTCTGTGGGTTCCGATTAGCCCGAGAACTCCGATTTGTCATCGAACGAAGAAGGTAAAAACTTATTCTTGTCATGGTTTTTTCCAGAACTCCATAAAATGAGGTTGAACTTAATAATGTTAAATTTGTGGCTTCTTTGTTGATCTTAAGTGCTTTGAGGCCAAAAATGAGTTTCTGAACATGTTTCTCTTTGTTTGATTGCAAAATGTGGATTGAATGTGCATAAAATGTGTCGGTTGCCATTGTTGGACTTCGCTGAAGCTTGAGAAACTTCGCTGGAGTGCTCCTCGTGGTCTTAAGCCACTCAAGTTAGTCTGTTCTTACCTTGGTTGATGTTCTGAAAGTCATAATGAGTGATCTAGACGGCTAGGGCGAGTATGATAATGGATTAAGTTTTGGAAATTCCAGTTTTAGTTAGAAATGGTTTAGGTTCTTCGGACTTGAATTTCGCTCACCGGCAAATGTCCTGCGATGAACTGAGTAGGTCGGATTGATAGTTAGTGATATCGGATTGATAGTTAGTGATATGAGGATGACATAGAGCCAAAAATTAATGCTAGAACATCGCCAGAAGGTCGTCGGAGAAGAACTTAAAGTGGCAGTCTTGAAAACGTTAAATTGGAATTCATGCACACAAGGTGGTCGACCTAATGGCCCAAAGGGAATATCCCTAAATGGCGCCGTTTTTTGGTGTTGTGCTCGCCGGGGACGACAAACCGATGTCGGCACCGGCGAAGCCTGGTTCGGCTTGGCCGAACCGGGCCGGTCTGGTTCATTTTCCCAGTGGGAAATTTAAAAAATAAAAAAAATAAAAAAAATCTATAAAAAAACTCATAAAAATTCATAAAAAATTTCCATAGAAAAAAATATAAAATATAAAATCAGAAAAAATATAAAATTTTTTTTGAAAAATTTAAAAAAAATTCAGAAAAACAAAAAATGCACAAAAAAATTAAAAAAATTCATAAAAATCCCAAAATTTTTAGAAAAATTCATAAAAATTCAGAAAATTCAGAAAATACAAATAAAAAATGTGAAAAATTCAGAAAATCAATAAAAAATTGAAAAATTAGAAAATTCATAAAAATTTTCAGAAAACCATAAAAAAATCAATTCTCAGTTAATAAAATTTCCAAAAAAAATAAAAAAATAAAAAATTTTAAAAATTCACAAAATGGTCCAAAAACACCGTGGCCAACCATAAAAAGTGAAATTTGAATTTTTGGAAGTGCCCAAGT
Organism: Syzygium malaccense; assembly: GCA_031216405.1. Lineage (NCBI taxonomy): Eukaryota > Viridiplantae > Streptophyta > Magnoliopsida > Myrtales > Myrtaceae > Syzygium > Syzygium malaccense. The sequence continues at coordinate 35,343,327 of CM062260.1, forward strand.
GGCATTTTTATAAAATCCCAAAATTCAGGGGTTATAATCCCTAAGAAACTCTAAAATCCTAAAAAGTGTAAATCATGAAATGAATAAGCTTTTAGGGCTTCACTAGGGTTTGGATGTTTTGTTTGATTTTTGTTTTTAGAGACCACTTAGGATTGATTGACTTGATTGATTTCGATTGTGCGTTTAATACTCGTTTGGTTTCTCATGCGATTAGAACGGATAGAATTAGTGGGTAAGCCTCGAAAATTCGCATGACACGTTAAACATTGTATCGTTTTTAGGTATCGAAATGGCATTAGGGATCTCGATTCGGGATCAATAACGTAACCAAGTCCCCGTGCTCAGAATCTCTAGTTCATAGAATCGATGTATTTCTCCCGTACCTCGATTAGGTTTCTAGTCTACCTACCAATAATGACTAGTGGCGACTCCAAAATCATAAACCTAGACTAAATAAAAAAATCACCTTCCACTGTACGTGAGGTATGGTCTAGGAGAGACCCTTACAAGGAAATACCTCCTTAGCGCGCAAATCCCGAAATCCCAAAAAAAGCGCAGCGTGATAGCTCCCAACAACAAGGTTAAGGATCAATGCCATTGACTGAATCGGAGAATAAAAACAAAAAAAAATGAGAGAGAACTTAGCTCTTTCTTATAGCAGTCGGAAGATTATGAGCTTCAAGTGAGGAATCCAAGTCTGATCGAGCTTGAGTTGCTGTTTGTTTTTCTCAAAGGAAGTTTGAAGCGCTCTTGTTCCTTCCACGGCGAAACTCCCTACTCGATTCACCGAAGATTGAAATCAAGCCAATAGTTTCACAAGCAAACTCTTTTCGAACAGTAATGGCATCTTTGTTCGATCATCAATGCGAGCTCGAAGCGGCAGCGGAGGTTGGAGGAGGCCGAAGGAGGTGTTGAAAGGGTCAGTGAGTCAGTGGAGTGGAGAGAAATAAAAAGATGATCTTCGAGCCCTCTTTCATGATTGTCCGAATGAAACAATAAAAAAGTCCCTTTTTTTGTCCTTTTGTGCTGACTCTTTTATTCCCTAACAACGGAATGATACCTGAATTAATGAGGAGCAAACCTAGCCCTAAGTTCACATATAAGGGAGAGTTTGTTGAGATGTACATGTGAGTTATATTAGAGAAGTCCCACATCATAGAATTGGTGTGGTGTTGTGCAGTTACTATATCCAAGTTAGTTTATAACTCATTAACTTAAGATTTTGAGTAAATTCAACTAGAGATGTTGATAAATTTGGACTTAAATTCCCTCTTGGCGATTTCTTCAGATGAAGTGTCGGGCTTCGATAGCACATTCCTAACAAAAAGTTTAAGGATCAATGCCATTGACTGAATCATAAATTGAAAGTTAGAAAATGAGAAAAAATTTAGCTCTTTCTTGTAGCAGTTGGAAGATTAGGAGCTTCAAGTGAGAAATCTGAGTCCGATCAAGCTTCAGTCGCTGTTTTTTTTTTTCAAAGGAAGTTTGTAGCGCTTTGGTTCCATCCACAGGCGAAACTCTCTGTTCGATTCACCAGACATCGAAATCAAGCCGATAGTTTTAAAAGCAAGCTCTCTTTGAACAGTAATGGCATCTTCGTTCGATCGTCAATGCGAAATCGAAGCAGCAGCGAATGCCGAGGGAGCTCGAAGGAGGTGTTGAGAAGGTCGAAAGAAATAAAATGATTATCTTCAAGTTCCCCCTTTGTGAATGCCCGAATGAAACAATAAAAGAGTCTCTTTTTTTGTCCTGTTGTGCTGCCTTTTTCATTGCCAAGAGTAGAATAACCTAGGTTTTAATCTAGGGTTTTGTGCCATTGCGCCACTTGGTGCAATTGTGAGGAGGGCGAGCATAAGTGAATGGATCATGGGATGCCAAGTGTCATGCTCTAAATGGTCAATTGGCTCTTGGGGTTGAAATTTCTTTAATAGGATCCGAGGTCTTTAAATTTCACTGTCCCTAAATTAGATGTCTAGAAAAAAAGATTAGAAATAAAATGATGCCTAATTACTTATGTTACACAATGCCCCTAATTTCTATATGCAATGCCCCTAATTTCTACATCCAATTGAGATACTAAAGACACTTAACTACTAATATTTTTTTTGGTCAAGAAACGGGACTTGCCATGATTAGCGATCTTGAATCTCAAATTTTCTATCTTTGACCATTGATAAAATTCAGATGTCAACAAGCAATAGTGGATTGAATGATCTGACTAAGATAATGCCTTGGTGGATGATCAGAATTTCCTATGTCTTGCAAATATTGATTCCCCAGAGTCCTAGATATGCCTCTGCGAAACAAACCGAGTCACAGCTTGCATTTGTATTGCATTGATGTAGCATCCTATTCATGCACATTCTCTTGTGTAGAGGCAAAAGCAAATCCAGAGCATCTGACGAATCAAAGATCAGAATTCTATTCCAATTAGTGTTCTGACAAACCAAATGCCGTTGTTGATACATGAACATATATACAAATATATGCATAATAAATACAAGTAAAAGAGAGGATGAGAGCAAGTATATTATGCGAAAGAGACTCGCCATCATTCAAGTTATTGCGATTTAGATTGTTTTATTCTTATGGATAGTAGCTATTTCAAATGCATACATTGTAGATAGGGTATAATTCCGCGCCGGGTCTTAAACTTAATCATTCGGTAAATGGATAATCTTCATATCTCATTCTACAGCTTTGAATTTGGACTTGAGCTCCACGGCTTAGGCCACACTCTGCATAGAGGGTGTTTTTAGCAAAGTCCAGGCAATCACCACAATCAGATTTCGCCAATCCTCTGTAGCATGCTCCATGGCCGTAGCAGGAACCGTGTTGAGCATAGTAACTGTAACCATTATCTGATGTATGAAGGACTAGATCGTCCAAAACAATCCATAGGTCGCCATTATATGGGTCGATCTCACTGCTGTACGTCCTTTGACTGCATATTTTGGACACCAATCTATCATTAAAACCGCACTTGACAACACTGCAAGAACAAATAACAGAAAAGAAAAGAGCAATTTCACAATATGTTGAGATAACGTGTTGACACATAAATTTCGACTGACCATTTAGTGTTAAATTGCAAAAAAAATTAGGGACTAATCTTTAGCCCCTAAAAAAATATTAATTAAATTGCATATAGTTTTTAGGAGTATTTATTTTTTTTTTGGTAAGGATTTTTAGGAGTATTTATTATATAGTCTAATTACATTATTGGACTGGCTTCATATGAATTTAATCGAATGGATTTAAATGAATGGTTCTGAACTTAATGGAATTGGACTAAGCCCACGGTAATGAAAATTTGACCTAGCCCATCAATTGTCATTGCCAAAATTCATTGGAGTATTTGTCGAGTTTGGAGATTGATTTGTCTTGGGGAGTAATTAAAGAAAGGAAATTGTAGTCATGCAAGATTTGTCCAAGGATGTGCTAAGCAAGATTGTGGCCGAGTATATTTTATGTCAATGTTCAAAAGGAATGTGTGGTCAATAATTCTGGGCATATCAAAAGCATATATTATATAAAAATAGCTGCCAAATTAAAAGAATTCGGTCAACAAGAGGAGAGAATATTTGATGGAAAGAAAAAGGGGAAGGAAAATATGCACTCGTCCAGCAAGGAGTCGGTGAGTGAAGAAGTATGGGGCCACACAATTAAATATGCATGTCCATTAGAGTGAGAGGAAGTGGTAATTCAATTCTAGAAGCATACTAGAGAGGAACATGTGTGAGAAAGAGAGGGAGAGGGAGAGGTCTCGGCTGAAGCCTTCTTGTGGCCGAGAGCCCTCACGCCAGCCACTTCCTCTTTGCTCGCAATTGCCATTGGGGTTGCACTAGCCTTGCCCATCCTTACTGCAGCCCCACAGCTGCGAGACGACGTCGACGAATTTGCCCGACCTGCACTACGCTCCTGACCCGTGCTTTTCTTTGCTCGCACTTCCCCTGCCGATCGACCAAGCCACCTACTGTTGCTCTTGGCTTGATTCACCTGCTTCTTTTGCTGTCCTGTTGCGACTACTTCAGCCTGACGTCCCTGCACAAGCAGACCGGCTTTGCCATTGAGCTATCTTCCAAGCGGTGGGCTGTAATCTAACCAGTTTTTCTTTAGACGATTTACTCAATTTTGTTGTAGACCTTCTACTTGATAGACACGGAGTCACAGAGGAACAGACAAGTGAAGAATTTGATTGTTGGGCTTTGCGAATCAAAGTTCAATAATGAAAGAAAATCGTCACAAGAGCAACCAGATTCGGTCAAAAGTTGAGTGATTATCAAAGCTTATTATTGGTCGAAGTAAAAAGACCAAAGAAAATTTTCTTTGGGATCAATAGTTTTCTGTGGAGTGCCACCGCGAGCCCACTATGTGCCCTCTTGCTGTTGGGCGCTTGCTTTGTCACCACCACAATCCACGAGCCACCATCCGCCGATCCAAACTTGGAAAGCAAATATCCGAATTAGGTAAAACGCTCATCTAATTTGACTTTCGAGTATATTGCTTCCATGTTTGCAATATTGCAATCTTATGTGAGTCTTTGAGTAATATTATCGTATTCAATAAATTTCCGAATAGCCTTCAAATTAGGAATTATTTCCCAATTTAGTAACGTGCATATGATCGACAGTCCGATTTCATGCTGGAAATCTGACTTGCGATTGCACGGAAAATCGTCAATCTGATCTCCCGCCCGAGATATGATTCGCGATTGTGCGGAAGATTGACCAATCCAATCCTCATGCCCGAGATATGATTCGTCAATCTATTGTTTCTAAGTTTAAATGGATATGGATAATATTTCCCGCGATTGGGTGTCGTGTTCATTTTATTGCTATTTCTTTCCATCTTTTGTTTGAATTGAATTGATTGTCTTTACATAAAAAATATATATTAAAAGATTAGGTAAAATTTGAGTAGATAATATATTGCATGTTTAGGATAAATTTTGATTATTTTCTTAGAATAGATTAGATTCTTTTCTTAGATATTATTATTACATGTTTAAAGTAGGTTAATTATTTATTCCGAATTTAAATTAAAAAAATAAAAAATACCACGTGCATGTCATATTATAGTAGTTGCATATTAATTAATTCTCGTCATTAGAATTTCACGTCTAGGTTCATTTGCTTGCCATATTAGTAATAGTGCATTTAATTGTTGTTAGAATTATGACATTTAAATAAATCATATGTCGCATGTCATATTAAACGCAGAATGCATTGCATCAAGTTTAGTTTTCGTTAAATCATAGAAAACCCTCAAAAAGATTTGAGTGAAGTTGCGTGTTAATTATAAATTATATTAGGGTTGTCGATGTAATTTTCTAACTAACATTGCAGATGGTTTCGCTGCTTTGAGGTAAGTCTCTATCTTGCAATTTATTTATTGCTTTGCATTATTGAGTGCTATATTATTGGTGGCGTACTCGCATCATCACCTCGCATGTTAGTGGATAGATTTAAAATCAATCCAAATTGTCGGCAAATATTTTTTAAATGAAAGAGAAAGGGTACCGCAAGGGCATTAAAGTAATCTAGTATAACCAAGTCCCTGGATCCATAATCTCTAGTTCATAGGAGTAGAGTAATTCTCCCGATACTTTACTTGGGTTTCGAATCGATCCACCAAAAAATATATTAGTGGCGACTCCTAATTGAAATAATTTGCATATTAAAAACTTAAATCTTAAGTCGTGAATCGGTAAGGGTTTAGGAGAGCCCGAGTTAGGCCTAGACTTAATAATCCATTAGCCGAGGTTGGGTGGCAACATAATGTATTCATGGTTTAGCACTCTACACCTTCACTTTTCTCGTTTATGGTTCTTAATGTTCAAGTAGTTGTGTATATATAAGAGAAACTTCCTCTCGTAGGTTTCTCCACCAACTTTTCCTTACTCAAGGGCAAAACCCTTGAGAACGTCAAGACAAATTGTTAAAATATGTCTCGAGTTTGAGCCCAACAGACGAAATCCGATCCGAGATTAATTATTATTTGTGGAGATTTGAATATTTCGAATTGAATATTTCTCGTTTTGCATTTATGCAAAGAAAATATAAAAGGAAAGTCCAAAATTTGGACTTCTTGTGTGAGTTCGGAATAGTGCAATGCAAAATACGGAAACTTTCTTTTATGAGTTGTGGTCGATTTTATTTCCGTGTGGACATTGGGCTTTTGATCATGAAAGAAAGGAAATTATGGACATGTGGCAAATTTCATGAGTCGGTCAAAGAAAAGAAGAGGAAAATTGACTTTGCTGACCGCATTCCATTAGGATTGCATGGAATCCCTTTCCAAGCTGGAGTTGGCCACTGTGCGTTCACTTCTTGGGCTATATAAGGGCTGCTCTTTTGCCGCAAGATTGGCACGACAGCAGTTGATCGTGAGTCTTGAAGCGCCCTTTTCTAAGTGAGTGCTTGACAGTGGGTTCGTGGATTTATTTGTGAAATTACACCAAGAATTCAAGTGTTTGTAGCGATTAAATCTTGTGATAAGATTTGTGTATAATTCCTTCGTGAGATTGACAGATTATTCCTCGAGGAATTGTGGGGGGCTAAACACTGCGTGAGTTATTGGGTGTAATTGGGGCTTGGGAAACATTGAGTGTTTGAGTGACTCGAGTGTTGTTGTAATCTCCGTTGTATCGCTTGATCTATAGTGGAATTCTGTACTGCTCTCCCAGTGGACGTAAGTCACTACGACCGAATCACGTAAATCTGGTGTTCGATTTATTTTCTTATTCTGTCTATATTATTGTTCGATCGCTTGGCTTCCGCAACACAAATTATTTATTATGATATTTTCCTCTTGTTTAATGTTCTTTTCCCTGGAACAATCTACAAAGTCAGTGTTAAAGGAAGGACGAATTTGTTGACATCATCTCTTATTAATTTTCTCTAGCTTGGACGTCTAATATTCATTTCCCTGGAGCACAATCCAAAATCAATATCAAAGGCTGGACGAATTGGTTGACATCATCTCTTGTTACTACCGCCACTTCCATGTTTTCATTTGATCAGATTCGGTTCCCGCCTCGTAGTTATCCATTAGATTATGCTCGAACTCTTTAGGCGTCTTTTTTATCCCTTTCTTTGAGCAACTACTCGTACTTAGATACTCTTGCCGCCAATTGGAGCAAGTCGGCAAAGTCCCGGCCTTCAAATCATTCTCTAATGGGAAAATGACACAAACAGTCCCTAAACTTTGACCCAATTTGCAATTTGATCCCTGAATTTTTAATTTATTCAACGTAGTCTCTGAACTTTAGGTTAATGTTCAATTTGGTCCCTTAAATTTTATTTTGTTTAATGTCATCCCTGAACTTTTGGTATATGTTCAATTCAGTCCCTGAACTATATGAAAATGTTCAATATTATCCCTGAACTTGAATTAATTGAAATGACTGCATTGAATATTTTCATATAGTTCAGGGACTGAATTGAACATGTACAAAAAATTTAAGAATGGCATTGAACAAAATAAAAGTTCATGGACCATATTGAATATTTGGTGAAAATTCAGGAACTACATTGAATAAATTAAAAGTTTAGGAACCAAATTACATATTTGGTCAAAGCTCAAAGACTATTTATGTCATTTTCCCTCATTAATGTCGAGCTTCAAACCTTTAGAGTCTAGATTTGTGAAATCTTTCTCAGAGAGTGCCGTCAGACATTTCCCAACTTTTGATTGGGAGACAGATGTAAAGGCTCTGTTGGCTTTTAGGAAGTTAATTTGGTTAATGAATTATTAAGAGTCTCGTGCAAACCGTAGCGTCATACATGATGTGCAACAGACCTGATCAATCACAATGTAAAGATGTGGGGACTTGTACTTTTAATATTCACGATCAAAAGCAATAAGGTTTCCAACTTGCATGCATCTATTATTCTTCAATCATTTTAAGGAATTTCGGCAAATCAATCTGATATGTAGGACGACGAATCCAATTACGTCCGCTTTGATCGCTGTGTTTTGTTTAATTCAACAAAATTAATCTTGTAAATAAAGTGGAATTAACATCTTTTTCCAACTCTCAGGTACTCTCATCTGTAAAAAAAAGCTCGAACTGGACTGAACCAAAAATTTTAGGTCTATGTGGGTCGGTTCTCATATGATTCGGGTATGTCGCGACCTCCTTGAACTAGCCTCATAGCCTATGGGATTTGGCTAATGGATTACTAAGATAAACCTAACTCGAGCACTTCCAAGCCCATATTGACTCGCAACTTAAGGTTTAAATTATCAACAAGAAAATCAATTCATCGAGGAGTCATCACTAATTAGTTTTTGGTGGGTCGATTAGACACTCAAGTAAAGCATGAGAGAAATGTTTCACTTTTACGAACCAGAGATTCAATGGATACGGAGACTTGATTACACTAATTGACCAACTAGTGCCCTTTTGATGCCTAACCTTGTTCAATTACCGTCTAACGCGTTCACACTAATTGGGAATCTCAAAATTCCGTTCCTAACCAAGCTAGGAGAAGTAACAATCAACACATGAACCTAACATATATAATCAACCACGTGCAAGGTTAAGTTAAGCATGCAATTCAAAGTGTGTGAATTAAGCAAAGTGCAATCAAACATGATGCTAATCACACAACAAGTGCAAAAAGGGCCAATTCCGAAGCCCAATTTTCAATTTTTAATTTTCGAAATTTCTTAATTTTTTTAAAATTTTAAAATTTTTAATGTTTTTTTTTGAATGTTTGAATTTTCTGAATTTTTTAATGTTTTTTAATATTTTCAAACTTTTTAATTTTTTTTACTACTAAGCATTTTCGAAATTTTTTTAATTTTAAATATTTTTTATTAATAAAATAAAAATTCCGGATCGGGTCCCCTGACCCGACCCTCTCTGACCCTCCATTTTTTTTACTCCCCGGTATACTTTTTTTCTATTTCTTTTCTGATTTTTTTTCTCTCTTTTCTTTTTCCCTTTTTTCTTTCTGTTTTTTTCTTTTTAGTTCCTCTTTATTCCATTTTTGTCTTTTCTGGTCTTCCTCCCCCCCTTTCGTGCGTTCTGCCCAGAACTTCTTCACCGAGACTTCTTCTTCACGCCTCCACCTTCAAGCTTGCCGGTGGGTTCCCTCGCCGAGAGTCTGCCATGTCAGACGAACTCTCGGCAAGGCCACGGCCAGTTCAACATCGGCCACCACGTCGCCGCCAACGGCCACCGCCCCTCCGGACCGTTGGCTTACTTGGGCCGCAAAAACGACACCGTCGGTGGCTATTTTCCTCACCAAATCCATTCATCTCAAACAGAACTTCTCTTGCCAAACAAACACGCATATCTCATTCAATAGGTAGTGAAAAAACCACATGAAAGACAAAGAGAACTTGAAGTCAGTGACAGTATTAGAGCAAATCGCGCATAAATCGAAGTTGTGGAGAGTCGGTTTTACAGAAAAGGATTCGGCGTTCGTATGCGCATTTTATCAAACAGGTAGCGTGCAACTCGGACCATCACTCCCAAGCCTGGGTTTACCATCATTTAGGGCCTAAACCTAGTATACATTAAGTGTTAACTCGACCATTTTTCATCACGAATCAGTGCGGGTTTCGCGTGGTAATGCTCAGAATCTCTTTGGTTGGTTCAACATTCCGAAAAAAAATAGTGGGCGGAGAAGAAACAGGGAATTTTCGGGAGGTTTACCTGGTTCGAGCGACTTCTTCGACGACGAACGACAGCCAGCCGGTGGAGCTTTCGATGGGAACGATAGCTACCCAAACGGACCACCGGCGAACGAGCAAAAATCTCTCCTTCTTTCCGATTCTCTCCCAGTCTCGGCTCTCCTTCAAACCAGCTCCCCCGTTTCTCTCTCGGCTGCCCCCTTTTTGACTCCTGTCGATCCTCTCTCTTCGGCGTCCCTCCAAAACGGCCTCGGGTCAGTCAACTAAGCCAGCTCCGTTTCTTTCTATTTTCAGCTCGAAGCTGCCTTTGATCAGTCTGTCCCACGCTGCTCTGCTCTGTTTCTTTGTCTCGGCCAGAGCGCACGCGGGGAGGAGAGAGGAAGAGAGGAAGAGAGGGCAAATGGGCTATGTCTCGAATCTTCTTCTTCTTTTTTTAACTATATTTTTCATTATTACATTTTTTATAATTAGAAAAAAAATTGTTCCAATAGACCCAATTAATGCATATGCACCTAATACCTATATGCTATGCAATTTAATGAAAATATTTTTATTCAGAGGTTAAAAATTAATCCCTAATTTTCTATGTAATTAAATCCTAAATGGTTAGGTAAAATTTAGGTATCAACAGGGTAAATACTTCAAAAACAAGATATTGTAACGGTTTCGGTTAAACACTACATGCACATGAACGCCGTACACTACTACACTCTATCGCTGCTCGAAGAGTCCGTCTTGTACAGAAGCCCGTCTTCATCGTCCTTGAAGAATCCATTTCCCACGATACGGCAGCTCCAGTCGCCGGTCTCCTTCTTTGCTGCGGACGTCGATTCTGCCTCCGTTGTCCACATTAAACCATCAGGTAAGGGTCATCGATTAGCTTTTTGGAGTTTCTCTTTTCAAAATCGTGATGAGTCATGTTCAGATCTGAGTATCTGAACCAACATCTGCGAATTATTATGGGTACCGTTGGCATATTTTGTGTGTTCCCAATTTTGTAGCTTGTCTATTCCACTGCTGTTATGGTTTCCGCTTTGTCCTCGTTGTCGAGAGCTACAGATGCATAATTCACCGACCAACCTAACTAGTTCTGTTTAACAATCACGTATAGTCAAATTCGTAGCTCAGCAAACTATAACTACGCTGTTCCTTTGTGCTGTCTTGGTGCTGTTGCCCAGCAACAAAACTGCAGGTTTTGAGCGTGATTTCGAGTTTTAATGCAGAAAGAAAATGTGGGGTATCAATGAAGAAGCCATGGTCCCATCTAAGCCTTTTGATCATTAAGTGTACAAGATATTTAATATAGAAAAAGCACAACAATCTCTGGCATGTAGAAGAGAGCATTGCTGGCATGTAGAAAGCAGATTGATTCTGGTGTGTTGCACTTTCATGTGGATGAGGTACTAGATAATTAAGTGCTATTGTAGTCATCATCGAATCCATGCTTTGCATGGTTGTTTATTCCTGTAACTCATCAAGAGGTGCTGAAGAGTATGGCAACTACTTGCCTAACTGAGGAACCTGAGTCCTGTGTTTATTGATCCACCATATCAAAATCCGATGCGTGCATTAATTTGTTGAAAATATATTTTTATAGAATGTTTGTACCCTTCTATATTACAGTGGATGCATCAGTGCTCATTTTCATTGTGAAGTTAATGTAGAGTTGTCAACTATGATCATACAGCCAAACTCAATATTGATCTCTCTTGCTGATTGATGAAGCTCGTTGTTAAAATCCATTTCATATTTTTATTGACAAATTAAGTTCTTCATTATTAGGCATTTAGTAAATGCTGTATCCTTCATTTCCTGCTTGTAGGTTGACCTTAGATGAGCAAGGAAACCAATAGTGTTTCTTGGTGTTCTTTCTCTTTCTATTAATAGTCCTTGGTGCAAGTTCAGGGTATTAAATCTTCCCTATCTTGCTAAGCAATGTCCACTGGGGAAGAAATCAGGTCATTGAGGTAATTCGATTATTTTGATCTCTATGGACCTATGCGAAGATTATTTGGAGTGAGGATGACTTTTGATTTATTGGAGAGGGGTGGGCTGGTGGTTTTGTACACATACTCGCCAGGAAGAGGCGGCTGGTTTTCGAAATGGTGGTTGTGAGTAAATTAAGGAAGCGTAGGATTGTCGGTTTTTCTCACGAGAGTATAATTTTCCTTTCTGTCGCATTGTTAAGCAGCTTATTGCCTAATGGCTGTGTTTGTATTGGTTTCAAATGAATTTCTTTTATTTGAGCTGGTTCTTTCAAGGAATCATTTGAAGGAGGCAAGGCATATTGGTAAGGAGTAGCAACCTCAAGGGGAGATCAGTTCTAAAGGGAGGTGATTTATGGCGAGTTGCTAACTGAGAATCTATTTCTATTTGGTCTTGAAGGTGGATATATGACGCTTGGAACTTCCAAATGCATCATATGTTGGATTTTATTATGGCCCACATGATCAATGGCCTGGCCCATATATGATTTAAGTTTAACAATTATTATGTGCTAAATTTCTATTGGTTAATAAAGAGGTGTATTCTAATTACTGTACGTCTTAATGGATGGTGTGACTATAAAAGATCAAATTAGAAACTGATCCTCTCTCAACCTTAGAATAGAATGACCGTTTCTTTTCCATCAAGAACGTCAGAAAGCGAAAAGGGGTCAAGAGAGAGAAACCGATTTCTTCAAAGATTTCTCATCTACAATTGATATCTTCACAAGGAATCATCATGGATCAAGGTATATTTCTCGTCTCTTATGATGCTCTGAAAATCATGTTGCTCTAAGATTTTGGGAATTATGTCTTGTGCAAATATTAGGGTTTGATTTGCTTAGAATTCAATGAACTTGCATGTGATATCAGAGCCATGGTTTGAGAACAGGTGATTTTCCATTGATTGTTTGATTGATGAGAAAAGTTTAATGATATATGTTTGCCGTAAATGTGAGATTTTGATAGATATGGTAAACTGTACCTCTTGCGAACTAAGATTTCACCTTTTCAATTTTAAGATCGTATGCGGAGGTGCTTGTTAGATTAACAGTAGTATAATCGGTTCACACCCAGCAACGCGGAAAAATCGTGTGCGGAGGTGCTTGTTAGATAAACAGTAGTATAATCGGTTCACACCCAGCAACGCATCTGTTTTCCACGTCTGTCTTCCTTTCTTACAATTAACGTGTGTAAACTGGAACGAGTCATACATTTTACCTTACCAAAAAAAAACTGGAACGAGTCACAAGTCGCATAGGGCTTTGATTTGGTGGTTGAATCGATTTGGACGTTTGTGAAGGCTTGTGATTTGGTGCTGATTCGCAAGCGGTCATAGCGTTAGGCAAGCATCATATAATATGGTCACCAGTTTGTAAGATTCTTTCAAAGCAATACGTGTGTGCTTAGATAAAATAATGATCAGGGGCCGTTTTTTGGCTTCATCTGCCTATAAAAATTGGCGGAGGTTGAAGGCTTTTCACGCGATAATGCGTGTCCCGAGTAATTTCTTCCCCACATGCTGAACATATAATTTTCTGAGTAGCAGAATCTCTACATAAAACATGACTTTTGACCCTCATGAACACTTGGGTCACAAGAATTAATTGTATTTCATTCGGTTGAAATAATTATTGTTATGATTATTTAATTTGATATCTATATTATGTGTAATTCGTTAGTCACCAAAGTGGTTGAATTAGAAAGTTTCTCATAAACGTCAAATTAAACAAAAATCCGATGCGTGCATTAATTTGGTGAAAATATATTTTTATAGAATATTTGTACCCTTCTATATTACAGTGGATGCATCAGTGCTCATTTTCATCGTGAAGTTAATGTAGAGTTGTCAACTATGATCATACAGCCAAACTCGATATTGATCTCTCTTACTGATTGACGAAGCTCGTTGTTAAACCCATTTCATATTTTTATTGACAAATTAAGTTCTTCATTATTAGGCATTTAGTAAATGCTGTATTCTTCATTTCCTACTTGCAGGTTGACCTTAGACGAGCAAGGAAACCAATAGTGTTTCTTGGTGTGCTTTCTCTTTCTATTAATAGTCCTTGGTGCAAGTTCAGGGTATTAAATCTTCCCTATCTTGCTAAGCAATGTCCACTGGGGGAGAAATCAGGTCATTGAGGTAATTCGATTATTTTGATCTCTATGGACCTATGTGAAGATTATTTGGAGTGAGGATGACTTTTGATTTATTGGAGAGGGGTGGGCTGGTGGTTTTGTACACATACTCGCCAGGAAGAGGCGGCTGGTTTTCGAAATGGTGGTTGTGAGTAAATTAAGGAAGCGTAGGATTGTCGGTTTTTCTCACAAGAGTATAATTTTCCTTTCTGTCGCATTGTTAAGCAGCTTATTGCCTAATGGCTGTGCTTGTATTGGTTTCAAATGAATTTCTTTTATTTGAGCTGGTTCTTTCAAGGAAGCATTTGAAGGAGGCAAGGCATATTGGTAAGGAGTAGCAACCTCAAGGGGAGATCAGTTCTAAAGGGAGGTGATTTATGGCGAGTTGCTAACTGAGAATCTATTTCTATTTGGTCTGGAAGGTGGATATATGACCCTTGGAACTTCCAAATGCATCCTATGTTGGATTTTATTATGGCCCACATGATCAATGGCCTGGCCCATATATGATTTAAGTTTAACAATTATTATGTGCTAAATTCCTATTGGTTAATAGAGAGGTATATTCTAATTACTGTACGCCCTAATGGATGGTGTGACTATAAAAGACCAAATTAGAAACTGATCCTCTCTCAACCTTAGAATAGAACGACAATTTCTTTTCCATCAAGAACGTCAGAAAGCGAAAAGGGGTCAAAAGAGAGAAACTGATTTCTTCAAAGATTTCTCATCTACAATTGATATCTTCACAAGGAATCATCATGGATCAAGGTATGTTTCTCATCTTTTATGATGTTTTGAAAATCATCTTATTCTAAGATTTTGAGAATTATGTCTTGTGCAAATATTAGGGTTTGATTTGCTTAGAATTCAATGAACTTACACGTGATATCAGAGCCATGGTTTGAGAACAGGTGATTGTCCATTGATTGTTTGATTGATGAGAAAAGTTTAATGATGTTTGCCGTAAATGTGAGATTTTGATAGATACGGTAAACTGTACCTCTTGCGAACTAAGATTTTACCTTTTCAATTTTAAGATCGTATGCAGAGGTGCTTGTTAGATTAACAGTAGTATAATCGATTCACACCCAGCAACGCGGAAAAATCGTATGCGGAGGTGCTTGTTAGATAAACAGTAGTATAATCGGTTCACACCCAGCAACGCATCTGTTTTCCGCGTCTGTCTTCCTTTCTTACAATTAACGTGTGTAAACTGGAACGAGTCACAAGTCGCACAAGGCTTAGATTTGGTGGTTGAATCGATTTGGACGTTTGTGAAGGCTTGTGATTTGGTGCTGATTCGCAAGCGGTCATAGCGTTAGGCAAGCATCATATAATATGGTCACCAGTTTGTAAGATTCTTTCAAAGCAACACGTGTGTGCTTAGATAAAATAATGATCAGGGGCCGTTTTTTGGCTTCATCTGCCTATAAAAATTGGCGGAGGTTGAAGGGGCTTTTCACGCGACAATGCGTGTCCCGAGTAATTTCTTCCCCACATGCTGAACATATAATTTTCTGAGTACAAGAATCTCTACATAAAATATGACTTTTGACCCTCATGAACACTCGGGTCACAAGAATTAATTGTATTTCATTCAGTTGAAATAATTATTGTTATGATTATTTAATTTGATATCTATATTATGTGTAATTCGCTAGTCACCAAAGTGGCCGAATTAGAAATTTCTCATAGACGTCAAATTAAATAAAATTCAATTGCCTATGTTATGTGATGCTACTAATGAGATGACATGATGTTATATACATATATATATATATATATATATTGTTTATCATGGGTAATTTGAAGTTCATTGATTATAAAATATTTAAGGATCATCCAAAGGTTGATCGGTTAATTTTATAATCATGAACATAATAGTGGTTAATTAGTATACTTGGTTAGATATGTTCAGCATATCCAAAGATAGCAAACGTGTCTAGTTGGAGTATATATAATTACCAATTATGTGAACTTCAATTTAAGCATCAATTATGTTTTATGGTTGTACATTGTTGTATCACCCAAAGGAGAGCTTCGATATACAGTTAATATTATGTGTTTAAGTTATGACTCAAAGCATTAATATGTGAGCATTCGATGTATTTTGCAGCATTTGTTTCTGTTTCTCTTCATTCGCAAGCTTCGTCTATTATGAAGTTCAATAGGCTTAACTTTTCTAAATGGAGTGAACAAGTTAAGTTTCACCTAGGTGTTCTTGATCTTGATTTAGCACTCATGAATGATAAGCCCGTTGTTCTTACTGCATCCTAACAAAAAGAGAGTATTAAGGATGATCAATATGTTGGTCCCTAAAGCATTTCTTTTGAATTGTATCACATTTGGCAAGGGAGTAAAAGAGACAAATACTTGTGAAGAGGGGAGAGTGATTCCGAGAGCGAGTGGGATTGAGTAAGGTGTGGCTCCTAGTAAACTTTTAAGATTTTGAAGGGGACAATAATAACGAAGTTCCAGCTGCCATGGTCAAGCTGGATGAAGCTCAAGCAACTGTGGCCAAGCTCAAGGAAACTCAAGTGGTTATGGTAGCGAGTTCAGTGAAATTCAAGTGGCCATGGTGGCGCTTGACAAAACTCAATTGACCATGGGCGAACTCAAAGAAGCTCAAGCTACTATGGCCACGAGCTTGATGAAGCTTGAGTGGGCTGCGAGCTCGAAGAAGCTCCCGCTGCCATGGTAATGAGCTCCAAATCTCTCTTTCTTGCTTTTTTTTTTGTTTTAGTTTCTATAGCAAATGTGGCAATTGCACATAAATTTTTTTAACGAATTATAACAGAACGTGTCTATTTCGACGTCCGATTCAACAATCCGAATGTCTACGTCAGCCAATATCGACTGATGACAGAAAAAGTATAACTAGAGTATTAATTGTCCCATTTATAAAAAAAATACAGGACGGTTTTGAAAGGCAAACAAATGTAGACGAATGGTGTTGACTTCGGGGGGAAAGAAGAGGGAACAACCGTCCAAATTGTTTCAGTTTCATGATAAAGTTTCGTGATGTACGAATTTCAGTGTAATAAGAATCCGATGTTTGCACCCCTCCACTCGAACTTTTATCTTTTGCGATTGATTTCATTTCCTAACAACCGACCGAAGACAATGAGCCTAGCACTCGCCTCGTGAATTTTTACGATACACATTGTTAGTTGCGCTAAAGGTTTAACTATGTCCATATATATATAACAGAAATTTGGTTACTGGATCAGAATTCTAAAATCGATAAAAAAGAATATATATATATATATATATATATATATATATATATATCCGAGCTCAACTGAAACCTATTAAATGATTCCCAACATAGTCTTTCGTCCTAATTGCTAATAGCTAAAGAACTTGAAAAAGATTTAGAATAAATGGAGTGAGTAACCATAACCTAGTGAATAGTACATCTTTTGTAAAGAGATTGAGTATTCACTATATACATATAAAGCAATACCATGACTCATTTATCCAAAATCCAGAATATAGTATACATATAAGATCAAAAAAATAAGTTATATCCTCCTAACAAAGCTTTATACATATAAAAATACTCATTTCCTCAGTAATATCAAAGCAAATATCAATAATCCAGTCCATTGATCAATCTCATCAACTCACACATCAATGGTCTATTCCATTGGTCAATCTCTATTAAGTCAAACGTTGATGGTTTATTCTATCTAATAATCTAATGCTTAATATCTAACTATAGTCACGATGCTTATGACAAAGGCGACTAAGTTTACCCCCTTAGCTAGGTCTCCACTTATATCAATGGTTCGACATAAAAGGATGTCCTCTCAACAACAAGCATACTTACCTCCTTAATGGTTTCTTATCATACTGACAGGTGCATAATCCTCATTGTTCAAAAATCCCACAATCAAAACCATAATTCATCTCATAAACTGGTTTCACAAACCGAATTATATCACATTTCACAACTCAATTTATCAAATAGAAATGCATTTCAAAAATAATTTTACAAATCAATGCATATTACCTTTCACAAACCATACTCAAAGTAGAGCTTTTTGTAATTCTTTCACAAAAAGGTTTCCTAAACCCATTTACAGGCAATCAACTCAAACCGTAATCAAAAGATAGCTTTCTATTTAAAATAGACAAAACTATAGTAAATGCTCGATCCAGTTTTAAACAACCAATAATGCCATTTTGTAACTCATAACATATCTAATATATATCGCTTTTGAAATATGAGTTTACAAACTCAAAGAACTAACACCACTCACCTTTAAAACCAAACAACAAACTTCATTCGAACCGACGAACTCGCAATTCTATCATATAAGCGAGAATTAGCATCAAAACTAAGTAAAATAATATCTCAACTACAAATCGGCTAAACTAAGCTTAATCGCTAACACAACAACTCCTATGCGCCAGTTAATCGCTCACCCAAAGTGATCATTTAAAGCCACACGCAATGCGGAGCTTGCGCGCGAAACTCTAAAATTTTGCTCCAACTAAAACAGTACTTCAAATCAATTCTCGTAAAAACTCACAGCTCCACAATGCTCTAATTCATGATTTCCATGTAATTCCATGACTTAAAAACTAAAAAATCGAACTTCACAGTTCAAATTTCACATAATTTCGAATTTGTGCCCTACTTTCGAAAACTACAATGATTATAAGAGCGAATGGTGGGAACACTTATTGGGCTTAGCGAATCGAAGAAAATCCAACTTGGCGAACTCTTCGTGGTGTGTACTTGCGAGGTTCCTCTTTTCCTTTCCCATTCTTTCTCTTTCCTTTCTTTCTTCTTCTTTTCTTTCCCACTGTTCTGCCCTTTTCCTTTTATACTAAGCTTAGCACTTTTCCCTTTTTCTTTCTTTCTTTTATTTATTTGGCGCCCACCCTACTGCCACGATACTTGGTCATGACGTCAACTCCTTCACCATGGGTTTGGAACTTTCATGGCCGAAGATCGACTAACTGACTTGTAATACCCCAGATCTCATCTCGAAAGTTTGGTGTAACGTTTACTTCAATTTCAGAATTGGACAAGGATGAATTTGTTACTTGTCAGTACTAGTATGCCAAAGCAACTCGGTAGTGGAAGGACCCCAATTCAAGTGTGCTAGAGTGACAACTTAAAAAATAGAAAAGATCGGATTGCTTGGACATATGAAGCAGAAACAGGTAGTCCGTCGTTTTCGCATTAGGAGATTGAGGTGATATGCGTTGATGATGAGAAAATTAATTGAGTTTTGAGTGTAGCTGTTGGAAAAACTGTGCTGACTCGAATATGAATGGACAATGGCTTAACAACTAAGACGTTTCTTTTTGTCAATGTATCTGTGCTTTGCCGAGAAAAATATGACTTGTGCCTGAGGTCTGCCTTCTATAAATAGGCATCATTTTTCACAGCAAGCGTCGAGAGTAGAAAAAAAAAGGAAGAAGACAGAAAACATCCAAAATGATGAAGAGCGTTCGACTTTCCGCCAGTTTCGCTCTCTTGGCTCTGGTGCTGTCCTTCGCCGACGCCTATGACCCAAGCCCCCTGCAGGACATCTGTGTGGCTGTCAGCGAACCCAAAAATGCTTGTAAGCTCGTCTTTCCCTTCCTTGGTACAACAATGCGATTTAATACATTTTGCTCTTGTTTTCGGTGTAGTCCTTTAAGAATGATATTCTTAATGGGTGCGCTGGGGAAGCTCTCAAGGCATTGCAATTGATGTTTTCAAACGAGACATTGAGTTAGACATAGGTCATAAACCCACTTCTTAACCCATTTATCAATAAATGGATCATAAATAGATATAAACATAATATAGGTGTTAAATGGGTTATAAATGGGTCGTAAATGGGTCATAAATGGTTTACGACTTATTTAAACTCTACTTATCTCTCTCGCCCTCACTCAATCTCGTGCTCACTCACTCACTCTGCACTCTTATATCAATTTGGGTATGAGTTTTCCTAAATTTAGTTAAATATAGAAGTGTTTTAGCAATATGGGTCGGGTTGGGTGTGGGTTGGATATGGGTTGGGGCGGATATGGGTTATTATATTTGTATTACATGGAAATGGGTTAAAACGGGTTCAATGAGTCCATTTGGGTCGGATCATTTTCGACCCGATCCAAATCCAATCCGATCCACCCGTTTGACAGGTCTACATTGGGTACACTAATTTCACACAAAACAAGACAATTAAGTTAACAAAAAGATTAACATTTCTTATTCTCGGTGTGACCTTATTGTATCCTAACATGTGCCTCAAAGGTATATGTCAGCAACAATTTCCTCTTAACAGAAACTCCTCTCTATGCAGTGTTCGTGAATGGAAAGTTCTGCAAGAACCCCGCTCTTACCACAGCAAACGACTTCCTCTTTTCCGGCCTCCAGGTTCCTAAAAGCACGGCCAATCCCGTGGGCTCCACAGTCACCACGGTGTTTGTGGACCAGCTACCAGGACTCAATACCCTCGGCATTTCCATGGTTCGTATTGACTTTGGAATAGGTGGTTTAAATCCTCCGCACACTCACCCTCGTGCGTCTGAGATTTTGCTCGTTCTGGAGGGCACCCTCTATGCGGGCTTTGTCACGACCAACCAACTGAACAGTACTTCCTTTGAGAAAGTCCTCCACCCTGGAGATGTCTTCGTTTTCCCTTTCGGGATGATTCACTTCCAGCTCAATGTTGGAAAGACCAAAGCAGTCGCGATCGCCGCTCTAAGCAGCCAAAACCCAGGAGTCATGACTTTAGCCAATGCATTGTTTAACGCAAAGCCGCCTATTTTCCCCGAGGTTCTGGCCAAGGGGTTCCAAGTGGATGAGAAGTTTGTTGAGAAACTTCAGAAGAAGTTCTGGTTCTACAATAATGTCTGAGAAATGCATCTGACAATGTCGTCATCTGTGTACTTGAATAAAACCTGAAGTCTTCTGATGAAGTTCCTAGTTCAAGTATGAAGAAAGTTTCCTTCTGTCACATCTTATATTGATTTCAGGATAATAAGACTGTTGTTTTCTACACCATTTACTTCTTTGCGGTTATTGTGAAGAACTTATTTTATGGAACCAAGACAGAAAAAGACAGCGAGCTCGTCAGTAGACTCTACCATGTCAGAGGATTTCCAACCTGAATGCTTTACAAGCACGAATTGCTAATAACCATTGCCAGTTCTGCTAAGGTTGCATAACCAACTAATAATCAGTAACAACGAAACTTCAGTAGTTTCAAGGATCATGATGCTGCGTTGAGTTTATTGGGAATGAAGCCTCAAAGCATTCCTGTTTTATGAGAATTTGTCATTGCTATTTGCTTGCAGTGTGTACTAGTTTGAGATATTTGATCCACCACTTTGCGTCCCTTTTTACTTCCAAGTTCTGTTGTACATGTTAGTTGGGGTTCTCAAATTGCATTTTCTTTACATTGTGCTCACCATTGATTATGCCCTTTCGCTATGTACATAATCTATGAACGAGAGGAGGTCTTCTTAATGAGTGCTAAAGTAACTAATAAGAGAAATGAAAATCACGATAGAAAATAAAATCTCGCAAGATCTGGACATGTAAAAATGTTTCGTTCCGGAAACCATAAGTCCTTAAGTCTTTTCAGACATAAATCCGAGTGTGACCAAAAAAAAAATTTAAGATTGAAGATATTAATCACAATGACTGGATGAGTCAAAAAAGACTCTTGAGAAGTATCAAATTCCTTAAACTAAGATCAATGGAAGATCAAATTTGTTCTCCGATAGCTTTAGCTTTGATTATACTCCACTAGACTTTGGTTTTAGTAAAACGAAAGTCCAAAAGTCTCGTTATAGATTTTTTGAGGTTTAATACCACAAAAAACCTAAACTGGTACACTTGTGACAATTTTACCCCAAATTAATTTTTTGATTACCAAAAACCCAAAACAGATACACCTATGATAAATTTACCCCAAACTAATATTTTAACCGCCAAAAAACCCAAACTGATTTATTTGTGACAAATTTACCCTTCATTAGTTTTCGTTAAATTGAATTAATACCACGAAAATTGACAAACTGGTACACCTATGACAAACGGAAGATAATACATAAAATTGGTAAATTAGTCAACTGCCACGTGTCATTTAACAAAATAATTTGGCAGTAAAATTTAACGAAAACGAACGAAGGATAAATTTGTCATGGGTTTATAAGTTTGAGTTTTTTATGGTCAAAAAATTAATTTGGAATAAATTTGTCATAGGTATACCAGTTTGAGTTTTTTATGGTCAAAAAATTAATTTGGAGTAAATTTGTCACAGGTGTACCAGTTTGAGGTTTTTCGTAATATTTACCCTTTTTTAAATAAGTCTCGCTCCATTTGGATCGAAATTGGGATTCACCCATTAGCGCAAAAAAGCTTGGGGAAGAAGAGAAAATAGGTGAGATCCGCTGCCCAACTCCTACTCTTTTTAAGGGTAAAGAAAAGGACTTTTCGTATAGATGCGGGCCTTAACTATCAAGACGTTCGTTCCTGCTTCACCACAGAACGTGAAGGAACCAAAAAGACGAAGATTTTTTGTGAATGACTTTTCGCTTTCAGTAGGTCATTGAACTTAGAAGCCACAAGATTGGGTGAATATGCAGAGAGCCGTGGGCCAGTTTTGCTACAAAATTGGTCAGTAAAGATGCTTCCTTGCAGCATCGCTCCAACCTGTTAAAGTTGACAATTATTACGTTCCCTAATGCGGCAAAATCACTGGACATGTGGTGCAGAAATTTTGGGGATTAGAAATAACTTTTGCCCATTGAGCCTTTTAAGGACCTGCTTAGATCCAACTCCTACTTTTTTTAAGGGTAAAGAAAAGGACTTTTTGTATAGATGCGGGCCTTAACTATCAAGACCTTTGTTCCTTTTTCACCACAGAACATTAAGGAACCAAAAAGAGGAAGATTTTTCTGAATGACTTTTCGCTTTCGGTAGGTCATTGAACTTAGAAGCCACACGGTTGGGTGAATATGTAGAGACCGTGGGCCAGTTTTGCTACAAAATTGGTCAGTAAAGATGCTTCCTTGCAGCATCGCTCCAACCTGTTAAAGTTGACAATTATTACGTTCCCTAACGTGGCAAAATCACTGGACACGTGGTGCAGAAATTTTGGGGATTAGAAATAACTTTTGCCCATTGAGCCTTTTAAGGATCTGCTTAGATCCAACTCTTACTTTTTTTAAGGGTAAAGAAAAGGACTTTTCGTATAGATACGGGCCTTAACTATCAAGACCTTTGTTCCTTTTTCACCACAGAACATTAAGGAACCAAAAGAGGAAGATTTTTCTGAATGACTTTTCACTTTCGGTAGGTCATTGAACTTAGAAGCCACAGGATTGGGTGAATATGCAGAGAGCCGTGGGCCAGTTTTGCTACAAAATTGGTCGGTGAAGATGCTTCCTTGCAGCATCGCTCCAGCCTGTTAAAGTTGACAATTATTACGTTCCTTAATGCGGCAAAATCACTGGACACGTGGTGCAGAAATTTTGAGGATTAGAATAAACTTTTGCCCCCCCAAACAAAGAAGCATGCGGATTCATTCAAAGTCGAAGTCAACAAAAGTAGACATCAAACATCCAACCAAGTTCGTTTCCCCCCATCCTAATTAAGTGAACTCCGGTCGGTCCAATTTAATGGGTTGATTAGGCCCAGGCCCGAATTAACTCCGAAACATAAAGCCCGGTGGAAATTATTGGGCTTGATCTTCGTCAAAGCATTCCCCTAGCGATCAATCAAATTAAGAAAAGATCACACTTTTATTTCAGGGTGAACCATCCTTCGCATTTAACCCCTCGTTAGTGTCAATAATTTGCTTGTCACAAAGCGTTGCAGTTAGACATAAAATTTATGCTTTGTGCTGATTATTATACAAAATACTATTAAAGTAGAGTACATGAAACCAATGTGTAAGCCCAGTCCTGTGTCAACATAGATGGGAAAAATTATTCACGATTGTCGTATTAAAACATTGAGCCACTAACAAGTGTAGTAAATAAGCTCACGAACAAGATGTGACCTGTTAGATCCCATTTGGAATCCATCTCAATTAGCATTTCCAAATTCCCGATCAAACTCAGAAGCCTCTCCAATGACTGGCAAAAGTTTAGTGAAGCCTCTGCAATGATTATAATTATTAAAAAAATATTGACTCGCCCCAATCTCAAATATGAAAATTCTCTATTTTAGATAATGTTTTTGGAGGTGTGGCTCTTCACTCTCTCTGTTAATACTTGTGGATTATCTATTACAAAAGAAAAAAAAAAGGAGGCGAAAAGATTAGAAATTGTAGACAGCGGGAGACTATTCCATGTTAAAATTTTAGAATTGGAAAAAAATTTTGCCGCACTTCTATTCATTTGAAATTAAACAATTTGGGTCATTATTTCAGATTTACCTCAACATTAGATAATGTCAAACCAAGGCCATTTGCAGCTGGAAAGATTTTTTAAATTTAATTAAGAATCGTTACACCTTCTCTTCAACTCCTGTGAATCCAATTAAGAGCCTTGCTCTACCCGAAAAACAAACTAGACATGCGTTTATTGATGTAGAGTATTTGTCTTCTACACCTTGCAATTTTGAGGAGGTTATTGCTGTAGAGGTGATGCCGTAAGTGCTGAGATATTTCACACACTTTATAACAACTAGTTTATCCCATACGACATGACGAAGGTTAACGTGCTCCTGCGTGAAGCATGGGCATCGAACAACTTCAGATTCAGTAATATGAAGCGACAATTGAAAGGATACCTTTGATAAATCACCGTATAGTAAATTGACAAAATATTGCACTCGGAAGTTATATAAATTGACTTGACCTCACTAGGTGAGTTAATTAGCAATTCAAAGCCATTGAAACATCTAAACCAAACCAAATTAAAACAAAGAAGATCTGAACAAGGGCATATAGGATTACAAAACCGTATAAGAAGTCAACATGCCAAGTTCACATGAAAAGAAGATTCGCGTAAACCTCTTTGCAATTCATATCTATAACAGAAGAGGAGGCACTTCTTATCAGAAAAAAAGTACTTAACATAGCAGGTATCCATTATTTTCTCTTTTGCAGAAACTTGCCAAGTTTGATCAAGCAACTCCATGATGTGCTGAATTTCCAAATCACCCACGGTGAAGTATGCCTATCTGTTTTAATTTCTTTAACGTTGATACATTAGGAAGCTTTCGGACTAAGTTGCCGGAGGAGATCCATAAATATTCCAACAATTCTGGTCGACCAGATTACCACAATGATGTAAATGAAAAGCCATTAGTTTCTTCAAGCCACTCAGATAATCCAATCTGCCCAGTTGGTTGAGTTCGTTTAGTGCCAAAGTTCTAAGAATTTCCAGACTGTCAAGGCTTGGAATTTTTGTAACTGCGCAGTACTCAATTACAAGTTCTGATAGTTTCTTCGAGTTTGATAGATCTATCAATGTATGGGTTGACTGGCAATGTCTGATTCGTAAGGGCGATAAACTTGAGGGAAGCCTTGGGAGGCACCGCAAGCATTCATTAGAGATTTTGAGTCTCTTGAGATGAGAAACCTGCGCAATATGTAGTGATTTGGTGGTCATTGTCGAAGAGGACAACTCTAAAGACTCCAATTTGTTTAACCTACCAATCCACCGGGGGATAGCATCTTCCACAACCTTAGACGGGTCAATAGGGTGAGGAGACTTTTAGCTTCCCAAAGACGAATTTCGCAAGCTTTTCGAGGTTGAGAGATTGGAAATGCCATTATCAACTCGGTATGAATATGCAGACAGATAAGACTTTCTAGGAGCCTCGATACATGGTGTATCTCAGCACATGTCAGTTTCAAAATATTCTGAGATGAATATCTCCATATATCCTTGGAATTTCTATTGGCAAACTCTCACTAAGCTCCGCATCTATTTCTTCTAGCTTTTCCAGCTTCCATACTGCACTCTATATCATTCTTATGGCAGAGAAGCTCATCTTCAGTACTTTCAAATGCTTTATGATCCCGACCGAACCAGGCAGCTCTTCTATGTCCATGTTCTACATATCCAACTCAACAAGTGATTCCAAATTCCAAATTGAGTCTGGTATCCATTTCTTATCAAAGACTAGTGCTCAAGGCTTATGTGGGATCCAATCGAGTCAGGAAGCTCCACGATCAAGCGTTCTCTCAAACATTCCATTGAACCAGGCTCCTTTGGGAGGTGGTGGAGATCAATCTATCTAGATTCACATGTACCTGAAATCTAGCATCTAACAGCACCATTTCAACATCGAAAGGTCCGCCCAATCTAACTGATACGAGGTCATACAACAAGTCCCTTCTAAGGCAGGAGTCCATGTCAGACTTTCCCTTCTATCTTGGTAGTTTGCAGATGCATTTTTCCCTTTAAAGATAGACATTTGTTGATGCTCGTCCCTTAAAACCAGCATGCGAATCGAACCAAGTCAACGTCTAGCAAGTTAGTCAACGTAACTTTCCCCCAAAAATCATGCACCCGCTTACCAATTAGGTGGGGGTTTACATCGGTAGCTCTTACTATACTTTTTGTTTTTGTGAATTCCTCCGAGAGGTACCAATCATGTCACCGTTCACACTAATAAATGGTTCATAGCAGCATCATTATTTGGACTGCCCTCTCCCGTGATCTTACTTGCGCTTAGACTTCTCTGGAAGAAGTCTTTGAACATAACAGCCGAAACAACAACTAGACAGACTATCACCACGTAGGTCAATCGTTCATTGAGTTGCTCCTGCTGCTCCTCCTCAGAGCCATCGGACAGGGCCTCATCGGATGACGCCTACTGCTTCCGATGGTCTCGCCATGGCGATGCAAAGACCCTGTTTCGGCGGAGACCGACTGATCGATTGATTGAGGTCATCACTGCTTACTCTAGGGAGAGAGAGAGGCCAAATCGGAATAGGAAGTGGTGATTAGCATTAAAAAGGGGAGGAGGAGAGAGTCGTAATCAGAAGATCGTTTGATCTAAGTCGATGTTCGAAAATGGACGAAGTAGAGGAGGAAAGAGTCAGTGTGGGCTCACGTGCAAGATGGACCCGCGGCTCGATGATTTGGGGGTGGTCCGGCTTGGCCTCTCCGCCTGAGTCCCGATGGGTTGTGGTTTTTTTTTTCCTGATAAATTAAAAAGCGAGAAGAAATCATCAATATGATTATCCATACTTGCTGTTATCCTAAATTTTTATAATCGTTATGGAATGTCTTGTTTGAGCCATAACCACTTAATCCATCTTGTGAATTAATCATCATAACTAATATGTTTAAGGCTAGAAAATCCTTCAACAAAACATTGCGAACACCTAAAAATACTAATCAGTCAGAGGTTCGCTCGAGACATGATTCCAACTTGTGAATCAATGGAAGATAGCGTTATCCCTTCATCATTTGGGTTATCATGCTTGGGTTTGGATTGCGACTTTCTAATGTTCAATTTTTTTTTCTCTTCTTTCATAGCAAACGACCGGTGCATGAGCCTGATCAAAAAATGGTTGTTCTATAAATCTGTTTTGTGCTTATAAAATTTGAATTAAGTCAAATGAAGGATTGACGTGTTTATAATTTATATTGTCTATAAAGGAAGAGATTTGAAGATTTCTACAAAATTGATTAATCTACTCTCCACAATAATTTCTCTTGAATTTCACTTTTTCTTAACTTCAACCTTTTGTTTCGTGTACTAATTTTTCTGTGCTTTTATAAACATTTGACTATGAATATATATCCGTGAGAGCCACCAAACATCGTGCATACCACACATTGGGATTCTTATTTTATTTTGTTTGTGTGAGCCAACTGCGATATATAAAAATAATAATTCATTCGCACTCTTTGGTATTTTTTTTAAACGACATTTGTAACTTTTGTTGTGTGAGGTTACGAACTTTTTTTTTTACTTCAAACATAGCCGGTGAAAAAAGTCCAATGACTTTTGTTCTCAGAGATTATAGACCTTTTCTTTCATTTAATAATCTTTTACGTGTAAAATCCCGATAATTGTACGACTCATATATCAACCGAGCAATTATGGGATGACAATGCCATCACCTTATAAAATGGTGATCGGTCCAATTGTATTCACACTATAAATATTTTGTAAATTTTAGATTAAGCGAATCAACTCAAAATATTGGAGGTACATTTATCCGAAAAAACTTAAGAAATATTGGATCCAATTCAACAAAAGTATTCCGAGAATCGATACCCAATAGCAAGTTGCCTTCTCGAACTCTCTCTTTCCATAATTCACAATGAACCTCAACTCGTCGGTCACTTGAGTTGGAACAACTTGAGTCATTACATCGATTCGAGCATGAATTTAAAAAATTTAACTTGAGAGAGCTTGCGACCATAATGGGGTAATTGCATTTTCACATACCTTCACAAATATAAATGAACAAATAATATTAACTTTAATTTAGAATATTTCTTAGAATTTAGTTTGAACCAACTAATTGAACCAAGCCGAGTCAAAGTGCTAATGTGTAGAAATCAAAAGGAAGCTCCAAAGGAGGGAAGAAGACGGGACCCAAAATTTTCCAAAAAAGCACGTGTCATTCTCTCAAGGCTAAAACAAAACAGAAGATTACTGGCAGTCTTTGGAGTCGTTTCTCTGAACCTTATCAAGAGATAAACGGGTCTTCCTTTCTCGACTCCAGACGCTCGAACTCCGTTGCCCGAGTCTGCGTTACCGAATCGCAGTGAAACAATCCCAAGAAACCCAGTAGAACAGCAACTCGACTCGAAGTGTCCTAACTCGACATCCTCGATCCGAAATCCAACGCTCATTCCAAAACTTCTTAAAATCTCGTATTCACACACGAAGCACACATCTACTTCCTAGCACAAAATGCCAGGAGAGACCTATAACCGCAACCGACCCCCGCGAACCCTAGCATGCAAACAAGAGATCCGCCGAATCTGATTCGGCACCAAAATTCCAACTAATCCAGTAAAATACGGCGAAGGCAAACATCAAACCTCATCGCCCTCCAACTCGGCCTAGCCATTCTCGTCAACGTGGGCGTATTATTTCATTTAAGTGGCGTTTTTCCAGAATCCTGGTTCGAACCAACTAATTGAACTAAGCTCGAGTTAAAGTGCTAACGTGGAGACACCAAAGGGGAGCTCCATAAAGAGAGAGAACTGAGAAGACAGAACCCCAAATTTGAATTTTCTTAGCTGAACTTCCTTCAGTGCTCCCACGCGAACGACGAAATCACTGGATGTGCCCTCCAACAGAAGAAGGTCCCGAGGGCAAATCAGGAAAAAAAGAGAGTAAAATTCACCATCCTCTCCTTCCTTTGCCTCCCCAAGTTGCCGTGGCTTTCAATCGCCATAAGAATCCACACAAACCTGCGAGACCGGAATCAAGGTTCGAATTCGAGCAACGCGGACAAAGATCGCGATCGATTTCTCTCTATCTCGCTGCGGAATCGCGCCATTTGATCGCGTGTAATTGTCTGCGCATGCGAAACGTGCAGAGATTGGATTTTTCCCGTGGCGCGGTTTTCGTGTTTTTTTCTCGATGACGCTGTTCGATCCGATTCTCTTGTAGAATGTGGAGCGGAACGGGTCGTGGTTGGGAGTGATGGTTGTTCTGACACGCTTGATTGCAGCGAGTGGAGTGGGGCGAGAGGTAATTGCAATTCGCGTTCATGGCATCAGCTACTGCTGCCCTGATCCCTCTGACTCAATCCGGATTGGGAGTTTCGATAGTGAGAATAGACGGGCCCTGGTATTGAGTGGGTTGGTTTTGAGCTTGGACAGTGAGATTTGAATTGTGAATTTTGGCTGATTAGGCATTTCAGGTTTTGGGGGGAATAGTTGACTGTGTTGTGGAGCTGTGGTGCCTGATTGAATGGGGCAGACTATAGCTGAATGATCCCTCAGGTGTACGATTTGGATGTTTTCAAAGCATAGGACTGGCAGTGTTGTGTTGTATTTGGTTAGTTCTGTTAAGCTCTTGGATTATCGAGTTTGGATCAATGCTACGTCTGGAATGTGGTCATATTTGTTCGATACAAATTTCATCCTGCTGTTTCTACTTTGGGAATAAAATTAGTTCTTTTAGTTCACGAAGGACGGCAGATATATACTGAAAATATTGGTTTGAGTTGATGTTTCCTTTAGTGTTCCTCTCACTTGATTTGTCGAAATAGCTTGCTAGTGACATAAGAAACTTGCCTCAGTTCTTGTAATTGAATGAGCTTGTGACCGCATTTTCAATCTGAAATTTTCTCTACTGGTAAATGCAGAACTTTGAGTGAGGTCCAAGGCTCATAAAGCTGTTTTGAATCATGCTCTTGTGATGATGGTCGTGGAGTATGCATCTGCTGCAAGTGTTCTTTAGAAAGATTTTCCCATTTACTTAGAGCTTCTTGTTATTACCCTTCAGGTTTCACCAATTTCAATACAATAACATCGTAACTAGATGCAAAGCTTTTTATTTTGTAGGTTTACATGTCAGTTTTGACAGAACTTTTTAGTTGGACATGTCCTAGTTTTGATGGAAAGACCAGGGTAATTTGAGTTGTTTTAATATGACATTGTTGCTAAGGTTGCGTAAAGAATAGGTCCTCAGTACTAAATGGCCAATTCTTGAGATGAGATTTTGTGAGCATATGCTGCCTTCTCTTATTATATTCTGACTGGTTATTAATGCCTTTGGATTTGAAAGTAGGGGTTCTAATTCATTGATCTGATAGTTGACGTCCAGCACTGCTTATAGGTATGTAATTCATGTTGCAGCGGCCTACCAATTTGCGATGCTTGTGATGCCTCTATGTTTGAATTTCATCTAATTTTTGGTCCTTATTTCTAATCAATATATATTACCTATAGGCATCTATTGGCGTGGCCAGGACCTTAATGCTACGGTTATAGCTTTCGAAGGTACTCAAGAACATAGGTATGCATGTTAACTTTAGCAATTATTCCTCTTACATTTGACATGCGAAGGATTTGATGAAAATTTAAGCTAAGAAGAGTAGCCTCCAGTGAGTGCGTACACAAAGCACATGGGTCTGTTGTCCATAAGAAGGGAAAATAGTGAATCATTTCCACTGAGACATGAAAGTTATGTGCTTGTAAATTTAGAAGGAGTCATGAGGAGATCACATACTTCACTAATTTTGTTCTTGGAAAAGTTGTTTGAACTTTTCAGTTAGTGGTTTCTTCTATTTATGTCTACAGCATACAGAATTGGGTTGAAGATTTCTACTGGAAACAGCTCAACCTAAACTACCCCAGCATGCTTGGAGCCATGGTTCTAGAGATGATGAACCTCTTGCAAGTTGTGGATACTTCTGATTTGGAATGAGTTACAGTCTTATTCTATTGTCTTTGCTTAGGTTCATCATGGATTTATTATGCTTGTCACAATACAACAATGTGACCTGGTACTTTAGATGCTGTTAGAAGAGCCAAGGATTTATATGGAGACATCAATGTCATGGTGACAGGGCATTCTATGGGAGGGCCTATGGCATCCTTTTGCGGACTTGATATTGTGGTAAGATAGTTAAAAACTTGTTATGGTTCAGATATTGGTTCTTCTGTATTGTGTTCTTCCATTTATTCAGTTTTGGTCTATTAAGAGTTACCTGGAATTCTCTGCCAACTCTGCCTTGAAGAGTCTAGACTCTGGAGACTCTGGATATCTTGAACTTTCTATGGCTTCATATTTATATTACAATTGGTCAGCATCTTGTTTTTTTTCTTTTTTGGTAAATCAACCCGTAGACAAAACACAGGCAGAATGGGTTGCGAACAACTCTTTACCTGAACCACCTATGGTCTACATCTTTAGTTGTGTGAATTGTCTTACATGTTAAGCCATGGAGCTTCAAGTTGGTTGAATACCTAAATATAGTGGATAAAGACTTCCAACTAATCATTACAAAGTTTACTTGCTGGAAACTTTATGGGATTATTGATATGTTTTGGATATATAACTTTTGCAAGCACTTGAACCTTAGATTTTATGTTATGTAATCTTGAATTGCTAATGCATTTTAAACTAGAATATATTGATCCTAAATCTGTGTTCTGTGCACTATTTCTGTCTCTCTCTCTCTAACCAAAAGAAGCAGCTCCTTTTTAGTCGGACTACTGGCCAAATATGTTGTAGGCTGGAACCAATTCTAAATGTCTAACTTATGCTTTTTGTCTCAGCTTTATTGGACAAAGTGGTCCAGAGTTTTCTAGGCACCTGTTGTGGAACTGGTACCAGAAATGGTACCCACCCCAAAGTCATGTCCCATTAATTCTCTTGTCCATGACAAGTAGTGATTTTTTAGGGTCAAACTGTCTTGAACTCAGATTATACAAACACTCACGTGGCCTACGATAGGATCATAGGTTGCATGAACTTTAGACTAAACCTTTTCTCGTAGTATTAATAGCAACTGCAACATCTTGTCTGAACACTTGGATGGTTTAAGATGTCATTTTTGTTTGCTGGTTTCTTGCTGAAAATTGGTCTGCGCTGATTATGACGTCATGCCCATGGGTCGTGGCCCTTTCCATGCGTAGTGGCCCTTTTTAAGATTTTGTTTCTCCTTTGCTATTAATGACTATAAGTTTTGGCTTTCTAGAGGCAATTTCACCATGAACCTGGAATTTTTTGTTTATGTCATTAGCAGGATATGACTCACCCCACCAACATCCAAGTGCGTCTTGTGGAAGCATTTAAATGCGCCTTGGTTGAAAATACACCCCCAATACCACCATTCCATATTATTAACACCTTTTTTGGATGTGAGGGTGGGGTGGGTTTTGTTGTGGCTGTGGGGTTTAGTTTTGGGAAAATTATGGATGGGATCTAGACAAATTAACACTAGACCTCCAACCCTCATGGAGAGAAAGGGTTGTTCTGTCGTTCACCTTCGTATGTGAAATGCAATATATGGTTATTGATGCATAGTAGTTTTTCCCCACGTGAAAGTATTAACATTCAAGTTATTTGGCTGTCTAATTATATGTGGCGGAGCTATTTTTTCCAGAGCAGCGCTCACTTGATTTACTTATATAACTAAGGACACTTAATTTCTAGGTAAATCATGAAGCACAGATTGTCCAGGTTTTGACATTAGGACAACCTAGTATTGGCAATGCAATGTTTGTTTCTTACTACTGCATGCCAAATACTATACAAATAACTTTTGGACATATATTGTGCCTCATTTGCCTCCGTACTATTCTCGGTTCCCACAATAGACACACCATCACTTCCCTAGGGCGGTATGACTTTGATCTTGACGGAATATCAAATAAATTATGGGGAATTGTCGCTAACTGCATTTCACATTTGCTTTGCATTTATTTCATCCTATCTAACCGGAGAAGTCTTATTTTTTCCAACAATGTTCGTACTCTCATTTTTTTCAGCATATAAATTTTATAGGTTTTGTTTGTTTTATCTTCTCAACAAAGCAGGGCAGTTCGTAGTACTCATGACCTTTTTAACAATATTTAAGGAACTCTTCTCATTCCTATAAAGCTATCATGAGTTTCTCGTACCAATTCCAAATTTAAGATGCGTAATAATGTGTATTGCTCACTCACTCTCTCTCTCTCTCTCTCTATGATGGTTGATGACCTAGTCTTAAGCTCTGTGCAATTATAAGGTATTAATCATTTAAATTATGTATGTCTACTAATGCCTATAATATTGGCAACTAGCTCAATGACAATCACGGATAAACATATTGATGTGAGATAATGTGAAAATAATTTGATTCCACCTGCTTGTCTGGTGATAATCTTACTCTTTTTTATGTGAGTGTTCACATGTAATTGGAATCCTTCTTTTTTTGTAGGTATGGCTGTATAATATAGGATTTGGTTGTCTGGTTTATTAGGTCAAGAAAGTTTGTGATGGCTCTGGAGAAGATCCAATTTGCAGCAGGTAAGGAGGTAGTTTCAGTCGTAGCTACCTGTTACAAGCAATTATTTTGTGGATTTATCATGCTAGGTGCAATAAGTCATGTGACAGATCAGCTTGTTCTAGAGAATGCCAGTCCTTTATTATCAGAAATATTTATGGATGACTTATCAGAGTGTGTTTCTGTAGATTGGTAACTGGTAACAGCCTCACGGACCATTTACTCTACTATGGTGCAGAATTAATGGCGGACACGTGGGGATCGTGCAAAATCGTCATGGACCCACGATTGAAGGAATATGGAAGCGAAGACAAAGGAAACCTTATCCTTTCCAGGAATCCTTCTTCTTCTACATTGAGGCTGCGTTAAGACTCCGATGCCAAGAGTAACTTAACGTAAAATGCTCCTAAGTCAGCACCTAATTTCGTGAAGATCATTAGGTAGCTCTGGATGAAGTTTGTTCACGTAATGCATTCCGTCAATTTGTTTCCATGTCCATCACAAGATGCATAGGATCTCTACTGAAATTCACTTGGAATGTAAATAGCATGAAGTTGAATGCATCATCCTTGTAAATACAACTTTGTGGTACATATTGAATGAATGCGCTCGCAAGTTTACTTGTCAATCTAATCTTGGGCCTATGGCATTTTTTACCAAACTCAATAAAACCTAATTAGGATGTGTGGATGCTGAGCTGAGCTATCCATAACTGAATCATGCCGCTTTTTTCTTTCGTTTTTTTTTCTTTTTTTGGGGGTTGAACTTGTGTTGAACTTTTGTGAATTCTGGGATTGTTAGACTTGCATGGTTTGCAGATTAACTGGTTTTATAAGGTGAAACAAAGATTGTTTAGGGAGAACACTTTTCAATCTGTGACCTTACCTTCTACTACTGGCTTAATGGCACATAAAAGATTTCACCGCGCAACCAAGTACTTCGATTGTTCCCTGGCAGGAAAGATAAATCAAACCATCTTGGAAAAAAATGATCTTATCTGAAGTTTGTGTAACATCCTGCATTTCGACCTATTTTCGGAATCAATGAAATAAATGTTATTTCTCATTTCATTTTAGTAAGTCTTGCCCGGAATTAATCATTCTCGGGATACTAACCTTTAGGGAATGGCTACCTAGGGAAATATACGTGGACCTAAGAACTCGATTATGAGTCGACCTTCGGTGACGATCGAGGTCGCCATGACTCGAATAACCCTAGGTCGATACGCGTAATCCCTAAACAGCCGCCTGTTAGCGAGAGACCCTAAAATTGAGATTGGACGATTTTGATCGCAAAATTGGATCCGGACTTGGATGTCGATTTTCGGGGTTGTGCGCGACTATTTTTACGAGGATGACATCATTTTAGTGTGGCCAATGATATTTGGGGTTGGTATGGTCGAAAAATGGAAATTCGGCCCGGGACCGGAAAATTACGACTTTGCCCCTAGGCCTATTTTTGGGTATTCCGAATTTTAGGGGGAATTATTGAAAAATTATTTTGGGAAATTAAGAGGATAAGATCAGCCCAATAATGCAAGGATGAAAAGACTAGAATGTCCTTGGATATTTTGGCTTGGATTAACGTAGACCAAGTGAGAGAGGGGCAAAATGGGCATTTTGGAAAAGTTGGTCAAAATTTGACTATTTAAGTCAAACCTCTCCCTCTCCTCACTCATTTCCCCTTCCCCACGGCAGCCCCCTCCTCACCAAATTCTTCCTCTCTCTCCCTCCCTAACTCTCCCCCACCGTGAAGCCCCCATCGCCGGACCGCCGCCGTCGCCGCTGGCCTTCGCCTCCGCCAAGCCGCGTCGCCGTCCACCGCCGTCCCCGCCTTTTGCCGCCGCGCTACGTTCTAGCCGCTTTAGTCTAGAACCAAGTAAGTCGCGATCTAATCCCTATTTAGGACGTTGGGTATTTTCGGACTCGTTCGGGTATGGTTTAGAGGATTTAGAGGTTGATTAAGGTGTCAATAATGGTTTTTAGTGGTTATTGGTGGCTGATTGTGGTTGTTGATGGCTGATCATGACTGTTAGTGGTTGTTACGGGTTGGATTAGACGTCAGGAAATGAGTTTAGGCGGTTGGAATTCGGTAGAAATTGGTTCGGGTTTGAATTCGTGAGGTTCGAGGTGAATCGCGGATTCGCGGTTACTGTACCCTCCCGGTTTACTATTTTTGTAGAGAATTTTTTGGATCGAATTTGAGAAAGTTTTCTTCATGAAAGTTGTTCCCAACATCTTGAGGTATAACATAATTTAATTTGGGAATTTTTGGAAATCATTTGAGGCCATTCGAAAGTCTATCTTTGGACCGAAATGGGTCTGCCCGATTTACTGTTCACCCGACCTTCGGGTCTATTCGAATTTTTATAAATTTTTCCAGACCCATTTTCAAAATACTTCCTCACAAAAATTGTTGGGGACATTTGTGGCTATAACATATAAAAATTTCAAAACTTTTCAAGGTGATTTGAATGTTGAAAGAAATGTATTTTGAGGACAAAACAGTCTGTTAGAGCGAACAGATTTTGGTCTAACTTCGAGGGACAAAAAGGCATGATTGCAGATTGAACCGGATTTCATGTTCTTCATAAGAAATGTTGATCAAGATGTTTTTTATGACATATCAAAAATTTAAAATTTTTGGAGTTGGTTTACTATTTATTTCAAATGGATTTCTGTCACTGCGCAACTGCCCAGTTTGGACCATATTTTACATATTCTCGATTTTTCTCTCTCTCGAGAATTATTTGGTGTTATTGTGGCATTTTGACGGGTAGTTTGATGCTTGAATGAGCTCGTATGTGTGATTGTGTGGCTGTGAGGTGTGGTGGCGTGATTGTGCATTGAGTTCGCGTGCCAAGTTTGGGTGTTTGTGTGGTGTTCGCGTGATGAGGGTGAGTAATTGTGAAAAGTATGTGCGAGATGTGAATTTGTGTGTGACCGTGTGTATGTGTGGCCGTGTGATACGTGTGGAGAGTGTGGAACGAAGGTACGGAAATGTAGGATTGATGGGAAAAGTAATACCCTGAGGCGTGTTCGTTTACGCGAGGTAAGGTCCGTCCTGAGGCGTGTTCGTTTACGCAGGACGATGCCGTCCCTCACGAGGTGACGATGCCCGGCCCGACGGGGTGACGATGCCTGACATGGTCAAAAGACCGTTGGCCTGATGCGTTTTACGCGGGCGCGGTAGAAGGAAAGTGTGTGTAGGATTCCGTCCTGAGGCGTGTTCGTTTACGCGGGACGATGCCGTCCCCGATGAGGTGACGATGCTTGGCCCGATGGGGCATCGATGCCTAACGAGGTCAGAAGACCGTTAGCCTGATGCATTTTACGCGGGCGCGGTAGTGGTGGAAAGGTTGAGAACAAGCGGGATTTGGCTTGACATGTGAGGATTGTGAAAGTGATGCATAGTGTGAGTTAGTGTGCGAGTGTGTTTGTATCGCGTGATGCAGTGCGCGATTATGGGGTAAAATCTGCTAGGCATGGTATGGGACGTGCCCAAGTAGGTTTTGCTTTATAATCGAGACACGCGCGCAGCTGTGATGTATTGCTGTGGTATGATTGGCGTGTGTATTGATATGTGGAAAGTGTGTGATGGCATGTGTGTAAGAATTGTATGTTGGGATTGTGGGCTAACGCGCATGGTGCGTATGCAGAGAGTCCAGGTATGTGTGAATGTTAGATTGCTGGTTGTGTGGTTGTTTGGTTGCGCGTTTGGATGTGTCTGGAATTACGTGATAACCTAGGTGGGGCTTAGGTTGTGACTTATTGAGATGTGATCTCATGGTTGTTTCAACCAAACCATTTCAGAGCCCCCGCCTGAATGTCGAGATTGAGGTCGACTCGGAGTCGTCGGGTGAGCAGACAGCTGCGGAGGATTCAGATGGTGATGCCAAGGACAGTGAGTCAGAGTGGACGCCTTCGAGAAGGCGTAGGGGATAGTTCCGGGAGGAGGATGCGCCCCATTTTTGGATAGTGCTGACCTAGAGAGCTGATGTTGATATTTTGGTGGTTTGGAGTTTATAGTTCGGTGTGCTTATAAATTATTTTGTGGTTTGTATTGGCGGATGATGTAAATATTTGGAAGTATAATATATGCTTGGTGGTTTGACGATTTGTTCCTTCTTGGTGTTCTCCAATTTTAATGTCCGGGATTTTTGATTGCTTCCGCCGTGATTTAACTCTGATGGATCGTTGGGTCGGCGACGTTATTCCTGGGACGTCGCACTTTTCCGATCGAGGAGAGGGATGTCGCGGGCTCGATGGGGTTCGAGGCGTGACAGTTTGCATCATTTCAATTGGCAACCTCTGCTGGATTTCAACTTTTAGGAGGTAAGCAATTTATATCATCTTGGTTTAGACATGTAAGAATGATCTGATCGGCCTTTGGAGCGAAAGCTGTAAGCTTTTACCTTCTATTTCTGATACGTCGGAATTAACATTAGCAGAAACCAGAAAACTGAAATTCCTTCATCATTTCAAAGCATAAATTGCCAATTGTGACCATTCAAAGCACATTGTGCAAGAGACCAGTTAAGTCCTTGACACTATATGATAAGTTGTAGTTTGTACATTACAGTAAAAGCCAAAGTACAGCACCAAAACGTTAGGAAAGATACGCTGTCGTCAAATCTACGAGTTACCTGTACTAGCCCTAGCTTACCTTTACAACAAGAACCCGGAAGTTTTTCTTACTTATTACCAAGAGAAAGAGCTCAGGCCGACATATAGGTCTCTTTTGTCATTTAGCGATTCTCCTTACCAATGTTGAAACCTAAAGCTCCATACCTAGGTAATCGAAAAGTGAACGAAAGAGCTTTTATCACAAATTAAAACCTACACGTTTGACTATATTCTTCATTGTTTAAGGTATAGCAAAGTTAAGTTTTACAAGGCATGGTTATTAGGTTCAAATTTAAAGTACAAACCAGCGAGTTCCAAGGATCTCACATAAATGACCCACGTGTAAATTGACAAAAGTAATGCACTTGAATGCAGTAACACTAACATCAATTTGACTTGTCTTTTATTGGTAACTCAATTAGCCAACCAAAACCGTCAAAAAGTAATATATCTAAACCAAATCAAACTCATGAAATAGATCAAAAGAAACCACGGTCCCATTTCATGAGCAGTTTACAACGTCTATCTTAAAGGTAGAAAACGGCTACAAAAACAGCCAGTAATAACTATGCTTACAACAATAGATTTCAAGTCAACTTGCCAAAGTGTGAATGTAATTTATGTATAACAGATAACGATCCCAAGAAAGACTACAATGAATATCTCTTGAGATGACATAGGACAATAAGAAATTTGTTTAAGTTTCAAATCTTCCTTGACAACAGACTTGGCTTTGGATGCAGGACCTTTCAAGTACCACATGCACTTCTTATTGGAAAATGAACTCCTCTGTTGAGCATGTCTTCTAAATTTTTCAAGAAATGGCTGAATCTTCTAAGCAAGCCAGACATTGCATCAGTTGAACCTCTTCAAGTTGAAACGATCAGAGACCTCACGCATGTTATCCCTTTCTGCGAAGTATTTCAACCCGATCAACTCACATTAAGGATGGCAGTGCCTTCGATCAACAAAAAGCATTGATATTCACTGACAAACAAAAAGCGCTGAGAATTTCAAGATTCTTCAACGCTTGATATTCAGCATTGAAGAATTCAGTAATGCCCAAATATCACAGATGTTACCCATGAGTGCATTCAAACGATTCTTCTGATCAACATCATCAAAAAGGATGAGAATTCCTTCACTAAAAAGCCTATCTTTAATTGTCTTGATCCCTTCATCAACATTACTTATTTCTGTCAATTTCCTTTTGAGGATATTGGAGATGAGTTATTCTGCACGAACTGAATGCCCTCGAGCTCTTAAGTTTCACGGATGTTAGAGAAAAAGTAATAGTGCTCAAAACCATGTGAAAGCTTATTGTAGATAAGTTCAGCGAGAGTTGTCTCTCCAACAAGGCCCATTCCATGAATTCCAACAATTCATGTTACTTGTGTTGTGAGTGCCTATCATACTCATGACAAAGACTACCTTGAACACCATTTTCACATCGAGAGGTCCATGAACTGGTTTTG
The DNA here is from genome assembly GCA_031216405.1 of Syzygium malaccense. Classification (NCBI taxonomy): domain Eukaryota; kingdom Viridiplantae; phylum Streptophyta; class Magnoliopsida; order Myrtales; family Myrtaceae; genus Syzygium; species Syzygium malaccense. The sequence continues at coordinate 35,383,097 of CM062260.1, forward strand.
GCAGGATTAACTAAGACTACCGCGAGCACCACTCGAAGCACACAATTTTTCTCCCGGTCCAGACAATCCCTTCAAGTGTTTTCTTGTAAAAGAACATCTGGGTACTGATAAGCAAGTTCTATTGCATAACAATGAAGAGAACACACATTTAGATGAAATGTAATAATCATTTTTTGGGCCCACAATAAAGGAAAAATAAATCACGTTTGCCTAAATAGCTTTTTTATCCCCCAAAACAAATGAATACAGGGTTTACCACCCCAAGATTGTGAGAGGGAAAACGGTCAACATCAAATTTCATCCATCATCTGCCTTTCTTCGGTCTCCATCTATACAGCTGCCCAATTAGCCACAGCTCCTTGCACAGAAAGATTTTTGTAAGTTTCTTAAACTTTAAGTCCCTCAGCAACATTAGAAACCGGCAAAAAGGCGGTTGTTTGAGATGTCTCCCTTAGCACTTCTTGTCAATCTTTAAACCTAAAAGAGTCATCTAGTGTAAATTAAGGTGAATGGAAGGGCTTCTATTACATATGACCACCTAGGCATAACCATTTCAAGAAAATGGAGGCAATAATGGAGATCACACAAGGGTCGATTTACATGACTTCAAACCCCAAGTGAGACTTCTCATATGTCCGATACACCGACAATACTGAAATTTAGCCTAAACTATAATATGATTTATGATACCTTGGCGAAGCTAAATAGTTCTTCTCTCCTGTCACAGATGGAAGCGTTGCTGCACCAACGATTGATGCCGCTACCCAAGTGAAATTCCTCTTTCTTCATTTTATAAATTCTCCATAACATTTGCAAATCCCACTAAGAAGCACACCTTTCCTGAAAAATAAACTGAATATAAGCATATCAATACAATGTCTTCTTCACAATAGCAACAATGAGCTAATTATGCTGTAATATTCCAGGATGAGAACCATAGGGCTATGACCTTCCAACACACATTTCATCTAATTGTTTACAGTATAGCAAAGTTATCTCCAATGTGAATCAGAGGGTATCAACTTCAAAATATGTGAAGCAGCAAATCGACAAGGATATCTAATGAATTGTCATAAATCAAATAATAACGATGCAATCGACATGCACACCTCCAGCTGGGAAACATAAAAGCAAGGAGAAACCATTTACAGAGAATATAGCTAAAAAAAGCCAAACCAAACTAGGAAAAGAAAACATATAATTGTACATAATTAAGAATCCCCTGGTTATACGGAGGTACCATAATTTCAATACCTTCTTCAAATTTCCAGGCATCAACTCATAAAATAATTATAAAGTGGACGTAAAACTTCACTTTGGACGTCATTTTCATTTTCCTTTATTCAGTCTTTGTACAGCTGCCCAATTAGCCACAGCTCCCTGCGCAATAAGATTTCTGTAAGTTTTTCAAACTTTAATTCCTCTAAGCTACGTAAGAAATCAGCAAAAAGGCAGTTCGAGATCTCTCCCTTAGCACCTCTTGTCAATCTTAAAACCTAAAAGAATCCTCTCTTATAACCGAGGTGAATGGAAAGGCTTCTATTATAGATAATCACCGAGGCATAACCATTTCCAGAAAATGTAGGCAACAATCGAGATCACACAAGAGTTTCATTTACATGATTTCTAACCCCAAGTGAGACTTATCATATGTCCTGGGCAGTAGACAACGATATTACTGAAATTTAGCCTTAACTATAAGACGGTTTATGATACCTTGGAGGTGGAAGTTTTGCTGCACCAACTATTGATCCACTACCCAAGTAAAATTCCTCTTTCTTCATTTTATGACTTCTCCATAATATTTGCAAATCCCACTAAGAAGCACATCTTTCCTGAAAAATAAACTGAACATAAGCATATCAATACAGGGTGCCTGTCTTCTTCATAGTTGCAACAATGAGTTGGTTATGCTGTAAAGTTCCAGGATGAGAACTATAGTTATTATATGACCTTCTTACACACATTCCATCTAACTGTTTACAGTACAAGGAAGTCATCTCTAAAGCGAAGCGAGGTTATCAACTTCGAAATAAGTGAAGCAACAAATCGACAAGGATATCTAATAATTTGTTACAAACCAAACCAAACCAAATAAAAATGATGCGATCGACATGCATACCTCCAATTGGGAAACGTAAAACCAAGGAGAAACCATCCAAAGAGAATATGGCGAAAAAAGCCAAACCAAACTAGTAGAAGAGAACGAATGTTTGTACATAATTAAGAAACCTCTGGTTGTCCGGAGGTATCATAATTCCAATACCTTCATCAAATTTTTAGTCATTAACTTGCGAAAAGGTAATTAAAAAGTGCATGTGAAACTTCTCCGTCCATATCCGTGAAAGAGTTTGATTGCAGAAAAGGGAAAACATTGGTTGTCAGATGAAATAAATTACCTAAATTCGTTTAAAGTTTGCACGCAAGGGAGCAATTTGCGGTCGACGATCAAGAAGCTTTCAAGAGCAACGTGCATTTATCCGTCAGTCTTCTCCTCAGATCCATATTCAAATTAATATCCAGATTTGTCATCTTCTCCCTCTGATTTGTCTCATCTCCCGCAAATTCGATTGCCTTCTCCGAGCAAAGCAAAGAAATTGCCTCCACATTTAATTTCCCGTAAAGCCTTATTTCAACAAATCGCAGTCCCTTCAAGCTTGATAGATCAGGCAACTTCTGTAAAGATCCACAGCCATGAATACTCAAATATTCCAAAAAAATGTGGTAGGTCGCCTTGAATCTCAACCAGATTACTGCAGTCGAACACATGAAGACGCCATAGTTGGTTGAGATTACTTAGATCAGGTAATATCCACACCCGTTGAAGTTCCGAAAGCTGCAAATCTAAGTTCTCCGAACCATCAAGGCCTCGAATCTCTGAGATTACAGAGTCAATAATCTAAAGATCTGATAGGTTCTTCAAATTCGATAGATACCCGGGGGAACAAATTGACCCGCAAAGTACCAATTGTAAGGATGATAAACTGGAGGGAAGGCTCGGGAGGCAACACAGATTAGGGCATCGGAGTCGAAGTTGTCGGAGTCAGGGAAGGAGACTACTAATACCCGTGGGTAAGTGGGTCACAAAAAAAACAAGAGTACAGGTCCAGAGTCTCCAGCTTGCTTAAATTCCCAATCCACCGTGGCATCGGACATTCTTCCATAGGCCCATAATGTTCGTTAAACTGCAGCTTCAATTCCTTTAAATTAGTCAGGTTTGAGAGATCTGGAAACGTATCCATATGCAATGTAAACAACTCTAGAATGATAAGACTTTCAAGAAGCATCGATACCACGTCTATTGCAGCATCCTCCAATTTCAAGATCCTTAGGGATCGATTTCTATAGATGCAATCGCCAATTTCCACTTCCAAAAGACGAGTACATTGGACATTTATTTCTTCGAGCTTCTCAATTGTCCAAAAGGCAGCGGGTGTTTTACTCATGGCATTCGAAGGCATATTCGCTACTTTCAAATTTTTCAACTTTCCGATGGAATCGGGTAGTTCTTTGATCCTCATATCGGATATATCCAGCTCAATAAGTGATTCCAAATTCCCTATCGTATCCGGAAGCCTCTCCAACGATTCGCAATATTTCAGAGATTGGTATTCAAGGTTTGCAAGATCTCCACCCAGCTCATCTGGTAGCCTCTGAAGTTTCTCACAAAAGCTTACATCTAAGGAAACTAGGCTTTTCAAATGGCAAATCGACTTATCAATTTCATTTAATGATGTACAACCCTCTAGGATCAATCGTTCTAAATTTACCTCAGCAGAGAAGATGGGAGTTCTCTCCAAGCAATTGCATCCGGTCAGATTCAAAATTTTCAAATTCTTCATCACCTGTAAAAGAAAAATCATGCAAAGATTATTTTTGAATCTCATAAGACGGAATAATAAGTGTTGTCTAGCATATAACATATCTTCATATGGCTCCACCCCTGCCAATCATGCATAATCTTACCGTGAGATAGATCAAGAATAACCACCTCCTCTATGGAGAAATTTGCAATCTTAAATGTTGGGGGAATACTGTGCCAAGAAAGCCACCGTAAATGCGGAAGGAGACATGATTTCTTTCGAAAACATTAGTCGGAAGAACATTTAATGGCGATTCATGCCAAAGAAGCCTCTCTTCATCATGAAAATATTCCTCCGAACCGTTAACTTTAAGAAACCGCAGATTTGATGTTCTCTTAAAGTCCTCACAGGTAAAACAGTACCGCCACTCATGGTCAAAGTGGAGACGAAGAGCTTCAACTTTTGTTTTTCCCTGCCCAATGGAAAATTTTAAAAACAAAAGAGTTGAAGCGAAACTCATTTGTTCAAGTTCACTATTTTAAGGGGTTGAGTTGGAGTACTATCGTTCCTTTAAACTTGACAGAGCAAAAATATTGGTTTGAGTAGGTCACACCTCATCTACGAGGAGACCCGGGGGGTCCTCAAGATCTTCCTCGAGAACGTCATCCGCGACGCCGTCACCTACACCGAGCACGCCCGCCGCAAGACCGTCACCGCCATGGACGTCGTCTACGCCCTCAAGAGGCAGGGCAGGACCCTGTACGGCTTCGGCGGCTGATCCCCGGTCTGCTTCGGCTGGGGTTCCGGCTAGGGCGAAGAAGCGTCGGGGTTTTGTATATGGAAGCGTAGGGGTTTCTGCCGCGTTGTGTTTTAGGTCGTTTTTAGCTTGGTGGGTCTCTGTTGCGAAGAGGGATTGGGCGAGAATCGAGTGGATTTGGTGCCCCTTTCCCTCGTGTAGACCGTGTTTCTTCCGATTTTCGGTGGAATTTAATGAAATTAGTTTCCCAAAAAAAAAAAATAGTGCTAGAGAACACAAAAAAGTAGCTGGCTTTTTTTTAAAAAGAAAATGTCCACAAGTAACATGGAGATTTATCGCACGAGAGATTTTACCTCATGTCTCCTCAGCAAATCCAATGCTTCCTTAGGATCCCACACCCTACTTTGCTTCTCTATTTTCATCTTACTTTCTTGACGAACCATTTCTCTTCCGAGGTCTCTAAGTTGATCATGCATCCACACTATATTACCCCATCTAATCGTTATCAAAGACATGTTATGCAGAACCTCCATAGCTTCTTCCGGAAAATATATAGATTTTTCCTAAAAATGAACCATAATGTCTTTGTCATATCCAATGAAAAAACAAGCTATATCGAGGAATATATGTTGTTATTGAACTTCTAATGCATCAAAACTTATTTTTAGCTTACTCTGAACATCCACTTGAGGAACCATTTCCAACTTCTCCAATATGTCATCCCACCTTTTCTTTTCAGTGTGAGATAAAAGTGAACCTATGACCTCAAGAGCTAGCAGAAGGCCTCTAGCAATGCCTATCGCCCTCTTGGATTGGTTAATATACTCAATCAAAGGAGAGTCTCTTCTGAAAGCTTTTTTGCTAAAGAGTTGAAGAGATTGACGGTAATCCATGACATTAACCTATAAGTGCAGTCCACTTCCGGAACAATGAGAACATCTTTCTTTCTTGTAGTAATAATGAGTTTGCTCCCTCTACCAAACCAATCACGATTTCCTACAAGTGCATTCATATGATCCTTTTCTTCCACATCATCGAGAAGAAGGAGGACTCTTTTATTAGACAACCTGTCCTTAATGGTCTTAATCCCTTCATCAATATTTCTTATATCTGTCCATTTCGTGTTGAGGATGTCAGAGATGAGCTGATGCTGCAAGCGGTGAATGCCCTCGAGTTTTGACGATAGAAAATGAGAGCTAGCTATGATGTAGGTTTCCTCATACATATTTTACCAAGTTCATTTTGCATTATTGCTGAACAATGATCAGAATCATAAGGGTATATCCGTGAAATAAATTGTTTGCATGGATGCTGGCCCCTGATAGTAATTAGTTATGGAAGATTATTAAGGTTGTTGGTCAAGTGTTAGGAAATGGGAAATCCTCAAAATTCTCTACTTTAATCAGTTTTCCAAGGTATCAATACTATATGTGACCAGACAACTAAAAACTGTAAGAACTTCAAACAAAAAAAGGAGAAGAAAACTATTAGGAGTGCTTAGCATAAACACGATATCTTTCACCCGAGAAGATTACCAAAAGCGTGTTCGAGCATATTAACATATCCAGTTGGACCCACGTTTTAAACCAATTCTCTGATGTGAGATTTTTCTAGCACAACTCAGGTATATTGTCACGCTCCGAACCCCAACAAGCACGCAATATCCCTCCGAGGTCGTCAAGTACGCGACATCGCAGGACTTATCGCTGACCCAAACCGAAACACTAGCGATTAAACGTACGCAGCAGCAAATACAAACTCTCCATACAACATACAATTTAACGGGATAGTCAGGAAAACACTTCACATAAAAGCCAGCAAGTCATTATAAGCTCACAAAGATAACCCAAAGAGGTTTACACAATTACAAGCCTCGCACGAAGCTACTTCCTAACGAAGCCACGGATATAAAAGGGAGGTTAACTTAAACTCCTCTACAACAGAGCATCCAAAAGGATGATACATCCAATGCCCAATATCATCCTAGAACTCCCAACCACATGTGATGACTACTCGTCATTCCAAGCCTGAAAAATGTTTAACAACGGGGGATGAGATAAATCTCAATAAGTAACTACCTAAGCCTCACTTAGGCTAATGCGTACCTCCGAACAATCCTAACCATGCAATTCCAACGTCCAACATGTCATAACAATCATATGCGCCCTTACCTCGCCTCATCACATACGCAAGCCCTGCACGTTAGAATCCCGCCATAACATTTCTAATTGCTCATCAAGCTTGTACAACGTAATTCAAGGCATAATCATGCATAACACGGCTAATAATCTAGACGTGCTCATCAATTAACTCAGGCAAAGCATTCCCTAGTGCAAATCTCACTCATTAAGTCTATATTATTAACGACCCCTCATGCCACCAAACTCCTGCCGGTCTTCTGGCATAACCAGGCATTGTTCCGCTACATTGGTGACGACAACGTTAGGGATTGAACACCCCCCAGGCAAGCTAGGTACCCAACGGCATTCCACTTAGGAGCATCGATCCAACCTCCACCATGATCGACATCGTCTGGGATTGAACAGCTCCCGGTAACCCCGAGTACCAGACTGCATCCAAACTCCCGCCGGGCATCGTCTAGAACTCCTGCCTAGATAGAACGTGACTTGATCTCATACACACATTATCCATTCAATGCCAATTTTTATCTTTGTAAATTAGCCCAATGTCAACTAAATCCGTCAAAATGCCATGATAATACTGAATGATTTTCAAGAGAGAGAAAAATCGAAAATGTACAAAACCGGGTCCAAACTGGGCAGTTGTGCAGTGATCGAAATCTATTCGAAATAAATAATAAATCAACTTAAAAAATTCAAAATTTTGGATATGTCATATAAAACATCTTGATAAACATTTTCCGTGAGAAGTCGAAACCTAGTTCTAACTGTAAGTACCTCTTTTTGTCACTTGAAATCAGATGAAATTCAACCCGTCCGGTCAGGCTGCCTGACCATCAAAATGCATCTCATCCAGTACTCAAATCACTTTGGAAAGCCTTAAAATTTTTATGTGTCATAGAAACGGATGTTATTAACAATTTTTGTGAAGGAATTTTGTTGAAAAGAGGTATGAAAAAATTTATAGAAAATCAGAAAGACTAGAAGGTCGGGTGAACAGTAAATCCGGCTAATTGAATACGGTCGAAAAATGGACTTACAAATGGCCCTAAATAATCTCCAAAAATTCCAGATTTAATATATGTTATACTTCAAGATGTTATGAACAACTTTTATGAAGAATACTTCCTCAAATTTGGCCCACACAAGTCATAGAAAAAAAAAAGCAAAATCCAGCAAAGTAGCAGCAACTTTACTGAAAATCAACCAACAAGCACCACCAAGCAAACCAAGCACAACCAGCCACTAAACCAACTATCCACAGCCCTAATCCACCCCTAAACATGTTCATTAGTAACCCATTATCCTAACCAAGGCTTAGAGAACCCTTACACTTAGCCTAAGCAAGAAAATTGAGCGAAAAGAGTAGCTCAGTCATGGCAAAGCAGCAGCAGCGACACCGGAGCAGCAGCAGCAGCCTTAGTGGTCAAGCGACGGCTCACGGCAGAGTCGGGCAGAGATGGGGTCTAAATGATGGTGCTGGTCGGGCTAGAATGGAGGGCGAGAAGCAGCCGAAGCAAGAAGAAGCAGAAGCAGTGAAGTGGTGGAGCAGAAGTAGCAGCGGAAAAGAAAAGAGAGAAGAGAAAGAAGAAGAAAAGGAAAGAGAAGTCAGTAGCAGTAATAGCATAGGAGAGCAGCAGTTAAGACTTGGAGGAGCAGAGGAAGGTCAGTAGCAGTCAACAAAGCAGAACAGAAGCAGAAGCAATCAGCAGTGCAAAAGTAGAAGGAGTCAGCGAGCAGCAAGCAAAGCAGAAGTCAGCAGCAACAATATTGAGGAAGAAGCAGCATGTGAGGGAAGCTTGAGGAGTCAGCCAAGCAGAGGTAACGTGGGGTCATCATGGGGAGGAATGGGCAGAAGTCAGAAAGGTCAGCAAAGGTCGGAAGTAGAAGACAACAGCAAGGTAGAAGCAAAAGCAACGTGGGGGAGCAGAGTGGGGGCAGCAGAAAGAAGGAGAGGAGAGAGAGAGGAGAGAGGGGGTTTCAACTTCAACATTATCTCCACAAAAATAATTTGTCCACAATTTCCCTTTTTTGGTGATCCGATCAACCCGATAATTAACCACGTTTATTGAGATGACGTCCGACAAATTAGTTGTGGAAATCTTGAAACTTCGATGCCCAATTCGGATTCTAATTAATGGTCAAATTCAATCGAATGCAACTTTAGCGTATCTCGAACTAACAGGCGGCTTTTAGGAATTACGCGAATCGACTCGTGACCGATTCGATATCAAGCCACATCTAAGTTTACTCAAGCCATGGCGATCTCAGTTGTCATGTAATTGCGCAGGTCAATCACTAGTTCCGAATGATGCCATCATTCGGATTAAATTTAGGATCGTTCGAAATTCATACAATGACCAAACGGAATCACCCGCGGTCCAATTGCACGACATTTGTGAATCGTTCCATAACCATCCTTGGATCGGCCTTTAACGGCCCAAAATATTCTCTCACCAATCCTTATGATCGAAGTGTCAATTCATGACCAAGTTCTTAGGTCCACGTACTTAATTCCTAACTAGCCATTCCCTAATGATTAGTCTACTCGAGAGTCATCAATTCCGAGTGAGATTTCACTGAAAGCACATTGAAGAAATATTCATTTCATAATTCCCGAAAAATGGGTCCAAATTCAGAATGTCACATATATTCTTTTGTATCAAGATATGGAGTCTTGCCACTGGGCCTTCATTGTCACACCATAATGCTCACCGCCTAGAAATTATGCCCAGCTTCATCCACCAAACATCGAAACAAACCACTAGCTCTGATACCAATTTGTTAGGAGCGAACAACAGAAACCCAACACTTTTTGCCCGTCGCCTAGGGAGATCATCAAGAGGGAGCCTAAGTTCGAGCCTATTAACCTATCAAGTTGGATCCACTTTCATTTAAAAGTTTAAGCCAATGAGTTATAAGTCAACTAGGATATATTAACTGCTCTACAACATACTTATTCTTGAATGTGAGATCTCTCTAATATAACTCACACGTGCATCCTAACAAAAAGTGACACTAGTTTCAATACAATCAACCAAGTCTAACTAATCCGATCTTCTTGGTGCAACCATTCCTCTTCTTCTAGTTGAAGCACATTGACTATTCTTTCTCAGCCTACTCAGCATATTCCGTCGTTGTCAACAGATGCTATATAAAGGTTCCGCCAGTCCTAATTTCATTTTGAGTTTTTAATTGGTGCAGTACCTACTAGGCTAGTACCAAATAGGCAATTTTTCTTTCACAATTTCAGCTCCTAGACTGAACTGTGAAATTTTAGAAGGCAAAAGGTCTCAGGAGTGAGACTTTTCAATGATAGCTTAAATAATGATAACGCTGCATAATTCTTCTCTAGAAAATGTTTGTTTCCCTTAGATGATCCACCACTTCTGTCCTTTCTCATTAGGAAATCCATTTCATGCCGATACTATAAAGCTAGTATAGCATCAACACTAAAATGACCCACTTCGAGAGTGCTAGAGTATAATCAACCAAAATTCTAACTACTCCAATCTTCTGGTGCAACAATCCATCTTCTTCTACATCATGCACAATTTTTTTGTCAAGCTGATTGACAAACTTTCCTCAGCTACTTCAGCATATCGACACCTACATTTTTTAAAGGAATTTCTACTCCAATCTTCAGATTTGTCTTTGAAGGGAATCTCTATAAGCTCTCCTTCTAAGAGAGGCATCTATTGACACCTACACTTTAGCCTATAGATCCATCATGTATATTTGAATCATCAGAAATATCAGCGATCAAATTTGTCGATATTGACGCAATTTGATCCTGATCGAAAATGTCGTCATGCCATATTCTTGAATTCATTTTTTCTCCACTACGTCTCTTATACACTTTGCATCTAGATCGATGTAGCGCTAAGATCTAGGATCCGACGACAAAATTTTGATCAACAAAGGCTCCAGAGCTCTGTACGAATTAAGCCCCCGCACCCAAAATCAACTAGTTTTATCAATAAATTTTGTCCCCGCTTCTTTTGCTTGGTTAAAGGCCCAAATGGACTTGTAAAATTGCAAGCTAGGCGTAACAACATGCGTCTTTGAGTGTATTTTCCAACAAGATATGGCTCTCGTTCTGATTCTAAGTGTAACTTCCCAGGATTGACTTTCGGAGGAGGTGTCAGCTGCCCACCTCTGCAGGAAAACGGTGATGTAGTGGCTTTAAAAGTGGACTTCCTGATATCCCTTTGACACACGTCCCTCAGAAATTTCAGCTTAATAGGACAAAAGACGAGTGCGTACTCGCCGTTTCCACTCGACTTCGCAGTCTGCCCAACTCAACCCGAAGAACGGTGATGTAGTGGCTTTAAAAGTGAACTTCCCTATATCCCTTTGACAGATGGCCCCCGAAATTTTAGCCAAATTGGATGAATGTCACGCCCCGAACCCTCAAGCACGTGAACATCCTTCCTTGATCGTGAAATTACGACATCCCATGACGCAACGTCGACCCATCCATTTTCACTTTAGATCACGCACATGCGGAAGTGTATATCTCCATACAACAACAGGGATAGATAGGAAAATATACAACATATATATACACATCATCAGTAGTACATCAAGGATTAATATATTGCCAGTCCACTATGCCGACCTTCCCGATTACAACAACAATGGATAGGGGGTTAACCTATGTAACAGCCCGAATTTCGACGTAATTCTGAGATCAATAAAATTGACATTATTTCGCATTTCATTTTAGTAAGTCTCGCCCAGAGCTGATCACTCTCGGGATACTAACCAATGGGGTATGGTTAACCGGAGAAAAAAGATACGTGAACCAGGGACCCAATCGTGAATTGGACACCGATCACGAGAAATGATGAGGGAATATTTTGGGCCGACATGGACCGATCTTAGGAAAAGTGATGGATTTGGTTTGGCCAAGGCCAATGATGTACAATCGGATCGCAGGTGATTCTGCCCGATCGAAAGTGCACGTGGCCAACCAATCCTAAACTTGAATTGAACGATCGCAACCTTTGGGACTAGTGATAATTTCTCATCCTCTCAATGATCAGGATCGTCATGACTCGGATAACCCTAGGTCGATATGCGTAACCCCTAAATAACCGTCCGTTAGTGAGGGACCCTGAAATTGGAAATTTAGCGAGTTTTGATCACGAAATTGGACCCAGACTTCAATGTCAATTTTCGAGGGCTTGTGCGACTATTTTCGCGATTCCGATGCCATATTAGGTTGGCCACACACATTTAGGGTTGGTATCATCGAAAAATGGAATTTCGACCCGGGACCGGAAAATTACGATTTTGCCCCTAGGCCTATTTTTGGGTATTCCGAATTTTGGGGATTTTGGAAATTGAATTTGGGGATTAATTGTGGATAAATATCAGCCCCAAAATATTGGACCAAAATGCCTTTGGATATTTTGGCTTAAGTTGATGTGGACCAAGTGTTTTAGAGGCAAAAAGAGAATTTGGAAAAAGTGGTCAAACCCCCCATTTAAGATCAATTTTCTCTCTCTCCCTCCATTTCTCACGTCTCCCCCTCTCTTCCTCTCCTCTTGGCCGGTTCCCCCTCCTCCTTTCCTTGGCCGTGAGAGTAGCTAGTTTGCCACGCCAATCTTCATTCATCTGTCGTCCGCTTAAGGTAGCCGTTCGTCCACCGCCGTAGCCGCCGTTTAGTCGCGTGCATCATTGTGGCATGTTGATTGTATTATTATCTGACGTGCAGGGAGGTGTATGAAGGATCCCAAGTAGGTTCACGTGTGATTGTTAGTAGGATTGGTTGTTTGTGTCAGGTATGTATTGTCTGGAGGTATGTGATAGCTTAGGTGGGATTTAGGGTGTGTGCTTATTGAGATGTGAACTCATGGTTGTTTCAACCAACACTTTCAGAACCCTGGTCTGAGCAATGAACCTTTCACCGCCGTCGCAGCGTTTTGCAATATCATTGCACACCGACATTAACGTGGTAGAGTACTCGACAGACGAGCAGGACACTCAAGAGGATTCAGATTCAGAGGACAAAGAATCAGACTCGGAGTGAACGCCAAGTAGAGGGTGTAGGGGCAAGTGTAGGGGTTGTAGAATAGCCTTTTGAAGCATACTATTTTGGTGATAGGGTACCCAGGTTATCGATCCTTTTTGTTATCGGTGGTATGTAGTGTGGCGGTGTGGTGTGCTTGTATATATGTGGTTTTGTAAATTATGGATATTATATAAGTTTGAACGAGAAATGAATATGTACATTCTCCCTGATTACCCCAGTTATTATCGTCAGGGTATTGGTGATTTTCGCTGTTGATATAAATCTCTGATAAGCTTAATTTGGGTTGGCGATACCCTGGGATGTCGCATCATTGGACCAGAGAAGTGTGTCGCGTGCTCGAAGGGGTTCGGGGCGTGACAACCTAGCTCCTCTATCTACGAGGATAACCTCAACAGGTATTTCCCCCCGATATAATTGTATCACAAGGAACACAATGCGTACTCATACCTGAGAACCTGAAAAGATGGTTAACAACAACGAATGAGATAAAATCTCTGTAAGTTAACGACTTAAGCCTTGACTAGGAGGTCAACTCATCTTGGATGCACCTAAAACATGTAACAATCTATCGATGACAGATCAATAGCAAAGCAACCCCTGCTTTGCCCTAACTATTCACGCAAGCAGGCTACCCAGCCCAACATAAACATATGTGCCATTAAACAATTGCAAACATTCTTACCTTACATTGGCACACATGCCCTGCACGTTATAAACTATCATATACAATCATAATGCAACAAGCATATAATGTAGTCAGAATATGCAACAACTTTCCCATGCAAAATGCATCCATACGTGTCCCGATTATAAGGTGAAATCGTTTCGACCCGTTCCATATTGTGCCTCACAATTTCATCCCATAATCAAGCGCAATGCCACCGCGATCTTTCATGCGTATTCTGATTACTACATCCACACATGTCACGACACAACCCACGTTATTCGCATCAGGTTGGCGGTCCTTCAGCATAACTGGGCATCGTCCTGCCCCGTCGGGCACGGCATCGTCTCACCTGACCATAATGGTGGCATATCCCATAAATAGGTTCATTCCGAATCCGATTCGCGAATGACTACATATCCCCTGCTACCAGCGACGACTTCCAATTACCAAATTGGGGACACTCGTTAGGGCCACGGCTAAACCCTAGGTTGGCGGTCATTCGGTATACGGTTCTCCGATATAAACGGGCACGAAAGGAACCTTTAGGTGATCATGCACACATAACAACACTTAGGTTCCATCATTATAATTTTCAATAGTTGATGCAAACATAATCCGTGCTAATACGTTGAAATATCGCAACTTCCACACATAAAAATGTACTAAAATATTCAAACATGATTATGCACATATCAATAAATTCCGAAACTTGGCATGCTTCTATATTCAAGTATCCACAACATATTTCTCACATAAAACTTAACAAATAAACATGATGCCTCAGGGTTTATTAATTAAATGTAACAATTCTATACTTAACAATAACCAATCAATTCAATTGGCTACACAAGCCAATTTACAAGGATATTCCAACTTAGGCATAACCATTCAAGCCCAAAATAATCACAATTTATTTTCGGAAATTCCACAAAATATTAATATTTTAATTCCGAATATTAATAAAATATTAATCTTTAAAATTCCGAAAATTAATTTAATTAATAATAAAATATTAATCATAAAAATAATCAGATAGCTTATCATCAAATCCCCGATAGCTTATCATATTTTCCGATAACTTATCACATATAACAATGATAACTTATCACCTAAATGATAGCTTATCACAACTACTTATTAATTAATGTGATAACCTATCAAATAATCCATACTTAATTAGAACTAACCATACTTAGTCTAAATTAATTACATCCTAATCAAGTTTAGCCTACTAAGCAAGGGATTAGGGAGAAAACTCACCCGTTAGCAATTCCGACAACACGGACGCGATGGCGGCAGCGAGGGCTACACGTTGTATGGTTCGGAATCAATTCGGGACGATGACACACAGCTAGAACGGGGCTGAATAGCAGCCCACAGAACCGGTTTGGCTTCGGTGAGGCGATTTGGCAATGGAAAACAGCACGAACGGGTTGCGCACGGTGGTGGGGAGTCACAGCGTCGCTGCTGATGGTTCTGGCCAGTAAATCAACAGCCAAAGGGGTTGAATGGTGGCTGAACAAAAAGGGAGGAAGGGGGTTGGCGTGAGGAAGGAAGAAGAGGAAGAGAGAGAAATGGACATGAATGAGAGGGGAAAAGGGGAGAGAGAGAGAGAGAGAGAGAGAGAGAGAGAGAGAGAGAGAGAGAGAGAGAGAGAGAGAGAGAGAGAGAGAGAGAGAGAGAGAGAGAGAGAGAGTGGTCTGTTGGGGGGAAAAGAAGCGAGGGCAAGAGATATTTCTCTCATAAATGCAAAGCCAACAAAGTCTTCTTCCATCATCACAAGACACCAAAGTCTTCTCTTTTAATATCTTTTTGTTTCTAGGACATAAATGCTTGAAGGGCATTTTGGTAAATTCACCCTTGACATTATTCACGGTTACAATTCATATGGGCTCAGGCTCAGGCCAGCAAACTTGGGCTCCGGCTTGAATAGGCCCAATTGGAAGAGAAATGGGCTTGAAAAGCTTAATGGGCTCATTGGGCTTTGGTCTTGGGCGTGAGGCCCATTGGACTTTTTCCCGACCCACTCCCTTGTGGGCTTCCATTCTTGGCCCACTAATTCCTTTGTCCAAAGTTTCGGGGCCCAAAACTATCCCCGAGTTTTACCCCTACTAACTCGGACCGGAAAGTCTCAGAACAATCCTTAATCGAAAACCTATAATCGGATCAAGGCTTGTGGCAAAACCTCAATGAGAAGCGTCCCTAATACGGCCTATTCGAGTTAGGTGGCCTCTTGGGATGTCGCTAACGTGACTTATGGGTGATTCGTCAATCAATCCATATTTGACTCTCGTTAATCCATGGAACATTCTCGGTTGTCATGTAATCGTGTAGAGTTGACTTATTTACCCGGGGCACGTGATCTGGTGAAATTGACTTAAGATCGTTCGGGGTTTAGTATAATGATCGTGTGGAATCACCCGCAATATGACTATATATACTTTCGCCGAATTGATTCCTAACCTTTCATTGATTGACTCGTGATGTCATAATGTCATCCCGCATCGATCCTTATGGTCGAGTACTCTAGTCGATTGCATTGTCCAACCTCAATTGCCTTTCCTAATCGAATAGTTAACCCATGAACGATTCGTGAATCAACTCATGGTCTAATCCTGCTATTAGAGCATTGACAGTTTAAGCCACTACACTTGCCGAATTAGGTTCCGAATCGAGGACGTCACAATGAAAGACGAGTGCGTACTCGCCGTTTCTAGATGGCTGCACAGTCTGCCCAACTCAAGCCGATTTTGCTCTAAGCCGACCCTTGCCTGGCCTAGAGCAGAATGAAAACGAAGACTGAGTATGAGAGAGAGAGTCGCTGGTTCATTTTTATTAAACACGGCATCATCGGATCTCATGGGGCATCCATAAGAACACACCCTTCCTTTTCATTGATCCTTGATTCTATTTCTCATACTCATATGCTACCCCCTCAGCATCAAAGATGGCTCCCTTGAAGAAGATGCAAAAAGAAGAAGGAATTGGTGTGAGAAGTATGGAGAGAGAGAGAGAGAGAAAGGATGGGCCGGGCCAGAGGTCGTCCCAGGTCTCGAAAATCTTTGCCCGAACTGGTTTGTGATTAAATAAGTGATAGAACAGTTGTATAGCATTACCGGGTATGGATTGGATCTATAAGTTAGATGATCATTTCCGCATCCCATAATAATCCATTTAGCAAGGAAGAAAACAACAGAACCTTTCCGACCTTGTTAATATTTTTTCTCTTTTTTCTTCCCGGGGTATTCAATGAGATAAGCTCACGAGAATAAGGGTGCATTTGGTTTGGTCTTGCAAATGGGCCTTGGGGAAATGCAATTGCCTTTAGCCTAAAGCTTCTTGGGGAAAAGCAACCTATGTTTGATAAAAAATCCTTTGTAAAGTTACTTTGACCTAAATAGTGTTTTCCATCAAAGTAAAGCGGTTTGTTAGGAGCTTGTGCATCATTTGTAAAGAAACCACCAAAGTTAGCAGTAAGAGAAGATCTTTATGTTCATGAGAAATGCACTTCAAGAAGCAAGCAATGAGGCACTGATACCAATTATTGGGGTTAACAATGCAACCTAAAAGGGGGTGAATAGGTTGTTTTTAGAAAAATTTGATAATTTGGTGAAAATTAGCAACCACTATGAAAATCGAGTCAAGCAGCTAACGTAAACTGATTGTGTGCTACAGTATATGGAAGTGAGAGAAACAAGAGAACACAGTGATATATAGTGGTTCACCTTTATCATTGTGAACCATAAGAACATAGTAGCCCTGTGAGAACGAGATTGACAATACGTGGTGATGTGTTCATGACGTACGGCTCTCTATGTTCACTATCCTCCTTAGTTTTTTTGTCCCCTTCATCGGAAGTACCAGTGAAATGTCAATATACAGAAGAGGTTCTTCTTATAGGTTTCTACACCAACTTTTTGTTGAGAGCTAGGTGCAAAGATTCTTTCTGGCTTTTAGGAAGCTAATTTAGTTAATGTTATTGAGTTGGATTTTCAGCATTAAAGAATGAACTGTAAAAAATCTTGTGCAAATCGTAGCTTCAAAACTTAAGATTATTGTCGGAAATAGAGAATTGAATTTGTCTGTTACAACAATTTAAAATTTTAAAATAATTAATTACACACCGCACTTCAAATTCTTTTTTTTTTTGGTTTGTCACTTCAAATTCAAGGTGGTATCATTTCACTACGATTTTCTCGAACTATGAACAAATGTCTTGACCGGCACTCTTTGGAACTGCCCATTATCAGCCCTTATATCCCGCGGTATCCTTAGCAGAGATTTCTTCTTAAATCAAATCACATCGAATCCTATTCGACCTTAAGAACTGACAAACCAAATGCCGCTGTTGATACATGAACACACATACATATACATGCATAATAAATAAAAATAAAAGAGAGGATGAAAGCAAGCAACTTATGCAAAAGTGACTCGCCCATTTTTCAAGTAACTAAGATTCGGGCTGCTTTATCTTATGGATAGTAGCTTATTCAAATACATTCATTGTAGATAGGGTAGAATTTCGCACTAGGCCTCAAACTTAATCATTCAATAAATGGACAATCTTCGTATCTCATTCTACAGTCTTGAAGTTGGAGTTGAGCTCCACGGCTCATGCCACACTCATAGTCGATGGTGCTTTTAGCACTTTCCATGCAACCCTGACAATTGGATGATGCCAATGCTCCATTGCATGCTCCATGGCCAAAGCAGGAACCCTATTGAGTGTAGTAATTGTAACCGATATCTGATGTATGAAGGGTTAGATTGATCACGACATTCCATAGGTCGCCAGAATATGCGTCGATCTCACTGTTGAACCTCCTTGCACTGCATATTTTGTGCACCAATTTATCATTATACCCGCACCCGACGACATCATTGCAAGAACAAAGTAACCAAAAAACAAGGAGCAGTTTCACAATATGTTGAGAATATGTATTCATGGTTGGGCGCTCTACACCTTCACTTTTCTCCTTAACGGTTCTTAAGGTTCAAGTGGTTATGTATATATAAGAGAAACATCCTCTCACAGGTTTCTCCACCAACCCGTTCTTACTCAGGGGCAAAAGGCCTTGAGAACGTCAAAACAAATTATTTATTATGATCTTGTGCTCTCGTTTAATAGTCTTTTCCCTGGAGCAACGTACAAAATCAATGTTAAAAGGCTGGATGAATTTGTCGACAACATCTCTTTTTATTACCGCCACTTCCGTGTTTTCATCTGAACAGATTCGCCCCCGCCGCGTAGTTATCCATTAGAGTCATATTCTGCTCGAACTCCTTAGGTGGCCCTTATCTCTTTCTTTGAGCAACTTCTCATACTTAGATACTCTTGCCGCCAACTGGCATAAGTCTGCAAATTCCTGGCCTTCAAATCGTTCTCTAATGTTGAGCTTCAAACCATTAAAAGGCCAGATTTGTGAAATCTTTGTCAGAGAGTGCCGCCAGAAATTTCCCAACTTTTGATTGGGAGATAGGTGCAAAGGCTCGTTTTGGCTTTTAGGAAGTTAATTTAGTTAATCCTACTATAACTTTCAGCATTCAAGAATGAATTATTAAGAGTCGTGTGCAAACCATAGCGCCATATATGATGTGCAACAAACCGGATCAATCCCAATGTAAAAATGGGGGAACTTGTACTTTAATTTTCTTAATCGAAAGCACTAATCTTCCAAC
This sequence comes from Syzygium malaccense, assembly GCA_031216405.1. Lineage (NCBI taxonomy): Eukaryota > Viridiplantae > Streptophyta > Magnoliopsida > Myrtales > Myrtaceae > Syzygium > Syzygium malaccense. The sequence continues at coordinate 35,402,187 of CM062260.1, forward strand.
TTGCATGTTATGGATTATCCTTCAATCATTTTAAGGAATTTCGACAAATCAATATTGTGAAATTATTTGTAATCACGGTCAATTGTTTTAAAAACTTAAGCTGTTAGATGAATGAGTGATTTATTATTTAAATATTTTAATAATTCCCCTCACGCATAATCTGGTCTTTTTGGTTAGTACTAAGCGTTGAAATATTTAATTGGGGGAGACAAATGGGGTCTGGAAAGATTCGAACTCAGGACTTTTAGCTCTAATACCATGTAAAATTATGTGTAACCATCTCCAACTGTTGTAAAAGCTAAATATATTAGATGAAAGATTGATTTATTATTTAAATATTCTAACAAATATGATATGTAGGACGACGAATCTGGTGACGTCATCTTTTACCCCCATGTTTTGTTTAATTCTACTAATTAATCTTGTAAATAAGGTGGAATGAACATCTCTCCACAACTCGCACCTACTCACATACACATTATGCAAGACGATTTTGTGACATCATCCCTTACCTTAATTGTTTCTTGTTATCCTTGTACTAAAGGAGACACATCCGTTAGTTATTCCCTTATTCCCAAATTAATATTCTTGTCGCAGATAAAGAATTGAGTTTGTCAACTATATAACAATTTAAACTTTTAAAACAATTAGCTCCACCCTATGCTTCAAATTCAATGTGGCGTCATTTCACTACGATTTACTCGAACTTTAAAGAAATACCTTGACCAGGCACTCTTACCATTAAAAATTAAAATATTAAAAAGAGCATTAACGACAATCAATATGCCCGTCCCTAAATTTTTCTTTTGAATTCTATTACATTTGGCTAGGAAGTGCAAGAGACAAATACCTGTGTAACAACCCGCTACAACGAGGGGGGAGTGATTCCCAAAGCGGCTCATATGACGACATAAAGCTTCTACGACGACACCTCTAGCAGTGGCATAAGTATCCCCCGGTTGATACTTTTCCGGAAGGCGTAAATAATAAACCTCGGTTGTACCATAAGCACATTTGACCAAATTGCAAAGCACAAAGTAGGCCCATGAGAACGAGATTGAAAATATGTGGTAGTGTATGGCTCTCTATCTTCACTTTCGTCCTCGATTTCTTTGTTCCCTTCAATTGGAGTTATAGTGAAATGTCTATATATAGAAGAGGTTGTTCTTATAGGTGCAAAGGAATACCGGCAATTAACAAGTCCACCTTTCAAACGGGTGGATCGGTTTGGGTTTGGGTCAAGTAAAAAATGGTCCGTCTCATATTGACCCATTTAACTTGTTTTGATCCTTTTTCATACAACACAATTTTAGCTACCCATACCTGACCCGATGTGACCCATATTACTAAATGATTTCAATATTAAATTCAATTTAGAAAAACTTGTTTCGTATAATTTTTTTCAAAATATATGTTGCTAAAACATTGTGGACAATTTGTATAATTTTTAAAAAAATTATGACATTTTAAATATTTTTATATTTTTTTCTCTCTTTTTTTCCTTCTATGTCCAGCGACCAACATCCTCCAGTCGGCCAACAATGATTGGCAATCGGCAATCGGCAACAATCGGCGATCGGTGGTGACTGGTGATCAATGATGTGACGACCTAGACCCTAGGCGATGGGCGCTGGATGAGGGATGGCAGGGGAGGCTATGCCTCTACCCTAGATGTGTGCGGGGCGAGGCTAAGCGCATGTCTCTTGTCTCACATTGCCGAGGGAGAGAATCTTGGGCTAATTGATAGGGCTTGGGTTCTCTACTCTGTGTAATGTATTTTAAAGCCATGAGGACCAGTGGGCTCAAAACGGACAATATTACGTAATGGTAGCCCCCGGGGTCCTTATAAATACCGACGACGACCAATGACCGGCGATCGGCCATGACTGGAGGCTGGTGGTTACTGGCAACTAGTGGTGTTTGGCAACAACTGGTAGCAGCCAGTGATGACTAGTGACTGGCGCCCAGAGATTTCTTAGAAAAAAAGGAGAAAGAAAGAAAGAAAATTTAAAAATAAGAAAAATTAGAACATTAAAAGAATTAAAAAAATGATTAGTTGAGTCACTTAACTAACCCATTTATGACCCATTAAGTTGTTAATCAATCCATTTATGAACCACTTAAACTTGTTTTAAAAACTTAAGGCAACCTATTTATGACCTACATTATTAAATGGTTATCTAGACCCATTTTGCCAACTCTATCAATATGATATGTAGGATGACGACTCTGGTCACCTCATCTTTTTCCACTTTGTTTTGTTTAATTCTTCTAATTAAACGCGTACATAAGGTGGGATGGACATCTCCAATTTCGCTCGCACGTACTCACATGCACATCACGCAAGACAGATTTTGTGACGTCGTACCTTACCATATTTGTTTTTTGTTATCCTTCTATCAGAGAAGAGGCATCCGTTAGTTGTTCTTATATTCAAAAATAAAGATTATCATCGGAAAGAAAGAATTGAGTTTGTTGGTTATAACAACTTAATCTTTCGAAATAATTGGTTGCACACTATACTTCAAGTTCATTGCGGTATCATTTCACTACAATTTTCTCGAACTGTCGACTAATGCCTTGCCCAGGCACTCTTTCTGATGGCCCATTAAAAATTAGAGATTAAAACGAGAGCATTAAGGACGATTGATATGCGCATCTGTAAAGCATTTCTTTAAACTTCCATCACATTTGGCGAGGGAGTACAGGAATCAAATACCTGAGTAACGATCCGGAAATACAAGGAGGGGGGGGGGGGGGGGGGGGGGGGTGATTCGTAGAGGCAGAGGGCTCGATCAAAGTGCTGCTCCTAACAAACTCCTAGGATGTTGAAGAGGGCAAGAATCAATCAAATTATGCACCATACTACGGGAGAAAAATCCCGATTTGTCAATGGATAGCAATCTTCTAATAGTGATTGGGGATGGTCTTACGAATTTATTGGGATGGCTTTGCCTGTCGTCTAATATAATATATTAGAAGAATGATTAGAAAACTTTGCTTTGGAAACCCAATGTTTTCTATTTCCCCAATAAAAGAACACATTTTTCTTGTAAGAACTCACTTCTTTATCCCTAAATTTATTAGCCTGTATAAAGAATTAGTTAACTTTATTTGATGTTAATGGGTACATAACTCACTATTTATTATGTTAATCATTTAGTGTATTTCAGACTTAAGAAACAAAATTAATTTGCAAAAATTGCTAGCAAAGAACTTCACCAGACTTATCATCTCTGAGCTGTCACACCGTCCTTCTCTGCGTCTTTCAGTAGAGCACCCTTCACATACATTGAGGCTTGTGACTTTCGTTCATATCACTACTCAACAAGCATGGATAACGAAACTTAAATTTCCACTGAATTATCCAAAAAATTACCGTAGGCAAGTGCATTAACGACAGACTTCAATGGATGAGTCCATAATGAATTCGGCTTTCCTCGAAGGTCTAACCGGATGCCCATCAACGGAATTACATTGGAGCACCTAGAAAAAATTGAACCTTGGATACAGAGTGTTTTTGGGGCATAATGTGTTGAAGTGCACGTGTGAGTCGTATTAGAGAAGTCCCACACTGGAGAATTGGTGTGGAGCAATTAATATATCCAAATTGGTCTATAATTTATCGACTTAAATTTTTAAATGAAGGTGGGTCTAACTGGATATATTGACGGGCTCGGACTTGGGCTCCCTCTTGGCAAACTCCTCGAGTGAAGGTATTAGGCTTTTGCTACGCGCTCTCAATAAATGGTATGAAAACCGATGAATGATTGGTGGGCCTCGAACTTGTTTCGGTGTTTGGTGAATATCTCAAGAAAGAAATCTCATGATTGACTTTTGTTTCAAGTGGAAATTGCTATCACGGTTAGTCTGGCGAGAAGAGACCATGGATAGTTGGTATGGTGATGCGAGATAGAGATCATGGGTTATACAATCTCAATGACTTGAAGATTCAAGTTGAGATATATTGGTGCAGAAGGATACCTAAATTTGGGGGGCTAGACCTAACATTAAGCTCACATGTGAGGGGGAGATTATTGAAGTGCATGTGTGAGTTGTGTTGGAGGAGTCCCACATCAAAGAATTGATGTGGTGTGGAGCAATTAATATATCCAAGTTGATCTATAACTCATTGGCTAAAACCAATGAATGATTGGTGGGCCTCCAACTTGTTTCGATGTTTGGTGAATATCTCAAGAAAGAAACCTCATGATTGACTTTTGTTTCAAGTGGAAATTGCTGTCACGGTTAGTCTGGCGAGAAGAGACCATGGATAGTTGGTATGGTGACGCGAGATAGAGATCATGGGTTGTACAATCTCAATGACTTGAAGATTCAAGTTAAGATATATTCGTGCATAAGGATACCTGAATTAGGGGGGGTAGACCTAACATTAAGATCACATGTGAGCGGGAGATTATTGAAATGCATGTGTGAGTTGTGTTGGAGGAGTCCCACATCGGAGAATTAATGTAGTGTGAAGCAATTAATATATCAAAGTTGATCTATAACTCATTGACTAAAACCGATGAATGATTGGTGGGCCTCCAACTTGTTTTGGTGTTTGATGAATGTCTCAAGAAAGAAATCTCATGATTGACTTTTGTTTCACGTGGAAATTGCTATCATGATTAGTCTGGCGAGAAGAGACCATGGATAGTTGGTATGATGATGCGAGATAGAGATCATGGGTTATACAATCTCAATGATTTGAAGATTCAAGTTGAGATATATTGGTGCATAAGGATACCTGAATTAGGGGAGGTAGACCTAACATTAAGCTCACATGTGAAGGGGAGATTATTGAAGTGCATGTGTGAGTTGTGTTGGAGAAGTTCCACATCGGAGAATTGATGTGGTGTGGAGCAATTAATATATCCTAGTTGATCTATAACTCATTGGCTAAAACCAATGAATGATTGGTGGGTCTCGAACTTGTTTCGGTGTTTGGTGAATATCTGTAACAGTCTGAATTTTCGATCCTTTTCTCGAGATTCATGAAATGAATATTGACCAATGCACTATAGTGAGATCTCACTCGGAACAACGCATTCTCGGGATGCTAACCTTAGGGGTAAGGCCATTACGAGATTGAGTTCTCACGATCAAAGAACTTGACCTTGGTTCGATCTTTGACCATAATGATTGACGAGAGAATGTTTTGAGCCAACAAAGACCGATCTGTTTGATTGATCGTGTCCGAAGGGAACTAGCGATAGACTCTTGCAATTATATGACAATCGAAATCGTCATAGGTAGAGTAAACTTAAACGTGATTTGACTTAGTGTCGATCACGGATCGAGGGCGCATAATTCCAATGAGCCACCCGTTAGCCAGAGATAAGCTAAAGTTGCGATTGTTCGATTTTAGTCATTTCTTAGAATTCGGGCTCGAGAATCGAGAATTTTGAAAGTGACAATTTTGGACGGTCGATGACGTTTTTGGAGTGGCCAACCTTGGGGCCATCCATTTCTGCAAAAAAATGGATTTCGGTTCGGGGCCGGAAAAATGACCGTTTTGCCCCTGGGACCGCGAACGAATTTTAAGAACTGGATTAAGTCGGGGGACTGAGAAATATCTTGTATGGCTGAAATTAAGGAGGACGAGAATGCCCCTCACCTTTTTGGATAATTACAAGAATGCCCTTTGACTTTTTGGGCAAGAACAAACGTGGGCCGTAGGATTTTGGATGAGATTGAATCGTGGCCGTTGGATCGGAAGGTAGTGAGAAGGGTAATTTGGTAATTTCCGAGGTGCAATTATTGAGGATAGACTTAAATATCACTTTCTCTCTCTTTCTCTCTCTCACTTTCTCTCTCTTCACCCCCCCACCGATCGGTTCCTCTCTCTCCCTCTCCTCCATGCGTGAGGCCATCTTGGCCAGCAAGCAGATCGCCGCTGCCTGGTCGCTGCCCTCCCGCCGTGCGCCGCCGCCGTTGCTTCTTCCTTCTGGCCAAGCCTCACCGTCTGCCTATCTCTTTCTCTGCCCATTCCCTGTTCCGATTAGCCCAGCTACCGCCGTGTCACGCCCATACCCCACGAAGCATGAACATCCGCGCATAGGTCGAAGTAAGGTGCGACGCTCCCAGGTTACATCACCGACCCGAAAACCCAAATTAGAGAAAACACGCCACATGCGGAAACGACGTATATATAATAGATATATATACACCCAGACAATTAAAAGTAACCATGAATAGCAAGAGATGACAAATTACGAACTATTAACAATATATACATTCATTATAGACTTATGTACAATATCCATTTTAACATAAGATACAACAAAAAGGGCCACGAGTACAAAAAGGGATCGGTGGCCTAGGGGATCGGGCTAACAACCAGAGGGCTACAGTCAAAAAGTATCGGCCCTCGCTCCTAAAACTGAGGTCTGCCCTAGGGTATCCAATCGGGGTCAGATCCAGACGTCTCGGAAGAACCCTCGGACTGCTCTGGCTCCTCCTCTGAACTCAGAGCCTCAAAATTCATGGCCGGGGATCTGAAATGTCGGTTTTACCACAACCGTGAGAAAACTCAGCAAGTACAAACCACTAATCCTAAACTAGGCTAATGTGCACCTCCATATGGGTAAATAAAACACACAATTAATGAACCAGTAAAACAACATAAATTTTCACTCCGAGCTCACAGCCCAATATATTATTTCAACCCTGCAGGTTAGGCATTTAAATTCATTATGAATCATGCACAATTATAACGACCCGAAGGCCCACAATTGATTATAACGACCCATAGGCCCGACCCGAAGGCCAACAGTTTGATAAATCGACCCGTAGGCCCGACTCGAAGGTCACAAGAGATTATAACGACCCGTAGGCCCGACTCGAAGGCCAATAGTTTGATAAATCGACCCGTAGGCCACGATTAAATAAATCTCAGGTATGCGCATTATTGCACTCAATTCCCAATCAATCACAACATTGCATACAAATCATATACTCAGAAATTCATGCCAATACCCAAGCCATCTACCGAATACAGTTATTTACCAAGCCAAGGAATTTAACGCACCCTTGGCACCATCAATTCGTCACCCCTCTAGTTCAATAAATTTCAACACTCATTCCGCGCATTCATTTCAAAGTAACTCAATGCGCTAAAGGCCCGCCTTGGGCAATTCAATCTCAATAATCGCTCTCACCACTTCGGGGTCATTCGATAGGATTTATACACGTCCTAATCATCCCCTAAAAATGCCTAAATTCTTGTCAATAGTCCATTATTCTTAGAATATTCAACTTGGGCACAAATTAGTCATTTTCGGTACTGAATGAACAGTACCAGGTTTTAACACCAAATAAGCCTTAAACCATGTTTAAACCATTCCATTAAGCTTTAATCAAGTACTATAATCACCCAACCATCAAATATACATAATTAAGCCTCAAATAAGCTTAATTAACCCCTAAAAAGTCCAATTCCAAGTCATTAACACTTGAACTCAATTAGTGTCACACTTAGACAATTTTACACAAATTCGGTACTGTATGAACAGTACTAGACCAGATTTGCATTTAGGCAATAAACCACCTTTAAACCATCCCATTAAGGCCTAATCACCTCCCCTAAACATCCAACCCCCAAATACACATAATTAAGCCTCAAATGAGCCTAATTAACACTTTAATTGTCTAATTCCAAGCCTTGAATCATTGAATTCAATTAGTGCAAAACTTAGACAAAATTGCACATTTTCGGTACAATGTGAACAGTACCAGAACAAGGGCTGTTTTGGGCCTTAATCCACCATTAAATCATCTCATTAGGTCCTAATTACCCATACAAAACATCCCACACACGATTAAACCCAATTAATCCTCAATTAGTCCTAATTAACCCCTAAAAATGCACAATTAAACTAATTAGGGGTTTAGGGGTTTATACTCGCCTATTAGCGACTCGGAACGATGGGAACGGGTGGTCGATCACCGATGCGCGGTAAGGATCGACGGCGGCGTTCCGGGTGCAAGCCGGTGGTCCGCGGCGACACCGGCGGAGGCAACTTGCTGCTGTTTGCTTCTGTTCTGTGCTGGAAATGGGCCCGTGGTGGCTGTCCTTGGGCGGAAAGGGCTGCTGGTGGTGGCGTGAGGTGGCCAGCAGCTCCGGCTGGTACTGTTCCGGCATGAACAGTACCAGAATGGACAGAATGGATTACGGTAGAACAGAAAACAGGAAAAGAGAGAAAAATTTTCGGGAGAAATGGGGAAGCTCTCGGCAAAACAGAGAAAATGGAAGAGAGAGAGAAGTTTCTGGTCAAATGTGATCAAACTTAGGTGAGTGAAATCCATGTGTCAAAAATCCAAGGGTTTGGACAATTTGCCCTTTTAATCCAATGGCCTAGGCTCATTCTCCTCCAATAATGCAAGGGTGTGATGGTCAAATGCCCCTAACCAAGGCTGACCAGGTCTGGTTTGGTCTACTTAACCTTAGTTAGTCCTCAAAATTTATCCAAAATTCGGAATAAATCAAAAATGGCCTAAGGGCATTTTTGTAATTTTCCGATCCCGGACCGAAATTTCAATTTTTGTCCATACCGGCCCTATATATTCATGGAAGACATAACATGGTGTCGGATTCGCGAAATTCACTTTCTAAGCCCTCGAAAATCGCCTGTGAAGTCCCGGGAATAAAATAATAATATTATTCCAAATTTTGTCTAAATTACATTTTTTGATTGTTTGCACTCCGGACGTGCATGGTTGCCCCAAAATGACCTTGGCCACGAAAAATAACCTCAAACGGCCTCCGAATCCAGCCCCGGTGCCCACAGGGGCAAAAATCGTAATTTTCTCAATTTCTGACGAATTTTCAGTTTTCAGCCGTACTAGTCCCAGACATGAATGGCCACTCTAAAATGACGTCCGTCTTGTAAAATAGTCGTAGCTACCCTTGAAATTTTGATATCGAAGTTTGGGTCCAATATTGCGATCTAATTTGCTCATTTTGCAGTTTTAGGGTCTCTTACTAACGGGCGGCTGTTTGGATGTTATGCGTATCGACCTAAGACTGTCCGAGTCTTGATAGTCTCAAATCTCGAGAGGAGGTGAGAGATTATCACTAGTATCGGGGGTCGCGATCGTTCAGATAAAATTTGAGATTTGTTTGTCAGGCGTACTTTCGGTCGTGCGGAATCACTCGCGATCCAATCGTACGTTACTAACTATATTAAATCCGTTATCTTCCTAAGATCGGCCCATATTGGCTCAAAATATTCCCTCGACGTTTCTCAAAATCAGTATCCAATCGCGATCGGGTTCTCGATCTTCGTACCTATCCCTATTTAGCCTTTCCCATTTGGTTAGTATCCCGTGATTGATCAAGTCCGGGTGAGACTCACTAAAATCACACGAGAATTAATATACACTTTATTGGTCCCGATAACGGGTCAAAATTCAGGGTGTTACACGCCGAGCCACCCCTGGCCGCCCTCCCTTGCCCCATACAACCAGGACGTCGCCCCTAGCAGGCCGATCGCCGCCCGCCAGCCACCCGCCTATGGTAGCTCAGCCGCTCATTCGCCTGGCCGCTGGCGCCGCCGCCGCTGCTGCTCGGCTACTGCTGCTGTTCCGCACCATTCCAGCCCCTGTCCAGCCCTATTTATCTCGCCTTTTAGGGTAAGTGACCTCCCCAAATGTCGCCTAGGACCTCGGGTATTGTTAGGTTCGTTTAGGACTCGGTTTAGTTAACTATTATGACTATTTAGGGACTGAATTAGAGGCTGGATATATGTTGGTTACAAACTGATTTGACGATGAAAATTTGAGGTTTAGTAGATTTGGATAGGGCTGTGATATTGTGGATCAATCGGGATTTATTTGTGTGATTGATTGGGATTGTTACGGCTTGATTGTGTTGAATTGATCAATTGTGTTGTTTGTGATTTGTTGGCTGGATGGGGATTGTGTGTTGGGCTGAATATGGCGTGGCTGTATGCCGTGTGTATGTGGCTGTGAGGTGTGGCGGTGTGGTAATGTGAATGCGCATTGAATTCACGCGTTAAATGTGTATGGTCGTGTGGTGTTCGTGTGACGAGAATGTGCATTTGTGGAGTGTGGGTGAGGTGTGAGGTTGTGTATGACCGTGGGTGTGGTGGGTTGTGTGTATGTGTGGTTTGAGTAGAACGAGGATATAGAAATGTAGGATTGGTTAGAAAGGATCCGTCCTGAGGCGTGTACATTTACACGGGACGATGCCGTCCTTGACAAGGTGACGATGCCCGGCCCGACGGGGTGACGATGCCTGACGTGGTCAGAAGACCGTTGGCCTGATGCGTTTTACGCGGGCGCAGTAGAAGGAAAGTGTGTGTAGGGTTCCGTCCTGAGGCGTGTACATTTACGCGGGACGATGCCGTCCCTGATGAGGTGACGATGCCCGGCCCGACGGGATGACGATGCCTGACGTGGTCAGAAGACCGTTGGCCTGATGCATTTTACGCTGGCGCAGTAGTGGTGGAAAAGTTGAGAATGACCGAGAATTGACTTGAGATGCGAGGTTTGTGAAAGTGATGAGTGGTGTGAGTCAGTGTGCGAGTGTGTTTGTATTGAGTGTTGTGGTGCTCGATTATGGGGTAAAATACTGCTAGGCACGGTATGGGACATGTCCAAGTAGGTTTTGCTTTATAATCGAGGCACGTGTGCGACTGTGTTTCATTGCTGTGGTGTATTGGCTGTGTTGTTGTCTAACGTGCAAGGACGTGTATGATGGATTCCAGGTATGGTCGTGTGTGGTTGTTAGTTTGGTTGATTGTTGTGTGTTATACGTGTTTTCGTCTGGCGGTACGTGAGTACCTACGTGGGGTTTGAGGTTGTACACTTATTGAGATTCGTCTTATAGTTGTATAATCCACAATTTTAGACCCCCAGCCATAAACCCGGGTAGTTCGCCTCCTTTTTTTGGAAGTCCGAGAAGCTGCCTTTGGTGCCCAGTGGAGCTGCAGGTGAGTTTCCGAAGGCAAGCCAGAAGAATCAGGAGCAAAATGGGAGATGACGACCAGTAGCTTCCCTAGAGTAAATTTTAGGGGTTGTGTGAAATAAGTCGACCTGTAGCGAAGTTAGGTTAATCAGACCATCCGATCCTTTTGTTATATCAGTGGCTGTGAATGTTCGTTTGATAATTACGTTTATAATATGATGTTTGTATTTTTGGTATTGTATGAATATGTTGTTTGATTGTTATGGTGTTCTACCCCGTTATCGTCATCTTTTTGTCAGGGGTTTTTATATTCGCTTCCGCATGTGGCTCTAATGCTGGGGTTGGGTCGGCGACGTTCCTGGGACATCGCAACAAATTCGACCGAAGTAGGGGATGTCGCGAGCTTGTTGGGGTTTGGGGTGTAACAATATCTCAAGAAAGAAATCTCATGATTGACTTTTATTTCAAGTGGAAATTGCTATCACAGTTAGTCTGGCGAGAAGAGACCATGGATAGTTGGTATGATGATGCGACATAGAGATCATGGGTTATACAATCTCAATGACTTGAAGATTCAAGTTGAAATATATTGGTGCAAAAGGATACCTGAATTTGGGGGGGTAGACCTAACATTAAGCTCACATGTGAGGGGGAGATTATTGAAGTGCATGTGTGAGTTGTGCTAGAGGAGTCTCACATCAGAGAATTGATGTGGTGTAGAGTAATTAATATATCAAAGTTGATCTATAACTCATTGACTAAAACCGATGGATGATTGGTGGGCCTCCATCTTGTTTCGGTGTTTGGTGAATATCTCAAGAAAGAAATCTCATGATTAACTTTTGTTTCAAGTGAAAATTGCTATCACGGTTTGTTTGGCGAGAAGAGACCATGGATAGTTGGTATGGTGACGCGAGATAGAGATCATGGGTTATACAATCTTAATGACTTGAAGATTCAAGTTGAGATTTATTGGTGCAGAAGGATACCTAAATTAGGGGGGTAGACCTAACATTAAGTTCACACGTGAGGAGGAGATTATTAAAATGCATGTGTGAGTTGTGTTGGAGGAGTCTCGCATTGGAAAATTGATGTGGTGTGGAGCAATTAATATATCCAAGTTAATCTATAACTCATTGGCTAAAAGCTGAAGATATGTCCAATTGGATATGTTGATGGGCTCGAACTTGGGCTCCTTGTTTGTAATCTCCCCGAGTGAAGGTTTCAGGCTTCTGCTACGTGCTTTCAACATAATGTTTGAATAGTATTCATGTGAACCTTACGAGAAGGTTTTTTCGTTAAGGATATATTCTCTATATTATTCAATTTCTTCATATGTCTCTAAACAGAATTGGATTCTAATATATTCTTGTTCAGGTAATATGCAAATAATCCTAGACAATGTTAATGGATTGCTCTTGTCCTACTATCGGGAAAATTGTTCAAAAAGTCTAGGCAAGGGCGTCGGGCATAGGTAATGGCCAGGACGCCCTTGCCGGTATCGTGGCCCTCGCTAGTAGAGGGCATCGTGGCCCTCGCTAGTAGAGGGCATCACGGCCGGGAGCGAGGGCGTCACGGCCTCGATAGTGGCCTCTGAGAGCCTAGGCATTGGCCACAAGTGAGGGCCGTGAGTTGAGTGTGTCATGGTCCTTGCCTGTGGCCAGCAAGGGTTGGCCGGCTATCCTTACTAGCCCCCAAGCCAAAATATTAAAAAATCCAAAAAATTATTTTAAAAAATATCTATATTAGCACCAATCGTGCTAAGTAGGACCACAGGTGACTTAGTCATCAATTTCCAGCTAGAATTGACTAGACGGATTCAATTGGCAAAAAGTAAAAATATTTTGGATTAAATTGGCACAATCGAAAGGTTTAAGACTAAATTGATAAAAGTGCAATAGATTTAGAACTTTTTGGATAATTTTCCCTCCTACTATCGGTTATTGAAGAAAAAATGATTTGAGTTATCATGTGCCCGTGTGCATAGTTTGATGGTTCGCAACACGTCAACAGTGTGATAATCCATATCAAAAGTACGAGGAATATGCTCGAATCACATCAAACCCTGTTCGAATTTAAGTACTGACAAACCAAATGCCACAGTTGATACATGAACATAAAAACATATATATATATATATATATACATAATAAATACAAATAAAAGAGAGGATGAGAGCAAGTAACTTGCGGGAAAGTGACTCGCCCATCCTTCAATTTACTGCAATTCAAATTGCTTTATTCTTATGGATAGTAATTTATTCATATCCATACATTCTAGGTTGGGTATAATTTTGTGCCGGGCCTCAAATTTTTTTTTTGTCGAAGAAAGATTCTTTCATCATAATAATATTTGAGATGTACATAGAAGGCATACAAGCTAATACTAGAATGAAAATAACAAAGCACAAAGCACAATTTGCAGCTAAAAGCACACTTCCATCCCTCAAAAACATATCTCCCACCGTAAATGTTCGACGATCAATCACCAGATTCTATGATGAACATACACCAAAATCCCCTACTCTATTTGCAACGGCTTGCGGTATACGTCTAGGTTCAATGTCCTCATCAGTGTCGCCATGCAAAGACACTAACATCAATATGTTAAAAAACACAAATCAAATACTTGTAAGAAACTCCTAGATCTAAACCTAAATCTAAATCAGGAGAGTAAAAGCCCTAGATGTAGACCTAAATCTAAATCGGGAGAGAAGAACGGCCAAATCTTAGAGAGGTTGTGGAGCTATGTCACAGACATCTTCCTCGATGGCTATCAACTAGACGAATGGTCGAACTAGACTCCACGTTCACCCAAGATCACCTGCAGAAATTTATTCTCCCACACAATCTCCCAAAACAAAGCTGGAGAGAAGAAAAGAAGACAGTCAAAGCAAAGAAAAAGAAAATCAAAGGCGAAGTAGGCTCTCAGCTTCAGAAATTGAAGCCAAGAGCCTATGGGAGAGCTCCAAAAAATGGAAGAGTTTTTTGGAGATGAAGTAATAATCTTCATATCTCATTCCACGGTCTTGAAGCTGGACTCAAGCTCCACGGCTCGTGCCACGCATTGAATAGATGATGTCTTTAGCACTTCCCAAGCTATCGTGACAATTGGATTTTGCCATTGCTCCGGTGCATGTTGATGGCCGTAGCAAGAACCATGTTGAGTGTAGTACTTGTAATCGTTATTTGATGTATGAAGATATAGATCGTCCTTAACAATCCATAAGTCGTTGGAATATAGGTCGGGCGCACTGCTGTACGTCCTTGCACTGCATAATTTGGACACCAATCTATCATTATAACCGCACTTGACAACATTTCAAGAGCAAAGTAACCAAAAAAAAAAAAGAAAAGGAGCAGTTGCACAATACGTTGAGATAATGTATTCATGATTGGGCAACTCGCCCATTCTTCAGGTTATTGTGATTCAAATTACTTTATTTGTATGGATAGTAGCTTATTTGTCCGCATCCATAGAAGATAGGGTTTAAGTTCGTGCTAGGCCTCAAACTTAATCATTCAGTAAATGAATAGTGTTCGAATCGCATTCTACAGTCTTGAAGCTGGACTCGAGCTCCACGACTATTGCCACGGCTACCTAGGAGGATTTCTCTAGTTGATGCGGATGATGTCAATGCTACGTTGCATGCTGCATGGCCGTAGCACGAACCGTGATTAGAGTCGTAATTGTAACCGTTGTCTGGGGTCAAATTGCGTAAATCCACCCAAACAGCATCTTTGTTGCCGTGACCGACCTCCCGTTTTTTTTTTTATTGTCGACATGCAAAAAAAAGAGGATTTGCCTGGTATGTGCTAAGTCTAGATTCGGGACTTAACTCGAGCTCTCCCAAGCCCATACCATATCGCGACTTAGGATTTAAATATTTAACATGCAATTGGTTTATACCAAAAAGTCGCCACTAATCGATTTAGGGTGGGTCGATTAGAAACTCAAATAAGGTTATGGAAGAATCATCTTATTCCTGCGAACCAGAGATTGACTGAGTTCGGGGACTTGATTACACTAGTTGGATAACGAATGCCCTTTCGATACCTTTTTACCTTATTCATTTCTGAAAACATTTATCAGGCAATTTAGATTGATTTGAGGACCTTTCTCCTAACATGTGAGGTGATCGAGCGAGTGCATAATCATAAACGATTAGCAGTCAAAATAGATATGCAACCCTAGGTTCTAATCCTAACTAAGTCAGATGACATTCAAAACACAATAATTTATGCAATTATATTAAAAACATGCATAATAACACAACAGTAATAGAAAACATGCAAAATACTACTGCGTAATCTCAAGCTTGCCTAATTTAAATAAGACAATAATATGCATAATAATACAACAATAAATTAAAACACTCATATATACCACATAAATTTTTTAAATTTTTTTTAAAAATTGATTTTTTTCAAAAAAGAATAATAATAATAATAATAATAATAATATGAAAGAAAAAAAAGTTTTTAAAAAAAATTTTAAAAATTTTAAAAATTTTTATTATTTTTTAAAATAAAATAAAAATAAAAAATATAATATAATATTAAAACCGGGTCGGGTCGCGGATCTGGGTTGGGTCGGAATCAACCCAACTCAACGGATCCGACCCAGGGCGTTGATCCGGGTCAATGGATCCGACCTAGGGCGCTGATCCGGGTCGAGTCAAACCCATGTACACAGATGCGTGGGGCGCTGGCGGAGCCAAAATTAGCCTTTCGCTGGCCGACCCAAACCGGTGCCGACCTGAACTCGACCCCTGGGGTCGCCACCAAGCTTCGCTGCCCACCTCTGTCACCGTCCGACCGCCTGCTCGTCGACCGGCGACCGAATCAAAATCGGCCTCTTTGGGGTATTTTGTAGAATACCTGGCATGCAGAGACAAAATTGGAAGATTTTGACCTACTCCGGCAACATGGTCGGCTCCGGCGACCTAGCTTACCTTTGGTGACGATGTATGCACGGTGGGGGACGACGATATGGGCTGAGACTCGTACGAAACGGCCGGCACAGGTCCCGGCCAAACCGAGCACAAAAACAGGGCAAAACAGAGGAGCCTCTCGGCTGGGGGGCTCACTGATCGACGGCGCGTCTAGGGGGCTTTCCAGCTATTCCGTGGGTGATAGCGACGCTGCTGGTTCTCCTTCTTGCTCCGGCAAACTCCCAGTTTGCTCTATCTCTCTATTCTCTCTCTCCCTGTTTCTCTCTCTAATGGTCGACCGGCCTCTCTCTTTCTCTCTGGCTATATATAGCCAGTGATGATGTTGCCCCCCAGCTACGTTACATTCGCATGACAAAGGCCTGCACCGGCCTACTCTGGCCCGCAACTTTCGCGACCATTTAGGCCGGTGTAGAGGGGGGGCCGGTTCTGTGAGGAGCGACAGAGGAAGAAGGAGAGAGAGAGAGATCCCGGGAAATGGGGAAGACAAGACTGGCCTTAATGGTCAGTCCCGGTGGCATGCTACCCTGGCCTTGCTCTGGCCAGATAAGGACGAGGCGAAGCTGCTCTGCCGCTTGCCGCTTTGCGACAACAACAGGGCAGAACAGGGGAAGGAGAGCGACAATCGGCAGAGGGGAAGAAGGAAGGGAAAGGAGCTGGGCGGGGTCGGGCCCAGCTCGCAGGGGGAAAAGGAAGGAAAAAAAGAAAAGCGGGCTGGGCTCGCGCGTGGGGGAGAAGAGGAAAAGAAGGAAAAAAGAAAAGGGCCGGATCAGCCCGGCCCCGACCCGGCCAACTCGGATTTTTTTTTAAATTTGAAATTTTTTTAAAAAGTTCTAATAGACCCTATTAATGCAAATGTGTCTAATTTCTATATGCAATGTATTTAAATAAAAATATTTTTTATTTTAGGAATTAAAGAAAATTAACTCCTAAATTTTGTGCAATTAATTTTGGGCAAATTAAAATAGGTGTCAATAGCTGCCTCTCTTTAAAAGTGAGCTCGCAGAGATTGAGCTCGTAGAGGTTACATTCAAAGATAAAATGACACCTAAATTTAGCCCATTCATGCTCAATGAATGCTATTTTTAGCGAGATTGTGAATCCCATTTTTATGATGTGATAAGATGATACGTGCTAAAGCAAATAAAAATATACGTGGGGCTACTTACCTTGCCGAATGGTAGAGTAATTTCAGATAGTTGGTGTTGTGTGTCGAGGACCCGAATCTGTCTTTGGTCGCCTTGACGGGAGAAATGGTTTGTCTAGGACCCGAACCTATCTTCGGTCACCTTGATGGGGATTGCTTTTGTCTAGGACCTAAACCTTTCTTCAGTCGTCTTGACTAAGAAAATCGCTTGTCTAGGACTCAAACCTATCTTCGGTCACCTGGACTGAATTCCGTTTGTCTAGGACTCGAACCTTTCTTCGGTCGCCTTGACTGAGGTGCCTAACAGCTTTGGTGAATAGAGGATCGGTCCAATGTTCAAGGGGTACCTGGGGGTTCTCGCCTGAAGATTTAATGGTTTACCTGGTGGGTCCTCGCTAGCAGGTCTTGGAAAGACTCAAATAATGAGCACCTGGGAGTCCTCGCCCGAGGATTTGATGATTTGCTTGGTGGGTCTTTGCCAGCAGGTCTTAAAGAGACTCAAACAATGAGCACCTGAGGGTCTTCGCCCGAGAATTTGATGGTTTGCCTAGTGGGTCCTCGCTAGCAGGTCTTGAAAAGACTCAAACAATGAGCACCTGAGGGTCCTCGCCCGAGGATTTGTTATGAACAAAGGGAGTTAATCCCATGCTAAGGAGGGGTACAATAACAATCGTAGGTACATGGTGAATAGAGGGGTCAATCTAATGTTCAGTTAGTGAACAGAGAGGTCAATTTAATATTCAAAGGGTACCATAACAATTATAGGTACATGGATTTTTGGAACCGGGCATGGATAGAATATACTTACCTGGGCACGTTCTTGCCTCTTAAGGGCATGTCTCCTGTCAGATAAATTTTTTTTTTGTGTAAAGACATACGCATTCATCGGAGAAATAGACAACTTAAGGCTATTCTAGAATATCGTATGAAATATCTTGGCCAGCAAGCCAAGATGCTTTTCTTTTTCAAAGGAACACCCTATTTACCTTCTGGGTAGTTTGAAAAGAATTCTGATGAAATACCCAGAGTTTCTTACTTGGAGGTTTGATATATCATCTGCTGAATACCCAACCTTTTTCGAGACATCTCTCTTGGGATGATAATGAGGACTTTTCCAGCGCCCAAATTTTCGTGTCTTATCACTGGGGATTAAAACTCTGAGCTGTCAAAGACGATTAGCACAAACATGCATGCTTTCATCAAGGATAGATAAGCTAGGCTATTCCAAAATGCGCATTTAAAAGTTCATGCATGATGATTTTGCCATGTTTGCATCACCAAACATTCACCGAGGGTCCATCAAGACAATTTTGCTTGCAAAGTGGACTTCTCGAGATGCTGAACGAAGGACTTTCAGTTAGAAAGGACTTTCCACTCACTCTCATTGAAAATGGTTGTTTGTCCCGTCCATTAATGCGGGAACATCGAAAACACTCAATCTGATCGTCAT
Source organism: Syzygium malaccense (assembly GCA_031216405.1). Classification (NCBI taxonomy): domain Eukaryota; kingdom Viridiplantae; phylum Streptophyta; class Magnoliopsida; order Myrtales; family Myrtaceae; genus Syzygium; species Syzygium malaccense. Next base: position 35,420,668 of record CM062260.1, read on the forward strand.
CATATCAACAAGGGTATGAGTTTTTTCGCAAGCGGTACGACGCTGCTAATTTGAGAGGTCTTCTTCAAGGTCGTAATGCTGGCTTGGTCAATGACTTAACAAAGGTGACTGTCCAAGTCAAGACCATGAAAAAAAATATTCTGTAATTATCTCCAGGTTTACAAGTCAAGAACCCTGCAAAACGAGATAGAAATAGTCTTGCTCACACTTCCTCAAACGTTATTTATAAACATTTGAAATTCCATATTAATTCAGGTGCCCTAGTCAGAAAAGACTTTATGAGGGATGTAACGTGGGCCTGGTTTACAGGTTGAGGAACGAAATGATCGTTAGTTTCAAAAATGTGTGTGACGGTAAGAATTGGTGATCATCTAGCATTGTCACCAGTCTTCTTCTCCACCGTTAGAATCCTTCTGGCAAACTCCCTAAGTAATCCTGTATTTTAGCTTCTTTGGCAACTTTTTCTTGAGGAGCTTTTGCGTCAAGCATTTTCCTGAATACCATTCTATCTCTGTCCCAATTGCTTTCTCAAGAATAGGTTCGTCTTCATCTATCATGTGACAGATCTTTGCCAAGACAGAGTTTTGAAGTAGAAATTTGTATCGAAGAAGAACTCAAGTTTAAACCTTTTGGGATCGTCTATTCTGCACCACTTAATATCTTTGAGATATTTGAGAGTGCTTTCATCACACTCAGAGATCTCCTCAGCTAAAACTTCATTGTTTTTCATAGCAGTTACCTATAAATTAGGGACTTCTTTCTCTTCATCTTTTTCATCATTTTTCTTCTTCTTTTTTTTCTTTCTCTTTGTTTTTTTATTCATGGGCATTGGCCATACTTTTACTAGGCACACTGCTTTTTCATGCCCCTAGTTTTCAATATTTTTTTTACTATTCTTTTGGTGTTGTCAGAACTAGCCTAAATAAATTTGAACAGAATAATGTTATTAGGCTGTTGAAGTTTTTATCTTGATTCGGTACTTTGGACCCTGATGCTCAAACTGTGGTGACTTTTGCCTTGCCTCGATGTGGGGGAAGATCACCAACTGGGTTCGTACGAAATGAAATCGCCGGCTCAATTGTGGTAGCAAGGGATATAAGTGTATGGGATAGAAAAAGAACTGCTCTTTATCATCCTAGGGCACTTAACCTATCGTGAAAGTTCATCTGTAATAATAACACTCAAAGATTAATGCAAGTGAGAGTAAGAAAATTTCTATTCATCTTTTCACCTTGTGCGAGCTGTTACGGCTGATGATCATAGAAAATTTTAGATGTTATAAACTCCTTATCCTTCTTGTCTTGCTCAGTTGCTAGGTGAAAACATCACTGTTATCAATGATATGTTGGCATTTTGGACAAGTTTTAGTTTGCTGCTCCTCTTTTGACAAAGCTCTCTTAGCCTTGACTATCCGGCTGTCCATGGTGTGCTTGTCTTGGAGGACTCTGTCGAGGACCATCGGATTCATGAAAACGACGAGGCTAAAACCACGGGGGCGGTGACCGAAAGGAAGGGATGCTCTTCTTGCTCTCTCTGAATTTGAATCATTCATGTGATACCGATTTATCTCAAGCTACCCCAATGTAGGGTGGTTCTTAATAGGGGTAATTTAAAAGGAACCTTCAAGTGTATGGGCTCAAATGGTCAAGCAACGGATAAACGACAGTGTATGGGAGTAGAGAAATGAACTGCCTCTCGTCATTTTGGTTATCGTATTTTATGCGAGAAATTCCTTTACCTTGTAGAAATGGAACATTTTCGCTCATCTTTCAAGGGTTTGGTACTTGAGAATGTGTATAGACTAAAGATTGGCTCTCATCATCCTGACACACCTCGTTCAATACATCATAGCAGTTCGACACCATTCATCGAATTGTCAAGACTTTCACAAGGAATTGATGAATTAAACAGGTAAAATTACCATGCAAAATTCTTTTCAAAAGATATGTGATGCACTTGGAGGAAGGAAAGAGTATCCATTTTCTGTAATTATGTTTCCTCATTCTTTGTTTCTTTGTACTCTTATGAAAAAAGTTTTTAGGGAAAGAGATACTTACCTATGCTGCAATAGTAGGATATACTTGCAAGGTAATAAAGAAGACAGTGTTAATGAATGATTCTTTGAGGGACAAGAATTGGGAACGATACAATATTACCCTTCGTGATTCTCTTTATTTGAGATTAAACTGACAACTCCTTGATTTTTTTCGGATGTTGATAATTCCCTTCTAACAAAAATATGAGCTTATGTTAGAAATGAGATGATTGAGGGTAAATTAAGAATGATACAAACTACCCTTATTCCATTTTACCTTCAAAGCTAGCAGAGTATTTTCTCCTCTTTACTTTGTTCAGCCTTCTCTATCTCAGTCTTCTCCTCCATATTCTTGGTCTTGAAGCTCGAATGAAATCCTCTATAATTAGGGGTGCTTCCAAATAGAGGGTTCTATTGTCAACGCATGCTGTGTTAATGCGGCTCCAGCATGTTGAGGAGTTTCTCATAAATCCTCTGATTCCTGACCGCACAGGACATGCGTAATTGCTTGCATGTGGATCTTCACAGCAAAGCTAATCTCTACTTTAAAGGTCTTTGACAAATATGGGCATGACTACCATCGAGACTTCCGTGGTTGCCATGATTGGCCTTTTTGATGGACTGGGAGATCACGTGACCCCTAGTCTACTCTTTCAATTAAGCACTTCTTTGTCATGTTTCATTCGAGAGGTCCCAACATTGGTGCTCTATCCAGCTCGCTAACACATCAGAATCTAGCATGTTCTCCAATTCATTATCTGCAAAAAAAAAGAGGTGGAATGTCATTTCTACAATTTTTTTAGGGAATAAGACGTACCTTTTTCTTTCAAAAGGGGTAATTTTTTTCTTGATCTGCCCTCGACTTTTGTACGAAATAATATTTCGCTCATCATGGAGCCAAGGAATGCTCAGCATTCTCTTTGACTCTTTGGAGCTGATATCACCCACCGGTAGTAATGAGATTTGCCCCATGTTTCATTTGAAGGTTGGATGATCTTCGCTCGGACTGCCCCTATCAAATGAGTTGATCCGCTAGCATCATCAAGGTCTGATGTACTCTTCAATTTGTGTTATTTTCAAATGTCCGCTTTTGTAATAACAAATCAAAAAGGAGTATGCTCTGAGGCACGAAGTGAGAGAGTTAGAAAAACAAATAGGGCTATGAGCATGCATGCTTTTCCACCACCATTCTTTTTTCGGCCCTTTTGAAAAATGATAAAACATTTGTTTTATTTTCAAAAGCTTAGAAATAAGGAAGCATGAGGAAGCCCGGGCCTCAGAACACTTTCCTTTACATGACTGGATATCATTAAAGGGCCGGTTTGGAATACTTCTTCAGGCCCTCAAAACAAAATATTTGTAATTCTTTTGAATAATTTAGGCGAATTACATTTGTTGGAATGGAAATTGCAATACTAAAATTCCAAGCATAATTCAGAAAATTAGGAATCTTAGAAAACAGCTGAGACTTTAGAAAGTAAGAAAAGCTCCCACATAGGGGAGGATTCAAACTATTAAATATGCATCTATTCTAAGGGAGGAAAATTGAATCTTTAGTTTACTCAATGACGACATCTGCGCCTCTTGCTTGATTGGGTGGTGCGTTGTGGAATGAAAGCATCTTTGCATCTAATAATTTTCTGGACCTTATTTTTCAAGACAACACAGTCATGCGAATAGCAGCTAAAGATATTTCTTTACGATTTTTTAGAAATAAATTTCGGAGAAAAGAAAGGCAATCTCTACATCGCGGGCTCAAGTTCGAGGTCGTATGTTTCTTAACACCATCCTAAAATACCCTATCGCAGCCCAGGTCAGGCAGCGTGGTTGTGTGTGCAACAGTGTAGTGCTAAATCATTAAAGCACGCACAACAATTTATAAACAATCAATTTAAACCTGCAAGAACAAATAACACCTTAATGTTAGGGTCACACCTGGAATCCTCGCTGCCAAACAAAAATTATTTTGAATAGAATAAATAATTTTGACTTAAGTCCACTTTAAAAAAATGCAAATCCCCAGCGGAGTCACCAGTCTGTCGCGACCGACCTCCCACTTTTTTTTATTGTCGACATGCAACAAAAGGGGGTTTGTCTGGTACATGCTAAGTCTAGATTCAGGACTTAACTCGGGCTCTCCTAAGCATATACCATATCGCGACTTGTGGTTTAAATATTTAACATGCAAGTGGTTTATATCAAGGAATCGCCACTAATCAATTTGGGGTGGGTCGATTAGAAACCCAAATAAAGTGATGGGAGAATCACCTTATTCCTGCGAACCAGAGATTGACTGAGTTGGGGGACTTGGTTACACTAGTTGGATAACTAATGCCTTTTCGGTACCTTTTTACCCTGTTCATTTCTGAAAACATTTATCAGGCAATTTGGATTGATTTTAGAACCTTTCTCCTAACATGTGAGGTGATCAAAGGAGTGCATAATCATAAACGATTAGCAGTCAAGATAGATATGCGGCCTTAGGTTCTAATCCTAACTAAGTCAGATGGCATTCAAAACATAACAATTCATGCAATTGTATTAAAAACATGCATAATAACACAACGGTAATACAAAACATGCAAAATACTACTACGTAACCTCAGGCTTGTCTAATCTAAATAAGACAATAATATACATAATAATATAACAATAAATTAAAACACTTAGATATACCACATAATGTTTTTTATTTTTTTAAAAAAAATTGATTTTTTTTCGAAAAAAGAAATAATAATAATAATAATACGGAAGAAGAAAGAAAAAAAAGTTTTTTTAAAAAATTATTTAAATTTTTTTTAAAAAATTTATTATTTGATTTTAAAAAATAAAATATAATAAAAATATAATATAATATTAAAACCGGGTAGGGTCGCGGATCCGGGTCAGGTCGGAACTGACCCAGGTCAATGGATCCGACCCAAGGTGTTGACCCGGGTCGGATCAGTTGATCCGGTTCGGGTCGGAACCGATCCAGGTCAACGGATCTGACCCATGACATTGACACGGGTTGGATCAGTTGATCCGGATTGGGTCAGAACCGACCTGGGTCAATGGATCTGACCTAGGGCATTGACCCAGGTCGGATCTGCTGATCCGGGTCGAGTCAAATCCATGTACACAAATGCGGGGGGCACCGGTGAAGCCAAAATTGGCCTTCTGCCGGTCGACCCAGACTGGCGCCGACTTGAACCCGGCCCCTAGGGTCGCCACCAAGCTTCGCTGCCTACCTTTGTCACCATCCGACCGCCTGCTTGCCGACCGGCGATCGAATGAAAATCGGCCTCTTTGGGGTATTTTGTAGAATACCTGGCATGTAGAGACAAAATTGGAAGATTTTGACCTGTTCCGGCAACCTGGTCGGCTCCGGCGGCCTAGCTTACCTTTGGTGACGACGTATGCATGGTGGGAGACGATGGTATGGGTCGAGACTCGTGCGAAACGGCTAGCGCAAGTCCCGGTCAAATCGAGCACAAAAACAGGGCAAAACAGAGGAGCTTCTCGGCCGGGGGGCTCACCAGTCGACGGCGTGTCTAGAGGGCTTTCCGGCTGTTCCGTGGGTGACGGCGACGCTGCTGGTTCTCCTTCTTGCTCCGGCGAACTCCCGGTTTGCTCTCTCTCTCTCTCTATTCTCTCTCTTCTCTCTCTGTTCTCTCTCTCCCTATTTCTCTCTCTAATGGCCGATCGATCTCTGTCTCTCTCTCTAGCTATATATAGCCAGTGACGACGTTGCCCACCTGCTCCATTACGTTCGCATGACGATGGCCTGTACCGGCCTACTCTGGCCCGTAACTTTCACGGCCATTTAGGCCGATGCAGAGGGGGGGCGGTTCTGTGAGGAGCGGCAGAGGAAGAAGGAGAGAGAGAGAGAGAGAGAGAGAGAGAGAGAGAGAGAGAGCTCGGGAAATGGGGAAGATAGGACTGGCCTTAATGGTCAGTCCCGGTGGTGTACTGCCCTGGCCCTGCTTTGGCCAGATAGGGACGGGGCGAGGCGGCTTCGCCGCTCACCACTCTGCATCAGCAACAGGGCAAAATAGGGGAAGGAGAGCGACAGTCGGCGAAGGGGAAGAAGGAAGGGAAGGAGCTGGGCCGGGCTGGGCCCAGTCGGCGGGGGGAAAAGGAAGGAAAAAAAGAAAAGCGGGCTTGGCCCGCGCAAGGGAGGAGAAGAGGAAAAGAAGGAAAAAAGAAAAGGGCTGGGTCGGCCCGGCCCCGACCCGGCCTAACTCGGATTTTTTTTTTGAAATTTGAAATTTTTTTTGAAAAGTTATAATAGACCCTATTAATGCAAATGTGTCTAATTTCTATATACAATGCATTTAAATAGAAATATTTTTTGTTTTAGGAATTAAAGAAAATTAACTCATAAATTTTGTGCAATTAATTTTGGGCAAATTAAAATAGGTGTCAACATTTGTCAAAGCCATAGGAGCTCCCATCATCGTACGTCCTTCCACTGCATATCGATTCTAGCACTGTTCCATCAAAATCGCCCTTGACAAAATTACTAAGTAACCAAAAAACAAGGAGCAGTTACAGAATATGCTGAGATAATGTATTCATGGCTGGGCACTCTACACCTTTATTTTCCTCCTTAGTGGTTCTTAAGGTTCAAATGGCTGTGCATATATAAGAGAAACTTCCTCTCATAGGTTTCTCCACCAACACGTCCTTACTCAGGGGGCAAGAGCCTTGAGAACGTCAAAGCAAATTATTTATTATCATCTTTTCCTCTCGTTTAATGTTAAAGGCAGGAAGAATTGGTCGACAACATCTCTTTTTTACTACCGCCACTTCCATGTTTTCATCTGATCAGATTCGGCCCCCGCATCGTAGTTAACTATTAGAGTCTTATTCTGCCGAACTCCTCAGGCGGCCTTTTATCTCTTTCTTTGAGCAACTGCTCATAATTAGATGCTCTTGCCGCCAACTGGAACAAGTCCGCAAACTCCTGGCCTTCAAATCATTCTCTAATGTTGAGCTTCAAACCATTAAAGGCCGGATTTGTGAAATCTTTGTCAGAGAATGCCGTCGGACATTTCCCAACTTTTAATTGGGAGATAGGTGCAAAGGCTCCTTTTGGCTTTTAAGAAGTTAATTTCAGCATTAAAGAATGAATTATTAAAAGTCTCGTACAATCCTGATCAATCGCAATGAAAAGATGTGGGGACTTGTACTTTTAATTTTCAAAATAGAAAGCAATAACGTTTCCATCTTGCATGACATCGATTGTTCTTCAATCATTTTCAGGAATTTTGGCAAATCAATGTGATACGTAGGATGACAAATCTGGTGATTGTCATCTTTTACCTCTATGTTTTGTTTAAATCTACTAATTAATCTTGTAAATAAGGTGGAATGAACATCTCTCTACTACTCACGTACATACATACACATTATGCAAGATGATTTTGTGACTTCATGCCTTATCTTAATTGTTTCTTGTTATCCTTCTATTAAAGAAGAGGCATCTGTTTGTTATTCCCATATTGCAAAATTAATATTCTTGTCGCAAACAAAGAATTGAGTTTTTTTAATTATAATAGTTTAAACTTTTAAAATAATTGGTTCCACACTATACTTCAAATTCAATGCGGTGTCATTTATAGATTTATCTAGCATAATCAAGTCTTTGCATCTATGAAATTTTTGGCTTGTAAAATTAAATTGTTCTCCCACATTTTACTTTAGTTTCTAATCGGCTCATAATAGATTTGTTATGACTCCAAAATAAATTGATTTGCATGTTTATATGATTTAATCAAAACCCCAAAGTTGAGATTGGTGTGGGCTTGAAGGAGTCCGAGTTAAATGTTTGCTTAGTTATCCATTAGCTTTTCCTTGATGGTTCACGTCTAGGAATGTTGTAACAGAGGTGAGTGCAGGATGAGAAGTCGCTCGATACCAATCTTCTAATAGTCATTTGGGACGGTCTTAACAATTTATTGGGATGCCTATGCCTCTCGCCTGATGTAACATTTTAGAAGAATTTTAGAAAAATTTGCTTTGGCAACCCAATTTCTTCCATTTCCTCAATAAAATAACACATTTTCCTTGTAACAACTCACGTCTTTATCCCTAAATTTATAAGGTAATGCTTGCTAAATAGAGAATTCCCTGACTTCGATTGATGTTAATGGGTACTTAACTCGCTGTTTAGTATGTTACGCATTTAATATAATTCAAACTTAAGAAACAAAATGAAGTTACAAAATTGCTTGTACTATCTTAGATCTGTCGCTAAGCAAGGAACTTCACCAAACTTACCATCTCCGTTGATACCTTCGAGTTGTCACACCATCCTTCTCTGCATCTGTCAGTCGAGCACCTTTCATATACATTGAGGCTTGGGACTGTGGTTCATATCACTACTAAACAAGCATGGATAACGAAACTTAAATTTCTACTGAATTATCGAACAAATTACCATAGCCAAGTGCACTAGCGACAGACTTCAATGGATGAGTCCACAACAAATTTGGCTTTCCTCAAAGGTCTAATCGGATGCCCATCACTGGAAATACATTGCAGCCCCTAGCAAAATTGAACCTCGGATACAAAGTGTTTTTCGGGCATAATGTTTTGTATAGTATGCACATGAACATCACGAGAAAGTTTTTTCGTTAAGGATATATTCTCTATATTATTCCAATTCCGTCATATGACTCTTAACAGAATTGGAGTCTAATATTTTCTCGTTCAGGTAATATGCAAATAATTGTGCACGATGTTAATGGATTGCTCTTGTCGTAGTATCAGGAAAATTATTCAAAAAGTCCTAAACCTATAGCACTTTTGAACAATTCAATCCTAAACCTTTTAATTGTACCAATTGAATCATAAAATTTTTTTAAATTTTGTCAATTGAGTTCATCTGACCAATTTTGGCTAGAAATTAATGACATGGTCTCCGGCAATCCTACATGGCACGACTATGACCAACGACGACTAGTGCTGACATAGACATTTTAAAATAATTTTTAATAGTTTTATCTTTTCTTTTCTTTTTGGCTTGAGGGCTGGCAAGGGTCACCGACCACAGGTGAGGGCCAGGACGCCCTCTTCAGCATTGGGCGAAGGCATCACAGTCCTCGCCAATAGCGGGAGCGAGGGCATCGTAGCCCTCACCAGTGGTCCCGATGGCCTAGGCGAGGGCTGCAACATCCTTGTGACCCCTCCCCCAGGCCAAAGTGAGGGCAACGATGCCCTCGCCAGATCTAGGCTAGACGAGGCCTTCATGATCCTCACCTGAGGGTGGCGAGGGTTGGCCGGCTACCCTTACCGGCCCTCAAGCCAAAAAGAAAAAAGACACCAAAAATTATTTTAAAAAATATCCACGTTAGCGCTGGCTATGTCATGTATGACCACTGGCAACTATGGTATCAATTTCTGGCCAAAATTAGCCTGATAGAAATTTTCAAAATGTGAAAAGATTTATAATTAAATTTGCACAATTGAAAGATTTAGTACTAAATTGGCAAAAGTGCAATAGGTTTAGAAATTTTTGGATAATTTTCCCTCCTAGTGAAGAAAAAATGATTGAGTTATCATATGCCCATGTGCATAGGTTGATGATCGAATCACTTCAACAGTGTGATAATATTTATAGGGTTTGTGACATCCTGAAATTTGTCCATTTGGGATTTATGAAATATTTGGTTTTATGAACGTACTCTAGTTAGTTCTCGCTCGGAACTGATTATTCCTGGGATACTAACTGTTAGAGAAAGGCTAATTAGGGATTTAAATTTGTGCGACTAAGAGAAAATTCGATCGTGAATTGATTTTTCAATCATAAAATCGTCCAGGTGACATTTTGAGCCACTGTTGATCGATCCAAGGATAGCCGGAGGTCAGTTCATCACCGTCATAGTAGTGGATCACGGGTAATTCCGCCGGATCACGGGTAATTCCGCCGGATCACGAAATGAATTGACGAATAATCCTGAACCTATACCGAACGATCGTGCCCCTCAGATCTAGCGATCGATCCTCGCGATTTAAATGACAACCAAAGTCATCACAAACTGAATGAACTTGCACGTGACTTGAATTATTATCAATCACGGGTCGAATATGCGAATTTCCCCAAAAAGCCGCCCATTAGTTTGAGAAACGCTCGAGTCATGTTTAATAAAATTTAATTATTTAATTGAGCCCAATTGGACATCGGAAAATTGGGAAGTCATGACGAGACGTTACGACGACGTTGTGGTTGGAACGTACAACTTCGGATTTGCCCGAACCCTTCAGAAAAATTCAATTTCAACAAGAAAATGGAAAAGTGATCATTTTACCCTTGGGAATTTATAAAAGGGCAAGTTTTAAGAGGGGGGGCATTTTGGTCATTTTGCCCTAACTTTTTGGTCGGACATTTTTGCCCTTGGGATTTTATGAAATTCCCAAACTGCCCTTAGATATTTTTGGGAAAGATTCGATGTCGGCCGTCGATTTCAAAATAAGATCGAATCTGGGCCGTCGATTTGGATTGTAAGACAAGGGCAAGATGGTCATTTTGGCCTCAATTTTTGGTTTGACTATATATTAGACCAAGACCACTCTCTCTCCTCACTCTCTCTCAAACTCTTGGCCATCTCTCTCTCCCGCTCGTGTGGCCGTGAGCCACGACCAAGGAAGCCGAGGTCGCCGCCACACCACCGCCGCCGTCAAGCCGCACCACCGCTCACTGCTGCCGTCCCCACAAATTGCCGCCGCTTTCCGCTCTAGCTGCGTTAGTCTAGAGTTCGGTAAGTCGCGCCCTAAACCTTATTTAGGACGTCGGGTATCGACGGACAAAATTGAGGTGTGATCAGGTTTAATTAGGCGCGGATTTGTATGATTTTAGGAGCGGAATTGATTAGCGGGCCTTAGAGATGAATTTGAGAAATTTTGGTGGAAAATTTGAGGTTAAAAGTGGGCTGTGATTGGCTGATAGGCGTGTTGTGATGTGCCGTTCGATGCGTAAATTGGGTATTTGGATTCGGCGATTAATTGTGAGAAAATATCGTGAAGGGTGGGAATTGATTTGCTGAAGTTTGGAGGTGGAAAAATGAGAATTTGTATGTCTATTGCGTGTTTGTGATGTGACTGTATTGTGGTGATGAAATTGGGTGCATTGGTGTGCAATCGATTGATTGAAATGTACTTGATTATGTGCATGCTCGGGATGAATGGAATTAATTATCAATCGGTATGTATTGAGCGTGAGAATGTGTGTGAAATGAGTGCATGCATGGGCTACGTGTGATTGGCCAATTTGTTTGGCAAGTGGGTGTTAAGCGTGTGAAAGAATGAGAGGCTGTGTATGATGTGGCATGTGTGATTGTGGAAATTCTCGAGGCGATACCATTACGTGGGAAATTGTGCCGGCCAGAGACGTGTACTTTAACGCGGGACAATGCCCGGTATTACCGGAAGACTGCCAACCTAAGGCGTGTACTTCAACATGGGTTGTGACGTAGGTGGTGGATGTTGAGCCTGAGGCGTGTACTGCAACACCGGCAAGAGATATGGCCTGTGGCGTGTACTGTAACGCGGACCCTGATGTGTTGTGATGAGTTGGTCGTAGTGAACCTAAGACGTGTACTGTAACGCGGGTCACTAGCGAGAGTTGTGGAAAAGATGTGATGAAATCAGAACGAATGCGCGAAATGAGATTTGAGCATGCATGTAATTGCATATGGTGTGGTTGTTACTAACGTGCAGGTTGCACGCAGGACAGACCCAGGTAAGAATAAATGATGTGCCTGCTATGTGATGGTTAGGTGTGTGATTGTATTTTGTAATTGCCTGGAGGTACGTGATAGCCTAGGTGGGGTTTAGGGTGTATGTTTACTGAGATGTATTCTCATGGTTGTTTCAACCAAATATTTCAGAACCCCGACCGAAACAATGAATCCCCCTTCGTCGCTGTCGCTAGAGCGTTTTGGAGTACCAATGCACACCGAACACGATGTAGTAGAGTTCCCTGTAGATGACCAGATGACTTGGATTAGACATACTACTGTAGTATTTGTAGATGTACGATTACTCCTGTGGAGCCCCATACATATACAACTTAGTTCTTTCGAGAGAGGGTAGACGAGTTTGGTCCTGTTCGCGGTTTTGACATCCCCTTTGATGGAGTTGGGGACTGGGACCTGTTTATTATACCTCCTCCTGATGGCGAGTTGACTAGTATGGAGACTAGTCTAGTGCAGTCAGGACTGCAGCCAGCGCCTGCAGCACCGGGGTCTTCAGGGGCTGAGCACGAGCTGGAGTCGGAAAAGTCTTTAGCGGGAGACAATCCCATGGATGTGGATCTTGAGCCGATCCCAGAGGAAGAACTAGGAGAGGAAGAACCCGAGGCGGAACCTGTGAATGAGCTGGCTGAACTTGAGAGCGAACCGGAGTACATTCCCCCGTACGAATAGTGGATTGACCCTGAGTTTGTACCTGAGTACGAGCCTGATGAGGAGACCGATTCGGAGGAGCAAGTAGAGGCCCCAGCAGAGTCGGGTGACATAAATCACCCGATTGAGATTGAGGCTTAGTTGGAGTCTTCAGAAGAGCGGACAGTTTAGGGGGACTCAGACTCGAGTGCTGAAAAATTAGACTCAGAATGGACGTCGAGCAAAGGACGTAGGGGCTAGGTTTGGGGTTTGATAATAGGCTTTTTGAGTAGTCTCATTTTGGTGCTAGAATACCCAGGTCATCGGTCCTTTTTTATATCGGTGGTTGTAGTGCGGTGTGCATATGTATATTGGTGGTTCGTAGTTCGGTGTGTTTTTATATGTGGTGGTTTTATAAATTGTGAAAATTGTATAAGCGTGAATGAGAAATGAAAATGTGCATTCTCCCTATTCTCCCCAGTTTTAATTGTCCGGGGAATTGTGGTTTCCACTGATCGTATCAAATCTCTGATAAAAATATAAGCGAGGTCGGCGATACCCTGGGACTTCGCATAAATCGACTAGAGAAGTGTATCACGGGCTCGATGGAGGTTGTGATATCCTGAAAATTCGATCAAATTTGGTGATTTATGAAATGGTGATTTCATCAACGCTCTATTAGTTAATTCTCACTCTGGCCTGATCACCTAGGAAACACTGACCAAAGGGGAAAGACTATCGAAGAATTTATTTCTAACAGCCGCTCGTTAGTTTGAGATAAACTATAGTTGCGATTGATCGATTTCAGCCACGAATTATGATCCGATTTTGCGTGTGGAGTGCTTCAGGATATCACACCCGAACTATAGGACGTCGCCTCATAATTTTTTACGAATTGGCCATCGAAAATTATTTGCTAACTTGCCCTTCTAGAAACCTCTTTGTTAGATTAAATTTTGGCCGTTGGATGGAATTATTATGCATGTTTATCGCGGAAAACCTTCATAAAATCTTGTGATTAAGTATGACATGGGTTGTGATTTTTGTGCCAATTGGTATATTTCGTGTGACCCGATTGGCCCGAGTCATTTGCGTGAGAATTCAGCAAAGTCAGAAGGTTCTAGGGAGTACACGGTTCGAGAAATTTGTAGAGGAATATAAAGGATAAGGCATTGACCGAGTCAAAACTTATCCTCCAAGCTTTATTAATTGGCCATTATTGTTCTTGACTTTGGAGGCCACCTTCATAATGGCTTGCATTTATGAAAATTGGACTTTGGTGGCCCTTCATGATGGCTCTCAATAAATGAATGAAGACTTTGAGACCCCCATCATGATGACAAGCCATCATGACTCAAGACTTTAGGGCCCTTCATCATGACTCGCATTAATGGAAATTGGACTTTGGAGGCACCGTCATCATGACCAGCATTAAATGTCTTGAGTGGTGACCAAGTAAGGCTTCTATGTATATATAGGAAGAGAGAGAGAGAGAGAAAGGGAGAGCCTCACGTGAAGCCCCCCCTTCTCCTCTCTCACGCCTCTCTCTCCCTTCTCACGCCTTCCTCTCCTCCCTCACGCCACCACCCTTGAGCCCCGTAGATCGCCGTGTGCCGTTCACCGCCGTTTGCCGCTTGCCGTGTCAAGCCGAGGCCACCACGGATAACTCGTGTCGTTGCCGTCGTCCTCGCGTTGTCGTCGTTCTTAGACGAGTAAGTTAACATCTAATCCCTTGTTTATGATGTTTAACTTGCATTGGGTAGTTTAGCTAGTTAATGTTTTAGTGTGTTTGAACTTCTAGAATGAGCATTGGCGAGTCTTGATGGCTAGACTAAGTTGAAATAGATGTTGGATGTTGATTTGAACTCTTGGTGTGGTATTTTTATGGCTGAGAAGTGGTGGATCTCAAAGTTGAAGGCGTTTCTTGGAGTTTTTATCTTGATTTCAGAACTGATTCTACTGTATGTCTCTAGTTTTCCATTTTTATAAAGCATTTTGTGGTTAGAATCTTGAAAAGTGTTCCTCATAAAAGTTGTTCACAAGATCTTGATCTATAACATACTTAAATTTCCGATTTTTCTGAGCTCAAATGGGTTACACGAAGGTCCAATTTCTTACCGAATCAAAACTGTTTTATACTGTGGTTTCCGTGACCTTCGTGCCTTCTCAGATTTTTATAAAAATTTCTAGTTTGATTTCAGCCATACTTCCTTCACAAGATTTGTAAACGAAATCCATGTCTACAATGTATAAAAATTTCAAAGTGTTTTGAAATGATTTGGTTTGTAAAACGAGTATTTCTCATGGTTCATTTCCCCTATTTTGGCGGACCAGTTCCGGTTTGTTTTTGAGCCATTAAAAGTGATCATTAAATAAGGATTTTGGGATTGTGTTCTTCATGGAAAATATTTGTGAAGGTCTTGTTTATAACATATTCGAATTTTTTAATTTTTGGAAGCCATTTGCTATGCCTTTGAGATTGATTTCCCAAATCATGCAAATCTGTCCAGTTTTACTAGATTTCCATGATCTGCTGGTTCTTATTTGAAAGTATTGGTTTTTGATTTCTGACTTACTGGAAACAGTAACCACCCTTATCTAGCCTTTTAATGATGTTTATTTAGCATTGATCTGATGTCAAATGCTTTTGTAAATTCATATTTTAAAATGAGGTTCACAAAGTCGATTGACCGTTTGCTTGTGTGACCACTTGTTATTGTTGTGTAGCATGAATGTGAGCACGATTCATGTATGCATTGGCTAATTGAAAAGATAATAATTAGCCGGAATGCTTGTGTGCTCGTGTGGTCACACGTCGGAGCTGTCTTGCTGTAGATCGCTTGACGATGCCTGATTTATCGGGGTCTTGCTGTAGATCGCTTGACAATACTCTATTTATCGGATGCCTGGAGATTATCTGGATTGCTGATACTCCGGATGCCTTATCGCGGCCCGAGGTCGGACTCGATGCTCCTTACGGGATACCATTTTACTGTAGATCATGTGATGTTACCGTATTGGAATGCCGTCTTACTGTAGATCGTTTGTCGTAGCCGTGCCCGATGGGGTGGGACGAAGTCCAGTTATGCCGGAAGACTGCCATCTTGCTGCAGATCGCTTGATGTATAGTGGCCCCGAGGGGACGTAATAACTGGAATACGTGTGATGCATAGTGCTTGATTATGGGGTCGAAACTGCTAGGCATGGTATGGGACGTGCCCAAGTGGATTCTACCTTATAATCGAGACACGCGCGACTGTGATGCATTAATGCATGAGAAATCTCATTACACATTCTGGGTATGTGATATGTATGATGCATTGTTGTGCCATATGACTATCTATGTTATGCATAATATGTGTGCCAAGGCAAGGTAAAGATGCCTGTGGTTGGTTAATGATTTGTGCAGGGTCGCGTAATTAGGGACCCCCAAGGTGAGTTGACCTTCTAAACGGGGCTTAGGCGTTAACTTATTAAGATTTTTATCTCATTTGTGGTTGTTAAATTTTTTTCAGGCCCTTAGCATGTTGATGCACCCAGTATGGGTCAGGGTGCGTGGAAGCTGACTTTTGGTGAAGTAGATTGATCTCAGCCTGACATCTTTTTGTAGACTTTTTGGAAATGCCTGAAGTGGGCTTGTAAAAAAAATGTTCCCAGGGGTTAATCAAGTAAATGTTAAAATGATGTTTTGATTTCAATGTTGTAAACCGTTTTCCTATCTATCCTTGTTTATTGTTATTATCTGGGTGAATCTTTGTTTAGCTTCCGCATGCGTAATCAGAAGATAAAATGTTGGGTCGGTGATGCGTCCTAGGACGTCGCATCATAATGACCATTGCAGGATGTTGCGCGCTCGCGGGGTTCGGGGTGTGATAGGGGTTCGGGGCGTGACAGGGTTAATATAATGAAAAATCTTAAACTGATATACCTTCGATAAATTTACTCTAAACTAATTTTTTGATTACCAAAAACCCTTAACTGATGCATTTGTGATAAATTTACCCTCTGTTAGTTTTTGTTAAATTGAATTAATATAACGAAAAATCATAAATTGGTACACATATAACAAACAGAGGGTAAAATCCTAAACCAGTACACCAATCAACTGTTGTGTGTCATCTAATACAACAATTTGATGGTAAAATTTAATAGAAACTAATGGAGGATAAATTTATCAAAGGTATACCAGTTTGAGTTTTTTTGTGATAAAAAAATTAGTTTCGGTGAATTTGTTACAGGCGTACTAATGTAGGCTTTTTCGTGATATTAACCCTAATTTATATAAAAAAATATGAGGAATATGCTTGAATCTCGCAACACTTCAACAGTATGATCATTTATATCAAAAGTATGAGTATAGTAATATCTGATATTCGAAGGTATAGATGTCCTTAACAATCCATAAGTCGTTGGAATATGGGTTGAGCGCACTGCCGTACGTCCTTGCACTGCATAATTTGGACACCGATTTATCATTATAACCGCGCTTGACAACATTGCAAGAACAAAGTAACCAAAAAAAAAAAAAAGAGGAGCAGTTGCACAATATATTGAGATAATGCATTCATGATTGGGCAACTTGCACATTCTTCAGGTTATTGTGATTCAACCCATCGATGGCCGCGTTGGTTTGTGCTCAGTTCCTTTTACGAGAGGTCCTGGGTTCAAACTCGCCCATCGGTAATTTAAGTGGGGGTCGTGGTGGTGGGATGCTGCGCTAGCCCCCCTCGAGGACTAGTCGGGCATCACCGCTAGTTTGAGCCTTAGCTCGCCGACCGTGCAGACACCTCGGTTATAAAAAAAATACTTTATTTGAATAAATAGTAGCTTATTTGTATGCATACATAGAAGATAGGATTTAAGTTCGTGCAGGGCCTCAAACTTAATCAATCAGTAAATGAATAATCTTCGAATCGCATTCTATAGTCCTGAAGCTGAACTCGAGCTCCACGGCTTGTGCCACTGCTATTTAAGAGGATTAATCTAGTTGATTCCAAGCAAGCGAAACTGTTGGATGATGTCAATGCTCCGTAGCATGCTGCATGGCCGTAACACGAACCGTGATTAGAGTAGTAATCGTAACCGTTGCCCGGTGTAAAATCGAGTAAATCCACTAGAACAGCATCTTTGTCAAAGCCATAGGACGACCCTTCCTCGTACGTCCTGCCACTGCATGTTAAGTCCAGCACTGTACCATCAAAACCGCACTTGACAACATTACAAAGTAACCAAAAAACAAGGAGCAGTTGCACAATATGTTGAGATAATGTATTCATGGTCGGGCACTGTACACCTTCACTTGAATCTTAGGAGCCACTTTCCCTGAATGGTTCTTAAGGTTCAAGTGGTTGTTTGTATACAAGAGAAACTTCTTCTCATAGGTTTCTCCACCAACTTTTCCTTACTCAAGGGCAAAAGCCTTGAGAACGTCAAATCAAATTTATGATCTTTTCCTGTCGTTTGATATTCTTTTCGCTGGAGCAATGTACAAAATCAATGTTAGAAGGCAGGACGAATTTGTTGACATCATCTCTTATCAATTTCTCTAGTTTGGGCGTCCAATATTCATTTCCATGGTGCAAAATCCAAAATCAATATCAAAGGCAGGACGAATAAATCGAAATCATCTCTCATTACCACCGCCGCTTCCATGTTTTCATTTGATCGGATTTGGTTCCCGCCTCATGGTTATTCCTTAGATTCTGCTCGAACTCCTTAGGAGGCTTTTTATCCCTTTTTTTAAGCAGCTACTCACACTTGATACTCTTGTCGCCTATAGGAACAAGTCGGCAAAGTCCTGTCAGTCAAATCGTTCCCTAATGTTGAGCTTCAAGCCATTAAAGGCCAGATTTATGAAATCTTTCTCAGAGAGTGCCGTCAGACATTTACCAACTTTTGATTGGGAGACAGGGGAAAAGGCTCTTTTTGGCTTTTAGGAAGTTAATTAAGCTAATCCTATTATATTTTTCAGCATTGATTTTTCTCAATCGAAAGCAATAATATTTCTCACTTGCATGACATCGATTATTCTTCAATTATTTTAAGGAATTTCGGCAAATCAATATGATATGTAGGACGACGAATGTGACTGTCATCTTTTACCCCTATGTTTTGTTTAAATCTACTAATTAATCTTGTAAATAAGGTGGAATGGACATCTCTCTACAACTTGCACTTACTATCACGCTCTGAACCCTACGAGCACGCGATCATCCCTTAAAGGTCGTAATGTATGCGACATCCAGGATTTTTTGCCGACCCAATTGAAACACTAGCGATTAAATGCACACGGAAGCGAATACGAACACTCCATATAATATTCAAATAGACGGGGTAGTAAGGAAAACATTTCCCATAAAAACCAGCAAGTCATTATAAGTTCACACAGATAATCCCAGGAGGTTTACACAATTACAAGCCTCACACAAAGCCAGGTCCTAACAAGGCCACGGATTCAAAAGGGAGGTTAACTTAAACTCCTTTATAACATAGCATCCAAAAGGATGATACATCCAATGCCCAACATCACCCCAGAACTCCGAACCGCACGTTATGACTACTCGTCATTCCAAGCCTAAAAAATATTTAACAACGGGGGATGGGATAAATCTCAATAAGTAACTACCTAAGCCTCGCTTAGGCTAACGCGTACTTCCGAACAATCCTAATCATGCAATACCGACATCCAACATGTCATAACAATCACAGGCGCCCTTATCTTGCCTTGGCACATACGCAAGCCCTGCACGTTAGAATCTCGCCATAACATAGCCAATTGCTCATCAAGCTTGTACAACTCAATTCAAGGCATATTCATGCATAACACGATTAATAATCCAGACGTGCTCATCAATTAATTTAGGCAAAGCATTCCCCAATGCAAATCGCACTAATTAAGTCCATATTATTAACGATCCCTCGGGCCACCAAACTCCCGCCGGTCTTTTGGCGTAACTAGGCATCGTCCCACTATGTCGACGACGGCAACATTGGGAATTGAACACCCTCCAGCAAGCCGGGTACCCATCGACATTCCACTTAGGAGTATCGATCTGGCCTCCACCGCGATCGACATCATCTGGGATCGAACACCCCTCGGCAACCCCAGGTACCAGATAGTATCCGAACTCCTACCGGGTATCGTTTAGAACTCCCGCCTAGACGGAATGTATCGTGACCATGCACATACCTCAACAATCATTACCAATTTTTATCTTTGTAAATTAGCCCAATGTCAACTAAATCCATCAAAACGTCACGATAATACCGAATGATTCTCGAGAGAGAGAAAAACAAAAAATGTACAAAATCGGGTCCAAACTAGGAGTTGCGTAGTGACCAAAATTTGTTTGAAATAAATAGTAAATCAACTCCAAAAATTCTGAAATTTGGATATGTTGTACAAAACATCGTGATAAACATTTTTCATGAAGGACACAAAATCCATTGCTGACTGTAAACTCCTCGTTTTGACACTCAAAGCCGGACAGAACCCGGCTCACTCGGACAGCCCCTCACACAATCAAAATACAACTCATTCAGTATCCAAATCACTTTGAAAAGTTCTGAAATTTTTATATGTCATAGACACGAATGTTTTTAACAATTTTTGATAAGGAAATTTGTTGAAATGAGGTCTGGAAAAATTTATAGAAAATCGGAAAGACTAGAAGATTGGGTGAACAGTAACTCTGGCAATTTTGAGATGGTCCGAAAATGGACTTTTGAATAACCCAAAATGATCTCCAAAAATTTTAGATTTAATATATGTCATACTTCAAGATGTTATGAACAACTTTCGTGAAGAACACTTTCACAAATTTGGCCCACAACAGTCATGGAGAAAATAGCAAAGTCCAGTGACGCAACAACAACCGTACCAGGAATCAACCAACAAGCATCACCAAGGAAACCAAGCACAACCAACCACTAAACCAACTATCCACAGCCCTCAAACCATCCCTAACATGTCCATTAGTAACCCATTATCCTAACCAAAGCTTAGGGAGTACTTATTCTTAGCCTAAGCAAGAAAACCGAGCAACGGGAACAATAGAGAGCCTCGGCACAGCAATGGCTACTCCAGCGAAGCACCAGCGAGGGCGGACGGCGGATGGCAGCTCAGGTGGTCGGTGATGGTATGAGGGTGATCATGGATGGTGGTGATGGCGAGAGGGAAAAGGGGCTGGTTCGGCGGTGAGTAGCAGCAAGAAACTGAAGCAGTGAAGCAGAAACATCAGCCAAAGAAAGAAACAGAAGCAGCAGCGAAGTAGAACCAGTGGAGCAGAAGCTGCCAAGAAGGAAAAGAAAAGAAGAAGAAGAAGAAGAAGAAGAAGAAGAAGAAGAAGAAGAAGAAGAAGAAGAAGAAGAAGAAGAGGAGAGAGGAGTGGGTGAGAGTCACAGGCGCAGGCAGAAGCAGGAGTGAAGCAGCAACAGAACCAGCAGCAAGTCAGCAACAATATGGGTTCAACAGAAACAGCAGCAGTCACGTGAGGGAAGGAAGAAGTCAGCAGAAAAGCAATCAACAAGTGGGGGCAACGTGGGAGGTTAGCGAGAAAGAAGGAGAGGAGAGAGATTTTTAATATTATCTCCACAAAAATAATTTGTCCACAAAATATTTTGCCCAATTTTCCTTTTTCCTTTTTCCGATGAACCCAACGATTGGCCACGTTTAATGAGACGACATCCAAAAAATTAGTCGTGGAATTCTTGAAACTTCGACGGCCAATTCGGATTCTAATTAATGGCCAAATTCAATCGAATGCGACTTTAGCGTATCTCGAACTAATGGGCGGCTTTTAGAAATTACGCGTATCGACTCATGGCCGATTCCATATCAAGCCACATCTAAGTTTACTCGAGCCATAACAACCTCGGTTGTTATGTAATTGCGAGGTCAATCACTAGTTCCGAATGACGCGATCGTTCGGATTAGGTTTAAGATTGTTTGAACTTCATACAATGGCCAAGCGGAATCACCCGTAATCCAATTGCACGACATTTGCGAATCGTTCCATAACCATCCTTGGATTGGCCTTTAACGGTCCAAAATATTCTCTCGCCAATCCTTATGGTCGAAGTGTCAATCTATGGCCAAGTTCTTAGGTCCACGTACTTGATTCATTTCATAAATCCCGAAAATGGGTGTTCAAATCCGAGCAAGATTTCACTGAAAACACATTGAAGAAATATTCATTTCATAAATCCCGAAAAAAGGGTCGAAAATCAAAATGTCACACATACTCACATACACATTATGCAAGACAATTTAGTGACTTCATACCTTACCTTAATTGTTTCGTGTTATCCTTCTATTAAAGAAGAGGCATCCTTTTGTTATTCCCAATTTCCAAAATTAATATTCTTGTCGCAAACAAAGAATTGAGTTTTTTTAGTTATAACAATTTAAACTTTTAAAATAATTGGTTCCACACTATGCTTTCAAATTCAATGCGGTATCATTTCACTACGATTTACTCGAACTGTAACGAAATATCTTGACCAGTCACTCTTTGTAATGCCCATTATAAATTACAATATTAGAAAGAGCATTAAGGATGAACAATATGCCCATCCCTAAAGCATTTCTTTTGAATTCTATTACATCTGGCCAAGGAGTGCAGGAGACAAATACCTGCGTAACAGCCCAATACAACGCGGGGGGAGCGAATCCTAGAGCGGCTTCTATGGCGACACCTCTAGCAGTGACATAAGTTTCTCGCGGTCATAGTAGGAGCACATTTGATCAAGTGGCAAGCACATTTTGACAATACGTGGTAACAGGCTCATGATGTATGGCTCTCTAACTTCACTTTAATTTCCTCAATTTCTTTGTTCCCTTCATTTGAAGTTATAGTGAAATGTCTATACATAGAAGAGGCTCTTCTCATAGGTGCAAAGGAATATCGGCAATCAATATGATATGCAGGATGACGACTCTGGTGACGTCATCTTTTACCACTTTTTTTTGTTTAATTCTTCTAATTAAACTTGCACATAAGGTAGAATGGACATCTCTGTTTTCACTCGCACGTACTCACATGCACAGCATGCAAGACGGATTTTGTGACGCCGTCGCTCGCCATAATTGTTTATTGTTATCCTTATATCAGAGAAGAGGCATCCGTTAGTCGTTCCTATATTCTAAAATTAAGATTGTCGGAAACAAAGAATTAAGTTTGTCGATTATAACAATTTAAATTTTTTTTGGTCGAATACTTTGACTCATTGAGTGTTAAATTCATGATTGCGGCCTCGCACGATCACCCATTGCATTGCATGTTAGTGGCTTATCTTAAAAATTGACTAAGACTGGTTGCTTAATATTTTTGAGATAAAGAGAAAATGCATCGAAAGTGTGATATCCTGAAAATTCGACCCAATTTGGTAATTTATGAAATGACGATTTCGTCGATGCTCTATTAGTTAATTCTCACCCTGACTTGATCGCTCAGGGAATACTAACCAAAGGAAAAAGGCTATCGAAGAATTTATTTTTAACAGTCGCCCATTATTTCGAGATGTACTATAGCTGTGATTGATCGATTTCGGCCATGAAGTATGATCCAATTTTGAGTGTCGAATGCTCAAGGGTTTCACACCCGAACCATAGGACATCGCATCGTAATTTTTACGAATTGGCCATAGAAAATTTCAATCTTGGAAAAAGAATTACGGAATTGGAAATTTGGCGCAGGAAAAACGAAAGTGAGCCGAGCAAAGCTGTTGGGCCTTGTGCCCGAGAAAGGCTGGCCATCAAGGCTCGATAAGAACAAGTCGACCCATAATTCAGCACCCGGGCTGAGGACAAAGTGGTAATTTGGGGGACAAAATTTGGAGAAAATTACGAAGGAAAAGAGAAAAATTGGAAGATATTTGTGTGGGATCATGATTGACCCCACTTTCTTTTCTCTCTCTCGGGGAACTTTTCGATGTGGTTGTTGCTTGCTTAGTGGACTGATTTAATGCTCGATTTGTGTGTTAGATGTGACGAATTGATGGCTGGTTGTTGTTGTCATAGGTGATTAATTGTGAATGTGTGTTCATGGCTTTAAATGGTGGAATCGTGGTTGAATTGGTGGGCTTGTAAACTGATTTCCATTACTGGTGATTGAGCACATTTGAGTGATGTTTGAGAGCGTGAATAACATGAATTGAATGGGTCATGTGGCGTGTGTGATCACCTAAGTGCCCTGGTGCATTTTTATGCGGGGAAAAGATAATATATTATGTGACGAAGTGTACGTGTGATCACTTAAGCCCTGATGTGTTTTTACGTGGGGATTGAACCCGTCCTGAGGCGTGTTACGTGGGACGATGCTTGGTTAAGCCGAAAGACCGCTAGCCTTGTCACGCCCCGTACCCATGAAGCTCGAGCATCCCGTCACTGGTCGAATTTGCTGCGACATTCCAGGACGCGTCGCCGACCCAACGCCCAAAGCACACAGATCAAAGCACATGCGGAAGCAACGTATATAAATATATATATATATATATACACCCGTACAATAAATCAGACAATCAAGGATAGCATAATAGTCAAAACCAATGAGACTGGAAATATACACATTACATTTCTAGTAAAATATTTACAATATCTATTTTACACCAGGTACACTTATAAAAGCCAAAACGGGTCAATAACCACCAACATGAAAAGAGGGTACATGGCTCGATGGTCAAACATCATATCTAACCGGGGCTCCTCCCAAAACGAATCGGCGTGCCTGTCATCCTCAAGGCTGGGGGTCTAAAAAGAGTGGGTTTATACAACAATGAGACAAGCTCAGCGAGTAAAAATCCCTAAACCAAAACTAGGCTAACATGCACCTCCTGACAGGAAAAACCAAGCACACACTGCATAACAATTTCAATCAATTGACCTAGGCCCTCGGGCCCAGATCGAGTATACAACCGACCTTGCAGGTTAGGAATTTTATATAAATCACGGCACATACGAGACACACTGATTACACGTACGCCATACGCATGCTCATGCCTCCGGTGCCTATCTTACATACGAATCACCGGCGCGCACATTAGTCACATACTCTGACACACATTTGTCATGCTTATGAATCTCCTCAAATCATGCACTCTGGCACACGTCTCATTTTAGCAATTTATAAACCGACCCGAAGGTCACGGCCCGAAGGCTCACAGCACTTCGCGGCCCGCGCCAGAGCGCATCTGGCCCAGTGTCTCTAGCCTGCTCCAAAGTGCATGAGGCATAACACCGATCTCCTTACGGACCAACGCCGTCTTCCGGACAAACCGGGCATCGTCCTGCTTCAAAGTGCATGAGGACGGCACGACCCGAAGGCCAATAAGTGATCACACGGCACACTGCCAATTTTATCTGAGCCCCGCGTAAACGCATCTGGGCATTTAGGGTGATCACACATGCTAATGCCAGGCATGCAAACTTGCACACTTTTCTTCTCATGCCCATTCTCGGCATACGGAATACGTGATCATGTAAAATGAGCAATCAATTTCAATCACGAGCACATAACTCAACAAAATCAATACGTGCTCGATTTATGCCACATGTGCCCAATTGACATGCTAACAAGCCATATACATAATTCACATCCTCAAGTGCCATAATTCACGCCAATCAATGGCCAATCGCATACCGCCCTAATCGGTCACACAACCACGCGGTATGGCATCATTCAATTGATCATCAAGGCACACAATTCAGCCCATAAACCATTTAAACAAGGCCTAATCGGGGAAATTGCAACTAAACTACCCAAATTGTCTAATTAATCCTCAACATGGGCAATCACGGCATTAATCCAATTAGGCCTCAACTTAGTCAAATTTATCCAAATTCGGATTTAAGTATGGCAGCCACCAAACAGCCACATTAGGGCATCAATCCACCTCTTAATTGACGTGTTTAATTCCCAAATATTCCACATAATCACCCACTAATCATTGGACCTTAATCAAGTCTAAATCTCACCTAATTAACCTCTAAAATCACATAATCCTATCTAGAAATGCACATTAGTCCTAATTAAGGTTTAGGAATTAATACTCACCTAAACTAAGCTCCACACTAGGCTAGCCGATGGGGAACGAGCGGCCAATCACCGGCGAATGACGAAATCGGCGGCGGCGTCCCGGCGGTTCGGCGAGTCCTTCACGCCGGCGGTCTCGGCTTGGCTGGTCCGGTGTTCCTTGGCCGAACGGGACAAAGAGAGACGAGAGGGAGAGATGGGACGGTGGGGGCAAATGGGGGTGGTCGGACGGCGGCACGGCGGCGACGGTTCCGGCAAGGCGCTCACGGCGAGAGAGGACAAGGGAGAGAGAGATTTTCGGGAGAGAGAGGGAAGGGATCGGCCGAATGGAGGGAGAGAGAGAGAGGAGAGAGAAAATGGTTTGGCTTGATGGGGAAGAAACAAAGGCAATTAATATATTTAACCACTTTTTCAAAATTCCCTTTTTGCCCTTGAAGACTTGGCCCACATTCATCCTCATCCAATAATTGAGGGGCGCTTTGGTCAATCACCTTGGTGCATTATTGGGCTGAAATACAACTTTAAATAATCCCAAATAATTTCCAAAATTCAGAACCCAAAATAGCCTAGGGGCAAAACGGTCATTTTTCTGGTCCCGGGTCGAAATTTCATTTTTCGCCCGTACCAACCCCAAATGTGTGTAGCCAACATAATATGATGTCAGAATCGCGAAAATAATCGCACAAGCCCTCGAAAATCAACTTCGAAGTCCGGAGGGCAAAATCGTAAATTTTCACTTCCGTGTTGAAATTCCATTTTTCGACCGTACACACTCCAAATATGCGTGGCCACCCCAAAATGGCATCGGCCACGAAAAATAACCTCATAAGGCCTCGAAAATCTACGTTAGAGTCCAGAGGGGTAAAATCGTAATTTTTTCAATTTCGGCCGAAATTTCAAATTTTCAACTGTACCAACCCCAAATGTGTGTGGCCACTCTAAAACGACATTGGCCACGAAAAATAGTCGCATACGATCTCGAAAATCGACGCCCCAGTTTGGGTCAATTTCCCGTGATCAAAATCGCTCAATTTCAAATTTTAAAGTCTCTGACTAATGGGCGACTATTTAGGGGTTACGCGTATCGACTTAGGGGTACTCGAGTCATGATGGTCTCAATTATAGGGAAAACGCGAGAGTTTATCACTAGTGCCGGAGGTCGCAATTGGTCGGTTTAAGTTCGGGATTTGATCGCCACGTGTACTTTGGGTCGTGCGGGATCACTCGCGATCCGATCGTACATCGTTGGCCAAATCATGTCCTTCACTTTCCTAGGATTGGCCCATATTGGTCTAAAATATTTTCTCGTCGCTTCTTGGAATCGGTGCCCCATTCTCGGTCGGATCCCTGGTCCACGTACCGTTTCCTAATTAGCCATTCCCTTTTGGTTAGTATCCCGAGAGTGATCAATTCCGGCGAGACTTTTCAAAATGAAATGATAAACAATATTCACTTTATTGATCCCAGAAATGGGTCAAAATTCGGGATGTTACAAGCCTGATGCATTTTACGTGGGTTGTGCCACGGGCCTGATGTGTGTTACGCAAGTTGTGAATAATCTGAATGGAAGAGCGGGTGTGTGTTGTGGATTGGTGTATGTAGTGTATCGAGATTGAGATGTGATCATATTTAGATTATTGCTAGCACACGTGCATGTGTAAGTCATATATGGGATTGTACATGTCCGTGAGTTATTGCTGCATTATTGCGATTTGACTAACATGCAGGGCTTGTGCATGTTCCGAGATGAGGTAAGGATGTCATGTTTGTCATGGCATGTTAATTGTTTGAATCTCATGTTTAGACTTGTCTGGGAGTACGCGTTGGCCTATCCGGGGCTTAAGTTGTTCGCTTATTGAGACTCGTTCTCGTAGTTGATTGTAAACCATTTCAGACCCCTGACCATGACTCTGCCACCTCGACGTTTTGGGGTCCCCATGCATATGGATCATATGGAGACCGAGTATCCAGTGGGCATAGATATGGTATACATTAGGCATTTTACTATAGTATGGGTAGATGAGGGCTTAGAGTTTTGGAGGCCCCACCAATTCCTAGCCTGGTATTATCGAGTGAGGGCGGAGATCATTGGCCCAATCCGTGGGTTTGAAGGTCCGCACCATGGTGGTGCAAATGCTATGGATTAGGATTCCTCGGAGACTTTTGCCCCGGATGGCGAAGTCATCGATCTTGAAAACCCTCCTGAAGACCCTATCCCTAAGCCAAAACCCATGGAGCCTGATCCTGAGTTAGAGCCTGAGGAGTCTAGGTTGGAGGAGGAGCTCGAGCTGGAGGAGAAGCCCATGGAGGATGATGACATGGCTGAACCTGAGACGCCGCCGGGGTATCACGAAAAAGAGTGATCGGTGTAGTGGCCCGTCTTTTGAGGAACCCCCCCCCCCCTCTTTTTGGGTATAGGGAAGTTAGGCTACCCAACCACCGCCCCTTTTTGATGACCGTGATTTGATGTTAGTAGCCTAGTGTAAGGTTGTGTAATTAAATGTTGTAGGTATGCCAAAGTGTATGAATATGTTTGTTGTTATGTGATCAAGCGAGTTGCCTGCTATCCCGTGTAATTGAATTGTTGTATGGGGTGTTTGAATTTGTTTCCGCTTGTGCATGATCGTTAGTATTTCTCTGGGTTGGCAATAAGTCCTGGGATGTAGCACTATTATTGACCTAAGCGGGATATTGCACGCACGCCAGGTTCGGGGCGTGACAGAAAGGGTGATAGATTTATCTAGCGTAATTAAGTCCTTGAATCTATGAAATCTTGGTTAATAAAATTAAATTGTTCTCCCACATTTTACTTATGTTTCTAATCGATCCGTAATAGATTAGTAGCAACTCCAAAATGAATTGATTTGCATGTTTAAATGATTTAATGAAAACCCAAAAGTTGTGATTAGTGTGAACTTGAAAGAGTCCGCGTTAAGTGTTTGCTTATTAATCCATTAGCTTTTTCTTAGTAGTTCACCTCTAGGATGGTTGCAACAGAGGTGACTCCAGGATGAGAAGTCACTCGATACCAATCTTCTAATGGTCATTGGGGACGGCCTTACCAATTTATTGGGACGGCTTTGCCTGTCGCCTGATGTAATATTTTCATAGAATGTTAGAAAACTTTGCTTTGGCAATCCAATGTCTTCCGTTTCGTCAATAAAGTAACACATTTTCCTTGTAAGAACTCACCTCTTTATCCCTAAATTTATAAGGTAATGCTTGCTAAATAGAGAATTCGTTGACTTCAATTGATGTTAATGGGTACTTAACTCGCTGTTTAGTATGTTACGCATTTCGTATATTTCAAACTTAAGAAACAAAATTAAGTCACAAAATTGCTTGTACTATCTTAGATCTGTCGCTAAGCAAGGAACTTCACCAAACTTATCATCTCCGTTGATACCTTCGAGTTGGCACACCATCCTTCTCTGCATCTTTCAGTGGAGCACCCTTCGTATACATTGAGGCTTGTGGCTCTGGTTCATATCACTACTAAACAAGCATGGATAACGAAACTTAAATTTCTACTGAATTATCGAACAAATTACCATAGCCAAGTGCATTAACGATAGACTTCAATGGATGAGTCTCTTGGCACCTAAATTTTGGCACACCATTTAGTGATTAATTGCATAAAAAATTGGAGATTAAATTTTAACCCCTAAACAAAAATATCAAAATCACATAGCATATAGTTTAGATCATATAGTTTAATTGCATTCCAC
The DNA here is from genome assembly GCA_031216405.1 of Syzygium malaccense. Lineage (NCBI taxonomy): Eukaryota > Viridiplantae > Streptophyta > Magnoliopsida > Myrtales > Myrtaceae > Syzygium > Syzygium malaccense. The sequence continues at coordinate 35,449,829 of CM062260.1, forward strand.
ATTGTGTCACGCCCGAACCCCATCGAACTCGCGACATCCCTCTTCGATCAAAATTAATGCGACGTCCCAGGACTCGTCGCCGACCCCAAAACAACGGATCAACGAAACGCACATGCGGAAACGATCACACTCCCATACACAAATAAACATGACCAAGATAGTAACGAGTGACATACATAACAAACGTAACAGCACACTACATAAACACATAACTATATTAATTAAAAGAGGATTTACAACATCCCTTAGTGACAGAAACGTACATAGGCCAAAATGGATCAACGAACCACCATCATCAAAAGGGACTCGTGGCTCGGGGCGACCAGTTACTAAATCCAAAAAGGGCTCCTTTCAAAAAGTGTCGGCCCTAAATGCTAGCTAGGCTCTAAGCTAATCCCTAGGTGGTATCCAATCTAAGTCAGATCCAGAAGACTCGGATGAATTGTTGGACGACTCGAATTCGAAGTCCATCGACTCTGGCTCGAACTCGACCTCCAGTGGCTCCTCCTTGGGGTCATCCTCGGGCTCCAGCACCACTTCGAGATCCTCCTCTAGCTCTGAATCAAGCTCCACAGATTCGAATCAGGATCGGACTTCCACTCCATAATCTCCTCGTCTGACTCTATGATGACGAGCCGTGGATTAGAATCCGTCTCGGACACATCATCAGGGCTCACTACCTCCCCATCAGCTGCCTGTGGGTCCCATTGACCTAACCCATCAATCGGAATGTCAAAAGTCTTAAGGGGTCCATAAAAGCTGGTCTTGTCCCGAAAGCACCAACCAAGGTAAGGATGGGCCTTGAGTTGTGGCCCGCTCTCGTCGACCCATACGATGGTGTAAAATCTAATATAAGTCTCTCCATTTCAACCGGGGTACTCAATCACCGAACGCTCTATATGGTCCGGGATTCCAAAATGTAGTGGCATGCTGGTCATCCTTAAGGTCGGGGGTTTGAAATGGTTATATAATAACCGTGAGAACGAATCTCAATAAGCAATACCCTAAACCCCACATAGGCCAATGTGTATCCCGACAAGTCCTAACATGCAATCTAACCAGTGACATACAGAATTCACATACACGCACTTACCTCGTCTTGGTCCACACGTCCACTCTGTATATTAATTAAACACCATAATATAATAATAATCTAGAAACATAACATCACCACTCAAACGCCATAACAACACATATTCAATCAATTTAATCATACTCATTTTGCATGCGTGGCCGAGTAACTTTCCACGACCTCCCAGGTCTTTTCACACTGTCCGCGTAAATATGCCTCAAGCCAGCCCTCAGATCAAGCAGGGCTCCGTCCCTCACTAGACATTCCTTACTATCACACGACCCGCGTCAACACACCTCAGGTCAGCCCTCAGATTAAGCCGGGCTCCGTCCCGCATAACCACGCCTCAGGACATTTTTTCCCTTCTAATGACCCGCGTAACCACGCCTCAGGTCTAGTCATGCCTTTCACGCCATACCCGCATAACAACGCTTCAGGTTGGCAGCCCTCCGATAAATCCGGGCTTTTCTTATGCGCATGCACCACAATACAAGTCACCATTCTCACAAGTCGTACCATTTAAACTCAAGGCATGCTCACCACATCACAATTCGCCATTCAACATGTCGTACGAATCCAAATCACATCACAAGCTCATCACACTAGCCCACCAATCCGACATTCAAGCCTGCCACATATGAACATCAAATCCACCCACGAATGCCACAACAAGCCAATCATTGACCCGCCAACATTAGCCACCTATATGTACCCAAAACCATCCCAATTCACCCCGCGATTCAACCATGTTCAATCCACTTAGTCCAGTATAGCAATTCAACCATAATAGGCCATAATCTACCCAGTCTAATCCCTAAACAAGTCTAAAAATACCCATAGCCCTAAGTAAGGATTAGGAAGTCACTTACCTAGGTTCCAATCTAATGGGGACCAAGCAAGGATGAGCAAAATGACCGGTTGGATCGGCGTTGGGCTCAGTGCGGTGGTTGGCATAACGGTCGGCCACGGGCAAAATTCTCGGCGTGGCCCACAGCCATGGGCTCGGCGCTCAGCACGGTCCTCGGCCACCGGCAAAATGCTCGGCCGCGGCAGGGCACGGCGACGGGTAGTAGGGCGACGGGCCACGGCTGGGTGAGCGGCCAGGGCTGGCTGGTTGGCTGGCCCGCTGGGCACGATCGGTTGGCGAGCTCGGGCACGACTGGGCATGCTCGAGCGGTGTGCTGGCTGGCCGGCTGGCTAGCAGGCGAGCTGGGTTGGCCGGAATGACGGTCGGACGACGACGATGGAGAGTTACAGCGGCGGGCAATGGCAACTAGCGATGACGAGCTCAGCGACGGCGGCGGCAGTGAGCTCGGTGACTATCTCGATCGGAGCAGGGGGCAGCAGTGTCGTCGTCGAGCAGTAGGGACGACGGTGGCGAGTTGGTCCCAGCGAGTTGGCACGACGACGGCGCAGAGGGAAGGAGGAGGAAAGCTGGGCGGTGGTGGCGAGGGAGAGAGAGAGCTGGGGCTGAGGGGGGCGCCAGTCGGCGGCGACAGGGTGGCACGGCGGTAGTTAGTGGCAAAGGGGAGCTGGATGGTGGCAGGAGCAGCGAAGGCCGTCTGGGTAGCGCCTGGCCATGACAGGTGTGGCAGCAGTCGGGCGCGGCGAGCTCGAGTAGCAAGCTGGCGCGAAGGAGAGGGAGAGAGAGCAGTTGGGCGGGGGCAGCGGCTGGCGGACGGTGCAGCGTGGCAATCAAGCTGGCTGGCAATGACAGTGGCGTGCGGCGGTGGGTAGCGACGAGCTCCGGCGGCGAGCAGCAAGCAGGACGCCAGAGCAGTCAGGTGAAGCAAGAAGGAAGGAAGAAGAAGATTGAAGAGAAGAGAGAGAAGAAAAGAAAAGAGAGAGAGAGAGAGAGAGAGAGAGAGAGAGTTGCATAGGGGAGGGTATGGGCGGATGGGACATGTGCATGGGGGAGGACATGCGCAGCAGTGGGTTGGGCGGAAGAGAAGAGAGAGAGAGAGAGAGAGAAAGTCAAAAATCGCACTCAAGTGCGATCCGACTGCCACGATTCAAATCCGAAAATGATCCAACGGTCCCCGAAAATCCTAATTAATAATTAGAAAAATGGGCCAAAAGAAAATAGTTAAAACACACTACGAGAGAGGTTTACTAGTTCAAATCCGTACCCGGTCAAAATTTTGCTTTTTCACTATTTCAGGCAATATCAACGCTGGTCACAATAATATCGACACCATCTAATTAAATTTGTCCTAGAACTCCAAGAAATTCGATACCAAAGTTTGGACTCTAAATAACGGTCAAATTCGATTGAATGTGATTCTAGAGAAATCTCAATTTTTTTTTAAAAAAATAATAACTAAGAGTGATCAGTTCCCGGGCGAGATTTTACTATAAGTACATTGATAAATTACACGTTTTATAAATCTCAAAAATGAGCCGAAATTCGGAATGTCACACATCGGACCGGCAGTGGCGAGTAAGCTAAAAATCCATCGCATAAACCGAGCTTGAGCGTCGAGTGAAACTCGGCTCACTCAAGGGATTAGGGGCCGAAATTCACAAATCTAAAAGGTTTTGGTTATTGTAATTTGAGCTTAAATCAGCCCAAATTAATTTATCTCATTTGGAATTAAAATAAAATTAAATGATAAAGCCTAAGTCTAAGCCCATTAGGATTAGGAAGCCCGGTCAATTAACTTAGGGTTGCAATATAAATATGTGATGATACCCTTCAATGAAGGAGGAGCTCTGATAATTCTCATAATACAATTCCTAAGAGCATGAGAGAAAAACGTGAGCGAGAGAGATTGACAGCTGAAAAAGAAGAGAAGTTCTGTCCTCCCGCGGTGGTTCCTTCGGTGCTTGGCAACCATCCATCATCGCCGCGCCAACGCTTCCATCGTTCGAGAGATTCGGCCATTGAAGACCCACTGCCAGAGCAATAAAATCTAGTCAACAATAGACATGATCGAGCGGTGGTTTTTGTCTTGAGTGGTCCAAGCTGAGATTGACAAAGGAGGGGAGAAATTCACGAAGAAAAGAAAGGAAGTAGTGGCTGTGAATAAAAAAATCAAGTGAAGACAAATGGGTGTTGCTGCTTTGCTGTTCGCTGGTCCAATTTCTCGTTGCAGCTCTCGCCGTGCCGGTCTCTATTTCCTACAGCGTTCTCAACATTCCACGAGCATCCTTGAAGCTTTCCGCTGGTCTGGTTCGTTGGTGATCGTCCCGGTGTGTCAAGCGATCTCACTCAAACGGCAAGCTGAGTTATCTAAAGCTCTCACTGGCCGCGTTGTGAGCACCTCACCGATACCGCGACACTGAGAAGTCTCCATCAACGGTCCTTGCCATGGCACTATACCTCTAGCCAAGGCGCCATTGTCCTTGTCACCGTAGCTAGTTGAGCCCCTCATCAACGTTCCTAGCCGAACCGCCACTGCGAACTCGTCGAATCACTGTGAGCCATTGTTATCGTCGTGAGAACCATGTCCGCCATCGATCACCCACCATCGGTCACCGTCCCGATCCGCAATCTCGGCGATTCAAATTTTGAAAGTAATTCGCAAATCAGGTAAACATCTCTATCCAGTATATTTTCAAAATATTTAAATTCCTAGTCTGAATATTTCGAATATTTGGTGGATTGCTAAATCTTTATTGTTTGCTCCATCCGCAATATTCTAAAACACTCAAAATTAGGAATTTTCCTTATTTGGTAACGTATCTGGACGACTATCCGACCTTATCCCTAAGGTACGATGCGCAGCTATATAGAAAATCGTTATCTTATCCATAATTACTTAGATACGATAAGAGATTTTATTCGCTTTCCAAATTCGAACAATCAACTTTCCATCGATATCTATAGCCTTATAGATATGACCATTAGTTTGATTTCTTTTCCTAATCCAAATTTGATAAGAAGAATCTTACGGATTGCGTAGATTGTTTGAATGTGGTTGCTATCTTTGTTTGATTTTTTTTTTAAATAAAGAAATCCGAAAATATGTTAGTTAGGATTTAAATTAGATGTTTTGCATGTTTAGGGAACCCTAAATGTATCCAGAAGATAGGATAATTATTTAATTTAAATTAGGACTTGAGATAATTTATTTCCTAGTTTAAATTAGGTGTTATTCTAATCTTAATAGATTATTTAGGTTATTTTTTATTTCGAATTTCATTGGAAAAATAAAATCATTTGTCCGTCATTAAAATTAGGTCATGTCGACGCATGACATATAGTTCGCATGCTAGGTTGCATTAATCGCATGTTATTTTTGCACGTCATTGCATATAAGTTAGTTTGCATTTTAATAAAGCGCAAACCCTAGAGAATACCTTGAATGCCTTACTTTGTTAATTAGAAATCATAGTAGGATTGTCTGTATGATTTTCTACTAATGATGCATATGCTTGCGTTGCTCTAAGGTACGTCATTTTTCTAATCTTGCAATTTATTTATTGCTTTTTTGGGTGTTAAAATGATGACTTGCGCACTCGCATGAACACCTCACATGTTAGTGATTAGGTAATAAAATGGATCAAGACTGCTTGCATAAATATTTTTGAAAAGCAAAGGTACCAAAAGGGCGTTAGACTAGATCTAGCGTAACCAAGTCTCCGAACTTAGAATTTCTGATTCGTAGGAATAAAACATATCTCTCTATATTTTATTTAGGTTTTTAATCGACCTACCACAAATAGATTAGTGGTGACTCCAAGCATGAAAACTTTTGCATGTTAAAAATTTAAACCCTAAGTTGCGAATTAGTAGAGCTTGGGAGGGCCCGAGTTAGGCTTAGTTTTAATAATTCATTAGCCTAAGAAATTTAGGTCACAACAGAGTCCATAACGAATTTGGCTTTCCTCAAAGGTCTAATCGGATGCCCATCACTGGAATTACATTGGAGCCCCTAGAAAAATTGAACCTCGGATACAAAGTGTTTTTCGGGCATAATGTTTGAATAATATGCCCATGAACGTTACGAGAAGGTTTTTTCGTTAAGGATATATTCTCTATATTATTCCAATTCCGTCATATGACTCTTAACAGAATTGGAGTCTAATATTTTCTCTCTCAGGTAATATGCACATAATTGTGCACAATGTTAATGGATTGCTCTTGTCGTAGTATCGGGAAAATTGTTTAAAAAGTCATAAACCTATTGCACTTTTGAACAATTCAATCATAAATCTTTTAATTATGCCGATTGAGTCATAAATTTTTTTCACATTTTGTCAATTGAGTTCATCTGACTAATTTTGGCTAGAAATTAATGACATGGTCGCCGGCAGTCCTACGTGACATGACTATGGCCAGCGACAACCAGCGCTGACATAGACATTTTAAAATAATTTTTAATAGTTTTTTCTTTTCTTTTCTTTTTGGCTTGAGGGCTAGCAAGGGACGCCGACCACAGGTGAGGGTCGGGATGCCCTCATTGGCACTGGGCAAAGGCAACATAGCCCTCGCCAATAGTGGGAGTGAGGGCATCGTAGCCGTAGCCAGTGGCCCTAATGGCTTGGGCGAGGGCTGCAACGTCTTTGCGACCCCTCCCCTAGGCCAAAGTGAAGGCAACGATGCCCTTGCCAGATCTAGGCTAGACGAGGCCTTGACGGTCCTCCCCTGTGGCTAACAAGGGTTGGTCGGCTACCCTTATTGGCCCTCAAGCTAAAAAGAAAAGAAAAAAGAAAAAAACAAAAAATTGTTTAAAAATTCAAAAAATTATTTTCAAAAATATCCATGTTAACGTTGGTAGTGTTGTGTATGACCACTGGCAACTATGGTATCAATTTCTGGCCAAAATTAGCCTAATAGACTTAATTTGCAAAATGTGAAAAGATTTATAATTAAATTGGCATAATTGAAAAGTTTAGGACTAAATTGGCAAAAATGCAATAGGTTTAGAACTTTTTAGATAATTTTCCTCTTATTGAAGAAAAAATGATTGAGTTATCATATGGCCACATGCATAGGTTGATGTTGGCAACACTTCAATAGTGTGATATTATATGGGGTTAATAGCATGAAAAATCCTAAACTGATATACCTATGATAAATTTACCCCAAACTAATTTTTTGACTACAAAAAATTCTAAACTGATGCATTTGTGACAAATTTACCCTCTGTTAGTTTTCGTTAAATTAGATTAATACCACGAAAAATCGTAATTGGTACACATGTAATAAATAGAGGATAAAACCCTAAACCGATACACCAGTTAACTGCTGGGTGTCATCTAATACAACATTTTGATAGTAAAATTTAACAGAAACTAACAGAGGATAAATTTATCACAAGTATACCAGTTTGAGGTTTTTTGTGATAAAAAAATTAGTTTGGGTAAATTTGTCACAGGCGTACCAATGTAAGGTTTTTCGTGATATTAACCCTAATTTATATAAAAAAAAAGTATGAGGAATATGCTTGAATTTCGCAACACTTCAACAGTATGATCATTTATATCAAAAGTATGAGTATAGTAATATCTGATATTTGAAGGTATAGATGTCCTTAACAATCCATAAGTCGTTGGTATACGGGTTGAGCGCACTGCCGTACGTCCTTGCACTGCATAATTTGGACACCGATTTATCATTATAACCGCACTTGACAACATTGCAAGAACTAAGTAACCAAAAAAAAAAAAATGGAGCAGTTGCACAATATATTGAGATAATGCATTCATGATTGGGCAACTTGCCCATTCTTCAGGTTATTGTGATTCAAATTACTTTATTTGAATAGATAGTAGCTTGTTTGTATGCATACATAGAAGATAGGATTTAAGTTCGTGCAGGGCATCAGACTTAATCAATCAGTAAATGAATAATCTCCGAATCGCATTTTACAGTCCTGAAGTTGAACTCGAGCTCCATGGCTCGTGCCACAGCTATTTAAGAGGATTAATCTAGTTAATTCCAAGCAAGCAAAACAGTCGGATGATGTCAATGCTCCGTCACATGCTGCATGGCCGTAACACGAACCGTGATTAGAGTAGTAATCGTAACCATTGCCTGGTGTAAAATCGTGTAAATCCACCGGAACAGCATCTTTGTCAAAGCCGTAGGACGTCCCTTCATCGTACGTCCTTCCACTGCATGTTAAGTCCAGCACTGTACCATCAAAATCGCACTTGACAACATTACAAAGTAACCAAAAAACAAGGAGCAGTTGCACAATATGTTGAGTTAATGTATTCATGGTCGGCCACTGTACACCTTCACTTGAACCTTAAGAGCCACTTTCCCTGAATGGTTCTTAAGGTTCAAGTGGTTGTTTATATACAAGAGAAACTTCCTCTCATAGGTTTCTCCACCAACTTTTCCTTACTCTAAGGGCAAAAGGCTTGAGAACGTCAAATCAAATTTATGATCTTTTCCTATCGTTTGATATTCTTTTCCCTGGAGCAATGTACAAAATCAATGTTAGAAGGCAGGACGAATTTGTTGACATCATCTCTTATTAATTTCTCTAGTTTGGCCGTCCAATATTCATTTCCATGGTGCAAAATCCAAAATCCAAAATCATATTAAGGAATTTCGGCAAATCAATATGATATGTAGGACGACGAATCTGGTGACTGTCATCTTTTACCCCATTGTTTTGTTTAAATCTACTAATTAATCTTGTAAATAAGGTGGAATGAACATCTCTCTACAACTCGCACGTACTCACATACACATCATGCAAGACGATTTTGTGACTTCATCCCTTACCTTAATTGTTTCGTGTTATCCTTCTATTAAAGAAGAGGCATCCTTTTGTTATTCCCAATTTCCAAAATTAATATTCTTGTCGCAAACAAAGAATTGAGTTTTTTTAGTTATAACAATTTAAACTTTTAAAATAATTGGTTCCACACTATGCTTTCAAATTTAATGCGGTATCATTTCACTACGATTTACTCGAACTCTAACGAAATATCTTGACCAGGCACTCTTTGTAATGCCCATTATAAATTGCAATATTAGAAAGAGCATTAAGGATGAACAATATGCCCATCCCTAAAGCATTTCTTTTGAATTCTATTACATCTGGCCAAGGAGTGCAGGAGACAAATACCTGCGTAACAGCCCGATACAATGAGGGTGGAGCGAATCCTAGAGCGGCTCCTACGGCGACACCTCTAGTAGTGACATAAGTTTCTCGCGATCATAGTAGGAGAACATTTGATCAAGTTGCAAGCACCATGAGAACGAGATTTTGACAATATGTGGTAATAGGCTGATGATGTATGGCTGTCTAACTTCACTGTCCTCCTTAATTTCTTTGTTCCCTTCATTTGAAGTTATAGTGAAATGTCTATATATAGAAGAGGCTCTTCTCATAGGTGCAAAGGAATATCGGCAATCAATATGATATCTAGGACGAAGACTCTGGTGACGTCATCTTTTACCACTATTTTTTGTTTAATTCTTCTAATTAAACTTGTACATAAGGTAGAATGGACATCTCCGGAAATAATCGTGTACAATGTTAATGGATTGCTATTGTCCTACTATCCGGAAAATTGTTCAAAAAGTTATCAACATATTGTACTTTTGCCAATTCAATCCTAAACCTTTTAATTAAACCAATTGAGTCCTAAACTTTTTTATATTTTTCCAATGGAGTCTATTTGACCAATTTTGATCGGAAAATTGATGACATGGTAGCCGGCAGTCCTACGTGGTACGACTGTGGCTAGCGAAGGCCGACAATGACGTGGACCTTTTTTAAACACATTTTTAGTTGTTTTTTTTTCTTTTGTCTTCTTTTTGGCCTAAGGGCTGGCAAGGGTCACTGCCCACAAGTGCAGGCTGGGACACCCTTGCCAACACTGGGTGAGGTCATTGCAACCGTCGCTAGTGGCTGGAGAGGGTGTTGGCGAGGGCCACGATGTCCTTGTGGCTCTCGCCCAGGCCAAAGCGAGGGCATATGGCCTTGCCCAGATCTGGCATAACCACAATCTCTCTCTCTCTGCGCGATACAAGTGACCGGCATAACCACAATCTCCGTTGACATTCGACCACCATGGTGGTGGTCATTGTCGCTATAAGGGTCCCTTAAGCAAGGGCAGGGGGAGGGGCAGGCGCAGGGGCAGGGATGATGACGACGGCTCAAACTAGGGTTTCTTTATGAAGCATTTTATACGATCATATCATCTATCAAGCATTTTATAGTATTTCCCCGTATCAGCCCCTACATCCCAAGTCATCCTTCGCAGAGGATTCTTCTTAAATCAAATCACATCAAATCCTGTTCGACTTTAAGTACCGACAAACCAAATGCCACAGTTGATACAAGAACATAAATACATATTTATGCATAACAAGTGCAAATAAAAGAGAGGATGAATGCAACTTATGCGAAAGCGACTCGCCCATCCTTCAAGTTACTGCGATTCAAATTGCTTTATTCTTGAGGATAATAGCTTATCCATATGCATACATTGTAAATTGCGTAAAATTTCTCACTGGGCCTCAAACTTAATCATTCAGTAAATGGATAATCTTCGTATCGCATTCTACAGTCTTGAAGCTGGATTTGGGCTCCACGGCTCAGGCCACAATATGCATAGAGGCTGTTTTGAATACTTACCAGGCATTCATGACAATCGTTTTTTGACAATCCTCCGTAGCATGCTCCATGGCCGTAGCAAGAACCGTGTTGAGCGTAGTAATTGTAACCGTTATCTGATGTATGCTCGTCTAGATCAATCGTAACAGTCGATAGGTCATCATAATATGAGTCTAGCTCACCGCTGTATGACCTGTGACTGCATATTTTGTACACCAATTTATCATTATAACCGCACTTGACAACATTGCAAGAACAAAGTAACCAAAAAGAAAGGAGAAGTTTCGCAATAGGTTGAGATATTGTATTCATGGTTGGGCAACCTGCACCTTCACTTTCCTCCTTAATGGTTGTTAAGGTTCAAGCCGTTGTGTATATATAAGAGAAACTTCCTCTTACAGGTCTCTCCACCAACTCGTCCTTGCTCAGGGGCAAAAGCCTTGAGAACGTCAAGACAAATTATTTATCTCCTCTCGTTTAATATTAATTTCCCTGGAGTAATCTACAAAAACAATGTTAAAGGCAAGACGAATTGGTCGACAACATCTCTTTTTATTACCGCCACTTCCATGTTTTCATTTGATGAGACCTCGTAGTTATCGATTAGAGTCGTATTCTGCTTGAAATCCTTAGGTGGCTTTTTATCCCTTTCTTTGAGCAACTTAGATACTCTTGTCGCCAATTGGAACGAGCCGGCGAAGTCCTGGCCTTCAAATCGTTCTCCAATGATGAGCTTCAACCATTAAAGGCCAGATTTATGAAATCTTTCTCATAAGTTTAGATTGGGAGATGGGTGCAAAGGTTCTTTTTGTCCTTTAGGAAGTTAATTTGTTTAATCCTACTATAATTTTCAGCATTAAAGAATGAATTATTAAGAGTCTTGTGCAAACTGTAGCATCATATATGATGAGCAACTAACCAGATCAATCCCAATGTAAAGATGTGGGAACTTGTACTTGAATTTTCACAATCAAAAGCACCAATGTTTCCAACTTGCATGTTATCGATCATTCTTCAATCATTTTAAGGAATTTTGGCAAATCAATATGATATGTAGGACGGCGAATCTGGTGACATCATTTTTTACCCCTATGTTTTGTTTAATCGTACTAATTAATCTTGTAAATAAGGTGGAATGAACATCTCTCTCGACAACTCTTAATTACTCACATACATATTATGCAAGGCGATTTTGTGACGTTATCCCTTACCATAATTGTTTCTTGTTATCCTCGTATTAAAGGGAGGCATCCGTTAATTATTCCCATATTCCAAAATTATTGTTCTTGTCGCAGAGAAAGAATTGAGTTTGTCAATTATTACCGTTTAAACTTTCAAAGTAATTGGTTCTACAATATGCTTCAAATTCAATGCAGTATCATTTCACTACGATTTACTCGAACTATAAAGAGATGCCTTGACCAAGCACTCTTTATAATGCCCATTAAGAATTAAAATATTAAAAAGAGCATTAAGGACGATCAATGCGCCCCAAAACACGGTTCTCATTTTGATCCACTCGACTCTCAAAGTATGTGTAAAGAAAGTGTTTGGTCATAGATTGCCTTTCGTCATCTTAAGCGCTCGTACTTGGCATGCTTAATATTTACTCGTTTTGTTTTCAAAAATCAATTTTCTGAAATTATCCTTCATGGGGATGTTTGATGCATGATGCATATACCACTGCATAGATGAACAATTAAAGAATGTCATTTCTTGAAGAAAATAATTTCCATTTTGTTTTAAACTTGGAATTACTTTTTTTCAACCAAAAGACTTTTAGAGGAAAAAAGTTTTGAATGTTGTAAAAGCATGTGAAAGCTTTCTTTTTCACAAAATATTTATCTTTCTACTGAACTCTATTTTTTTTTAGAGTTTTGAGGGAAAGGGATACCTACCTGCACAATGGAGACCGGTTGATCTTGTAAAGTAATAAAAAGAGACCATGTTAGTGAATAGCTCTTGGGAAAAATACATAGTTACCCTTGATGTTGTTCTTCAAATGGCTAACTTGTCCTATCAAAAGAGAGGAAATCACGTTAGAAGTAAAATTAGAAAGGGGTGAATTGGAATCAATACAATTTACCCTTCACTTGAATCATGTCGGAGACCTCTTCACTTTCTTGAAGGTCAACGATTTCCTTCTTCCAATCTATGGCTTGTAACTTCTTCTTTGAGTGTTCTTTAGTTCTTGCAAAAATGAGCACATATGCATTTATGTGACCCATATATGCAAGATGCAAGTGGCTCATATTTGCACGAAGAATGGCTCTAAGGCCTTTAATTTCATTCATGGAAAATGCTTCTTAACTGTATTAGCATTTACGGGCTTTGGCAATTTATGGCCATCCATTTCAACAAGAATTAAGGCTCTGCTTGGCAAGACATTCTTAACAATATACGGGCCTTCATAGTTTGGTGTAAACTTTTCTCGGGGATCCGGGATGATTGGCAATACTTTTCTAAACACGAGATCATTAATTTCAAAGTGTCTCACTCGGACCTTGCGATTAAATGATTTTCCCGCTCACTTTTGGTAAAATTGCCCCTGGCATAAAGCTCATAATTTCTTCTCATCAATCATATTTAATTGCTCACATCTCTATTGAACCCATTCGGCTTTGGAGAGCTTTAATTGTGGGAGTATCCTCAGCGAAGGAATTTCCACTTATACGGGTAAAACTGCTTCTGTATCATATACTGATGAGAATGGTGTTGCCCCAGTTGAAGTACGGATTGAAGTTTGATATGACATTAATTCATATGGTAATCGTTTATCCCAATCATGGTAATTATCAATCGTTTTCGATAGAATCTTCTTGTCGCTACTTCCACAGCTTCATTCAATTGTGGGTGGTATGGCGAGGAATTCAAGTGACGAATATAGAACTCATCGAGTAATTCAGCCATTATCTTATTGTTCTAATTCAATCCATTGTTAGTAATGATTACCTATGGAACCCCATATCGAGCAATAATTTCACGATGGATGAATTTATACAAGTTCTTGTTTATGTTGTTATATGAGTTGGCTCAATCCACTTCGTGAAATAATCAATGGCCATCATGATGAACCGATGACTGTTCGAAGCTTTACGATTAATCGGTCCTATAATATCAATGCCCCATATGGAGAACGGCCATGCCTCAGATATTTGAAGAGGTTCATTTTGGGGAGCATTTATATTGTCTTCATAAATTTGACATTAATGGTTGCACCGCACATGTTGAATGTAGTCATGCTTCATAGTCAACCAAATAATAACCAAGCCTCATGATTTTTCTTGCTAAAAGATGGGCCATTCACACGAGAGCAAGTGACTTATACGAAAGCGACTCGCCAATCCTTCAAGTTATTGCAATTCAGATTGCTTTATTCTTATGGATAATACCTTATTTGTCATGCCCCGAACCCCACGGCGCGCGACAACCCAACCGAGGTTGATTCGATTGCGACATCCTAGGACGCGTCGCCGACCCAACGCCCAACACGACAAAGATTAAAGCACATGCGGAAGTATTAAAGCACCCGTACAATATAATAACACATGACTAAGGATAGCCACACAACCAACAACATGAACAAATATACACTTGCATTGATATTGGGAACCATATCAACATCCATTTACAGCTTACGCTCCAAAAATCAAAAGCGGGTCAATGGCCACTACTAACAAAAAGGGGTAAGTGGCCCAGGCGGTCAGGGTTACTAAAACTAGAAGGGGCTCCGGTCAAAAAGGTACTGGCCCGATCTATCTAGGTTTAAAGCTAAACCTACAGAATCCAGTCCGAGTCGGATCCCGATGACTCGGAAGAGCTATCAGATCCTGCTCGGACTCGGCCCCAGCTGACTTGTCACGCCTCAAACCCCATCGAGCTTACGACATCCCGCTCCGATCGAAATATGATGCGACGTCCCAGGAACGTCGCCGACCCAACCCAAACATTAGAGCCACATGCAGAAACGGATATTAAAAACCCTAGACAAAAAGATGACGACAACGGGGTAGAACATCAGAACAATCAAACAACAACAACAGCATAATCATACAACACCAAATACACGAATATTGTATTACAAACGTAATTAACACTTAAGCATCCACAGCCACTGATAAAACAAAAGATTAGGGATCTGGTTAACCTAACTTCACTATAGGTTAATCCAACTTACACAACCCCTAAAATGGCCTAGGGACAACCTAAGGACCGCCTTCTAGCACTCTGCTCCAGATCCTTCGGGCTTGAATCTCCGGAAACTCACCTGCAGCCCCACTAGGCACCAAAGGCAGCTCCTCGGACTTCCAAAAAGAGGAGGCGGACTTCTCGGATTTACGGCTGGGGGTTTGAAATTGTGGATTATACAACTATGAGACGAATCTCAATAAGTGTACAACCCCAAACCCCACGTAGGCACTCACGTACCGCCAAACAGAACACGCATCTCACACAACGATCAATTAATCTAACAATCACACATGAACCTACCTGGAACCCATCATGCACGTTCCTGCACGTTAGACCATAATACAGCCAGCACCTCATAGTAATACATCATAGACGCGCGCGTGCCTTAATTATAAGATAGAAACCACTTGGGCACGTCCCATACCGTGCCTAGCAGTTTCTACCCCATAATTAAGCATCACATTACGCGATACAAACACACTCGCACACTAACTCACACCATGCATCACTTTCTCAAACCTCGCACCTCAAGCCAATTCTCGCTCATTCTCAACTCTTCCACCACTACTGCGCCCGCGTAAAACATATCAGGCCAGCGGTCTTCTGACCTCGTCAGGCATTGACACCCCGTCGGGCCGGGCATCGTCACCTCGTTAGGAACGGCATTGTCCCGCGTAAACGAACACGCCTCATGACGGAATCCTACATACACATTCCTTCTACCGCGCCCGCGTAAAATGCATCATGCCAACGGTCTTCTGACCTCGTCAGGCATCGACACCCCGTCGGGCCGGGCATCGTCACCTCGTCAGGGACGGCATCGTCCCACGTAAACGTACACGCCTCAGGACGGATCCTTTCCAACCAATCCTACACTTTCCGTACCCTCGTTCCACTCAAACCACACTTACACACAGCTAACAGTCCACGACCAAACATACACATTTCACACACATTTCACATTTACACAACCTCGTCACACAAACACCACACGAACACCCATGCTTAGCACGCGAACTCAATGCACATTCACTCCACCACATCACCACACTTCACGGCCACACAAACACGACACGCCACCACACCACATTCAGCCCAATGCACAAACCAAATCAGCCCACAGCAATTTCTAAGCCAACCAACAAGCAGAATCACACAACTACGTATTTAAATTTACCCCCCATAATTGTACCTCGAAAATTACCAAAATACCCTTCCAACTACCTCTCTGATCCAATGGCCGAGATTTAATCTTATCCTCATCCGACGGCCCACGTTAAATCGTATCCAACAAGCCAAAGGGCAAAAATGTAATTATCCAAAAAGGTGAGGGGCATTCTTGTCTTTCATAATTTCGGCCATACAGGATATTTCTCAGTCTCCCGACTTAATCCAGTCCTTAAAATTCGTTCGCGGTCCCAGGGGCAAAACAGTCATTTTTTCGGCCCTAGACCGAAATCCATTTTTTTGCAGAAATAGGTGGCCCCAAGGTTGGCCAAGCGAAAAACGTCATCGGCCGCTCAAAATTGTCACTTTCAAAATTCTCGATTCCCGAGCCCGAATTCTAAGAAATGACTAAAATCGAATAATCGCGACTTTAGCTTATCTCTGGCTAACGGGTGGCTCATTGGGATTACGCGCTCTCGACCCGTGACCGACACTAAGTCAAGTCACATTTAAGTTTACTCTACCCAGGACGACCTCGGTTGTCATATAATTGCGAGGGTCTGTTACTAGTTTCCTTTGGACACGATCAATCAAATAGACTAATTTTTGTTGGCTCAAAACATTCCCTCGTCAATCGATATGGTCGAAGATCAAACCAAGGTCAAGTTCTTTGGTCGTGCGAACTCAATCCCATGCTGGCCTTACCCCTAACGTTAGCATCCCGAGAATGCGCAGTTCTGGGTGAGATCTCACTATAAGTGCATTTGTCAAAATATTCATTTCATAAATCCCGAGAAAAGAATCGAAAATTCAGACTGTTACAATTCACGGTCGAGTTCTTGGGTCAACGTATCGTTTTCCTAGTTAGCATTTCCCCATTGGTCAGTGTCCCGAGGATGATCAGTTTTGGGCGAGACTTACTAAAATGAAATGAGAAATATATCAATTTCATTGATCACGAAAGTGAGTCGAATTTCAGGACGTTACATTATTCATATGGATACATTGTAAATAGGGTATAATTTCGCATCGGGCCTAAAACTTTTTTTTTTTTATAACCCAGGGAGCCCCCGCACGGCCGACAACCGGGAGGTAAACCCTGGGGGCGACACGTGCTAGCCACCACACACGTGCACCGGTTAAGTCACCCTGCGACGCTCGGGATTCGAACACTCAACCTTTTGCGAGAGGAAGAGTGCCCTCTCCAGCAGCGCCACCCAGGCGGGTGGTATCGGGCCTAAAACTTAATCATTCAGTAAATGGATAATCTGCGTATCTCATTCTACAGTCTTGAAGTTGGACTTGAGCTCCACGGCTCGTGCCACACCCAAAATCAAAGATGTCTAAAGCAATTCCCAAGCAAATCTAGACAATCAGATTTTGCCAATGCTCCGTTGCATGCTACATGGCCGTAGCAGGAACCATGTTGGGTGTAGTTATTGTAACCGTTATATGATGTGTGAAGGTATAGATAGGACCTAACATCCCATAAGTCATTGGAATATGGGTTAATCCCCCTGCTGTACATCCTTGCTCTGCATATTTTGTACCCAAATCTATCATTAAAATCGCACTTGACAATATTGCAAGAATAAAGTAACAAAAAAAAAGGAGCAGTTTCACAATATGATGAGATAATGTATTCATAGTTGGGAAACTTTACATCTTCACTTTCCTCCTTAATGGTTCTTAAGGTTCAAGTGGTTGTGTATATATAAGAGAAACTTCCTCTCATGAGTTTCTCCATCAACTTTTCCTTACTTTAGGGCAAAAGCCTTGAGAACGTCTAAACAAATCATTTATTATGATCTTTTCCTCTCGTTTAATATTCTTTTCCCTGGAGCAATCTACAAAGGTAATTTTAAAGGCTGGACGAATTTGTTGACATCATCTCTTATTAATTTCCCTAGCTTGGGCGTCTAGTTTAATTTTCCTGGAGCAAAATCCAAAATCAATATCATAGGCAGGACGAATTGGTTGACATCATCTCTTATTACTACCGCCGCTTCCATGTTTTCATCTGATCAGATTTGGTTCCCGCCTCATAGTTATCGATTAGAGTCATATTCTGGTCGAACTCCTTAGGCGGCTTTTTGTCTCTTTCGTTGAGCAACTACTCATACTTAGATACTCTTGTCGCCAACCGGAACAAACTGGCAAAGTCCTGATCTTCAGATCATTCTCTAATGTTGAGCTTCAAACCATGAAAGGCCAGATTTGTGAAATCTTTATGGGGGAGTGCCGTCAGACATTTCCCAACTTTTGTTCGGGAGATAGGTGCAAAGGCTCTTTTTGGCTTTTAGGAAGTTAATTCAGTTAATCCTAATATGATTTTCAACATTAAAGAATGAATTATCAAGAGTCTCGTGCAAACCGTAGCGTCATATATGATGTAGCAACAAATCTGATCATTTACAATGTAAAGAGGTGGGACATGTGCTTTCATTTTCACAATCGAAAGCAATAATGTTTCCAACTTGCATGACATCATTATTCCTTCAATCATTTTAAGGAATTTGGGCAAATCAATCTGATATGTAGGACGACGAATCTGATGATGTCCACTTTTACCACTAGGTTTTGTTTAATTCTACCAATTAATCTTGTAGATGTGGTGGAATGGAATGAACATCTCTCTACAACTCGCATGTACTCACATACACTTTATTCGAGACGATTTTGTGACATCATCCCTTACCTTAATTACTCCTTGTTATCCTCGTATTAAAGGAGAGGCATCCGTTAGTTATTCCCAAATTCCAAAATTAATGTTCTTGTTGCAAACGAAGAATTGAGTTAGTAAGTTATAACATTTTAAACTTCTAAAATAATTGGATCCACGCTACGCTTCAAATTCAAGACTATCATTTCATTACTATTTTCTCGAACTATAAAGAAATGCCTTGACTGGGCACTCTTTGTAACGACCATTAAAAATTAAAATTTTTTTAAAAATACCATTAAGGACGATCCATATGTCCATCCCTAAAGCATTTCTTTCGAATTCTATTATATTTAGCGAGGGAGTGCAGGAGACAAATACCTATGTAATAACTAGATGCAACATGGGGAAGTATCCCACGAAACATAATTTTTTTCCAGAATGCATAAATAATAAATCTCGGTCGTATTAGGAGCACATTTGACCAAAGTACAAGCATAAAATACTCCCATGAGAACGAGATTGACAATATGTGGTGATGCATGGCTCTCTAACTTCACTTTCCTCCTTAATTTCATTGTTCTCTTCATTTGAAGCTATAGTGAAATGTCAATAATTAGAAAAGAGTCTTCTTATAGGTGCAAAGGAGATCGGCAATCAGTATCATATGTGGGATGATGACTCTGTTGACCTCATCTTTTACCACTATGTTTTGTTTAATTAGTTGTTCCTATATTTCAAAATTAAGATTCTTGTCGCAAACAGAGAATTGAATTTGTTTGTCATAACAGTTTAAACTTTTAAAGTAATTAATTATGCTCTACAATTCAAATTTGATGCTGTGTCATTTCACTGTGATTTTCTCAAACTATGAACAAATGCCTTGACCAAGCACTCTTTCTGACGGCCCATTAAAATTTGGAAATTAAAAAGAGAGCATTAAGGACAATCAATATGTCCGTCCCTAATGCATTTCTTATGAATTCTATCACATTTGGTGAGGGAGTACAAGTGACAAATACTTGTGTAGAGTGGGGAGTGATTCTCAGAACGAGAGGGCTTGAGCAAAGTGTATGTAGACACCTATTTTTGAATTGCCCAAAATTAATTATACAAAATTTAGGAGTTAATTTTCTTTAATTCCTAAAACAAAAAAATATTTCAATTTAAATGCATTGCATATAGAATTAGGCATTTTGCATTAATATGGCTATTAGAGTAAACATTAAAAAAAATTAGATTAAAAAAATAAAAATAAAATAACAAAAAATAAAAAAATCGAGTCAGTCGGGGCCGGGCCAACCCGGCCCGTTTCTTTCTCCGTGTGGGCCTCCGGCCCACTCCCTTTCTTTTCCTTTTCTTTCTCCTCCCCGCGCGGGGCCTCCGGCCCGGTCCCTTTCTTTTTCTTTTCCTTTTTCTTTTTCCCTTCCGCGCAGGCCCGGCCCAGCCTCTCCTTTTCTTTTTGTTTTTTCCCCCCCGCGGGCTGGGCCTGGCCCGGCCCAGCCCTTCTCCTTCTTCCTTACCCCCTGCGCCGGTCGCTTTCTTCTCCCCTATTCGCCTCTGTTCACAACGTCACGTCGACGCACGGCGGCGCCGCTCCTCGCCGTCGCTATCTGGCCAGAGGAAGGCCGAGAGAGCACGCCGACGGGACTGGCATTAATTGCCAGTCCCGTCCTCCCCGTTTTCTCGGCTTCCCTTATCCCCTCCTCTCTCTCGGCTCCCTGTTCTGCTTCACCGTCAGAGCCCCCCTCCCTGCACCGGCCTACAATGGCCACAAAAGTCCTCGATCGGCGTAGGCCGGTGCAGGCCGTCGTCATTGCCGACGCAATGGAGCCGGGGGACGCCACCTATAAAAGGCCAGAGAGAGAGAGAGAGAGGCCTGGTCGGAAAAAATTTGGAGAGAGAGCCGGCGAAACAGTGAAAGAGGGAGATACAGAGAGAAACACAAAGAGAAACAGAGAAGAGAGAAGAGCTTCGGAGTGTTTTGCAGGTCCCAGCCGGCCTCGTCGTCGCCAACAAGCCGACCGGCAACCCCCTGGAAATACCCCCGGCCGGCGAAACAAAAAAAAAGAGAAGCAGAGTGAGAGAGAAAAACAGAGAGAGAGTGAGAATAGAGAGAGAAAGAGATTGAGCCGAGAGTCCGCCGGAGTCGGAGGAGAAGTCAACAACCTCGCCGTCGTCCACGCAGCTGCCGAAAAGCCCCCCAGCCGTGCCGTCGACCAGTGAACTCTGGCCCCGGCCCGAACCGCCTCTGTTCTGCTCTGTTTTCCTGCTCTGTTCGGCCGGGACCGTTGGCAGCCGTTTCGCGCGAGTCCCGGCCCATACCGCCCTCCCCCGCCGTCCGTGTGTCGTCACCGAAGGTAGGTTGGGTCGCCTGATTCTTCCGGTTCGCCGGAACGGGTCAAAATTTGTTGTTTTTGGTCGTGCACACCATCTGCTCGACAAAACTCCCCAATGAAGCCGGTTTTATTTTCGTCGCCGGTCGGCGAGCCGGCGGTCGGACGGCAACCGAGGAAGGTGGAGAGGATTGGTTTTGTTCCCAGAAGCCAATTTGGGAGCGGTGCAGGCCTGGGTCGGCCGGCGAGGGGCCGTTTTTTGGCTTCGCCGGCGACTGCTCGTCAAGTCGGCCTGAACCGGTCCAGCAGACCCGACCCGGGTCAACGCCCTGGCCGGGTCCGTTGACCCGAGTCGGATCCGACCGACCCGGTTCAGCTGGTCCGACCTGGGTCAACGCCCAGGCCGGGTCCGTTGACCCGAGTCGGATCCGACCGACTTGGTTCAGTTGGTCCGACCCGGGTCAATGCCCGGGCCGGGTCCGTTGACCCGGGTCCGATCCGACCGACCCGGTTCAGCTGGTCCGACCCGGGTCAACGCTCGGGTCGGGCCCGTTGACCGGGTCAGATCGGATCCGACCCGACCCCGACCCGATTTAATATTATATTATTATTATTATTTATTTAAAAAATTAATTTAAAAAATTAAAAAGTTAATTAAAATATTTTATTTTTATTTTATTTTCTTATGTATTATTTTTATATATTTTTTTCTTTTTTTCTTTTCTTTCTTTTTCTGAAAAAAAATTTAAATTCAAAAAAAAAATTTAAGAAAAGTTTTTTTTTATGTGGGTTATCTAAGTGTTTTATTTTATTTGTTGTATTATTATGCACGTTATTGTCTTATTTAAATTAGACAAACCTGAGGCTGTGCGTTAGTACTTTGCATGTGTTTTTCACTACTGTTATTATGCATGTTTTTTAATACAATTGCATGAGCTGTTGTATTTTTGAATGTCATCTGACTTAGTTAAGGTTAGAATCTTAGACTGCATGAATTATTGTGTTCCTGACTGCTGATCGTTTATGATTATGTACTCGCTTGATCACCTCACATGTTAGGAGAAAGGTCCTAAAATCAATCCAAATTACCTGGCAAATGTTTTCGAAAGTGAACAGGGTAAAATGATACCGAAAGGGCATTAGTTATCCGACTAATGTAATCAAGTCCCCGAACCCAGTTAATCGCTGGTTCATAGGAATAGGGTGATTCTCCCGTCACCCTATTTGGGTTTCTAATCGACCTACCTCAAATCGATTAGTGGCGACTCCTTGGTATAAACCACTCGCATGTTAAAAAAATTTTAAGTCGCGATATGGTATGGGCTTGGGAGAGCCCGAGTTAAGTCCTGAACCTAGACTTAGCACGTACCAGGCGAGCCCTCCTTCTTTTTGCATGTCGTCCGATGAAAAGGCTCGGGAGGTCAGTCGCGACAGTGTACCTCCTAGCAAATTTCTATGATGATGAAGGGTGCAATAATAATGAAGTTCTAGTTGTTATCATCTAAATTTTGACTATTTTACCGAGTCATTCATTGCATAAGAATTGGGGATCGGGGTCGATCCCTAAGCAAAACTATCATAATTTGCATTTTGCATTGTAGATGTTAGAAACATTTTTATAGGTCCGCATAAATCGCATAACATTGGTCCAGTTGTGCTAAACTTTTAGGATTAAATCCGCCCGACCCGAAACAAGAATGCACGAGCGGATGTCAAAAGGCAAGACCGGTGAATTTTGGCAAAATATTGAGTGGAGGTTGCAAAGAAAAGAAAATAAATCGTAAAAGATAAAATGAGGGAAAGAACCAAGATATTGGTGGAAGTTAGTGCTCTTGGAATTAGCTGGCCATGAAATCATGAAGATAGTGGGATTTGCTTCAGCAATATGGAAAGAATATTCCATTAAAAAGTGCACAGATTCGGCCAAGTTTGGGTGTTCAGGCACAGCCGCGAGCACCATCTCTTCCCTGCAACAGTGAAGCCGATGCCGGCGAGCCAAAGCGCCCCCGCCGACGACTTGCAACCTGTGCGACGTCCAGCAAACGTCCTCCGATGCGCCAGTTTCGCTGCAGTTTCCAGGCCCAAGTCAAAGCAAACACTAGCCTTGCCGGCGTGTCCCTAATTTCCCTGCTGCTGCGTCCAGCCTTCCTGCTCGACCATCACCCTGTAGCCACCACAGCTTCCAGCATACCCAGCACCGGTCTAGCCATCCTCGACGTCTCGGCCAATTCCTCGAGATTTCCTTTTCTTTTCTTTTTTTTGCAGTTTTCCCAGCAAGCTCCGAGCGTGATTGGTAATCCGGCAATTGTCCGGACCAGCTTCAGCCATCTCCAGCAAAGCTCAGCGG
The DNA here is from genome assembly GCA_031216405.1 of Syzygium malaccense. Taxonomy (NCBI): domain Eukaryota; kingdom Viridiplantae; phylum Streptophyta; class Magnoliopsida; order Myrtales; family Myrtaceae; genus Syzygium; species Syzygium malaccense. Next base: position 35,473,131 of record CM062260.1, read on the forward strand.
TTTGACGTTCTCTTGGTGCATTCCCTGGTGTGCTCAACAAGCCCGATTGCCCTCTCGGACATCTAGCCTGTTGCCGCGCCATTGCGCCCTCACCTCGCATTGACTTCTCTGACTTCTCGTGGTTAACTCTACTTAAGGTGAGGATGAGGCTTGCTTAATTTTGTGGATATTTAGTTCTAATAATTAATTTTAATTGCATGTTATTAGTTAAAATTATCATGATTTGATTGGTTCCATGGATTGACCAAGGCCTAGTAGGCTTTTGAACTTTGAAGCCCTAAGGTTGGACCCTAATATTGTCTTGCTTGACATGTTATGATTGATTTGATTAGTTGAAACTCAATTGTTTTGAAATAGAATGTTATTAATGATATGATGAATTCTAAATATAACATGAATTTCAATGCGTCGTAATATTATCAATCGTCCTCATGCATATTTAGAGCTTAGGGCACATTCATAATTTGTTATTTTGGGCATATCGATTTAGGATACTCCATAGTTTTTATTAATAAAAAAACAAAAAAATGACGTTAGAATCATATAGATTGTGTGTAGATTTAAATTTAATTAGTCTCACATCATGCATATTATAAAGTGTATGTCATTTTGAGCTAATTTTTTTATAATCATGTCATATAGTCTTAGTTATTAATTGCATTGCGTATACATTACCCGCATTGCGTATAGTTCATATAGCATATAGAATAACTATACAAAAAGTTAGCATTGATCATTTAGCTGTTGGTCATATAGTAATTTCATTGTAGTTCATGTAAAGTCTTACGACTTAAATTTACTGTTTTCTAAAAATAAAAAAATAAAGATAACATTTCATATAGTTTGCATTACAGAACAAATTCAAGCTCTCTCTTAGGTCCTTCATATGTGCTAAACAACTTAGTATTAAATGTATGCATTATCTTAGAAATAAAGCTATATCATCTTGCACAGAGGGCTTAGATTGCACTTTCACTAATCATATAGTAACCTAGGCTATCCGTGTTAATTTAATACATGACTAGGAATTAATGCATAATTAATTAATTTGTAGACTTTTAGGGTCAGTTGTCTTTTGTTAATTAACGAGAAAAAGAACAAATATTTTTAGAGAGTCTCGTATTGTCACGGCCCGAACCCCATCAAGCTTGTGACATCCCTCTTCGGTCGAATTAGTGCGACGTCCCAGGAAATGTCGCCGACCCAAACGAACCCATCAGAGTTTAATAACGGCAGAAACAACAAACACCCAGACAATGATTTACCAAGGGTATAAGGGAGAATAAATTGTCAAACCACCAAATCATATACTATACCTCGATTTAAGTATAAGAACCATTTACAATATAAACTTATGCCACAACCGCCATTTACAAACCATAAAGTAAAATATGCACACTGAACTACTAAATTGCAAACCACTGAAATCACAAAAAGATTAATAGCCTGGATAAGCACTACATCAAAAATGGCACACTTCCAAACTCTTCCTTAGCTCCAAACTAATCCCTACGCCCTCTAGATGGCGTCCACTCTGACTCACTCTCTTCGGAATTCTCATTCGAATCCTCATCAGGCACATGCTCATCCGACGACTCCGATTCGGCCTCAATCTCGATCGGGTTATCCTACAACATCATGATTAGAGTGCATAACAGCCCCAAAACGCTGCGACGATAGCGAAAGGTTCATGGCTCGGGCGGGTGCTCTGAAATGGTTTAGTTAAAACAATCATGAGACACTTCTCAATAAGTTCACAACCTAAACCTTACATAGGCTATCACGTATTCCAGACAAGTCCAGACACTGAATCAAGCAACACACAAACAACGTCCACACAATCGTACTTACCTGATTCTCAATACACACAACTTGCACGTTAGTCTTACAATAGCACTATTCCACTCACATGCATGTTTTAATGACATTTCATGCATTTATTCCCATTTCATCACATCTTTTTTCACAACTCTCGCCAGTGACCAGCGTTACAGTACGCGCCTCAGGTCCACTGTGACCAACTCATCACAACACTCCAGGGCCCGCGTTACAATACACACCTAAGGCCATATCTCTTGCCCGCATAGTGGTACCACCTCAGGCTCAATATCCATTCTCTTAGTGCACAACCTACGTAATGGTACCGCCTTAGGTTGGCTATGTTCCCAGCACTCCTTGGCCCGCATTATAGTACACGCCTCAGGCCATGTCTCTTGTCCGCGTTACAGTACACGCCTTAGGCTCAACATCCACCACCTACGGCACAACCCGCGTTGAAGTACACGCCTCAGATTGGCCGTCCTCTGGTTATACCGGGTATCGTCCCGCGCAGTCGTACCGCCTCAGGACGGAAATATTTCCCACGATCGCACATGCCACACCATACATAATCTCTTACTCATTCACGTGCTCAACACTCACTTGCCAATTAATTGGCCAATCACACGTGGCCCGTGCACGCATCAATTCACACACAATCCATACTCAATAAGCATCCAATATGGCCATTTGACAATTGATTCAATTTGGCTCGAGCGTGCACATAACAAAGCACATTTCAATCCATCAAATCACGGTACGATAAACACACAAGGTCACTCATGGGCCCACAAACACAGTCACGTTCATAGGCATAAATTTGACATTTCCAAGCATATTAAACACCACAATCCAGCCATACTACCACACACCAAACCGACACCATTTGTCCTTAAATCGAGCCCTAAGCTCGCCAATTCCATCCCACAACGTCCGACACTCTATTTAGTCTCACTCCAGCCTCGAAACATCCTCATTTCATCCTCAAATCAACTCATATAACACACATTCAAGCATAAATTCCAGTCACAAGGCATCAACTATTCAACCTCGACACCCCCACTATTTTGCTCATAAAAATGAATATCCAAAGAATCAGGGTAAATTTGGGCAGTTTACACAGTGATCGAAATCCCATCAAAATAAATAGTAAACGAACTCCAAAAATTCTAAATTTTGGATATATCATAAAAAAAATCTTGATAAATATTTCTTATGAAGAACACAAAATCCGGTTCAATCTGCAACCATGCCTTTTTGTCCCTCGAAATCAGACCAGAATTAGTTCGGTCTAACAGACTATTTTGTCCTAAAAATACAGTTCTTTCAACACAAAAATCACCTTGAAAAGTTTTGAAATTTTTATATGTCATAGAAATGAAAGTCTCCAACAACTTTTGTGAAGAAATTTTATTGAAACTAGATCTGGAAAATTTTATAAAAGTTAGGCAAGACAAGAAGGTCGGGATGAACAGTGTTCCGGGCAGATTTAATATGGTCTGAAAATGGGTTTTCATGGGACCCAAATGGCCTCTAAAAATTCCAAATTTAAAATATGTTATACTTCAAGATGTTGGGAGCAACTTTCATAAGGAAAATTTCCTCAAATTCAGCCCACAAAATTCTCTAAAAAAATAACAAACCGGACAGGTACAATGATCACGAATCCGAGTTTTGAACTACACAACCATGATTCAAGTTTTAGTTCACATCCATGGATCTCCAACCCACAAAACTCATTCCTAGATGTCTAATCCAACATGCAACAGCCACTAACAGCCATGGTCAGCCACCAACAACCACGATCAACACCCTAATCAACCCCTTTACTACCCTAAACCGCGTCTAAACAAGTCCGATAATACCCGATGTCCTAGGCAAGGGTTAGATTGTGACTTACCAGACTCTAGACTAACTCGGCTAGAGCGGGAAAACAGGTGGGGATCGACGGTGCATGCGGCAGCGGTGATCGGCGCGGCGGCTTGGCGGCGAGCGGCTCCGGCGGTGATCCTCACGGCCGAGAAAAAAGGGAAGATGGTTCGGTGAGGGAGAGAGGAAAGGAGGGGGAGCGTTGGCTTGGAGGGGAAGAAATGAGGAGATAGAGAGATATTGGTCTTAAATAGACTTTGACCAACTTTTTCCAAAATGCCCATTTTGCCCCTTTCTCACTTGGTCCACAATAATCCAAGCCAAAATATCCAAGGGCATTCTAGTCTTTCAATCCTTGAATTATTGGGCTGATACTTATCCACTTAATTTCCCAAAATAATTTTCTAATAATTCCCCCTAAAATTTGGAATACTCAAAATAGGCCTAGGGGCAAAATCGTCATTTTTCGATTTCGGGCCAAATTCCCATTTTTCGATCGTACCGACCCCCAATATCATTGGCCACACTAAAATGACGTCGTCCTCGCAAAATAGTCGCACACGATCCCGAAAATCGATATTCAAGTCCAGATCAACTTTCGCGATCAAAATCGTTCAATTTCAATTTTAGGGTCTCTCACTAACGGGCGGCTGTTTAGGAGTTACGCGTATCGACCTAAGGTTACTTCAGTCGTGATGGTCTCGATTGTCGAGAAAATCCGAGGAATTATCGCTAGTTCCAGAGGTTGCGATCGTTCGGATTTAGTTCGGGATTTGTTCGCCATGCATACTCTCAGTCATGTGGAATTACTCGCGATCCGATCGCACGTTATTGGCCAAACTAAGTTAGTCACCTTCCTAGGATCGGCCCACATTGGCCCAAAATATTTTCTTGTCGTTTCTCAGAATCGGTGCTCAATTTGCGATCGGGTCCTTGGTCCACGTACCATTTTCCTAGTTAACCATTCCCTACTGGTCAGTATTTCGTAAAGGATCCGTTCCGGACGAGACTCATAAAATTAATTGAGGAATAATATCAATATCATTAGTCCCGGAAATGGGTCGAAATTCGAGATGTTACACATATAGATTTCATTAATTAGGCTAACTACTTTTGTAAAATTCATATTGCATGGCATTTAGTAGGTCATTTAGAATTTATTTTGATTAGTGTTTCACATGGATAATATTTTAAATTAATTCCATAACATATCATTAAAATTCATCATGCCTGCCACGTAGCTGCATCATTCTTCTATGTCATCAAGCCATTCAGTTATATCATATGTGTAACAGACTGAATTTTCGATCCTTTTCCCGAGATTTAGGAAATGAATATTGATCAATGCACTGTAGTGAGATCTCACTCGGGACCCGCGTATTCTCGGGATGCTAACCTTAGGGGTAAGGTCATTACGGGATTGAGTTCGCACGACTAAAGAACTCAACTTTGGTTCGGTCTTCGACCATAAGGATTGTCGAGGAAATGTTTTAGGCCAACAGAGAGCGATCTATTTGATTGATCGTGTTCGAAGAAAACTAGCGACAGACCCTCGCAATTACATGACAATCGAGGTCGCCTTGGTTCGAGCAAACTTAAACGTGATTTGACTTAGTATCGGTCACGGGTCGAGAGTACGTAATTCCAATGAGCCACCCGTTAGCAAGAGATAAGCTAAAGTCGGAATTGTTCGATTTTAGTCATTTTTTGGAATTTGGGCCCAGGAATCGAGAATTTTGAAAGTGACAATTTTGAGTGGCCGATGATGTTTTTGGCTTGGCCAATCTTGGGGCCACCCATTTCTGCAAAAAAATGGATTTCGGTTCGGGACCGGAAAAATTGCGATTTTGCTCCTATGGACTCCGACGTCGATTTTTGAGACCATATGAGATTATTTTGCGTGGTCGACGCCATTTTGAGTGGCCACACACATTTTGGGTCGGTACGGGCAAAAAATGGAATTTCGATCCGGGACCGGAAAAATGACCGTTTTGCCCCTAGGCCTAATTTGGGGTATTCCGAATTTTGGAGATTTATTTTGGGGATATTTTATGGATAACTATCAGCCCAATAATTCAGATTAAGTTGGACAAAATTGCCCCTCAATTATTTGTCTAGAGTTAATCCAAGCCATTGAAGAGAAGGGCAATTTGGTCATTAAAGGAAAATTTGACCATTTAGTCAAACCTTGCCTTTCTCTCTCCTCACTCACTCTCACCTCACCTCCAGCCATCCCCTCTCCCCCACGATCAGCCCCTCCTCTCCCATTTTCTCCCTCTCTCTCTCTCCCGAAATTCTCTCTTTCTCTCTTGTTTCCTTGTCGTGACCATCACCGCCGGAGGAGCACCGCCGGCCGTTGTTCGCCGCCGCTGCTGCTATTGCTGGTCCGGCTGTTCCAGCCCCTTGTCCAGCCAGTTTGTCCCATTTTTCTTAGGTAAGTGACTTCCCCAAACTCTCCCTAGGACCTTGGGTATTGTAGGACATGTTTAGAGCTCGGTTTAGGCGATTTGTATGGTTGTTTTGGGACTTGGAGTGAGGCTGGATGTTCGGTAGTCGTGGACTGAATTGAGGGGTGGAAATTTGAAGTTTGGGAGGTTCGGATAGGGCCGTGATGATATGGAACGATTACGGTTTGAATTCGTGAGATTTTGTGTGATTTTCGGATTTGTGACTACTGTACTCGTCCGGCTTGCTATTTTTGTGGAGAATTTTGGGGGCTGAATTTGAGGAAGTTTTCTTCATAAAATTTGCTTCCAACATCTTGAAGTATAACATATTTTAAATTTGGAATTTTTGGAGACCATTTGGGTCATACGAAAACCCATTTTCAGACCGTATTGAAACCGCCCGGAACACTGTTCATCCCGACCTTCGTGTCTTGCTGAATTTTTATAAAATTTTCCAGATCTGTTTTCAATAAACTTCCTTCACGAAAGTTGTTGGCGACTCTCTTTTCTACGACATATAAACATTTCAAAACTTTTCAAGGTGATTTGAGTATTGAAAGAAATGTATTTTGAGGACAAAATAGTCTGTTAGAGCGAACTGATTTTGGTCTGATTTCGAGGGATAAAAAGGCATGGTTGTAGATTGAACCGGATTTCGTGTTCTTCATAAGAAATGTTGATCAAGATGTGTTTTATGATATATCCAAATTTTAGAATTTTTGGAGTTTTTTTACTATTTATTTTGATGGGATTTCGGTCACTGTGTAAACTGTCCAGATTTACGCTGATGCTGTGGATGTTTATTTTTATGAGCGAGAAATTGTGTGTGAACGCGTGCCAAGCATGTGTGGCCGCGTGACGTGATTGTGTGATGGTAATGTATGTTGGCGTAAGGCGTGTGTGGCGTGGGATTGTGTATGGCCGTGTGAATGTGTGGCCGTGTGGTACGTGTGGAATGTGTGGAACAAAGGTACGAGAATGTAGGATTGGTTGGAAAAGTGATACCCTGAGGCGTGTTTGTTTATGCGGGGTGAGTTCGTCCTAAGGCGTGTTCGTTTACGCGAGATGATGCTGTCTCTGACGAGGTGACGATGCTCGGCCCGACAGGGTGACGATGCCTGACGTGGTCAGAAGACCGTTGGCCTGATGCGTTTTACGCGGGCGCGATAGAAGGAAAGTGTGTGTAGGATCCCGTCCTGAGGCGTGTACATTTATGCGAGATGATGCCGTTCCTGACGAGGTGACGATGCCCGGCCCAACGGGGTGTCGATGCCTGATGAGGTCAGAAGACCGTTGGCCTGATGCATTTTATGCGGGCGCGGTAGTGGTGGAAAAGTTGAGAATGAGCGGGAATTGGTTTGAGGTGCGAGGTTTGCGAAAGTGATGCGTGGTGTGAGTCAGTGTGCGAGTATATTTGTATCGCGTGATGTGATGCTTAATTATGGAGTAAAAACTGCTAGGCACGGTATGGGACGTGCCCAAGTGGGTTTTATCTTATAATTGAGGCGCGTGCGCGTCTGTGATTCATTGCTGCGATATGTTGGCTGTGTTATTGTCTAACGCGTAGGGACGTATATGAAGGATTCCAGGTAGGGTCGTGTCTGGTTGTTAGTTTGATTAATTGCCGTGTGTTATGCGTGTTTTCGTCTGGCGGTACGTGAGTGCCTACGTGGGGTTTGGGGTTGTACACTTATTGAGATTCGTCTCATGGTTGTATAACCACCACTTTTAGACCCCCAACCGTAAACCCAGGGAGCCCGCTTCCTCTTTTTGAAGTACTTAGAGCAGCCATGGTGCCCAGTGGAATTGCAGGCGATGCCCAAGAAATTTTCCGGAGGATCAAGCCGGATGAATCAAGAGCTGAATAGAGAAGGGCGACCCTTAGGCTCTCCCTAGGGAATTTTAGGGGTTGCGTAGAATAGGTTGACCGATAGTGAAGTTAAGATAATCTGACCCTTGATCTTTTGCTAAGCTGGTGACTGTGGATGTTTAATTGCATATTACGCTTGTAAAATAATGTTTGTATATTTGGTGCAGTAATATTTCATGAAATGTTGCTGTTGTTGTTGATTGTTATGGTGTTCTACCCTGTTGTCGTCATCTTTTTATCCGGAGTTTTTAATAGCCGTTTCCGCATGTGGCTCTGATGTTTGGGTTGGGTCGGCGACGTTCCTGGGATGTCGCGACAAATTCGACCTGAAGTGGGATGTTTGCGCTTCGTGGGGTACGGGGCATGACAATATGAGTCAATTCCTTTTAACATAGGATTCTAGGGTTTATTTGTGTTTTTCTTAGATTAGGCATGTTAATTAAATAAAAAATTTAAAAATTAGTATAGGTTACATACCAGTTAGTCATAGTTGATAAGCATGCACAACATTCGTCATCTACATACTTCTCTATGTAATAGTCTCCAGAAATTTTGTGGTGATGAATAGTGATATGCTTTGCTTACTTAGTGTATCCAAGTTCTTAAAATCTTTTGCAATCTATCCACTGCTTTGATTATTTGGTGTTACATTATTGTTTGTGCACCCATGTGATCGCTCCCTTACAAGTTAGTGGCATGGGATAAAAACTTACAAGGACTAGATGCAAGACATGTTTAGAAGTAAATAAAATGTACTGAAAGGGTGTTGAATTATTCTAGCATAATCAAGTTCTCGTATTCGTGAATCTTTGATTTGCGGAAGTAAAACATGCTCTCACATTTTACTTGGATATCTAATCAACCCATAACTAATTAGTGGTAGCTCCAAATGTAATAAATAGCATGTTGAATCAAGTACTAGGTTGCGATTGGTAGGGCTTGGGAGAAATCGTGCTAAATGCGAGCGATTGCATCGCAAGAGGAACCTTTGTCCTTCTTTAGTAGTCCATAAGCTTTCCCTTGGTGGTTCACATCCGGGAAGGTCGCAACACCATCCCCCGTGGTCGAGCTAGATGAAGCTCAAGCAGCTATGGCCAAGCTCAAGGAAACGGGATTGGTTATGGCAGCGAGCTTGATGAAATTCAAGTGGCCACGGCAGTGCTAGACAAAACTCGGATGACCATGGGCAAACTCAAAGAAGCTTAAGCTGTTATGGCCGCGGGCTTGATGAAGCTTGAGTGGCCATGGCTACAAGCTTGAAGAAGCTCCAGCTACCGCGACAGTGAGCTCCAAATCTCTCTCTTTGGCTTTTTTGTATAATTTCGCACTAGGCTTTAAACTTAATCATTCAGTAAATGTACAATCTTCGTATCTCATTCTACAATCATGAATCTGGACTTGAGCTCCACGGCTTTTCCACATTCTGCATGTAAGGTCCGTTGAGCAAGATCCACGCAATCGTCACAATCGGATTTTGCCAATGCTCCGTAGCATATTGCATGGCCGTAGTAGGAACCATGTTGAGCATAGTAATTGTAATCGTTATCTGATGTATGAAGGACTAGATCGTCCAAAACAATCCATAGGTCGTTGGCACATGGGTCTATCTCACTGCTGAATGTCCTTGCACTGCATATTTTGTACACCAATCTATCATTATAACCGCACTTGACATCATTGCAAGAACAAAGTAACCGAAAAACAAGGAGCAGTTTCACAATATGCTGTGATATTGTATTCATGGTTGGTGACCCTCACTCAGATTTGACGCAAGGGTCACGCCCTCCCCAGATTTGGGCCACCAGGCCCCACGCCGGGGGTCACTGCGGCCTTGCCCAAGGCCGGCTAGGGTTGCTAGGCTTTGGCGAGGCCCAAACCACCTTCGTCGGCCCTTTCTGGTGAGGGGCCATAGCGGCCATTGACAAGGGCTTGTTCCTCCATTTTTTGTACCTGGTTTTAAAAATATATATATCCTTTTAATCTATTTAATCTGATTTAAGTAAAAATTGAAAAAGAAAATAAAGAAATGCCATGTTGGAGAGAGAAAGTAATAAAAAGTGGAACGTCAGCATTTCCGTTAACATAGTTAGACGGAGTTAATGAAAGAACTTGATTGAACTAATTTGATAAGTTTTAGAACTCGATTATACTTTTTGAAAGTTTTATGACTCAATTATACTTTTGTGATAAGTTTTAGAATTTTACTTATTCCTTAAGCAAAACAGAAAGAAACAAATAATGCTTTAGCAGAGCTCCAACCTTTTGATGATCACACATAAGTCCTGAAGAGGACTCGGGTCATAGGCAAAAGCGGTGGCAGTTGCCAGAGCCAAGAAGAGAAGGCTAACTGGAAGAAACTTCATTATGGTGGACAGGGGAGTCACACTAATCAGGGCTTAAATGTCTTCTTCTTGTTTTGTTTGCTTGAGATGGGAGTGAGATGACTTGCAACACTTCACAGATCTATGCCAGTCTCCTATGCGGTTGTTAATTTCTTATTCCGAGAGATGAATTGTTCCACAACTGCTGCAACAAAATGGCCCTTACTTTGACCATCCTCTTTCAAAGACATGTTATATGATATGTAAGTGGACTTCTTCAATAATATTTAGATCTTCGGTTTCCTTCTTCTTCACTGTTTCAATGTCCTGCGTGGAATCAAGTTCGGCTGGATTGAGCGAGGGCTGCCAATTCTTCTCAAAGCGCATCGTATGATCATATCCATCTGTCAATTAAAAATGATGTAGGAACCAGTGTGTTCACATGCCCCTCGATCCTCTACCATGAAAACACTTTGCGAAGCTATCGATTCACTTCCTAGAGATATTTCTATGTTTACTTGATGTTCACACCATCTAGTTGATGTGCACTTCCCTGATAAGATTGATAATTGAAATCTCTGCGGTCACAGTCATCCATCTCCACATGCTAAATTTCAGACCTCATTATGAAGGACGATTGGCTTCCATCATAAGTATGATCTGACAAACTATTCATTATTCAAAGAAATAAGTGCATTGAAAGTTCTAAAATTTGTTAAGTTGATGCAATCAAGCCCTAAAACTTGCTAGCATTTTCCGTTTGTCAATTTAGACGTAATGAATGTAATGACTTGAGTGCACAAACTCGATAAATTTTAGGATTTGTCGTGACAAGTTTTATAATTTGATTGTCCTTTTTGAAAGTTTTAGGACTCAATTACACTTTCATGACAAGTTTTAGGACTTCTAGGACATGTATCCCTTATTCAAACTACTATGGATATGACTCCCAAGGAGATAAACCAAGTTTATAATTTTTCGATAGAAGTCCTAAAGATCAATTTTTTGATATAAATCCAATAAATAAGGCCAATCCTTGGAGACCATTTGAAAAACAAATGTTTTCTTCGTTTTTTCTTTGGAGATTCTAATATAATCACAGTAATAGTTTCCTTAGTTTTCCATATGTGATTACCCACATGTAAAAATTCGAACGTGGCTTCTAAAGTTGAAGCATGCCTATACATCCATTATAAACTAGAAAATCTGAGAACGTAAAAAGATGAAAAGAAAAGTAGGAATACTTCTCGTCAAAGATCGTATGACTAATTCTCACATGAGGATTTCGTGACGTCCTCCCTTACCATAATTATTTATTGTTATCCTCTTACTAGAGAAGAGGAATCCGTTAGTTATTCCCATATTCCAAAATTAAGATTCTTGTCGCAAACAAAGAACTGAATTTGTTTGTTATAACAGTTTAAACATTTATAATATTTGGATACATGCCAAACTTCAATAAAGTATCATTTGCATGCGATTTTCTCGATGGTTAGAGAATGCCTTGACCAAGCAACTGTCCATTAACACTTTAAAAACAGCATTGCGGTATATGCCCATCCCTAAAGAATTTCTTTTGGACTCTATTACATTTGGCGAGGGATACTAGAAATCCAAAAGAGGTGGGGAGTGATCCTAGAGCGAGAGGCCCAGACAAGATACAACTCCTAACACACTTCTAAGATGGTGAAGGGGGCAAGAATTGCACACCAAATAAGGGAAGAGTGTTCTGGATTAATATATGTGAAGAAGGAACTAACTCATTAAAGTGCGCCTTTTGACTTAATGGCATCAATTAGCATTGGAACTTTAATGCCTAGCATGCTCAAGTGAAAGCACTATCAAGAGAGGTCATCCGCGAAAGTTCACCTATATACCAAAGTCTCAAAATCATGAGACTACATATGAGATACACCAAAGTGGACCATACATCAAGTGAGTTTAATTTAATGCTATCACCACCTGTTACGAGTATGTGTTTCAAAGATGATATGTGAAGATGTCCCTAGTAGTAATGGCATTGGAAATTTAGTACCCAGCATGTTTAAGCGAGAGCACTATCAAGATGAGTGATTTGGGAAAGTGCACCTATATACCACAGTCTCATAATCACAATACTACCAATAGGACAGATCAAAGTGGACAATGCACCAAGTGAGTTTAGTAATGCTGTCACCACCTATTACAAGTATATGTTTCAAACATGATATGTGAAGCTGTCCCAAGTGGTAGTCGTCAGGACGGGATATGAAAAACTATCCCGATACATCTTTAGCAATAAGCGTAGAGGTCTTACCAATTTTGTGTATTCAAAAGACTCTCTCTCTCTCTCTCTGGCATAGCCACGGTCTCTGTTGACAATCGACCACCATGTTGGTGGCTATTGTCGCTATAGGGGTCACATGGAGAAGGAGCAGGGGTTTCTTTTGTTAAGTATTTGAGTTTATTTTCAAACAATCAGATCCTCTATCAAGCATTTATAGTTGTTGACACCTAAATTTTAGTGACCATTTAGTCGTAATTTGTATAGAAAATTAGGGATTAAATTTTTAACCCCTAAACAAAAAATATTTAAATTGCATAACATATAGTTTAAATTCATTTTAGGTTAATTGCATTTTGCATCGGACTGGCAGTGACGAACGAGCTTAAATTTCATCGAACGGGACTCGGCTCGCTTGAAATGCAAGGGCCGGGAATTACAAGTCAAACGGGCTCGGTTCTTTTAATTTGAACTTAATTCAGCCCATTATCATTAATTAATTCAGCCCATTTAAATTAAAGCCTAAGCCTAAACCCATTAGGACTAGAAAGCCCATCTAATTGACCTAGATTAATACTATATATACATTATTAGGTCAGGATTTTGAGGGGACTCATAATTTTCAGATCAGAATATTTAGAGTGGGAGAGTGAGAAAGAGAGGGAGAGAGAGAGACCGGCGAAGATCGCCGCTCCTCCCTGCCGTGCCTGCCACCGCCGCGCCTTCCGCACCGGAGCCAACCCACGCCGCCGCACGCCGCGCCCCGACGCCGCTACCTGCCGCCCGCCGCACGCCGGAACCGACCCACGCCTGCCGCGCCTGCTGCCGCCGTGCTTGCCGCGCCTGCCGATCGCCGCGCATCACCGCCGCGCCTGCCGCGCCTGCTGCCGCCGTGCCCGCCGCGCTTGCCGCCCGCCGCGCGTCACCGCCGTGCCCGCCGACCCACGCACGCCGCGCGTCACCGCCGCGCCTGCCGCGCCTGCTGCCGCCGCGCCTGCCGCCCCTGCCGTGCGCTGCTCTCCGCCGCGCGACACCACCTGCTGCCGCCACTCCCCGCCGCGCCTGCTGCCGCGCCTCCTATGCGCCTGCTGCCGCCACTCCTCGCCGCGCCTGCTGCCGCGCCCGCTGCCGCGCCTCCCGTGCGCCTGCTGCCGCCACTCCTCGCCGCGCCTGCTGCCGCGCCCGCTGCCGCGCCTCCCGTGCGCCTGCTGCCGCCACTCCCCGCCGCGCCTGCTGCCGCACCCGCTGCTGCCGTCGCTCTGCCACCGCTGCTGTCCCGGAGTTGCGCCATCATAAGCACCATCGTAAACAGCGTCGCCGCCGTCCTCGTGGTCGCGCCACCGCCAGTCCGCCGTTCGCCGCTCATCCCGATCCGCAATCCCGATCCGCGAGTTCAAATTTGAAAATATTTCGAAATTAGGTAAGGATGTTATCCGATATTTTCAGAATATTTGGTTTCTTAATTTTTAGATGCTTGAATAATCTGTGAATATTGTGTGGATTGCTAGATATCTTAGGATGATGTTTGTCTTGTTCGCAATATTCGAAAATATTCAAAATTAGGAAAACTTTCCTAATTCAGCAACGTATCTGGACAACTATCCGACCTTATCCCTAAGGTATGATACGTGGCGATACGGAGAATCATTATCCTACCCATAATCACTTGGGTACGACAATGAATTTTATCTGCTTTCCAAATTTGAATGATCGAATTTCCGTCAATATCTGTAACCCTATAGATATGACCGATAGTTCGATTTCTGTGCCTAATCCGAGTTTGAAACGAATTTTGCGGATCGCGTGGTTGTTTTAAATGTTGATGCTATCTCTGTTTAAATTGTTTTTCCTTTTCAAACAAAAAAGAAAATTCAAAAAATATCAGTTAGGATTTGAATTTGAGTTTTGCATGTTTAGGAATCCTAAATATATCTAGACGATAGAGTAATTATTTAATTTAAATTAGGACTTGAGATAATCTATTTCCTAGTTTAAATTAAGTAATTTTCTAATCTTAATAGATTATTTAGGTTATTTTTTAATTCCGAATTTTCATAAAAACCCCAAAAAAAGAATGAATTGTTTTATGGTAGATTAGGATAGATTGCATTCTTAAATAATTTATTATTTCGAATTTTAACAAAAATCCCAAAAATAAATCACGTTAGGATATGTTAAGTCATCATAAGTTGCATGTTAATTTAGGCATATTTTTATTCCGAATTTCATTAGAGAATACCAAAAATAAATCATTTGCCCGTCATCAGAATTAGGTCACGTCGTCGCATGACATATAGTTTGCATGCTAGGTTGCATTACTTGCATGTCATTTTTGCACGTCATTGCATGTAGATTAGGTTTCATTTAAATAAGTGAAAATCCTAAAAATATTGAATGAACTGCTTGTTAATTAGAAATCATATTAGGTTGTTGATGTGATTTTCTAGCTAACAATGCAGATGCTTACGTTGCTTTGAGGTAAGTAATTCTCCCAACTTGCAATTTATTTAATGCTTTCTTGGGTGTTAAATTGGTGGTTTGCGCACCCGCATGAACACCTCACATGTTGGTGACTAAGTTAAAATGGATCCAGATTGCTTGCCAAAACATTTTTGAAAAGAAAAGGTACCGAAAGGGCGTTAGACTAGATCTAGCGTAATCAAGTCCCCGAACTTAAAATCTCTGGTTCGTAGAAATAAAACATATCTCCCTATGTTTTATTTAGGTTTCTAATCGACCTACCACAAATAGATTAGTGGCGACTCCGAGCATGAAAACTTTTGCATGTTAAAAAACTTAAACCTAAGTTGCGAATTGGTAGGGCTTGGGAGGGCTCGAGTTAGGTTTAGTCCTAATAATCCATTAGCCTAAGAGGGAAATTTTAGCTGTCGCGACAGCTTGGCGACTCCGCTGGGGAATTGAGTTAAAACTCTTAGTGGACTTAGGCCAGTTTTTTCTTTTCAAAAAATATTTTTTTTTGCTTGGCAGCGAGGATCCCAGGTACGTCCCTAACATTTTAGGTGTTAAATGTTTTTGCAGAATGGGAGGTATAAGGGGAGGCGTGATTGTTAACCCTTGTTTTGCAGGGAGGTGTTTGAATGAATGGTTTATTTTATGCACGAAGCGCTGTATGATATAACTTGTTGTGCATGCCTTGCATTTACACTACACCGCACACACTTCCCGCTGCCGGACCTAGGCGGCGCAGGTTTAGGATGGTACTGAGAAAACGGACACCCCGACCACACCCGCGTCGTATGGGTCGCCTTTCTTGGTCCCGAAAGTTCTTTCATGGTGTCATTGAATACCTACCACGGTTGCACTCTTTGCAACCCGGGTCGGCTCTTTGACTAAGCCGGAGTCAGGGGAATCCCAGCCTAACCACCACCATGACTGATTTAGCTCGGTAATCCTCATGTCTCCATTTTGCAAGCCAGAGTCTAGGTAGAAATCGAACCTCACGTTTCATGCGCATGTCTATGTGATTGCCATCATTCTACCCGGTGAAGTAAGATTTCTGAACCTTTATCTCGCAATTTATTTCTGTTTCGTCTTTTTCTTTGGTCGGTCCATGACATTAGGTCGGTCGTGAGTCTTGGTCTATACACTATGGGAGGGGCAGACATCCGGATTCTTGATGCTCCTAAGGACGAGCTCCGTGCCTGGTGGAATCTACTCAGTCCGACCAACCGCAAGCTAGTTGAGGGCCACATCGGGAGGCTGCTCCCCCTACTGGAGGTCAAAGTCCGTACCGGCCTCGTTCGAGCATTAGCGCACTTCTGGTGTCCCGAAACCTCTACCTTTATATTCGACCCCAAGGTTTCCAATGGCATGCTAACTGGTTCAAAGTCGAGGAAGCTCGGCTTACATGTAATGGTATTGGACCAGTTCCACTATTGGGTTTCACCGGTGCAATTGAATACTACCCCGCCAGAGTGTCTCGTCAATATCAGATTCTCCAAGGGCTCCCTCCAGCGTTACAACCAGAACTCCTCCAAGTTGACTTCGCCGATGATGATAAAGACCACGAAGCGACCGTAGCTCAGCTCAACAAGATGTGGAGGAAATGCCGTGTGTTAAAGATAGCTCGGCCCGAAGGAGAACTAAAGGGAGAGCAGAAGTCCTATTTCGCAACGACCCAGTACATTCGTCGGCACAGAATCCTGCCGGATTTGCTCCCGAAGATACCCAAGGTGCCTTTCAAGTCCGCCAATCGCTCAGAGAACAATCGCCTCAAAAGGAAGGCCGAAGAAGCTAAAGAAAAGGCATCCAAGATAGCTCGAGCTTATGAGCAATTGAAGAAGGAAGTCGCCTCCCATATGTCTATAGATCAAGCTAAATAAAAAGCTCGAAGTTCTTTTTCTCATTTCAGTTTCAGTTTTAAAAATTTGTTTAGGAATTGAGTCATTTGTCCTTATATTTAGTTCAATTTCAAGTCATTAATTGGTGTAAAAATTTTCGCCATTTCAATAAAGGGGTCCTTTCAATTCAAAGCGGTTAGACCAATGTCATGGATTGGCATATGATTTTGCTTAACACTCATGTATGCCTGTTTCGTTCCAAAATTAGGTAACTACGGACCGATCACGATCGCCCATTCGTACGCGGTCGAGAGCCAGAATGGCCGATCAAACCGACTTGCAAGAGCGTGTTGTTGGTGTAGAAGACCAGATAAAGCAACTTGTCATCGCGATGTAACAAATGTCCGCTGAGATCAAAGCTCTCCGATCGGTTCCTGTTTCGGCATCCCTCGAAGCATCAGTCCC
Source organism: Syzygium malaccense (assembly GCA_031216405.1). NCBI lineage: Eukaryota > Viridiplantae > Streptophyta > Magnoliopsida > Myrtales > Myrtaceae > Syzygium > Syzygium malaccense. The sequence continues at coordinate 35,490,485 of CM062260.1, forward strand.
AAAGCAGAAAATCAGAAAAAGTGTCGATGTTGACGGAGATGACGATATTCCCGATTTAGAAGATGACCCCGTCCAGATCATCGTCAACAAAGACAAACCTAATGAACGGGTCAATAAACTTGAAGAAAGAGTGAAGCAGCTGGAAGGTTCGCAGGATTCATCTTCGATCGATCTGTCCCTGTACTCACAGATCAAAATCCCAAAGAAGTTCAAAATGCCGGATTTCGACAAGTACAATGGCACCACATGTCCAAAAGCCCACCTACAGCTTTATCACGTACAGATGACTTCGTACGTTGATAACGAACTCCTGATGATCCATCCCTTTCAAGCAAGTTTGACGGGTCCTGCGTTGAACTGGTATCTCATGAAGAAGATAAATGGCCTCAAAACTTGGAAAGAAACCAGTGAAGCATTCTTGAAGCAGTACAGGTTCATAACGGACATCATTCCTACCCGTGATGATCTCGAACGTGCTCAGATGAAAAAGACTGAGTCCTTCAAAGACTATGCTATCAGATGGAGGAATTTAGCTGCTCAGGTTGTCCCAGAACCCATAAACAGTGAGTTAAAGAGGATGTTCGTGAAAACTCTCCCGTTCGAATACCATAATTGGATGGTTGCCATTCCGGCTGACAACTTCAACCAACTCATCCCCATAGGCGAACAAATTGAGATAGGGCTGAAAGATGGATGGTTTGTCGAGCCGTCCTCCTCGACCAGAAGATTTGGTGCGAGAAAAGAGAAAGAACCGGCAGCTGAAGTGAATGTGGCTTATAACCAACCGAGCCGGCGGAATGCTAACTCCGCCCCAGCAATCCAAGTAGCAGAAGCTCAGCAACAAAACTCGGGTCGTCAACCTTTTCAGAGGAGGAACAACAGAGGCAATTCACCCCTCTCCCCGGATCGTTGTCTCAAGTACTGACAGTGCTCCAGAAGAAAGGCTTGCTTACTACTGAGCCAAAGCGGCCCAATCCTGAGCGGTTCTATAACTTCGACCCTTCAAAGAAATGTGATTATCACATGGGTGAGCTGGGACACTCAACCGATGATTGCTATGCCCTCAAGCACCGAGTCCAAAATCTCCTAGATACGAAGGCTTTCTCATTTCAACCTGCTAAGCCGAATGTTCAGAGCAACCCACTCCCTGATCACGCAGGCAATGTGAATGCCATATTTAGCTTTGATGCTGGTCGAATCAAGAATGTTAAGGTGTATACTACTGACGTCTACGGTGAGTTAGTGAAAGCCGGTTGTTACCCGAGTAATGAAGATCTTCCCCTTGCCATCATGAGAGAAAGAATCTCAAGGATGGTAGAAGCTGGGATGATCGTTTATGCTGACCACACTGGCATCATTTCCACTATCTCTGAATTGGTTATTAATTGGGAGGAGGAGTTTGCTTCGTTGAACACCGGGAGCGACGAGGGCGACCCTCTGCTTGAAGACATGCCTCCGCTTGAAGACGCGTCCGATAATGAGGAGATCATTGTAAGCACGCCTACAACTGATGAAGGGATAGTGATCGAGATACCTCAACCGTATGAGTACAGTGATAATAGGGCGGTTCCTTGGTCCTACAGTCTCGATGTCGACTTAGTTACCAGATCTGGGCGTTCCTACGGCCAAGCTAATGCTCAACCTGCAAAACCTGTTACTGATGAAAAAGCCAAGGAATTTCTAGCTGTGATTAAGGCTAGCGAATACAACATAGTTGAACAATTGCGCAAGCTGCCCGCACAAATCTCTCTGCTTGAGCTACTCCAGACATCTGTCAAGCATCAGAAGGCTTTAATGAAGGTGTTAAGTGAAGTCCACGTGCCAGAAACGATCGATCATGACAAATTAGAGGAATTTGTGGGTTCTATACTCCTCAAGGACCTCATAACCTTTTCAGATGAAGAGTTCCCTCTAGAAGGGAGGGGGCATACCAAAGCACTCTATATTTCCGTCAAATACAAGGTCTCACATGTAGCCCGGGTACTCATTGACAACGGATCAGCCTTGAACATCTGTCCTTTGGTGACTTTACACCGCCTTAAGATAGATCCTTCTAGGATAAATTCTGCAAAGACCTCTGTACGAGCCTTTGACGGAACGAAGAAAGAAGTAATGGGAGAAATCCACCTTGACATACAGATAGGACCAACGATGTTCAATGTCCTATTTCAAGTTATGGACATTCCCACTGCATTCAATTTTCTGTTGGGTCATCCATGGATTCATACTGCCGGAGCTGTGCCATCCAGTCTACATCATATGGTGAAGTTCGTCGTGGAGAGAAAGTTAATCACAGTTCACGGTGAAGAAGAGCACCCAATTTACCATGCAACGGCTATCCCTTATGTTGAGCCTGATTACAAAATAGAATCGAGTTATCAGTCGCTCGAGCTTGTATCAACCATACATGCGTCCAGAGGATCATCACCGCTTATTCCCGAGGTGTCAAATGCTGCAGTTATGGTTGGAAAGGTAATGGTCTCTCATGGCTTTACTCCGGGTGAAGGCCTTGGTAGAAATGGTCAAGGTATCCGCCAACCGGTAGAAGTTTCTCAGAGGCCCCACATTACTGGGTTGGGATACCTGGGGTCAAGTGAGTCAAATAATGGGGCACGTAGACGTGGACGTGGACGTGGTCGAGGTCGAGGTCGAAGAAATGGACAGAACAGATCGCAATCCGAAGAAGAGCCGAATGGTGAAGAACGTGGGCGTGGTAGGTTGCTTCCACACCTCCGTACCACATTCCCGGGCCCTGCAAGAATGATGCATGAAGAGAAGGAAGTGATCGACACTCTGGGGCAGCCAAGCGGCAAGTTCGATTATTATGTAAAATATTCAGCACCCCCGAGCTTCTATGTTGACCCCCGTGACATTGTCCCGGATGGATGGGGAGGTATGGATGATCCAACACCTCTAGTGACAGAAGATCCTGATGATGCAATGGAGGGAATCACTGCCCTGTTCGATGATTTCTTCATTGGAGCTATTGAGGAAGGACCGTTGGAGGAAATGGACACTGGCCCGCAAGAGGGCAATTTTGTGACACGTAAGGGTATGGGAACGGTCCAATTTGACGAATTATGTGCCACCGAACCTGATCTTGATGACACCAATGAACTCGAAGATTCCTCGGACCTCCAGCGTGATCTAGAGCATCATGAAAGACGTAAAGTCCTAACGGTAGACCAAACTATCACCATCAACTTGAGTGATTCTGGAGAACTCAAAGAGGTGAGGATAGGGGCAACCCTTCCCGAAGGTGAAGCTAAACGCCTGGTCCAACTGCTGAAGGATTACCGGGATATCTTTGCCTGGTCGTATGTCGATATGCCGAGTTTAGACCCTTCTATCGTGGAGCATAGTCTACCTACTAATCCGGACATGCCGCCCAAGAAACAGAAGCTGCGAAGAACCAAACCTGAGCTTTCAAAGAAGATAGAGGAGGAGGTCATGAAGCTTTTGAAAGTAGGGTTTATTGAAGTCACCCGATACCCCAGTTGTGTGGCCAATATCGTGCTAGTCATGAAAAAAGATGGTCGAGTTCGGGTTTGCATCGACTATCGCGATCTAAATAAGGCCAGTCCTAAAGACGATTTCCCATTGCCACATATAGACGTTTTGGTGGACAGTACTGCAGGGTTCGAGCTGTTTTCCTTCATGGATGGTTTTTCGGGCTATAATCAGATAAAAATGAAGGACGATGATAAGGAGAAAACGGCGTTCATCACTCCTTGGGGGACATTCCACTATAAGGTCATGCCCTTCGGCCTTAAAAATGCCGGGGCAACATATCAACGGGCAATGGTGACGCTCTTCCATGATATGATGCATAAGGAGATTGAGGTTTATATCGATGACATGATCGCCAAGTCTCGACCTGGGAAGAGTCACGTCGATACTTTGAAGAAATTATTCGAGAGGCTCCATGAGTTTAAGCTCCGTCTCAATCCAGCAAAGTGCATATTCGAAGCAACCTCGGGTAAATTACTTAGGTTCATAGTAAGCAGTAAAGGCATTGAAATTGATCCCTCCAAAGTGAAGGCTATATGTGAGTTACAACCCCCGTCGATCGTAAAAGAAGTGCGGAGCCTCCTGGGTAGATTGAACTACATAGCCCGTTTTATTTCTCAACTCTCAGCAACTGCTAAGCCATTCTTTAAACTTCTAAGGAAGAATGCTCAAGCGAAATGGGACGATGATTGTCGGGAAGCGTTTAACGAACTAAAGCAATACCTGATGAAACCACCAGTGCTAGTCCCACCAATGCCGAGCCAGCCTTTGATCCTTTACCTCACGATTCATAGTGAGTCTTTAGGTGCGATGCTAGCCCAGAAAAGTCCTGAAGATGGAAAAGAGCGAGCCATTTATTACCTAAGCAAGAAGTTCACTGTCTCGGAGTTGAATTATTCTGAAGCCGAGAAGACTTGCGCTGCGTTAGTATGGGTGCTCCATAGGCTGCAACAATATACACTGCATCACCAGACTCTGCTTGTGACTGAGAACGTTCCCATTAAGTATTTACTTGATCAGCCAGCTTTGGTAGGGAAGTTAGCCAAGTGGCAGATTTTAATTTCAGAGTTTGATATCCAGATGAAGCCACAGAAGTCAGTTAAAGGTCGAGTAATTGCTGATGTGTTAGCTGAAAATCCTGGAGTTCCTGATGATGATAGATATTCTCTAGAAGATCGCATTTTGGTAATAAAGGAAGATATATGGACCATGTTTTTCGATGGAGCTGTAAACCTGGCTGGTTCCGACACTGGGGCAGTTTTAATATCCCCAGATGGGCAACATTATACAGTAGCAGCAAAGTTAGTGTTCCCCTGTACCAATAACATAGTCGAGTACGAAGCTTGCATCCTCGGACTCCAAGTCGTAGTGGAAATGGGAATAACCAAGTTGAAAGTGTTTGGTGATTCTGCTTTGATTATTCTTCAAACTGTGGGAGAGTGGAAGACGAGAGACACCAAACTAGTGCCATACCATGAATACCTCGAAGAAATCATAAAGGAATTCGAAGATATCTCTTTTGAGTACTTATCGAGGTCTCATAATCAGTTTGCTGATGCGCTAGCTACGCTATCATCCATGTTGCAAGTGATTGATGGGTTAGAGGTAGAACCCTTGAAGATCGAAGTTCTGACAAAACCGGCCTACTGTATGGTTGTGACCAGAGAACCTGACGAAAAGCCATGGTATTACGATATCATGAGTTACATCCAGAGACAAGAATTTCCTGAGGGAAGCACCCCGGCCGACAGGAAGTACATAATGAAAATGGCTTCAAAATTCTTTGTTAGTGGTGAGAAGCTGTACAAAAGATCATATGATTCAATCCTATTGAGATGTGTGGATGCGGCTGAAGCTACCAGAATCATGCAAGAAGTACACGAGGGGATATGTGGTCCACACATGAATGGCCACATGTTAGCTAAGAAGATCATGAGGTTGGGTTATTATTGGCTCAGTCTTGAGAGTGACTGCGTCCAACATGTTCGAAGATGTCATCGCTGTCAGGTTCATGGGGATAGAATAAATGTTCCCCCGACGGAATTACATCAGCCGTCTGAGCCATGGCCCTTTTCAATGTGGGGCATCGATGTGATTGGTCCAATTAATCCTAAGGCGTCAAATGGACACCGATTTATCCTGGTCGCGATTGATTACTTCTCTAAGTGGATTGAGGCGGCATCTTATGCAAACGTCACTGCAAGGAATGTTGTAAAATTCATCAGGCAAGACATAATCGCTCGTTATGGTGTCCCTGAGGCTATCGTCACTGACAATGGGACAAATTTGAACAACAAGTTCATTGATCAGTTGTTCAACGAGTTTAAAATCCGGCACCTGAATTCATCTCCCTATCGTCCACAGATGAATGGAGCAGTTGAAGCCGCCAACAAGAACATCAAGAAGATCTTGGCCAAAACGGCTGAAAACTATCGTGACTGGCATGAAAGGTTGCCATTTGCACTAATGGCGTATCGACCTTTGATCCGAACCTCTGTCGGAGCAACCCCTTTTTCATTGGTGTATGGCATGGAAGCAGTCCTACCCGTAGAAGTAGAGATCCCTTCCTTGCGAGTCTTGTCTCAAGTGGAGTTATCCGAGGCAGAATGGATGCGACAAAGGCATGAGCAGTTGAACCTAATTGATGAGAAGCGATTGAGAGCCATTTGCCACGGTCAAACCTATCAGCAGAGGATAGCTAGATCCTTCAATCAAAAGGTGCGTCCAAGACACTTCGAGATAAATGATCTAGTCCTAAGGAAGGTACTGCCAGTCTTTCTTGTTCCTGGAGGAAAATTTGCCCCAAACTACATTGGTCCGTATGTGGTTAAAAAGGTGCTTCCCGGAGGTGCCCTGATCCTCGCAGAAATGGATGGTCGTGAGTTTTCCACTCCTGTTAATTCTGATGCTGTGAAGATATATTATCCCTGATAAGATCTAACGTTTTTGCGGCGAAAGTTTTCAAGTGTTTGGTTTTATATTCCGAATTGTAAACATTTCATTTATGAATAAATGGGTTCAATCAATTTAAAGATGGAATGTGTGCCTTAGCTTTAAATTATGCTTGATCATTTTGTCAGTCTACATCATTGACCTCAAAGGGGGAATCTATTTAGACAATATGATAACTCACGTGGAATGAATTGAATGTGTTGAATGAGGTACATCGGGATGATAAAAGGCAAGCCATATCCTTTACACAGTCCTGTGCACTAATCCCCAGTGAGTTGAGTAGAAAAATTCCATGTCTGCAAGGCGAAGGGTTATCTCGCAAAAGGTACGGCAACTGAAATGACGAGAGGCGGTTCATTTCTCTATCCCAAACACTACAGGTTATCCATTGTTTCGCCACTTTGAGCCTAAACACTTGGAGAAATTCATTCAAATTACCCCTGTCAAGAACCACCCCATATCGGGGCAAACTGGAGGTAAGTCAGCGTCATAAGGTGAAAAATGAGTAGAAATTTTCATGCTCTCACTTGCATCAATCTTCGAGTGTTGCTTTTTCAGATGAATTCACGTGAAGTTCAAGTGCCTTAGGATGACGAAGAGCATTTCTTTCTCTATCCTATACACATTTTATCCTTTGCTAAGCCTAATTGAGCCTACAAATTCATTTCTTAAACCCAGTTGGTGATCATCCCCCACACTGGGGCAAGGCAAAAGTCATCATTGTTCAGGCAGCATCTCCGGAGCGCCGATAAAAGACGAAGACCCTGAGAGTCCAAATGTTAGTCATTCGGTCAAAACAAGCCAAAGTGTGACTGGCCAATATATGCATTGTAGACAGTGTGTGTCAAAAAAAAAACTAGAGGGCATGAAAAAGCAGTGTGCCTGGTAAAAGCAAGGCCGATGCCCGTGAAAAGAAAAAAGAGAAGAAAAAATGGAGAAAAAGTGACGACTTTAGATTAGAAAATGTTGAGATGTGTCAAAGTCACAAAAATATCCAGAGTCTTAAGGAATCAAGTGATGAATTCTCGAAGCCAATGGAGCATTTACCGAGAAGACAATCCCTGACGGAAAAGAGCACCGGTGATAATGCCGAGATGATCACCAACTCTCACCCTAATTATACACATTTTGAGCCTTATGATCCATTCATTTCTCAACCCATGAGCCTAGCCTGCGTTACGTCCCTTGCAAAGTCTCTTCAGATTAGGGCACTTGAACTAACGTAGAGTTTCTGATGTTTATAAGCTTAACTCGAAGAAGTGCGTGCAAGTCCATTTCTATCTCATTTTGCGGGTTCTTGACTTGTAAACCCAGAGACAATTACAGAGTATTTTCTTTCAACAGCCTCAACTCGAAGAGTCTCTTTTGCTAAGCCATTGACCAAGCCCATGTTACGGTCCTAACAAAGACCTCTCAGATCGGTAAAGTCGTACTGCTTGCAAGAATACTCAGACCCTTGTCAACATGATGATGGTGAGATGGAGCGATTCTCCATAAATCAGCCTTTTCGATGAGAATGAGAGAAAGCCCTTTTGGACCGGAAGTCCCTCATTCGACATTTTCCAGATACCCGTTTGTGAGTTCGGATTGTCTTGTCATGATTTTTCCCCAGCGAAGTTTGTAATGCTGATTTGACAAAACCATCGTGCATGAAAATCAGTTGAAATCATAGTTCATGTGTATATGTATTCTTGACAGTGTGCGAATGCATATTACATGTTACTTAAAATCGTGTCTAACAGGAGACACACCTTCAGAGTTGGAGATGTCACCAGGTAAGTATACCTCTATCCCTAGGATATCTATGACTATCTAGGTATCCCTGACCTGTTCAAGCAATTGTCAGGTCCCACATTTGATCATTTTTGTGATCTCTAGATGCCTTTGATTGTGTTCAGGTGTCTATTGATCAAACCTTTTCAGGTATTTCTGATGATATCCAGGTACTTTGTCAAGAAACTCTTGAACACTTGGGCTAGCCCCTTTGTTCATCAAATCACAGATTTTCATACAATCTCGAGAAGATTCCCCCGTTACATGACTATGAGCAGGTATAGGCATGGCGGCAAAATCTTTACATATGAGCAGGTATATGTAAAGGTCGGAATATTTTCCCCAAATCTCAGGTATTCCCCCGCTACTCACCTATGAACAGGTATAGGTGAAGCGGCCAAATCTTTGCATATGAGCAGGTATATGTAAAGGTCGGAATATTCTCTCAAATCTCAGATGTTCCCCCGCTACTCGCCTATGAGCATATATAGGTGAAGCGGCCAAATCTTTGCATATGAGCAGGTATATGTAAAGGTCGGAATATTCTCTCAACCCCAGGTGTTCCCCCGCAGTTCACTTATGAGCAGGTATAAGTGAAGCGGCCAAATCTTTGCATATGAGCAGGTATATGTAAAGGTCAGAATATCCTCTTGATTTCAAAAGTTTCCCCCGCAATTCACTTATGAGCAGGTATAAGTGAAGCGACCAAATCTTTGCAAACACCTATGGAGATGTATAGGTAGTTCGTAAAGACCCGAACTATTCTCACGAATCCAGATGATGATTGGATACGTCGAGCTTTCTTCGTGTGTTTTGACTTAACTGCAGATCACCGAAGTTCATCAATGTATATCAGGCAATACCTATGGGGACTGAGCCCATACATTTGCCAAAACAACATACAAGTTATAGTTATGCCTCGAATTGCATTATCTCGCGCCTGTCAGGTAAGTGATTCCAGGTATGTTTTCTACTCATGTCAGCATGTATCATTTCTTAATGCATTTAAAAATGGGACTCATAATCCCGACAAAAACAACATTCATTGCATTTGCATAGGTGAAATTTAGGTATCATTTAGTCTTTGAATGCAACCTCTGCGAGCTCACCTTCAAAGAGGGGCAGCTGTTGACATCTAAATTTTAGTGACCATTTAGTCGTAATTTGTATAGAAAATTAGGGATTAAATTTTTAACCCCTAAACAAAAAAATTTAAATTGCATAACATATAGTTTAAATTCATTTTAGGTTAATTGCATTTTGCATCGGACTGGCAGTGACGAACGAGCTTAAATTTCATCGAACGGGACTCGGCTCGCTTGAAATGCAAGGGCCGGGAATTACAAGTCAAACGGGCTCGGTTGTTTTAATTTGAACTTAATTCAGCCCATTATCATTAATTAATTCAACCCATTTAAATTAAAGCCCAAGCCTAAGCCCATTAGGACTAGAAAGCCCATCTAATTGACCTAGATTAATACTATATATATATTATTAGGTCAGGATTTTGAGGGGACTCATAATTTTCAGATCAGAATATTTAGAGTGGGAGAGTGAGAAAGAGAGGGAGAGAGAGAGACCGGCGAAGATCGCCGCTCCTCCCTGCCGTGCCTGCCACCGCCGCGCCTTCCGCACCGGAGCCAACCCACGCCGCCGCACGCCGCGCCCCGACGCCGCTACCTGCCGCCCGCCGCACGCCGGAACCGACCCACGCCTGCCGCGCCTGCTGCCGCCGTGCTTGCCGCGCCTGCCGCGCCTGCTGCCGCCGTGCCCGCCGCGCTTGCCGCCCGCCGCGCGTCACCGCCGTGCCCGCCGACCCACGCACGCCGCGCGTCACCGCCGCGCCTGCTGCCGCCGCGCCTGCCGCCCCTGCCGTGCGCTGCTCTCCGCCGCGCGACACCACCTGCTGCCGCCACTCCCCGCCGCGCCTGCTGCCGCGCCTCCCGTGCACCTGCTGCCGCCACTCCTCGCCGCGCCTGCTGCCGCGCCCGCTGCCGCGCCTCCCGTGCGCCTGCTGCCGCCACTCCTCGCCGCGCCTGCTGCCGCCACTCCTCGCCGCGCCTGCTGCCGCGCCCGCTGCCGCCGTCGCTCTGCCACCGCTGCTATCCCGGAGTTGCGCCATCACAAGCACCATCGTAAACAGCGTCGCCGCCGTCCTCGTGGTCGCGCCACCGCCGGTCCGCCGTTCGCCGCTCATCCCGATCCGCAATCCCGATCCGCGAGTTCAAATTTGGAAATATTTCGAAATTAGGTAAGGATGTTATCCGATATTTTCAGAATATTTGGTTTCTTAATTTTTGGATGCTTGAATATTCTGTGAATATTGTGTGGATTGCTAGATATCTTAGGATGATGTTTGTCTTGTTCGCAATATTCGAAAATATTCAAAATTAGGAAAACTTTCCTAATTCAGCAACGTATCTGGACAACTATCCGACCTTATCCCTAAGGTATGATACGTGGCGATACGGAGAATCATTATCCTACCCATAATCACTTGGGTACGACAATGAATTTTATCTGCTTTCCAAATTTGAATGATCGAATTTCCGTCAATATCTGTAACCCTATAGATATGACCGATAGTTCGATTTCTGTGCCTAATCCGAGTTTGAAACGAATTTTGCGGATCGCGTGGTTGTTTTAAATGTTGATGCTATCTCTGTTTAAATTGTTTTTCCTTTTCAAACAAAAAAGAAAATTCAAAAAATATCAGTTAGGATTTGAATTTGAGTTTTGCATGTTTAGGAATCCTAAATATATCTAGACGATAGAGTAATTATTTAATTTAAATTAGGACTTGAGATAATCTATTTCCTAGTTTAAATTAAGTAATTTTCTAATCTTAATAGATTATTTAGGTTATTTTTTAATTCCGAATTTTCATAAAAACCCCAAAAAAAGAATGAATTGTTTTATGGTAGATTAGGATAGATTGCATTCTTAAATAATTTATTATTTCGAATTTTAACAAAAATCCCAAAAATAAATCACGTTAGGATATGTTAAGTCATCATAAGTTGCATGTTAATTTAGGCATATTTTTATTCCGAATTTCATTAGAAAATACCAAAAATAAATCATTTGCCCATCATCAGAATTAGGTCACGTCGTCGCATGACATATAGTTTGCATGCTAGGTTGCATTACTTGCATGTCATTTTTGCACGTCATTGCATGTAGATTAGGTTTCATTTAAATAAGTGAAAATCCTAAAAATATTGAATGAACTGCTTGTTAATTAGAAATCATATTAGGTTGTTGATGTGATTTTCTAGCTAACAATGCAGATGCTTACGTTGCTTTGAGGTAAGTAATTCTCCCAACTTGCAATTTATTTAATGCTTTCTTGGGTGTTAAATTGGTGGTTTGCGCACCCGCATGAACACCTCACATGTTGGTGACTAAGTTAAAATGGATCCAGATTGCTTGCCAAAACATTTTTGAAAAGAAAAGGTACCGAAAGGGCGTTAGACTAGATCTAGCGTAATCAAGTCCCCGAGCTTAAAATCTCTAGTTCGTAGGAATAAAACATATCTCCCTATGTTTTATTTAGGTTTCTAATCGACCTACCACAAATAGATTAGTGGCGACTCCGAGCATGAAAACTTTTGCATGTTAAAAAACTTAAACCTAAGTTGCGAATTGGTAGGGCTTGGGAGGGCTCGAGTTAGGTTTAGTCCTAATAATCCATTAGCCTAAGAGGGAAATTTTAGGTCGCGACAATAGTATTTATCCATACCAGCGCTGATATCCAATGTTATCCTCAGCAGACGACTCTTCTAGTGTCAAATCCTATTCGACTTCAAATACTGACAATCCAAATGCTGCACGTGATAAATGATCTCATATATATGCTTAATCAATACAAATAAAAGAGAGGATGAGAGAAAGTAACTTATTAAAAAGCAACTCGCCCATTCTTCAGGTTATTGTGATTCAAATTACTTTATTTGTATGGATAGTAGCTTATTTGTATGCATACATAGAAGATAGGGTTTAAGTTCGTGCCGGGCTTCAAACTTAATCATTTGGTAAATGGATAATCTTCAAATCGCATTCTACAGTCTTGAAGCTGGACTTGAGCTCCACGCACGAGCCAGAGTCTTCTATGAGGAAATCTTTTGCGTATTCCAGGCAAAAGGCACAATCGGATGAATTCAATGCTCCGTAGCATGCTGCATGGCCGTAGCACAAATCGTGATTGCAGTAGTAATTGTAACCGTTGTCTGCTGTAAGAAGGCATAAATCCACCATAACAGCACGTGTGTCATAGCCATAGGAGCTCCCTTCTTCGTACGTCCTTCCACTGCATATTTCAGACAGCTTTGTGGAATCAAAATCGCACTTGACAACATTACAAAGTAATGAAATAACAAGGAGAAGTTTCACAATATGTCGTGTTAACGTATTCATGGTTGGGCACTCTACACCTTCACTTTCCTTCCTCCTTAAAGTGGTTGTGTATATATAAGTCAAACTTCCTCTCATAGGTTTTTCCACCGACTCTTCCCTACTCCAGGGGAAAGCCTTGACAACTTCACAACAATTTCTTTATTAAAATCCTTCCCTCTCGTTTAACATTCTTTTCGTTGGAGCCATCTGAAAAATCAATGTTAAAGGCCGGACGAATTTGTTGACATATCTCTTATTACTATGTTTTCTGTAATTCATTGTACAAAATTAATGCTGATTTAATCTCTCTCTCTCTCTCTCTCTCTCTCTCTCTCATATTGCCACTATATTATGCTAATTCGTCTTGTACTAAAGTGAAATGTCACGCCTGCTTAATTACCGAAGATATGGAAGGGGTTTATAGGTCTTCCACAACTCTTTCATTAGAATTTTTGCTTGGTTTATTAAGCAAAGCTTTGATTATTTAGCTCTATGATAGCTAGTATAACAAGTAATGCGATTGGTAGAATTGAGTAATTTGCCTCTGGTTCTGTAAAGAGCAATATATCCTTTTCTTCATCTTTGATTGGATGAAAAAAATGCATTGAGAAAATCTCCTATGATGTTTTGAAGATGACAAAATAAAAAAAATTTGTGAATTTGTGTATTTTAATATGCTATAACAGCTTTTATATACACAAGCCAACGTGCAAATGATATCGTAATCTATACGTCTTAAAGCATGCCGCGACTCTCTTTGTTTGTCAGGGAAAAGGACAGGTTTATAGGTAATGCCGAATTAGGACCAACGGTCCTCATTCAATGTAGGTTCTCCAAAATCATTATATTGCGCAACGTTGGGATATTCAATTTTAGTTTACATTAACCCTATGAGAATTTCAAATAAGGAGTCGCACTAACCTATTAGGGTCAGTTAGGAACCAAGTGAGGCAAGGGAGTATACCTCACTTCCTACGTAACCAAAGATCTAGGATTGGGGACTTGATTACACTATTTATATAATTAGCGCCATTTTAGTACCTAAACTTGATTATTTATCAACTAAGGTGTCCATGCAGTCTTTTTACCTATTATAAGTCTTAAAATTCTTATCTACTAAGTGTCCGTATTAGTTTTATGTTTATTATTGTCCTAGAATGTAACTAAACCATTCAACTAAGAAAATGAATCACAATACAAAAACGATATAAGAGCAATCACAAAAAACAAAAAAATCAAGAACAATAATGAAAAGTGAATCAAATAGTGAAGTGTAGTAAAACAACCTGAAACGAGTCGGACAAAGAACATAACATGACCTCGTTGTTAAGCCCTAAGATTGCAACCCTATGAGCTTAGTTAAATTGTGACATTCTAAATTTCGACCCACTTGGTATTTATAAAATGTTTAATTTCAATAACGCACTTGTAGTAAATCTCTCCCAGACTTGATCACTCTTGGGACACTAACTAGTAGGGAAAGGCTAATTAGGGATCTACATTCGTGCGACCATAGAACTTGATCATGGACTGACTTTTGACCATAAGGATTGTTGAGGTGATGTTTTAGGCTAATATAGACCAATCTAAGGCAAGTCATGGATCGATTTGCAAATGCCATATAACTGGATCGCGGGTGATTCCGCCTTGCTAGGATATGAAATTGCGAACGATCCCAAACCTGCTCTAAACAATCGCGCTCTTTAGAACTAGTGATTGATCCTCGCAATTATATATGACAATCGAGGTCGCCATGACTCAAGTGAGCTTAAACGTGGTTTGATTTAGTATCGACCACGGGTTGAATACATGAATTTTCCCGGAAGCTGCTCGTTAGTTTGAGATAAGCTCAAGTCATGCTTATTTGAGTTTGGCTATTACATAGAGACCGAGTTTGGGCATAGAAAATTTCGATAGTTATGATACAATATTTGGACGATGTCAGAAGTACCATGGTCAGTTTTGAATTTGCTCGAATTCATCAGAAAATTGGAATTTTGAAGGAAAATAGAAAATGACCGTTTTGCCCTTGAGATTTTATGAAGGCCAAGTATAAATGAGAGGGGAATTTTGGTCATTTCATACCAACTTTAGAGATAAAAATTTTTGGACGGTTTTGCCCCTGCACTTTTTGTGAAATTCCAACTTTGCCCTTGGATATTTTTTATGGCATTCGATCTGGGCCGTCGATTTTTAGATAAGATTGAATCGTGGCCGTCGGATGGAAAGTAGAGAGAAGGGCAAGATGGTAATTTCCTTGGGGGATAGATACCAATTATTGGATTGTTAGTATTTATTCTCTCTCTCTCTCTCTCTCTCTCTCTCTCTCTCTCTCTCTCTCTCACATTTTTCCCTCCCTCACCCCTCCCTTGGCCGACCTCTCTTGTTCTCTCTCTCCCTCACGTGAAGTGGCCAGCTGGCCACACCCTTGGCCGCCGTCGCCACTGTTCCGTCAAGCCGCCGATCGCCACCACTCGTAGACGCCGATGAGTCGCCGGTACCCCTTTTCGTGGGACGCCACCACCGCTGCTGTTTGCTCTCTG
This sequence comes from Syzygium malaccense, assembly GCA_031216405.1. Lineage (NCBI taxonomy): Eukaryota > Viridiplantae > Streptophyta > Magnoliopsida > Myrtales > Myrtaceae > Syzygium > Syzygium malaccense. The sequence continues at coordinate 35,505,658 of CM062260.1, forward strand.
TCCAACCACCCTTGAGGGCTTGAATTTGCATGAAATCACAAGTAAGTAATTCCCTAACCATCGCCTAGGATAACAGGTGATTTCGGGTTAGTTGGAGCCCGTTTTAGCAAGTTTTAGGGGTTATTCGTAGAGAAATGGTTGGACTGCTTTGGCTGAGCTATTTGGATGAAATTGTGATGATTTTTTAGGTGGATTGGAGGTTAGAATTGATTGATTTTGTGATTGGAATAATTACGAGTGATTATTGTGACTTATTGCGTGAAAAACGGGCCTAAATGTGCCGTTATAGTGATTTTTTTGTGGTGGCCGAATCACTGTTCATTCTATGGCTGAATTGATGCATTTTGGTTTTTGAGGCATAGTACGTGTTGGTTTGGGGTTGTCGATAGGAGTACGACGCCCGTGAGTGGTAAAATTTGGCTTAAAATTCTAAAATTCGCATTAAATTGTGCACGTGCGAATTGAATTGGTAAAATTGTGAGTTGACATGGATGACTGGTAGCCTGTATATATTGGATGATATGTACGAATTGGTCGTATGAAATTGGCATGACATTGGGTGCCGATGTGTTACATGGCCATTAAATACCCTAAGGAGTTTTTACGCTGGGTCTAGATAATAATTGGAAAATGTGTGTATGTGTGATAACATAATCCTTGAGGTGTGTTGATGTGGGGAATTGAACCCGTCCTAAGGCGTGTTACGTGGTACGATGCCCGGTTTACCAGAAGACCGCCAACCTAATGTGTTTTACGCGGGCTGTGTCGTAAAAGGAGATCGATGTTGCGCCAGAGGCGTGTTACGTGGGTTAGAGATACTGAGCCTGAGGCATTTTGACGTGGCCTATAGAAGTGTTATTCAACTTGATGCGTGTTACACGGGTTGTGTTATAAAAAGGGAGATCGGTGTTGCGCCTGAGGTGTGTTCGTTTACGTGGCCTAGAGACACTGAGCCTGAGGTGTGCTCGTTTACGCGGGCAACGAAGTGTTGTTGGACCTGAGGCGTGTTTATGCGGATTAGAAATGAATTGGATGCGTGTGCCTGAGTGAAATAATGAAAGTATGATATTGTGTCTATTATGCGAATATTGGTGTGGTTTTGGTTTGAATGATATCTTTGAGGGCGGCTTGTTATCGGTTGTTAATGGTAACTCTTGATTTAGCATGTGAAGTTTCGTGTGTATCAAGTTGAGATGTTGGTGCCTGCAATTGTTCTATTTTACTAATTGTGTGATTGGCGTGCTTGAATGTGACCAGAGATATGTGTTAGTCTAGGTTGGATTTAGGGTGTTACTTGCTAAGATGTGATCTCATGATTTTACTTAAAACCATTTCAGACCCCAGACTTGGATAATGGCTAATCAGCTGCCTCACCGTTTTGGAATACCAATGCTTTTTGACCACTCAACAGTAGAGTTATCTGTAGATGAACAGTATACTTGGATTAAGCACACCAATGAGCTGCAGGTAGATGTAGGTGTCTCAGAGTGACAGACTCACACCTATACAGCCTGGACTTTCCGGGATGGGGCAGAGGAATTCAGCCCTATTAGAGGTTTTGATGCTCCCTACGATGCATTTGGGGACTAGGATCCTTTTACAGTTCCTCCCTTGGATGGTGAGTTGACTAGTACCGGCCCTGGCCCTGCACAGTCGGCCCCTTCGATTACCCCGCTGAGTCCGCACCTATGGTGGCTGAACCACAACCTGAGCCCGAGGTACCTTACCAAGGACCGATTCCAATGGATTTAGGCTCAAACAACGAACCCGTAGAGATGGAACTAGTAGAGGTGGAGCCCGAGGAAGAGCCTGGGGAGGAAATCGAAGAAGAAGAGCTCAAAGCGGAACATGAGGAAGAGCCTGAAGAAGTGGAACTTGAGGATGAGGAACCGGTTGAGGTCCCATGGGAATCGGGAGATATAGATGACCCCTTTGTGATCGAAGCTGATTATGAGCTTGCTGAGTCTTCAAAGTCTTCAGGGAATCAGACTGACTTCAATGAATCTAACTCTAAGTGGATCCCTCCCTCTAGAGCGACTAGGGGTTAGTTAGGAGTTTAGGGGTTGGACCTGTTTTTGGTGAGGAGCCTTTTTTATAAAGGGTTAGTCTACTAGGCCGCTAATCCCTTTTTGTTATTGGCGGTCGTTAGTTTCAGAAGTTTGCAGGTGTGCTAGCTTGTAATGGATATTGTATATATTGCGGGTGTAATATAGTGTTTGATGGTTTGGTGACTTGTTCCTCCCTATTACCCCGTGATTATATCATCAGGGATTTGGGTAATCGTTTCCGCTGCATTTGATTATGATGTTTTGGGTTGGGTCGGCGATGTTTCCTGGGACGTCGCACTAATTCAACCAAAGAGGGATGCCGCGAGCTTGATGGGGTTCGAGGCGTGACATAAATTGAATCCAATTCCTATCTAAAAGATCAATCCACCAAAACTAAACTATGACCAAGGTAAATCTCTAAACTATATGAATGTAAACCAAAAGACACTAAGCTAAATCTAATACTATGATCCAACTATCTAATCAAGACCTATTTTCTAACCATTTTCTATTTTTTATTATTTTATTTAGGATCGATATCACGGAAAACCTCAAACGGGTACACATGTGACAAATTTATCCTCCGTTAGCTTTTGTCAAATTTTACCATTAAATTTGCTGACGTGGATGACACATGGTGACGTGGCAAGTCCACGTGGAAATAACTTAGTTTTTTTTAAAATTAATAATAACTTTGTTGACGTTTCTCCAATTAGCTCATTTTCTTTCTTCTTTATAACACAAAAAAACCCTAGCGACAAATTCATCTTCTCCGACATTCCCTCCGACATTCCCCCCTTCTTCCCGTCCCCACTTCGGCCTTGCTTCGTCACGGTCTTGGGTTTATGTCATAGGTTTCATCTTGTCAAGGTAGGAAAACGAGAGTCCTCCATTCAATGTCGCATTCGAGGCGCTATGTCTCTCTCTTTCATTTTTGTTGGATCTCTGAGCCATAACCTTCTAATCCGTATTTCTAGCTGCTTTGCTCATTGTCGGTTTTTGTCAAACTTGGTCTTATTCTATGTCTCAGCCCTACATGATTTACTGCTTGTCCGCAAATCTCTTTGTATGCTTAAGTATTGCTCTTGTTATGTTGATCATTTGTGTTAGTTCATGTCCTCATTAGTGTTACGTGGTCTTTACAACCTTAAATTGTACGTGTGTCGAAATTATAACATGAAACTTGCATGTGAATGGTATAAATGACTCGTACACCACATGTCCGATGAAATGCAAGAACCAGATTCACTTATGTTTGTCACTAATTTCGGGCAACAGAATGTAGTTGTAATCTCCGTTATATCGCTTGATTTTTAGTAAAATTTTTTGCTACTCTCTCGTAGATGTAGTGAACATAGGTTATCCGACTGAACCACGTAAATCTAATGCCCGATATATTTCTTGCTCTGTCAATTTTACTGTTCGATTGCTTGCTTTCACAATAATTATGAAGGACGACTGACTTCCACCGAAAATATGATCTGAAAAAAATTCATTATTCAAACTACTACGGATTCGACTCTCCAGGGAGATTACCCAGTTTATGATTTTTCGATAGAAGTCCTAAAGATCGAATTTGCGATACCAATCCAATAAATAAGGCTAATCCTTGGAAACCATTTGAAAAAACAAATGTTTTCTCTTTTTTTTTTTGTTACTTTCGAGACTCTAATAATATAATTACAATAATAGTCCCCCGATATGATTACTCACATGCTCTAAAAATTCGCACGTGGCTTCTAAAGTTGAACCATCCCTATACATCCATTATAAACTAGAAAATCTGAGAACGTGAAAAGATGAAAAGAAAAGTGGGAATTCTTCTCGTCAAAGATCGTTTGACTAATTCTCACATGAGGATTTCGTGACGCCCTCTGTTACCATAATTTATCCTCGTACTAGAGAAGAGGCATCCGTTAGTTATTCCCATATTCCAAAATTAAGATTCTTGTCGCAAACAAAGAACTGAATTTGTTTGTTGTAACAGTTTAAACATTTAAAATAATTGGTTACGTGCCAAACTTCAATAAAATATCATTTGCTTGCGATTTTCTCGATGGATAGAGAATGCCTTAACCAAGCAACTGTCCATTAACATTTTAAAAAGAGCATTGCGGATTATGCCCATCCCTAAAGAATTTCTTTTGGTCTCTATTACATTTGGCGAGGGATACTAGAAACAAGTTAACGATCCTATCCAAAAGAGGTGGGGGGTGATCCTAGAGCGAGAGGCCGAGACAAGATACAATTCCTAACACACTTCTAAGATGGTGAAGGGGCAAGAATTGCACACCAAGCAAGGGAAGAGTGTTCTGAATTAATATATGTGAAAAAGGAAGTAGCTCATTAAAGTGCGCCTTTTAACTTAATGGCATCGATTAGCATTGAAACTTGAATGCCAAGCATGCTCAAGCGAGAGCTCCATCAAGAGGGGTCATCTAGGTAAGTGCTTCTATATACCAAAGTCTCATAATCACAAGACTATATATGGGATAGACCAAAGTGGATAATACGTCAAGTGAGTTTAAATTAATGCTATCACCACCTATTACGAGTATGTGTTTCAAAGATAATTTGTGAAGATGTCCCTAGTAGTAATGGCATTGGAAATTTAATGCCAAGCATGCTTAAGTGAGAACACTATCATGATGAGTAATATAGGAAAGCACACTTACATACCAAAGTCTCATAATCACAAAACTACTAATGGGACGGACCAAAGTGGACAATACACTAAGTGAGTTGAGTTAATGCTGTCACCACCTATTACAAGAATGCGTTTCAAAGATGATATGTGAAACTGTCCCTAGTAGTAGTCATCAGGACGGGATATGAAACACTATCCCGATACATCTTTAGCAATAAGCGTAGAGGTCTTACCAATTTTGTGTATTCAAAAGACTCTCTCTCTCTCTCTCTCTCTCTCTCTCTCTCTCTCTCTCTCTCTCTCACTGGCATAGCCACGTTCTCTGTCGACAATGGACCACCGTGTTCGTGGCTATTGTTGCTATAGGGGTCACATGGAGCAGGAGCAGGGGTTTCTTTTGTTAAGTTATGTATTTGAGTTACAATCATATCCTCTATCAAGCATATATAGTATTTATCCATATCAGTGCTTATATCCAATGTTATCCTCATTAGAGGATTCTTCTTGGATCAAATCCTATTCGACTTAAAATACTGACAAACCAAATGCTGCACTTGATACATGATCTTTTATATATGCATAATAAATACAAATAAAAGAGAGGATGGGAGAAAGTAACTTACTCAAAAGCTACTCGCCCATTCTTCAGGTTATTGTGATTCATATTACTTTATATGGATAGTAGCTTATTTGTATGCATACATAGAAGATAGGGTTTAAGTTCGTGCTGGGCTTCAAACATAATCATTCAGTAAATGGATAATCTTCAAATCGCATTCTACAGTCTTGAAGCTGGACTTGAGCTCCACGGCTCGTGCCACAGTCATCTATGAGGTAATCTTTTGCGTATTCCAGGCAAAAGGCACAATCGGATGAATTCAATGCTCCGTAGCATGCTGCATGGCCTTAGCACAGACCATGATTGCAGTAGTAATTGTAACCGTTGTCTGCTGTAAGATCGCGTAAATCCACCATAACAGCACGTGTGTCATAGCCATAGGAGCTCCCTTCTTCGTACGTCCTTCCACTGCATATTTCAGACAGCTTTGTTGAATCAAAATCGCACTTGACAACATTACAAAGTAATGAAAAAACAAGGAGAAGTTTCACAATATGTTGTGTTAATGTATTCATGGCTGGGCACTCTACACCTTCACTTTCCTTCCTTCTTAATTGTTCTTAAGGTTCAAGTGGTTGCGTATATATAAGCGAAACTTCCTCTCATAGGATTCTCCACCAACTCTTCCCTACTCAAGGCGAAAAGCCTTGAGAACGTCACGACAAATTATTTAATAAAATCCTTTCCTCTCGTTTGATAATCTTCTCCTTGTACCATTCTACAAAATCAATGTTGACGGCCGGACGAATTTGTTGACATATCTCTTATTACTATTTTTTCTGCAATTCATTGTACAAATTAATGCTGATTTAATCTCTCTCTCTCTCTCTCTCTCTCTCTCTCTCTCTCTCTCTCTCTCTCTCTCTCTCTCTCATATTGCCACTATGTTATGCTAATCCGTCTTGTACTAAAGTGAAATGTCATGCCTGCTTTATTACCAAAGATATGGAAGGGGTTTATAGGTCTTCCACAACTCTTTCATTAGAATTTTGCTTGGTTTATCAAGCAAGCTTTGATTATTTAGCTCTATGATAGCTAGTGTAACAAGTAATGTGATTGATAGAATTGAGTAATTTGCCTCTGGTTTGGTAAAGAGCAATATATCCTTTTCTTCATCTTTGATTGGATGAAAAAACTGCATTGAGAAAATCTCCTATGATGTTTTGAAGAAGACAAAATAATAAAAAACTACTAATTTGTGTATTTTAATATGCTATAATAGGTTTTATATACACAAGCCAACATGCAAATGGTATCATAATAAATACGTCGTAAAGTGAAATGTCATGCCTGCTTAACTACTAAAGATATGGAGGGGGTTTCTAGGTCTTCCACAACTCTATCATTAGAATCAATTTGTGTATTTTAATATGCTAAAACAGCTTTAATATACACAAGCCAAGATGCAAATGGTATCGTAAATCAATACATCTTAAAGCATGTCGCGACTCTCTTTTTTCGTCGGGAAAAAGGATGGGTTTAGAAGTAATGCCAAATTGGAACCAGTGGTCCTCGTTCAGCGGAGGTTCTCCCAAAACCTTAACATGCGCGACATTGGAATATTCAGTTTTAGTTTTATTATTCCTATGAGAATTCTAAATGAGGAGTTGCTACTAGTCTATTGAGGTCGGCTAGGAACCAAGCGAGGCATGGGAGTATATCTCACTTCTTACGTAACTAGAGATTTAGGGTTGATGACTTGATTATACTAGTTAGTTAAGTATCGCCATTTCGGTACTTAAACTTGATCATTTGTCAACTAAGGGTCCACGCAATCATTTTACCAATTGTGAGTCCTAAAATTCTTATCCACTAAGAGTCCATGCAATTTTTTATGTTTATTACTGTCCTAGAATCTAACATAACCATTCAAGTAAGAAAATGAATCACAACAAGCAAACAAATAAAGAACTGTAACGAAAAGTGAATGAAATGGTGAAGTGCACTAAAACAACCCGATATGAGTCGGGCAAAGAACATAACATGGCCTTGTTGTTAAGCCTCAGGACTGCATGTAACAGTCTGAATTTTCGATCATTTTTTTGGGATTTAGGAAATGAATATTTTGGCCAACGCACTTATAGTGAGATCTCACCCGGAAATGCGCATTTATGGGATGCTAACCTTAGGGGTAAGGCCAGTACGGGATTGAGTTCGCATGACCAAAAAACTCGACCTTGGTTCGATCTTCGATCATATCAATTGACGAGGGAATGTTTTGAGCCAACCGAGACCGGTCTATTTGATTGATCATGTCCAAAGGGCACTAGCGACAGACCCTCGCAATCATATGACAATCGAGGTCGCCTTGGTTCGAGCAAACTTAAACGTGATTTGACTTAGTGTCGATCACGGGTCGAGAGTGCGTAGTCCCAATGAGCCACCCGTTAGCAAGAGATAAACTAAAGTCGCAATTGTTCAATTTTAGTCATTTCTTGGAATTCGGGTTCGGGAATCGAGAATTTTGAAAGTGACAATTTTGAGCGGCCGATGATGTTTTTGGCTTGGCCAACCTTGGGGCCACCCATTTCTGCAAAAAAATGAATTTCTGTTCGGGACCGGAAAAAATTATGATTTTTGCCCCTCTGGACCCCGATGTCGATTCTGAGGCCGTTTGAGGTTATTTTTCGAGGCCAATGTCGTTTTAGGGTGGCCACGCATATTTGGAGTGGTTATGGTCAAAAATTGGAATTTTGGCTCGGAAGTGAAAATAATATTATTTTATTCTCAGGACTTTACAGTCGATTTTCGAGGGCTTAAGAAGCTATTTTCACGATTCCGACGCCATATTATGTTGGCCACACCCATATGGAACCCGTATGTGCGAAAATTGGAATTTCGCCCTGTGACCGGAAAATTACCATTTTGCCCCTGGACCCTGTATTGGGAATTCCGAATTTTGGACAATTTTGGGCAATAATTGAGGACTAAAATAAGTGAAAAATAAATTGAAATTATTGAATTACCGCCTTGCCCTTGAATTATTGGATAAAGACAAACGAGAACCGTTGGATCAAGGGTATTTTGAGAAAAATTACGGATCGCCGACACGTGTCCACCCTAGGCCCACTATTTCTGACCCCTCTCTCTCTCCTCCCCCTCATTCTCGGCCAGACCACACCCCCCACCAGTAGATTTCTCTCTCTCTCTCTCTCTTTCTCATTCTCTTCATTTTTGTTTCCTCTCATCACCATTGCTGCTGCTGCTGCTGTTCCGCCCATTTCAGCCACCCATCCAGTCCATTCGTCTCGCCTTTCTTAGGTAAGTGACCTCCCCAAATGTCGCCTAGGATCTCGGGTATTGTTAGGCTTGTTTAGGGCTCAGTTTAGGGTGAATTTAGTGACTGGTTTGCTCGATGGTGTGTGTTGGCTGATTTTGCAGTTAGGTTGCTGCTGCATCGCTGGTTTTTGTTATTTTCACTGAGTCTTATGTGGCCCGAATTTGAGAAAGTGTTCTCCATAAAAGTTGTTCCCAACATCTTGACGTATAATATATTTTAATTTGGAAATTTTTGGAAATCATTTGAGGCCATTCGGAAGTCCATATTTGGACCGAAATAAAACTGCCCGATTTACTGTTCACCCGACCTTCGGGTCTGTTCGAATTTTTATAAATTTTTTCAGGCCTATTTTAAAATACTTCCTTCACAAAAGTTGTTGGGGACACTTGTGGCTATAACATATAAAAATTTCAAAGCTTTTCAATGTGATTTGGGTATTTAAATAAATGTATTTTGAGGACAAAATAGTCTGGTAGAGCGAACTGATTTTGGTCTGAATTCGAGGGACAAAAAGGCATGGTTGCAGATTGAACCGGATTTCGTGTTCTCATAAGAAATGTTGATCAAGATGGTTTTTATGACATATCCAAAATTTAGAATTTTTGGAGTTCGTTTACTATTTATTTTATTGGGATTTCGGTCACTGTGTAAACTGCCCAGTTTTGACCCGATTTTACATATTCTCGATTTTTCTCTCTCTCGAGAATTATTCGGTGTTATCGTGGCATTTTGACGGATAGTTTGATACTTGAATGAGCTCATATGTGTGATTGTGTGGCTGTGAGGTGTGGTGGCGTGATTGCGCATTGAATTCGCGTGCCAAGAATGTGATTGGGTGGCGTGTTCGTGTGATGAGAATGTGAAATTGTGAAATGTGTGTGTGAGGTGTGTATGTTTGGCCGTGCGTTTGTTGGCCATGTGTATGTGTGGTTTGAGTGGAACGAGGATATGGAAATATGGAATTGGTTGGAAAGGATCCGTCCTGAGGCGTATTCGTTTACGCAGGACGATGCTGTCCTTGACGAGGTGACGATGCTCGGCCAGACGGGGTGATGATGCCTGACGTGGTCAGAAGACCGTTGGCCTGATGCGTTTTACGCGGGCGCGGTAGAAGGAAAGTGTGTGTAGGATTCCGTCATGAAGCGTGTACGTTTACACGGGACGATGCCATACCTGACGAGGTGACGATGCCCGGCCCGATGGGGTGTCGATGCCTGACGAGGTCAGAAGACCGTTGGCCTGATGCGTTTTACGCGGGCACGGTAGTGGTGAAAAGGTTGAGAATGAGCGGGAATTGGCTGAACGAGTGAGATTAAGAAAGTGACGTGTGGTGTGAGTTGGTGTGCGAGTGTGTTTGTATCGCGTGGTGTGTTGCTCGATTATGGGGTAAAAACTGCTAGGCATGATATGGGACGTGCCTAAGTGGGTTTTGCTCTATAATCGAGGCACGCGCGCGGCTGTGATGTGTTTCTGTGGCATATTGGCTGTGTTATTGTCTAACGTGCAGGAACGTGTATGATGGATTCCAGGTAGGGTCGTGTGTGGTTGTTAGTTTGATTAATGGTCGTGTGTTATGCGTGTTTTCGTCTGGCGGTATGTGAGTGCCTACGTGGGGTTCGGGGTTGTACACTTATTGAGATTCGTCTCACGATTGTATAACCGCCACTTTCAGACCCCCAGCCTTAAACCCGGGAAGTGCGCCTTTTCTTTTTAGACATTCGAGGAACCTCTTTTGGTGCCCGGTAGAACTGCAGGCGAGTGTCCGGAGGCTCAAGCCCGAAGAATCAGGAGCAAATTGGAGAAAGGCGACCCTTAGGTTTTTCCCTAGGGCATTTTAGGGGTTGTATAACTTGGGTTATCCGATAGTGAAGTTAAGATAACCAAATCCCTGAACTTTTGTTAAAACGATGGCGGAGGATGTTCGTCTGTATTTATGTCTGTAATACAATATTTGTATATTTGGTGATGTATGAAGATGTTGTTGTTTAATTGTGATGGTGTTCTACCCTGATGTTGTCATCTTTTTGTACGGGGTTTTTATATTATGCTTCCGCATGTGGCTCTGATGTTTGGGCTGGGTCGACGACGCTCCTGGGATGTCGCATCATTTCGACTGGAGCGGGATGTCGCGAGCTCGATGGGGGTTCGGGGCGTGACATCCCCGTTCTGAATTGGTATCAGAGCAAGGTTAGCTCGGTACCAGTAAAGTCGAGGCCTAGAGTGATGAGGAGCGACGACTTCAGGGTAGCCAGTTAGGGAGCCCTTTGTAGATGCATGTTTATGCTGATTATGCATGCTCTGTGAGTACGCGCCTGTGATTGCCGAGTGGTTTATTGTGCATGTGATGTTGATTGAGATGAAGGTGCGGCAGGACTTGAGGTGAGTACGAGAACCCTGTTGATTACTTAGTGGTGTGGGCTTGAGGATATGTGATTGGTGGGTTGTTGGTTGTCGAGTGCTGGTTGTCGAGTTTTGTGCCTAAGGCTTGGACTAGTGTAGTTGGCCTAGGTCTCTAATTTCTGTATGGACTTACAGCAGGTAGGAGAATAGTAGAAAGCTGATACAATGAGCAGTGAAGGAAGAGGAATAGGAAGAGGTACAAGAAGGGGTGCAGGAAGAGGAATAAGAGGTAGAGGTCGTGTTCGGGCTAGAGCTGTAGAGGACATTGATATGGGTGCTAGAGCGGTAGAAAACCCTGGAGTTGGTGTAGGAGCTGCAGTGGACCCCAGAGCTATTGTTAGACTTGCGGAAGATCCGTGTGTGGAAGGAGTCCTCAGAGTGTTAGAGAGAATTGGAAATATAATGGATAGACAAGCTCAAGAGAGAGATAATGTGACAGCCCAAGCTGCTGAGGCTACAGCTGCAGTAGTTAATGAGAATGCTGGTGTTATAGGAAATCAAGCCCCGTAAGGATAGGTTCCACCAGTAGGAGTTAGACAGATGCCCCAATTAGTGGAACAGTTTATAAAGTTGAAGCCGCCTCAGTTTCATGGTCGTGGTGACCCCGAGACTGCACCGAGATGGGTGGAATCATTGGAGAAAACTTTTAAAGTTTTGGGGTGCACCGACGAAGAGAAAGTGATGCTAGCAGCTTATCAGCTACAGGACGGTGCCAATGATTGGTGGAATGCTACATAAAGGAGAGTATTTCCTGAAGGAACAGCTCCGACTTGGGCAGTATTTGTCGAGAATTTCTATGAGAAATATTTTTCGGAGAATGCCCAGGAAAAGAAATTGATGGAATTTATGCGATTACACCAAGGACAGATGACGGTTGATCAATATGAAGCGGAGTTTGCGAGATTGGCAAAGTTTGCCCCGACAATGGTAGAAAATCCTCGGGATAGGGCTCGAAGATTTTGGGACGGGTTGAAGCCGGATCTTCGGAGTCAGATATTGTCGCATGACATTAAGGATTATGGAGAAATATATAGGCGGGCCCAGATTATGGAGCAGGATATGACGGAAAGAGCCGCCGTGTTTGGATCACAGCATATCTTAGTTAGGGACGATCGTCAGCAAGAGAAGAGGCCGATGACGGAAAACCGACGTTTTGTCTCTCCAGCGAGAAGGAATATTGGGAAAGCAGTGCATCCGTCTAGTTCAGCCGGTAGACGATGTGGGAGATATCACGGGAGTGGTCCCTGCCCAAGTGTGACCGGGGCATGTTTTTGGTGCGGTGGAATGGGACATCACATAAGGAATTCCCCGAATCTTCAAGTTCGACCACCCCCGTCAGTGCAGACACCTCGGATTGGGAATCCGACTAGTGCAGCCTCGCCGGCTAATTCGAGAATATCGCCGGCACAAGGACGTGTGTACGCCTTGACGCGAAAGGGAGTTGAGGATGCGCTAGGCGTAACCCCAGGTATGGTTTCTTTGTATAATTATGTGGCATTTGTTTTATAGATCCGGGGGCGTTGCACTCGTTTGCGTCTGTTTGATTTGTTATATGGCTGGATTGAAATGGTTTTCAGAAGTATCAGCGTGTGTGATTATGCCATTGATGATGTGCATGTTGTTGGGATGTTCAGACTGTGAAATGGTGTTTGGTGGTGTAGAAAGCGGAATAGATTTGGCTTTGTTGGTTAGGTGTGATTTCGGTTTGATTGTAGGCTTGAATTGGTTAGTCGAACAGAATGCTGTAGTGGAATGCAGCATCAGGATGATTCAGTTTAGTCCGGCTGGACACATTAGATTTGAGGATGTAAGGAGTCGAGAAGGAACCTCGATAGTTGCGCTGTTGACAGGATTTAAGTAAGAGATTTTTTATTGGACGGCCAGTCTGGACGGACTATACATATTTGAAAGAATATGTGGGGAGCATGTATATTGGACTTTAGAGGCAAATAGGAAGGAACAAGTTTTAAGGATTAAGACGGTCCCGTTAGTCTAAGTTGTGTGGGTGTATTACGGGAATAAGGATAATGAGACGTCATCACTCTCATCTGTTTGGATAGCAAGTATGGTTGCAAATTTCGAGGACGGAATTTTTATTTGGGGGGAAGAATTGTAACAATCTGAATTTTCGATCATTTTCCCGAGATTTAGAAAATGAATATTTTGGCCAACGCACTTATAGTGAGATCTCACTCGGAAATGCGCATTTATGGGATGCTGACCTTAGGGGTAAGGCCAGTATAGGATTGAGTTCGCATGACCAAAAAACTCGACCTTGATTCGATCTTCGACCATATCGATTGACGAGGGAATGTTTTGAGCCAACCGAGACCGGTCTATTTGATTGATCGTGTCCAAAGGGCACTAGCGACAGACCCTCGCAATCATATGACAATCGAGGTCGCCTTGGTTCGAGCAAACTTAAATGTGATTTGACTTAGTGTCGATCACAGGTCGAGAGTGCGTAGTCCCAATGAGCCACCCGTTAGCAAGAGATAAACTAAAGTCGCAATTGTTCAATTTTAGTCATTTCTTGGAATTCGGGCTCGGGAATCGAGAATTTTGAAAGTGACAATTTTGAGCGGCCGATGACGTTTTTGGCTTGGCTAACCTTGGGGCCACCCATTTCTGCAAAAAAAATGAATTTCCGTTCGGGACCGGAAAAAATTACGATTTTTGCCCCTCTGGACCCCGATGTCGATTCTGAGGCCGTTTTAGGTTATCTTTCGAGGCCAATGTCATTTTAGAGTGGCCACGCATATTTGGAGTGGTTATGGTCAAAAATTGAAATTTTGGCTCCGAAGTGAAAAATAATATTATTTTATTCTCAGGACTTTGCAGTCGATTTTCGAGAGCTTAAGAAGCTATTTTCATGATTCCGACGCCATATTATGTTGGCCACACCCATATGGAACCCGTATGTGTGAAAATTGGAATTTCGCCCCGGGACCGGAAAATTACCATTTTGCCCCTGGACCCTGTATTGGGAATTTCGAATTTTGGACAATTTTGGGCAATAATTGAGGACTAAAATGAGTGAAAAAGAAATTGAAATTATTGAATTACCACCTTACCCTTGAATTATTGGATAAAGACAAACGAGGACCGTTGGATCAAGGGTATTTTGGGAAAAATTGCGGATCGCCGACACGTGTCCACCCTAGGCCCACTATTTCTGACCCCTCTCTCTCTCCTCCCCCTCATTCTCGGCCAGACCACACCCCCCACCAGCAGATTTCTCTCTCTCTCTCTCTCTCTCTTTCTCATTCTCTTCATTTTTGTTTCCTCTCATCACCATTGCTGCTGCTGCTGCTGTTCCGCCCATTTCAGCCACCCATCCAGCCCATTCGTCTCGCCTTTCTTAGGTAAGTGACCTCCCCAAATGTCGCCTAGGACCTCGGGTATTGTTAGGCTTGTTTAGGGTGAATTTAGTGACTGGTTTGCTCGATGGTGTGTGTTAGCTGATTTCCAGTTAGGTTGCTGCTGCGTCGCTGGTTTTTGTTATTTTTACTGTGACTTATGTGGCCCGAATTTGAGAAAGTGTTCTTCATAAAATTTGTTCCCAACATCGTGAAGTATAACATATTTTAATTTGAGAATTTTTAGAAATCATTTGAGGCCATTCGGAAGTCCATCTTTGGGCCGAAATAAAACTGCCCGATTTACTGTTCACCCGACCTTCGGGTCTGTTCGAATTTTTATAAATTTTTTCAGGCCTATTTTCAAAATACTTCCTTCACAAAAGTTGTTGGGGACACTTGTGGTTATAACATATAAAAATTTCAAAGCTTTTCAATGTGATTTGTGTATTGAAATAAATGTATTTTGAGGACAAAACAGTCTGATAGAGCGAACTGATTTTGGTCTGACTTCGAGGGACAAAAAGGCATGGTTGCCGATTGAACCGGATTTCGTGTTCTTCATAAGAAATGTTGATCAAGATGGTTTTTATGACATATCCAAAATTTAGAATTTTTGGAGTTCGGTTACTATTTATTTTATTGGGATTTCGGTCACTGTGTAAACTGCCCAGTTTTGACCCGATTTTACATATTCTCAATTTTTCTCTCTCTCGAGAATTATTCGGTGTTATCGTGGCATTTTGACGGGTAGTTTGATGCTTGAATGAGCTCATATGTGTGATTGTGTGGCTGTGAGGTGTGGTGACGTGATTGTGCATTGAATTCGCGTGCCAAGAATGTGATTGGGTGGCGTGTTTGTGTGACGAGAATGTGAAATTGTGAAATATGTGTGTAAGGTGTGTATGTTTGGCTGTGCGTTTGTTGGCCATGTGTATGTGTGGTTTGAGTGGAATGAGGATATGGAAATGTGGAATTGGTTGGAAAGGATTCGTCCCGAGGCGTGTTCGTTTACGCGGGACGATGCCGTCCTTGACGAGGTGACGATGCCCGGCCAGACGGGGTGACGATGCCTGACGTGGTCAGAAGACCGTTGGCCTGATGCGTTTTACGCTGGCGCGGTAGAAGGAAAGTGTGTGTAGGATTCCGTCTTGAGGCGTGTACGTTTACGCGGGACGTTGTCGTCCCTGACGAGGTGACGATGCCCGACCCGACGGGGTGTCGATGCCTGACGAGGTCAGAAGACCGTTGGCCTGATGCATTTTAGGATGGCGCGGTAGTGGTGGAAAGGTTGAGAATGAGCGGGAATTGGTTGGACGAGTGAGATTAAGAAAGTGATGTGTGGTGTGAGTTGGTGTGCGAGTGTGTTTGTATCGCGTGGTGTGATGCTCGATTATGGGGTAAAAACTGCTAGGCATGGTATGGGACGTGCCCAAGTAGGTTTTGCTCTATAATCGAGGCACGCGCGCGGCTGTGATGTGTTTCTGTGGTATATTGGCTGTGTTATTGTCTAACGTGCAGGAACGTGTATGATGGATTTCAGGTAGGGTCGTGTGTGGTTGTTAGTTTGATTGATGGTTGTGTGTTATGCGTGTTTTCGTCTGGCGGTACGTGAGTGCCTATGTGGGGTTTGGGGTTGTACACTTATTGAGATTCGTCTCACGGTTGTATAATCGCCACTTTCAGACCCCTAGTCTTAAACCCGGGAAGTGCGCCTTTTCTTTTTAGACGTTCGAGGAACCTCTTTTGGTGCTCAGTAGAACTGCAGGCGAGTGTCCGGAGGCTCAAGCCCGAAGAATGAGGAGCAGATTGGAGAAGGGCGACCCTTAGGTTTTTCCCTAGGGCATTTTAGGGGTTGTATAACTTGGGTTATCCGATAGTGAAGTTAAGATAACCAAACCCCTGAACTTTTGTTACAACGATGGCGGAGGATGTTCGTCTGTATTTATGTCTGTAATACAATGTTTGTATATTTGGTGCTGTACGAAGATGTTGTTGTTTAATTGTGATGGTGTTCTACCCTGATGTTGTCATCTTTTTGTACGGGGTTTTTATATTACGCTTCCGCATGTGGCTCTGATGTTTGGGCTGGGTCGGCAATGCTCCTGGGATGTCGCATCATTTCGACCGGAGTGGGATGTCGCGAGTTCGATGGGGGTTCGGGGCATGACACTACAATCCCCATGAGTTTAGTTCGAATCGAATCCAATCCTTGTCTAAAACATCAATCAACCAAACTAAACTATAACCAAGATACTCACTAAAATCTTTAAACTATATGAACATCAACCAAAAGACACCAAGCTAAATATAATAATACTATGACCCAACTATCTACTCAAGACCTATTTTCTAACCATTATTTTAGGATTTTTTTTGTTTTTTAATGCTTTATTATTTATCGTTTATTTTATCTTCGCCTCTTTATTCTCAATCTCTAATCTCCTGAATACGAATTCTTCCATTCTTTTCTTTTCTTTTTTTAAATTTTTTAAAATTTTTTATCTCATTTTTCGACTTAGCTAAATAAACATTTACAGATTCTACATGAAATCATAAAATCTCTACCATCCTTAATTGGCATTCACCATCAAATCACTGCAATTGTCGACCTCCACCGTCCCGATCGTATCCTAGTCACAGCTTCTATGACCACAATAAAACAGAGGCATCATCGGATAAGAGATGAGATGAACAAACCAGTATCATCGAGCTTAAAAATTAACTCTCGAAATGTCGATTTTTGGGCAGTTCTTTAGGCGAGGCCTCGAGCTTGCCGGCCTCGAGCGAGCTCAACCTTGCTGGATCTAGCGAGGCTTAGGTTGCTGACATCAAGTGAGCTTGAGCCTCGCCTGAGGCCAAGGCCTTGCCAAATGAGCGAGCTCATCCCTTGCCTATGACAGGTCGCCGGTGGAAGAAGAAAATAAAAGAAAAAGAAAGAAAAAAAAAGAAACAAGAAAATAAAAATAAAAAATAATTAAAATTTTGATTTAAAATTAAAAAATAAAAATTAGTAAAAGGGGTGTACGGAGGAATATCAAATAAGAATTTTTATACTATATGGCAAAAAATATATTCAAGTTCATTTTCAAGTTTCAGCCAAATATCGGAAAATATTGTCATTTTCTTGGAAAATGACTTCCGGGAAATTTTTTTTCATAAAAATGTCACATTTTTCATGAAACGAATAAGGCTTCAATTTTAAAAAAATTATAAAAATTGTCACTAGATTTGTATTGCATAGAAGTGTTTTAACAATATAAGTTTTTTTAAAAATCATATGGAAGTATTTTAACAATATGAGTCGGGTCAGGTATGAATTGGATATGAGTCAGGTATGGGTAAAGAAATTTACATTACGAATAGATGGGTATAGAAGATTTAATAGGTTAATTTGGATCGGATCATTTATGATCCGACCTACCTGTTTGACAGGTCTACCATAGATAAAAGATACCCTCAACCAACAAGAGATGAAACAATCAGCAATTTTGGATAGAATTTTTCTAAGACTCATCAAATCACTCTCAAATCAATTAATGATAAGAGCTAACTGAGATGGATCTAACTTGTGTATTTCATCGAATACATAGTGAGCATTTCGGAATATGATCATATATGCAATACTAAGCCTAAGTTTTTTATCCAAAGTGTTTCATTAACAAAATTAGTTTCACATCAATGAAACATAGCTTTAGTCCTAATGGTTTCCCAAGCAGCTATCTGTATCGATTTCAAATTCTATTTCCGCTTGTAAAGTAACTGATATAAAATGTTTCAAGTCCTACTGTGCTTGGGAAGAAGTTCGATCGCAATTATCAGTCAAACTAGCACAATGAGATTTTGGAGACAGTCTCTAGTGAAGATGAATGCCGGAAACGAGGCTTCTAGTAGGGGTGATCGGTACCAGGGTGGGCTATTCTCACCCTAAAATCGGGAACCACCCGCTAAGGGCCAGTTCCACAAAAATGGGAATTGGGGACCGCTCATTGATTCTTGGACCCGTCACTCGTATAAAATGAGAGCTTGATTTGTTGACTAAAAATAGGTGTCGACAATGCATAGAAAGGTTCTCTTTTTATAGAAGGAAGGAGAACAAGCTATGAGATAGGAAATATCCTAAGCTTGCATTTGTTTCGTGGAAAACTCAAAATTTGAAAAATATTTTCCGAAAAATGATGAGTGATAGCGCTTAGAAAAATTAGTCAATTGAAACAATTTACCTTGTCAACATCAATTTGTACAGAACTATTTTTGTAGATGATGAAAATATTAATTCATTTTTGTGAGCGATATGACCAATTATTTTTTGGAAAATATTTTCCAAATCTTGAATTTTTTTGTGAAAGAAACGCCTCCTAAGTCTGAAAAGACTTTCGTCAAAAGGTGAACAAGTGTAAAAGGAGGGAACAATAGAAGGTGAATAGCTCCTAGAACATGAAGACGTTAATTTGCTTGGAATGACCTATTTATGGAAGAACATATACCTCAACGGAAAATTGGAGAGAAGTCTAGAGGGACCACTTTGCAGAAGCACCTCATGCTACCACAGTTTAGATGGTTGGCGTACAAGCCTCTACAATCTTGGTGGGAAGACGAGGACGCTTTATCAATTTGATTTCAATTAATATCGGTTTCTACAGCCTCTAAAATTTTATTTGGAGAGACTATGGAATACAATGATAAGAGACTAATTCAAGGTCTCTAGCATGACATTTTAAGCGTGAGCTGCTTAGTCTCTCTGTGATTTTACCCATTCAAATTTTATGCTTTTGGTTTTTAGGATTATACCCATTTTAACCCACTTGCAAGATTTGAACAAAAATACCCGGTTCTAGCTGTCAAGCTGCAACCACTGGGGGTTTAACCCAGTGGCCACCCTTCTCACTTGAGAAGAGGGAGGTGGGGAGTTCGAATCCCCACCTTCGCAGGGGGGTAGGGGTGGGGCCGCGCAGTTTAAAATGTGGGTTTCGACGCCTGTCAAGCCCCGAACCCCAACGGCACGCGACACCCGCCACAGGTCGAACAGTTGCGATGTCCCAAGTTATCGCCGACCTCAACTAAACATCAGAGATTTAATCGCACAAACGGAAACCATAAACACCCTGACAAATTAAACTATGGAGAATTGGGAGAGTATATACATTTCCATTACTCGGTCAAACTTGTACCACCATATTTACAAAATACAGACCTTAGTTTACCAGTGCACACATTACGAACCATTCAAGAGTAAGAACAAAAACCGATGACCTGCCATCCAACCCGTAACAACCTTTAACACCCCTTGTTTGGCATCCACTCAGAATCTAACTCCACATCATCCCGTCTCCCATTAGAAACTCAGCTGTCTCATACTCTGTATGCACTGGAACTCCAAAACGTACTGGGGGTGGTGGTAATGGAGGATTCATGACTTAGGCTATCAGTAAGTACACCCCTAAACCCAACTTAGGCTATCACGTACCTCCAGACAATCTAGCAATCACACATAGATTCACGTACGTCAAGTAATCACAAGCAGGCACATCAATTAATATAGTCAGGCTCAATCACAATCACATTGTATGCAAACACGCGCATGAAACATTTTCCTTTCTCTGATCCTTTCATTTTCATTTCCTCTTTCACATTCCTAGCTAGTGACCCACGTAAACGTACACGCCTCAGGTACACTGCGATCATTAATCACTTTTCACAACACTCGCCAGTGACCCGCGTTGAAGTACACGCCTCAGGCACACTGCGATCATTTACCACATCCGGCCCGCGTACCCGTTCATGCCTCAGGCCCCAATCGCGATCTGAGCATCACACGCCCCAGGCCCGATCCCAACTCAGCCCGCGCCAAATGCGACAGGCCTACATGATTGGAACCCGAGCTTATGATGCCTCGGTCCAATCCCGGTCTCACCCGAGCTGGTCATGCCTCGGACCGATTCTCATACATGCTTTTTCAAGCCTCAGCCTGTGCCAAATGCAACAGACCTACGTGATCGCTGCCCGAGCTTATGATACTCGGCCCGATCCAATTCTCGCACTTACACACCTTCACATAACTTCCATTATCACATGCCACACCCCTTTTCTTTCTTACTCATGCACATGCTCATCAAGCATTTACCACACTCAACTGGCTCATCACACGTGGCCTGTGCACGCATCAATTAACACGTAAAACATGCTCACTCAGCATTCGACATGGTCAATTTCAACAATTAATTCAATCTGGCCCACGCGTGCACCAAACAAGCATATTCAGTCACTTAATTGCACAGCAACATACTCAATTTAATCACCACAATTTACTAATAATTTAGATATACATCCAACACGATAATTCCCATTTTTCTCCAACCAAATGGCGTCGGATTAATTCCGATCATTCACGGGACTTTCTCGCCATAATTTCTAGGTTCCAAAAATTCAACTCGCGTCCCAATCAGACCATCACAGCCCCATGAACAGTAATCCACAGCTTGTGAACAGTGATTCGCAGCATATGAACAGTAATTCGCAGCCCCCATTTTCTGAATTTCCGATAAATATAATCCGAATTAATTCCTATGGCCCGCCATAAAATTTCCACTCCCTATCCACGTAATTCCGCACCTAATTTCATACTAATTTTGTCCGAAATTACCCGTCGATACCCGAAGTCCTAAATTAAGTTTAGGCGCGACTTACCCGCGTTGGCTAACTCAGCATATCACATGGTCAATGGAACAATCATTTCAATTGAACCCAAACGTGCACGAATCAAACATATTTACACCAGCCTATTGCACAAATGCATACACAATTCTACCACCACAACTCAATTATAATTAAAACACACGTAAAACACATAAATTTCTATTTTTCTCCCACCAAACGACGCCAAATTGATTCTGGTCCTCACGGAACTTTCTCACCATTAAATCTCGGTTCTAGAAATCCAACTTGCGTCCCGAACCGAGCATCACAGCCTCGTGAACAGTGAATCATAGCTCGTGAACAGTGACTCTTAGCTTAAAATTCCCTCAAATCGTCCTCCAAAAATTCCAAATTAATTCCTTAAGGCCCGCCATACATTCCTGGTCTAAAGCCCCAGCATTTCACACCCGCACAAGTCCAATTTCACCCAAAATCAAATTGTTCCGCGATACCCAAAATCCTAAATCAGGATTAGAGTATGACTTACCGCGTTCTAGGCTAAAACGCCTAGAACGGAAAGCGGCGGCACTAAATCGAGGACGGCGGCGACTCACGGCGGCATCCGGCTTGAGCGGCGACGGTCCGGCGGCGGCGTGGGTCTTGCACGGCCGGAAATGGGTCACGGGGAGAGAGAGAGAAAGAGGGGAAAGAGAGAGAGACGGTGAGGTTGGAGGGCGGCATGGCGACGGCAAGGTGACGGTCCGGCGGTGTGGCAAGCGGCGGTGTCGGCGGTGGAGGGAGGAACGACCAAATGGAGCTCACGGCAAGGAAAAAAAAGAAGAACCAAATGGGGGAGGGGGTCTTCACGATGGAGAGGGGGGAAAGAAGAGAGAGAAAAGTGTCTTGGACTAAATAGTGTATTTTGACCAATGGTGGAAATGACCATAATACCCTTGTCTCACAAATTTAATCCAACGGTTTCGATTCGATCTTATCTTGATCCGATGGCCAAGATCGATTCTTGCACAAAAATATCCAAGGGTATTCTTGAAATTTCCAAAATATCCAAGGGCAAAATTGTCCAATCAAAATTTGAGGGCAAAATTACCAAAATGCCCTTTACCCTTAAAGCTTGCCCTTTTATAAATCCTAGGGGTATTTTGGCCACTTTCTCCGTTTTTTGTCCAAATCGAATTTTTACGAGGGAATTGAGCACACCAAAAATTCACACGTGTCACGTGCAACGTCGTCCTAACGGTCCGTCGCGACTTCCTAATTCTCCGGTGTCCAATTTGGGTAAAAATTCCATAATTAAATTCTATTAAACGCAACTCGAGCGTTTCTCGAGCTAACGGGCGGCTTGCTGGGGAAATTCGCAGAATTGACTCATGACTGATACTGAATCGAGTCACGTGCAAGTCCGTTCGGTACGTGACGATCTCGGTTGTCATAAAAATCGCGAAGATCAATCACTTGATCCGAGGGGTACGATCGTTCGGTATAATTTCGAAATCATTCGTCAAGTCGTTTCGTTGTCCAACGGAATCACCCGCGATCCACTACTAGGACAGTGGCGAATTGACCCCTAATTATCCTTGGATCAGCCAACAGTGGCTCAAAATATCACTTTCGCAATTTAATGGTCGAAATCCATTCACGGTCGAATTTCCTTTAGTCGTGCGAATTTAATTCCCCTATTAGCCTTTCCCTAATGGTTAGCATTCCCAGGAGTGATCAGTTCTGGGCGAGAATTTACTGCGAGCACATTTCATAAAATCCAGTATTTCATAATTCCCAAACGGACTAATTTTTCAGGATGTCACAACGCCCACACCTTGCAAGAGGTGGACTGCAAGTCTGAGTGTGTATCGTAAGTGAGAGATAGAGTAGGACTGACCAAAAAAAAAAAAGCTGGCCAGCGAGTTTGAAATCGTTTTTGAGGCTCACATGTCACTTTAGACTTTATTTCAAATGAAATCCACTCTAAACCCTCTTTTGAGAAAAATCTCTAATTCAAGCCATTATTTGAATTTTTCCCCACATTACAGGCTCACTCCAGGCTGATCTCAAGTATCAATGTGTGAATAGCTTTTTAGTTTATAGTGATGTTTCACTAAAGCAAAATCATAGTTCAGATCTGAAACCGCCTCCTTTTCCCTTTTCTTTGGGTTTCTTATCTGCTGCAAAGATATAAAATTCCTAGTGTTGACACCTAAATTTTGGCGCATTATTTAGTGTTAATTGCATAGAAAATTAGGGATTAAATTTTTAACCCTAAACAAAAATATTAAAATTACATAGCATATAGTTTAGGTTCATATAGATTAATTGCATTCCGCATCGGATCGGCGGTGGCAAGGGAGCTTAAAATTCATCACGTAAATCGAGCTCGGGTACCGAACGAAATGCGGCTCACTCGGAAGACGGGGGCCGAAAATCACACGCGAAAGGGCTTGGTTGTCTTAATTTGAGCTTAAATTAGCCCATTATGCTTAATTAAAGAAAAGCCCAAATTAATTCAGCCCACTTAGAATTAAATTAAAGCCTAAACCTAAACCCATTAGGACTAGAAAGTCCGGCTAATTGACCTAGGTTTACATTATAAATATATGTTTATGTCTCATAAAGGGGGCTCACGATAATTTTCAGATCAGAAAATTTTTAGAGAGAGCACGAGAGACACACGTGAGCGAGAGCAAGGAGCAAGAGAGAGAGACGGTTGCGCACGCGTCTACCTCACCGTCATGCAGCCTTACGACCGCAGCGCACCACCATCTCCCTTGCGGCCAGACCTTCGTCAGTGAAAGGTCTGCCCTCGCCCTGTGCTGCTTCCTCCGCTGATCAACTGAGCCAGCCCACGTTGATCGCTACTGCCCTTGCTACTGCTACTTTCTTCGACGACGCTGCCACAAGTGCCCCGACGTTCTTGCTATCGCCCGCACAAGGAGCTGCTGCTTCTCGTGAGGGCCTGCGCTTCCACCTCCAAGTGACGCAAACCAGAAAACTCACTTACGGACAAAGAGAGATTCTTGGGTGCATGCAAAAAAAAACAAAAACAAAACAGAGATCTTGAAGCGGTAGAAAGCAGATCAAATTTTAGTGATTTTAAAGTGCAAGCTGATAGTGGAGGGAATAAAAGAAAGGGTGACAAGCACAATACCCATTCACATACAGTTTCTTCGTCGAGAACCGGGAGCCACCGCGAGCCCACGTTGACTCTTCTTGGCTGAGCTCTTTCTTTGACAACGTTGGAGCACTTACTGCTTTGAAGGTTTTCGAGACCCTATTGCTCGATCCGTGATCTACACCGAGGGCCCCCACACCGTGCCATCACAGAGGTATCCCGCAAGCTCCTCTGACGACCTTTGCTTGTGGATTGCCACCACCATCGCGAACCACCACGAGCACCACCGCAAGCCGCTGCACGCCCGCTGCCGTGACACCGCCGCTGCACCGCCGCTGTACCGTCCACGTCGTTGCATCGCCGCTGTCCCGACGCCGCCGTTCCCGATGCCGCGCCGCCGCTCCCGACGCACCACCGGTCACCATCCCAATCCGCAATTCTGATTCGTCGGTGATTCAAATTTGGAAATAAATCTTTGGATTAGGTAAATATCTTATCCTGATTTGATTTGAATATTTTATTGCTTAATTTGTGCTTATTGATATCCAATCTTGCATATTTAGATAATAGGCAATATTTCAATTAGGATTTATTTCTTTTTTTTTGAAATCTTGGATATTTGTTACTTATCAAATTTGGATAGAATTTAGAATTTTCAAAATCCTTTGAATATATCCAAGATATTTGAGATATCAAAATTTTTTCATGATGTGATCATTAGGAAAATTTCCTAATCCGCAACCGCACACGTGAAAATAAATCTATCTATCAGGCTTTAGATAGAGTTATTTCCATAGCGGGTATTTCGAATTTTAGGATCGATCTGTCAGGCTTCAGATCGAAACTTAATTCAAAAGATTTAGCGATTATATTTTTTCACTTAATTTTAATTTCGAATTTCATAAAAAAAATACAAAAAAAGGATTGCTTTAGAATAGGTTAATTTCTTTAGTTTAAAATTGCATGCTTAGATAATTGGCATTTTTAATTCCGAATTTCATTAAAAAAATACAAAAAGATAATATGCCCGTCATTAGAAATAGGTCACGTCGTCTCATGACATATAGTTTGCATGTTAGGTTGCATTAATCGCATGTCAATTTTTGCATGTCATTACATATAGGTTAACTTTCATTTAAATAAGTAAAAATCAAAAAGAAATTTCTGCACCTTTGAACTCTAAGTCAGGATTTATCAAAATTGTCAAATTGAGTATTTTTCTCGAAATTGGTACCGAAAGGGCGTTAGGGAATCTAGCGTAACTAAGTCCCCGAATTTATGATTTCTGGTTCGTAGAAATAAAATAGTACTCCCGCTATTTTATTTAGGTTTCTAATCAACCTACCCTAAATGATTAATGACGACTTCCGTTGAAAATATTTGTATGTTCACAATTAGACCTAAGTTGCGATTTGGTAGAGTTTGGGAGAACTCGAGCTAGGTTAGTTAATTTAATTGATCTAGTAATCCATTAGCCTAAGATCGAAACCCGATTTTTTTAGATCGCGACACCTAGAAGATTGACTTTGGCATAAGGCCACCAAAAATAGTCCCGTTTTTATTCCATTCAGGAGTTTCATCTGTTTGTCCTATCGATGTCACGAGGCAATAAAGCAATGCTTAGCATTGTGCTTAGCCTTAAACTAGATTAGCTTGTTTTGCGCAGCTTCAGAGCAAGAATGAAAATGACACCATAGAGCTCTTTCTAAATCATGCCTCTGTTTGGCCTCTGGTAATGCTAATTTTGTACTTTTACTGCAGGATGCAACTGGTAAACCAAACCGCCACATGACAATTAAAACGGTCGAGATGCTGCAGGGAATCAGCAGTCCTGGGAAAACTCCCAAAGGGTCAACTCAGAATACCCATTTGTGTATGTCCATAAAGTAGAGCAATTGGGAGTTCGAGGCACAAGGTCCCTTTAGTCAGTTCACTGGGTAGGTAATTTGCACTGATATTAGCTGGTGTAATGGGAATTAAACTTATGCCTATTCAATGCAACTGTTAAGTGTTAAGATATTAGTCTTATCTTCCTGCGCATGTTAATACATGTCATTGCACTAGGATGTTCCCAGCTTGAGCAGCTAGTCCTAGGGTGCATGTGATTATAGTCAACCAGGGCTAGAAATCTTTTAAGGCCGATATTTTAGAGAGAGAGAGAGAGATTCTTCAAAAGAATGATATTTTTTTACACAGTTCTTTATTGAGAAGAAACTTTAATAGAAGCTACAATGTATGGAGTTCTCAAGTAATCCGTGTCTTGAAGGTGTATCCATTTAGCTGTTGTCGTACCAAAACTGAGCCTGGAGGTAGTCAACAACCTTCTTGTCCACTTGGAAGGCCTTGGTGAGAACGTCAGCTGAAATGGGTGGCTTCGATCCGAATACTGCATTAGAAATGGTAATGACTCCTGGGTTCTGGCTGCTCAGAGCAGCAAAGGCCAGTGCAGGGGTCTTTCCAATGTTCAGCTGGAAGTGGATGAGACCTATTGGGAACACAAACACATCCCCTTTGTACAACACTTTGGTGAAGAAGGTATTGTTTAATTGGTTGGACGTGACGAAGCTGACAAGCAGTGTGCCCTCAGCAACAACCAGAATCTCGGACCCGAGAGGGTGAGTGTGGGGAGGGTTCAGGCCACCCGGAGCAAAGTCTATACGAGCCATGGAAATGCCAAGAGTGTTGAGTCCTGCAAATTGGTTGACGAAAGCGGGCGTGACTTTCGATCCGAGCGGGTTTGCAGTACTCCCAGGATATCTGAACCCCTTGAAGAGAAAATCATCTGCTGTAACTTGTTTTGGGTCCTTGCAAAACTTTCCGTTCACAAATACTGCATACAAAATGGAATTCATGTTATTACGCTTATCTAAGCAGATGCCCCTTTTACAGAAATACTTGCAGCATCATTAAACAAAACAGAAAGATATGAATAATGCTTCAGTAGAGCTCCAACCTTCTGGGTCATTGATGGCCACACAGAAGTCCTGAAGAGGACTTGGGTCATAGGCAAAACTGGTGGCAGTTGCTAGAGCCAAGATGAGAAGGCTAATTGGAAGAAGCTTCATTGTGGTGGACAGAGGAATCGTTGGTCAGGGCTTTGATGTCTGTTTCTTCTTTTGTTTCCTTGAGATGAGAGTATACGCTTTGCATGGAGACATGAACCCTTTTTTATAGATGATGGTGGTGTTGACCTGGCATTTGATTTTTCTGTGATAAGTAATACTTCCCAGATCTATAGCTATACCAATACCAGGTCTCCTATGTGGTAGTTAATTTCTTATTCCCAGAAATGAAAAGTTCCACAACTGCCGCAACAAAAGGCCCCTTTCCCTTACCAAAAAAAAAAAAAAAAAAAAAAAGGCCCCTTTCTATGACCTATCCTCTTTCCCTGATGAGAAAAGGCACGGTATCTGATATGGAAGTGGACTTCTTCAATTATATTTAAATCTTCGGTTTCCATCTTCTTTGCTGTTTTATATCCTATGCGGATTCAAGATCAGCTGGATGGAGTGAGGGCCAATTCTTCTCTAAGTGCTTCATATGATCATGTCAATCTGTCAATCGAAAATAATGTAGGAACAAGTGTTTCCACATGCATCTCCATCTGTTACCATGAAACATTAACCGAGCTGCCGATTTACTTCCTACATATATTATGTTTACCTTCTTATACAAAACATGCAGGGTTTTCACACCATCTGCATGATATGCACTTCCATGACAAGATTGCTAATCAGAATCTGTTTGAATTGCATCGGAGAGGTAAACTGCATGGTTCGACTCCTGTTTTTAAAATTTGCTGCTGTGAACATGTTGTAAACCTATATTTCACAAACTCAGATGATCCATCCATCTCTACATGCAAAATTTTACACCTTCTTATGAAGGACAACTGGCTTCCACCAAAAGTATGACCTCACAAACTCTTCACTGTTCAAACAACTATCGATATGATTTCCCAAGAAAATTACTGAGAATATGATCAAGTTTAAGATTTTTCGACAGTAGTCCTGAAGATCGATTTTCTGATAACATCCAACAAATAAGGCTAATCCTTGAAGATCATTTGATAAAGCAAATTGTTCTCTTTATTTGGTTTGATAACCTAGAGTACAGATAGATTCTCCCTCCAATATAGTTACAGCAATCAAATAACGGTAGTGAGAATGTAAAATTCGAACATGGCATCTAAAGTTAAAATCTGAGAATTTAAAAAGACAAAAAGAAAAGTGGGAATCCTTCTCGTCCAAGATGGAATGGCTAATTCTCAATGAGAACAGGTTTAGAAACAAGAGGTCGTTGAAGTTGTAGAATGGTTCACCAATCACAAGGAAGAATAAACAATTGTTATAGACTTATTAAGCGCTGTTCCTGGCTTCAGCTGCTTCCTGCAGGGCAGTTGACGGGGACTAAGTCAAATGACTAACTACTATAAATAGACTTGCTACAGATGCAGCATTTCACAACAATCCTCAACAGAGCAGAATTTCCGAGACAGACTAATCCAAGCTCAGAAATTTTTCCAGAATGAAGTTCCTTCTAACATTTGTCCTCTTGGCTTTGGCATCATCCCATGCCTTTGCCTCTGACCCGAGTCCTCTTCAGGATTTCTGCGTAGCCATCAATGACCCCAACTCTGCGGTGCTTGTGAATGGAAAGTTCTGCAAGGACCCGAAGCTTGCCATAGCAGATGATTTCTCCTTCACAAAGTTTAGATATCCCGGGAACACATCAAATCAGCTTGGATCCAAAGTAATGACTGCTTTTGTTGACTAATTCCCAGGACTCAACACTCTTGGCATCGCCATTGCCCGCCTTGACTTTGCTTCATACGGTCTAAACCCTCCCCACATTCATCCTCGCAGCACCGAGATGCTAGTGGTCATGGAGGGTACACTCTACGTCGGTTTTGTCACATCCAACCAATTGAACAACACTCTCCTCACCAAAGTCTTGACCAAAGGAGATGTTTTTGTGTTTCCACAAGGCCTCATTCACTTCCAGCTGAATATTGGACAAACTAATGCACTGGTCTTTGCTTTCTTGAGCAGCCAGAACCCAGGACTCGTAACCATTGCAAATTCAGTTTTTGGATCGAAGCCGCTGATCAATGTCGATGTCCTCACAAGGGCTTTCCAAGTGGACAACAAACTGATCAACTATCTCCAGACACAGAACTGGTTTGACAACCATTAGACAGATGTTCGCAAGAGCAATTGTGTTTTTTTATTAAATTACAAAGAAGAATTCTTTTGAATAAGATAGTGACCTTGGGGTATTAGTACAATTGCTTGTTATCTGATGTTGATAAGGTTCCACTGTTTGTTCTCCCTCTCTCTCTCTCTCTCTCTCTCAAATCTTTCAGAGGCTAAGATGAAAAACTAATTCAAGATCTCTTTCCATCCTGCTCGCTCCACGTCTCTGACTAATTTCCCAAACAATTACTGGATCAGTCCATACAATTCTCAAGTATCAGTTTGTCAATAATTTTTCCTTTATAAAATTTTTTAATTCAAGTAAATTCATCATTCTGATATAGAACTGCATCTTATTTAATTTTCTCCCTTACTTTGGGTTTGTTAATTTGCTGTAAGGATTGAAAGTTTGTATAAGACCGACCTTGGAATGGGGCCACCAAGCATTAATTATCTCTATATTCCATTATCAATAAATAGCGGCTTGCCTGTTTCACTCAACTTCTTCAGCACAAGAAGAGATGACACGCACATAGAGTTCCTTCGAGAGGAAGAGAGAGTCTATATAGGATGCCTCTGCTAGGCCTCTGATAATGCTCAAAACTGGTGTTTGTACTTCGAGAGTGGAGATGCTTAAAAAATCATGAAATAGCCACTGTTATGGAATTATATATATGCTTGCTCCATGTAACAATTAAATGTTAAGACAAAAGAAGTGTTATCAAGGTTCTTCTTATGTAATATTCTAGCTTGGCCAAACTTCATATTTTTCTTTTGCGCGTTATTGAACCAGTATTTTCACCAACCTCGACCAGCTAGCGAAGGCATGCACGTGGTTGTGGACAGGCAGTACTTGGAAACCTTTTAAAGCCAATGCAAGGATGTAAAGTTTAGCATAGACCACTTCCATACGAGATTATGTGAATAGTTTCGGCTGCAGAGGAGGAATTCAAACTAACTGCCACATGGTCGTAGTTGTTTTGGAATGACCGGTTCTTGGACTTTTAAAGATAAAGCTTCTGAATAAGACTTGGTAATCTGCAGTGCAACTTGTTCAGTAAACTAGAGAGAGATTCTTATGAGGAATGATCTTTTCTTACTCAAACATTCATGATCAATTACATGTAGAGCAATTCTTTTATTGCGAAGCAATTATCAATCTCAGCAATCATGTATGTAGAATACAGGGGTAATCTGACATCTTGGAGGTCAATTTATCGATTTAGTTGTTGTCGTACCAAAACTGCGCCTGAAGGTAGTCAACAACCTTCTTGTCCACTTGGAAGGCCTTGGTGAGAACGTCAGCTGAAATGGGTGGCTTCGATCCGAATGCTGCATTAGCAATGGTAATGACTCCTGGGTTCTGGCTGCTCAGAGCAGCAAAGGCCAGTGCAGGGGTCTTTCCAATGTTCAGCTGGAAGTGGATGAGACCTATTGGGAACACAAACACATCCCCTTTGTACAACACTTTGGTGAAGAAGGTGTTGTTTAATTGGTTGGACGTGACGAAGCCGACAAGCAGTGTGCCCTCAGTGACAACCAGTATCTCGGTCCCACGAGGGTGAGTGTGGGGAGGGTTCAGGCCACCCGGAGCAAAGTCAATACGAGCCATGGAAATGCCAAGAGTGTTGAGTCCTGCAAATTGGTCGACGAAAGCGGGCGTGACTTTCGATCCGAGCGGGTTCACGGTATTACCTGGGTATCTGAACCCCTTAAAGAGAAAATCATCTGCTGTGACTTGTTTTGGGTCCTTGCAAAACTTCCCATTCACAAATACTGCATAAGAAACATAATTCTTATTATTAGGCTTATCTAAGCGTAAACTCTTTTTGGGTAGGTTTTTTAGCATCAGTAGAACAGAAATATACGAATGACGCTAGAGTAGAGCTCCAACCTTCAGGGTCATTGATGGCCACACAGAAGTCCTGAAGAGGACTTGGGTCGAAGGCAAAAGTGGTGGCGGTTGCCAGAGCCAAGATGAGAAGGCTAGTTGGAAGAAACTTCATTGCAGTTGTGGACAGGAGAGTTAAGGCTTGGATATCTTCTTCTCCTTTTGTTTGCTTGAGCCTTGAGATAGGAGTGAGATGTCTTGCACGGACAAATGATCCCTTTTTATAGATGAAAGTAGTGTTGACCTGGTATTATCTTTCTATGATAAGCAACACCTGACAGGTACCAAGTCTCCAGCGTGCTAGTCAATTTCTCATGTCCAAATTAGAATTGTTCCACAACTGCTACGTTGACACACCCATTACTTTTTTATTGATCGGTATAAACCCCATTACTTTGACCTATCCTCTTTTCCACTAACCTAAAATGGAAGTGGTCTTCTTCGATGGTAGTTAAATCTTTGGGATATGTTTATTAGAAGTCCTAAAAATTGTTATGAAAATGCAATTTCGCCACGTCATTGCCATATGTGATAGAGAAAATAATAAAAAGAGTCCCGTTTGACAATGCCTTCGCAGATCTATCAAGAGCAACTTAGGAACACCATCCTAAAAGCCAATATGTCTATAATTCCAATAGAGGGTACGAATGCAGTACAGCGAAAAATACAGATTACCACTAATTATGCGATTCAAAGAAAAACAGACATTGTATTGGGAGCATTTTGTTAATGCACATTATAGAGGTTGATATGGCCGTGACAATGAAATATGCAGACCAGAAGACTAATGGTCACAATCACAACAGTGGATGATGCTGCCACATATTTTTATTGGTGCAGGTGGAGAATAGAGAGTGCATGAGTTGTTAAACAATGGTCCTGAGGGAAGGATAAAAATAAACTGTTCTCTGAATGGTTCAGTGTTTATGAAGGTCACCTTTGACTAGAGCAACAGAGATCCGGTCTAAGATATCAACCACTGTGTGAGCACTTTCAACAACTCTTCCCCTTCTTCTCCAATTGACTAGTCTGCTTTACAGGGTCCATGAGAATTTCTTAATCCAGTGATGAAACATTCCACAACTGCTTTGATGACACCTCGATCACGTTGAATTTCTCTGTTCCACATTATAAATGCATGAATCTGATGTGGGAATGATATTTTTCTGATAGTCTTTCGTTTTTTTCTTTCTGCTTCACTGTTTCTACTGTCCAGGGTCGACTCTGCAGTGGGATTGTGCATCCATTTCTTCAGAAAAAGTATCATACCCTAAATAAATTGAATAATTCATTTACGAGAAAATGCAGAAATAGGTGTTCCTAATACGTCTTCACCATGAAAGGACTTGCCTAGTTGGTGATTTGCTTCCAATTTTTCAGAATATCATGCCATTGTTACATAAAGTGTGCAGGATGGTCACACCATAAGTCACTTGCTGTGCATTTGTGTTATGATAACATCGACAAGGATAAGAAGAGCAAGCATCTTAATATAAGAGAGGTAAAAGGCTGATTCCAGCCAAAAGTATGATCGGAAAACTAATGAGTATTCAAACTTCTGTATGTAGAAGGTAAGAAACCAGGGAACACTCACTCTTACTGAATTGAAGTCTTAGAATGGTTAGCATAAATCTATCATGACAATTACAATTAGAAAGTTGCGTTCCTCTACCCATCTTCAACAACTCTCAGACTTCTCTGAGAAAATCTGCGTAGGAGTTTTGATATTAGAAACAATAGACGGATATTTGGTAAATCAAGGGAATTAGCTAAAATTCTTTGTTGTTGATCGCAAAAACCTCTTTTGAATTACAACATTCCTAAGCTTCATTTTTCAACAGAATTAGGTGACTTGTGTAATATCCACCAGCTCAACATGGAAAGAATCACACCCTTGATCCTCAAGTAAGCAATGTCCTACATGTCCTTGAAGCCATTGGAATAAGACATTGCTTACAAGTTCCAACTTCCGTAAAACCTTTCCACTCAATAAGTTGCAGAGCAGTCGCAACTTTGGACAACAGCTTCTTATTTGTGACCTCCCATGAACCATTTTTGGATAAAAGAGACGAAGTTTGCACATAAGCATCAGTTAATGGACCAGGCACTAATTATACTAAATGTTCATGACATCATTTATGACCTTGCATCGTGTATCCAAAGGCACTTAATTTATCAATTTTTGTTCAATAGAACAGTGAATCACTGCTTTGTGCATTGTTACTAAGTTCAGTATTTGCCTTGTTAAATCACATAAAGTCCCTTAATTATTACTGATAGGGAATATCAGCACGCTCAAATATTCATGGTGAAGATAAGTGTAAAAAGAGCTTTTCCTACTCCAGAGAGGGTCAATTCAATCTACTTCAGACGCATGAAACTATGTTCAGAGAACAGTTTTTATTTGATCATGCTGCTCCAAATTGATGCTAAAGAGCTGAAGCGGTGAAGCAGGAATAATGCAAGGTTGCAGTAGTCGTGAATGAGGACATCCATAACTGATAATATCCATTGTTTAAGCTGGAGATGAGAAAATCAAACTGACTGCCATGTGCTCGTAGTGGTTATGGAACAGTTCATTCTTTTGAATTAAGAAGGGGAAATAAAGATCAAACCTTTGAAAACTTGGTAATCTGCAGGGAAATGTGTGGAGTAAATTGTATACCTGGTCAAGCACTGACATCTATAAATAGAGACCATATTAGGATACAAGGCACCTCACTCCATACTCAAGCAATAATGCTCTGAGCTAGGAAATAGAACCTGAGATCAAAGCCCTAGCTCCCAGCCACAATGAAATCCCTTCCCATTAGCCTTCTCATTTTAGCTTTGGCGACTGCTACTGCCTTTGCTTATGATCCAAGTCCTCTTCAGGACATATGCGTGGCCATCAACGACCCGACGTCTGCAGGTTGAACCTCTATTCTAGTGTTATTGACATTCTGTTTTCTTCTCGTTAATGATGCTATAAACTGAACGTGCAAAAAGGTTTTGTTTTGGTAGCATGACAACATTGTTACCTAACATAACTAGTCTAATAGTCATCGCATATTGAGTGATGTATATTAAATTGAGTTCTGTTTTCTTATGCAGTGTTTGTGAACGGGGAGTTTTGCAAGGACCCTAAGCAAGCCACTGCAGATGACTTCGTCTTTATGAAGTTTAGAAACCCTGGGAATACAGCAAACCCACTTGGATCAAAAGTCACACCTGCTACAGTCCTCGAGTTTCCAGGACTCAATACTTTGGGCATATCCATGGCTCGCATTGACTTCGCTCCTGGTGGTCTAAACCCTCCCCACACTCACCCCCGTGGCACTGAGGTGCTGGTCGTGATCGAGGGCACACTCCTTGTGGGTTTCGTGACATCCAACCAATTGAACAACACTCTCTTCACGAAAGTCTTGTACAAAGGCGACGTGTTTGTTTTCCCAATTGGACTCATTCACTTCCAGTTGAATACTGGAAAGACCCCTGCACTGGCCTTTGCTGGTTTGAGCAGCCAAAACCCAGGAGTCATTACCATTGCTAACTCCGTCTTCGGAGCGAAGCCACCCATTTCTGCTGATGTTCTCACCAAGGCCTTCCAAGTGGACAAGAAAATTGTCGACTACCTCCAGGCACAATTTTGGTATGACAACAACTAAATGGAATGGATGACCAAAGAAACGCTGACAGAGCATTTGAGCCATTTACTTATGAGATCATTCCTAGTTTTCATGAGAGATTGCCAAGAAAAAAAACTATACTTTATGTCAATGGTCATTGGGTATTTGTACCTCTTGTATGATTTACTGATCAATAAAATATTATTTGAAAATCTCCTGCTTCTTATTCCCTGTTTTGAGGAAAAATTCTCATATGGACAGGAGCCAAATTGCAAGCAAAGTCATAATTGAAACAGAACAGAACACAGATTTCGATAAGATGTATATAAGTTCAGTGAAAATAATTGTGACGACTTTGGTCACTCGGATCAGCCTCAAAATGATCATTGAAATGTTGTTGTCAACTTATCGAGCACAAAAGGTTATTGCATGCATTCCATTGCGGGACTTGAACTCTCATATTGATCAGATATGCATCTATGACGATCCATCCGTATTCCATTGGTGTCACATTTTCATTCTCTGATTTTGTAATGGCACGGCACAGTAAGTCCCAATCCACACTCAGTATGTCATGAAGATCAATGCTTCGTGCTGCCTAGCTGCTGACTTTTTTCCTATCAACCAGGATGCATCGTTCTTGTAGAAAACTTGCCGTATTTTCACAGTTCGACTTCTGCTAGCAATTTGGCAGGAACTCTTACTATTCTTGTATTTCACAGCACACTGAATTTGCAACGATTTTCGAAATGATGACTAATTTGAATAAAAATCCAATCTGAAAGACCACTCACAAAGAAACCGTGCCATATGCAAAGAAAACTCTCTAAAATAACTCAAGATAAAGTAGTTGATTAAATGAGAAATATCAAAAGTTGGAACAAAAAAAGTGGGAGACAAAAGACTTGCTATGGACTTAAACATAGGACCTTCCATACTTCACAAGTAGGTAAGGACAATTATCTCATGAACTTTCAGTATCGAAAACGGTTTAGATGCAAAGCTCACAGCAGAGATATCTACACATTCTCAACAACTCTCCCATATCTCCAAGTTATCTTAAGAAGCATTGCTGAATCGGGGCTATAGCAGAAGCTGACCACAATAGTGGCTTCTGTTTTTTTGCTATGTCTTTGTCTGAATCATCCTGATCTGCATCCAAGTTTTCTGTTGTTCTGCCACTTTTTTCTCTTATCCCTAAAGTTAAGATGTCCAGAATGAACGTCTGGACTTCAATTTGCCTTACATCCTAAAAAATCTATTCGACAGAAAAGGTGTGATTTGATAAGACACTCTATAAATGACGAACAGAAAGGTCCTATGATGAGTTTTAGAAAGCCTTCATTATTGTTATCCAAATCAAAGAGAAGACCCAAGCATCATCCTCTCCAGTCCTATACTTTATTAAGAATATCTAGATGGAGGAGCTTCAAAGTGAAAAACAGTAAAACAAACTTAAGTAATCCAGGGAGCATTGACTTGGTTTTTCGATGTTTCCTAACCAAATCTCTCTCGACTCGTGACCTTCCTGAAGAAGCTTCATTTTTCATGAGAATTCAGCAATTTGCAATATTTAACTCAAGCGAGCTGTTGTTGTAACCCTATATTATTAAGGTACGGTCCATGAACCTAAAACCTTCTTTTCATTAGGCTGCAAGCAGTGGCAGCTTGCACAAGAAGAAAAATTTATGCCGAAGTGTTGTTTGACAAGCAAGGATTGTAAAGGAAGATAATTTATGGAAGTTCGTCCAGCAAGAGAGTGCATCCCTTTCTAGTATAAAGTAATGTGAGGAGGTTAGCAAGGTTCATCTAAAGGAGGGTGAATAGATGATTTAAACTATTCTTGACCAATTTAAAGCGGAAGTAAAAGATCAAGAACAAAGTCTGAACAACGTTCGGATTTTAAACAGTCTTTGATAACAATTGTGTAAGTGTGCAATGTAATAAATGAAATGACCTTTAAGGGCTGAGACAATCTGCATGCAAAACGTATAGTGATTCGGCTAAGATTAAGCTTACATCCACTCTCCCACGCTGACAACTTAGTGGCTAGATTCTACTAGATGATCAATGAAGAGATTACAATTTTTGAGTGACAATACTCTGTGAATGATAGGTAACTCCATCTCACTTAATCACTCTTACAATATGTCTCTTAATATCACAGATTTTAGCTCACGAAGGACAAGTAGTAAAGTTTAAAGCATGCTCAGACTTTGGAATTGTAGATTCTAGATATCGTCGCTCTTTCTGCTTCTCGACATTTGGTATCTTTTTATGCTCCTCCACTTCCAATCTAGCCGTTGAACAGCCTCTAGAGGATCATTTTCCAATTTTCATCTTGGACAAATTTGTGTAAAGAGGATTGAGTACCGTTGATCGACAAAGTCTAAGTCCCACTGAATTTGATGGTCCATATAACCAAAGTCTTGGTTTCCATAAATAGAATTTCTCCATTTAATAGGAAACTTGCCTCAAAGTTGATTGTCAATCTTTTTTAGATATTTTGCATTATTAATTTCCCTTGCAAAATAATCTTTGAGATCAAATCAATCAAGACTTTCCATTTGTGAAATCTAGGCCAGATTACTAGCTGTTGTGTATGTTATGAATTTGCGTCAAAGTCTGGATATAGTCTGGTTCTATATAATATGGTCTTGCATTCAGAACTTATGTCAAGATGGGTTGTTCATTAAAGTCTGAACCTTTCGATTCCATCATAAAGTTTTAAGTTCTTCATCTGTCGTATAAAGTCTGAACTTTATCTTTTACAGTATAAATTCTGAACTTCTCCTCCTGCCATATATAAAGTTTGAACTTCTTGAAGTTATAAGTTTGTCATCTTCAAAGTATAAGCTCACGAATCAAATTACTTCAAAGCATTTATCAGGCTTACAAAACACTCATTGTCATGCCTCGCACCCACGGGCACGCGAACATCCCATCGCAGTCGATATGTTGCGACGTCTCAGGATGCGTTGCCGACCCACTCATTTCATCTATCAATTATTAGCATGTGGAAATGTATACTAAACTCCCAACAATTAAAAAGACAAGGATAGCGTAGAAAAATTACTATCCAAATACATATCAACAAGACACTTTTGTACCTTTACATCCTTACCCCTAGGAAGTTAGTACATTTACAAACCAACACTATAGTACTTCCTAAAGGACCAACCAGTCAAAAAGGGGTTGGTGGTAAGGGGTTTAACGTCACGCTTCTACTCCAAAAAGAACTTCCAAAAAGTAGACCGTACGCACCTTCATTGCTATGGTCCTGAAAAATGTTAAACAACGGGGAGTGAGATAAAATCTCAATGAGTCAACTAACTAAACCCCGATTATGACGCTAATTCGCCTCAGGCATCCCCTATCCCCACGTCTCAATGATGATGGCAGATCAATAGCAAGGCGCCTCGCGCCCAGCCTTAGTTACAGTACGGGTTGGCAACTCAATCATAACATGATAAATTAACAAGGCATATCCACACACAGGCAACCCTACTTGGTCCTGACACACTTACTACATATGACAAGTTATAACATCACATAAATAAGCAGCCTACATCACATATAATCATATCACACCACAACAGTTCCATGCACAATGCACCATGCATGTTCCAATTATTAACGGCCCCTCAGGCCACGGCACATCTTGAAGGATAGCAGTCTTCCGGACCTACTCGGGAATCGTCCTACCCCATCGGGCACGGCATCGTCCCGTGTATACATACCCCTCAAGATGGCATTTCATTTGGAGCATCAAGTCCGGCCTCTACCGCAACAAGACATCGTTTGGCACCCATGCTATTGCGATCATCAGATGACATCACGGATGGCGATTTTCCAGACCTACCAGGGAATCGTCCTGCCCCATCGGGCACGGCACATCCTGAAGGATGGTGGTCTTTCAGACCTACCCGAGAATCATTCTGCCCCATCGGGCACAGCATCGTCCCTCGTATATATACCCCTCAGGACGGCTTTCCATTTGGAACATCGGATCCGGCCTCTACCGTGACAAGGCATTAGACAGCATATGAAATCCATCAAGCATCGTCCTGCATAGAAATACGCCTCAAGACGGAATCCTTTATGTGATCACTCAAGCACACAACCACTCATGCGAAATTATAATCTGTCTCATTTAACTCGATGCAAGAGTACTATATGCTCATATGTCGGAATACATTCGATTTCACACATAAAAATACACAAAACATTCCCACGTAATCACGTGCCACCAGCTAATGCACAAACACTGCATACCAAGATTACATCATGTATTCAAATATTTCATTTCATGACAAATGGTTCTCATCATG
Organism: Syzygium malaccense; assembly: GCA_031216405.1. Classification (NCBI taxonomy): domain Eukaryota; kingdom Viridiplantae; phylum Streptophyta; class Magnoliopsida; order Myrtales; family Myrtaceae; genus Syzygium; species Syzygium malaccense. The sequence goes on from CM062260.1 coordinate 35,544,796, forward strand.
AATTTCATACGTTATTCCACATATCATTACCAAGCCTTATATTATAATATCTCAAAGGCCATTATTATCTGTGGTAGAACATGTGTTTCATTCTACACAACCCAAGTATGAATTACACTAAAATAATGCCAGTAGAATAATATAATTAATTATTTTACTAATTCACCATAAGCTATGATTTTATTCAAAGATAATTTAATAACCAATTATCGATAACCTATCGATAATATATCGATAACTTATCACAAAAATAATGATAATTTATCACTTAAGTGGAAGATAGCCTATCGCAATTATTGATAAGCTATTATTAAAATTTATGATAACCTATCACCATTGCTCCAGTAACCTATCATAAATACAACAATAACTTATCGCAATTACCGATAACCTATCCCAATAACTTATCACGTTAATCATAATTAATTAACAATAACTAGATTTACTTCTAATCTAATCTATCCCTAAGCATAATTAACGGCCTAATCAATGATTAGGTAGTTAACTCCCGTTTAACAGCAAGTTTAACGGCGACGGTGGTGGTGCGGTGACGGCGAAGCCACACGAGCATTCCAAAGCACAAACCAACTTCGCAGAACGTGGCGGAAGACCTAGACGGCGGCCGATGAGGCTCGATTCGGTGCGACTTGAGGCCCAGTGAGTGGCAACAAGCGGCGGCTAGCGACAACAACGGCATTCACCTCACAGTGACGGTGGAGGAGTCGTGGCTGGCAAAACACAAGAAGAGAGAGAGAGAGAGAGAGAGAGAGAGAGAGAGAGAGAGAGAGAGACCGAACAAGAGGGAAAGGAGAGAGAGGGAGACCAAAGTGAAAATTGAGGGAAATGAGTGGTGAAATTATGAGCCAAAGGTTGGAAATGCAAGAGAGGCTCCTCTATTTGTAGGCCTCTTGTCAACTTGCTAGAGAAGTTAGCCAAGCCAACTTGCAAGATAAGTTATCCAAGCCAAGAACATTTGATTCATATCCCTTCTTGGTCAACAAGCTTGAATGCTTGGCTAGGAATTAAACCTGCAAGCCAAGTTTACAAATTATCACAAATTGCATTAATATGCAAGAAAAAAAAGAAGAGAAGGAGACCATCTTGGCCTTGTCTTCTTCAATTGGGCGGCCAACAAAAGAGAGAAGGAAAAAGATAACTTTGCCCTGAAACGACTTTAATTTGCGTAATTCCGAATAGTAATCCCATCTTTGATTTCTGCTCCTGAAATTGGGGTTGAAACAAGGATGTCACACTTATGGACAATTTTGTTGACTTTAAAATTTATTAGGAGGCTTTCCCAGCATAATGAACTTTGGTGCCTGGTATGTCATGTAATAATTGGATAGGTGGCCACTATCTAATGCCCATGAGGAACAGGTGGACTTTGACAAGTCAAATTATATAAGTCCGCCTAAGAAGTTGCCCTATCGATAAGGGCACTATAATTATGGAAAAAAAAAACAGAGAGAGAAGACAGCCCTAACCGAGAGATGAGAAGGCAACAAAGGAGAGAGAGAAGTTCTTCAGGATACAAAAACAAAGGAACGAACTAAGGAAAGAGAGAAAACTTTGCGTGTACACGCCTCGGACATCTTGACCGGATTAACTCGATTTTGTAGCGACCGATAAGGATCCAAGCCATTTGTTAAACTATGCAATTATGTGGAAATGATAGTTCAGGACTTTGTGGAGTTGTGAGGTTTGACAAAAATTGATTCTAAACTTTTGATTAAAATAAATTTTAAAGTTTTGGGCGCAAGTTCTGTGTAGCAAACGGCAACAAATATCGGCTTTTGATGGTCAAGAATGATGTAAAGAGACCTGAACAACTCTTTAGTTTTCGGTACTAAAGGGACCAGATATTTTCCCCGAGATGAACTTTACAAAATCTATCGCCGAATTGTCTGGTGCATGGTAATGGATATGTGACCATTATAATAATTTTCGTTTTTTTTTTGTAATGATTGTAGCGGAAGTTCAGGTGGGATGAAGAGGAAGAGAATGAAGTGAGAAGAATTTTCAAAAGAAAGTTGGTGATCACATACAAAATATGATGAATAGAGCGAAAATCAAGCAAGTGAAGCCGGCTTTCATTACAGCTGACAATTGGGCAGAAATTAATAATGTATCAGACTGAATTTTCGATCCTTTTCCCGGGATTTAAGAAATGAATTTGACCAATGCACTATAGTGAGATCTCACTCGGAACAGCACATTCTTGGGATGCTAACTTTAGGGGTAAGGCCATTACGGGATTGAGTTCGCACGATCAAAGAACTCGACCTTGGTCTGACCTTCGACCATAAAAATTGACGAGGGAATGTTTTGAGCCAACCGAGACCGATCTAATTAATTGATCATGTCCGAAGGAAACTAGCGATAGACCCTCGCAATTATATGATAACCGAGGTCGTCTTGGGTAGAGTAAACTTAAACGCGATTTAACTTGGTGTCAATCACGAGTCGAGAGCGCGTAATCCCAATGAGCCACCCATTAGCCAAAGATAAGCTAAAGTTGAGATTGTTCAATTTTAGTCATTTCTTGGAATTCGGGCCCGAGAATCGAGAATTTTGAAAGTGACAATTTTGGACGGCCGATGATGTTTTTGGCTTGGCCAACCTTGGGGCCACCCATTTCTGCAAAAAAATGGATTTCGGTTCGGGACCGGAAAAATTACCATTTTGCCCTTCTAGACACCAACGTTGATTCTGAGGCCGTATGAGATTATTTTTCGAGACCGATGTCATTTTAGGGTGGCCATGCACATTTAGAGTTATTACGGTAAAAAATTGGAATTTTGGCTCGGAAGTGAAAAATAATATTATTTTATTCACTAGGACTTTGCAGTTGATTTTCGAGGGTTGAAGAAGCTATTTTTGCGATTCCGACGCCATATTATGTTGGCCACACACATTTGGGATTGGTACGGGCGAAAAATGAAATTTCGACCCGGGATCGGAAAATTGACTATTTTGCCCCTGGGCTATTTTTGGGTTCCGAATTTTGAAAAATTTTTGGAATAATTAAGTCTGAATTTTTAGCTCAATTATTGGACAATTGACCTCTTTGCCCCTCAATTATTGGATTGGGTTGAATTTAGGCCGTTGGATCAAGGGCAAAATGGGAAATCGCGTAGGATCGCGACACGTGTCACCCCACCAACCCACATAGTGGACCAGATGGACTCTCTCTCTCTCTCTCCTCGTCCCTCATTTTCGGCCAAGCCCCACAGATCAGCCCTCCCCCACGTTTTCCTCCTCCTCCGCCGGTTTTCCTTGCCACCCGCCGGACCTTGCCGGACCGCCGCCGCTGTCCGCCGGCCACCATTGCTGCTGCTACCTCGTCCAGCCACCACCCACCAGCAGCACCGTCCCATCTCGCCTTTCTCTCTCTCTTTTTCCTCGTTCGGCGCAAGGAATCGTCGTGTATTGCCGCTTGGAGGCCGACCGCCGCTGCGCCGGAGCTCAAACGACCGAGCTGCTGCCGCAACGACCCTCCAGCCGCCCGTACGTCGCCGCATGTCGTCGTCCGTACGGTGTCCGTACGGGTGTCTGTACGTTGATGTCCGTACGTCGTCGGCGACGCCGCTGCTGTTGTTGCTGTTCCGGCCATCCCAGCCCCTTGTCCAGCCGAGTGTCCTATTTTTATAGGATAAGTGTCTCTCCCAAAAATCACCTAGGACTTCGGGTATTGCTAGACTCGTTTAGGGTTCGATTTAGGTGATTTTAGGGGCTGTTTGGGTCTGAATTGAGTAGCTAGTTATTTGGTGGTTGTGGACTGATTTGGCGATGAAAATTTGAGGTTTAGGAAGCTCGGGTAGGACTGTGATGTTGTGGCTGGATTGGAATTGAATGGTGCAATCGATCGGTGGGATTATGCTGTGAATTGAATCGTGTACGTGGGTGTGTGATTTGTGATTGTGGGCTGATTTGGATTATGCTTGGGTTGAATGTGGTGTGGTAATGTGCCGTAGGTGTGTGGCCGTAAGGTGTGGTGGTGTGGTCGTGCATTTGCGTATTGAGTTCGCGTGCCAAGAGCGTGTGATTAAGTGGTGCGTGTTCGTGTGACAATTTAGGTAAAATTTGTGGCTGTTTTAGGGGCTTTTTTGGGACTGAATGAGTAGCTGATTGTTTGGTGGTTGTGGACTGATTTGGCGATGAAATTTCGAGGTTTAGGAGGCTGAGTTAGGGCTCGGTTTAGGTGATTATTGTGGCTGTTTTGGAGTGTAGAACGAGGCTGGATATTCGGGTTGTTGTGGACTGATTCAGGACTAATTAGGTGAGGTTTAGAAGGCTTGGATATGGCTGTGATGTTGCGGATCGATTGTGGTTAAATTGCGTGCTTGATTGGTAGTTTTGTGGCTTGTATGGATTTGTTGGAATGATTGTGCGACTGGTGGCGATTGGCTGATTTTTTGAGTGATAGTGGACTGAATGTGGCGTGGTAGTGTGATCGTGTGCATCATGTGTGTGGCCGCTAGTGTGGTGGTGTGATTGCGTAACGAGTTCGTGTGCCGAGTGTGGGTGATCGTGTGGTGTTCGTGTGATGGAAACGTGTGTTTGTGAAGTGTACATGAAATGTGAATTGGTGCGTGGCTATGTATATGTGTGAGGTGTGTATGTTTGGTCGTGCGACTGTTGGCCGTGTGTAAGTGTGGTTTGAGTGGAACAAGGGTATGGAAAGGTAGGATTGGTTGAAAAAGGGGATTCGTCCTGAGGCGTGTACGTTTACGCGGGACGATGCCGTCCCTGACGAGGTGACGATGCCAGACCTGATGAGGTGACGATGCCAGACCTGATGAGGTGTCGATGCCTGACGAGGTCAGAAGACCGTTGGCCTGATGCGTTTTACGCGGGCACGGTAATTAAGGAAAGGGAGAGGTAGGATTCCGTCCTGAGGCGTGTTCGTTTATGCGGGACAATGCGATCCCTGACGAGGTGACGATGCCCGGCCCAACGGGGTGACGATGCCTGACGAGGTCAAAAGACCGTTGGCCTGATGCGTTTTACGCGGGCACGGTAGTGGTGGAAGAGTTGAGAATGAGCGGGAATTGACTTGAGGTGCGAGGTTTGAGAAAATGACGCATGGTGTGAGTTAGCGTACGAGTGTGTTTGTATCGCGTGATGTGATGCTTAATTATGGGGTAGAAACTACTAGGCACGGTATGGAACATGCCCAAGTGGTTTTTGTCTTATAATTGAGGCACGCGCGCGTCTATGATGTATTTCTGTGGCATACTGGCTGTGTGGATGACCAACGTGCAAGGACGTGCATGATGAATTCCAGGTAAGGTCGCGTGTAATTGTTAGTTTGGTTGATAGATTGTGTGTTACGTGTGTTTTCGTCTGGCGGTACGTGAGTGCCTACGTAGGGTTTGGGATTATACACTTATTGAGATTCATCTCATAGTTGTATAATCCACAATTTCAGACCCCCAACCGTAAACCCAGGGAACCGCCTCCTCTTTGTGAAGTGCGAAGAGTCGCTCTTGGTGCCCAGTGGAACTGCAGGTGAGTTTCCGGAGACTCAAGCCCGAAAAATCAGGAGCTGAATGGAGAAGGGCGACCCTTAGGCTCTCCTTAGGGTATTTTAGGGGTTGTGTAAATCGGGTTATCCCATAGGGAAGTTAAGTTAACCAAACCCTGATCTTTTCATTATAACGGTGATTTCGGATGCTAGCTTGCTGTATATGTTTGTAATATGATGTTTGTATATTTGGTGTTGTATGGATATGTTGTTGTTTGATTGTTGTGGGATTCTATCCCGTTGTCGTCATATTTTTTTGTCCGAGGTTTTGTTTTATTTAGTTCACTTCCACATGTGGCTTTGATATTTGGGTTGGGTCGGTGACGTTCCTGAGACGTCGCATCATTTCGACCGGAGCGGGATGTCGCGAGCTCGATGGGGTTCAAGGCGTGACAAATAGAATTTGGGAAACTGAAAAGAGTCAGCAAATCAGTGAGCAGAATAAAAAGAATCGATCTTCTAGTTCTAGTGAAGGGTCTGCCACATATGCTGGGGGCTCTATCAACATTGCGGAGCATCGTAAACGAATGGTAAGTCTGTTAAATAAGTTATAAGTTAATTTAATTTAATTACTCATGTTTACATTTTGTAGGCACATGAATTGGGGACGGAATCGACATTTGCAGCTATATTTGAACGCACATTTCAAAAGAAAGATAAGACATGGATTGGTGATCGAGCAAAAGCTATTAAGGTATGTAAGGTTATACTTTGGGCTTTATGGAAACTAGAATGAAAATCGTGAATGCTTTTAATATTTATGGTATATATATATATATATATATATAAAGTTATTTTATTTTCATCTATATTGTTAATGTAAGAAAAATATGATGAACTGTTAATGAGCAATGCTAGTGGTAGTGATGGTTGTGTTGCGTCTGAGCCATCAGTTGACAGTGTGGCATTATGGGTGGAGGCAACGGGTGGGATGAAAAAAGGAAAAATATTTGGGATGGGATCCTTGTCAAGGATGTACATGTCGAATCATGCTGAAACTTCATCATCCAATGCAGCTGGTCGAAGGAGGTCACGACATGACGAGCAATTGACCCAAGAAGTGAACCAACTGAAAAATATACTTGTAGAGAAGAACGAAGAAATACATGACTTGAAACAATAAATGTAAATCGTTATGCGACACCTCAACTTCAATCGCGATGAGGTTCCTCCTGTACCTCCTGCCAATCCAATAGATGATGGGCACAATGATGAGCGACACAATGATGCTGAGATTTTTTCGGTCATTTCTAGTTAAAATTCCTAAAATCGGGGGTAAGCTTGCTTCACAATCTTTTATGACATAAGTGCAGTTTCACCCAATATGTTCCTGCCCTATAATTACTTTTTGTGCACAACTTTCTTACGACTAGGTTCTTTGCTTACGAAAAACTGAAAATTTAGAGATCCCAGGATGACATGCTTGTTAAAAAAAATCATGATATTTGAACATCGTAGAAATACATGCCTTAATTGACTTTGAGTCCTTTCTTCCTGGGAATTGGTGTTGGTAATTCACCTCTCTAAGTCGTTAAACTATTAAATGCTGTTTGGACAATGATCTAATTTTTCCTAGGTGACAGAAATAAGGTTTACAAGGATGAAAAAACTACGGTGGATGTCAAAGTTGGCTCATATTCATATGTAAGAATATTGATGTTCGTCCTGAAACGTTTTTTTGTTAATCCTCTTACTTGTTTTTTTTATACCTAGTTCTACAGCTATGCATAAACGCTTCTTTCATATTTTGGATTGATTGAATATCTTTATTTATGTATCCACATTTCATCAGGTGTCGATAAAAGTGACTGCTTTTGGTGTCCTGCCGAGTACCAAAGCTACCCAATCTTGTGTTTGGTTTGTCGATTTTTCGTTTTTTATAGCATCATGTCAGACTTTGCAACTTTGCATATATCATTATTTTTTGCGGGCTAGCATCTTTCTTTCAGTTATATTTTTCAATTATATGGCATTGTGTCTAGTTTGTTCGTTTTCTATTTCTAAAGCAGAATCTATGGTTGTCTCGTGTCCTTTGATTGTTTTGAATGTATTACATGATGTTCATTAATGCGTAGCTATTGATATGGACAAGATTTGATGGCCGAAATGGTGTAAAATTTCCGAAGAATATTTAGAGACGAATTTTGCAACCATTACAGTTCGTGGCTAATTTGTGACGAATAAGTAGCGACGAATCAAGTTCGTGGCTAATTTGCGACGAATACATTTTACGACAAATTTTGTGACGAATTTTGTGACCAAATTTGCGACGAATAAAGTTCATGACTAATTTGCGACGAATTATTTAGCGACGAATTTGCGACAAATTTTGCGTCGAAATTTGCGACTACATTTGCGCTGAATTTTGCGACGAATTTTGTAATGAATAAAGTTCGTGGCTAATTTGCGACAAATTTTGCAACGAATGATTTGCGACGGATAGTGTTCGTGGCTAATTTGCGACGAATTATTTGTGACGAATTTTGCGACCAATTTTGCGATGGATAGTATTCGTGGCTAATTTGTGACAAATTTTGCGATGAATTATTTGTGATGAATTTTGCGACAAATTTTTTTCCGTCGCAATTTTATGACGGACATTGAAATTTTCCGTCGCAAAATTTTGCGACGCCCTAGTAGTGACGGCATTTTTTCCGTCGCTAAATTCATCGCAAATTGAATTTGCGACGGATTTTGTCAAATTTTTCGTCGCAAAATTCGTCGATAATCCCTTGTTTTTTTGTAGTGACTAAACTATGATGACCTTGGAAGTCGGAAGGATGTTATTTAATATTATATATTGCTCATCAGATCAAGGAAATGTGTACTCTAAACAGAATATCATCAAAATTATATGCTACCCTAATAAGTAGTCTGATTTCAAAGTCTTGTGATTGGTTTAAGAGAATGTTTGAAGAAATCATCAGGGTGATCATTTCACACACTGCCCTCCGGTTGCGAAAGAATAAGGAGCTGACATCATTATCCTGGAAGAAGTTGCCCAAAAGTATTTCAAGAGTTAAAGTTTGATAAATTACAGTGGATGACACTTATCATTTTATCACCGTCGGTACTAAATTCTGCAGATGACTTATCTTTTTCATTAGTATGACCTAAACAAAAATCTTTTATACAGTCATTTTCCATCTACAATCGAAACATCAGTTTGAAACCTCATAATTCGGCTGGAAATTATTTTCCAAGAATGTCGTTGCACACAATACAATTTATAAGTGTACGCATGTCTGTAGGACAAAGTGAAACCTCGAATAAGATATGTACGGCATAGAACTATTTCTAGAAGCAATCAATATTATAAACCATGAATTAGCGGGTAAATGCAGAGACACGATACTTGCTATGTTCTTATTTTGACAATTTTCAGAAGAACTAGAAAGCTAAGTTGCGTCTCAACATTAGATTGGAATGATTTAAGACTTTATGGCCATTGCACGAACAAATTTAGACATATCATGGTTCAGAGGAAAATTTACAGATGACTTACCAAGAAGAGCCAGCAGATAAAACAGAACATACGCATTTATTTCTCCTCGCTCCGGTTGCGTGGAAGGTCAGAGCAGGGAAAATTACAGATTACATCACGTTACGTCTCAAGAACCTTAATTTAGATGGTTGGTTACCCAAAAGGAAAAACAATGACATATGCAAACTGGAAGACTGGTGATCACAACAATAACAAATCAAATTGAAGGCGTCTACCTTAAAACTTTTATTGGTGCAGGTGGATAATGGAGCGAGTGGGTCAAATTGCAACAACAACATAACAAACAAAAGTAAAAATTATGTCAATCCTCATGCAGGCTCGTCCGACCCCATCTACAAGTCCATTCCAGAAACCATGAGACCATCTGGAAATCCATTCTACAGACTATGAGATAAACTTCTTAACAAAGCCTAGCTGTGTGAAACAACCTTGAGAAATGCTTAAGTCCTGGATAAGATATGTTCTAGCCTAACATATAAAAGTGCAGTGCAAGCAAGCATATGCTCTGAATGTTCTTTGTATTTTCCTCCAAATAACACGGGGTCAAATTTTCTAATTTAACAAGGAACGACATCAGCAACGACAGACTATTTCTTAAATGAATCTAAAAGCAAATGTCCTTAAATCATGGAGATCGACCCTTTCAACTGCTTTTGCAGATACAATATGGCGTCTGTCCTTAGTCAAACAAGTTGGGCTTGAAAAGGTATCAGATAGCAATTTTATAAAACAATTACTTAGCTCGGTTTAGGCCCCTAGATCACTTCAAATCACCCTCAATAGTATATTAATGGTCGTGATAAGACCAACGCCTGCATATTCCTTTTCAAGACTTGGCCTACATGGATTTAGTCCCGGGTCGTCGCACCACTTCACGAAGGTTGGTGTTCATTTCTTTATTTGAGGAACAGGAAATTAAAGTAATGGACACGTGCTTGTGGTTGTTGAGGAATGACTCGTCCATTGTGTTTAAAACTTAACATGCATAATATTGAAGATTTGCCGATTTTACGTTGCCTATCACGCAAAGGCACCGTACTGGGTCAACCAATCTTCATCCATGAGTGGGGCACTTGTGGCCATGCCTTACCTAGAGAGAGCTTAAATAGAATTTTCAACAGATTCAGCTGGACTTACTGTTAACCAAAAATATAAGCCAACAAGTTTACGATCAACTAAATATATTAATTATTCTACATCACGACAGTTATCAGGCGTGACACCATGTCCCTAAACCTCAATGGTGGTTGGGTAGGGTACGCTTGGCCCTCTACAAGACCTTGCAGGGTCTAGGCCATGCTCTAGCAAGGTTGCAGCCCCCTTACCCACGGCTAGGCACGCGAACCCTAGCCACCGCACAATGAAGGCCTGCGAGTCCTCTTCGGAATGGAGGAGGGCTAGTAACACTTTGCCGAAGCAAGGGTTCCAAACCTTCTAACATCTTACAATAAAGATACTTCCAAATTTTTTTAAACACAGACAAAAAGAAATTAAACAAAGTTTTCTTATTTTGTCATCTAATTGGTTTTGCATGATCAAAGAAAAGATGATGGAGTAATTGCGCCATGAGATCATTCGCAGTTTCCGTTAGAGATTGCCCAGAACAAAACAATAATTAATCTCAATGGTCATTGAACAATAAAATATCATATTCGAAGGAACTCCCTCCCTCCCTTCTCCTTGTTTTCTGGAAAGTTCAATTTGAAAAGTTCAAAATAAGTGGGAGACAGAGACTCGCTATAAACAAATTGGAGTCCTCTCCCATAGTTTTTAGGGAGCAGGTGTTCAGCGGAGAATAAAGAGCGCTTGAGCCATAGCACTTTCCATACTACATAAGTAGAGACGGACAATTATCTCATGAAATTTCAGTATCGACAACGGTTCAGATGGAAAGCTCACAGCAGAGGTACAAGTTAAAAAGTCGCCATCGTCTAGACAGACATCTTCAACAACTCTCCCATTTCTCCATGTTATATGACGAAAGCATTGCTGACTCCAGGCCATAGCAGAGCTGACCGCAGTAATGCCTTCTGTTTATACGCTCTTTCTTGGTCTGAAATATCCTAAACTGCATAAAAGACGTTCGTTGTTCATCCTCTCGAGTCCTGGTCTATACTTTATCAAGAACTTTAGAGTTAGAAACAGTCAAATGAAATTTCGTAATCTGGGGTGGGTTAGCTTAATTCTTTGTTATTTCCTAACAGAAAACTCATGACCTTCCGGAAGCGTCAGTTTCCAAGAGATTTCAGCAATTTGCAAGATTCACCAGTCCAAGAAAGTAAACAAATTATACTGTCCATCCTCAAGTACTGTGTCTTCTAAGCTCTAGATGATTACGGAGCTGTGCAAGAAACTAAAACCTTCTGTTCAATAGGTTGAAAGGCAGTCCCAGCTTGCGACGACAGTATTTTATTTCCAACCTCCGCATGAACCATTCTTGGAAAGAAGAAAAAGTTATACACGTGCATCGTTTGACGCCTCCAAAGAAAGGTTATTTATTTAGGTTTGTCCAACAAGAGAGTGCACAGCTACCCAGTATATGGTTATGAACTTTGGTGCCTGGTATGTTAAATCAAATTAAGTCTCCCAATTATAAATTAACAGGGCAAATCATCAACCTGAAATTTTCCTGGCGAAGATAGGTGTGCAAAGCCATAGCCTGTTGATTCAATCTTTCTTCAGATAGGAAGGAGTTAGAAGAAATAATTCGTGATTGATGACACTGCGCTGAGTTGATGCTGAAGAGTTGAAATGATGAAGAAGAAGTAATCAAATGTTTGCAATACTTTGAGTTTACCACGTCCATATCAGATGAACATGAATTCTTTAAGCTGGAGAAATGGAAATCAGACCAACTTCCATGTCAACGCAGTTGTTTGGGGACGTGTTCTTGGACTCAAAGAAGGAGAAGAAAAAGATGTAACCTTTGAAGACTTGGTAAGCTGCACAGCAGTGGCCTTTGCTTTCGTCAGCAGCCAGAACTCGGGACTCGTAACCATTGCAAATTCAGTTTTTGGATCGAAGCCACTGATCAATGTTTTACAAAGGCTTTCCGAGTGGACAAAAACTGATCTAAACTCCAGACACAGAACTGGTTTGACAACCATTAGACAGATGTTCACAAGAGTAATTGTGTTTTTTCAGTACAATACAAAGAAGAATTCTTTTGAATAAGATACTGAGTTTTGGGTACTAGTACAATTGCTTGTTATCTGATATTGATAAGATTCCGCTGTTTTCTCTCTCTCTCTCGCTCTCTCTCTGTCTCAAATCTTTCAAGGGCTGAGATGAAAAACTAATTCAAGATCTCTTTCCATCCTGCTTGCTCCAGGTGTCTGACTAACTTCCCAAACGAGATATATTACTGGATCACTCCATACCAATCTCAAGTATCAGTGCATGAATAATTTTTCCTTTATAGAATTGTTTAACTCAAGTAAATTCATCATTCTGATATATAACTGCATCTTATGTAATTTTCTGCCTTACTTTGGGTTCGTTAATTTGCTGTAAGGATTGAGAGTTTGTATAAGGCCGACCATGGAGTGGGGCCACCAAACATTAATCATCTCTTCATTCCATCATCAATAAATACTGGTTTGCCTGTTTCACTCAACTTTTTCAGCGCTAGAAGAGATGACACGCATAGAGTTCCTCCGAGAGGAAGAGAGAGTCTATATAGGATGCCTCTGGTTGGTCTCTGATAATGCTTAAAACTGGTGTTTATACTTCGAGAGTCGAGATGCTTAAAAAATCATGAAATAGCCACTGTTATGGAATTAAATATATGCTTCCTGTAACATTTAAATGTTAAGACAAAAGAATAGTGCTATTGAGGCTCTTCTTGTGTAATATTCTAGCTTGGCCAAACTTCATATTTTTGTTTCACGTGTTATTGCACCGGTATTCTTGGCAAACTCGACCAGCTAGCCAAGGCATGCATGGGGCTGTGGACAGGCAGTAGTTGAAAACCTTTTAAAGCCAATGCAAGGATGTAAAGTTTAACATAGACCACTTCCATATGACATGATGTGAATAGTTTAAGCTGCAGAGGAGGAATTCAAACAACTGCCACATGGTCGAAGTAGTTTTGGAATGGCTGGTTCTTGGACTTTTAAAGATAAAGCTTCTAAAAAAGACTTGGTAATCTGTAGTGCAACTTGTTCAATAAACTAGAGAGTGATTCTTATAAAGAATGATCTTTTATTACTCCAACATTCATGATCAATTACATGCAGAGCAATTCTTTTATTGCGAAGTCATTATCAATCTCGGCAATCATGTATGTAGAATATGGGGTAATCCAATGTCTTGGAGGTCAATAATGTATCCACTCAATTGTTGTCATACCAAAACTGCGCCTGGAGGTAGTCAACAACCTTCTTGTCCACTTGGAAGGCCTTGGTGAGAACATCAGCCGAAATGGGTGGCTTCGATCCGAATACCGCATTAGCAATTGTAATGACTCCTGGGTTCTGGCTGCTCAAAGCAGCAAAGGCCAGTGCAGGGGTATTTCCAATGTTCAGCTGGAAGTGGATGAGACCGATTGGGAACACAAAAACATCCCCTTTGTACAACACTTTGGTGAAGAAGGTGTTGTTTAATTGATTGGATGTGACGAAGCCGACAAGCAGTGTGCCCTCAGTGACAACCAGAATCTCGGACCCACGAGGGTGAGTGTGGGGAGGGTTCAGGCCACCTGGAGCAAAGTCAATACGAGCCATGGAAATGCCAAGAGTGTTGAGTCCTGCAAATTGGTCGACGAAAGCGGGCGTGACTTTGGATCTGAGCGGGTTCGCAGTATTCCCAGGATATCTAAACCCCTTAAAGAGAAAATCATCTGCTGTAACTTGTTTTGGGTCCTTGCAAAACTTTCCGTTCACAAATACTGCAAAAGAAACGGAATTCGTGTTATTAGGCTTATCTAAGCAGATGCTCCTTTTGCAGAAATACTTGTATCATCATTGAACAAAACAGAAAGATACGAATAATGCTTCAGTAGAGCTCCAACCTGTTGGGTCATTGATGGCCACACAGAAGTCCTGAAGAGGACTCGGGTCGTAGGCAAAACTGGTGGCAGTTGCTAGGGCCAAGATGAGAAGGCTAATTGGAAGAAACTTCATTGTGGTGGGCAGGGGAGTCACTGGTCAGGGCTTTGATATTTACCTCTTCTTTTGTTTCCTTGTGATGAGAGTATGTGTTTTGCATGGAGACATGACCCCTTTTTATAGATGATGGTGGTGTTGACCCAGTGTTTGATTTTCTGTGATAAGCAATACTTCCCAGATCTATAGCTATACAAATGCCAAGTCTCCTATGTGGTAGTTAATTTCTTATTCCCAGAAATGAATAGTGGAACTGCCGCAACAAAAGGCCCCTTTCTTTGACCTATCCTCTGTCCCTGATGAGAAAAAACACGGTATCTGATATGGAATTGGACTTCTTCAATAATATGTAAATCTTCGGTTTGCCTCTTCTTTACTGTTTTGATGTCCAATGCGGATTCAAGTTCAGCTGGATGGAGCGATGGCCAATTCTTCTCTAAGTTCTTGGTATGATCATATCAATCTGTCAATTGAAAATGATGTAGGAACAAGTGTTTTCACATGCATCTCCATGCTTTACCCTGAAACACTTAACCAAGCTGCCGATTTACTTCCTACAGATATTATGTTTATTTTCTTACACAAAACATGCAGGGTTTTCACACCATCTGGATGATGTGCACTTTTATGATAAGATTTGTAATCATAATCTGTATGAATTGCATCGGAGAGGTAAAATGCATGCTTTGGCTCGTGTTTTTAAATTTGCTGCTGTGAACATGTTGTAAACCTATGTTTCACAAACTCATATGATCCATCCATCTCTACATGCAAAATTTTACACCTTATTATGAAGGACGACTGGCTTCAACCAAAAGTATGACCTCACAAACTCTTCACTATTCAAACAACTATCTATACGATTCCCCGAGAAGATTACCCAGAATATCATCAGGTTTATAATTTTTCGATAGTAGTCCTGAAGATCAATTTTCCGATAACATCCAACAAATAAGGCTAATCCTTAGAGATCATTTGATAAAGCAAATTGTTCTCTTTGTTTCGTTTGATAGCCTAGAGTACAGACAGATTCTCCCTCCAATATAATCACAGAAATCAAATAGCGGTAGTGAGAATGTAAAATTCAAACGTGGCATCTAAAGTTAAAATCTTAGAATTTAAAAAGATGAAAACTAAAGCGGGAATCCTTCTCGTCCAAAATCGAATGACTAATTCTCAATGAGAACGGGTTTAGAAACAAGAGGTGGTTGAAGTTGTAGAATGGTTCACCAACCACATGGAAGAATAAACAATTGTTATAGACTTATTAAGCGCTGTTCCTGGCTTCAGCTGCTTCCTGCAGGCCAGTTGACGGGGACTAAGTCAAATGACTAACTACTATGAATAGACTTGCTGCAGATGCAGCATTTCACAACAATCCTCAACAGAACAGAGTTTCCGAGACAGACTAATCCAAGCTCAGAAATTTTTCCATAATGAAGTTCCTTCTAACATTTGTCCTCTTGGCTTTGGCATCATCCCATGCCTTGCCTCTGACCCGAGTCCTCTTCAGGATTTCTGTGTAGCCATCAACAACCCCAACTCTGTGGTGCTTGTGAATGGAAAGTTCTGCAAGGACCCGAAGCTTGCCATAGCAGATGATTTCTTCTTCACAAAGTTTAGATATCCTGGGAACACATCAAATCAGCTTGGATCCAAAGTAACAACAGCATTCATCAACCAATTCCCAGGACTCAACACTCTTGGCATCGCCATGGCCCACCTTGACTTTGCTCCAAACGGTCTAAACCCTCCCCACATTCATCCTCGCAGCACCGAGATGCTAGTGGTTGTGGAGGGTACGCTCTATGTTGGTTTTGTCACATCCAACCAATTGAACAACACTCTCCTCACCAAAGTCCTGACCAAAGGAGATGTTTTTGTGTTTCCGCAAGGCCTCATTCACTTCCAGCTGAATATTGGACAAACTAATGCACTGGCCTTTGCTTTCTTGAGCAGCCAGAACCCACGACTCGTAACCATTGCAAATTCAGTTTTTGGATCGAAGCTGCTGATCAATGTCATGTCCTCACAAAGGCTTTCCAAGTGGACAACAAACTGATCAACTATCTCCGGACACAGAACTGGTTTGACAACCATTAGACAGATGTTCGCAAGAACAATTGTGTTTTTTTATTAAATTACAAAGAAGAATTCTTTTGAATAAGATAGTGACCTTTGGGTACTAGTACAATTGCTTGTTATCTGATGTTGATAAGGTTCTACTGTTTGTTCTCCCTCTCTCTCTCTCTCTCTCTCTCTCTCTCTCTCTCTCTCTCAAATCCTTCAGAGGCTGAGATGAAAAACTAATTCAAGATCTCTTTCCATCCTGCTCGCTCCAGGTCTCTGACTAATTTCCCGAACAATTACTGGATCAGTCCATACAATTCTCAAGTATCAGTTTGTCAATAATTTTTCCTTTATAGAATTTTTTAATTCAAGTAAATTCATCGTTCTGTTATAGAACTGCATCTTATGTAATTTTCTGCCTTACTTTGCGTTTGTCAATTTGCTGTAAGGATTGAGAGTTTGTGTAAGACCGACCTTGGAATGGGGCCACCAAGAATTAATCATCTCTATATTCCATTATCAATAAATAGTGGTTTTCCTGTTTCACTCAACTTTTTCAGCACAAGAAGAGATGACACGCGCATAGAGTTCCTTCGAGAGGAAGAGAGAGTCTATATAGGATGCCTCTGCTTCGCCTCTGATAATGCTCAAAACTGGTGTTTGTACTTCGAGAGTCGAGATGCTTAAAAAATCATGAAATAGCCACTGGTATGGAATTATATATGCCTGCTCCCCGTAACATTTAAATGTTAAGACAAAAGAATAGTGCTATCGAGGTTCTTCTTATGTAATATTCTAGCTTGGCCAAACTTCATATTTTTCTTTTACGTATTATTGCACCAGTATTTTCAGCAAACTCGACCAGCTAGCGAATGCATGCACGTGGTTGTGGACAGGCAGTACTCGGAAACCTTTTAAAGCCAATGCAAGGATGTAAAGTTTAGGATAGACCACTTCCATACGAGATTATGTGAATAGTTTCTGTAATATTTTATTTTGAAAAAAAAAAGTCAGCAAGTCAAAAAGCAAAAAAAAGCTACAGTGGACACTCGGCCAAATTAAAAGGAGCCGAGAGCTCCTTAGCCGAGAAAGAAACGGAAAAGAAAGAAAGAGAAGAAAAGAGAAGAAGAAGAAGAAGAAGAAAGAAAGAAGAGAAAGAGAGGATTTGGTGCCACGGGGTCTCGCCAAGCTGATTCTAGTTCGTAACGCAACGTACGGTAAGTGCCCACGCCTCTCGTTCGTCTAATCGGAGTATTTTCCGGGTTAGGGCTCATATTTTGGAATTATGCGTTATTTGAGCGGCGAAATCCGATTTTTGAGCCGTTGAGCTGCGTATATATACAGAATTGGTAGTTTAGGGTGTTATGGAGTCGTGAGATTTTACGGATCTTGATTTAGACTTACGGTTTGCCCAATATGAATTTTTGAAGTTGGCCGCGCAAGTTGAACAGTGCGCAATCAGCAGCTTTTAGGCCGATTTTCGTCGGTTTTCGACTCGATTTTGAGATGGCCAAGTTGGGGCTTTTGTAATACTCGGAACGGGCTTTCTTTTGACTATAAGTTTGCTAGGATCGAAATTCGATGGAGAAAGTTATGGCGCGATTAAGTTTTGTGCTCAAGCTCCGCGTTGCTGACGATTTGGATAATGGCTTTGGATGAGCAATTTGTGGGCGCCTTTGAGTTGTCTTGTTAGCGTTTAAGCATCGTTAAGCCGTTTAGTGATTATTGTAATATTTTACTTGGTTTTGATGTCGATTATCGTCCAATTGATAGGATTACGAGATCGTCGGTTCGAGTGAGCGTCATTATATGATTTTTTGGGATTCCAGGTGAGTGGTGCTATCTCTTCTTTGAGTTTATAAACTCATGTTTTGAAAGTGATAATGATCTGAGTATCATATGAGTTATTAAAGCATGTTTGTTGCATAAAAGCCTAGATCGGGCAATTACTACCTTTTAATATTTGATGATGGTTTAAAAATGGTTTTGTGAGAGGTATTGTGAAATGATATATATATGTGTCACTTTATGAACTAGTTTATGAAATGACTTCGGAAATGATTCAAGAAATGCCGAAATGTATTTCTGGCGGATGAGCCGTATTGTGAGGGACATTATATCTTCTATGAATTTACAAATTCATATTTTGATAATGAGATATAATTTTTAATATAGTGGAGCATGTTTTCTGCATAAATTGGATCGATTATTTACTACCTTTCGTCGATTGTGAAATGAGTTGAAAAGTCTTATGGCGTTATTGAAATGAAGGTTTTGTGAATGCTTATATTAAAGGTTTTCTGAAGAGGATTAGCCGAGGGCTATTCTTGTTGCGAAATGTTTTGTGAAATGGATTTATTGGTGTTGATTATGGGTTTCTGGATTGAGTTATAAGTTGCTGCTGCTCGTATTACTATGTTGAGAACTCGTTGAGGGGGGAGTATGCATACTGTCAGGATATCCTTCTGGGCTAAACCGCCGGCTTATAATAGGTGGTAGACCTTGCCAAGAGGGGTAAACTTGGTCGCCTTTGTCACGGCGTTAAACTTGACCATAGTTTGATGACGAGCATGAGATTGGTTGATGGATGAACCATCAACGTGTTATGTGATGAGATTAATCAATGGATAGACCATTGATGATTGGCTATTATCGTTAAGTGAGTTTTTATTGAATAACCTGATACGGATGACTTTTATTGAAAAGTTATTATACCTTTAAGATATTTTTGGCCATATTGTACATCGAGTTTGAGTTATGGGCTGTGATATTTTTGATACTATTACGTAGTGATTATTCGATCTGCTTAGAAAAGATATGCACTGCTTACTGAGCTGTGGTTGCTCACCCCTCTCTTTCCCTAATCTTTTCAGGTTCCTTGGTTAGTAGTCAATAGAACAAGAGTGGTGTCGTTGGGACTTTTGGGAGTTGGAATCCTTGTGGTTTGAGGCTGCGTCCTTCGGGTGGGAGGACGGCCGTGTCATTCCTCGTTCTGGTAGGTTTTGGGGTGTGAGAGTTTCAGCTGCAGAGGAGGAATTCAAACTAACTGCCACATGGTCGTAGTTGTTTCGGAATGACCGGTTCTTGGACTTTTAAAGATAAAGCTTCTGAATAAGACTTGGTAATATGCGGTGCAACTTGTTCAGTAAACTAGAGAGAGATACTTATGAGGAATGATCTTTTATTACTCAAACATTCATGATCAATTACATGTAGAGCAATTCTTTTATTGCGAAGCAATTATCAATCTCATGTAGAATACAGGGGGTAATCTGACATCTTGGAGGTCAATTTATCAATTTAGTTGTTGTCGTACCAAAACTGTGCCTGAAGGTAGTCAACAACCTTCTTGTCCACTTGGAAGGCCTTGGTGAGAACGTCAGCCGAAATGGGTGGCTTCGATCCGAATACTGCATTAGCAATGGTAATGACTCCTGGGTTCTGGCTGCTCAGAGCAGCAAAGGCCAGTGCAGGGGTCTTTCCAATGTTCAGCTGGAAGTGGATGAGACCTATTGGGAACACAAACACATCCCCTTTGTACAACACTTTGGTGAAGAAGGTGTTGTTTAATTGGTTGGATGTGACGAAGCCGACAAGCAGTGTGCCCTCAGTGACAACCAGTATCTCAGTCCCACGAGGGTGAGTGTGAGGAGGGTTCAGGCCACCCGGAGCAAAGTCAATACGAGCCATGGAAATGCCAAGAGTGTTGAGTCCTGCAAATTGGTCGACGAAAGCGGGCGTGACTTTCGATCCGAGCGGGTTCACGGTATTACCTGGGTATCTGAAACCCTTAAAGAGAAAATCATCTGCTGTGACTTGTTTTGGGTCCTTGCAAAACTTCCCATTCACAAATACTGCATAAGAAACATAATTCTTATTATTAGGCTTATCTAAGCATAAACTCTTTTTGGGTAGTTTTTTTAGCATCAGTAGAACAGAAATATACGAATGACGCTAGAGCAGAGCTCCAACCTTCAGGGTCATTGATGGCCACACAGAAGTCCTGAAGAGGACTTGGGTCGAAGGCAAAAGCGGTGGCGGTTGCCAGAGCCAAGATGAGAAGGCTAGTTGGAAGAAACTTCATTGCAGTTGTGGACAGGAGAGTTAAGGCTTGGATATCTTCTTCTTCTTTTGTTTGCTTGAGCCTTGAGATAGGAGTGAGATGTCTTGCACGGACACATGATCCCTTTTTATAGATGAAAGTAGTGTTGACCTGGTATTATGTTTCTATGATAAGCAACACCTGACAGGTACCAAGTCTCCAGCGTGCTAGTCAATTTCTCATGTCCAGATTAGAATTGTTCCACAACTGCTACGTTGACACACCCATTACTTTTTTATTGGTCGGTATAACCCCCATTACTTTGACCCATCCTCTTTTCCACTAACCTAAAATGGAAGTGGTCTTCTTCCATGGTAGTTAAATCTTCGGGATATGTTTATTAGAAGTCCTCAAATTGTTATGAAAGTGCAATTTCGCCACGTCATTGCCATATATGATAGAGAAAATAATAAAAAGAGTCCCCTTTGACAATGCCTTCGCAGATCTATCAAGAGCAACTTAGGAACACCATCCTAAAACCCAATATGTCTATAATTCCAATACAGGGTATGAGGCAGTCCCAAAAAAATGTAGTACAGCGAAAAATACAGATTACCACTCATTATGCGATTCAAAGAAAAACAGACATTGTATTGAGAGCATTTTGTTAATGCACATTATAGAGGTTGATATGGCCGTGACAATGAAATATACAAACCAGAAGACTAATGGTCACAATCACAACAGTGGATGATGCTGCCACATATTTTTATTGGTGCAGGTGGAGAACAGAGAGTGCATGAGTTGTTAAAAATGGTCCTGAGGGAAGGATAAAGATAAACTGTTCTTGAATGTTTCAGTGTTTATGAAGGTCACCTTTGACTAGAGCAACAGAGATCCGGTCTAAGATATCAACCACTGTGTGAGCACTTTCAACAACTCTTCCCCTTCTTCTCCAATTGACTAGTCTGCTTTACAGGGGCCATGAGAATTTCTTAATCCGGCAATGAATCATTCCACAACTGCTTTGACGACACCTCGATCACGTTGAATTTCTCTGTTCCACGTTAGAAATACATGAATCTGATGTGGGAATGATATTTTTCTGATAGTGTCTTTCGTTTTTTCTTTGTGCTTCACTGTTTCAACTGTCCAGGGTCGACTCTGCAGTGGGATTGTGCATCCATTTCTTCAGAAAAAGTATCATACCCTAAATAAATTTAATAATTCATTTATGAGAAAATGCAGAAATAGGTGTTCCTAATACGTCTTCACCATGAAAGGACTTGCCTAGTTGGTGATTTGCTTCCAATATTTCGGAATATCATGCCATTGTTACATAAAGTGTGCAGAATGTTCACGCCATTTAGTCACTTGCTGTGCATTTGTGTTATGATAACATCGACAAGGATCAGAAGAACAAGCATCTTAACATCAGAGAGGTAAAAGGCCGATTCCAGCCGAAAGTATGATCTGAAAGCTAATGAGTATTCTAACTTCTGTATGTGGATAATACTCCCCAAGAAGAAAACTCAAGATTACTGGTAATTAAAAATTCGATATGTAGAAGGTAAGAAACCAGGGAACAAAGACTCACTCTTACTGAATCGAAGTCTTAAAATGGTTAGCATAAATCTATCATGACAATTACAATTTGAAAGTTGCCTTCCTCTACCCATCTTTAACAACTCTCACACTTCTCTGAGAAAATCTGCGTAGGAGTTTTGAGGTTAGAAACAATAGACAGATATTTGGTAAATCAAGGGAATTAGCTAAAATTCTTTGTTGTTGATAGCAAAAACCTCTTTTGAATTTCAACGTTCCTAAGCTTCATTTTTCAACAGAATTAGGTGACTTGTGTAATATCCACCAGCTCAACATGGAAACAATCACACCCTTGATCCTCAAGTAAGCAATGTCCTATATGTCCTTGAAGCCATTGGAATAAGACATTGCTTACAAGTTCCAACTTTCGTAAAACCTTTCCACTCAATAAGTTGCAGAGCAGTCGCAGCTTTGGACAACAGCTTCTTATTTGTGACCTCCCATGAACCATTTTTGGATAAAAGAGACGAAGTTTGCACATAAGCATCAGTTAATGGACCAGGAACTAATTATACTAAATGTTCATAACATCAGTTATGACCTCGCAACGTGTATCCAAAGGCACTTAATTTATCGATTTTAGTTCAATAGAAGAGTGAATCACTGCTCTGTGCATTGTTACTAAGTTCAGTATTTGGCATGTTAAATCATATAAAGTCCCCTAATTATTACTGATGGGGAATATCAGCACGCTCAAATATTCATGGTGAAGATAAGTGTAAAAAGAGCTTTTCCTACTCCAGAGACGGTCAATTCAATCCACTTCAGATGCATAAAACTATGTTCAGAGAACACTTTTTATTTGATCATCCTGCTCCAAATTGATGCTAAAGAGCCGAAGTGGTGAAGCAGGAATAATCCAAGGTTGCAATAGTCATGAATGAGGACGTCCATAGCTGATAATGTGCATTGTTTAAGCTGGAGATGAGAAAATCAAACTGACTGCCACGTGATCGTAGTGGTTATGGAACAGTTCATTCTTTTGAATTAAGAAGGAGAAATAAAGATCAAACCTTTGAAAACTTGGTAATCTGCACGGAAATGTGTGGAGTAAATTGTATACCAGGTCAAGCACTGACATCTATAAATAGAGACCTAATAGGATACAAGGCACCACACTCCACCCTCGAGCAATAATACTCTGAGCTAGGAAATAGAACCTGAGATCAAAGCCCTAACTCCCGCCCACAATGAAGTCCCTTCCCATTAACCTTCTCATTTTAGCTTTGGCGACTGCTACTGCCTTTGCTTATGATCCAAGTCCTCTTCAGGACATATGCGTGGCCATCGATGACCCGAAGTCTGCAGGTTGAACCTCTATTCTAGTGTTATTGACATTCTGTTTTCTTCTGGTTAATGATGCTATAAACAGAACGCACAAAAAGGTTTTGTTTTGATAGCATGACAACGTTGTTACCTATCATAACTAGTCTGACAGTCATTCCATATTGAGTGATGCGTATTTAGATGAGTTCTGTTTTCGTATGCAGTGTTTGTGAACGGGGAGTTTTGCAAGGACCCTAAGCAAGCCACTGCAGATGACTTCGTCTTTATGAAGTTCAGAAACCCTGGGAATACAGCAAACCCACTTGGATCAAAAGTCACACCTGCTACAGTCCTCGAGTTTCCAGGACTCAATACTTTGGGCATATCCATGGCTCGCATTGACTTCGCTCCTGGCGGTCTAAACCCTCCCCACACTCACCCCCGTGGCACTGAGGTGCTGGTCGTCATTGAGGGCACACTCCTTGTGGGCTTCGTGACATCCAACCAATTGAACAACACTCTCTTCACCAAAGTCTTGTACAAAGGCGACGTGTTTGTTTTCCCAATTGGACTCATTCACTTCCAGTTGAATACTGGAAAGACCCCTGCATTGGCCTTTGCTGGTTTGAGCAGCCAAAACCCAGGAGTCATTACCATTGCTAACTCCGTCTTCGGAGCGAAGCCACCCATTTCTGCTGATGTTCTCACCAAGGCCTTCCAAGTGGACAAGAAAGTTGTCGACCACCTCCAGGCGCAGTTTTGGTACGACAACAACTAAATGGAATGGATGACCAAAGAAATGCTGACAGAGCATTTGAGCCATTTACTTGTGAGATCATTCCTAGTTTTCATGAGAGATTGCCAAGAGTAAAAACTATACTTTATGTCAATGGTCATTGGGTATTTGTACCTCTTGTATGATTTATTGATCAATAAAATATTATTTGAAAATCTCCTGCTTCTTATTCCCTGTTTTGAGGAAAAATTATCATATGGACAGGAGCCAAATGCCGAGCAAAGTCATAATTGAGACAAAACACAGATTTCAATAAGATGTATATAAGTTCAGTGAAAATAATTGCAACGACTTTGGTCACTCGGATCAGCATCAAAATGATCATTGAAATGTTGTAGTCAACTTATCGAGCACAAAAGGTTATTGCATGCATTCCATTGCGGGACTTGAACTCTCATATTGATCAGACATGCATCTATGACGATCCATCCATATTCCATTGGTGTCACATTTTCATTTTCTGATTTTGTAATGGCATGGCACAGTAAGTCCCAATCCACACTCAGCATGTCATGAAGATCAATGCTTCGTGCTGCCTAGTTGCTGACTTTTTCCTATCAACCAGGATGCATCGTTCCTGTAGAAAACATGCCGCATTTTCACAGTTCGACCTCTGCTAGCAATTTGGCAGGAACTCTTACAATTCTTGTATTTCACAGCACACTGAATTTGCGACGATTTTCTAAATGATGACTAGTGTGAATAAAAAGCCAATCTGAAAAACCACTCACTAAGAAACCGTACCATATGCAAAGAATACTCTCTAAAATAAGTCAAGATAAAGTAGTTGATTAAATGAGAAATATCAAAAGTTGGAAAAAAAAAGTGAGGGACAAAAGACTTACTATGGACTTAAACATGGGACTTTCCATACATCACAAGTAGGTAAGGACAATTATCTCATAAACTTTCAGTATCGAAAACGGTTTAGATGTGAAGCTCACAGCAGAGATATCTACACATTTTCAACAACTCTCCCATATCTCCAAGTTATCTTAAGAAGCATTGCTGACTCGGCGCTATAGCAGAAGCTGACCGCAATAGTGGCTTCTGTTTGTTTGCTATGTCTTTGTCTGAATCATCCTGATCTGCATCCAAGTTTTCTAATGTTCTGCCACTTTTTTCTCTTATCCCCAAAGTTAAGATGTCCAGAATGAACATTTGGACTTCAATTTGCCTTACACCCTAAAAAAATCTATTCGACAGAAAAGGTGTGATTTGATAAGACACTCTATAAATGACGAACAGAAAGGTCCTATGATGAGTTTTAGAAAGCCTTCGTTATTGTTATCCAAATCAAAGAGACGACCCAAGCATCATCCTCTCGAGTCCTATACTTTATTAAGAATATCAAGATGGAGGAACTTCAAAGTGAAAAACAGTAAAACAAAGTTACGTAATCCAGGGAGGATTAACTTGGTTTTTCGATGTTTCCTAACCAAATCTCTCTCGACTCGTGACCTTCCTGAAGAAGCTTCATTTTTCAAGAGAATTCAGCAATTTGCAATATTTAACTCAAGTGAGCTGTTGTTTTAACTCTATATTATTAAGGTACGGTCCATGAACCTAAAACCGTCTTTTCATTAGGCTGCAAGCAGTGGCAGCTTGCACAAGAAGAAAATTTTATGCCGAAGTGTTGTTTGACAAGCAAGGATTGTAAAGGAAGATAATTTATGGAAGTTCATCCAGCAAGAGAGTGCATCCCTTTCTATTATAAAGTAATGTGAGGTGGCTAGCAAGGGTCACCTAGAGGAGGGTGAATAGGCGATTTAAACAATTCTTGACCAATTTAAAGTGGAAGTAAAAGATCAAGAATAAACGTTCAGATTTTAAACAATCTTTGATAACAATTGTGTAAGTGTGCAATGTAATAAATGAAAAGAGCTTTAAGGGCTGAGAAAATCTGCACGCAACACGTATAGTGGTTCGGCTTAGATCAAGCTTACGTCTACTCTCCCACACTGACAACCTACAAGCTAGGTTCTACTAGATGATCAATGAAGAGATTACAATTTTTGAGTGATAACACTATGTGAATGATAGGTCACTCTATCTCACTTAATCACTCTTACAATATATCTCTCAATATCATAGATTTTAGCTCACGAAGGACAAGTAGCAACGTTTGAAGCATGCTCAAACTTTGGAATTGTAGATTCTGGATATCGTCGCTCTTTCTGCTCCTCAATATTTAGTCTCCTTTTATACTCCTCTACTTCTAATCTAGCCGTTGGACAGTCTTTAGAGGATCATCTTTCAATTTTCATCTTGAATAGATTTGTATAAAGAGGATTAAGTACCATTGAGCGACAAAGTCCGAGTCCCCCTGAATTTGGTCACCCATACGGTCACACCTCGAAATCTACTAGGACGGGGGATGACACGGCCGTCCTTCCACCTGAAGGACGCAACCTCAAATCACCAAAAAGTCCCCATAACATCGCTCTCGCTTTATTGGCTGCTAATCAAAGACCCTGAAAGATTGAGAAAAGAGGGGAGTGAGCAACCACTGCTCAGTAAGTAGTGTGTATCTCTTCTAAGCAGATCGAGCAATCACTATACATACATAAAGCAATACCAAAGACTCATATTTTCAAACCCACAATATAATATACATATCATATCAAATACGAGTTATCTTCTTTTCACAAAATTTGATACAAACTAGAAAATATTCATTTAAATCAATAATATCAATGAAAACCAATAGTCCATTCCATTGGCCAATCTCATCGAAAAAAAAACACGTCAATGGTCTATTCCATTGGCCAATCTCGTCAAAAGCGCACGTCAATGGTCTATTCATTAATGAATCTCATATCACATCACATATCGATAGTCTATTTCATCGACCAATCTATTGCTCAATATCAAACTATGATCATGCATCTCGCCCCATGATAAGGCAATCAAGATTCCCCCTTGGCAAGGTCTTTATATACTATAAGCCGGTGGCTCGGCTATCATGCCCCGAACCCATGAGCGCGCTAACATCCCGCCAAAGGTCATGAAATGGCAACGTCCTAGGACACGTCACCAACCCAATCAAATCCTTAACAATCAAACGCATGCGGAAGCGAACTTAATTCACCCAACAATAATCAATAAATGGGATAGTAAGGAAAACACACTTCAATTTAAACAACATCATCAGCAATACATCGGGTTAAAATATTACAAGTCCGCCACGCGGACCTTCCCGATTACAACCACAAAGGTAAGGGGTTAACCTATCTCCTCTACCTACGAGGTGACCTCAAAAGAAGTTTGACCCCTCGAACAGGTATATAGTCACCTCCTGGTCCCGGTCAACAGGGACCCCAAAATCGCATGTGGCGATTTTTCATCACTTGGGGCCTAAAAATGGTTAAATAACAACAATGAGATAAATCTCAGCGAGTTAACGACCTAAGCCTCAATTAGGAGGTCAACTCATCTCGGATGCACCTAAAACATGCAACTCAGCCCAACGTACACAAGATGTCATCACACAATCGTAGGTAACCTTACCTTGCATTCACTACAAAAAAACAAGAGTTTTCCAACGAATTTTCCAACGAAAAATTCGGCAAAATTCGTTAGTAATTCGTAGTCACAAATTTTTCCGACAAAAAATTTAAATTTTTGTTAGTAATTTGCAACGAAATCTTTTCGTTGGAAAAATTCGTTAGAAAAATTCGTTGGAAAAGTCGTTGGAAAATTCGTTGGTAATTATTCGTTGGAAAAAAACGTGGCAAAATTCATTGGTAATTATTCGTGGCAAAACGAATTTCCGACGAAAAACAATTCGTCGGTAATTCTGCGTTGGAAATTTTTGCGACAAAAAATTTTAATTTTTCGTTGGTAAATTCCGACGCAAAAAAATTCGTTGCAAAATTCGTAGATAAATTTGTGACTAAATTTTTTGGAAAATTCGTTGCTAATTCTTCGTTGGAAACATCGTGGCAATATTCGTTGGTAATTTCCAACGAAATTAGCGACGAACAAAAAATTTCCGACGAAATTAGCGACGAAAAAAAATTTGAATTTTCGTTGGTAAATTGCGACGAAAATTAATTCGTGGCAAAATTCATCGCTAATAATTCGTTGGAAAAATTCGTTGAAAATTATTCGTTGCAAAAATCTTGGGAAATCCGCGAAATTTTCCGACAAAAAATTACAATTTTCGTTGGTAATTTCCGACGAAAAAAAAGTTCGTTGGAAATCTCGAATTTTTCCGACAAACAATTTTCGTTGTTAATTTCCAACGAAAGAAAAATTCATTGGAAATCACGAATTTTTCCGACAAATAATTTTCGTTGGTAATTTCCGACGAAAACAAAATTCGTTGGAAATCACGAATATTTCCGACAAGAAATTACAATTTTCGTTGTTAATTTCCAACGAAAAAAAAATTCGTTGGAAATAGCGAATTTTTCCGACAAACAATTTTCATTGGTAATTTCCGACGAAAACAAAATTTGTTGGAAATCACGAATATTTCCGACAAGAAATTACAATTTTCGTTGTTAATTTCCGACGAAAAAAAATTCTTTGGAAATCGCGAATTTTTCTGACAAACAATTTTCGTTGGTAATTTCCGACGAAAACAAAATTCGTTGGAAATCACGAATATTTCCGACAAGAAATTACAATTTTCGTTGTTAATTTCCGACGAAAAAAAATTCGTTGGAAATCGCGAATTTTTCCGACAAACAATTTTCATTGTTAATTTCCAATGAAAAAAAATTCATTGGAAATTGCGAATTTTTCTGACAAACAATTTTCGTTGGTAATTTCTAACGAAAACAAAATTCGTTGGAAATCGTGAATTTTTCCGACAAAAAATTACAATTTTCGTTGGTAATTTCCCACGACAAAAAAAATTCGTTAGAAATGGCGAATTTTTCCGACAAAAAATTACAATTTTTGTTGGTAATTTCCGACGAAAACTAAATTCGTCGGAAAATTTATTGCAAAATTTGGCGGTAATTATTCGTTGCAAAAATCGTTGGAAATTCAATTTTTTCCGACAAAAAAATTCAATTTTCGTTGGTAATTTCCGACGAAAACAACATTTGTGGGAAAATTCGTTGTAAAATTTGGCGCTAATTATTCGTTGCAAAAATCGTTGGAAATTCAATTTTTTTCCAACAAAAAAATTCAATTTTCATTGGTAATTTGCAACGAAATCTATTCGTGACAAAATTCGTCGCTAAGTTTGCGACGAATTTTGTTTAGCGACAATTTCGATTTTAAATCTAATTATTATCAATATTAATTTTTTTTGGTAAGAAAGCAATATTAATTTATACAATGCATAAGTTGCAAAGTCTCACATGATGATATTCGATATTCAATCTCATAATACAAAGAGGCAGCTAAGCACTAATGAACATCAGGTGATACATTCAAAACATTGAAAGAACGTGGGACAACCATAAAATATTGGCAGCTTTGGTACTCAAGAATGAACTAGAGAGGACTAACAATAAAATCATCATCATCATCATCACCACCAATCGCCACATCATTTTGTGGCTCAGCATTATGCCCATCATCAATTGGATTAATATGAGGTAGAGGAGGAACCTCATTGCGATCGATGTCAAGATGTCGCATGACAATTTGCATTTGTTGTTGCATCACCATTATTTGTTCGTCCTTCTGTCCAAGTAAATACTTCATTTCTTCGTCCTTTTGTACAAGCAACTGCTTCAGTTGGCTCAATTCTTGGGTTATATGCTCCTCATGTTGTGTCCTCCTTGAAACAACCGTATTGGAGGATGAAGTTGCAGCAGCCTTCATTTTGTACATCCTTGACAAGGATCCCATCCCAAATATTTTTCCTCCTTTCATCCCACTCGCTGCCTCCACCCATAATGCCATACTGTCAACCGATAGCTTAGACACGGCACGACCATCACCACCACCACCATCACAACCACCACCACCATCACCACCATCACCACCATCACCACTAGCAGTGCTCATTAAAAGTTCATCATATTTTTCCTATATTAACATTATAGATGGAAATAAAATAAATTCATATATATTACCATAAATATTAAAAACATTCATGATTTTCATTCTAATTTTCATAAAGTCCGAACTATAACCTTACATACCTTAATAGCTTTTGCTCGAGCGCCAGTCCATGTCTTATCCTTTTTTTGAAATGTGCGTTCAAATATAGCTGTAAAAGTGGGTTCCGTCCCCAATTCATCTGCCTACAAAATATAAACATAAATGAGTAATCATTACATTAAATGCACTGACATGTATAAACAGACTTACCATTCTTCTTTTATACTCCCCGATGCTGATAGAGCCCCCAGCATATGTGGCAGACGCAGACCCGTCACTAGAACTAGAAGCTCGATTCTTCTTGTTCTGTTCACACCTTAGCTTATGCTTCTCAGTTTCCCAAGTTCTCGTAATTTCCGTCCAATTGTCAGTTGTAAAAAAGGTCGGCTTTTCTTTTCTTCTCTTCGCTCTATTTATCACATATCACATGTGATCACCGATTTTCTTCTTGAAAATTTTTTTAACCTCATCCTCTTCCATTTCATCCCACGTGAACTTACACTACAATCAATAGAAAAGCAACTGAAAGTTATCCACTAGGGTCACATGTCACATATCCATTACAATGTACCAGACAATTCATGACAAAATTCGTTATTGACCATCAGTATGCTACACCAAACTTAGTTTGTAAAGAAAGACAACACTAACCTTGAACTCATTCCACCACAAAGTCTTTACTTCTGCGGGAGCACTGCTAAAAGTAATAAACTGGCCCATCCAACAGTTATTGACTATTTTATTCAGTTCCCTCACAACATGTATAGAATCCGTGAATCTGAAAACATGTTATAACAAGACGGACAATGAGACAATGAAGCATACGGATAATTCGCAACATGGACAATTTTATTTACATCGATAATTTATATATACGTAAAAAAATAAAGTACTTACGAATCTCCACATTGGCATATAATGCATTGGGTATCTTCTTCATCATTCGAGTGTTGCACTGAAGAAGAAAGTGGAACCGAAGGAGATTGAATCGGAGATGGAACTGAAGTAAATTCAGTTCGCATGTCCCGAGGTTCTACCCTAATATGTTGTTGAGGGTCGGAGGATGGGCCAATGTGTTCGTGTTGTCCATGAACATGTTGTGGTTGAGGGTTACATGAAAGGGCAGGGGAAGAGGACAAGGTTGGGGATGAGGACGAGGCAGCGGAAGGGGCTGATCTTCTTTGTGAACCCGAACCACGCATGAGACCTCCACGTTTAAACTGACAAGTAGGAAGGTTAGGCAAATATATTTAAAAATATGAACATATATTAGGGACTGAAAATGACATTAGTCATTTTGCTTACCATTTTGTTTAATAGAGCAATAAATAAACCCGACAACATGAAACAAACTGACTATCGCCTCTAATAAATAGCAATCTTTGGCCCCCGTCGAAACAACCTATTGAAATTTGGACCACATCAAATTCCACGAAAAATAAAATGAAACATATTAAATGTGCAGAACGAATTACAATAAGTATCAACTCTGATGCCACATTTGTGCAAATTTATGCCCCAAATATGCTATTTCGCACAATTCTAGTACAGACCTAGAAAAAAAATCACAAATTACGTTCAACAAGTAAATTTGCCACAAATGCAACACATTAATTTGTTCCCTCTATAAGCTTCGTTTTACCAAATTTTATATGTTAGCACAAAAATCATTAAAAAAAACGACAACCGTGCCGGAATCATGGCCGCGAGCTAGTCATGGCCACGGTTCGGAACCGACCGGTCTCCGGTTCGGCAACCGGCGGTTCCGGTTCGTGGCCAAGTATGAACCGGCAACCGCACCCATCCCCGGCGGTTCCGGTTCCGGTTCGGACCCGCTCCCGCGACCAGCTGGCCGGCGAACCCCTTCACGCCTAGCTGGCCGGCGAACCCGCCCACGGCCAGCTGGCCGGCGACCACTCCCCCACGGCCAGCTAGCCCGCGAACCCCCCCACAACCAGCTCGCCGGCGATCGCCCCTCCCCCGTGGCCAACTGGCCGGCAACACCCCCCCCCCCCGCGGCCAGTCGCCCGCAACCCCCCCCCCACACAGCCAGCTCGCCGGTGACCCCCTCCGGCCCCCTTGGCTGCGACCCACGGCCTCCGACCATCTCAGAGGCCACCCCCCACCAGCCAACTCCATCGTGCCCCCCTCCCGGCCAACTCCGCGGCGACCCCCGCCACCCCCTCACGGCCGCATCACCATTTTATTCAAAAAATAGTTTAGGGTTACCTACCGGGCTGGGCGAAGTCGACGGCGAGGTGGATGGCGAGGACGCCGGCGTCGACGGCGACGTGGACGGCGAAGGCGACGACGGCGACGAAGACGGCGATGAGGACGGCTCTGAGGAGATTCGTGGCAAGGGTGTTTTTGCAACAAAAGTGGAGTCTCGGCAAAAATAGACTATAGTGTAATATTTCCAACGAATTTGAAATTCGTTGAAAATTTCGTTGGAAATTTCCCACGAAATTTTTAAATTCGTTGGAAATTTCCACGAACTTCAAATTAGTGGAAAATTTCCAAAAATTTGAAATTCGTGGGAAAATTGGTGGGAAATTTCCCACGAATTTCAATTTTGTGGGAAATTTCCAACGAATTTGAAAGTCGTTGGAAATTTCCCACGAATTTTCCCACGAATTTCAAATTCGTGGGAAAATATTTGCTTCTAGACTATTTTTGTGGGAAAATTCGTGGGTAATTTGCCACAAATTTAAAATTCGTCGAAAATTTCCAACGAATATGAAATTCGTGGGAAA
This sequence comes from Syzygium malaccense, assembly GCA_031216405.1. Classification (NCBI taxonomy): domain Eukaryota; kingdom Viridiplantae; phylum Streptophyta; class Magnoliopsida; order Myrtales; family Myrtaceae; genus Syzygium; species Syzygium malaccense. Next base: position 35,577,534 of record CM062260.1, read on the forward strand.
TTTCCCACGAATTCCAAATTTGTGCGAAATTTTTCCGACGAATTCCAAATTCGTGGGAAATGTTTCCGACGAATTCCAAATTCATGGGAAATTTTTCCGACGAATTCCAAATTCGTCGGAAATTTCCAACGAAATTTAAATTCGTGGAAATTTCCCATGAAATTCAAACTAGTGGGAAATTTCCGAAAATTTGAAATTCGTGGGAAAATTGGTGGGAAATTTTCCACGAATTTCAATTTCGTGGGAAATTTCCAACGAATTTTAATTCGTTGGAAATGTCCCACGAAATTTCCCACGAAATCCAAATTAGTGGGAAATTTCCGAAAATTTGAAATTCGTGGAAAAATTCGTGGGAAATTTCCAACGAATTTTTCCATGAATTTAAAATTCGTGGCAATTCGTGGCAAAATATTTGCCTATAAACTATTTTCGTTGGAAATTTCCCACGAATTATAAATTCGTGGGAAATTTTTCCAACAAATTTCAAATTCGTGGGAAATTTCCAACGAATTTAAATTTCGTTGGAAATTTCCAACGAAATTTAAATTCGTTGGAAATTTCCCACGAAATTCAAATTAGTGGGAAATTTCCGAAAATTTGAAATTCATGGGAAAATTGGTCGGAAATTTCCCACGAATTTCAATTTCGTGGGAAATTTCCAACGAATTTGCAATTCATTGGAAATTCGTACGATTTTTCCCACAAATTTCAAATTCGTGGCAAAATATTTGCTTATAGACTATTTTCGTGGGAAAATTCGTGGCAAATTTCCAACGAATTTGAATTCGTTGGAAATTTCCCACAAAATTCAAATTAGTGGGAAATTTCTGAAAATTTGAAATTCGTGGGAAAATTCGTGGGAAATTTCCCACGAATTTCAATTTTGTGGGAAATTTCCAATGAATTTGAAAGTCGTTGGAAATTTCCTACGATTTTTCCCACAAATTTCAAATTCATGGCAAAATATTTGCTTATATACTATTTTCGTCTAAATATTATTTGGAAATTTCCAACGAATTGTAAATTCGTGGGAAATGTTTCCAACGAATTGTAAATTCGTGGGAAATGTTTCCAACGAATTGTAAATTCGTGGGAAATTTTTCCAACGAATTGTAAATTCATGGGAAAGTTCCCACGAATTTCAAATTTGTTGCAAAATTCTAATATTTTTCCTGACTATTTTAATTCCGTGGCTAAATCTGAGGCTAACTAGCTACGAATTCTAATTATAACAACAATGACGACAACAACAATAATAATTACGACAACAACAATAACAAAAATTTATGAGAAAAAAAACACATGTCGCAATAATAATAATAATTGCACATAAATAGTGAAAAGTCTCAAAAATCATATTCTTCATCGTCATCTTCAGCTTCATCTTCACTTTCCTTTTCAGCTTCATCTTCGTCTTCATCTTCGTCTTCATCTTCTTCATGTGCATCATCTTCATCATCTGTCTCATAATCAAGTTCTGTACCAACTTCAAAATTTGATTCGCTAGTTTCAGTTGGATCCACATCGATCATCGCTCCACATGGATCTCATAAAGTTGGAATGGTATATTTATCAGTTTCAATCGTGTGACGAACTTTCTCTCGTTGATATGCTGTATCATTCCAGTGTTCTTCGATTTTTTTCCGTGCTTTGATTTTATATACAACCCACCAATCGGCTTTATCACATTTCAAATTAAGATATGATGCATAATATACTTGAATTACTTGTTGTACTAAGACAAATGGTTCATATTTCATATATTTTTTCTTGTGATTTATTTCAACCAAATTAAACTTCGTATGCACATTCATTCCTTTGACGGGGTCGAACCACATGCACTTAAATAACACAACCCGCAAAATTAATGGTCAATCGTACTCTATCTCTACGATTTCATCCAACAACCCATAAAAATCATCTTTCGAACTGCCACCATTGGATGACTGAACACACACACCACTATTCATTGTGGCTTTTCCCATTCCATATGTTCGAGTGTGAAAATTGTACCCGTTTATGAAATATGCTGGTCAAGTTCGTACTCTGAACTTTGGACCCCATGCCAAATGATATAGCAATCCTTGCTCTGTCGCATGATCATGATTACTGTGAACCTAAGGTCACATATGCAATGTCAATGATATATATTTTAATATATGATGTATAAAAAATTCGAATAACTTGCATTTCGTCCACATACAACTTACATATGTTGTGAACCACGTTGCAAATTATTCCTCGCACAAACGGTCAAACTCATTTGGTGGTTGTCCAAACATTGAATTTTCGAAAATCCTATTAACAAATACCATTTATATATTAGCAAATGTTTGACACACAATACATATACTTATAAATGTACACTTACTTGAAGTATGGCTCAACTTCTGGACAGTTAAGTAAAATATATGTATGGGCTGCCTGCTTTTCTTCACCTGTTAAGTGCCAAAACTTACTTGCGCCGCTTGGTCGACTCAAATAATTGAAAATAGAGAATGATTTACAATTGGGATCAATGAGGCCCTCATCATTTCTTCCTGCTCTCCGCCTCTTGCACTGCACGTGCGGCTCAAAATAGTATGATGTAAATGTTGTCACTTCTTCCACAATATATGCATTACAAATTGAAGTTTCGACACATGCCTTATTCTTCACTTTTTTCTTCAAATAATATAAGAATTTAGTTGCAATACAAAAAAATTTATCGAAACATAATATATAATGAAGTAATTTCAAATTTATTTAACAAAAAACTTACCTCTCAAATGGATACATCCATCGAAATTGGACGGGACCTGCAACTTTGACCTCATAAGGTAAGTGAACTAAGAGATGCTCCATTGAATCAAAGAACGATGGAGGAAATATCCTTTCTAAGTTACAAAGAATAATTGTAATATCTCTCTCTAGTTTCTCCATGTGTGATGCTTTCAACGATGTTGAGTAAATATCGTGCAGGAAATTACTTAACTATGTAATGGCGCCCCAAACAAAATTTGGTAAAAGTTCTTTGAAGGCTATTGGAATTAGTCTTTCCATAAATATGTGACAATCATGACTCTTCAGACCTGTCAACTTGCATTCATTCAAATCAACACATCTCCCAAGATTCGAAGCATATCCATCAGGAAATCGCACCGATTTCAACCATTGACAAACGACCCATCTTTGCTCCTTGTCCAATGTATAAACTGCTTTTGGTTTTGGTCCTCTACTGCTTGCATCCACATCTAGTGTTGGCCGATCGTAAATATCCCTAATATCTTTTCTTGCGTTCAAGTTGTCTTTTATTTTTCCAGTGATATCCATCACAGTATTTATAACATTATCGAAAACGTTCTTCTCTATGTGCATGACGTCAAGATTATGATGAATAAGATGGGTCTTCCAATATGGTAGATCCCAAAATATACTGCGCTTAGTCCATTTATGTGTACTTCCGTACCCAATAGTTGTGCCGTGAGGGTTTTCAACAACCGTTGGAAACTCCTGCACTCGCTCCCAAATTTGATCACCGGTCAACCTCAATGGTGGTTGTGTTCTTTCGATCCTCTTCTTGATAAACTCTTTTTTATTCCTTCTGAATGTATGCTTTAGCGGCAAAAATTGCCTATGACAGTTAAAATAGCTGGCCTTCTTACCGTGCTTTAATCTGAATGACTTCGATCTCTCCATACATATCGGACATCCTAAGATCCCAGCTGTACTCCATCCAGATAATATTCCATAAGCTGGAAAATCATTTATCGTCCAAAGAAGAGCAGCCTTCATTACAAATGTTTGATCGGTAGAAACGTTATACGTAGGGACACCTTCATCCCATAGCCGTTGTAACTCTTCAATCAATGGTTGCATATAAACATCTATCAACTTTTTCGGATTTTGCGGTCCAGTCACGATCAATGTCAAAAACATATAAGATGTCTTCATGCACATACCGAATGGAAGATTGTACGAAGTTAAGATAACTGGCCAACATGAATAATTTTTTTCTAATTTTCCAAATGGGGCAAAACCATCAGCACACACACTTAACCTGATGTTTCGAGGCTTTATCACAAACTCGGGATATGTTCTATCAAAATGTTTTCATGCCTCTGTATCTGAAGGATGACACATTAGACCCTCTTCTATTTCATGATTTGTATGCCAAGTCATGTGTTCAGCAGCGGCTTGAGACGCATAAAGCCTTTGCAACATGGGGATTAAGGGCAAGTAGAACATTTGTTTACATGGTCTACGCTTCTGATTACGACCCTGCCTCCTATTAATCTTGCACCTAGGTTGGCTGCAGGATTTGCAAGATTCTGCATTTTCATCATCTCTCCAATATAATATATAACCCATACTACATACATCAATCCTTACATCTGGAAGACTTAAGTTATCCATTAGCTTTTTCATATCGTAAAAGTCACTTGGCATAATATTATCACGAGGCATTGTTTGCTACATTATTTCAACAAAAGAATTGAAGCAATCCACAGACACATTATGCTCTGCCTTGATATTTAACAGTCTTGCTGTCACTGATACCTTCATGTGGTTGTCATAACCTGCCCATAAAGGTTCATCTGCTGTTTTCAACACTTCCCAGAACTGATTAGATTGAAAAGTTCCATCACACACATTCTCATCAAAACCTGTAACTCCTGCCTCTTCCAATTATAATGCATGACTAGTTCCTACTTGTTCAAGTGTAGGAGTAAAACTAGTACTTGCATGATTCAATTCTGAAATAAAATTATGGCCGGCTTCATCAAACATCATCACCTGATATGGGTTCAATTGATCATAATAGCTACGTTCTTCCCTAACTATCAATTAATCGCTCCTTCGATATCCGTCATCAGATATAAATGGTTCATCATGGTAAGTCCAATTATAATAATTCGGAGTAAACCCAAATCTACAAAGATGTTCTCTAACTATGTCAATGTTTTGAAATTTTCCATTACTGCACTTTCTACATTGACACCTTAACTTATTTCCATCCATGAACTCATATTTATTACTAGCAAAGTCCAAAAATAGTTCCACCCTGATTCGAAACTCATCGGTCAATTCTCGACGTCCAGGTAAGTTCTTATTATACATCCAATCCCTGTCTCTTTGCATTGTGTCTGTATAAAAATAAGAAAATTCTCGTACAATATTAAAAATATCATATCTATTGTTTAATATTGTTAATTAAAACCATAAAATTCTAACAATTACAATTTTCTTTTTTACGAAACAATTACTTTCAACTTGAAAAAAATGAAAAAATTACCATGTCAAGAAAACTTACCAAGTATTTGACTGAAACCTTTGTAGTAGAAAGTGGTCTGTTTGATGAAAATTGTAACATTCACTTGAATTGCGAGACCTTCAAATGGACACGTACCTAAAATAAAAACAATTTACTTAAAATTCATTTTTTGATTATCTTTTATTTTTTTCTCTTTCTTTTTCTTTTCCTTTTTCTTTCCTTTCTTCTTGGCCGGTCGCCGGTCCGGCGACCAGCGAGCTCACCTGGACAAGTTCTGGGCGAGCTCGAGCTCGTCCAGAACTCGCCCAGATCTGGGCGAGCTCAGCCCTCGCCAGTGTCGGTGAGGGCTAGCCAAGCCGCCGGCGAGCTCGAGCTCGCCTAGATCTCGCTGAGGTCTGGGCGAGCTGGAGCTCGCCGGCCATGGCGAGCTCGGCCTCACTGCCGGCGAGGGCCAGCCTCACCGCCGGCCAGCTCGAGCTTGCCCAGATCTGGGCGAGCTCGAGCTCGCCGGCCATGGTGAGCTCGGCCCTCGCTAGTACCGGCGAGGGCTAGCCTAGCCGCTGGCGAGCTCGACCCTCGCCAGTGCCGGCGAGGGCCAGCCTCGCCGCCGACCAGCTCGAGCTCGCCCAGATCTGGGCGAGCTCGAGCTCGCCGATCATGACGAGCTCGGCCCTCGCCGGTGCCGGCCGGGGGCGAGCTCGCCATGGCTGGCGAGCTTGGCCAGCGAGCTCGAGCTCGAGCTCGCCCAGATCTCGAGCTTAGTCGGCGAGGCCCATGCGAGGCTAGCCCACCTGCGCGTCGGCGAGGTCGACCGGCGGCCATGGCCAGGCCACTAGACCTCGCCCCATGGCCGGCGATCGCCCAAACCAGTAAGGAAGGGAAAAAAATTTCAATAACACTAACAAATACAAATCCAGCGATGAATAATTTTGCAACGAACCATTTTCGTCGCCAATTATTTATGAAATTAGCCACGACACTTACCGGCGAAAAAGCTTTACCGAGATTAATTTGCGCGTGCACCGATAAGTAATTTGAGAGAAATGAAAGAGAGAGACGGAGAGAGAACAACGAGGGGATAAGAGGAATCAGTCGACAGAGAGAAATTGGGGGTGGGGATGGATATCAAAAAAATCATTTTTCGTATTGCAAATTTGCCATGAATAAAATTCGCCAGAAATTTCCGACGAAAAATTTTTCGTCGCCAAAATTCGTCGGAAATTTGCGACGAAAAGTGTTTCGTCGCCAAAATTCGCCGGAAATTTGCGACGAAAAGTGTTTCGTCGCAAATTTCGCCGGAAATTAGCGACGAAAAGTGTTTCGTCGGAAATTAGCGACGAAAAGTGTTTCGTCGCAAAAATCGTCAGAAATTTGCCACAAAAATTGTTTCGTCGGAAATTTGCGACGAAAAACGATTTTATTTTTCGTTGGAAATGTCGTTGCAAATTTCCAACGAAAATTTTTTCGTCGGAAATTTTCATCGGAAAATCCCGATTTTTTTGGTAGTGATTGGCCCACGCCTTGCATGTTATAACATCATATACAATCATAATGCAACAAGCATATAATGTAATTAGAATACGCAACAACTTTTCCATGCACAATGCATCAACACGTGTCCCGATTATAAGGTGAAACCGCTTCGGCCCGTCCTATACCGTGGCTCACAATTTCATCCCATAATCAAGCGCAATGCCACCACAATCTTTCACGCGTATTCCGATTACTATAGCCACACCTGGGGCACGGCGCAACCCGCGATATTCGCATCAGGTTGGCGGTCTTCCGGTATAACTGGACATCGTCCCGCCCCATCGGGCACGGCATCATCTCACCCAACCACAATTATGGCATATTCCATAAATAGGTTCATTCCGAATCCGATTTGCGAATGACTACGTCTCCCCTGCTACCAGTGATGGCTTCCAATTACCAAATTGGGGACACCTGTTAGGACCACGGCCAAACCCTAGGTTGGCGATCATCCGGTATACGGTTTTTCGATATAACCGAGCACAAAAGGAACCTTTAGGTGATCATGCACACATAGTAACATTCAGGTTCCATCATTGTATTTATCAATAGCGAATACAAACATAATCCGTGCTAATACGTTGAAATATTACAACTTCCACACATAAAAATGTACTAAAATATTCACATGTGATTATGCACATATCAATAAATTCTCAAACTCGGCATGCTTCTATAAGTAAGTATCCACAACATATTTCTCACATAAAACTTAACAAATAAACCCGACACCTTAGGGTTTATTAATTAAATTCCCACAATTCTATATTTAATAATAATAATCAATCAATTCAATTCAACATACAAACCAATATATAAGGAAAAATTCCAACTTAGGCATCACAATTTAAGCCTAAAATAACAACAATTTAATTTCGGAATTTCCATAAAAATATTAATATTTTAAATTCCGAAAATTAATAAAATAATATTATTTAATTCCTGAAAATTAATATAATATTCCAAAAGCTTAACAACTAATTCCAAATTAATTAACACTAAACATAATTAACTTAAACTAATCCGCTCTAATCAAGTTTAACCTACTAAGCAAGGGATTAGGGCGAAAACTCACCCGTTATCGATTCCGACAACATGGACGCGACGGCGGCGGTGAGGGCTACGCGTTACACGGTCCGGAATCGACACGGAAAGGCGACACATGGCCGGAATAGGGCTGACCAGCAGCCACAGAACCGGTTTGGCTTCGGTGAGGCGATTTGGCAACGGAAAACGGCACGGACGGGTTGCGCACGGCAGCGGGGAGTCACGGCGTCACTGCTGGTTGCTCCACGGTAGCAACACAGCAGCAACACAACAGCAAGGGGGCTGTTCTTGCTGCTTCAGCAGAACCAAAGAAAGAGGAGGGGGAGTTGGACGTGAGTGAGGGGGAGGGAGAGGAGAGAAGAAGAGAGAGAAGGGTGAGAGTGAAGTCAGTGATCTTTCCTTCTTGCAAGACCACTTGACAAAGAAATATCACCCATTAATGCAAGCTTTCAAAATCCAATTTCATGATCACTAATGCCCGAAAGTCTTCTCTCTTAAATGTTTTTGTTTCTTTGTCTTAAAAGCAAGAAGGGTAATTTGGTAATTTCACAATATAAAAATATTTATACTTGTATACGAGCTAGAATTTTGTACGGGCTCATATAAATCAAATTTGGGCTCAAACGGATTAGGAATGGGCTTGAAAATGCTAATAGGCTCAAACTTGGGCTTGAAAATAGAAAATTGGCTTAATGGGCTTCATTGGGCCCACTTTGGCTTGTCTTGGGCCCAAATGGCCAAACCACATTGGGCTTGAGGCCCAATGTGCCTTTGTCCGGCCCACTTCCTCGTGGGCTCAAATTCTCGGCTCGTTAATCCTTTTTCGAGAATTCCGAGCAAATCGATAAATCGGAGAATTAACGAGGCGACGTCCAATAGTTTAGTCTTGAAATTCTTAAAAGATCGACACTCAATTTCGGACTCTAATTCATTGTCAAAATCGATCAATTGTGATTTTAGTATATCTCAAACTAACGGGCGGCTTTTAGGAGTTACGCGTATTCAACCCGTGGTTGATTTGATATCAAACCACGTTTAAGTTTTCTCGAATCATGGATGATTTCAATTGTCATGTAATTGCGAGGGATTAATCGCTAGTTTCGAAGTACGCGATCATCAGTCAATGGGTTTAGGATCGTTCGCAATACATACAATGGTCAAGCGGAATTACCCGCAATCCGATTGTATACTATTGGCAAATCGTTCTATAACCATTCCTTGATCGGTTTATAACGGCTCAAAATTGTCCCTCGTTAATCCTTATGGTCGAATTGTCAATCCATGGTCAAGTTCTCTGGTCGCGCGTACTTAATTCCTTAACAGCCTTTCCTTATCGGTTAGTCTCTCATGAGTGATCAATTCAGAGCCAGAATTACTAATAGTGCATCGATTAAAATCATTATTTCATTACATCCCAAATAGGGTCGAAATTTGAGGATGTCACATCAGCTCACAAAGATATTCTAGACTAGTATGCGCATACCCACAAGCCCCTCAATGGGTTCACAGCGATATTGAGCACCAACACACATCCTCCAATAATCCACAATACCAAATCCATAATAAGTTTCATAATCCACAATCAACATCACCAACTGATTTCACAAAACAAAACACATAATCTTTCTCAACTTAGTTCGTCAAACTAAACGCATTTTACAAGACATTTCTCACATCATTTCAAAATTCTTCATAAATTGATATGTACATAACGTTGTTCATAAAACGTTTCTCAAATCATTAAGAACTCATTCCATAAACTAGTTCGCAACATAATACATATATATCTGTTCGCAATATATCTTAAAACCATTCTCGAATTTCTTAAATCATTCTCAAATATCAAAAGGGTAGTAATTGCTTGATCCAGAATTTTATACAACAAACATACTTTAGTAACTCATACAAAACTCAAATTCTTATCACTTTCAAAAATAAGTTTACAAATTCATAGAAGAGATAGCACCACTAACTTGGAATGCCCCAAAACCAAATAACGTGGCTAAACGCGTCAATGATCTCGTAATTCTATCAATTAAACGAGAATCGACATTAAAACCAAGTAAAACACTGAGATAATTACTAAACAGCTAAACGATACTTAAACGCTAACAAGACAACTCAAAGACGCCCACAAATTGCTCTTTTAAAGCCATTATCCAAATCGTCAACGATGTGGAACTTGAGCGCAAAACTTGATCGCGCCATAACTTTCTCCATCGAACTCCGATCCTAGCAAACTTATAGTCAAAAGAAAGCCCGTTCCGAGTATTACAAAAGACCCAACTTGGCCGTCCCAAAATCGAGCTGAAAACCGACAAAAATCGGCCTAAAGCCCACTGATCGAGCACTGTTCACATTGTGCGGCCAACTTCAAAAATTCATATTGGGCAAACCGTAGGTCCAAATCAAGATCCGTAAAATCTCATGGCTCCACAACACCATAAACTATCAATTCTATATATATACGTAACTCAATGACTCAAAAATCGGATTTCGCCATGCAAATCTCTAATAATTCCGAATTTCAAGTCCTAAATCCGAAACTACTCCAATGGAACGAATGAGGGGTGCGAATACATACCGGCATTGCTAATCGCAGTCGAATTGGCTTGGCGAGTCGTCCGAATCATGAGCGCACTAAATTTCCCTTTCTCCCCCCTTTCTTTTTTCTTCTTTACTTTCTTTCCTTCCTTTCTCTCTTCTTTTCCTTCCTCCCCGAAAGCTCTCAGTCCTCTTTTATAAATTGAAGTCCACTGTAGCAAATGTTGACTTTTCAACATTTTTGACATTTTGACCTTTTTTTTTAAATATTACGCATACAACCAAAGTCTTGGTTTTCATAAGTAAAACTTCTCCATTTAATAGGAAACTTACCTTGAAGTTTATTGTCAATCTTTTTTAGATATTTTGCATTATTAATTTCCCTTGCAAAATAATCTTTGAGATCAAGTCAATCAAGACTTTCCATTTGTGAAATCTAGGCTAGATTACTAGCCGTTGTGTATGTTATGAATTTGCGTCAAAGTCTGGATATAGTCTGGTTCCATATAATATGGTCTTGCTTTAAGAACTTATGTCAAGATGGGTTGTTCATTAAATTCTGAACCTTTCAATTCCATCATAAAGTCTTAAGTTCTTCATCTGTCGTATAAAGTCTAAACTTTATCTTTTACAATATATATTCTGAACTTCTCCTCTTGGCATATATAAAGTTTGAACTTCTTGAAGTTATAAGTTTGTCATCTTCAAAGTATAAGTTCATGAATCAAATTACTTCAAAGCACTTATCAGACTTATAACCATTCATTGTCATGCCCCGCACCCATGGGCACACGAACATCCCATCGCAATCGTTATGTTGCGGCGTCTCAAGATGGGTCACCAACCCACTCATTTCATCCATCAATTATTAGCATGCGGAAACATATACTAAACTCCTGACAATTAAAAAGACAGGGATAGCACAGAAAAACAACCATCCAAATAAATATCAATAAGACACTTTTGTACCTTTACATCATTACCTCCAGGAAGTTAGTATGTTTACAAACCAATACTATAGCACTTTCTATAGGACCAACCAGTCAGAAAGGAGTTGGTGGTCAGGAGTTTAATGTCACGCTTCTACTCCAAAAAGGGGCTTCCAAAAAGTATACCGTACGCACCTTCATCGCTATGGTCCTAAAAAATGTTAAACAATGAGGAGTGAGATAAAATCTCAATGAGTCAACTAACTAAACCCCGATTAGGACGCTGATTTGCCTCAAGTGTCCCCTGTCCCCACGTCTTAATGACAATGGCAAATCAATAGCAAGGCGCCTCGCGCCCTGCCTTAGTTACAATACGGGTTGGCAACTCAATCATAACATGATAAATTAACAAAGCACATCCACACGTAGGAAACCCTACCTGGTCCTGGCACACTTACTGCACACGACAAGTTATAACATCACATAAATAAGCAGCCTAAATCACATATAATCATATCACACCACAACAGTTCCATGCGCAATGCACCATGTGTGTTCCAATTATTAACGACCCCTCAAGCCACGGCATATCTTGAAGGATGGCAGTCTTCCGGACCTACCCGAGCATCGTCCCGCGTAAACATATGCCTCAGGACAGCATTCCATTTGGAGCATCGAGTCCGGCCTCTACCGCGACAAGGCATCGTCCGGCACCCATGCTATTGCGATCATTAGACGACATCTGAAATCCATCGGACATCGTCCCGCATAGAAATATGCCTAAAGATTGGAATCCTTTATTTGATCACTCAAGCACACAATCACTCATGCCAAATTATAATCTGTCTCATTTAACTTGATGCAAGAGTACTATATGCTCATACGTTGGAATATATTCGATTTCACACATAAAAATACACAAAACATTCCCACATAATCACGTGCCACCAGCTAATGCACCAACATTGCATACCAGGATTACATCATGTATTCAAATATTTCATTACATGAGTTCTCATCATGAACCTCATACGTTATTCCACATATCATTACCAAGCCTTATATTATAATATTTCAAAGGCCATTATTATCAGTGGTAGAACATGTGTTTCATTCTACACAACCCAAGTATGAATTACATTAAAATAATTCCAGTAGAATAATATAATTAATTATTTTACTAATTCACAATAAGCTATCATTTTATTCAAAGATAATTTAATAACCAATTATCGATAACCTATCGATAATATATTGATAACTTATAACGAAAATAATGATAACTTATCACTTAAGTGGAAAATAGCCTATCGCAATTATTGATAAGCTATTATTAAAATTTCTGATAACCTATCACCATTGCTCCGATAACCTATCATAAATACAACGATAACTTATTGCAATTACAGATAACCTATCCCAATAACTTATCGCGCTAATCCTAATTAATTAACAATAATTAGGTTTACTTATAATCTAATATATCCCTAAGCATAATTAATGGCCTAATCAACAATTAGGTAGTTAATTCCCATTTAACAATGAGTTTAATGGCCACAGTGGCGGTGCGGTGACAGCGGAGCCACGCGAGCATTCCAAAGCATGAACCAACTTCGCGGAACGTGGTGGAAGACCTAGACGGCAGCCGACGAGGCTCAGTTCGGCGTGACTTGAGGCCCAGCGAGTGGCAACAAGCGACGGCTAGCGACAGCAATGGCGTGCAACTCACAGTGACAGTGGAGGAGTGGTGGCTGGCAAAACATAAGAAGAGAGGAAGAGAGACAGAGAGTGACCGAACAAGAGGGAGAGGAGAGAGAGGGAGACCAAAGTGAAAATTGAGGGAAATGAGCAGTGAAATTGTGAGCCAAAGGTGGAAATGCAAGAGAGGCTCCTCTATTTATAGACCTCTTATCAACTTACTAGAGAAGTTAGCTAAGCCAACTTGCAAGATAAGTTATCCAAGCTAATAACACTAGATTCATATCCCTTCTTGGTCAACAAGCTTGAATGCTTGGCTAGGAATTGAACTTGCAAGCCAAGTTTACCAAATATCACAAATTGCATTAATATGCAAGAAACAAAAGAAGAGAAGGAGACCATCTTGGCCTTGTCTTCTTCAATTGGGCGGCCAACAAAAGAGAAAAGGAAAAAGACAACTTTGCCTTGAAACGTCTTCAATTTGCGTAATCCTGAATAGTAATCCCGTCTTTGATTTCTACTCCTAAAATTGGGGTCGAAACAAGGACGTCACACTTATTGATAGTTTTGTCGACTTCAAAATTTATTAGGAGGTTTTCCCAGCATAATGAACTTTGGTGCCTGGTATGTCATGTAATAATTGCATAGGTGGCCACTATCTAATGCCCATGAGGAACAAGTGGACTTTGACAAGTCAAATTACATAAGTCCGCCTAAGAAGTTGCCCTATTGATAAGGGCACTAAAATTATGGAAAAAAAAAAGAGAGAGAAGATGGCCCTAACCGAGAGATGAGAAGGCAACAGAGGAGAGAGAGAAGTTCTTCACGATACAAAAACAAAGGAACGAACAGAGGAAAGAGAGAAAACTTTACGCTTACATGCCTCAGACATCTCGACTGGATTAACTCGGTTTTGCAACGACCGGTAAGGATCCAAGCCATTTGTTAAACTATGCAATTATATGGAAATGATAGTTCAGGACTTCGTGGAGTCGTGAGGTTTTATGAAAATCGATTCTAAACTTTTGATTAAAATAAATTTTAAAGTTTTGGGAGAAAGTTCCGTGTAGCAAACGGCAACAAATATCAGCTTTGGACGATCATATTGTTAGCTTGTAGAAGTAGTTTTGTTAGCGAATAAGCTTAGTTTAGTCACTTCATAATTGAGGTGGTGCTTTACTTGATTTTTTTTTTTATCATTTTTCACTAAATTGATAGGATTTCAAGTTCGTTGACTCGAGATAACTTTCGTGATTTTGTTTAAACTTTTCTCAGGTGAGCAGTGCTATGTCTTTTTCACTTTTTTAAATTTATAAACTTATATTTTAAAAGTGACGGAAATTAGATATATCATGAGTTATGAAAAAACATATTTGTTGCCTAAAAATCTAGAGTGGGCATTTACTGCTTTTCGGTTATTTGTGAATGGTTTGAAAATGTTTTTTGAATAGTGTTACCAAAGATTATACATATTGATTTGTGAATTTAGTTTATGAAGTGAATTCTAAAATGGTTTGCAAAATGGCCGATAAAATGTATTCGATTTGATTAATAGAGTTGTGAAAGAATTTTGATTTGGTTTGTAAATTTTTTTTTGATTTTTAGATGGTATAAGTTTTGTGGATTATTGGAGAACAATGGTTTGATGCTCATTAACACTATGAACCCGGTTAGGGATTTCTAAATATGCATACTAGTTTTAGGATATCCTTCTAGGCCCAGTCACCGACAAATAATATAAGGAAACCTTGCCAAGGGGGGATTCTTGGTCATCTTATTACAAGGCGTTGTGTCGTAATCATGGTTAGATTGAGCTTGAGATTAATCAATGAAAGGGATCATTGATATGTGATTTAATGCTATTGATTTAATTGTGTAATTCTAATAAGTAAAAAGCTCTGTCGACATGAAATGACTCATCTTTGACTTAGTAAGTATATTATATGCTAGATTTGAAATAATGAGTTTCTAATATTGTTTTGTAAATATGCATAGTAGATGTTCGATATGCTTAGAAAAGATACCTGCTATTTCTCATTGAGCTGTGATTATTCATCCATTCATTCCAATCTTTTTCAAGTTCTTTGACTAGCGACAACAAGAGCGATATCAATAGGGAACTTTTGGTAGTTGGGTTGTGAGTATGAGTTTTGATAGGTTGACATGCCGACAATGGTATTTGTTGAGGTTTAACTCCATAGTTTGGGATATATAGATCTTGATGGGTTTTGGAACTCTAATCTTACAATCAAATTATTGTTCCATCATATATGTAGATAGAGATATATATTCAGATTATAGGTTAATGTTAATAATGTTTGAGGTTGCGTCTTTCAGGTAGAAGGACACCGTGTCATTTCCCTAGTTCTTGTAGGAATGAGGGTGAGACATGTCAAAATAAATAAAGTCTCCTAATTATCAATTAACAGGGTTAATCAACAACTTGAAATTTTTCATGGTGAAGATCGACGCGTCGATTCAATCTTTCTTCATCTAGGAAATTGTTGGAAGAAATGATTCTTGATTGATGATCCTCCTCTGTGTTGACGCTGAAGAGTTGAAATAGTGAAAAAGAAATAATCAATATTTGTAATAATTGAAATGACCCCTTTCATGCCTAATAAATATGTATTCTGTAAGCTGGAGAAGAGGCAATCGGGCCAACTGCCATGCAAGTGAGATGACTTCCACATATATTTTTCTGCCACGTCTGCCTGGTGGAGCTTAGCTTTGTCCGAATCCTTTCTATGCAAAAAGAAAGGACATGTCATTTCTGTGCGAAGCCAAATTAAGTTCAGCTATGGAATAAACCATATTTTTCAAGTCGGGTGATCATCCACCGCTTTTATTTTGCTGATGTCTTGCCCTACTTTGTCGCCTAGCAGAAAGAAGGGATGATACTAAACGGACAAACAAGAAGAGTACAAATTGAGAACAAATAATCCCTTTTATCTTCCGTAAAAAATGGGTTAAAAAAAAGAGGAAAATGGTTGAAAAGTCAAAGGAAGCAACAGTGGATGCTCGGCTCATTTTAAAAAGCCGAGAGCACGCATAGAAAGAGAAGAAAAGAGAGGAAAGGAAAGAAGAAGAAGAAAAAAAAGGGATAAGAGAAGAGGGTTTTGCACCACGGGGTCTCACCAAATCGATTCGACTTCGTAATGCAACGCTCAGTAAGTACTCGCACTTCTCGTTCGTCTTATCAGAAAAGTTTTGGAGTTATGTATTATTCGAGCGGCAAAGTCCGATTTTTGAGTTGTTGAGCTATGAATATATATATATATATATATATATATATATATAATTTGTAGTTTAGGGTGTTGTGGGTCATGGGATTTTACGGAACTCGATTTGGACTTACGGTTTGTTGGATATGAATTTTTAAAGTTGAGCACGCGTAATGAACAGTGCGCGACCAGCGGCTTTTAGGCCGATTTTCGTCGACCCACCAGCTTATAGTAGGTGGAGATATTTCTAAGAGGGGAATCTTGGTTGCCTTTCATGAAGTATTATCTATGATCATAGTTAGATTTCTGATCATGAGATTGGCTAATAGAATAGACCATTGGCATGTGTTTTTCGACGAGATTGATCAGTGGAATGAATCATTGATTTCTTCTTTGATATTATTGATTGAAACGAGCTTTCCTATTATGGAAATGTTGTGTTAAAGTAGTATATAACGTATTTTGACCTTGAAGTTTGTCATATGATGGAGTTGAGTTAATTGAGTTTTCGTTTGGTCTTATAATTGTGTGCATGGTGGATGCTCAATCTATTTAGAAAAAAATGTATTACTCACTGAGCCGTAATAGCTAATTCCTCTTATCTTACTTGTTTTTTTAGGTTCTTCAGTGAGTCGCAAGTAGGGAGTGAGAGTTTTAGTAGCGGGGATGACTTTTTGTTAATAGGAACTTTTTTATACGAGTTTGATATAGTTGTGGAGCTTAAGTGTTAGCTTGTTGTTGGTTATGTATTTAGCCTTTTGATGGATTGTAGATAACTATGATATTGTAATCGAATAAACATTCATCATATATATGTGGATGCATATATTTTGATATCAGGTAAGCTTTGGTTATGTTTAGGCTACGTCCTTTGGTGAAAGGATAGCCGTGTCATGCCCTTGTCCTTGTTGAGCTAGGAGTGTGACATCTTATGAGGTGGAGCGTGCTTGCTTAAGGCTTCCCCACGATCGCCACTTCCTATCATACACATATTTACAAAAAAAGGGATGAACAAGTCAATTCCTGAAAAAGATGATTTCATTAGGATTCATACGGTTTTACAATCTCAAATCATCATTTATAGGTTGTCCGGAAAGAGCAACCAGGTAAGAGGGACAAAAATGATCATGCATGTTTTCCTCACGAAATTCATTTTCAAGACATTTTGGAGGCAATACATGGAAGCTGAGCCTTTGATGGAGTTGTGGAGTCTGAAAAGAGAAAATACTATTAATGTGAAGAGAGGAAAGTACTATTGCTAAGGACGCACATGTAATATTCTACTATAACTTTGTATGCCCTAATTCCTGCTATATATTGGGTGTATTTCTCTTGTAATTGTAACTTAAAACGATACTAATAGTGAAGAGATTGCTTAATGCGGTATCATAATTATTTCCTTTTTTATTGTGAAACGGTTTTCCATGTACAAAATTGGCCATCTTCTTTTTCCCAAGAACTAATATCAAAGCCTGGTTTAGCGGAATAGTAGGAGCGACAAAGATGGACGAAGGGAAGATAATAACCAATTGGTTCGACGGCAAGGACTTTGGATATGGAAGACACAAATCAAGGATCTACTGTATTAGAAGAACCTGCATTAGCCTTTGTGGGGACAAAACCAAGATCCAACCACGAAAGAAGACTTAGAATTGTTAGACCAACATGCCCTAGGTGTGATTCATCTCACGTTGACGCAAAACATTGCCTTCAAAATCACCAACGAGAAGACAACGGTGTAAGTAATGAGGGCTCTATCCCACATGTACAAGAAGCCCTTTGCATTAAATAAGTAAAATCTTATCCGTCGTCTGTTCAATTTGAAGCTGGACAAAGGTGTTTCTATGACTGGTTCGTGTTCTCTATTACCTGTTCTCTATCACTTTTCTAATTCACGAGGGCTACAAGAGGGAGAAGGACAGATTTTCAGATTTATTCGGTGCTGAGGGCCTTGGGCTTTTTCTTTTCTTCTATAAGCCCAAGTAGTACATATTATGCAATTCAAAGCAAAATAAAGGTGTATGGAGAGCATTTTGTCAATGCGCATTGAATGTGAATACCCATATAATAAACCAATTCAGATAGAACATTATAGAGGTTGATTAGACAGTGCCAGTAAAGTATGTAAAGTAGAAGACGAATGGTCACAATCACAGCAAATCAAAATTGGATGCTGCCAAATAGTTTTATTGGTGCAGATGGGAGAAAAGAGAGCGCGCGAGTTGTTAAATAATGATCCCGAGCGAGGGATAAAGATAAATCAATCACTGTGTGAGAACTTTCAACGACTCTTCCCCTTCTTTCTCCAATTGACTAGTCTACTTTGCTAGGGCCACAAGTAAATTTCTTAATTTAGTGATGAATCGTTCCGTTACTGCTTTGACGAAACCTCGATCACGTAAAATTTCCTCTGTTCCAGCTGAGAAATGCACGAATCTGATGTCGGAATAATAGTCTCTGATAATGTCTCTGTCTTTCTTTTTTTCTTGGTACTTCACTATTTCAGCTGTCTAGGGTCGACTCAGCAGCGGGATTGTGCAGACCATTTCTTCAGAAAAAAGTATCACATCCTTAAAAAAACGAATAATTCATTTTCGAGAAAATGCAGGAATAGGTGTTCCTAATACGTCTTCACCATGAAAGGACTTGCCTGGTTGGTGATTTGCTTCCGATTTTTTGGTATATCATGCCATTGTTACATAAAGCATGCAGGATGTTCACACCATTTAGTCATCTGCTGTGCATTTGTGTTATGATAACATTGACAAGGATAAGCAGAGCAAGCATCTTAATATCAGAGAGTTAAAAGACCGATTCCAGCCAAAAGTATGATCTGAAAAACTAGTAAGTAGTCAAACTTCCGTACGTGGATAATACTCCCCAAGAAGAAAACTCAAGATTTCTATGAATTAAAAATTCGATATGTAGAAGGTAAGAAACCGGGGAACGAAGACTCACTATTGCTGAATAAGTCTTCCAAACTCAGCTTTGTGGAGCAGTTGCCCATTGGAATATTATATACCGTTAAATTAATAAAAACTTTTGTGCTTCTAGCAATTTTATTACTCAAAGATATAAGGTAGCGGGTCTGTCTTCCCAACTTTCATCTCAAAATGGTTATCACAAAATCTATCATGACAATTGCGGTTAGAAAGTTGCCTTCATCTACCCATCGTTAACAACTCTCCCACTTCTCTGAGAAAATCTGTGGAGGAGCTTCGAGGTTAAAAACAGTAGAGGGACATTGGGTTGTTTCAAGAGAATTAGCTAAAATTCTTTGTTGTTAATAGCGAAAACCTCTTTTGAATTAAACCTTCCTAAGCTTCTTTTTTCAACAGAATTAGGTGACTTGTGTAATATCGACCAGCTCAACATGGAAACAGTCACACCCTTGATCCTCAAGTAAGCGATGTCTTATAAGTTCTAGAAGCCATTGGAAACAGACATTGCTTACAAATTCAAACTTTTGTAAAACCTTTCTGCTCATTAGTCGCAGCTTTGGACAACACCGTCTTATTTCTGACCACCGATTAACCATTTGCGGTAAAAAGAGACAAAGTTTGCACAAAAGCATCAGTTAATGGACAAGGCACTAACTATACTAAATGATTCATCATGAGTTATGAACTCGCATTGTGTATCCAAAGGTACTTAATGTATCAAGTTTTGAGCAACAGAAGAGTGAATCCCTGCTATGTGTATTGTTACTAAGTTCAGTGTTTGGCATGGTAAATCAGATGAAGCCCCTAATCATTACTGATAGGGAATATCAACAACCTAAGAATTTTCATGGTGAAGATGAGCTTGAAAAGAGCTTTTCCTACTCCAGAGACTAGAGAGGGTCCATTCAATCCACTTCAGACGCATGAAACTGTGTTCAGAAAACAGTCCATGTTTAATCATGCTACTCCAAATTAATGCTGAGGAGATGAAGAGGTGAAGGAGGAATAATGCAAGGTTGTAAAAATTATGAATGAGCACTTCCATAGCTGATAATAGCATTGTTTAAGCTGCAGATGAACCGACCAAAAAAAAAAAAAAGCTGGAGATGAGAAAATCAAACTAACTGCCACGTGATTTGGTTATCAAAAAAAAAAAAACTAACTGCCACGTGATTGTAGTGGTTATGGAACAGTCCATTCTTTTCAATTAAGAAGGGGAAATAAAGATCAAACCTTTGAAAACATAGTAATCTGCAGGAAAGCCTGTTGAGTAAATTGTATACCAGGTCAAGCACTGTCATCTATAAATAGAGACCATCTTAGCATGCAAGGCACCTCACTCCACCCTCGAGCAATAATACTCTGAGCTAGGAAATAGAACCTGAGATCAAAGCTCTACCTCCCGCCCACAATGAGGTCCCTTCCCATAAGCCTTCTTATTTTGGCTTTGGCGACTGCAACTGCCTTTGCTTATGACCCAAGTCCTCTTCAGGACATATGCGTGGCCATTGACGACCCGAAGTCTGCAGGTTGAACATCTATTCTAGTGTTATTGACATTCTGTTTTCTTCTGGTTAATGATGCTATAAACAGAACGCGCAAAAAGGTTTTGTTTTGGTAGCATGACAACGTTGTTACCTATCATAACTAGTCTAATAGTCATTCCATATTGAGTGATGCATATTTAGATGAGTTCTGTTTTCTTATGCAGTGTTTGTGAACGGGGAGTTTTGCAAGGACCCTAAGCAGGCCACTGCAGATGACTTTGTCTTTATGAAGTTCAGAAACCCTGGGAATACTGCAAACCCACTTGGATCAAAAGTCACACCTGCTACAGTCCTCGAGTTTCCAGGACTCAATACTTTGGGCATATCCATGGCTCGCATTGACTTCGCTCCCGGTGGTCTAAACCCTCCCCACACTCACCCCCGTGGCACTGAGGTTCTGGTCGTCATCGAGGGCACACTCCTTGTCGGCTTCGTCACATCCAACCAATTGAACAATACTCTTTTTACCAAAGTCTTGTACCAAGGCGACGTGTTTGTTTTCCCAATTGGACTCATTCACTTCCAGTTGAATACTGGAAAGACCCCTGCACTGGCCTTTGCTGGTTTGAGCAGCCAAAACCCAGGAGTCATTACCATAGCGAACTCAATCTTCGGAGCAAAGCCACCCATTTCTGCTGATGTTCTCACCAAGGCCTTCCAAGTGGACAAGAAAGTTGTCGACGATCTCCAGGCAAAGTTTTGGTACGACAACAACTAAATGGAGCAGATGACCAGAAAAATGCCCACAGAGCATGTGAGCCATATAGCGTATGAGATCATTGCTACTCTCCATGAGAGATTGCCAAGAATAAATCAATAACATATCTCAATGTTTATACGGAATTTGTATAACTTTTGTATGAATCATTGAGCAATAAAGATCATTTACTATGAAACTCCTTCACCACCACCACCACCGCACCCCACCCCCCTCTCTTTCTCTGTCCCTCCCTGCTTCACTAGTCAGATCAGCCTCAAAATGGTCATTGAAATGTTGTTGTCATCTTATAGAACACATAAGGTTATTGGACACATTCCATTACGGGGCTTGAACTTGCATGGAGATTCGATAAAGCTCTACAAGGATACATAAAAATTCCACTGGTGTCACCTTTTTCATGCTCCAATTTTGTGGAGTCAAGGGAAACGAAGTCCCAGTCCACGCACCACTTGTCATCAAGAGCAATGCTTCGTGCCGCCTCGTTGCCAACTTGTTTCGTATTCACCAGGATGTATTGTCATTTGTAGAAAACATGCGGTATTCTCACAGTTCGACATCTGCATATCTGTGAAAACTGTCCTATTGCAATTTGGTGGAGCTTTTACAATTCATGTGTTTCACTCCATGCTGAATTTCAGACCATTTTCAAAACCATGATTAGTTTCAACCAAAAGCCCGATTTGGAAAACCATTCACTAAGATACTGTGCCATAGGCAAAGAATACTCCCTAAAATAACTCTAGGTAATGGAGTAGATTAAAAGAAGAACATGGAAATTTAAAAAACAAAAGGAAGTGGGGAACAAAGACTCACTATAACCAAATCGATGTCCTCTACAATATTTTATATAGATCAGGTGTTCGGAAAAGAATAGAGAGCACTAGAACTTTCCATTCTTTGCCAGTAGGGAACGACAATTATCTAATAAACTTTTTGTATCGAAAACGGTTTGGATGTGAAGCTCGCAGCAGAGATGCAAATTAAAAGTCACCATTATCTACACATTTTCAACAACTCTTCCATTTCACCGTGTTATATTAAGAAGCATAAACTGCCTTTTAACAGATCTGCCCCTTCTTCTGCAATTTCTTATAAAGGAGTCCTCGTTAGCAGATGTCGAAAACTAACCTTCTTTTTTATTTTTATGTTATAGGTTTTATTTCTTTATCAATCATCCTCCCCAGTACATATTCGTTTTGGATCTAATAAACAGAACCAAGATTGGTTGGCCTCTGATTGGTGTTGCATTTTTTACATCCTTGCAATGCATGAAAAACATTAAAAAAAAACAGAAGTACATGATTGAATCGTAATGCAATGCATACACCAGACAAAGCGATGAAGTTCCTCTACATTTCCCTTTCCAAAAGCTTCAAGTGACCCAATTTACTTCATCAATTAAGAGGACTGCCCGAGGTGCTGTGTGCAGGAATAGTTTACAAAAATTTGCAAACTCCCAAGGTCTGGTTGTTGTGACTTACATTATATGGAGGTAAGTGACGCATAAAACAAAAATTGAAACTATTGTTTCTCAAATTACATTTTAGGAGCCAAACGCCAATGGACCTACAGCATATTTGAAGCTTTTTCAAGTGAAAAACAAGAAAGCACATTTCTTGATTAAACCAAACCATAACGGTAGCGCATTTCTTAATTAAACCAAAGCATAATGGTGTTGAGAAGGATGAAATGGATATCGAATTGTGCCTATTTAATCTGAAATGCCATATCTCTATTCAATTTGACTTGGGTTTAAACTGAGGATAATACAATCATGTCCAGTGTTCTGCCTGAGTCCTTGATGTATTCCCAGCGTAGTTCTCTCTCTAGTACATTAATCAACACATGCTTGCTAGGTCGTCCTTGCTCAAAGAAATTTTCGAATTGCAACAACATAAAAAACTAAAGTAAAAATTATGTTAATCCTCAAGCAGGCTCGTTCAATCCAAAAACTATAAGACAATCTAAAAATCCATTCAATATAATATGAGATAACCTTCTTAACAATGCCTATCCATGTGAAACAACCTTAAGAAATGCTTTAGTCCTGGATAAGATACTTTTTTAGTCCAACATATGAAGTGCTTTGCAAGCAAGCATATCTCTGAACACTCTTTGTAATTTCCTCCAAATAACAGAGTGGATCAAATTTCTAATTTAACAAGGATAAAAATTAGCAACCAGAGACTATTTCTTTTAGGAATGTGAAAGCACATGTTCCTAAGACATGGAGATTGACCCTTTCAACAACATTTGCTGAGACAATATTGTATCAGTCCTTACTCAAACAAGTTGAGCACGAAAAGGTGTCAGATAGCAATTATATAAGATAAACATGGTTAGGGTCCTCTCGATTACTTGGGTCGGTTTTTGGCCCCTAGATCACGTCAAATCACCCACACTGGTACGTGAATGGTTGTGATAAGAGCCATCGCTCGAATGTTCCTTTTTAAGACTTGGCCTACATCGATTTAGTCCCGGGTCGTCCCACCGCTTCATGAAGGTTGCTGTTCATTTCTTTATCGGAGGAACAGGAAATCAAAGTAATGGACCCTTGCTTGTAGTTGTTGTGGAATGACTCGTCCATTGTGTCTAAAACTAAACTTGCATAATATTTGTAGTTTTGTCAAATAGAGCACTTGTCGCCATGCCTCGTCAAGTAGATTACCTGCCCACGTAGGCTTTCTAACTTATTCAACACTCACCTTTAACAAAAACTTAAGCCAACAAGTTTAGTATCAACTGAGTAAATTAATTGCTCTCACCTCGACATGTATCTGACTTGAAACCTATTTCACTAATACTCTTGGATGAACGCCTTAAAATATTAGCTTCTTAGTACTTCATGTAGGGGATTACTTACAGTCTAGTCCTTTAAATATCCTTGTTTGAGCAATCTGATCCATTATAACTTTTTTATGCAATGTAGTCTCTAACTTAAACATATTTATGCGCGTTTTTCCTTACCAAAAAAAAACTTAAATATATTTATGCGATTGAGTCATCCAGTGATCTAACTGTTACTCCTGTTGTCAAATCGTTGATAAAGTGTTTATGATGTGGGCCCACGCTAGAATAAAAAACACAAAAGTTCCAAAGAAAAGATTTGTGAATCGAGAGAGCATGCCCACAGAAGGTCGAGATGGGGTAGGGTCAACCTGGCACTCTTTGAGGCCTCGTTGGGCCTAGGCCATGCTTTAGCAGGGTCACATCCTCCTAGTTTTTCCAGTAGTAAGGGTCAATCATCGCCGGGGCACCATCAACCCTAATGAAGGTAAGGGAGGGCTTTCAACACAACCCTCAGAGCAAGGTAAAGGGATCATGAGCCCTCAAATTGCAGAAAAATGGCTCGAGAGCCCTAACAACTCCTTAGCAAGGCTGGCGAGCCCTAGACACCGCACGTGCACAATGAAGGCTTACCAGTGCTCTCTTGGATGGCGAAGGGCTAGCAACACTTTGCCAAGGCAAGGGTTCCTAACCTTCTACCATTTTTAAATAACAATACTTTTTAATTCTTGAGAACAAAGTTTCTCATTCTATCCTCTGATTGGTTTTGCAAGATCAGAGAAAAGATGAAAGAGTAATTGGGCCATATAACAAGAAAATTGTCCAAAAGTCCTAAACTTATTACACTTTTGTCAATTTAGTCCTAAACTTTTTAATTTTTCCAATTGAGTTATAAACTTTTTGATGTTTTGCCAATTAAATTCATCCAATTAATTTTGGCTGAAAATCGATGAGGTGGATGCCAACCTTCTTACGTGCAAGCACTTTTGCTTACAAGTTCTAACTTTTGTAAAACCTTTCTGTTCATTAGGTTGCAGAGCACTCGCAGCTTTGGATAACAGCTTCTTATTTCTAACCTACCATTAACCATTTGCGGACAAAAGAGACAAAGTATGCACATGAGCATCAATTAACATGAGTTATGTGTTAAAATATTTAAATAACAAACCATGCATTCATCTATTAGCTTTAGAACAATTAGCAGTAATCTCACAAAATCTCATATGGTATCTGTTAAAGGGTATAATGGTCTTTGGGACTTTGATGTGTACATATACCGTATTTTTCTGTTCAATAAAAATAAGATCATTATTCTACTTTACATGGTATCAGAGCCAAAACCCTAAAATTACCGTCATCCACCGCCAACCACCGCCAACCATCGTAGAACCCAAGACCAGCAACCTCGTACAAGGCCGGCGACATCATCCCGGCGTCCCGGCGAAGCGCCGGCGACCCGGACCTGAGGTCCTCCAGGCTCGGCGGAGCACCTGCGACCCAGATCTGAGGTCGTCCAGGCCCGGCGAAGCGCCGGCGACCCAGATCTGAGGTCGTCCAGGCCCGGCGAAGCACCGGCGACCCAGACCTGAGGTCGTCCAGGCCCGGCGAAGCACCGGCGACCCAGACCTGAGGTCGTCCAGGCCCGGCGAAGCTTCTGCGACCCAGATCTGAGGTCGTCCAGGCCCGGCGAAGCGCCGGCGAGCCAGACCTGAGGTCGTCCAGGCCCGGCGAAGCTTTTGCGACCCAGATCTGAGGTCGTCCAGGCCCGGCGAAGCGCCGGCGAGCCAGACCTGAGGTCGTACAGGCCCGGCGACCCCATTTCCGGCGCCGATTTGAGCCCTCCAGGTGTCGATCGAAGGTTTCCAGGCCAGGCGACCCACTTCGACGTCTTCTGACGTCACTAGGTGAGGAACGGCCCCTTCTGATGGCTGCTAATTGAAGCGGAACCCCTTCTGATGGCTGCTGATTGAAGTGGAATCGAAGAAGAAGAAGAAGAAGGAGGAGGAGGAGGTGAATGTGTTCTAAAGTTTGACTTGGTTGCTGATATACTTGAGAGGAGGGAGATTTTTTGCTATCTATGTTGGTTTGGATGATTGGATGTGACGTTGGTTTGGCTAATTGGTTGATTATGTGTGGTGCTATATATTTAGATTGAGAGAGGGAGGACTGAGTACTATAGCGTATACCTATTGATGTGCTGAACTGATGTGTTGATTGGTTCGGATTTGGTCGATTTTTTTGGAGTTGTTGTGATAGGTTGTGGAGTTTTGTTCCTGGTTTAGTGTGAGTGAGTATGGCAGATAAGAACAAAGGAGTATTGACTGAAGTCGTATCTACATCTTCCAATCATTTGACTGAGGAAAAATTAGCTGGGATCACCAACTTTTAGCATTGGAAGAGAATTGTGGTGATAGTATTGACCGGAAGAGAGCAAAATCACCATTTGACAGGTGCACGAACTGCTGCTGATACTAAATGGGATACCATGGATGCCAGAATTCTTGGGCAAATGTGGAATTCTATGGAATCTCACGTGGCTGCCTTAGTTACACATGCCACTACTGTTAAGGATTTGTGGGATTACTTGAATGTCCTTTATTCTGGGGAAAATAATCTCTCAAGGATCTATGAAGTCTCCCAAGATTTCTTTAGAGCTGACAGGAAGAATCGGTCTCTTACTCAATTTTTTGCTGATTTTAAACAAATGTATGAGGAGATTAATCATCTTTTGCCAATTACCTCTGATGTTAAGACGATGCAGGAGCAACGAGAACAATTGGCTGTTATGGGATTTTTGGGAGCACTTGGACCAGAGTTCGATGCAGTTCGTTCACAAATTCTTGGAGGAAATACTGTGCCTTCACTAACGGAGACCTTTTCTCGGGTCTTAAGGGTTTCACGTGAGTCATCTAAGGATATATTCCCCACAGGTGATAGTTCTGCCTTGGCAATCCAAGGAAATCGAGGTGGTGGTCAAGGACGTGGTGGTGGTCGTAGTGGCCGTGGCTTTAATAGTGGTGGTAGTGGTCGTGGATTTAATAGAGGCCAATCACAGTCATACGGTAGCATCTCTAGTGACAAAGGGAGTAATACTGGACCTGCACGAACATGTCATTATTGTGATATGCCTGGACACATTCAGCGTTTTTGCTATAAGCTTCATGGAAAGCCCCCTTATTCGGCTGTCGCTAATGTAGCCAATGCAGTAGAGTTGGGTGTTTCTTCGCAGTCTTCTGAAGGAGGAACACTTATTAGAATGTCAAAAGAGGAACTTGCTAGGTATAATCAGTTCCAGATTTCTCAGCCAATTTCCTCTTCCACAGCTACTTTTGCTCAGACAGGTAATGCAACAGCATGTCTTTCATCTACCTCTTGCCCCTGGGTCATTGATTCAGGTGCTACCGATCATATGACTGGATCTTTAGGTATCTTTTCTGTCTTTCACGAGTCATCGTCTAGTGTTACATTAGCTGATGGCTCTCTGTCCACAGTAAAAGGGATAGGCACAGTACCACTGACATCCTCCATATCTTTATCCTCTGTCATGTACCTCCCAAATTTTCCATTTAACCTTATGTCTGTTGGTCATCTTACCAAAGAATATAATTGTTCTATAACCTTCTATCCCGATTCCTGTGTTTTTCAGGATTTGAAGACGAAGAAGACGATTGGTAAAGGACATATGTCAGGGGGACTATATGTGTTTGACAATATTTCCAGTGTCGCTTGTTCAGCAGTCTCTCCACATCAAGTTCACTGTCGCTTGGGACATCCCTCTTTAGCAAGTCTGAAGAAACTTGATTCTCGATTTCATTCTTTATCTAGTTTTGAGTGTGAGTCGTGTGAGTTTGGAAAATTGCATCGTATTAGTTATAGTCCAAGAGTCAATAAACAAGCTTCTCGGCCGTTTTCTTTAGTTCATTCTGATGTTTGGGGTCCATATCCTACTGCTTCAAAGTTGGGTTTCAAGTACTTCGTGACTTTTGTAGATGACTATTCAAGAGCCACTTGGCTATATCTAATGAAAAGTCGTTCTGAATTATTCTCTATTTTTTGTGCGTTTGTTAATGAAGTACAGACTCAATTTTCTGCTTCTGTCTGCATTCTTAGAAGTGATAATGCCAAGGAGTATTTTTCTAGAACATTCTCTGAATTCATGTCCCAACGGGGCATTCTTCATCAATCTTCTTGTTCGGATACACCACAACAAAACGGTGTAGCCGAAAGAAAGAACCGTCACTTGTTAGAAATTACTCGTTGTTTGATGTTTGAAATGAAGGTAGACAAATCCTTTTGGGCTGATGCTGTTATGACAGCATGTTATCTTATCAATCGCATGCCGTCCTCTGTTCTTAAGGGTGCCATTCCTCACTCTCTTCTTTTTCCTTCTGACCCTTTGTTTCATTTGCCACCTCGTATATTTGGTTGTGTTTGTTATATTCGTGACCATCGTCCAGGACTTTCCAAACTTGATCCTCGATCTCTTAAATGCATTTTTGTTCGGTATTCTCGTACACAGAAAGGTTACCGGTGTTATTGTCCTTCTTTGCATAAGTACTTCACCACTGCAGATGTTTCCTTTTTTGAGTCTACTATCTATTTTGATAATTCAGTGGAGACTCCTACAGTGGATGATGATTCCTTAACATATGTTATTATGGAATCAACACCCACTTCGGACTCTCCAGTTATTCCTCCACCTGTCTAGTATGTTTATACTAGACGTCCTTGTCAACATGTGGAGCCCCCTGCAGATGTACCTCAGCCTATCTCATCTACTTCGCCTTCTCAACCTGAGGTAAGTCAGTCACATATTGATCTCGATATTCCTATTGCTCATCGCAAAGGAATTCGTAGTTGTACCAAACACCTATCGCCCAGTTTGTCTCATAATATGGTTTATCTGCGTCTTGTCGAGCTAGTCTAATGACCATTGATAATCATCCTATTCCTAAAACTGTTGCTGAAGCATTATCTAGTCCAGGCTGGAGGGCAGCTATGGAAGAGGAATTACAGGCACTGGACCAAAATCAGACTTGGGATCTTGTTCCTTTGCCTACAGGGAAAACAGCCATTGGATGTAAGTGGGTATATACTGTTAAAGTTAACCCTGAGGTTCTCTTGCTCGTCTCAAAGCTAGATTGGTTGCTAAAGGGTATGCACAGGCTTATGGGGTTGATTATGGTGATACTTTTTCTCCAGTGGCTAAGATAACCTCTATTCGTCTTTTGTTTTCTTTGGCTGCTTCTGCTTGTTGGCCTCTATTTCAGCTCGATGTAAAGAATGCCTTTCTTCATGGAGAGTTACAGGAAGAGGTGTATATAGAGCAACCACCAGGATTTGTTGCTCAGGGGGAGTCTGGTCATGTTTGTCGTTTAAACAAATCTTTATATGGTTTGAAACAATCTCCCAGAGCCTGGTTTGGGAAGTTTACTGAGGCGGTACTCCAGTTTGGGTTGTGTAGATGTACTGGAGATTATTCTATGTTTTATCGAGTTTCTGGAGCTGGTCGGATATTCCTTGTAGTTTATGTGGATGATATTGTCATAACTGGAGATGATTCTACAGGGATTAAAGAGTTGAAAAGGTATTTGCAACAACAGTTTCATATAAAGGATTTGGGTCTTCTTAGATATTTTCTCGGTATCGAAGTAGCACGGGCGAAAAAAGGTATTTATATCTCACAACGAAAATATGTTCTGGATTTGCTTAAACAGACAGGTATGCTAGGTGCTAAACCACTGGATACACCAATGGAAGTGGGCTCTAGATTGACAGCAGAAGATGGTGAGCTGTTGGATGATCCACAGAGGTATCGAAGACTTGTTGGAAAGCTAAATTATCTGACTATCACTCGACCTGATGTTTCTTTTCCGGTGAGTGTTGTGAGTCAGTTTATGTCTTCTCCCCGTACCTCACATTGGACTGCTGTAATCAAAATTTTGAGATACTTGAAGAAAGCTTCCGGTCGTGGTCTCATTTATCAGAATCATGGTCACAGAAGGGTGGAAGCCTTCTCAGATGCTGATTGGGCGGGATCTCCTATAGATAGGAGGTCTACATCAGGGTATTGTACCTTTGTAGGAGGAAACCTAGTATCTTGGAAGAGTAAGAAGCAAAGTGTTGTGGCTAGATCGAGTGCAGAATCAGAATACAGAGCTATGGCTCAAGCTACCTGTGAGCTAGTTTGGATACGTCAATTATTAGTTGAACTTGGATATGAAGACCCTGCGCCAATGGAGTTGTGGTGTGATAATCGAGCAGCTGTCCATATTGCCTCAAATCCAGTTTTCCATGAGCGTACCAAGCATATCGAAGTTGATTGCCACTTTGTTCGTGAGAAACTTCAAGCTAGAGTTATTTCCACTAGTTATGTTAGAACCGGTGAACAACTAGCTGATATTTTTACCAAATCTCTAGGGGGAAGTAGGATTGAGTATATCTGTAACAAGCTGGGCATGCTTGATATCCATGCTCCAGCTTGAGGGGGAGTGTTAAAGGGTATAATGGTCTTTGGGACTTTGATGTGTACATATACCGTATTTTTCTGTTCAATAAAAATAAGATCATTATTCTACTTTACAGTATCAAAGTTGGAGATCCTGAGTTTGAATTTTTTCAGGCCTCATTTGCCTTCCCAATTCAATATTTCCATGCTTAGTACTAGGGAAAAAGACTCAACTAAGTATGAGGGGGAGTGTTAGAATATTTAATTAATAAACCACACCTTCATCTATTAGCCTAAGCTTTTAGAATAGTTGGCAGTGATTCCACAAAATTTCATATTATGAGCTCGCATTGTGTATCCAAAGGTACTTTTTTTTTTTCGAAGGTACTTAACGTATAATGTTTTGTGCAACGGTAGTGTGAATCACTGCCATGTGCATTGTTACCAAGTTCAGCGTTTGGCATGTTAAATCAGATGAAATCCCCTAACTATTACTGAAAGGGAATATCGGCAACCTCAAAATTATCACGGTGAAGATAAGAGTGGAAAGAGCTTTCCTGCTCCAGCGAGGGTCACTTCAATCCACTTCAGACGCATGAAACTATGCTCAGAGAGCAGTCGTTGTTTGATCACGCTGCTCCAAATTGATGCTGAAGAGCTGAAGCGGTGAAGAAGGAATGATGCAAGGTTGTAATAGTCATGAATGAGCACTTCCATAGCTGATAATATCCATTGTTTAAGCTGGAGATGAGAAAATCAAACTGACTGCCACGTGACGGTAGTGGTTATAGAAAAGTCCATTCTTTTGAATTAAGAAGGGGAAATAAAGATCAAACCTTTGACATCATGGTAATCCGCAGGAAAACTGGTCGAGTAAATTGTATACCTGGTCAAGCAACTGTCATCTATAAATAGAGACCATATTAGGATGCAAGGCACCTCACTCCACCCTCGAGCAATAATATATACTCTGAGCTAGGAAATAGAACCTGAGATCAAAGCCCTACCTCCGCCCACAATGAAGTCCCTTACCATAAGCCTTCTCATTTTGGCTTTGGCGACCGCAACTGCCTTTGCTTATGACCCAAGCCCTCTTCAGGACATATGCGTGGCCATCGACGACCCGAAGTCTGCAGGTTGAACCTCTATTCTAGTGTTATTGACATTCTGTTTTCTTCTGGTTAATGATGCTATACACTGAACGCGCAAAAAGGTTTTGTTTTGGTAGCATGACAACATTGTTACCTATCATAACTAGTCTAATAGTCATCGCATATTGAGTGATGCTTATTTAGATGAGTTCTGTTTTCTTATGCAGTGTTTGTGAACGGGAAGTTTTGCAAGAACCCTAAGCAAGCCACTGCAGATGACTTCGTCTTTATGAAGTTCAGAAACCCTGGGAATACTACAAACCCACTTGGATCCTTCGTCACACCTGCTACAGTCCTCGAGTTTCCAGGACTCAATACTTTGGGCATATCCATGGCTCGCATTGACTTTGCTCCTGGCGGTCTAAACCCTCCCCACATTCACCCCCGCAGCACGGAGGTTCTGGTCGTCGTCGAGGGCACACTCCTTGTTGGCTTCGTCACATCCAACCAATTGAACAATACTCTTTTTACCAAAGTCTTGTACCAAGGCGACGTGTTTGTTTTCCCAATTGGACTCATTCACTTCCAGTTAAATACTGGAGAGACCCCTGCACTGGCCTTTGCTGGTTTGAGCAGCCAAAACCCAGGAGTCATTATCATAGCTAACTCCATCTTCGGAGCGAAGCCACCCATTTCTGCTGATGTTCTCACCAAGGCCTTCCAAGTGGACAAGAAAGTTGTCGACGACCTCCAGGCAAAGTTTTGGTACGACAACAACTAAATGGAGCAGATGACCAGAAAAATGCCCACAGAGCATGTGAGCCATATAGCGTATGAGATCATTGCAGCTCTCCATGAGAGATTGCCAAGAATAAATCAATAATTTATCTCAATGTTTATACGGAATCTATGTACCTTGTTTATGAATTATTGAGCAATAAAGATCGTTTACCAGGAAACTCCGTCACCACCACCACAGTCCCTCTCCCTCTCTTTCTCCGTCTCTCCTTCCCTCCTTGTTTTATGGAATATCTCTCATTCGAGAGGAGCCAAATGCTAAGCAAACTCATATCTGAAACAAAACATAGATTTTGATCAGACATCTATGAATTCAGTGAAAACAATTGCGACGACCTGGGAGCTCAGATCAGCCTCGAAATGATCATTGAAATGTTGTTGTCATCTTATAGAGCACATAAGATTATTGGACACATTGCATTATGGAGCTTGAACTCGCCTAGAGATTCGACATACCTTTATAAGGATCCACAATATTCCATTGGTCTCAACTTTTTCATGCTCCAATTTTGTGGAAGCAGGGGAAAGGAAGTCCCAGTCCACACACCGCTTGTCATCAAGATATGCGGACTTGTTTCCTAACAAGCAGGATGTATCGTCATTTTGTAGAAAACATGCGGTATTTTCAGAGTTCAACATCTGCATATCTGGGAAATCTGTCCTATTGCAATTTGGTGGGAGCTCTTCCGCTTCACGTGTTTCACTCCATGCTGAATTTCAGACCATTTTCAAAACCATGACTAGTTTCAACCAAAAGCCCGATTAGGAAAACCATTCACTAAGAAACTGTGCCATAGGCCAAGAATACTCCGAAAATAACTCTAGATAAAGGAGTTGATTAAAAGAAGAATATGGAAATTTAAAAAATAAAAGGAAGTGGGAGACAAAGACTCACTATGACCAAATTGAAGTACCTTACAATATTATATGGATCAGGTGTTCGGAAAAGAATGGAGAGCACTTAAGCCATAGAACTTTCCATTCTCGGCAAGAAGACAACAATTATCTAATGAACTTTTTGTCTTGAAAACGGTTTGGATGTGAAGCTCGCAGCAGAGATGCAAATTAAAAATTCACCATCATCTGCACATCTTCAACAACTCTCCCATTTTTCCACGTTATATTAATAAGTATAAACTGTCTTCTAACAGCTCTGCCCCTTCTTCTGCAATTCCTATAACCAAGTCCTCGTTAGCAGAAGTCGAGAAATAACTTTATTTTTTTCCATAGTTTTATTTCTTTTTTAATCATTGTCCCCAATACATATTCGTTTTGGATCTAATAAACGGAACCATGATTGGTTGGCTTCTGCACTTTTTACATCCTTGCAATGTATAAAAAACATTGAAAAAAAAAACAGATGTACATGATTGAATCGTAATGCAATGCATACACCAGGCAAAGCGATGAAGTTCCTGCAAATTTCCCTTTCAAAAAGCTTCAAGTAATCCAATTTACTTCATCAAGACGACCGCCTGACGTGTTGTCTGCAGGAAAAGTAAACAAAAATTTGCAAACTCCCAAGGTCTGGTTGTTGTGACTTCCATTAGATGGAGGCAGGTGAAGCACAAAACAAAAATTGAATGGTCCGACCTTATCTACAAGTCCATTCCATAAACTGTGAGGCCATCTAGAAATCCACTCAACAGAATATGAGACAACCTTCTTAACAATGCCTAGCCATGTGAAACAACCAGAAGAAATGATTTAGTCCTGGATAAGACAAATTTTTAGTCCAACATATGAAGTGCATTGCAAGCAAGCATATGCTCAGAATAGTCTTTGTAGTTTCCTCCAAATAACAGAGTGGATCAAATTTCTAATTTAACAAGGATAAAAATCAGCAACCACGGACAATTTCTTTCAGGAATGTGAAAGCATATCTTCCTAAAACATGGAGATTGACCATTTCAACAACATTTGCAGAGCCACTATAGTATCAGTCCTTACTCAAACTAGTTGAGCTTTGAAAAGGTGTCAGATAGCAATTATCTAAGACAAACATGGTTAGGGTCCTCTCGATGACTTGGCTCGGTTTTTCGCCCCTAAATCACGTCAAATCACCTTCACTAGTACATGAATGGTCGTGATAAGAGCCATCACTCGCATGTTCCTTTTCAAGACTTGTCCTACATGGATATAGTCCCAGGTCATTGCACCGTTTCTTGAAGGTTGCTGTTCATTTCTTTATCTGAGAAACAGGAAATTTAATCAATGGACACGTGCTTGTAGTTGTTGTGGAATGGCTCGTCCACCGTGTCTAAAACTAAACTTGCATCATATTTGTAGATTTTCAAATAGAGCACTTGTTGCCATGCCTCGTCAAGTAGATTGCCTGGAGAGAGTGTCAAGCCCTGAACCCCATCGAGCTCGCGACATCCCGCTACAGGTCGAATTTGTTGTGACGTCCTAGGAACATCGCCGACCCAGGAACATCGCCGACCCAACCCAAACATCA
Organism: Syzygium malaccense; assembly: GCA_031216405.1. NCBI lineage: Eukaryota > Viridiplantae > Streptophyta > Magnoliopsida > Myrtales > Myrtaceae > Syzygium > Syzygium malaccense. Next base: position 35,612,555 of record CM062260.1, read on the forward strand.
GAGCCACATGCGAAAACGGATATTAAAAACCCCGAACAAAAAGATGACGACAACGGGATAGAACACCATAACAATCAAACAACAACAACAATCATTTTTATACAATATCATTATAACAAGCATCCAAACATCATACTACAGACGTACTTAGCACACGAGCATCCACAACCACCGTCATAACAAAAGGATCGGATGGTCTGGTTAACCTAGCTTCGCTACAGGTCGACTTATATCACACAACCCCTAAACTTTACCCTAGGGAAAACCTAAGGATCGTCTTGCTTTCCATTCCACTCCTGTTTCTCTAGCTTGAACCTCTGGAAACTCACCTGCAGCTCCACTAGGCACCAAAGGCAGCTCCTAGAACTCCCAAAAAGAGGAGGCGGACTTCCTAGATTTATGGCTGGGGTCTGAAATATTGAATTATACAACTATGAGACGAGTCTCAATAAGTGTACAACCCCAAACCCCACGTAGGCACTCACGTACCGCCAGACAGAACACGCATCTCACACGACGATCAATCAATCTAACAGTCACACACGAACCTACCTGGAACCCATCATGCACATTCCTGCACGTTATATCATAATATAACCAGCACGTCACAGTAAGGAGTCACAGACGCGCGCGTGCCTCAATTATAAGACAGAAATCACTTGGGCATGTCCCATACCGTGCCTAGCAGTTTCTACCTCATAATTAAGTATCACATCACGCGATACAAACACACTTGCACACTACTCACACCATGCGTCACTTTCTCAAATCTCGCACCTCAAGCCAATTCCCGCTCATTCATAACTCTTCCACAGCTACTGCACCAGCATAAAATGCATCAGGCCAACGGTCTTCTGATCTCGTCAGGTATCGTCACTCTGTCGGGCCAGGCATCGTCACCTCGTCAGGGACGACATCGTCTCGCGTAAACGAACACGCCTCAGGACAGAATCCTACCTCTCCCTTTCCTTAATTACCGTGCCCGCGTAAAACGCATTAAGCCAACGGTCTTCTGACCTCATCAGGCATCGACACCTCGTCAGGTCGGGCATCGTCACCTCGTCAGGGACGGCATCGTCCTGCATAAACGTACACGCCTCAGGACGAATCCCCTTTTTCAACCAATCCTACCTTTCCGTACCCTCGTTCCACTCAAACTACACTTACACACGGCCAACAGTCACACGACCAAACATACACACCTCACACATATACATAGCCACGCACCAATTCACATCTCACGTACACTTCACAAACACACGTTCCAGTCACATGAACACCACACGATCACCCACACTCGGCACAGGAACTCGTTACACAATCACACCACCACACTAGCGGCCACACACATGATGCACACATCACACTACCACGCCACATTGAGTCCACTATCACTCGGAAAATTAGCCACTCGCCACCAGTCGCACATTCATTCCAACAAATCCATACAAGCCACAAAACTGCCAATCAAGCACGCAATTTAACCACAATCGATCTGCAACATCACAGCCATATCCAAGCCTTCTAAACCTCACCTAATCAGTCCTGAATCAGTCCACAACAACCCAAATATCCAGCCTCGTTCTACACTCCAAAACAGCCACAATAATCACCTAAACCGAGCCCTAACTCAGCCTCCTAAACCTCGAAATTTCATCGCTAAATCAGTCCACATCCACCAAACAATCAGCCACTCATTCAGTCCCAAAACAGCCCCTAAAACAGCCACAAATTTTACCTAAATCGTCACACGAACACGCACCACTTAATCACACGCTCTTGGCACGCGAACTCAATATGCAAATGCACAACCACACCACCACACCTCACGGCCACACACCTACGGCACATTACCACACCACATTCAACCCAAGCATAATCCAAATCAGCCCACAATCACAAATCACACACCCACGTACACGATTCAATTCATAGCATAATCCCACCGATCGATTGCACCATTCAATCCCAATCCAGCCACAACATCACATGTCACGCCCCGTACCCCACGAAGCGCGAGCATCCCACCTGCGATCGTTTGACTGCGACGTCCCAGGAAGCGTCGCCGACCCACACCCATACAGAGATCAAACATAAGCAGAAGCATAAAATAAACAAACCCAGACAACTACAATATGAGCCAAAGATAGCCATGCAACAAACATCATTGAAGAAAATAATTACACATTTATACTACTCTTAAAACCTTTTTGTACAATATTTACAAGTACAAACAAAAGATACGAACAGTCAGCAGCCACCTGGTCAAAAAAAGATAAGTGGCTAGGGAGGTCAGGCTAAACTAGGGAAGAGGGCTACAGTCCAAAAGTAGCGGCCCTCACTGCTAGCTGGGGACCCTGGACGGCTCTACGGCTCCCAATCGGGATCGGACGACTCAGTGGAATCATCTGATAACTCCTCAGAGGCGTCCTCACTGGACCCTGACTCCTCCGAATTCATGGCCTGTGCTCGCTCGTCCTCGGAGTCCATCTCTAACTCCGGGTCCAGGTACATCTCGAACTCCTCCTCATCTGATTCCAGCTCTGCCACCTCTTCGTCCTCCTCTATGTCCTGCTCCATGGCCTCAGGTTCATCATCTTCCTCATCCATCGGCTCGGGGTCCTCCGTTAGTACTTCAGGCTCCTCATCCATCTCTTCCTCCTGCCTCATCCATTCGGGCGTGGCCTCGGGGTTTATCACTTCACCACCAGCTATAACTGGCTGCAACATCCCCACACTGTCAACGGGGATATCAAAGGTCCTGAGAGGCTCTCCCTCATTCCCATTGGCATCCCGGTGGCACCATGCCACATACTCCTGATGCTGGTAATAATACTCGCCTATATTCACAACTACTTCGGATCGATATCTCACAAAAGCCTCCCCATTTCCTGAGGGGTAGGTAGTAACATACTGTCGGATCTGCAGAGGGATCCCAAAAAGTGGCGGTGATCTCTCCATCCTCACGGTCGGGGGTCTGAAAAGTTTTGGTTTACATAACCGTGAGATGAATCTCAATGAGTTCAATCCCTAAACCTAGGCTAGGCTAACATGCAATCTCATGACCGGAAACAATTATTTAAATCACAATGCAACCATAATCAAACTATTTTCTGACCCTGCAGGTTAGACAGTTCAATAAATAATAATCACGGCAAATACGTGGCACACATTATCACACGTACACCAATCACATGTTCATACACCGAGTCTCACACACTCGCATGCCAATCCATGCATGTTCATGCATGCAAATGTTGTCGACATGACACATGCATTTCCCGGCCCATTGGCCCACACTAACACACTGGTAATTGCCCGATTTGTTATTTATTATGACTCGAGTCAACAAAATTCACGGCCCGGTGCGTCTAGCCTGCTTCAAAGTGCATGAGGCGCAGCAACCGATCTGACCCAGTGTCTCTAGCCTGCTTCAAAGTGCATGAGGCGCAACACTGATCTACTTACGAACCAGAACCTGCTTCAAAGTGCATGAGGATGGTCGTCTTCCGGACGTACCGGGTATCGTCCTGCTTCAAAGTCCATGAGGACGGTATCAATCCGAAGGTCACGACCCGAAGGTCCTTAGGTGACCACACAACTCATCATTATCTGAACCCAGCGTATAACGCTTCAGGGTATTTTAAGTGATCACATGCTCATAGCAGACACGCATTCTCGCACAATTTCATCACATGCCTCACTCTTGGCATACGCGATGCGTGCCCATGTTATGTAATGCAATGCACTACGAGCACCAATATATTTCAGACACCCAATGTCACAACACGTGCTTAATTGGCCCAATTAATACCGCGTGGCCTAACGTATGATTCACAATTCAATAATTAATTGCAAGCCAAACAGTAGCCAATCGCACTCCACAAAAATCAGCCACCCAACATACGGCATAGTAGTACGCAATCAACCACAATTAAGCACGATTTACATACAATCAGTCAACCCGGACTTACCCGGTAATTTTCCAATGGGCTCCTAAATTGGTCATTTAATCCAATTAACCTCCCCAAATTATTCTCAATACTTCACTAAATTTTTCCAGTAACAATTTCTATCAATCCATCCTCAACCTAGTCTCAATTACACACCGACACTACCTAAGCCAGTCCAAATTGTACCGATAATACCTAAACCAGTCTAGAAAAATGCAAACTCAGTCCTAATCCGAGTTTAGGAATTTTACTCACCTAATCCAAGGTCACGACGACGGGGAAATAGCGGCCGATCACTGGTGAACAGTGAAACCGGCGGCGGAATTCCCAACGACGGCGTACGGACGGGGGGGTGAACAATGACTGTACGGACGGTGGTGAACAGTACCACCATACGGACACTGTACGGACAGGCGGGAACGGGTAGCCGGCGAGGTGCCGGTGGCCGGCGCGGCGGTCCGTACGGACGGTACGGACGGCGTGAACAGTACTTATGGGGGGGGCACTGTACGGCCGGGTACGGTTGGCGACATACGGCGGTGCTAGATGGCGGGGTGTCGACGGAACGGCGATCGGAGCTCCGGCGAAGCTCCGGCGCAGTGACAAGGCTATTCCGTGAGAGAAAAAAGAGAGAAAAAGAGGGAAAGGGAGAGAGAAAGGGTCGGCCAGGGCAAGACTGAGGCTGAGGGGGCTGAGATGGTCCACGGCGGGGCACGGTGGCCGGCGGCGGCGCTCCGGTGGCCGGCGGCGGCGCTCCGGTGGCCGGCGGCAAGCTCCGGCGAGGCAAAATCAAGAGAGAATATGAGAGAAAAAGAGAGAAAATGGTGATCAACGTGAGTAGGGATGCTGGTCTGGCCAGATGAGGGTGAGAGGAGAGAGAGAGAGAATTTATCTTGGTCAAGCATCTAGACTAGGGGTGCCAAGTGTAAAAAATCAAGCCCATTTGACCTTTTTACCCCTCATCCAAAGGCTCACATTAAATCTTATCCAAAAATCCAAGGGCACTTTGGTCCTTTGTTACCATAATTAAGATAAGTCCAAATTTAATTAATTTCCTTGATTATTTCCCAAAATTCGGAACCAAAAATAGCCTAGGGGCAAAACCGTTATTTTTCCGATCCCAGGGCGAAATTCCAATTTTCGCACATACGCGTTCCGTATATGCGTGGCCAACCTAATATGGCTTCGGAATCGCGAAATTCACTTTTTAAGCCCTCGAAAATCCACGTCAAAGTTTCGGGAATAAAATAATATTATTTTTTCAATTTTTGTCGAAATTCCAGTTTTTGTCCAAAACGACTCCTGGTATGCGTGGCCACCCAAAAATGGCGTCGGCCTTGAAAAATAACCTCATTTGACCTAAAAAAGCAACGCTGGCGTCCCAAGGGGCAAAATCGTAATTTTTCACCCTGGGCCGAAATTCCAATTTTTACTCGTACTAACTCCAAACATGTGTGGCTAGCATAATATGACGTTAGATTCCCAAAAATAGTCTCTTAACCCTTCGAAAATCGACATCGAAATCCGGGCCCAATTCCGTGAACAATATTCGCTAAACTTTCAATTTCAGGGTCTCTCACTAACGGGCGGCTATTTAGAGATTACGCGTATCGACCTAGGGCTATCCATATCATGATGGTCTCGATCATTGAGAGAACGAGAAATTATCATTAGTTCCAGAGGTCACAATCATTAGATTCAAGTTTAGGACTGGTTGACCACGTGCACTTTTAGTCTTGCAGAATCACCTGTGTCCCAATTGTACATCGTTGGCCTTGGCCAAACCCATTCCATTACTTTTTCCTAAGATCGACCCACGTTGGCCCAAAATATTTCCTCAACGTCTCTCGTGATCGGTATCCCTTTCGCGATAGGATCCCCGGTCCACGTACCATTTTCTAGTTAGCCATACCCTAATGGTTAGTATCCCGAGAGTGATCAGTTTTGGGCGAGACTTACTAAAATGAAATGCGAAATAATATCAGTTTCATTGATCCCGGAAATTACATCGAAATTCGGGCTGTTACGTCACAGTCCTACCCGAGCTTGCTAAACCTCAAATTTTCATTTAAGGCACAATCTCGCCAATCAATTGCACAATTCAGCCGCAACCATTACACAACACCTCAGCCCCATCCGAGCCTACCAAACCATGCATTTTCAATTTTCCAAATCAGTCCATAACCTCTGAACAGCCAGCCTTGTTCTAAGTCCTAAAACAGTAGCGTAATTACCTAAACCGGGTCCTAAACGAACCTAGAAATACCCAAGGTCCTAAGTAATTTTTGGGGGAGACACTTACCTAAGAAAAACAGGGTAAGCTGGCTAGACAAGGGGCCAGAACAGTAGCAGCAGCAGCGGCGGCGTTGCCGGTAACGTACGGACATCGACGTTCGGACACCGTACGGGACGGTGACGTATGGCGACGTACGGGCGGCTGGAGGGTCGCTGCGGCAGCGGCTCGGTCGTTTGAGCTCCGGCGCGACGGTGGTCGGCCTCCAAGCGGTGGTACACGGCTGTTCCTTGCGCCGAACAGGGAAAAAGAGAGAGAGAAAGACGAGATGGGGCGGTGCTGCTGGTGGGTGGTGGCTGGATGAGGTAGCAGCAGTGATGGCGACCGGCAGACAGCGGCGGCACGGCCGCGGTCCGGCGTGCTCCGGCGCACGGACGGCGGCCGAGAAGGAGGAAGAGGGAGAGAGAGGTTTCGGGGCAGAGGAGAGAGAGTGGTATGGCCGAATGGGGAGGAGAGAGAGAGAGAGAGAGTCCATCTGGTCAAATATGTGGGCTGGTGGGGTGACACGTGTCGCGATCCTACGCGATTTCCCATTTTGTCCTTGATCCAACGGCCTAAATTCAACCCAATCCAATAATTGATGGGCAAAAGCGGCCAAGGTCCAATAATTGAGCTGAAAATCCATTATTAATAATCCCAAAAATTTTCCAAAATTCGGAACCCAAAAATAGCCCAGGGCCAAAATAGTCATTTTTCCGGTCCCGAATCGAAATTCCATTTTTCACCCATACCAACCCCAAATGTGTGTGGCCAACATAATATGGCGTCGGAATCGCGAAAATAGCTTTTTAAGACCTCGAAAATCGACTGTAAAGTCTTGAGAAATAAAATAATATTATTTTTCACTTCCGAGCCAAAATTCCAATTTTTTTGACCGTAACAACTCTAAATGTGCGTGGCCGCCCCAAAATGACATCGGCCGTGAAAAATAGTCTCATACGACCTCAAAATTAACGTTGGTGTCCAGAGAGGCAAAATCGTAATTTTTCTGGTCCCGAACCGAAATTCATTTTTTTGCAGAAATGGGTGGCCCTAAGGTTGGCCAAGCCAAAAACGTCATCGGCCGTCCAAAATTGTCACTTTCAAAATTCTCGATTCCCGGGCCCGAATTCCAAGAAATGACTAAAATTGAACAATCGCGACTTTAGCTTATCTCTGGCTAACGGGTGGCTCATTGGGATTACGCGCTCTCGACCCGTGACCGACACTAAGTCAAATCACGTTTAAGTTTACTCTACCCAGGACGACCTCGATTGTCATGTAATTGCGAGGGTCTGTCACTAGTTCCCTTTGGACACGATCAATCAAATAGATCGCTCTCTATTGGCCCAAAACATTGCCTCGTCAATTCTCATGGTCGAAGGTCGAACCAAGGTCGAGTTCTTTGATCGTGCGAACTCAATCCCGTAATAGCTTTACCCCTAAGGTTAGCATCCCGAGAATGCGCAGGTCCCGGGTGAGATCTCACTATAGTGCACTGGTCAATTTCATTCCTTAAATCCCGGGAAAAGGATTGAAAATTCAAACTGTTACAGAGAGCCCACGTAGGCTTACTAACTTATTCAACACTCACCTTTAACAAAAACTTCAGCCAACATGTTTAGTATCAACTGAATAAATTAATTGCTCTTCACCTCGAAACATATCCGACGTGGATGCTATTTCACTAATACTCTTAGATGAATACCTTAAAATAATAGCTTGTTAGTACTTTATTGTGGGGGATTAACTACAGTCTAGTCCTTTAAATATTTTTGTTTAAGCAATCTGATCCGTTAACAATATTTTTGTGAAATGTAGTCTCTAACTTACACATATTTGTTCTTACCAAAAAAAAAAACTTACACATTTGTGTGATTCAGTCATCCCGTCATTTTAGTGGTATTCCCGTTGTTGAATCATTGATGTAGCGATATACAAAAATGTTTCTGGATGTGGCCCCACACTAGAATAAAAATTACGAAAGTACCAAAGAAAAGATTTGTGGAGTGAGAGAGTATGTGTGCAGATTTCTGGACATCCCAATCTTGCTCACAAGGGTCCAGTGTCCCTCTTGAGGCACAACATAGGTCAAGCAACCTCGTCGAACTCAGACAAGCAGGCGCCGCCACCCAACCACCACCTTCAATCATTAGGGAGGGTGGCCTGACGCTCAACGGTGGGGGTAGGGTCCACCTGCCACTCTTTGAGGCCTGCCTAGGCCTAGGCCATGCTTTAGAAGAGTCACAACCTCATAGTATTTCCAGTTGTAAGGGTCAATCATTGCCAGGTTAGCCCTAACGAAGGCAAGGAAGGGCTTTCAACGCAACCCTCACAGCAAGGTTAGGGATCATGAGCCCTCAAATTGTAGAAAAAAGGCTCAAGAGCCCTAGCCAGTCCCCATCGAGGCTGGCTGAGCCCTTAGACACCACACAACGAAGGCCTACCAGTGCTCTCTTGGATGGCGGAAGGCTAGCAACACTGTCAAAGCAAGGGTTCCAAACCTTCTATTATTTGTAAAAAAAATTTTGACCCATTAGGATGGTGGAAGGATAGCAACACTTTGCCAAAGCAAGGTTCCTAACCTTCTATTATTTGTAAAAAAAATTTTGACCCACTTGGATAGAGGAAGGCTAGCAACACTTTGCCAAAGCAAGGGTTCCTAACCTTCTATTATTTGTAAAAAAAAATTTAACCTATTTTCATGCAATACAAATTCAGTGTCTCATACCCGATCCCATCCATACTCAATACATACACGACTTGACCTATATTGCTAAAACACTTTCATGCTTTACCCAATTTAAGCAAATTCATACTCAAACTAAGATGAAAACACAGAGTGAGCGAGTGCGAGATCAAGAGGGAGTGAAGAGAGAGTCATAGAGGTGGATTGAGTCTAATTAAGTTGTAATCACATTTAACACCTAGGTCTGAACCCATTTATAACCTATTTTGATTGGTCTACTGGTCAACAAAGCGGGCATAACTTTCAATCCGAGTGGGTTTGAGGTGTTCCCTGGAGTTCTGAACCCCATGAAGAACAAATCATCTGCTGTGGCTTTCTTGGCGTCCTTGCAAAATTTGTCATTCGCAAGCACTGCACCGGAAACAAAATTGATCATGTTAATATACTTATCTCAATAGCTCCTCTCATATAGTATTGCTTTTGCCAACACACTTCAGATACAGAACAATGGTGCAGCTAATCGATTTTCTTTCTTGGAATTCGAACTACCATCTCTCTTATTCGACCAAAATCTAATAATGTTTCGTGTGCTCAACATTGTTGTAAGGAAGAAGATGTTGTTTAGACTCATTCTATCATATCAAACAGTTGGACCCACAACAGAAAGAAATTGAACACATGGAGTGAATCTAAAATATTTTACTGCCAGAAGAGAAGGATGTGACGAACGCTGAGGAAATACCAAAGAGCTAGGTTAATCCTCCCCAGATTACCAAATTTCGTTTCTGTTTTTAATTTTGAAGTTTTTGATAAAGTAAAATCAGGACTCGAGGGGATGAACAAGAAAAACCTTGTATGCAAGATTCGGACGATTCAGATGAAGAAATAGCAAATAAGCAGAGACCACTATTGCGGTCAGCTTTGCTATGGCCTGGAGTCAGCAATAATTTAGTGTGACATGAAAAAGTGGGAGAGTTGTTGAAGATGTCTGTCTAGATGATAGTGACTTTTTTACTTGTACTTCTCCTGTGAGCTTCACATCAGAACCGTTTTAGATATTGAAATTTCATGAGATAATTGTCCTCTGCTTGTGAAGTATGGAAAGTTTTCTGGCTGAGGTGCACTCTATTCTCCACCTAACACCTACTCTGAATGATATGTGGTAGGGGACTTCAATTTTGTTATAGTGAGTCTTGGTCTCCCACTTATTTTGAACTTTCCATATTGAACTTTCCTCAAAACAAGGAGAGGGGGATGGTTGGGGTTGGGGTGGAGAGTTCCTTAGTAGATGATATGTTATTGCTCAATGACCATTGAGATGAATTATTGATTTATTTTTTACAATCTCTTGTGGAAACTACAAATGATATCATAAGTTATATGGCTCAATTAATCTATTGTCTTTTCTTTGATCATGCAAAACCAACTAGAGGATAGAATAAGAAAGCTTTGTTTTAAAAAATTAAAAAAGTATTGTTATTTATAGACTTGTCAAAAGGGTGGAGTGGGGTGGGTCGGGTCAAATTTGGGTTGGGTAAAAAATGGTCCAACCCAAATTAACCTACTGACCAATTTGCCAGACTCAATACTCTAGGCATATCCATGGCTTGCATCGACTTCGCTCCAAATGCCTAGACCTTCCCCACGCTCACCCTCGAGGTACCCAGGTCATCGTTGTCATCGAGGGCACACTCCTCGTGGGCTTTGTCACCTCCAACCATTTGAACAACACCCTCCTCACCAGAGTCCTGTACAAGGGGGATGTGTTTGTGTTCTCCATCATTCTCATTCACTTCCAACTGAACATTGGAAACACGTATCCACTTACCTTTGTTGGTCTGAGCAGCCAGAGCCCGGAAGTCATTACCATTGCCAATGCCATTTTTAGAGCAAGGTCATCGATCTCCCAAGATGTGCTTACCAAGCGTTCCAAGTGGACAGGAAGGTCATTGACTATCGTGAAGCACAGTTTTGGCATGACAATGACTAAGGATGCCCAGGGGGTGCCGCCACCCCCTGCAAACATTAGGGTGGGTAGCTTGACCCTCAACGGTGGCAGGGTAGAGTCTGCGTGGGCCTAGGCCATGTTCTAACATGGTTGCTGCGTGGGCCTAGGCCATGTTCTAACATCGTTGCCGCCCCACTAGCATTTCCAGTGGCAAGGGTCAATCGTCCCCGGTGCAACATCGGCCCAGTGAAGATCATGCCACACTCACAAGCACCATAAAGCCCCTATTCCCTCCCTCCCTCCTTAAGTTGCAGAGCAACGGCTTGCACGTCCTCTCCACGGATGGTGGAGGGCTAGCAACACTTTGCCGAAGCAAGGTTTCCTAACCTTCTAGCTTTTTGAAAGAAATGAGCACATTTTTTAAACAAATTTTTTTTGTTATATCATCTAATTGGTTTTGCATGATCAGGGTCAAGTGTCCAATAAACGGGCCTATGCCACACAAGCTGCCACATCATGTTCCCAGAAAAGGTAGTCAGATAATAGCTGAAGAGCATCGATTCCAAAATAATTGAAAGCTTAGCCTATGATTGGATAATTAAAATCATAGTTATGTCCTCAGGTTTAATATTTTGTCTAAACTGAATGCCAATTTGGTTTCATCACGTGCTTCTAATTTTCGGATCGCTCTCACACCATGTCAACATTGAACTATGCAGAATAGAAATGTTGTCATCGTGATTTTTATACTATGATTTTATATATATAAACAAAAAACTGTGGGAGTTTGCTATCGGTAAATCAGTCATAGTTACATAACTAATCAATAAAAAACTGAAAATAAAAAATAAATTACAACATTACAGAAACTATATATGTATATATATATATATATATATATATATATTTATATATGTTGACGGCAAGCAGTAAATCTTCGGTTGATCTCAATAATAGCTACTGATCTTCATCACGCAAGAGAGAGGACGAACACTTAAGAGTTTTCATAACTTCCCTTTGATTAGTAAGCAGTAGATATAATCAGTGAATGACTTGCATGATTACAAAACTCATGTTGCCATGCTGAGTCATAGATCTATATAAAAAAATAAACTTACGTAAACCCTATTACTCTATATTTTGCACGATCACTCATTACTTACCCGCTGACCATGGTCACATCTCTCTTTGTTCTTCTCTAGGGTTTCAACAAGATCTTATCAGCAGTCAGTAACTTCGGAAGGCACTCATCCAGACCTGCTTCCATGAAAGCTTCCTTGTCAGCTCCGGCATCCACCGAAGTCACTCCCACGATCATGCTCTCTACCCGCATCGCTCGTAGCTCCTCCGTTGCCTACGCACGTGAAAACAAGGAAGAAATTGTACATCATTGCTCCACTTGATATTGTACATATGTATGTGTCAAATACGAGACAGAATGAAGAATTAATTAATCTTTACTTCTGTGCCATCCATGATGGGCATTTGCAGGTCCATGAGAATAATATCAAAAGATGAACCAGAGAGGTGAAGATCCAAGGCCTCCTTTCCATTTGTGGCTTTTTGAGTCTGGACTTGTTTTGCTAATTTGAGCTTGCTCACAAGTCTCTCGTGTACTTTACGCACCAGCAATTCATCATCCACAATCAACACGGATAACTTTTCTCTCATCAGTCCGGAGTTATCACTGTCCACATCACGTCCATCGTCGATCCTTGTGCTGGGGCTTGCCATTTTCTCGTGTTGCCGGAGCACCAAATTCGGCAGGATGGCTTTCCTGGAAAATAAATTGAAAAGATTGAAGATCATGTAAGTTCGAGTTCTCCATGTGTTTCCCAAATGGAAAAACAAAAAGATGAATGATAAGAAATATGGTTAATCACAACCACGGTGTTTTTAACATGCAACAAGTTTAAAATTTTTAGCATCTCATATGCATGGCTTATAGTGTACTTATTAGAGTAGTTCAGTTTTCTCTGCTAATGTTGATGCAAGGATGAAAGTGATTACATTGTTTATCAAACTGATGAAACGATGAATGACAAGAAAAAATAGTATATGGGTGAAGTGATGAATAAAATATAATTCTAGGACTAAAGAGTTGGCAGCAAGGAAAAAATTTGTCAAAGGATGAATGACTAAAAAGCAAAAAATCAAAAGAATGAAAATATGCACGAAGATTTTTATGATATAATAGATGAAGCTCTCTATGCAATACCTTTCCTTTTGCGAAAAAGGATATACCAAAGGTAAAATCAGAATGGAGAGAGCTCTAATCAATGCCAATTCAATATGCACTGCCATCTGGTGTATATATAGTGAAAAGAGGGTATAGTAAAGTTCGATTTCTTACATGATCCAACGATTGGATTCCCAATGCAATTAATGGCACGATCAAGAAGAACACACACCATAGATGAATAACTTCAGAGTTAAATATGTGACTCATCATGCCAAACAAGTTGCATGGTAGTTGGCCCTCTGTTATGGCTTGTGACCTGTTTTACTCTCATTTACCCCCCACTAATCTTCCAATGTCTTTCGACCAAAAAACAAAATCTTCCAATGTCTACTTTATAGCATTTATTCGTAATCTTACTTGTTCAAAAGATTCTGATTAATGTAGGATATCAATGGTGATCACGCAGAAGTTTCCACGATTATGATGTCTCGCAGCCCTTCTGCATGGATAATACCTAGGACAACATAACTCGAATTAATATCTTTTTTCCATTTTAGGAAAAAAATTTACCTTAACAACGAAAATACACGAAAATAAAAGGTATTTCTTGGTTAGGTTTCGACTAAATCTTGGGCTATAATTTGTATTTAGACAAGTCATCGTTTTGAACTATCTAAATGCCCTGTCTACTTATTTTAGGCCTTGTGCCTAATTAGTTCTAAACTTATTGTATGAATGTCAATTTAGTTACAAACTTCTCAATATTGCCAATTTAATCCTAAACATTTGCATAAAATTTCAACTTAATCCTTCTAGCCAATTTTTGCTCGAAATGGCTGACGTTGTGGTCGTATTATTGTCGATTGTCCTATGTGGTACATTGTCACGTTAGCGGTTTCCGGTGAAAATTGACACAGAGGACTACATTGTGTCACACCCCGAACCCCACCGAGCTCGCGACATCCCCTGCTCCGATCGAAATGATGCGACGTTCCAGGAACATTGCCGACCCAATCCAAACATCAGAACTACATGCAGAAGCGGATATAAAAACCCCCGGACTAAAATGACGACGACGGGGTAGACTACCATAACAATCAAACAACAACATATTCATACAATACCAAATATACACACATCGTATTGCAGACATAATTAGCAAACTAGCATCCGAAATCACCGTCATAATAAAAAGATCAGGGTCAGGTTAACTTAACTTCCCTATGGGTCAATCCGATTTACACAACCCCTAAAATACCTTAGGGAAAAATGTAAGGATCATCCTCCTTTCTTCATGCACCTACTTCGCCTGGTTTGATCCTCCGGAAGACCTCTTAGGCATCACCTGCAACTCCACTGGGCACCCTGGGCGGCTCCTCAAAACTCCAAAAAGAGGAGGCGGGCCTCCTAGGTTTAAGACTGGGGGTCTGAAAGTGGCAGTTATACAACCGTGAGACGAATCTCAATAAGTGTATAACCCCAAACCCCGCGTAGGAACTCACGTACTGCCAGACAGAAATACATAACACACTATAATGATCAACCAAACTAACAAACACATACAATTTTACCTGGAATTCATCATGCACGTTCCTATGCGTTAATCAACCACACAGCCAGCACATCACAGCAATACATCACAGACGCGCGCGTGCCCCAATTATAAGACAGAAACCACTTAAGCACGTCCCATACCGTGCCTAGCAGTTTCTATCCCATAATTAAGCATCACATCACGCGATACAAACACACTCGCACACTAACTCACACCATGCGTCACTTTCTCAAACCTCACACTTCAAGCCAATTTCCGCTCATTCTCAACTTTTCCACCACTACCGCGCCCGCGTAAAACGCATCAGGCCAAGGTCTTCTGTCCTCGTCAGGCATCGTCACCCCGTCGGGCCGGGCATCGTCATCTCGTCAGGGACGGCATCGTCCCGCGTAAACGAACACGCCTCAGGACGGAATCCTACACACACTTTCCTTCTACCGCGCCAGCGTAAAACGCATTAGGCCAAGGGTCTTCTGACCACGTTAGGCATCGACACCTCGTCAGGCCGGGCATCGTCACCTCATCAGGGACGGCATCGTCCCGCGTAAACGTACATGCCTCAGGACGGATTCTTTCCAACCAATCCCACATTTCCATACCCTCGTTCCACTCAAACCACACTTACACACGGTCAACAGTCGCACGACCAAACATACACACCTCACATACATTCATAGCCACGTACCAATTCACATCTTACATACACTTCACAAACACACGTTCTCGTCATACGAATACACTACACGACCATACACATTTAACATGCGAATTCAATATGCATTCACACTACCACACCACCACACCTCACGGCCACATATACACGGCACACAGCCACGCCATATTCAGCCCAACACATAATCCCGATCCAGCCAACAAATCACAAACAACACAATTGATCAATTAAGCACAATCAAGCCATAACAATCCCACTCAATCACACAAATGAATCCCGATCGATCCACAATATCATTGCCCTATCCACATCTACTAAACCTCAATTTTTCATGGCCAAATCAATCTGTAACCAACAAATATCTAGCCTCTAATTCAGTCTCCAAATAGTCACAATAATTCCAATCAATTATACAAATTAACTGCGATCGCTCCACACATCACAGCCATCATCGAGCCTACAAATCCTCACCAATTTCTTCGCCAAATCAGTCCCCAAATCAGCCCACGACAACCAAATACCAGCCTTCATCTCAGTCCCCAAAACAGCCACATAAACCCCTAAATCGAACCCTAAATAGTGACCGAAATCCCATCAAAATAAATAGTAAACGAACTCCAAAAATTCTAAAATTTGGATACGTTGCGTAAAACATCTTGCTGAACATTTTTCGTGAAGAACTTGAAACTCAGTTTCAACTAGAAATATCTCTTTTGGTCACTTGAAGTCAGACGAAAATCAACTCGCTCCAACAGACCGTTTTGTCCTCAAAATACATTTATTTCAACACCCAAATCACCTTGAAAAGTTTTGAAATTTTTATATGTTATAGCTACAAATGTCTCCAATAACTTTTGTGAAGGAAGTATTTTGAAAATAGGCCTGAAAAAATTTATAAAAATTCGAACAGACCCGAAGGTCGGGTGAACAGTAAATCAGGCAGTTTTATTTCGGTCCAAAGATGGACTTCCGAATGGCATCAAATGATTTCCAAAAATTCCCAAATTAAAATATGTTATACTTCAAGATGGTGGAAACAAATTTCATGAAGAAATCTTCTCAAATTCGGCCCACAAAATTTTCTACAAAAATAGCAAATCGGGCGGGTACAGTAACCGCGAATCCGCGATTCACCCCGAACCTCACGGATTCAAACCCAAACCGATTTCTACCGAATTCCAATCACCAAAACTTATTTCCCGACGTCTAATCCAACCCGCAACAATCACTAACAGCCATACTCAGCCACCAATAGCCATGATCAACCACCAATAACCATATCAATGCCTTAATCAACCTCTAAATCCCCTAAACCGCACCCAAACGAGTCCGAAAAATACCCGAGGTCCTAGGTAGTTTTTTGGGGAGATACTTACCTAAAAAGCGAGATAGAACGGGGCTGGAATAGTGCGGAACAGAACAGCAGCAGCGGCTTGGCTGATCGGGCTCCGGTGCGGCAGTGGCGAGCTTCGGCGTTCTTTTGCCGAGAGAGAAAAAGAGAGAAAGAGGGAGAAAATGGGAGTGGGGGGGGGGGGCTGATCGTGAGGGTTCTGGCCAGAATGGGGAGGAGGAGAGAGAGAGAGGAAGTCAGCTGGTCAAAAATAGGAGGCTAGGGGCGCTACGTGTCGCTGATCCGGGCCAATTGACTAAAATACCCCTAATCCAACGGTTCTTATTCAATCTTATCCAAAAAGTGGAGGGTAAAATGGTCCTTGACCCTCAATAATTGAGCTGATAACCTCTGGTCATTATCCCAAAATTATCCCAAAAATTCAGACCCGAAAATAGCCCAGGGGAAAAACCGTCATTTTTCCGGTCCCGGGGCGAAATTTTAATTTTTGCACATACGTGTTCCATATGTGCGTGGCCAACATAATATGGCGTCGAAATCGTGAAAATAGCTTCTTAAGCCCTCGAAAATCGACTGCAAAGTCCTGGAAATAAAATAATATTATTTTTCACTTCCGAGCCAAAATTCCAATTTTTGACTGTAACGACTCTAAATGTCCGTGGCCACCCCAAAATGGCATCGACCTCGAAAAATAACCTTAAACGGCCTCAGAATCGACATTGGTGACGAGGGGCAAAATCGTAATTTTCCCGGTCCCGAACCGAAATCCATTTTTTTGTAGAAATGGTTGGCCCCAAGGTTGGCCAAGCCAAAAACGTCATCAGCGGTCCAAAATTGTCACTTTCAAAATTCTCGATTCCCGGGCCCTAATTCCAAGAAATGACTAGAATCAAACAACCGCGACTTTAGCTTATCTCTTGCTAACGGGTGGCTTGTTGCGATTACGCGCTCTCGACCCGTGATCGACACTAAGTCCAATCACGTTTAAATTTGCTCGAACCAAGGCGACCTCGATTGTCATATAATTACGAGGGTCTGTCACTAGTGCCCTTTGGACACGATCAATTAAATAGACCGGTCTCGGTTGGCTCAAAATATTCCCTCGTCAATCGATGTGGTCGAAGATCGAACCAATGTCGAGTTCTTTGGTTGTGCGAACTCAATCCTGTAATAGCCCTACCCCTACGGTTAGCATCCCGAAAGTGCACTGTTTCGGGCGAGATCTCACTATAGTACATTGATCAATATTCATTCTTTAAATCCCGAGAAAAGGATCGAAAATCCAGTCTGTTACACATTGAATTTTGCGCAAAGGTTTAGAACTAAATTGACAAAATTAGATAGTTTATGATTGAATAGTGTTGACACTTAAATTTTGACTAATAAGAATTTATTGCATAAAAAATTAGGGACTAATCTTATTAGTCCCTAAACAAAAATATTGCATTGCATATAGAATTTAGGAGCATTAGTAGTAATAGGGTTATATAGTTGCATTTGGACCGTTGGCGGATGGACTCGAGTGAGTCGTTCTGAACTTAATCAAATTAAGTCTGCAGTGATGAAAATTTGACATAGCCCATTAATTCTCATGGCTGAAATTCGTTGGGAAGTTTGCTGAATTGGGAGATTGATCGTGCAAGATTTGAAGCCATATTCGGTCAAAAGGGATTAAGTAACAAAAAAAAAAAAGGGACAGATCACTAAAAGATGCACTCATAGTCAAAAGAAAGGAAATTAATCTTACTCGTGGAGGAATGTATCTTTGACCGTGATGTACGAATATCTTGAAAGAGGAAAGAAGAGCTGCTCGTTTCCCTATGGAGACCGCTTCGCTTGCATATAAAAGAGGGGAGCGGGGCTTTTTCTTTGAGGGGGCTCTCATAATTTTCAAGAAAACAATCTTTGAGAGCTCGAGAGGCCACACAATTAAGAATACTCAGCCACAATTGAAAGGGGAGGGGGGATTGCAGAAATTTTCTTCGGGTTGAATTAGAGATTGCATGAATTGTTGAATGTGCTAGTTATCTTTGTTTGATTGCTTTCCTTTTAAATAAAGAAAATCCAAAAATATTTTAATTAGAATTTAAATTAGAGATTTTGCATGCTTAGGGAATCTTAAATATATCCAAAAGAATAAGATAATTATTTGATTTAAATTGAGATTTAGGGTAGCATATTTCCTAGTTTAAATTAGAGATTGTTTTAATCTTAGTGGATTATTTAGGATATTTAATAATTTCGAATTTTAATAAAAATACCAAAACGAAGTCACTTTAGGATAGATTAAATTATCTTTTAGAATAGATTGCATGTTAATTTAGGCATTTTTTCTATTTCGAATTTCATTGGAAAAATACCAAAAATAAATCATTTGTCCGTCATTAGAATTAGGTCATGTCGTCGCATGACATATAGTTTGCATGTTAGGCTGCATTAATCACATGTTAATTTTTGCACGTCATTACATATAGGTTAGTTTTCATTTAAATAAGTGAAAATCCTAAAAAATATTGGGTGAACTGCTTAGAAATCATATTAGGATTGTTGATGTGATTTTCTAGCTAACAATGCAGATGGTTACGTTGCTTCGAGGTAAGTAATTCTCCCAATCTCGCAATTTATTTAATGTTTTTATTATTGGGTGCTACTTTGGTGGTTTGCGCACTCGCATGATTATCTCACGTGCTAGTGACTAAGTTAAAATGGGTCTAGATTGCATGTATAAACATTTTTGAAAAGAAAAGGTACCGAAAGGGCGTTAGACTAGATCTAGCGTAATCAAGTCCTCGAGCTTAGAATCTCTGGTTCGTAAGAATAAAACATATCTCCCTATGTTTTATTTAGGTTTCTAATCGACCTACCACAAATAGATTAGTGGCGACTCCGAGCATGAAAACTTTTGTATGTTAAAAACTTAAACCCTAAGTTGTGAATTGGTAGGGCTTGGGAGGGCCCGAGTTAGGCTTAGTCTTAACAATCCATTAGCCTGAGAAATTTTAGGTCGCGACAGTTTAGCGACTCCGCTGGGGATTTGAGTTAAAACTCTTAGTGGACTTAAGCAAGTTTTTTTTCTTTTCAAAAAATATTTTTGCTTGGCAGCGAGGATCCCAGGTACGTCCCTAATATTTTAGGTCTTAAATGTTTTTGCAGAATGGGAGGTATAAGGGGAGGCGTGATTGTTAACTCTTGTTTTGCAGGGAGGTGTTTGGATGAATGGTTTATTTTATGCACGAAGCGCTGTGTGATATAACCTGCTGTGCATGCCTTGCATTTACACTACACCGCACACACTTCCCGCTGTCGGACCTGGGCGGCATAGGTTTAGGATGGTACTAAGAAAGCGGACACCCCGACCACACCCGCGTGGTATGGGTCGCCCTCCTTGGTCCCGAAAGTTTTTTTTCACGGTGTCATTGAGTTCCCACCACGGTTGCACCCTTTGCAACCCGGGTCGGTTCCTTGACTAAGCCGGAGTCAGGGGAACCTCGGCCTAACCACAACCATGACTGGTTTAGCCCGGTAATCCTCGCGTCTCCATTTTGCAAGCCAGAGTCTAGATAGAAATCGAACCTCACATTTCATGCGCATGTCTTTGTGATTGCCATGGTCCTATTGGGTGAAGTAAGTTTTTTTGAACCTTTATCTCGCAATTTATTTATGTTTCGTATTTTCTTTAGTCGGTCCATGACATCAGGTCGGTCGTGAGTCTTGGTCCATATACTATGGGAGAGGCAGACATTCGGATTCTTGATGCTCCTAAGGACGAGCTCCGTGCCTGGGGGAACTTACTCAGTCCGACCAACCGTAAGCTGGTTGAAGGCCACATCGGAAGGCTACTCCCCTTATTGGAAGTCAAAGTTCGTACTGGCCTCGTTCGAGCATTAGCACACTTCTGGTGTCCCGAGAGTCTACCTTTATATTCGGTAAGCATGAGCTCACCCCGACTTTGGAAGAATATAGCGTGATCATTGGAAAACCTTTAGGGTCGGAATTAATAACACCACCTCTGGGAATCGATTCCACCTTAATGTTGTCTGAATTTTTGGGTGTCGGAAAAGATGAATTGGGAAAAGTTTTGAAAGCAAATCGTGGGACATGTCCCTTTTTATTCTTGAGTCAATGTTTTGATAAAGCCACATCTTTCCAAAAAGGCAGAATATTTTTGTTAGCATTTTTCGGGTTCGTGATTTTTCCCCACTGTAAGAATGCGTGTAGTTCGTCAATTGCATGGTTGGTCCAACAAGTCTGTCTTGAAAAGAGTTTTGTCAACACCATTTTAGCTGAGACTTTTATTTCCCTCACTAAATTTAAGCAACATGTTGATAAAACGTTTCATGCCCCCTCGAAATTTTGCAAATTTGGTTTTTGTCCCACATAAAAGGGTGTAGCGATTTACTCACTATATCAGAACTTAGTGATTCTAGCCATCCCGTCTTGAGGTATAAAGAAAAACAAGAGGATGCACCCGATTATCATTACTCTGAATGGATCATTTTTATGAAAAACGCTAGACCCCAAGGTTTCCAATGTCATGCTAACTGGTTCAAAGTCGAGGAAGCTCGGCTTAGGTGTAATGGTATTGGACCGGTTCCACTATTGGGTTTCACCGGTGCGATCGAATACTACCCCGCCAGAGTGTCTCGTCAGTACCAGATTCTCCAAGGCCTCCCTCCAGCATTACAACCAGAACTCCTCCAAGTCGACTTCACCGATGACGATGAAGACCACGAAGGGACCGTAGCTCAGCTCAAGAAAATGTGGAAGAAGTGTCGCCTCTTAAAGATAGCCCGACCCCAAAAAGAGCTCAAGGGAGAGCAGAAGTCCTACTTCGCAACGACCGAGTATATTCGACAGCACAAGGTCCCACGGGAATTGCTCCTGAAGATACCCAAGATGCCTTTCAAGCCCGCCACTCGCTCAGAGAACAACCGTCTCAAGAGGAAGGCCGAAGAAGCTCAAGAAGAAGCATCCAAGATAGCTCGAGCTTATGAGCAATTGAAGAAGGAAGTCGCCTCCCATATGTCTATGGATCAAGCCAAATAGAAAAGCTTGAATTTATTCTTTAGTCTTGTTTAGGAATTGAGTCATTTTTTTATTTTAAGTCATTGTCATTGTAAAAAATTTTCGTTATTTCAATAAAGAGGTCATTTTTAATCAAAGCGTTTAGACCAATGTCATGGATCGACGTGTGATTCTTCTTGACACTTATGTATGCTTGTTTTATTTGTCAAATCAGGTAATTACGGACCGATCACGATCGCCTATTCGTACGCGATTGAGAACTAGAATGGTCGATTAAACTGACTTACGAGATCGTGTCGTTGGCATGGAGGACCAGATGAAGCAAGTCCTCGTCGCAATGCAACATATGTCTGCTGAGGTCAAAGCCCTTCGGTTGACTCCTATTCCTGCATCCCCTGAGGCATCAGCCCCAAAGCATAAAGGTGGAAAGAATGCCGATAGTGAAGAAGATGAAGATCTTCCCGATTTAGTAGATGACCCTGTCCAAATTATCGTCAACAAGGACAAACCTGATGAACGGGTCAACAATTCTTGAAGAGAGAGTGAAGCAGCTGGAAGGTTCACAGGATTCACCTTCCATCGACCTATCTCTATACACACAGATCAAAATCCCGAAGAAGTTCAAGATGCCAGACTTTGACAAGTACAATGGCACCTCCTGCCCAAAAGCCCACCTACAGCTATATCACGTACAAATGACCCCGTACGTTGATAATGAACTCCTGATGATTCATGCATTTCAAGTAAGTTTGACGGGTCCTGCCTTGAACTGGTATCTCATGAAGAAGATAAATAGCCTCAAAACCTGGAAGGAAGTTAGTGAAGCATTTCTAAAGTAGTACAGGTTCATAACAGATATCATTCCCACCCGCGATGACCTCGAGCGTGCTCAGATGAAGAAGAATGAGTCATTCAAGGATTATGCTATCAGATGGAGAAACATAGCCGCTCAGATTATCCCAGAACCCATAGATAGTGAATTGAAGAGAATGTTCATTAAAACTCTCCCGTTCGAGTACCGTAATCGGATGGTAGCCACTCCAGCTGACAACTTCAATCAACTCATCCCCATAGGCAAACAGATTGAGATAGGACTGAAAGATGGGTGGTTTGTGGAGCCGTATTCTTCGACCAAAAGATTAGCACGAGAAAAGAGAAAGAGCCGACAACTGAAGTCAATGTTACGTATACCCAGCCAAGTCGGAAGAATGTCGCTCCAGCGATCCAAGTAGCAAAAACTCAACAACATAGCACGGGTCGTCAACCTTCTCAGAGAAAGAACAATAAGAGGCAATTCACCCCCCTCCCTGGGTCGTTGTCCCAAGTACTAGCAGTACTCCAAAAGAAGAATTTGCTTACCACCGAGCCAAAGCGACCTAACTCTGAAAAGTACTATAACTATGACCCATCTAAAAAATGTGACTATCATATGGGCGAGGTGGGGCATTCAACTGATGACTGCTTTACCCTCAAGCACCGAATCCAGGATCTCCTAGACACGAAGGCTTTCTCATTCCAACCTGCCAGGCCGAATGTTCAGAACAACCCGCTCCCTGATCACACGGGCAAAGTAAATGCCATATTTAGTTTCGATGCTGGTCGAATCAAGAATGTCAATGTGTACACCACCGACGTCTACGGTGGGTTAGTAAGAGCTGGCTATTACCACAGTGATGAGGCGCCTCCCCTGACAGTCATGAAGAAAAGAATCTCTGAAATGGTAGAAGCCGGAATAATTGTTTACGCCAATCACACTGGCATCGTCTCCACAATCTCTGAAGTGGTTATTAATTGGGATGAGAAGTTTGCTACATTGAACATTGGGAAAGACAAGCTCGACCCTTTGCTTGAAGACATGCCTCCGCTCGAAGACGCGTCCGATGATGAAGAGATCATAGTAAGCATGCCTACAGCTGATGAATGGATAGTGATCGAGATACCTCAACCATATGAGTACAGTGATAATAAGGCGATCCCTTGGTCCTACAGTCTCGATGTCGATTTGGTTACCAGATCTGGACGTACCTATGGCCAAGCTAATGCCCAACCTGCAAAACCTATTATTGATGAAGAAACCAAGGAGTTTATGGCCGTGATCAAGGCTAGTGAATACAACATTGTTGAGCAACTGCGCAAGATGCCTGTGCAAATCTCTCTGCTTGAACTCCTCCAAACGTCTATCAAACATCAGAAGGCCCTAATGAAGGTGTTAAGTGAAGTCCACGTGCCAGAGACGATCGATCATGACAAATTAGAGGAATTTGTGAGTTCTATACTCCTCAAGGACCTCATAGCCTTTTCAGATGAAGAGTTCCCTCTGGAAGGGACGGGGCATACCAAGACACTTTACATTTCTGTCAAATACAAGACCTCGCATGTAGCCCGGATACTAATTGACAACGGATCAGCCTTGAACATCTGTCCTTTCGCGTCTTTACACCGCCTCAAGATAGATCCTTCTAGGATAAAATTTGCGAAGACCTCCGTACGAGCCTTTGACGGAACCAAGAAAGAAGTAATGGGAGAAATTCACCTTGACATACAGATAGGACCAATAATATTCAACATCCTATTTCAAGTTATGGACATTCCCATTGCATTCAATTTTCTGTTGGGTCGTCCATAGATTCATACTACCGGAGCTGTATCATCCAGTCTACATCAGAAGGTGAAGTTCATTGTGGAGAGAAAGTTAGTCACAGTCCACGGTGAAGAAGAGCACCCAATTTACCACTCAACGGCTATCCCCTATGTTGAGCCTGATTGCAAAATAGAATCGAGCTATTAGTCGCTCGAGCTCGTATCAACCATACATGCGTCTAGAGGATCATCACCGCCCACTCCTGAGGTGTCAAATGCTGCAGTCATGATTGGAAGAGTAATGGTATCCCATGGCTTTACTCGGGTGAAGGCCTTGGTAGGAATGGTCAAGGTATCCGTCAACCGGTAGAAATCTCTCGAAGGCCCCACACTACTGGGTTGGGATACCAGGGGTCAAGCGAGCCAAATAATGGGGGACGTGGACGTGGACGTGGATGTGGTCAAGGTCGAGGAGACGGGCAGAATAGACAGCGATCCGAAGAAGAGTCGAATGGTGAAGAACGTGGGCATGAAATTACCCAAAATAACAGAAAGCTTGGGCGTGGTAGGTTGCTTCCACATATCCGCACCACATTCCCGGGCCCTGCAAGAATGATGCATGAAGAGAAAGAGGTGATCGACACTTTGGGACAACTAAGCGGCAAGTTCGATTACTATGTGAAATACTCGGCGCCCCCGAGCTTCTATGTTAACCCCTGTGACATTGTCTCGAATGAATGGGGAGGTATGGATGATCAAATACCTCTAATGACAGAAGATTCTGATGATGCTATGGATGGAATTACTGCCCTGTTCGATGATTTCTTCATTGGAGCTATCGAGGAAGGACTGTTGGAGGAAATAGGCACTGGCCCACAAGAGTAACACCTTTCTTTTTTCGCACTTTCCCCTACGCGGGAATTTTTATTGCTTTCTAGGACTTGCCCCGTCTCGGGAGTTACTTTTTAGGATTTTTTCATTTCTAGGACTCGTCTTTGCAATTTCCATTCAATAAATGTAATTCATTTGATGATAATCAATAAAATTACAAATTATTCTCATTTTTTGATGGCATGTTGAGGTACATCAAATCAGCCCAGTGATGATATCCAACCGATAAAAGAAAAATATAGTCCAAGGAGAATTCTGAGGCCTGAGCTTCTTCATGTTCCCTCGTGTTAAAACCTTTTTGAAAAGAATTTAAAAAAAAATCACAGAAAAATTTTCAAAAAAAAAGAAAAAAAGAGAGAAAAATTTAGAAAAAATGCAAGGTTTACCCCTGTTTGTCCTTATAAATCCTTTACTTTATGTTTCAGGGGCAATCTTATGACATGTGAGGGTATGGAAACGGTCCAATCTGATGAATTATGTGCTATCGAATCTGATCTCGATGACACCGATGAACTTGAAGATTCCTCAGACCTTCAGCGCGATCTAGAGCATCATAAAAGATCTAAAGTCCTAACGGTAGACCAAACTATCACCGTCAACCTGAGTGATTCCGGAGAACCCAAAGAGGTAAAGATAGGGGCAACCCTTTCTGAAGGTGAAGCAAAATGCCTGGTCCAACTATTGAAAGATTACCAGGATATCTTTGCCTGGTCATATACTGATATGCCGAGTTTAGACCCTTCTATTATGGAGCATAGTCTACCTACTAATCCGGATATGCTGCCCAAGAAACAGAAGCTGCGAAGAACCAAACCTGAACTTTCGAAGAAGATAGAGGAGGAGGTCATGAAACTCTTGAAAGTAGGGTTTATTGAAGTCACCCGATACCCCAGTTGGGTGGCCAACATCGTGCTAGTCATGAAGAAAGATGGCCGAGTTAGGGTTTACATCGACTATCGCGATCTAAACAAGGCCAGCCCTAAAGACGATTTCCCATTGCCACATATAGACGTTTTGGTAGACAGTATTGCTGGGTTCGAACTATTTTCCTTCATGGATGGTTTCTCGGGTTATAATCAGATAAAAATGAAGGATGATGATAAGGAGAAAACAGCGTTCATCACTCCTTAGGGGACATTCCACTATAAGGTCATGCCTTTCGGCCTTAAAAATGCCGGGGCAACATATCAACGGGCAATGGTGACGCTCTTCCATGATATGATGCATAAGGAGATCAAGGTCTATGTCGATGACATGATTGCCAAGTCTCGATCTGGAAAGAGTCACGTCGATACCTTGAAGAAATTATTCGAAAGGCTTCGTGAGTTTAAGCTCCGTCTCAACCCAGCAAAGTGCATATTTGGAGTAACCTCGGGGCAAATTACTTGGGTTCATAGTAAGCAGTAAAGGCATTGAAGTTGACCCCTCCAAAGTGAAGGCTATATGTGAGTTACAACCCCCATCGACTGTGCAAGAAGTGCGAAGCCTCCTGGGTAGATTGAACTACATAGCCCGTTTTATTTCCCAGCTCTCCGCAACTGCTAAGCCCCTCTTCAAACTTCTAAAGAAGAATGCTCAAGTAGAATGGGATGATGATTGTCGAGAAGCGTTTAATAAACTAAAGCGATACCTGATGAAACCACCAGTGCTAGTCCCACCAATGCTGGGCCAACCTTTGATCCTTTACCTCACGATTCATAGCGAGTCTCTAGGTGCAATGCTAGCCTAGAAAAATCCTGAAGATGGAAAAGAGTGAGCCATTTATTACTTAAGTAAGAAGTTTACCGTCTCAGAGTTGAATTATTCTGAAGTCGAGAAGACTTGCGCTGCGCTAGTATGGGTACTCCATAGGCTGCGACAATATACAATGCATCACCAGACTTTACTTGTGACTGAGAACGATCCTATCAAGTATTTACTTGATTAACCAGCTTTGGTAGGGAAGTTAGCCAAGTGGCAGAATTTAATTTCAGAGTTTGATGTCCAAACAATGCCACAAAAGTCAGTTAAAGGCCGAGTAATTGCTGATGTGTTAGCCAAAAATCCTGGAATCCCTGATGAAGATAGATATTCTCCAGAAGATCGCATTTTGGTAATAAAAGAAGATACATGGATCATGTTTTTCGATGGAGTTGTAAACTTGACTGGTTCCGGCACTAGGGCAGTTTTAATATCCCCAGATGGGCAATATTATCCAGTAGCAGTAAAGTTGGTATTTCCCTGTACCAACAACATAGTCGAGTATGAAACTTGCATCCTTAGGCTCCAAGCCGCAGTGGAAATGGGGATAACCAAGTTGAAAGTGTTTGGTGATTCCGCTCTGATTATTCTTCAAACTGTAGAAGAATGGAAGACGAGAGACACCAAACTAGTGCCGTACCATGAATACCTTGAAAAAATCATAGAGGAATTTGAGGATATCTCTTTTGAGTACTTGTCAAGGTCCCATAATCAGTTCGCTGATGCACTAGCTACGTTATTATCCATGCTGCAAGTAATTGGCGGATTACAGGTAGAACCCTTGAAGATCGAAGTCTTGACAAAACCGGCCTACTGTATGGTTGTGACCGAAGAACCCGATGAAAAGCCATGGTACTATGATATCATGAGTTACGTCCAGAGACAAGAATTTCTTGAGGGAAGCACCCCGGCCGACAGGAAGTACATAATGAAAATGGCTTCAAAATTCTTTGTTAGTGGTGAAAAGCTGTACAAAAGATCATATAATTCGATCCAATTGAGATGTGTGGATGCGGTTGAAGCTACCAGAATCATGCAAGAAGTACACGAGGGGATATGTGGTCCACACATGAATGGCCACATGTTAGCTAAGAAGATCATGAGGTTGGGTTATTATTGGCTCAGTCTTGAAAGTGACTACATCCAACATGTTCGAAGATGTCATCGCTGTTAGGTTCATGGGGATAAAATAAATGTTCCCCCGACGAAATTACATTAGTTGTATGAGCCATGGCCCTTTTCAATGTGGGGCATCGATATGATTGGCCTAATTAATCCCAAGGCATCGAATGGACATCGATTTATCTTGGTCACAATTGATTATTTCTCTAAGTGGATTGAGGTGGCATCTTATGCAAACGTCACTGCAAGGAATGTTGTAAAATTCATCAGGCGAGACATAGTCGCTCGTTATGGTGTCCTCGAGGCTATCATCACCGACAATGGGACAAATTTGAACAACAAGTTCATAGATCAGTTGTTTGACGAGTTCAAAATCTGGCACCTGAATTCATCTCCCTATCGTCCACAGATGAATGGAGCAGTTAAAGCCGCCAACAAGAACATCAAGAAGATCCTGGCCAAAACGGCTGAAAACTATCCTGACTGGCATGAAAGGTTGCCATTTACACTAATGGCATATCGAACTTCGATCCGAACCTCTGTCGGGGCAATCCCTTTTTCCTTGGTGTATGGCATAGAAGCAGTCCTACCAGTCGAAGTAGAGATCCCTTCCCTGCGAGTCTTATCTCAGGTGGAGTTGTCTGAGGCGGAATGGATGCGACAAAGGCATGAGCAGTTAAACCTAATTGATGATAAGCGATTAAAAGCCATTTGCCACGGTCAAACCTATCAGCAGAGGATAGCTAGATCCTTCAATCAAAAGGTGCGTCCAAGACACTTCGAGGTAAATGATCTAGTCCTAAGAAAGGTACTGCCAGTCTTTCCTGTTCCTGGAGGTAAATTTACCCCAAACTACATTGGTCCATATGTGGTTAAAAAGGTGCTTCTCGGAGGTGCCCTGATTCTCGCAGAAATGGATGGTCGTGAGTTCTCCACTCCTATTAATTCTGATGCTATGAAGATGTATTACCCCTGACAAAATCTAACATTTTACAACAAAAGTTTTCAAATGTTTGGTTTTATATTCTGAATTGTAAACATTTCACTTATGAATAAATGGGTTCAATCAATTTAAAGATGGAATGTGTGCCTTGGCTTTAAATTCTGCTTGATCATTTTGTCAGTCTACATCATCGATTTCAAAAGGGGAATCTATTTGGATAATCTGATAGCTCACGTAGAATGAATTGAATGTATTGAATGAGGTACATATGGATGATGAAAGGCAAGCCTTATCCTATATACAGTCCCATGCACTAATCTCCAGTGAGTTGAGTGGAAAAATTTCATGTTTGCAAGGTAAAGGGTTATCTCGCAAAAGGTACGGCAATCGAAGTAACGAAAGACGGTTCATTTCTCTATCCCAAACACCACAGGTTATCCATTATTTCGCCACTTTGAGCCTAAACACTTGGAGAAATTCTTTCAAATTACCCCTGTCAAGAACCACCCCACATCGGGGGAAACTGGAAGTAAGTCAGCATTATAAGGTGAAAAACGAATAGAGATTTTCTTGCTCTCACTTGCATCAATCTTCGAGTGTTGCTTTTTCAGATGAATTCACACGAAGTTCAAGTACCTTAAGATGACGAAGAGCATTTCTTTCTCTATCCTATACACACTTTATCCTTTACTAAGCCTAATTGAGCCTGCAAATTCGTTTCTTAAACCCAGTTGGTGATCATCCCCCACACTGGGGCAAGGTAAAAGCCATCACTGTCCACGCAGCATATCTAGAACACTGATAGAAGATGAAGACCCTGAAGTCCAAATGTCGAGTCATTCGGTCAAAACAAGCCAAAGTGTGGTTGGGCAGTGTATGCATTATGGACAGTGTATGTCAAAAGTCAAAAAAGAAAAAAGAAAAAAAAAAGAACTAGGGGCACGAAAAAACAGTGTGCCTGGTAAAAGCAAGGCCAATGCCCGAGAGAAAAAGAAATGAAATAAAGAAAAAAATGAAGAAAAAAGAGAGAACTTCGGAGTAGAAAATATTGAGACGTGTCAAAGTCATCAACAGTCTTAAGGAGTCAAGTGATAAGCTCTCAGGGCCAATGGAGCATCTACTGAGAAGACAATCCCTGGTGGAAAGGAGAACCAGTGATAATGCCTAGATGATCACCAACTTTCACCCCAATTATACACATTTTGAGCCTAATGATCCATTCATTTCTCAACCCGTGAGCCTAGCCTACGTTACGTCCTTTACAAAGTCTCTTCATATTATGGCACTTGAACTAACATGGGATTTGGATGTTTATAAGCTTAGCTCGAAGAAGTGTGAGCAAGTCTATTTCTATCTCATTTTGCAGGGTTCTTAACTTGTAAACCTGGAGACGATTGCGGAGTATTGTTCTTTCAATAGCCTTAGCTCAAAGAGTCCCCTTTTGCTAAGCCATTGACTAAGTCCACGTTACGGTCCTGACAAAGACCTCTCATATTGGTAAGGCCGTACCGCTTGCAAGAATACTCGGACCCTTGTCCACAGATGAATGTAAGATGGAGTGATTCTCATAAATTAGCCGCTTTTCGATGAAAGTGAGTAAAAGCCCTTTCAGACCGGAAGTCCCTCATTTGACATTTTCAAGACACCCACTCGTGAGTTCGGATTGTCTTATCATGATTTTCTCCAGTGAAATTTAGTAATGCTGATTTGACAAAACCGTCATGCATGAAAACCAGTTGAATTTATAGTACATGAATATATGTGTTCTTGATTGCCTATGAATGCATATTACATGTTTCCTATAATTGCATCTAGCAGGAGACATGTTGCCAAGAGTCAGAGATATCAATAAGTAAGTATGTCTCTACCCCTTTAGATGCCTATGCTTATCCAGGTATTCCTTCACCTGTTCGAGCAATCAACAGGCGCCATATCTAATCAGTTTTGTTGCAGTCACTCGGCGTCTTCGACAACGTCCAGATGTCTACATATTTCTCATCCGAGTGCCTGAGGAGAAATCAGGTGTCTCATCCGAGTATCCGAGGAGAAATCTGGATATCTCACCCGAGTGCCTAAGGAGAAATCTAGGTATCTCATCCGAGTATCCGAGGAGAAATCCGGATATCTCACCCGAGTGCCTGAGGAGAAATCCAGGTGTCTCATCCAAGTATCCGAGGAGAAATCCGGATATCTCACCCGAGTGCCTGAGGAGAAATCCAGGTATCTCATCCGAGTATCCGAGGAGAAATCCGAATATCTCACCCGAGTGCCTGAGGAGAAATCCAGGCATCTCATCTGAGTATCCGAGGAGAAATCCGGATATCTCACCCGAGTGCCTGAGGAGAAATCCAGGTATCTCATTCGAATATCCGAGAAGAATTCCGGATATCTCATATTTTTCACCCAAGTGTCTGAGGAGAAATCCAGGTATCTCATCTGAGTATCCAAGGAGAAATCCGGATATCTCACTATATCTCTCATCCGAGTTCCTAAGGAGAAATCCAGGTGTCTCATCTGAGTAACCGAGGCAAAATTTGGGTATCTCACAATGTCCCTTTTCAGAACTCCTGAGGTGAAATCCAAGTAACTGGAGTCTTATCGGAAGTCTTCAATTCTATCAAATCTGTGAGGTAAAATCCAAATGCTTGACAGCTTCATCAGGATTGTCACGTACCTTTCAATCTACTTAACCAACTTCAGGTACGTTTTTATTATTCGCATGCATCATTTCTTATTGCATTTCAAAATGGGACTCATATTCCCACCAAAAATAACATTCATTGCATGGTCAAAATTTAGGTATCATTTAGTCTTTGAATGCAACCTCTTTGAGCTCACCTTCAAAGAGGGGCAGCTGTTGACACTTAAATTTTGACTAATAAGAATTTATTGCATAAAAAATTAGGGACTAATCTTATTAGTCCCTAAACAAAACTATTGCATTGCATATAGAATTTAGGAGCATTAGTAGTAATAGGGTTATATAGTTGCATTTGGACCATCGGCGGATGGACTCGAGTGAGTGGTTCTGAACTTAATCAAATTAAGCCCGCAGTGATGAAAATTTGACATAGCCCATTAATTCTCATAGCTGAAATTCGTTGGGAAGTTTGCTGAATTGGGAGATTGATCGTGCAAGATTTGAAGCCATATTCGGTCAAAAGGGATTAAGTAAAAAAAAAATAGGGACAGATCACTAAAAGATGCACTCATAGTCAAAAGAAAGGAAATTAATCTTACTCGTGGAGGAATGTATCTTTGACCGTGATGTACGTATATCTTGAAAGAGGAAAGAAGAGCTGCTCGTTTCCCTACGGAGACCGCTTCGCTTGCATATAAAAGGGGGGAGCGGGGCTTTTTCTTTGAGGGGGCTCTCATAATTTTCAAGAAAACAATCTTTGAGAGCTCGAGAGGCCACACAATTAAGAATACTCAGCCACAATTGAAAGGGGAGGGGGGATTGCAGAAATTTTCTTCGGGTTGACTCACGTCCTCACACCTTCACCATCATCATCCACTAACCACTTCAATATCCATCACCCACGAAGAGGCTACCACTTCTGCACAACAAGACAAAAACCATTGGGGCAACAGGGACACGTTGACAACAGAGGGTCCATAATACGAAGAGTACATCCAGAGAAGTCAGTCTCTCCACGGTGGCCGATCGTGTCTCTTGGCGCCTGACTTCCACACCTTCTCTTGTCACGCCTCCACCTCACTCTCTCGAGTCACGCGGCCGCTGCTCAACACTCCCGGTGACCAGACCAACCAACGAGCATCCAGCGATTCCATACAAGTCCCTTCAATTCTGAAAAACGTTGAAGTATCATCGCTGCACTTCCAGCTCACAGTCGTGCTTGCAAATCTGTTGTTACGCTGAATCTCTTTTTGCAAGTTGCTCAGCATATTCCGAACAGCTCCGGGGAGAAAGTTGATGCGTTATTGTCCCTGGTGCTGCGATCAAAAAGTTTGTTTTTTGGGTGCTTGCATGCTATCATCAAGCCTCCTTGTTTCATCTTGCCAAATCCTTAGCATTGCTTCCACGAGTCATCACTGTGAGCATCCACGGTCGAGAACCCCACACCGCGAGTAGCCCCGTTGCTGAGAGCCACCATCGTGAAGTAGCCGTCCTGGCCGCAAGCCTCGTCGCGGCCAGCTTGGTTGAGCAACCGCGAGACACCGCCCGCCGTCAGCCACCTGTCATTCCACAATCCCGATCCGCCGGCGATTCAAATTTGGAAAGTAATCCGCAAATCAGGTAAAAATCTCTATCCTGTATATTTTCAAAATATTTAAATTCTTAGTTTGAATATTTTGAATATTCTGTGAATATTGCGTGATTGATTAGATACCTTAGGATAATATTTGCGATATCCGTAATATTCTAAGATACCCTAAATTAGGAATTTTTCCTAATTTGGCAACGTATCCGGACGACTATCCGACCTTATCTCTAAGGTACGATACACGGCGATACGGAAAATCGTTATCTTATCCATGATCACTTGGATACGATAATAGATTTTATTTGCTTTCCAAATTTAAACAATCAACTTTCTGTCGATATCTATAACCCTATAGATATGACCATTAGTTTGATTTCTTTGCCTCATTCGAATTTGAAAAATCTTGCGGATTGTGTGAATTGTTTGAATGTGCTAGTTATCTTTGTTTGATTGCTTTCCTTTTAAATAAAGAAAATCCAAAAATATTTTAGTTAGAATTTAAATTAGAGATTTTGCATGCTTAGGGAATCTTAAATATATCCAAAAGAATAAGATAATTATTTGATTTAAATTGGGATTTAGGGTAGCATATTTCCTAGTTTAAATTAGAGATTGTTTTAATCTTAGTGGATTATTTAGGATATTTAATAATTTCGAATTTTAATAAAAATACCAAAACGAAGTCACTTTAGGATAGATTAAATTATCTTTTAGAATAGATTGCATGTTAATTTAGGCATTTTTTCTATTTCGAATTTCATTGGAAAAATACCAAAAATAAATCATTTGTCTGTCATTACAATTAGGTCATGTCGTCGCATGACATATAGTTTGCATATTAGGCTGCATTAATCGCATGTTAATTTTTGCACGTCATTACATATAGGTTAGTTTTCATTTAAATAAGTGAAAATCCTAAAAAATATTGAGTGAACTGCTTAGAAATCATATTAGGATTGTTGATGTAATTTTCTAGCTAACAATGCAGATGGTTACGTTGCTTCGAGGTAAGTAATTCTCCCAATCTCGCAATTTATTTAATGTTTTTATTATTGGGTGTTACTTTGGTGGTTTGCGCACTCGCATGATTATCTCACGTGCTAGTGACTAAGTTAAAATGGGTCTAGATTGCATATATAAACATTTTTGAAAAGAAAAGGTACCGAAAGGGCGTTAGACTAGATCTAGCGTAATCAAGTCCCCGAGTTTAGAATCTCTGGTTCGTAGGAATAAAACATATCTCCCTATGTTTTATTTAGGTTTTTAATCGACCTACCACAAATAGATTAGTGGCGACTCCGAGCATGAAAACTTTTGCATGTTAAAAACTGAAACCCTAAGTTGCGAATTGGTAGGATTTGGGAGGGCCCGATTTAGGCTTAGTCTTAACAATCCATTAGTTTGAGAAAGTTTAGGTCGCGACAAATAAGCAATAAGTCTTGCACTAATTGGACAATTTCCTTGCCTATATCTCATCTTGATTTCTCAAAGATTGAGATAATAACATTATATATAAAATTATGAAAACAAACATATCCATTATTTTATCTAATAAAATGATGCAATTGAAACAAGGATAAACTCTTTGCCACTGCGAAAATATTGAAATTCTCTTTCCAGCTTTAACTCCGTTCGTTTGGAGGAAAATATTCTTCCGAAAAATATTTTCCGGATTTTCCGGTGTTCGGGGGGCGAAAAACGTTTTCCGTGGGAAAATTTTTTCCTTCCCCCTCTCACAAAATAGCCTAAGTCTATGGAAAATGACTTTCGCTTCTTCAAAAGCGGAAATCATTTTCCGGAGCTTCTTCTTCTTCTTCTTCACTAAGGTCGCCGGCCGCCGCCGATCGCCGGCCGTCGCCGGCGAAAAATATTTTCCGAAACTTTTTCATATTGGTCGCCGAACACCGAAAAATTATGTTCCGGAAAAACATTTTCCAGGAAAATGACTTCCGAAAAAATATTTTCCTTTTGGAAAATATTTTTCCGGAAACGAACGGAGTCTAAATCATCCAACTTTCCGTAAGAAAACTCCAAAATTTCCAATTTCTTGCCCATGAACAACCTTCTCAATAGGACATTTTGCAAATTCATTTCCTACGTCGTTGTTACTCCCCTGCCTCCAATGGGCACGGTCATCACCACCACTATCCCACTGATTAGCATCGTAATCCTAACTTCAATCCCGTCGTTAATCCGTGTGGTCATAACCACCACATTCATCCACCTCTGCGGTTCTACTAGCCGCCACCACGACCACCTTTCCCGCATCGCCCGCCATAATGATTCTGGGTGAAGGCATGATCATAGTCGTCCTCTTCGTCTCAGCCAAAGCCACGAGCTTCGTACGGACTTTGGAAATCGTCTCCCTCCCTGTTCCCATACATATCAGGTTCGTCCGCATAGGTCGGTAGGAAAATTACTAAAAAAATCATAAATCTATTGCACCTGTATCAATTAAGTCATAAATCTTTCAATTGTATCAATAAAATTCTAAACTTATGACAATTTGCAAATAAAATTCATCCGGCCAATTTTGACAAAAAATTACCGGCATGGATGCCAGTCGTCCTACATACCCTTGCCCAGATGCAAGAGAGGGCTATGAGCCCTGCATGTTGACCGGTGAGGCTCGTGCGCACCTCGCCATGGCCAACAAGGACAATGGCGCCTTGGCCCAGCTAGGCAAGGGTTATTGGCCCTCACCAGCCTAGAATTGTAAAAAAAAACAAGAAAGAAAACCAAACAAAAGAAAATTAAAAAATATTAAAATTTTGTAAAAATTATCCACGTCAATGCTAGCTATGCCATGTAGGACGGCTATCATCTATATCAATAACTTTCGACTAAATTGAAAAGTTTAAAACTGAATTGGCACAAGTGCAATTTATTTACGGTTTTTTTGGTAATTTTCCTGTGTGGAAATTGTTCCTTTGCAATCTCGATTAATCAATCCTTTCTGGATACTAGACTTGTCACAAGAAATGCACTTTACTTGGTAACCTTCTTTGAGATATGCTAAAGAGTTGTAAAAGAAACGATGGAAACTTCATCAAAAACCATTTCCGTATCAGGTGATACGCATTCTATGAGCAGGAGGAGACAAAGTCAAACAAATCGCCGAGTCGTGGTAGTTGTTATGGAGTAATTCATCCTTGGACTTGAGAAGGGGGTAATAGACAAAACCTCTGAAGACTTTGTAATCGGCAGGGAAACTTGCTAAATAAACTATATACTGGAGCAAACATTTTCTTCTATAAAGAGAGATCATGTTGCCATTCAACTTCTCACTCCTCCCTCAAGCAATACTAGTCTGTGCAAAGGTTAGAACTTGAGATCAAGACCCTAACTCCTATCCACAGCCACAATGAAGTTTCTCCCGATTAGCTTTATCATATTGGCTTTGGCAACCGTCACTGCTCTTGCTTATGACCCGAGTCCTCTTCAGGACATATGCATGGCCACTAATGACATGAGCTCTGGCGGTTGGTCCTCCATTCTTGCATTATTCGTGTCTTTCACTTCTGCCTTATGATGTCGAAACTTTACTCAAATTGTTTTTCTTATACAGTATTCGTGAATGGAATGTTCTGCAAGGACCCGAAACAAGCCACAGCTGATGATTTCGTCTTTATGGGGTTCAGGAATCCCGGAAACACATCGAATCCACTCAGATCAAAAGTCACACCGGCGTCTGTCAATGAATTTGCAGGACTCAACACTCTTGGAATATCCATGGCTCACCTTGACTTCGCTCCCGGCGGCCTAAATCCTCCCCACACTCACCCTCGTGGAACCGAGGTTCTTGTCGTGGTGGAGGGTACGCTACTTGTTGGCTTCGTCACATCCAACCAATTAAACAACACTCTTTTCACCAAAGTCCTGTACAAGGGGGACGTGTTTGTGTTCCCTATTGGTCTCATTCACTTCCAGTTGAATATCGGAAACACATATGCGCTGGCCTTTGCTGGTCTTAGCAGCCAAAACCCAGGAGTCATTACCATTGCTAATGCTGTCTTTGGAGCAAAGCCACCTATTTCTGATGATGTTCTCACCAAGGCCTTCCAAGTGGACAAGAAGGTTGTTGACTACCTCCAGGTGCAGTTTTGGTACGACAACAACTAAAAGAATCTATGACCAACATAAGTTACTGAAAGACATAATGGGTGGACCGCCCAAGATGGGCCAAACTCGGCCCATGAGCCACAAGGGCCCACGAGATAGTTATTTGCCTATCTATAATAGAAGGCACCCCTTGGAAAACAGGAGTAATTTTCCATATGCAAACATACTCCTTCGAATATGACGTCTTCTCTGTTTTCCTTCGGAACGCACACGAGTACGAAAGACATTCGAAGAATTCTCAAGCGCAAAGCGGCACTTAATTTGTGACAATTCCGGGTATGTTCGTTGTGTGATATGCCTGTACGATCAGTGATACAAGTTGATGGTCCTCGGGCTCGTTTTCTGCACTAATCGAATTCGTTCCGAATATGTTTCGAACGAGACGATCGGGGATTTAGTTTTCCCAATATTGGTATCAGAGCCCGTTTACTTGTTTCCCGATCATGCATATGTATTGTCTGAAGTGTACACTGTTCGTTTTTTTCATTTTGGCCTCGTTTTTGTTCGTTTTCTTCACTTCGCCGAACTGTTCATGCATGTTTCGATTTTTTGTCCTTTATCAAAACTTGAATTTTATTGCATAAACAGAAAGTACTCGTCGAGACGAGCAAAATGATGGGCGGCACATCGCCGGAGGACGCCGCACGCACCCTTATGCGCCGCCAAGAGCCTTGGGCGCGACGGCACGTGAAGCCCACACTCGGCCGTGTGAAACGGCGCGTCGGTCGCCACTAACTGCCGACGATGACGTCAGCGTGACGTCATAGGGAGTGGACCTTGTCCCGACCCGATTGACCCAGTTGACCGTTGACCCGACCCGATTGACCGTTGAATCGACCCGGTTGACTGTGACCCGACCCAGTTGACTGTGACCCGACCCGGTTGACCCGACCCGATTGACCGTTGACCGATCAACGGTCGAACCGGTCAAACCGGTCGAACCGGACCGGTTCAAACCGGGCAAAATGACCCTATGTGTTCTTTCGGCCCGTTTGAGCTCATTTGAGCTCCGATTTGGGCGTTCTTGGTATCGACGTGCTCGTATCGGAATGCTCTACGTTATGGTGTATTCATATTACATGTTTGCTGCACTTATGAATGTGAAAATGCATGATAAATCCTATGTACACGTACTTAGGGGTATATTCTTTGGCATTTTTTCTAGTATTTCTCTCTAGTTTTTTTGAAATACAAGTGCTATGTCATATGTATATGAATAAGCATTCCTTATCTTAATGTATCATGGATTATAAGTAATTCTTCGTTTTGCATTCGTTGCAGGAACAATGGTACATTGGAGATGCACTTCGATAATCCCAAGAACGGCAGCTCAAAAGGAGAAGCTTGAGAACCTAAGAGTCAAGCTAGCTCTTTATCGATGGGACGCTAAAGATGATATGATGACACACATCATCAAGGTCAACAAAATGATACAGGATATCATTTGGAACGATTTTGTAATGCCAGAATATCTAATGGTCGGAACCCTAAAATGCACTATGCCTGATGAGTTGGGAAGAATGCTTGATAAGGTTAAAGAAACCTTAAATGGTCCAAGCTACAAGATGCTTGTGGAGAATTTTGTGCAAGAATACATAAGGGTCGGGGCAAGAAGAACATCAACCCTTGCATTGAATGGGTCTAGGCGCAAACCATGGCTCGGATCTAGGGGTCTTCCGGGAGCCTCTGTTTATGTTCCGAAGAAAATAAAACTTTCTAAAGAATTTTATGAGTCCTTTCCTGTCTATGTGTTGGATTGGTACACTTGATGTTGTTCTTTTAGGTTTTGGAATCAATTTTGTACATGTGTCAAGTTGTTATTACATGTTCTTAAACATTTGTAAATGTGTTACGATATATATATGGCTATGAATTTTTTTTGTGTTTTATCACTTTATATTGCCATATTATATGTTATGTTATATGTGGGAAGTTCTTAAAAGTTTGTATAACTTTTGAAGAACTAATTTCTTTACATAAATGATTATGTTAATGGTAATTTCAAATTAGATTTTTAGACGATGATTGGGAACATAGTGAACTTTCGACTCTAAGACCTTTTGTGAAACTATTCACTAACATGATTAGTTTACGTAATCATGATGCTGATGAAGCATTTAGATAGGCTTTAATAACTCGTGCGTATGTGTCTGAAATGTTCAGACACGATGGCTTTAGCAACTAAGAATATAGTGGCTGAACTAAATAAGGGAGAAAAATTGAATGACGATAATTATGAGATTTGGAGTCTCAAGATTCAATATGTGCTGGAAGAGCAAGAGGCACTCGAAGCTCTTAACCAGATTATGGAAGAACCTGAGAATGGGATAACTGCTCAACACAAGAAGGACAAAGATGCCTTTGCTGTTTGGAAAAGAAAGAACTCTTTTGCTCGCATTACGTTGCTAAGCAGCATGGACAATGACATTATGCGAGAGTTCGAATGTTTCCAAAGTGCCAAAGACATGTGGGCTACACTGGCATCAAGATTTGGTCGAACTTCTGTGACCAAACTGAGATAACTCACTATCCATTTCGACTCATATAAGATGTCTCATGGAAAGACCATGAAATAACATTTGAGGCAGATGTCGATATGATTAGTGAGCTAAAGGATGCCGGGCACATACTCACTGATGAACAGCAGGTGCAGGCAGTAATCCACTCCTTGCCTCAAAGCTGGGAGCACATGAAGATCCATTTGATCCACAATAAGGGTATCAAGACCTTCGAGGATGCTATGCGGCATCTTGAGGTGGAAGAGGATCGCCTCATGGAGGCTAAGCCAGAAACTGATATTTACTTTGCTGGTTCTAGCTCGCATGAAGTTTCGGGCTCCAAGAGGAAGCACCCTACTGGGTCAAAGAAGTGGAAAGGCAAGGGGCCAAGTCCTTCGAGGAAGAAGCCGAGGGTCAACTAATGGGAGAAAGAAAAGCGTCCTTTCAAGAAGAACATTTCAAGAGTGAAATGTTTCAACTGTGGCAAGAAGGGTCACTTTGCTCGTGACTGTGACGAGCCAAAAAAGGTAGAAACCCTTAGCATTCATGAAAATGCTACTTGTGTGTCTAGTTCAGTGTTTCTAACCGATTCTAATCCTTTGTGGACCGTAGACTCGGGAGCCACAGACCATGTAGCGAAGGATAGATAAGCTTTCGTGGAGTTCCGACGAGTTCCACAAGGAACGAAGTGGATATACGTGGGAAATAATTCAAGAGTGGAGATCAGAGGCATTGACACCTATCAACTACTTATGCGCAGTGGACGCACATTGTTCCTACATGATGTGCTATTTGCTCCAGAGATTCGTCGGAACTTAGTTTCCATGTTGGTTTTAGTTAGACTTGGTTTTAATGTAAACTTCTATAACAATGGTGTAGACTTGTGTTTAGGTACAAGTTATAATGGTTCCGGATATGTTTTAGATGGTTTCATTGTATTAGATGTTGACTATTGTGAAGTTAATGTTAGTTATTCCTTATTTACATCATCTGATTCTTATGAGAATGATGTGAACGTGTGGCATGCTAGATTTGGTCATATTGGCCAATAAAGAATGAATAGATTGGTTAAAGATGGCTTATTGGGCAATATTAAAAAAATTGATTTGCCCATATGTGAGTATTGCCTAGAAGGAAAAACAACGCGGAAACCATTTGGAAAAGGAACAAGAGCTAAATTTCCTTTGCAGTTAATCCATACTGACATCTGTGGTCCAATGAATGTAAAAGAAAGGCACGGGTCTATTTATTTCATCACATTCATTGATGATTATACTCGATTCGGACATGTCGATTTGATTTCTCATAAGTCTAAGGCCTTAAATTGCTTTAAAAGATTTATGAGCTTAGTGGAAAATCAATTAGACAAGAAAATAAAAGCATTAAGATCCGATCGAGGTCGAGAATATCTATCTAATCATTTTAGAAATTTATGTGATGAAAAAGAAATAGAAAGACAATTGACTATTCCATATACTCTTCAACAAAATGGTGTTATGGAAAGAAGAAACAGAACCTTAATGGAAATGGTTAGATCAATGATGGCACAAGCTAACTTGCCCATCACCTTTTGGGGTGATGCTTTGTTGACTGCTGCCTACATACTTAACCGTGTGCCTTCTAAATCAGTTGCTTCTACTCCATATGAATTATGGACAGGCAGAAAGCCTGATTTAAGCTTTCTAAAACCTTGGGGTTGTGCTGCCTATACTCGTGAGTCTTCTCACAAGTATGGAAAATTAGGCCCAAGAGGCAAAAAGAGTATTTTTATAAGATACTCAGAGCACTCAAAAGGATATGTATTCATAGGTGAGCAAGAAAGCGGAAGTATAACTGAATTTGAATCACGGGATGTCACATTCTTAGAGAATGAATTTCCTAAAAAAGGCGAAGTAGGTGGTGATTATTCACTATATGAATTTGTGAATCATGATAGTGAAGTTAGTGGGAGCATTGTGATAAATAGAGAGTTGAATGCAACACAGTCTCAATTGCAACCACTTAAAGAGACGACACCACCATTATCTCATTTGAGTGGGAGCGCAATGGAACGTGGTGAATCATCAGGAGTATAACATTCCATACGACAGTCAAGTTGTAATAGGATTCCCCATCGACGTTTTGACATTGAAGGAGAAGCTTTCATGATCACCCCACAAGATGAAGATGAGCCGAAGAATGTGAACGATGCTCTAAAGTGCCCTGATAAGGAAGAATGGATACATGCAATGGAAGAGGAAATGGAGTCATTAAGATCAAACCAAGTTTGGGAATTGGTTGACCTTTCAAAAGGACGCAAAGCTATTGGGAATAAGTGGGTTCTCAAAATAAAGCGTAAGGCTAATGGCTCAATAGAGAGGTATAAGGCTCGCCTTGTGGCGAAAGGATATAATCAATAGGAAGGAGTCGACTTTGAAGAAACTTTTTCTCCTGTAATTAGATTTACTTCTATTCGCCTTATTCTGGCAATAGTAGCTAGTAT
The DNA here is from genome assembly GCA_031216405.1 of Syzygium malaccense. NCBI lineage: Eukaryota > Viridiplantae > Streptophyta > Magnoliopsida > Myrtales > Myrtaceae > Syzygium > Syzygium malaccense. The sequence goes on from CM062260.1 coordinate 35,654,810, forward strand.
GGATCTTGAATTACATCAAATGGATGTAGAGATTGCATTTCTCAATGGGGAATTAGAGGAAGAAATTTATATGGAACAACCTGTTGGTTTCATTACAAAAGGTCAGGAGCACAAAGTGTGTCGACTATTGAGGTCGATATATGGCCTTAAGCAGTCTTCGAGACAATGGTATATACGTTTTCACAATGCAATGATGGCGTATGATTTTGTAATGATTAGTGAAGACAATTGTGTATATATCAAAAGATCCAAAAATCAATTTGTGATCTTATCATTATATGTTGATGATATACTAATTGCCGGAAGCAGTATGGAGTTGGTTAATATAGTCAAGAATTGGTTATCTTCCAATTTTGAGATGAAAGATATGGGTGAAGCTGCATACATTCTTGGAGTTAAGATTTTAAGAGATCGCTCAAAGAAATCCCTATCCCTTTCACAAGAGACGTATATGAATAAAATCCTTGAGCGATTTCGTATGCAAGACTGTAAACCAATAGATACTCCTATTGCAAAAGGCGAAGCATTAAGCGACAGAATGTGTCCTAAGACTTAACAAGAAAATGAGCAAATGGAACAAGTTCCATATGCTAGTGCTGTCGAAAGCTTGATGTACGCTATGATGTGTACAAGACCTGATATTTGTTATGCAGTTGGAATGGTAAGTAGATACCAATCTAATCCAGGTCAAGCTCATTGGATCGCCGTCAAAAGAATCCTGAGATATCTAAAGGGAAGTGCCGACTATGCGCTGACTTATCAAGGAAGTGGTCTACACCTTGAAGGCTATACTGATGCTGACTGAGGAGGAGATTTAAAAGAAATGAAATCTACTTCTGGATATGTGTTCTTACTAAATAATGGCGCCATATCTTGGAACAGTAAGAAACAACAGTGTGTAGCCTTATCTATAATGGAAGCCGAGTTCGTGGCTCTATCAGCAGCGACACAAGAAGCTATTTGGCTTAGAAGATTTTTGGATCACTTAGGTGTAACTGAGAATGCTGCAAACCCAGTATTGGTCTATTGTGACAGCCAAGCAACAATAGCGTATACTAAGGATCCCAAGTACCATGAAAAGACCAAACATATAGATATCAAGTATAACTATGTCAAGGACATGGTTACACGAAAGGAAGTGAACGTGAAGTACATATCTACACAAAGGATGATAGCAGATCCTATGACGAAGCCGATTCCTAGAGAAGTTTTTCATGGTCATGTGAGATCTCTAGGACTGTGTAGAATATGATGTACTAAATATTGTAATTTTCCCAGAATGTTCACTATTAATGAAGTTTGTTATTATCAATGCCTATAAGTTTGTATGACGTTTGTGAATGTCGATGCTGAGTGCATTATATTGAAAAGGTATGTCGGACAGATGAGAGATTAGCCCACTCACACGGGTAATCGCCTCTACTCACTGTGTGATGAATAAAGATGAGACAGTTTTAAGCTTGTTATCTAGATGATAATTAAGAGCTGAAGCTTGAAGCATGGACGTCGCCTTAACATAATGTTAAGATGAGGACATATAGATTATTATGTCCGAAAGTGAAATGACCCACATATTTCACTTTACCTGTCTTTAATGCCAGATGTGAGTTCTGATAGATGTTTATGAATAGAGTAGATTTGTGAACTCAAGTTAGACATTGAGTATGTCTAAACTATCATCTGTACAGTATTGAGAGTAAAGACATACGCTCTATGAGAAAAAGGAGAGAATACCGTAATACGTATTTCATATTTCGTATGCATGGGACGACCGATAAGAGTTGGCAAAAATTTATGATCTCAATTTTTAAGTCGTGTGAGACTCTTCAGGAAAATAGTTCTTTTCAATTAAAGTGCTCTCACGACTCTTACTTATTCTCGAAATTTTTATTCAGTATTTGCCATCTTAGGATATTGCCGATGATCATGATAATTCGGTCTAACGGAGCATTTCTAGAAAAGCAAGTTGGATTGAAATGGAGAGGTTTAAGGAAAGAGGAAGATCAATTCAATTTATGATGTCACATTCTATATTTGTGTTCACAGGTCGATCAATTATGATTTTGAGTAAATCATAGTTGTGAATACAATATATGAGATACTAAAAGAGATCAAGAGAGATAAAAAATGTGACTGATTGATCTAGGGAACTGCATACTAATTCTACTCTGGATAATGCCCAAATTTCAGCTGTTATATATTCCTAACAGATGTATAACAATGAGCTCTCGTAGTATGCTGGTCGCACGAATTATTTGCCAATATGAACTTTGCAAGGAAGAGAGTTGTGTTTAGCCCATCGTGGGTGAGTGGGAGATGAAAGACATAATGGGTGGATCGCCCAAGATGGGCCAAACCCGGCCAGTGAGCCACAAGGGCCCACGAGATAGTTATTTGCCTATCTATAATAGAAGGCACCCCTTGGAAAACAGGAGTGATTTTCCATATGCAAACATACTCCTTCGAATACGACGTCTTCTCTGTTTTCCTTCGGAACGCACACGAGTACGAAAGACATTCGAAGAACTCTCAAGCGCAAAGCGGCGCTTAATTTGTGATAATTCCGGGTATGTTCGTTGTGTGATATGCCTGTATGATCGGTGATACAAGTTGATGGTCCTCGGGCACGTTTTCCGTACTAATCGAATTCGTTCTGAATATGTTTCGAACGAGACGATCGGGGATTTAGTTTTCCCAACAGTTACATGAATAATTGAATTACAGCATTAACCTTGTTTCCATAAGTGGTTGCTATACACACATACTATGTACCTCATGTATAACTGATTCAAATAAAAGATTGTTACCTCTCTCTCTCTCATGCGTAATGACGATGACCGAATTCATGCCTCAACCAAATGGTTATAAATGTGAAACGAAACGTACACCTTGTCTGGATGTGTACAATAATACTAAACTATGATGAACTCGGAAGTCGGAAGGATGTTATCTAATATTATATATTGCTCATCAGATTAAGGAAATGTGTACTCTAAAGAGAATATCATCAAAATTATCTGTTACCCTAATAAATAGTCTGATTTCAAAGTCTTGTGATTGGGTTAAGAGAATGTTTGAAGAAATCATCAGGGTGATCATTTCACACACTGCCCTCCGGTTGCCAAAGAATAAGAAGAGCTGACATCATTATCCTGGAAGAAGTTGCCCAAAAGCATTTCAAGAGTTAAAGTTTGATAAATTACAGTGGATGACAATTGTCATTTTATCACCGCCGGTACTAAATTCTGCAGATGACTTATCTCTTTCATTAGTATGACCAAAACAAAAATCTTTTCTGCAGTCATTTTCCATCTACAATCGAAACATTGGTTTGAAACCTCATAATTCAGCTGGAAATTATTTTCCAAGAATGTTGTTGCACACAATACAATTTATAAGTGTGTACGCATGTCTGTAGGACAAAGTGAAAACCTCGGATAAGATATGTACGGCATAGATCTATTTCTAGAAGCAATCAATATTATAAACCATGAATTAGCGGGTAAATGCAGAGACACGATACTTGCTATGCTCTTATTTTGACAATTTCCAAAAGAACTAGAAAGCTAAGTTGCGTCTCAACATTAGCTTGGAATGATTTAAGACTTCATGGCTACTGCACGAACAAATTTAGACATATCATGGTTCAGAGGAAAATTTATAGATGACTTACCAAGAAGAGCCAGCAGATAAAGCAGAACATAGGCATTTATTTCTCCTCGCTCCGGTTGCGTGGAAGGTCAGAGCAGGGAAAATTACAGATTACATCACGTTACGTCTCAAGAACCTTAATTTAGATGGTTGGTTACACAAAAGGAAAAACAATGACATATGCAAACTGGAAGACTGATGATCACAACAATAACAAATCAAATTGAAGGCGTCTACCTTAAAACTTTTATTGGTGCAGGTGGACAATGGAGTGAGTGGGTCAAATTGCAGCAACAACATAACAAACTAAAGTAAAAATTATGTTAATCCTCACGCAGGCTCGTCCGACCCCATCTACAAGTCCATTCCAGAAACCATGAGACCATCTGGAAATCCATTCTCCAGACTATGAGATAAACTTCTTAACAAAGCCTAGCTGTGTGAAACAACCTTGAGAAATGCTTAAGTCCTGGATAAGATATGTTCTAGCCTAACATATAAAAGTGCATTGCAAGCAAGCATATGCTCTGAATGTTCTTTGTATTTTCGTCCAAATAACAGAGGGGGTCAAATTTTCTAATTTAACAAGGAACGACATCAGCAACGACAGACTATTTCTTAAATGAATCTAAAAGCAAATGTCCTTAAAACATGGAGATCGACCCTTTCAACAACTTTTGCAGATACAGTATCGTCTGTCCTTAGTCAAACAAGTTGGGCTTGAAAAGGTGTCAGATAGCAATTTTATAAAACAATTACTTAGCTCGGTTTAGGCCCGTAGATCACTTCAAATCACCCTCAATAGTATATTAATGGTCGTGATAAGACCAACGCTTGCATATTCCTTTTCAAGACTTGGCCTACATGGATTTAGTCCCGGGTCGTCGCACCACTTCATGAAGGTTGGTGTTCATTTCTTTATTTGAGGAACAGGAAATTAAAGTAATGGACACGTGCTTGTAGTTGTCGAGGAATGACTCGTCCATTGTGTTTAAAACTTAACATGCATAATATTTGAAGATTTGCCCATTTTACGTTGCCTATCACGCAAAGGCACCGTACTGGGTCAACCAATCTTCATCCATGAGTAGAGCACTTGTGGCCATGCCTTACCTAGAGAGAGCTTAAATAGATTTTTCAACATATTCAGCTGGACTTACAGTTAACCAAAAATATAAGCCAACAAGTTTAGGATCAACTAAATATATTAATTATTCTACATCACGACAGTTATCAGATGTGACACCGTTTTCCTAAACCTCAATGGTGGTAGGGTAGGGTACGCTTGGCCCTCTACAAGACCTTGCAGGGTCTAGGCCATGCTCTAGCAAGGCTGCAGCCCCTTACTCACGGCAAGGCACGCGAACCCTAACCACCACACAATGAAGGCCTACGAGTCCTCTCCTAGATGGAGGAGGGCTAGCAACACTTTGCCGAAGCAAGGGCTCCAAACCTTCTAACATCTTACAATAAAGATACTTCTAAATATTTTTAAACACAGACAAAAAGAAATTAAACAAAGTTTTCTTATTTTATCATCTAATTGGTTTTGCATGATCAAAGAAAAGAGGGAAAATTCCAATTTGGGGTTCAAAGTGGGGCCATTTTCTCAAAATGGGGTCCTAAGTGGACTTAGTGCCAAATTGGTACCCAAAGTCCCCAAAAAGTGTCAAATAAGAGTCTGGGTCGCCGGCTGGCCAAAATACCCTCTGGCCGGCGATCTCGCGATTGTTCCAGCGAACAGAACAGTGTTTTTATTTTTTTTCTTTTTCCTGTTTTTTTCTTTTCCTTTTCCTCTTTTTTTTCCTCCTTTCCCTCTGCCGGCCATTGCCGAGGCCGGCAGAGGTCGCTGGCCTCAGGCGAAGGCGGCCTTGGCCGAGCGAGGGTCGCCCTCGCTGGTGTCGGGCGAGGGCCGCCCTCGCTTGGGCTGGGCGGGCGAGGGCGACCCTCGCCAGATCCAGCGAGGGATGCTCTCACCGGATCTGGCGAGGTCGCCCTCGCCCGCCTAGCCCAGGCGAAGGCGGCCCTCGCCGACCAGGGCCGCCTCTACCTGAGGCGAGCGACCTCTGCGGGCCCCGGCAATGACCAACGGAGAGAAAGGAGAAAAAAAAAGAGGAAAAGGAAAAGAAAAAAATAGGAAAAAGAAAAAAAAATAAAAACACTGTTCCGTTTGCTAGAATAGTCACGGGATCACCGGCCGGTGGGTATTTTGGCTGGCTGGTGACCCAGACCCTTATTTGATACTTTTTGGGGACTTTGAGTACCAATTTGGCACGAAATCCACTTGAGACCCCATTTTGAGAAAATGACCCCACTTTGAACCCCAAATTGGAATTTTCCCAAGAAAAGATGATAGAGTAATTGTGCCATGAGATCATTCGCAGTTTCCATTAGAGATTGCCCAGAACAAAACAATAATTAATCTCAATGGTCATTGAACAATAAAATATCATATTCGAAGAAACTCCCTCCCTCCTTCTCCTTGTTTTCAGGAAAGTTCAATTTGAAAAGTTCAAAATAAGTGGGAGACAGAGACCCGCTATAAACAAATTGGAGTCCTCTCCCATAGTTTATAGGGAGCAGGTGTTCAGTGGAGAATGAAGAGCGCTTGAGCCATAGCACTTTCCATACTTCATAAGTAGAGGCGGACAATTATCTCATGAAATTTCAGTTTCGACAACGGTTCAGATGGGAAGCTCACAGAAGAAATACAAGTTAAAAAGTCGCCATTGTCTAGACAAACATCTTCAACAACTCTCCCATTTCTCCATGTTATATTTGATGTGGCTAGCAGGGATCACCTAGAGGGGGGTGAATAGGTGACTTTGCTCTATTTTATAATATTTATGCGGAAATAAAACTAATCACAAAAGAGTCTGAATAAAATTCAGATTCAAGACAAATTATATAGATGAAGCTCTTGATATGCAGAAAGTAAAATAAGAGATGAGGGATAGAGAATCTGCACACAAGTTTATAGTGGTTCGGCTTAGATCAAGCCTACGTCCACTCTCCTATGCTGACAGCCTACCGGCTGGATTTCACTATGTAATCAAGAGGAATTTACAGATTTTGAGTGATATCACTTTTGTGTATGATAGGACTCTCTATCTCACACAGTCACTCTTACAAAGTAACCCTCAAGATCTTAATATTTTGGCTCAGAACAATAAGAGAAATGATTGGAGTATGCTCAGACTTTGGACTTGTTGATTCTTGAATCTGTTATTCCTTTTTGCTGCTCGTTGATCTCCTTAAATACTCCTCTACTCCCAAACTAGCCGTTGGACAGCTTTCAGATGATCATCTTCCAATCTTCACCTTAGACAGATTTGTATAATAAGGATTGGGTAGCTGTTGGATGACAGATTCTGAATCCCGCTGATTCTGGTCGCCCATACAATCAGAATCTTGATTTCCATAAGTGGAGTTTGTCCGTTGTAATGCATTCTTGTCGTAATATTCGATTGTCAATCGATTTGATTAAGATTGAACAAATCAAGATTTTCTTGCTGTGAAATCCATGCCAGATCACTAGCTGTTATGTTTCATTTTGAATTCTGCGTCTGAATCTCAGAACTTAGATTCTGTGGGTCTACAAAGAACTTATTTTTCCAGCTTGTAAAGTCTGAATAACTTCCTTCTGAGCTTCCATAACATATATATTCCTGGAATAAAATGGTTCAAAATAAGTATTAGATTTTACAATTATAACATAAGGTTTTGTCAACTTCAAAATTAGTAGGAGTTTTCCTCAACAATCTCCCCCTTTTTGATGGTAACCAAAATTTCCTGTAGATTGAAACACTTTGAAATTAATTTGAAGTAAATAAGCATATTTAGTGCATGGATCACAGATTGAAATTGAAAGAGCAAACTCTGTTGATATCTGTGTCTTTACTTTCTCTGTATATAACCTGCATATGATCTGCATATCTGCACCAAATAAATTCTCCCCCTTTTTGTCATCAGCAAAAGGTCAATAATAGAGGATATAAATCATTTATATTGAATAATCAAATAGTTAACAAGAAATGTTAGTTAAGTTACAGACCAAAATGAAAATAAAGAAGACTTTGAGAGAAATGTTTTGAAAATAGGCTATTGTTTTGAAGGAGTACGAATCAGTTGAAAATTTTCCAATATTGAAATATCTTCCTCAATCTTCGAACTGCACTGACCCACAGTCTTATCCATGTTGGATGAGCATAGGGTAATGGCTTCCTCAAGTTCTGCTTTATCTGCAGCTGCTTGTAGTCGTTGAATGTTGTAGTTTTCCTCAACAATTTTCTTTAGATCCTTCATGTCTTGTTCTAACGCAGCTTGCTTATCCTTAATTTCGAGCAGAATAGAGAGGATGTTCTGATTTTCTGAAGGCTGTCCTTGGAAATTAACTGGCTCAGACTGATCGAACCCCATGGTTGCTTCTTCTGGATTCTCCCCCTGAATAGGTACTGGATCTTCATACACATGTTCTGTAGGAGTTGGTTATGAAACCTTTGGAATTGGTTCAGAAACATGTTCTGGAGCATCAACATAGCCCGTATCAAAATGTTCTGCTTCTGCTTCATCACTTTCATCTTGCAGAAGAATTTTTCTTTTCTTGCTATACACCTTTAGTGGGATGGAAGAATCTGACTTCTTACTTGCTAAATTTGCTCCCTTTTTTTGCCCTGTCTTCTTGATACTTGACTTTTTAGTAGACCTAGCTTCAAACTGATGAGCCTCTTGTCCTTTGATTCTTTTCTTCACATCATCAAACTGTTTCATCTTGGAGATCATTCTTTCTCCAACAAATATACAGGGAACAATATTCTGGTGCAATTCATCAGGAATTGATATTTGTAGAAATATGAAAATTCGAGAGATTAAGGCACCATATGGCAATTGCCCCTTGTCTTTATGTAATGTGCTGTACATATGAAAGATGATGATATGAGGAACAGAAAAAGATTAACCTTTCAAGATGGCCCAGATAAGCTTTATTTCTGATTTGGATAGGTCAGTCTTAGAGGCTGCCTTGGGCCTCAAGCAGTTGATAATGATCTTGTGCAGAATCACTGATCTTCTGGATAAGTCAGAATAAGAGAGATGCCGGTTTGATCCTAGAGCAAAGTTGGAATTTTCATAAGCAATATTGGAAGCATCTTCAAGATTCACAGCCAGTGGAGTAAACTTGTAGTGTCGTGCTCCAATAATCCTTGCCAATACTTCCGCTTTTAAATCAAATTTTTTGTCACCAACAGTGAATTGAATCCAGTCGAGCGACAAGATAGAGAGATTTGAATAGAAGTAGGCAGTTAATTCAGCATAAACATTTGCAGATTGAAGACAAAATTCATAAATGCCTAGCTTTTGAAACATGTGTTTTACTGAAATACCAGCCTTCTCTAGATAGTCGAAATCCACAGTCCTGTGGTTCATGATCCCTCGAGCAAGCAACAACTTGTAACAGATATTATGCTCAGAGTTTCTGAATAATCCACCTGTACCTGGCACACCAGATGCTACTCCTACCTTCATTTCAAAAGTCTCAAAAAATCGAGCATCATCATCAGGTATAACAAACTTTGTTGTACTGGGATTTTTAGGGCTAACACGAGCAGAGGGTGCTGATGATTCTCCGACCTTTTCTTTGCCCTTTTTGGAAGAGGATTCTTTTGGTGTAGTACCGACCGGGACATTGTCAGAATCAACGCAAACTTTAGAATAGTTTTGCATAAGATGTTCTTCAGAAGAGAACCCATTATCTCTCAGATAGTCACGCAAAGTAGATGCAGAGGTATTGTTTCTTTTCAACTTCAGATAAGCATTCCATACATGCTTGATGCTTTTAAAACGGAAATTAGTTTTACCAGAAACTTTAGGAGGCGACGACTTTTGAGGTGGTGTCGCTTCGGCAGATTCTTCATGATGTTATGATTCTGTATCTGAAATCTCCATAAACTCCGCCAGTGCAGTAGATTTAGAGTCTAGGTTCAGGATGCACGAGGATCTTCTTTTGAACGGCATTTTGATCACTTCAGGAGTAGAAAGTTCCGATCTTTGTAGAAGGAAGACGAGGAGAGTCTCTGAATAGTGGAAGGTTTTGAGGAAAAGAAAAACGTACTGATAGGGTTTTGAAAAGTGAAGGACATGTTTATAAATGAAAAGGACAGGTTTAAGAAATAAAAGGTTATTTTTAGAAAGTAAAAATAAGCCCGGATAAGTAGGAATGAAATATACTATCTGAAGCATAAAAGATTGGGATAATATCATGATAAACTTTTGAGCACAATTAAGCAAATAAATTTGGATTTGTACCTGATTTGCTTCCTAAAATAATAAATATGAAAATATCTTGCCAAAAATATTCCCGCCAAACTTGAAACTTTGTACGTACCGTTCTTTGAGAGTCTGAACATTTTTCAAACGGAGAGTACTTGAGTCTAAACAATTCCTGTTTGTCAAATCACTTCAAGAGAATGGATAAGTAATGTACAGTTTGTTTCTAATATATTCAAATGAAGATTTTTCAAGAGGTTTTGTGAATATATCAGCTAATTGATTCTTAGAATCAATGAATTGAATATTCACATCGCCATTTTGAACATGATATCTAATGAAATGATGCTTGATTTCAATATGCTTCGCTCGTGAATGAAGAATAGGATTTTTGGACAGATTAATAGCACTTGTGTTGTCACACTTGATTGGAGCACTTGATTCTTCAACAGCAAAATCTCGCAACTGCTGCTTCATCCACAGAATTTGTGCATAGTAACTTCCCAATGTTACATATTCTGCTTCTGCTGTAGAAAGTGTGACTGTATTTTGCTTCTTTGAGTACCAAGACACCAATATATTTCCAAGCAGTTGACATGTACCTGTAGTACTTTTCCTGTCTACTTTACATCCAGCTAAATCAGCATCTGAATAACCAGTAAGTGTAAAATCTGAATCTTTGGAATACCAAAGACCTATCATTGGATAAGTTCTAATGTATTTGATTATTCTTTTTACTGCAGTGAGATGTGATTCCTTTGAGTCTGATTGAAATCTTGCGCACATACAGACACTAAAAAGAATGTCAGGTCTAGATGCAGTAAGATACAATAGTGAACCTATCATGCTTCTGTATATCTTCTGGTCCACCTTTTTACCATGTTCATCCTTGTCCAGTTTGGATGTGTGGGACATTGAAGTGTCTGTTTTCTTACCATTTTGCATTCCAAATTTCTTGATAATCTCCTTAGCATACTTCTCTTGGCAAATGAAAGTACCATCTTTGGTTTGTTTTACTTATAAGCCAAGAAAGAATGTTAGTTCTCCCATCATGCTCATCTCGAACTCGTTCTGCATATTCTTAGAGAATTCCTTGCAAAGCAATTCATTAGAGGATCCAAAGATTATATCATCAACATAAATTTGAACAAGTAGAAAATCCTTACCCTTTTTCTTAACGAACAAAATTGTGTCAACCTTACCTTTGGTGAATTCATTTTGCAGAAGGAAGTTACTTAACCTTTCGTACCATGCTCTGGGTGCCTATTTCAGACCGTAAAGGGCCTTTTTGAGTCTGTAGACATAATCAGTCTTCCTTGGTTCTTTGAAACCAGGTGGTTGTTCCACATATACTTCTTCTTTAATATATCCATTCAGGAAGGCACTTTTCACGTTCATCTGAAATAATTTAAAGTTATGGAAACAAGCATAAGCTAATAATAGCTGAATGGCTTCTAACCTTGCAACTGGTGTATATGTTTCATCATAGTCTATGCCTTCTTCTTGAGAATAGCCTTTCGCAACTAGTCTTGCTTTGTTTCTTATGACTTTCCCTTTGTCATCCAGTTTGTTTCTGAACACCCATTTTGTTCCAAATACTGGATGGTTTTTGGGTCGTGGCACAAGCTCCCATATTTCATTGATTCTGAACTGCTGAAGTTCCTCCTGCATAGCTTCTATCCAGCTTTCATCTGATAAGGCTTCTTCAACTTCTTTTGGTTCTATTTTTGATATTAATGCCAAGTTGCTCATATTCTCCTTTTGTTTGGATCTAGTCTTGATACCATCTTCTATTTCTCTAATGATGAGGTTCTTCGGATGACTGGATTTATGTTTCCAGTTTTTGTCAAATTTTTCCTTATGAATATGTGCAGACTCTGAATTTTCCGGTTGAGTCTGGATTGTATCCTTTTCCTTTTCTTTTGAGGATTCTTCAATCTTTGGAGATTCTTGATGAGTCTCCGTTAACTCTTGAATGTTGGAAGATAATTCAGATTCATCTTTGTGGGTCTAAATATTTTCTTCAAACCTTACATTCATTATTTCTTCCACAGTCTGAGAATTCTTGTTGAAGACTTTGTATGCTTTGCTTGTGGTTGAATATCCAAGGAAGAGTCCTTCATCTGCTTTCTCATCAAACTTTCCAGTGCAGTCTTTTGGATTTTTGAGAATAAAGCATTTACAACCAAACACACGAAAATATGATATGCTGGGCTTTCTACTTTTGTAAAGCTCATAGGGGGTTTTCTCAAGAATGGGTCTGAGAAAGATTCTGTTTATGATATAACATGCTATAAAGACTGCATCTGCCCAGAAATGAAAAGGAATCTTGCTTTTAATCAATAGTGTTCTTGCCATTTCTTACAAAGAACGATTTTTCCTTTCCACGATACCATTTTGTTCTGGTGTATATGGAGTAGAAAAATTATGTTGAAAGCCATTTTCCTCACAAAAGTTTGAAAAACTTTGATTTTCAAATTCTCCCCCATGATCTGTTTTAATGCAATAAATAGTATAGCCCTTTTCATTCTGAACTCTTTTTGCAAATTTTGAAAAGTATGAAAATGCCTCATTTATATGAGCAAGAAAGAACACCCAAGTAAATCTTGTAAAATCATCAACAATTACTAAACAATACTTCTTACCACCAATACTTTGTGTTCTGGTTGGTCTAAACAGATCCATATAAAGAAGCTGCAAAGCACGATTAGTGGAAACATGATGTATAGATTTAAAAGAGTTCCTTACTTGCTTTCCTAGGGTGCAGGCATTGCATAATTCTATTTTTCTGTATTTCAGATCTGGCAAGCCTCGAACCAGTTTCTTGTTTGAAATCTTTGAGATTTGTTTCAAACTGATATGCCCCAACCTTCTGTGCCATAGGTCTTCATCTTCTTTGATTGAGATCAGACAATGAGTAGAATCAGTATTTACATCAAGAAGATAGATATTACCATGTCTTCTTCCTGTGAAAGTTTGAGAAGAGTCTTTGCTTGTTCCTGAACATGTGTTTTCTTGAAAGTTTATTCTGAAACCTATATCACATAATTGGCTTATGCTTATTAGGTTGTAGGTGAGTCCTTTTACCAATGAAACATCATTGATTGTAAGTCCTCTAATTTCAACTGTTCCCTTGCCAACTATTTTTCCTTTGGTATTTCCTCCAAAGGAAACTTTTCCACCATTCAAACTGTGTAAATCAATGAATATGCTTGGATCTCCTATCATGTGTCTTGAGCATCCACTGTCTAGGTACCACTTTCTTTTTCTTTTTGTGGTAACCTGCAAAGATCACAATCTTTCAAGTTTTCTTTGGTACCCAAATTTATTTGGGTCCTTGAGCATTAGTGTAGGCTGTCTTAATAAAATCTCTTCGAACAGGTCTCCAGACCTTAGGACATTCATTCTCAAAATATTTTGGATCTCCACAGTTTGAGCATTTAAGAGCACTTCGCCCAACAGGTTTGACAAAATTTCTTTTAAAATGATTTTTATAAGCTTGTCGATGAGGTCTTTGTTTTAATCTCTCCTTAACTTTTGAAAAATCAATCAAGCTGTCACTTTTCTTTACAAATCCTAAACCAGATTTGTTATAGTAAGGAATTTGAATGGAAAGGATATGCTTCAAGGTTTCTGAACCTTTTGAAAATTTGGAAGTAATTTCTGAAACTTCCTTTTTCAAAACAACATTTTCTTTGGAAAGTAAATCTCGATTTTCCTTGATTTGATAAAATTCTTTTTGAAGGAAATCAATCTTTTCTTTTTGTAAAACATCCTATTGTCTCAGAGAAGAATTTTCCTTTTTCAAAGAAGAGATTCTTTTAAGAGCAGTCTTAAATTCAAAGCATAAATCATCAATGTAATTCGATACTTCAATAGTCATTTAAGAAGGTTTTACCTCAATTTTCACTTTAGGATCAGAATCAGAATCAGAATCTGACTTTGCCATTAAACAGAAATTTGAGATATTTTCATCACTATCTTCACACTCTGTGTCACTCCAGGTTTCTGCCTTTAAGGCCTTCTTTGCTTTCTCAAATTTGGTTTTCTTTTTCAGAAGTGGACAGTTAGGCTTAATATGTCCACGTTTCCTACAGTGAAAGCATATCACCTCCTTTGATCTTTCTGTCTCATCGATAGACCTCTTATTTTCAAAAGACTTTTTCCCTTTGAGGTTTCTTCCTCTGATTTTCATTTTCTTGTACTTCTTTATGAAGAGAGCTAATTCTTCATCATTAACATCTTCATCTTCAGAATCTACATCAGAATCAATGTTAGTTTTCAATGCAATTGACTTATTACCTCTGGTTTCATTTTCCTCATTTCGTTTCTCAGTCTCATATGATTGAAGAGTTCCAATTAACTCATTCACTGATAGAGGCATGATTCTTTGTGTCTCACGAAGAGATGTTTTGATGTTATCCCACTCTTTTGTCAGTCCTCTCAGTAGTTTGTTGACTTTCAATGCATCTGAGACTGGTTGTCCTTGATATGCAAGACCGTTTACTATGTCAGTAAACCTATCATACATATCAGCAATTGATTCTTTAGGCTTCAGTTTGAAGGACTCATATTGGCCAAGCAGAAGATTGATTTGAGTTTCCTTGGCTCGATCTGTTCTTTCATAAGTGATATAGAGAGTATCCCAGATTTCCTTAGCAGATTCACAAGCAGCAATTTTTTTATATTCAATAGGAGATAAAGCACAATAAAGAGAATAAATTGCTTTGGAATCTAAAGTTTCTCTTTTAGAAATCTCAGTGGGAGATAATTGAGGATCTGCTGATTTGCTTGCATCTGTCTTTTCTTTTGAATCAGAAGATTTCGGTTTGACTCCTTTGATAATGACATCCCATTGCATATGATCATTTGACTTTATGAATGCCTTCATCTTATTCTTCCAGATGTTGTATTCCTTGCCATCAAAATATGGTGGTCTGTTGTTGCTCTGACCTTCAATGAGCCTTGGAGCACCAAAGCTAGCCATGTAGATCGTTAGCTCAGAAGTAAAATACTTCAATAAAGTGAGCAACCTGCTCTGATACCAATTGATGTGGCTAGCAGGGATCACCTAGAGGGGGGTGAATATGTGACTTTGCTCTGTTTTATAATATTTATGCGGAAATAAAACTAATCATAGAAGAGTCTGAATAAAATTCAGATTCAAGACAAATTATATAGATGAAGCTCTTGATATGCAGAAAGTAAAATAAGAGATGAGGGATAGAGAATCTGCACATAAGTTTATAGTGGTTCGGCTTAAATCAAGCCTACGTCCACTCTCCCACGCTGACAGCCTACCAGCTGGATTTCACTATGTAATCAAGAGGAATTTATAGATTTTGAGTGATATCACTTTTGTGTATGACAGGACTCTCTATCTCACACAGTCACTCTTACAAAGTAACCCTCAAGATCTCAATATTTTAGCTCAGAACAACAAGAGAAATGATTGGAGTATGCTCAAACTTTGGACTTGTTGATTCTTGAATATGTTATTCCTTTTTGCTGCTCATTGATCTCCTTAAATACTCCTCTACTCCCGAACTAGCCGTTGGACAGCTTTCAGAGGATCATCTTCTAATCTTCACCTTAGACAGATTTGTATAACAAGGATTGAGTAGCCGTTGGATGACAGATTCTGAATCCCGCTGATTCTGGTCGCCCATACAATCAGAATCTTGGATTCCATAAGTAGAGTTTTGTCCGTTGTAATGCATTCTTGTCGTAATATTCGATTGTCAATCAATTTGATTAAGATTGAACAAATCAAGATTTTCTTGCTGTAAAATCCATGCCAGATCACTAGCTGTTATGTTTCATTCTGAATTCTGCGTCTAAATAAATTCTGCATCTGAATCTCAGAACTTAGATTCTATGGGTCTACAAAGAACTTATTTTTCCAGCTTGTAAAGTCTGAATAACTTTCTTCTGAGCTTCCATAACATATATATTCCTGGAATAAAATGGTTCAGAATAAGTATCAAATTTTACAATTATAACAGAAGGTTTTGTCAACTTCAAAATTAGTAGGAGTTTTCCTCAACAATATTAAGAAGCATTGCTGACTCCAGGCCATAGAAGAGCTGACCGCAGTAATGTCTTCTGTTTATACGCTCTTTCTTGGTCTGAAATATCCTGAACTGCATAAAAGACGTTCGTTTTTCATCCTCTCGAGTACTAGTCTATACTTTATCAAGAACTTTAGAGTTAGAAACAGTAAAATGAAATTTCGTAATCTGGGGTGGGTTAGCTTAGTTCTTTTTTATTTCCTCACAGAAAACTCATGACCTTCCGGAAGCGTCAGTTTCCAAGAGATTTCAGCAATTTGCAAGATTCACCAGTCCAAGAAAGTAAACAAATTATACTGTCCATCCTCAAGTACTGTGTCTTCTAAGCTCTAGATGATTACGGAGCTGTGCAAGAAACTAAAACCTTCTGTTCAATAGGTTGAAAGGCAGTCCCAGCTTGCGACGATAGTATTTTATTTCCAACCTCCCCATGAACCATTCTTGGAAAGAAGAAAAAGTTATACACGTGCATCTTTTGACGCCTCCAAAGAAAGGTTATTTATTGAGGTTTGTCCAACAAGAGAGTGCACAGCTACCCAGTATATGGTTATGAACTTTGGTGCCTGGTATGTTAAATCAAATTAAGTCTCCCAATTATAAATTAACGGGTAAATCATCAACCTGAAATTTTCCTGGTGAAGATAGGTGTGCAAAGCCATAGCCTGTTTGATTCAATCTTTCTTCAGATAGAAAGGAGTTAGAAGAAATAATTCGTGATTGATGACGCTGCGCTGAGTTGATGCTGAAGAGTTGAAATGGTGAAGAAGAAGTAATCAAATGTTTGCAATACTTTGAGTTTACCATGTCCATATCAGCTGAACATGAATTCTTTAAGCTGGAGAAATGGAAATCAGACCAACTTCCATGTCAACGCAGTTGTTGGGGAACGTGTTCTTGGACTCAAAAAAGGAGAAGAAAAAGATGTAACCTTTGAAGACTTGGTAAGCTGCAGAGCAGTGGCCTTTGCTTTCGTCAGCAGCCAGAACTCGGGACTCGTAACCATTGCAAATTCAGTTTTTGGATCGAAACCACTGATCAATGTTGATGTCTTTACAAAGGCTTTCCAAGTGGACAAAAACTGATCTAAACTCCAGACACAGAACTGGTTTGACAACCATTAGACAGATGTTCACAAGAGTAATTGTGTTTTTGCAGTTCAATACAAAGAAGAATTCTTTTGAATAAGATACTGAGTTTTGGGTACTAGTACAATTGCTTGTTATCTGATATTGATAAGATTCCGCTGTTTTCTCTCTCTCTCTCTCTCGCTCTCTCTCTCTCTCTCAAATCTTTCAAGGGATGAGATGAAAAACTAATTCAAGATCTCTTTCCATCCTGCTTGCTCCAGGTGTCTGACTAACTTCCCAAACGAGATATATTACTGGATCACTCCATACCAATCTCAAGTATCAGTGTGTGAATAATTTTTCCTTTATAGAATTGTTTTTTTTTGTAAAGTAAGATATTATATATACTTTTCACAGCGAAACATACAAAGAAACTAGTCGTACACAAAAACCTCGTACTTGAGGCGACACAACAAGTGTCCCGATAGGTGCAAAGGTGTAATGACTCAAACAAGGGCTACAAGCAATAGAAAAGCCACAGAAAAGGCCAACCGAAACGGGGACCAACTGACTACATACAAAGTAATCCCACGGAAAAGGCCAACCAAATCATGGACCAATAGACTACAGACACAGTAATCAGAGGATTAATCAAAAATGGAAGAGGAGATGCCCTATTTTTGCTGGATTCTTCTGTTGTGGTCATTATCTATAACAGGCTTCATGGAAAAGCCTTTGTCCCTTACCAATTTGGTGAGGTGATTGCGGAGAGCTGGCATGAAGAGGGAATGGTCCCTGAATAGGATGTTGTTTCTCACTGACCAAATTATATGGCACATTGCGCCAAGTGCAAAATGAGCAATTTTTTTATGGAAGTTCTGCCCCCCAATGATACGGACAGCCCAATGGAGGTTTTCTTGCCAGTATCTATTACGCCACATAATGTTGTAGTTATTTGCCCAGAAAGCAGCAAGGGACCCGGTAACAGCACATCCAAAAAAGAGATGGTCAATAAAATCGGGTCTGCTTCTACAGAAGGCACATACACTTTCCGGAATTCTGTGATAGCTTAGCAAAATGACTTGCGTAGGTAGTCTATTCAGAGATATGAGCCATAGCAAGAAGCTGTACCTTGGCGCAATGGCTCGATCCCATATGAAGGAGCTCCATGGAACATTCGTGCCTTTGTTTCTTATGAGTTCCCACGCCGAAGAAGTGGAAAACTGACCAGAAGAGTGGCCTTTCCAGGATATGCGGTCGGGTCTTTCGGCATCAAGAGCTGGTATTCTATCTAACCAAGAGTTGAAACTGACCAGAAAGTTAAAGTGTTGCCAGACTGAAGAGGAAAAATCCCGAACCGATGCATTTCTCGAGATGCCTGAATAGTATATATCTCTATCGGAAATAAATTTATAGAGAGGACCCCTGGGATGCTAGTTATCAAACCAGAATGATACAGAGGCCCCGTCGCCTATCTTCCACAGGAAGTTTAACTGGAAGTCCGAATGAAGTTCAAGGATTTTTTTCCAGCTCCAAGAACAGAATGTCGGTTTGGTTGCTACCCAGAAATTTTTCTTCTTGAGAAAGTTGGAGTGAATCCATTGGCACCACAAGGACTTCTTATTGATGAATAGGAGCCATATGTGCTTGAGCATTGCAGCTCTATTGTAATACTCAAGCTTCCGAATGCCGAGGCCTCCCTCCTCTTTCGGTAGGTAGACTTTATTCCATGGGACTTTCGTACCGCCTGCTCCCAAGTCGGGACCTTTCCACAGAAATTGTCTGAGTATTTTTTCAATACTCGAGAGGATTGATTTGGGGAGAATAAAGACACTTGCCCAGTATACCTGAGTTGCGTGAAGCACTGAAGTTATGAGCTGTAGTCTTCCCGCAAACGAGAGAAATCGTTGGGACCATGATCTAACTTTGGCCGTGATTATGTTGACCAAGTGGCAGCACTCCGCTTTGGACAGTCTTGAGGCTATGACCGGAACTCCAAGATATTTGAAAGGAATAGTACCTTCACTGAAGCCAAGGAGTTATAAAATCTGGGTTCGCAGTTCCGTAGAACCACCCAATATGAAAATCTCACTCTTATTTGCATTTGGCGAAAGGCTATACCAGCAAGAAAATAACCGAATTCCTTCCTATAGAAGATTAATGGATTCCAAGTTTGCTTCCGAAAAGAGGAGAACATCATCGGCAAAAAAAAGATGGCTAAGTCTGGTGGCCTTGCAGCGCCAGAAAAATTTGAAACCAGTCAGACTAGTTTGATGGTAAAGGATGCCTGAGAATACTTCCATAGCCAGTGTAAAAAGATGAGGAGAGAGAGGATCTCCTTGTCGAATACCGCGGCCACTAGAGAAGAAACTATGTAGTTCACCATTAATAGCCACCAAAAATTTCGGAGAGGTGACACATTCCATTATAAGCTTGATCATAATAGGTGGAAAACAGAAAGCTTGCAGGACTACTTCTAGAAAATTCCAGTCAAGAGTGTTGTGATATCCTGAAAATTCGATCAAATTTGGTGATTTATGAAATGGTGATTTCATCGATGCTCTATTAGTTAATTCTCGCTCTGGCCTGATCACCTAGGGAACACTAACCAAAGGGGAAAGGCTATCGAAGAATTTATTTCCAGCAGCCGCCCGTTAGTTCGAGATAAATTATAGTTGCGATTGATCGATTTCAGCCACGAATTATGATCCGATTTCGCGTGTCGAGTGCTCCAGGATATCGCACCCGAACTATAGGATGTCGCCTCATAATTTTTACGAATTGGCCATCGAAAATTATTTGCTAACTTGCCCTTCTAGAAACCTCTTTGTTAGATTAAATTTTAGCCGTTGGATGGAATTATTATGCGTGTTTATCACGGAAAACCTTCAGAAAATCTTATGATTAAGTATGGCACGGGTTGTGATTTTTGTGCCAATTGGTATATTTCGTGTGACTCGATTGGCCCGAGTCATTTGCGTGAGAATTCAGCAAAGTCAGAAGGTTCTAGAGAGTACACGATTCAGGAAATTTGTAGAGAAATCTAGAGGATAAGGCATTGACCGAGTCAAAGCTTATCCTCCAAGCTTTATTAATTGGCCATTATGGTTCTTGACTTTAGAGGCCACCTTCATAATGGCTTGCATTTATGAAAATTGGACTTTGGTGGCCCTTCATGATGGCTCGCAATAAATGAATGAAGACTATGAGGCCCCCATCATGATGACAAGCCATCATGACTCAAGACTTTAGGGCCCTTCATCATGACTCACATTAATGGAAGTTGGACTTTGAGGCACCTTCATCATGACCGACATTAAGGGCCTGGAGTAGCGACCAAGTAAAGAGCTTCTATAAATAGGAAGCCCTCCCTCTCTCTCTCTCACGCCTCTCTCTCCCTTCTCACGCCTTCCTCTCCTCCCTCACGCCACCACCCTTGAGACCCGTAGATCGCCGTGTGCCGTTCACCGCCGTTTGCCACTTGCCGTGTCAAGCCGAGGCCACCACAGACAACTCGTGTCGTTACCGTCGTCCTCGCGTTGTCGTCGTTTTAGACGAGTAAGTTAACATCTAATCCCTTGTTTAGGATGTTCAACTTGCATTGGGTAATTTAGCTAGGGATTGTTTTAGTGTTTTCAAACTTCTAAAAAGAGCGTTGGCGAATCTTGATGGCTAGACTAAGTTGGAGTAGACGTTGGATGTTGATTTGAACTCTTGGTGTGGTATTTTCATGGCTGAGAAGTGGTGAATCTCAAAGTTGAAGGCGTTTCTTGGAGTTTTTATCTTGATTTCAGAACTGATTTTTCTGTATGTCCCTGGTTTTCCTTTTTTATAAAGCATTTTGTGGTTAGAATCTTGAAAAGTGTTCTTCATAAAAGTTGTTCACAAGATCTTGATCTATAACATACTTAAATTTCAGATTTTTATGAGCTCAAATGGATTACACGAAGGTCCAATTTCTTACCGAATTAGAACTGTTTTATACTGTAGATTCCGTGACCTTCGTGCCTTCTCAGATTTTTATAAAAATTTCCAGTTCTATTTCGGCCATACTTCCTTCACAAGATTTGTAAACAAAATCCATGTCTACAATGTATAAAAATTTCAAAGTGTTTTGAAAGGATTTGGTTTGTAAAACGAGTGTTTCTCATGGTTCATTTCCCCTGTTTCGGCGGACCAGTTCCGGTTTGTTTTTGAGCCATTAAAAGTGATCATTAAATAAGGATTTTGGGATTGTGTTCTCATCGAAAATATTTGTGAAGGTCTTGTTTATAACATGTTCGAATCTTATAATTTTTGGAAACCATTTGCTATGCCTTTGAGATTAATTTCCCAAATCATGCAAATCTGTCCAGTTTTACTAGATTTCCATGATCTGCTGGTTCTTATTTGAAAGCATTGGTTTTTGATTTCTGACTTACTGGAAACAGTAACCACCCTTATCTAGCCTTTTAATGATGTTTATTTGGCATTGATCTGATGTCGAATGCTTTTGTAAATTCATGTTTTAAAATGAGGTTTACAAAGTCGATTGACCGTTTACTTGTGTGACCACTTGTTATTGTTGTGTAGCATGAATGTGAGCACGATTCATGTGCATTGGCTAATTGAAAAGATAATAATTGGCTGGAATGTTTGTGTTCCCGTGTGGTCACACGTCGGAGCCGTCTTGCTGTAGATCGCTTGACGATGCCTGATTTATCGGGGTCTTGCTATAGATCGCTTGACAATACTCGATTTATCGGATGCCTGGAGATTACCTGGATTGCCGATACTCCGGATGCCTTGTCGCGGCCCGAGGCCAGACTCGATGCTCCTTACGGGATACCATCTTACTGTAGATCGTTTGATGTTGCCGTATTGGAATGTCGTCTTACTGTAGATCGTTTGATGTAGCCGTGCCCGATGGGGCGGGACGAAGCCCGATTTTTACCGGAAGACTGCCATCTTGCTACAGATCGCTTGATGAGTAGTGGCCCCGAGGGGCGTAATAAATGGAATACGTGTGATGCATAGTGCTTGATTATGGGGTAGAAACTGCTAGGCATGGTATGGGACGTGCCCTAGTGGATTCTGCCTTATAATCGAGACACGCGCAACTGTGATGCATTAATGTATGAGAAATCTCATTACACGTTCTGGGTATGTGATATGTATGATGCATCGTTATGCCATATGACTATCTATGTTATGCATAATATGTGTGCCAAGGCAAGGTAAGGATGCCTGTGGTTGGTTAATGATTCGTGCAAGGTCGCGTAATTAGGGACCCCCGAGGTGAGTTGACCTTCTAAACGGGGCTTAGGCGTTAACTTATTGAGATTTTATCTCATTTGTGGTTGTTAAATTTTTTTTCAGGCCCTTAGCATGTTGGTGCACCTAGTATGGTTCGGGGTGCGTGGAAGCTAACTTTTGGTGAAGTAGATTGACCCCAGCCCGACATCTTTTTGTAGACTTTTTGGAAATGCCTGAAGTGGGCTTGTAAAAATGTTCCCAGGGGTTAATCAAGTAAATGTTAAAATGGCGTTTTGATTTCAATGTCGTAAACCGTTTTCCTATCTATCCTTGTTTATTATTATTGTCTGGGTGAATCTTTGTTTAGCTTCCGCATGCGTAATCAAAAGATAAAATGTTGGGTCGGCGACGCGTCCTGGGACGTCGCATCATAATGACCATTGCAGGATGTTGCGCGCTTACAGGGTTTGGGGCGTGACAAGTGTCATATGCTTTTTGGAAATCAACCTTGATGACACATTTTAGAAGGTAGGGTTCATGTTGGAAGCCTGCAAATAATTCCTGAGCTAGGAGGATATTGTCAGTAATCCTCTTATTCTTGATGAAAGCATTTTCTGAGGGACTGATAAGAGTTGGCAGAACATTGGAGATGCGGTCAGCCAAAATTTTGGTTATACATTTGTAAATGGTGTTGCAACATGCTATAGGCCTGAAGTCATTCATCGACTGGGCATTTGGTACCTTCGGCATAAGTGCAAGAATAGTAGTGTTGAGTTCTTTTAACAAGGATCCAGGCTGAAAAAAATCAGTTATTGCCGAGGTGACAGATGAGCCAACAATATCCTAGTTAGATCTAAAGAAATCAACATTATACCCATCAGGGCAAGGAGCCTTGCCTTTGGCCAAGGAAAACATGGCATTACGAATTTCACTAACCGTTATCTCTCGAGAGAGCAGAAGGATCTGATCATCATTCAGCCTATGTTGGAGAGAGTTTCGAATGGCATTGATATCAGGCGGAGAGGTTGAATTGTTAGTCGCAAGTAACGTTTCAAAGTGATGTACAATGTGCTGCTGAACCAATTCCGGGTCATTAAGTATTTCACCATTGGAGTTAACAACCGAAATGATGCGATTGTGAAGGTGTCTCTTATTTACAAAATGGTGGAAATACTTGGTGTTGCAATCACCTTCTGTCAGCCATTTTATCCTCGACTTTTGTTTTATAGAAGGATTCCTCCTGAAGACGCAGTTCCGAGAAAATCCGGGATTGTTCCTTTTCTAGTTTGGCCAAAGCAATGTTAAAAGGATCAGAAGCAAGAGCATCCTGGGTATTAGAAAAGGCTAACCTGGCCTGCCGGTTCGTTTTGAAATATCAGAGTAAAAATCTCTATTGAGAAGTTTAAGGCGACCTTTAAGCATTTTGAGCTTCCTGCAAAGCACAAACATAGCGGAACCCATAATATGTAAGTCCCATACCTGGTTGACCGTTTCCAAGAAAGAAGGATGAGCCATCCAAAAATTGAAAAATTTGAATGGTTTCCTTGATGGTCGGATGGGGAAGATTCTGATAATCATAGGCGAGTGGTCAGAGATTCCCGGAGCAAGAAAAGAGGCCTCAGAGAAGGAGAACTGGCGGTTCCATTGCTCATTGATGAGAACTCTATCTATTTTCCTTTGTTTGCGAAAAATGCCAACGGATGTGGACCATGTATATCTATGCCCCACATACCTTAAATCATCCGGACCAGCTTCGTCCAGGCAAGAACCAAATTCATCAAAGGCTGGAATCCATGAGTTTGTGCTACCAATTCTGTCTGATTGGTGACGAATGGCATTGAAATCTCCAGCCACAACCCAAGGAAAATCCGAGAATAGCAAACTAGAATGAATTAGATCAGCCCAAAGGGTACGGCGGTTCAGAAAGGTGTGCTCGCCATATATAACTGAAAAGTAGCATATTTTACCAAGAGCCAGCAATCTTGCACGAGTATGAATGGCTTGGGAAGAAGAAGACAAAACTTCCAAGGCCAATTCCTGCGGATTCCAACCCAACCAAATTCTGCCTCGAGAGGAGGAATTGTAATTTAAAGACCAATCCCAACCCGATAATAAGCCAGTAGATATAGATTCAAAACGGGATTGATTAACCTTGGTCTCAAGGATACCAATACAAGAAAGATTATTAGTTCTAACAAAAGCACTAATTTCCACCTGTTTGAGGGGTTGAATAAGACCCCTGATATTCCAGACGCCAAAAATCATTAAGGAGAGGAAGGAGTGCTACCGCTTGTGTACCACCTCTCCTCCTGGATCTGGGGGTGGCCTGTTTAGTCAAAGGGGGCTTACAAATAGGAGCAGGTTCTGCCTCTGTTAGGGCCAGCAAAGTGGCAACAAAAAACATCCTTTCAAGGGCATGATGGGCCAACTCCCATAGAGGGGGTTCTCACGCTAGGTAGTTCATTGCAGGAGGCGAGATTTACAGGGCAGCATCCGTTGTGTATAGAAACATTGGGTTGTGATGCAGTCTGTCTCGGGGCTGGAGAGTCTGAATCACTAGACATTTCACTAGCCACGTCTTTGTTGGATTCACTTGAATCAGAGGATGAAGAAGAGCCATTTCGGGGAGACCTGGGAGGGGCCGAGGGTCCAGATGTTTCCGCCTTGGATAGGGAGGGGGAAATCTGTGGATCAAGGGCCAGAATAGGAGCTTCCGCCGAAGTGGTGGGATGATCAGCAGTGGGTGAGAAAGGCATGTTCCTGGGATTACCAGCCCCTTTTCTTTTGTTTACCAACTGCCAAGGCTCTTCCGCTGGGGGGAGGGAGCAACATGATCAGCAAGGGGGGACGGTTCCTTTTCTAGGTTAGTTTCCTTGCTAGGTGTGGGGCATCTATGGCCAAAAGTGCCACAGGATATATAGGAGATATGTCTCCATTCATATTCAACATTGACAATCCATATTTCGTCATTGAGTTTGACGTCAATCGAGTCTAACATGCCTTGGGTGGCCTTGATTTCTATGCAAACTCTGGCATAAGAGAGCATTCTCATTTTCTCAGTTTGAGTATCCACATGAAGTGGTTTTCCAAGTGCACTGGCAATTGCACTAATTCCAGAGGCCGACCATAATGCATAGGGGATTTCCCTAAGTTTCACCCATATTGGAATGGATTGATGCTGGTCCTTGATGAGCTTGAGATTGGGTTGCCATTGTTTTAAAATCATAGGCAAACGCAAGGTAGTGATGGGGCCACCATCAAGGATTTTCCGGCGAAAAATCTCGTCGGGGATGTGGAAGAAGTAGAAACCATCCCCATTTGCCATTACATCGACGAGGTTGTTTCCCTATACGTTCTTCATTGTAGTCTCAGTGAGCTTAAAGGGCAATTTTTTGCGCACGAAATACCCAACAAGGCATTCCTTCCATTTGGGGTTCGAGTCTTCCAGAATAGCTTCCGAGATTTGTACCAACGGTTTACCATCGATGATGGTTGGGGGGATAAATGATAGGCCATAGCCCTTTTCGGCTGTCCTTGCAACAACTACCCAGGAACGTTGCGTTCCTTGAGTTTTTGTATCAAGGGGAGCATTTTTGGAAGGTGGATTCCCTTTACTAGTGCTGCGGTCAGCACCAGTCATTGGTATAGATTGCTGATCTGTAGAGGTCCCGGCAATGTTCAGAGTTCTATGGTGGGATTTAGCCATGGATCTTCCCCTGCTTCGGCCTCTACTGCGAGACCTTCATTCTAGAAGGTCATTGTCTTTGGAAATCATTGTGCCAGATTTATTAGACTCAGGCAAAGTTCTAGCAACAGGTGCTTGCACTGCACTAATGGAAGCATGGGTTTTTGGTTTTGCAGACACCGTCGAGGAAGTAGATCTGCGGGTGGCGTCAGAAGCATCAACATTAACAGCTTTCACATGTTTGTTCTTCACCAATGAATCAACATCCTGCGGCTCAGAGACCAACAATCGAGAAACGGGATTTTCCCCCATGGGTTTTTCAGCCATGGTTTTCACTCCAAAGAATGCATTATGAGTCCCAATAAACACAACCCAAGTATTAGGAACAAGAAAAGTAAGGGACTATAAGGGGGACACCTTTGATCAGATATGAACCAGAACAACACAGCTCCAGAAAAATCCAGGAACCCAGAAGCAGCAGGACAAAGTGTGAAGCTTGTCGACATAAACTTCAAATTTCCAGAAGGAAAGGAGCAGCGAGACACTCGAAACCCAGAAAACCCAGGCGGGTGAACAGTTCAGAAATCCCAGATCTGTAACTCCGATTTGTATAGGTCACCGTAAGTGAAATCCTCTGGACAGGTGACTAGGTAGCGTCTGGCGAAGCCTAGCACCAAGTATCAGCCAGAATCGCCGATCTAAACGTCGAGAATCAGAGTGAAACCCAGCGGGTGAACAGTACCCAATCGCCTGCAATCCGGAGAGAAACCTGAATAGTACCGGATGAACAGTACCAGGGCGTGGAAAAGTATGACACTGACATTATGCTTTTATAGAATTGTTTAACTCAAGTAAATTCATCATTCTGATATATAACTGCATCTTAAGTAATTTTCTGCCTTACTTTGGGTTTGTTAATTTGCTGTAAGGATTGAGAGTTTGTATAAGGCCGACCATGGAGTGGGGCCACCAAACATTAATCATCTCTTCATTCCATTATCAATAAATACTAGTTTGCCTGCTTCACTCAACTTTCTCAGCGCTAGAAGAGATGACACGCATATAGTTCCTTCGAGAGGAAGAGAGTCTATATAGGATGCCTCTGGTTGGCCTATGATATTGCTTAAAACTAGTGTTTATACTTCGAGAGTCGAGATGCTTAAAAAATCATGAAATAGCCACTGTTATGGAATTAAATATATGCTTCCTGTAACATTTAAATGTTAAGACAAAAGAATAGTGCTATTGAGGCTCTTCTTATGTAATATTCTAGCTTGGCCAAACTTCATATTTTTGTTTCACGCGTTATTGCACCGGGATTTTCGGCAAACTCGACCAACTAGCCAAGGCATGCATGGGGCTGTGGACAGGCTGTGACAGCCCAAATTTCGATGTAATTTCCGGGATCAATGAAACTGATATTATTTCGCATTTCATTTTAGTAAGTCTGGCCCAGAACTGATCATTCTCGGGATACTAACCAATAGGGTATGGCTAACTAGAAAATAGTACGTGGACCAGGGACCCTATCGCGAACGGGATACCGATCACAAGAGACGCTGAGGAAATATTTTGGGCCAACGTGGGCCGATCTTAGGAAAGAGTAATGGATTGGGTTTGGCCAAGGCCTACGATGTACAATTGGAACGTAGGTGATTCTGCAAGACCAAAAGTATACGTGGTCAACCAGTCCTGAATTTGAACCTAATGATTGTGACCTCTGGAACTAATGATAATTTATCATTCTCTCAATGATCGAGACCATCACGATACGAATAGCCCTAGGTCGATACGCGTAACCTCTAAACAGCCGCCCGTTAGTGAGAGACCCTGAAATTGAAAGTTTAGCGAGTATTGTTCACGAAATTTGGCCTGGATTTCGATGTCGATTTTCGAAGGGTTAAGAGACTATTTTTGGGAATCTGACGTCATATTACGCTGGCCACACATGTTTGGAGTTAGTACGAGTAAAAATTGGAATTTCGGTCCGAGGGTGAAAAATTACGATTTTGCCCCTCGGGACGCCAGCGTTGCTTTTCGAGGCCAAATGAGGTTATTTTTCGAGGCTGACGCCATTTTTGGGTGGCCACGCATACTAGGAATCGTTTTGGACAAAAACTGGAATTTCGACAAAAATTGGAAAAATAATATTATTTTATTCTCGGAACTTCGTTGTCAATTTTCGAGCGCTTACAAAGTGAATTTCGCGATTCCGACGTCATATTATGTTGGCCACGCACATATGGAACGCGTATGTGCAAAAATTGGAATTTTGACCAAGGACCGAAAAATTACCAAAATGCCCTTGGACCCATTTTTGGTAATTCCGAATTTTGGATTTAATTAGGGGACTAACCAAGGTGAGTTAGGGCTAAACCAGGTCTGGTCAGCTTGGGTTAAGGACCAATGACCATTTTACCCCTAAATAATTGGATAAGAAGGAATTATAGCCATTGGATCAAGGGCAAAATTGTCCAAATGACCAAGATTTTGACACTTGGATTTCACTCACACCATCTTTGACCTATTTGACCAGACCATCTCTCTCTTCCATGACCATACGGCCATTTTCCCCCGCAAATTTCCTCTTCTTTTCCCGTTTCTGTTCTGCAGTGCACGTTTCTACAGTTTCTGGTACTATTCACGCCGGAACAGTACCAGCCGGAGCTGCTGGTCGCCCCCAGCCACCATTCCGCACCACCAGCAGCCACTCTCGCCTCTGTCCAACCCTTTCTCTCTCCCTTTCCCTCTCTTTCTTTCTCTTTTTTCTCTCTCGGGTTTACACCGCCGCCGCTTTGGAGCCTCGCCGGAGCTTTGCCGGAGCTCCGATCACCGAACCGTCACCACCCAGCCGTCCAGCACCGCCGTACGTCGCCAACCGTACCCGGCCATACAGTGTCCCCATACGGCACTGTTCATCGCTGTCCGTACGAACCGCCGCGGCCGTCACCGGCACCTCGCCGGCCACCGTTCCCCGCTGTCCGTACAGTGTCTGTACGTGTGGTACTGTTCATCGACGTCCGTACGGTCACTGTTCACCGTCCGTACGTCGTCCCGGGAATTTCGCCACTGGTTTCACAGTTCACCAGTGATCGGCCGCCATTTTCCCGTCGTCGTGATCTTGGATTAGGTGAGTAAAATTCCTAAACCCGGATTAGGACTGATATTGCATTTTTCTGGACTGGTTTAGGTATTATCGGTACAATTTGGACTGGCTTAGGTAGTGTCAGTGTGTAATTTAGACTGGGTTGAGGATGGATTGATAGAAATTGTTATTGGAAAAATTTAGTGGAATATTGAGAATTATTTGGGGAGAGTAATTGGATTAAATGACCAATTTAGGAGCCCATTGAAAATTATCGGGTATGTCCGGATTAACTGATTGTATGTAATTTGTGCTCAATTGTGATTGATTGCGTGCTACCGTGTCGCATGTCGTGTGACTGAATTATGTGGAGTGCAATTGGCCAATGATGGGTGAAATTAATTGTTAACTTGTGAATCGCACATTAGGCCACACGGTATTAATTAGGCCAATTGAGCACGTGTTGTGATATTCAGTGATTGAATTTCATTGGTGCTCATGATGCATTGCATCGCATAACATGGACACGCATTATGTATGCTTAGAGTGAGGCATGTGGTGAAATTGTGCGAGAATGCGTGCCTGCCATGAGCATGTGATCACCTAAAATTACCCTGAAGCGTTATACGCTGGGTTCAGATAATAATGAGTTGTGTGATCACCTAAGGACCTTTGGGTCGTGACCTTCGGGTCGATACTGTCCTCATGCACTTTGGAGTAGGACGATGCCCGGTACGTTCGGAAGACGACCATCCTCATGCACTTTGAAGCAAGCTCTGGTTCGTAAGTAGATCAGTGTTGCGCCTCATGCACTTTGAAGTAGGCTAGAGACACTAGGCCAGATCGATTGCTGCGCCTCATACACTTTGAAGCAGGCTAGACGCACCGGGCCGTGAATTTTGTTGACTCGAGTCATAATAAATAACAAATGGGGCGATTGCCAGTGTGTCAGTGTGGGCCAATGGGCCGGGAAATGCATGTGTCATGTCGACAACATTTGCATGCATGAACATGCATGGATTTTCATGCGAGTGTGTGAGACTCGGTGGATGAACATGTGATTGGCGTGCGTGTGATAATGTGTGCCACGTATTTGCCGTGATTATTATTTATTGAACTGTCTAACTTGCAGGGTCAGAAAATAGTTTGATTATGGTTGCATTGTGATTTAAATAATTGTTTCCGGTCAGGAGATTGCATGTTAGCCTAGCCTAGGTTTAGGAATTGAACTCATTGAGATTCGTCTCACGGTTGTGTAAACCGATACTTCTCAGACCCTCGGCCGTGAGGATGGAGAGACCACCGTCACTTTTTGGGATCCCTATCCAGATCCGGCAGTATACCAGTACTTACCCCTCAGGAAATGGGGAGGCTTTTGTGAGGTATAGTTCGGAATTGATTGTGAATATAGGCGAGTATTTTTACCAGCATTAGGAGTACGTAGCATGGTGCCACCGGGATACCAATGGGAATGAGGGGAGCCTCTCAGGACTTTTGATATCCCAGTCGGTAATCTTGGGATGTTACAACCAATTATAGCTGCTGGTGAGGTGATAGACCCAGAGGTCACACCTGAGTGGATGGGGCAGGAGGAAGGGATGGAGGACGAGCCTGAAGTACTAGCGAAGGACCCCGAGCCGATGAATGAGGAAGAAGATGAACCTGAGGCCATGGAGCAGGACATAGAGGAGGACGGAGAGGTGGCAGAGCTGGGATCAGATGAGGAGGAGTTCGAGATGTACCTGGATCCGGAGTTGGAGATGGACTCCGAGGACGAGCGAGCACAGGCCATGGATTCGGAGGAGTCAGGGTCTAGTGAGGACGCCTCTAAGGAGTTGTCAGATGATTCCACTGAGTCGTCCGATCCCGATTGGGAGCCGTAGAGCTGTCCAGGGTCCCCAGCTAGCAGTGAGGGCCGCTACTTTTAGACTGTAGCCCTCTTTCCTAGTTTAGCCTGACCTCCCTAGCCACTTATCCCTTTTTGACCAGGTGGCTGCTGACTGTTCGTATCTTTTGTTTGTACTTGTAAATATTGTACAAAAAGGTTTTAAGAGTAGTATAAATGTGTAATTATTTTCTTCAATGATGTTTGTTGCATGGCTATCTTTGGCTCATATTGTAGTTGTCTGGG
This sequence comes from Syzygium malaccense, assembly GCA_031216405.1. NCBI lineage: Eukaryota > Viridiplantae > Streptophyta > Magnoliopsida > Myrtales > Myrtaceae > Syzygium > Syzygium malaccense. The sequence continues at coordinate 35,685,999 of CM062260.1, forward strand.
TTTGTTTGTTTTATGCTTCCGCTTGTGTTTGATTTCTGTATGGGTGTGGTTCGGCGACACTTCCTGGGACGTCGCAGTCAAACGACCGAAGGTGAGATGCTCGCGCTTCGTGGGGTACGGGGCGTGACACAGGCAGTACTTGGAAACCTTTTAAAGCCAATGCAAGGATGTAAAGTTTAACATAGACCACTTCCATATGACATTATGTAGTATGAGCTGCAGAGGAGGAATTCAAACAACTGCCACATGGTCGAAGTTGTTTTTGAATGACCGGTTCTTGGACTTTTAAACATAAAGCTTCTAAAAAAGACTTGGTAATCTGTAGTGCAACTTGTTCAATAAACTAGAGAGTGATTTTTATAAAGAATGATCTTTTATTACTCCAACATTCATGATCAATTACATGCAGAGCAATTCTTTTATTGCGAAGTCATTATCAATCTTGGCAATCATGTATGTAGAATATGGGGTAGTCCGATGTCTTGGAGGTCAATAATGTATCCACTCAATTGTTGTCGTACCAAAACTGCGCCTGGAGGTAGTCAACAACCTTCTTGTCCACTTGGAAGGCCTTGGTGAGAACATCAGCCGAAATGGGTGGCTTCGATCCGAATACCGCATTAGCAATGGTAATGACTCCTGGGTTCTGGCTGCTCAAAGCAGCAAAGGCCAGTGCAGGGGTCTTTCCAATGTTCAGCTGGAAGTGGATGAGACCAATTGGGAACACAAAAACATCCCCTTTGTACAACACTTTGCTGAAAAAGGTGTTGTTTAATTGATTGGATGTGACGAAGCCGACAAGCAGTGTGCCCTCAGTGACAACCAGAATCTCGGACCCACGAGGGTGAGTGTGGGGAGGGTTCAGGCCACCTGGAGCAAAGTCAATACGAGCCATGGAAATGCCAAGAGTGTTGAGTCCTGCAAATTGGTCGACGAAAGCGGGCGTGACTTTGGATCCGAGCGGGTTCGCAGTATTCCCAGGATATCTAAACCCCTTAAAGAGAAAATCATCTGCTGTAACTTGTTTTGGGTCCTTGCAAAACTTTCCGTTCACAAATACTGCATAAGAAACGGAATTCGTGTTATTAGGCTTATCTAAGCAGATGCTCCTTTCGCAGAAATACTTGTATCATCATTGAACAAAACAGAAAGATACGAATAATGCTTCAGTAGAGCTCCAACCTGTTGGGTCATTGATGGCCACACAGAAGTCCTGAAGAGGACTCGGGTCGTAGGCAAAACTGGTGGCAGTTGCTAGGGCCAAGATGAGAAGGCTAATTGGAAGAAACTTCATTGTGGTGGACAGGGGAGTCACTGGTCAGGGCTTTGATATTTACCTCTTCTTTTGTTTCCTTGTGATGAGAGTATGTGTTTTGCATGGAGACACGACCCCTTTTTATAGATGATGGTGGTGTTGACCCGGTGTTTGATTTTCTGTGATAAGCAATACTTCCCAGATCTATAGCTATACAAATGCCAAGTCTCCTATGTGGTAGTTAATTTCTTATTCCCGGAAATGAATAGTTCCACAACTGCCGCAACAAAAGGCCCCTTTCTTTGACCTATCCTCTTTCCCTGATGAGAAAAAACACGGTATCTGATATGGAATTGGACTTCTTCAATAATATGTAAATCTTCGGTTTCCGTCTTCTTTACTGTTTTGATGTCCAACGCGGATTCAAGTTCAGCTGGATGTAGCGAGGGCCAATTCTTCTCTAAGTTCTTGGTATGATCATATCAATCTGTCCATTGAAAATGATGTAGGAACAAGTGTTTTCACATGCATCTCCATGCTTTACCCTGAAACACTTACCAAGCTGCCGATTTACTTCCTACAGATATTATGTTTATTTTCTTATACAAAACATGCAGGATTTTCACACCATCTGGATGGTGTGCACTTTTATGATAAGATTTGTAATCATAATCTGTATGAATTGCATCGGAGAGGTAAAATGCATGCTTTGGCTCGTGTTTTTAAATTTGCTGCTGTGAACATGTTGTAAACCTATGTTTCACAAACTCATATGATCCATCCATCTCTACATGCAAAATTTTACACCTTATTATGAAGGACGACTGGCTTCAACCAAAAGTATGACCTCACAAACTCTTCGCTATTCAAAAAACTATCTATACAATTCCCCGAGAAGATTACCCAGAATATCATCAGGTTTATAATTTTTCGATAGTAGTCCTGAAGATCAATTTCCCAATAACATCCAACAAATAAGGCTAATCCTCAGAGATCATTTGATAAAGCAAATTGTTCTCTTTATTTCGATTGATAGCCTAGAGTACAGACAGATTCTCCCTCCAATATAATCACAGAAATCAAATAGCGGTAGTGAGAATGTAAAATTCAAACATGGCATCTAAAGTTAAAATCTGAGAATTTAAAAAGGTGAAAAGTAAAGCGGGAATCCTTCTCGTCCAAAATCGAATGACTAATTCTCAATGAGAACGGGGTTTAGAAACAAGAGGTGGTTGAAGTTGTAGAATGGTTCACCAACCACATGGAAGAATAAACAATTGTTATAGACTTATTAAGCGCTGTTCCTGGCTTCAGCTGCTTCCTGCAGGCCAGTTGACGGGGACTAAGTCAAATGACTAACTCCTATAAATAGACTTGCTGCAGATGCAGCATTTCACAACAATCCTCAACAGAACAGAGTTTCCGAGACAGACTAATCCAAGCTCAGAAATTTTTCCATAATGAAGTTCCTTCTAACATTTGTCCTCTTGGCTTTGGCATCATCCCATGCCTTTGCCTCTGACCCGAGTCCTCTTCAGGATTTCTGTGTAGCCATCAACAACCCCAACTCTGCGGTGCTTGTGAATGGAAAGTTCTGCAAGGACCCGAAGCTCGCCATAGCAGATGATTTCTTCTTCACAAAGTTTAGATATCCTGGGAACACATCAAATCAGCTTGGATCCAAAGTAACGACTGCTTTCGTCGACCAATTCCCAGGACTCAACACTCTTGGCATCGCCATGGCCCGCCTTGACTTTGCTACAAACGGTCTAAACCCTCCCCACATTCATCCTCGCGGCACCGAGATGCTAGTGGTTGTGGAGGGTACGCTCTATGTCGGTTTTGTCACATCCAACCAATTGAACAACACTCTCCTCACCAAAGTCTTGACCAAAGGAGATGTTTTTGTGTTTCCGCAAGGCCTCATTCACTTCCAGCTGAATATTGGACAAACTAATGCACTGGCCTTTGCTTTCTTGAGCAGCCAGAACCCAGGACTCGTAACCATTGCAAATTCAGTTTTTGGATCGAAGCCACTGATCAATGTCGATGTCCTCACAAAGGCTTTCCAAGTGGACAACAAACTGATCAACTATCTCCAGACACAGAACTGGTTTGACAACCATTAGACAGATGTTCGCAAGAACAATTGTGTTTTTTTATTAAATTACAAAGAAGAATTCTTTTGAATAAGATAGTGACCTTTGGGTACTAGTACAATTGCTTGTTATCTGATGTTGATAAGGTTCCACTGTTTGTTCTCCCTCTCTCTCTCTCTCAAATCTTTCAGAGGCTGAGATGAAAAACTAATTCAAGATATCTTTCCATCCTGCTCGCTCCAGGTCTCTGACTAATTTCCCAAACAATTACTGGATCAGTCCATACAATTCTCAAGTATCAGTTTGTCAATAATTTTTCCTTTATAGAATTTTTAAATTCAAGTAAATTCATCATTCTGATATAGAACTGCATCTTATTTAATTTTCTGCCTTACTTTGGGTTTGTTAATTTGCTGTAAGGATTGAAAGTTTGTATAAGACCGACCTTGGAATGGGGCCACCAAGCATTAATCATCTCTATATTCCATTATCAATAAATAGTGGTTTGCCTGTTTCACTCAACTTTTTCAGCACAAGAAGAGATGACACGCGCATAGAGTTCCTTCGAGAGGAAGAGAGAGTCTATATAGGATGCCTCTGCTTGGCCTCTGATAATGCTCAAAACTGGTGTTTGTACTTCGAGAGTTGAGATGCTTAAAAAATCATGAAATAGCCACTGGTATGGAATTATATATATGCCTGCTCCCTGTAACATTTAAATGTTAAGACAAAAAAATAGTGTTATCGAGGTTCTTCTTATGTAATATTCTGGCTTGGCCAAACTTCATATTTTTCTTTTACGTATTATTGCACCAGTATTTTCAGCAACCTCGACCAGCTAGCGAAGGCATGCACGTGGTTGTGGACAGGCAGTACTTGGAAACCTTTTAAAGCCAATGCAAGGATGTAAAGTTTAGCATAGACCACTTCCATACGAGATTATGTGAATAGTTTCAGCTGCAGAGGAGGAATTCAAACTAACTGCCACATGGTCGTAGTTGTTTTGGAATGACCGGTTCTTGGACTTTTAAAGATAAAGCTTCTGAATAAGGCTTGGTAATCTGCAGTGCAACTTGTTCAGTAAACTAGAGAGAGATTCTTATGAGGAATGATCTTTTATTACTCCAACATTCATGATCAATTACATGTAGAGCAATTCTTTTATTGCGAAGCAATTATCAATCTCAGCAATCATGTATGTAGAATACAGGGGTAATCTGATATCTTGGAGGTCAATTTATCAATTTAGTTGTTGTCGTACCAAAACTGCGCCTGAAGGTAGTCAACAACCTTCTTGTCCACTTGGAAAGCCTTGGTGAGAACGTCAGCCGAAATGGGTGGCTTCGATCCGAATACTGCATTAGCAATGGTAATGACTCCTGGGTTCTGGCTGCTCAGAGCAGCAAAGGCCAGTGCAGGGGTCTTTCCAATGTTCAGCTGGAAGTGGATGAGACCTATTGGGAACACAAACACATCCCCTTTGTACAGCACTTTGGTGAAGAAGGTGTTGTTTAATTGGTTGGACGTGACGAAGCCGACTAGCAGTGTGCCCTCAGTGACAACCAGTATCTCAGTCCCACGAGGGTGAGTGTGGGGAGGGTTGAGGCCACCCGGAGCAAAGTCAATACGAGCCATGGAAATGCCAAGAGTGTTGAGTCCTGCAAATTGGTCAACGAAAGCGGGCGTGACTTTTGATCCGAGCGGGTTCACGGTATTACCTGGGTATCTGAACCCCTTAAAGAGAAAATCATCTGCTGTGACTTGTTTTGGGTCCTTGCAAAACTTCCCATTCACAAATACTGCATAAGAAACATAATTCTTATTATTAGGCTTATCTAAGCGTAAACTCTTTTTGGGTAGTTTTTTTAGCATCAGTAGAACAGAAATATACGAATGATGCTAGAGCAGAGCTCCAACCTTCAGGGTCATTGATGGCCACACAGAAGTCCTGAAGAGGACTTGGGTCGAAGGCAAAAGCGGTGGCGGTTGCCAGAGCCAAGATGAGAAGGCTAGTTGGAAGAAACTTCATTGCAGTTGTGGACAGGAGAGTTAAGGCTTGGATATCTTCTTCTTCTTTTGTTTGCTTGAGCCTTGAGATAGGAGTGAGATGTCTTGCACGGACACATGATCCCTTTTTATAGATGAAAGTAGTGTTGACCTGGTATTATGTTTCTATGATAAGCAACACCTGACAGGTACCAAGTCTCCAGCGTGCTAGTCAATTTCTCATGTCCAGATTAGAATTGTTCCACAACTGCTACGTTGACACACCCATTACTTTTTTATTGGTTGGTATAACCCCCATTACTTTGACCTATCCTCTTTTCCACTAACCTAAAATGGAAGTGGTCTTCTTCGATGGTAGTTGAATCTTCGGGATATGTTTATTAGAAGTCCTAAAAATTGTTATGAAATTGCAATTTCGCCACGTCATTGCGGTATATGATAGAGAAAATAATAAAAAGAGTCCTGTTTGACAATGCCTTCGCAGATCTATCAAGAGCAACTTAGGAACACCATCCTAAAACCCAATATGTCTATAATTCCAATACAGGGTATTTGGCAGTCCCAAAAAAATGTAGTACAGCGAAAAATACAGACTACCACTCATTATGCGATTCAAAGAAAAACAGACGTTGTATTGAGAGCATTTTGTTAATGCACATTATAGAGGTTGATATGGCCGTGACAATGAAATATGCAAACCAGAAGACTAATGGTCACAATCACAACAGTGGATGATGCTGCCACATATTTTTATTGGTGCAGGTGGAAAATAGAGAGTGCATGAGTTGTTAAAAATGGTCCTGAGGGAAGGATAAAGATAAACTGTTCTTGAATGGTTCAGTGTTTATGAAGGTCACCTTTGACTAGAGCATCAGAGATCCGGTCTAAGATATCAACCACTGTGTGAGCACTTTCAACAACTCTTCCCCTTCTTCTCCAATTGACTAGTCTGCTTTACAGGGGCCATGAGAATTTCTTAATCCAGAGATGAATCATTCCACAACTGCTTTGATGACACCTCGATCAAGTTGAATTTCTCTGTTCCACATTAGAAATGCATGAATCTGATGTGGGAATGATATTTTTCTGATAGTGTCTTTCGTTTTTTCTTTGTGCTTCACTGCTTCAACTGTCCAGGGTCGACTCTGCAGTGGGATTGTGCATCCATTTCTTCAGAAAAAGTATCATACCCTAAATAAATTGAATAATTCATTTACGAGAAAATGCAGAAATAGGGGTTCCTAATACGTCTTCATCATGAAAGGACTTGCCTAGTTGGTGATTTGCTTCCAATTTTTCGGAATATCATGCCATTGTTACATAAAGTGTGCAGAATGTTCACGCCATTTAGTCACTTGCTGTGCATTTGTGTTATGATAACATTGACAAGGATAAGAAGAACAAGCATCTTAATATCAGAGAGGTCAAATGCCGATTCCAGCCGAAAGTATGATCTGAAAACTAATGAGTATTCAAACTTCCGTATGTGGGTAATACTCCCCAAGAAGAAAACTCAAAGATTACTGGTAATTAAAAATTCGATATGTAGAAGGTAAGAAACCAGGGAACAAAGACTCACTCTTACTGAATTGAAGTCTTAAAATGGTTAGCATAAATCTATCATGACAATTACAATTTGAAAGTTGCCTTCCTCTACCCATCTTTAACAACTCTCACACTTCTCTGAGAAAATCTCCGTAGGAGTTTTGAGGTTAGAAACAATAGATGGATATTTGGTAAATCAAGGGAATTAGCTAAAATTCTTTGTTGTTGATAGCAAAAACCTCTTTTGAATTACGACGTTCCTAAGCTTCATTTTTCAACAGAATTAGGTGACTTGTGTAATATCCACCAGCTCAACATGGAAACAATCACACCCTTGATCCTCAAGTAAGCAATGTCCTATATGTCCTTGAAGCCATTGGAATAAGACATTGCTTACAAGTTCCAACTTTCGTAAAACCTTGCCACTCAATAAGTTGCAGAGCAGTCGCAGCTTTGGACAACAGCTTCTTATTTGTGACCTCCCATGAACCATTTTTGGGTAAAAGAGACGAAGTTTGCACATAAGCATCAGTTAATGGACCAGGCACTAATTATACTAAATGTTTTTAACATCAGTTATGACCTCGCATTGTGTATCCTAAGGCACTTAATTTATCAATTTTAGTTCAATAGAAGAGCGAATCACTGCTCTGTGCATTGTTACTAAGTTCAGTATTTGGCATGTTAAATCATATAAAGTCCCCTAATTATTACTGATGGGGAATATCAGCACACTCAAATATTCAATGTGAAGATAAGTGTAAAAAGAGCTTTTCCTACTCCAGAGAGGGTCAATTCAATCCACTTCAGACGCATGAAACTATGTTCAGAGAACAGTTTTTATTTGATCATGCTGCTCCAAATTGATGCTAAAGAGCCGAAGCGGTGAAGCAGGAATAATGCAAGGTTGCAATAGTCATGAACGAGGATGTCCATAGCTGATAATGTGCATTGTTTAAGCTGGAGATGAGAAAATCAAACTGACTGCCACGTGATCGTAGTGGTTATGGAACAGTTCATTCTTTTGAATTAAGAAGGGGAAATAAAGATCAAACCTTTGAAAACTTGGTAATCTGCACGGAAATGTGTGGAGTAAATTGTATACCAGGTCAAGCACTGACATCTATAAATAGAGACCATATTAGGATACAAGGCACCACACTCCACCCTCGAGCAATAATACTGTGAGCTAGGAAATAGAACCTGAGATCAAAGCCCTAACTCCTGCCCACAATGAAGTCCCTTCCCATTAACCTTCTCATTTTAGCTTTGGCGACTGCTACTGCCTTTGCTTATGATCCAAGTCCTCTTCAGGACATATGCGTGGCCATCAACGACCCGAAGTCTACAGGTTGAACCTCTATTCTATTGTTATTGACATTCTGTTTTCTTCTCGTTAATGATGCTATAAACTGAACGTGCAAAAAGGTTTTGTTTTGGTAGCATGACAACATTGTTACCTATCATAACTAGTCTAATAGTCATCGCATATTGAGTGATGTATATTAAGATGAGTTCTGTTTTCTTATGCAGTGTTTGTGAACGGGGAGTTTTGCAAGGACCCTAAGCAAGTCACTGCAGATGACTTCGTCTTTATGAAGTTCAGAAACCCTGGGAATACAGCAAATCCACTTGGATCAAAAGTCACACCTGCTACAGTCCTCGAGTTTCCAGGACTCAATACTTTGGGCATATCCATGGCTCGCATTGACTTCGCTCCTGGCGGTCTAAACCCGCCCCACACTCACCCCCGTGGCACTGAGGTGCTGGTCGTCATTGAGGGCACACTCCTTGTGGGCTTCGTGACATCCAACCAATTGAACAACACTCTCTTCACCAAAGTTTTGTACAAAGGCGACGTGTTTGTTTTCCCAATTGGACTCATTCACTTCCAGTTGAATACTGGAAAGACCCCTGCATTGGCCTTTGCTGGTTTGAGCAGCCAAAACCCAGGAGTCATTACCATTGCTAACTCCGTCTTCGGAGCTAAGCCACCCATTTCTGCTGATGTTCTCACCAAGGCCTTCCAAGTGGACAAGAAAGTTGTGGACTACCTCCAGGCACAGTTTTGGTACGACAACAACTAAATGGAATGGATGACCAAAGAAACGCTGACAGAGCATTTAAGCCATTTACTTATGAGATCATTCCTAGTTTTCATGAGAGATTGCCAAGAATAAAAACTATACTTTATGTCAATGGTCATTGGGCATTTGTACCTCTTGTATGATTTATTGATCAATAAAATATTATTTGAAAATCTCCTGCTTCTTATTCCCTGTTTTGAGGAAAAATTATCATATGGACAGGAGCCAAATGCCAAGCAAAGTCATAATTGAAACAAAACACAGATTTCGATAAGATGTATATAAGTTCAGTGAAAATAATTGCGACGACTTTGGTCACTCGGATCAGCCTCAAAATGATCATTGAAATGTTGTAGTCAACTTATCGAGCACAAAAGGTTATTGCATGCATTCCATTGCGGGACTTGAACTCTCATATTGATCAGACATGCATCCAGGACGATCCATCCATATTCCATTGGTGTCGCATTTTCATTCTCTGATTTTGTAATGGCACGGCACAGTAAGTCCCAATCCACACTCAGCATGTCATGAAGATCAATGCTTCGTGCTGCCTAGTTGCTGACTTTTTTCCTATCAAACAGGATGCATCATTCCCATAGAAAACATGCCGTATTTTCACAGTTCGACTTCTGCTAGCAATTTGGCGGGAACTCTTACTATTCTTGTATTTCACGGTACACTGAATTTGTGACGATTTTCTAAATGATGACTAGTTTGAATAAAAAGCCAATCTGAAAAACCACTCACTAAGAAACCGTACCATATGCAAAGAATACTCTCTAAAATAACTCAAGATAAAGTAGTTGATTAAATGAGAAATATCAAAAGTTGGAAAAAAAAAGTGAGAGACAAAAGACTTACTATGGACTTAAGCATAGGACTTTCCATACTTCACAAGTAGGTAAGGACAATTATCTCATAAACTTTCAGTATCGAAAACGGTTTAGATGCGAAGCTCACAGCAGAGATATCTACACATTTTCAACAACTCTCCCATATCTCCAAGTTATCTTAAGAAGCATTGCTGACTCGGGGCTATAGCAGAAGCTGACCGCAATAGTGGCTTCTGTTTATTTGCTATGTCTTTGTCTGAATCATCCTGATCTGCATCCAAGTTTTCTGTTGTTCTGCCACTTTTTTCTCTTATCCCTAAAGTTAAGATGTCCAGAATGAACATTTGGACTTCAATTTGCCTTACACACTAAAAAAATCTATTCGACAGAAAAGGTGTGATTTGATAAGACACTCTATAAATGACGAACAGAAAGGTCCTATGATGAGTTTTAGAAAGCCTTCATTATTGTTATCCAAATCAAAGAGACGACCCAAGCATCATCCTCTCGAGTCCTATACTTTATTAAGAATATCAAGATGGAGGAGCTTCAAAGTGAAAAACAGTAAAACAAACTTAAGTAATCCAGGGAGGATTAACTTGGTTTTTCGATGTTTCCTAACCAAATCTCTCTCGACTCATGACCTTCCTGAAGAATCTTCATTTTTCAAGAGAATTCAGCAATTTGCAATATTTAACTCAAGCGAGCTGTTGTTTTAACTCTATATTATTAAGGTACGGTCCATGAACCTAAAACCTTCTTTTCATTAGGCTGCAAGCAGTGGCAGCTTGCACGAGAAGAAAAATTTATGCCGAAGTGTTGTTTGATAAGCAAGGACTGTAAAGGAAGATAATTTATGGAAGTTCATCCAGCAAGAGAGTGCATCCCTTTCTAGTAAAAAGTAATGTGAGGTGGCTAGCAAGGTTCACCTAGAGGGTGAATAAGTGATTTAAACAATTCTTGACCAATTTAAAGTGGAAGTAAAAGATCAAGAACAAAATCTAAACAATGTTTAGATTTTAAACAATCTTTGATAACAATTGTGTAAGTGTGCAATGTAATAAATGAAAGGAGCTTTAAGGGCTGAGAAAATCTGCACGCAAGACGTATAGTGGTTCGGCTTAGATCAACCTTACATCTACTCTCCCACGCTGACAACCTACTAACTAGGTTCTACTAGATGATCAATGAAGAGATTACAATTTTTGAGTGATAACACTCTGTGAATGATAGGTCACTCTATCTCACTTAATCACTCTTACAATATGTCTCTCAATATCACAGATTTTAGCTCACGAAGGATAAGTAGCAAAGTTTGAAGCATGCTCAGACTTTGGAATTGTAGATTCTGGATATCGTCGCTCTTTCTGCTCCTCGACATTTGGTCTCCTATTATACTCCTCCACTTCCAATCTAGCCGTTGGACAGTCTTCAGATGATTATTTTTCAATTTTCATTTTGGACAGATTTGTATAAAGAGGATTGAGTACCATTGAGCGACAAAGTCTGAGTCCCGCTGAATTTGGTCACCTATACTGTCACACCCCGAAATCTACTAGGATGGGAGATGACACGGCCGTCCTTCCACTTGAAGGACACAACCTCAAATCACCCAAAAGTCCCCATGGCATCGCTCTCGCTCTATTGACTGCTAATCAAAGACCCTGAAAGATTGGGAAAAGAGGGGGGTGAGCAATCACAGCTCAGTAAGTAGTGCGTATCTTTTCTAAGCAGATCGAGCAATCACTATGCATACATAAAGTAATACCAAAAACTCATATTTTCAAACCCACAATATCATATACATATCATATCAGATATGAGTTATCTTCCTTTCACAAAAATTGATACAAACTAGAAAATACTCATTTAAATCAATAATATCAAAGCAAAAATCAATAGTCCGTTCCATTGGCCAATCTCATCGAAAAACACACGCCAATGATCCATTCCATTGGCCAATCTCGTCAAAAGCACACGTCAATGGTCTATTCCATTGATGAATCTCATATCAAATCACATGTCGATAGTCCATTCCATCAACCAATCTATTGCTCAATATCAAACTATGATCACGCATCTTGCCCCATGATAAGGCGACCAAGATTCCCCCCTTGGCAATGTCTCCACATACTATAAGCCGGTGGCTCGGCCCACAAGAATATCCTAAACTAGTATGCGCATACTCACAAGCCCCTCAATGGGTTCACAGCGATATTGAGCACCAACACACATCCTCCAATAATCCACAATACCAAATCCATAATAAGTTTCATAATCCACAATCAACATTACCAACTGATTTCACAAAACAAAACACATAATCTTTCTCGACTTCGTTCGTCAAACCGAACACATTTTACACGACATTTCTCACATCATTTCAAAATTCTTCATAAATCGATATGTACGTAACGTTATTCATAAAACGTTTCTCAAATCATTAAGAACTCATTCCATAAACTAGTTCACAACATAATACGTATATATCCGTTCGCAATATATCTTAAAACCATTCTTGAATTTCTCAAATCGTTCTCAAATATCAAAAGGGTAGTAATTGTCCGATCCAGAATTTTATGCAACAAACATGCTTTAGTAACTCATACGATACTCCAATTCTCATCACTTTCAAAATATGAGTTTATAAATTCATAGAAGAGATAGCACCACTCACCTGGAATACCCAAAAACCAAATAACGTGGCTAAACACGTCGATGATCTCGTAATCCTATCAATTGAACGAAAATCGACATCAAAACCAAGTAAAATACTGAGATAATTACTAAACGGTTAAACGACACTTAAACGCTAACAAGACAACTCAAACATGCCCACAAATTACTCATCCAAAGCTATTATCCAAATCATCCACAACGCGGAACTTGAGCGCAAAACTTGATCGCGTCATAACTTTCTCCATCGAACTCCGATCCTAGCAAACTTATAGTCAAAAGAAAGCCCGTTCCAAGTTTTACATAAGCCCCAACTTGGCCATCCTAAAATCGAGCCAAAAACCGACGAAAATAGGCCTAAAGCCCACCTGTCGCGCACTGTTCACCTTGTGCGGCCAACTTCAAAAATTCATATTGGGCAAACCGTAAATCCAAATCAAGATCCGTAAAAATCCCACGGCTCCACTGTAATATTTGGAAAAAAAAAGTCAACAAGTCAACAAAGGCTACAGTGGACATCTTCTGATTTTTCAAGGGGCCGAGAGTTGTCGAGAAACAGAAGAAAAAAGAGAAAAAGAGAAGAAAAGAGAGGAAAGGAAAGAATAAGAAGAAAAAGAGAAAACAGAAGAGGTTTTTGCACTACGGGGGTCTCGCCAAGCCAATTCAACTTCAATTAGCAACGTCCGGTAAATATTCGCGCCCCTCGTTTGCTCAATCGGAATATTTTTCCGAGTTAGGGCTCATATTCGAAATTATGTTTTATTAGAGCGGCAAAGTCCAATTTTTGAGTCATTGAGCTGCATATATATATCAAATTGGTAGTTTAGGGTGTTGTGGAACCGTGGGATTTTACGAATCTTGATTTGGACTTATGGTTTGCCCAATATGAATTTTCGAAGTTGGCCGCACAAGGTGAACAGTGCGCGACCAGCGGCTTTTAGGCCGATTTTCGTCGGTTTTTGGCTCGATTTTGGGATGGCCAAGTTGGGGTTCTTGTAATGCTCTAAATGGGCTTTCTATTGACTATAAGCTCGCTTGAAACGGGGTTCGGTGGAGGAATTTATGGTGCGATCAAGCTCCGCGCTCAAGCTCCACGTTGCGGACGGTTTGGATAATCGCTTTATATGAGCAAATTGTGGGTGCCATTGAGTTGTCCTGTTAACATTTAAGCGTCGTTTAGCCGTTCTGTAGTTATCGTAGCATTTTAGTTGGTTTTGATGTCGATTCTCGTTTAATTATTAGGAGTACGAGATCGTCAATTCGAGAGAGCGTCGTTACTTGATTTTTTAGGATTCCAGGTGAGTGGGCTATCTCTTCTATTTCTACACTCATGTCTTGAAAGCGAAAGAGATTCGATATATTATGAGCTGTGAAATAGCATATTTGTTGTATAAAAGTATGGATAGGGCATCTACTACATTTTGGTATTTGTAAATGATTTGAAATATGTTTTGAGAATAGTGTTGCGAAACGAGATATATAAATATATATTAATTTGTGAATTTGGTTTATGAAATGGGTACGTGAAATGTATTATGATTTAAGAAACGAGTTTTGAAATGATTTGAGAAATATTTTACAAAAGGGATTTCTGGTGGTTGAGTTGAGTTGTGAAATGACATATACTTGGTTTGTGAAATATGTTCAGTTTGATGAAGAAAGATTGCATTTTGTTTTCTGAAATCAATTAGTGATATTGATTGTGGATTATGAAACTTATTATGAATTTGGTATTGTGGATTATTGAAGGATATGTGTTGGTGCTCAATATCGCTGTGAGCCCATTGAGGGGCTTGTGGGTGTGGGTATGCTCATACTAGTCTAGGATATCCTTGTGAGCCGAGCCACCGGCTTATAGTAGGTGGAGACCTTGCCAAGGGGGGAATCTTGATCGCCTTATCACGGAGCGAGATGTGTGATCATGGTTTGATATTGAGCAATAGATTGATCAATGGATAGACCATCGATGTGTTTTCTACTGTGCCGGGGCAAATCCTTGAGAGCGATGGCAATGCGGCTGCGGCTCAAAAAGGATAATATCGGGTCGGGTTGAGGAATGGCAGTGCGGCTGCGCCTCTACCCCAAACGAGGCCTTTTATGATGAGATTAGTCAATGCAATGGACCATTGACGTGTGATTTGACGAGATTAATCAATGGACTTGACCATTGATGATTGAATTGTGATGGTGTATCAAATGAGTATTTTCTGGTTTGTATCAAGTTTTGTGAAAAGAAATAACTCATATTTGATATGATATGTATATGATATTGTGGATTTTAAATTATGAGTTTTTGGTATTGCTTTATGTATGCACAGCAGTTGCTTGATCTGTTTAGAAGAGATATGCACTACCTACTAAACTATGGTTGCTCACCCCTCTCTTTTCCCAATCTTTTCAGGTTCTTTGTTTAGCAGCAATAGAGCAAGAGCGATGTTATGAGAACTTTTGGGTGATTTGAGGCTGCGTCATTCTGTGAAAGGACAGCCGTGTCATTCCTCATCCTAGTAAGTTTCAAGGTGTGACATCCACAACATCATAAACTATCAATTATATATATATATATATATATATATATATATATATAGACACACACACACACGTAGCTCAACGACTCAAAAATCGGATTTCGTCGCACAAATCTCTAATAATTCCGAATTTCAAACCCTAAATCTGAAACTACTCCGATGGAATGAACGAGGGGTGCGAATACATACCAGCATTGCTAATTGAAGTCAAATCGGCTTGACGAGTCGTTCGGATCATGAGCGCGCTAAATTTCCCCTTCTCCCCCCTTTCTTTTTTCTTCTTTCCTTTCTTTCCTACCTCCCTGAAAGCTCTTGGTCCTCTTTTATAAATTGAAGTCCACTATAGCAAATGTTGACTTTTCAACATTTTTGACATTTTGACCTTTTTCTTTTCTTTTTTTTAAATATTACACATACAAACAAAGTCTTGGTTTCCATAAGTAGAACTTCTCCATTTAATAGGAAACTTGCCTCGAAGTTGATTGTCAATCTTTTTTAGATATTTTGTATTATTAATTTCCCTTGCAAAATAATCTTTGAGATCAAGTCAATCAAGACTTTCCATTTGTGAAATCTAGGCTAGATTACTAGCCGTTGTGTATGTTATGAATTTGCGTCAAAGTCTGGATATAGTCTGGTTCTATATAATATGGTCTTGCTTTCAGAACTTATGTCAAGATGGGTTGTTCAATAAAGTCTGAACCTTTCGATTTCATCATAAAGTCTTACGTTCTTCATCTGTCGTATAAAGTCTAAACTTTATCTTTTACAATATATATTCTAAACTTCTCCTCCTGCCATATATAAAGTTTGAACTTCTTGAAGTTATAAGTTTGTCATCTTCAAAGTATAAGTTTACGAATCAAATTACTTCAAAGCATTTATCAGACTTACAAAACACTCATTGTCACGCCCCGCACCCACGGGCACACGAACATCCCATCGCATTCGTTATGTTGCGACGTCCCAGGACAGGTCACTGACCCACTCATTTCATCCGTCAATTATTAGCATGTGGAAACGTATACTAAACTCTCGACAATTAAAAAGACCGGGATAATGCAGAAAAATAGCCATCCAAATACATATCAATAAGACACTTTTGTACCTTTACATCCTTACCTCCAGGAAGTTAGTATATTTACAAACCAACACTATAGTACTTCCTATAGGACCAACCAGTCAGAAAGGGGTTGGTGGTCAAGGGTTTAACGTCACGCTTCCACTCCAAAAAGGAGCTTCCAAAAAGTAGACCGTACGCACCTTCATCGCTATGGTCTTGAAAAATGTTAAACAATTAGGAGTGAGATAAAATCTCAATGAGTCAACTAACTAAACCCCGATTAGGACACTGATTCGCCTCAGGCGTCCCCTATCCCACATCTTAATGACGATGGCAAATCAATAGCAAAGCACCTCGCGCCCTGCCTTAGTTACAATACGGGTTGGCAACTTAATCATAACATGATAAATTAACAAGGCATATCCACACATAGAAAACCCTATCTGGTCCTGGCACACTTAGTGCACACAACAAGTTATAACATCACATAAATAAGCAGCCTAAATCATATATAATCATATCACACCGCAACAGTTACGTGCGCAATGCACCATGCATGTTCCAATTATTAACAACCCCTCAAGCCACGGCATATCCTGAAGGATGGCGGTCTTCCGGACCTACCCGAGGATCGTCCCGCGTATACATACGCCTCAGGACAGCATTCCATTTAGAGCATTGAGTCCGGCATCTACTGCGACAAGGCATCATCTGGCACCCATTCTATTGCGATCATTAGACGACATTTGAAATCCATCGGACATCGTCCCGCGTAGAAATACGCCTCAGGATGGAATCCTTTATTTGATCACTCAAGCACACAATCACTCATGCCAAATTATAATCTATCTCATTTAACTTGATGCAAGAGTACTATATGCTCATACGTTGAATATATTCGATTTCACACATAAAAATACACAAAACATTCCCACACAATCATGTGCCACTAGCTCATGCACCAACGCTGCATACCAAGATTACATCATGTATTCAAATATTTTATTACATGGCAAATGGTTCTCATCATGAACCTCATACATTATTCCACATATCATTACCAAGCCTTATATTATAATATCTCAAAGGCCATTATTATCAGTGGTAGAACATGTGTTTCATTCTACACAACCCAAGTATAAATTACATTAAAATAATTCCAGTAGAATAAAATAATTAATTATTTTACTAATTCACGATAAGCTATCATTTTATTCAAAGATAATTTAATAACCAATTATCGATAACCTATCGATAATATATTGATAACTTATAATGATAATAATGATAATTTATCACTTAAGTGGAAGATAGCCTATCGCAATTATTGATAAGCTATTATTAAAATTTTCGATAACCTATCATAAATATAACAATAACTTATTGCAATTACCGATAACCTATCCCAATAACTTATCGCGCTAATCCTAATTAATTAACAATAACTAGGTTTACTTATAATCTAATATATGCCTAAGCATAATTAATGGCCTAATCAGCAATTAGGTAGTTAATTCCCATTTAACAATGAGTTTAACGGCCACGGTGGCGGTGCGGTGACGGCGGAGCCACACGAACGTTCCAAAGCATGAACCAACTTCGCGGAACGTGGCGGAAGACCTAGACGGCGGCCGACGAGGCTTGGTTCGACGTGACTTGAGGCCCAGCGAGTGGCAACAAGCGGCGGCTAGCGACAGCAACGGCGTGTAACTCACAGTGATAGTGGAGGAGTGGTGGCCGGCAAAACACAAGAAGAGAGGAAGAGAGACAGAGAGTGACCGAACAAGAGGGAGAGGAGAGAGAGGGAGACCAAAGTGAAAATTGAGGGAAATGAGCAGTGAAATTGTGAGCGAAAGGTTAGAAATGCAAGAGAGGCTCCTCTATTTATAGACCTCTTATCAACTTACTAGAGAAGTTAGCTAAGCCAACTTGCAAGATAAGTTATCCAAGCTAATAACACTAGATTCATATCCCTTCTTGGTCAACAAGCTTGAATGCTTGGCTAGGAATTGAACTCGCAAGCCAAGTTTACCAAATATCACAAATTGCATTAATATGCAAGAAACAAAAGAAGAGAAGGAGACCATCTTGGCCTTGTCTTCTTCAATTGGGCGGCCAACAAAAGAGAAAAGGAAAAAGACAACTTTGCCCTGAAACGTCTTCAATTTGCGTAATCTTGAATAGTAATCCCGTCTTTGATTTCTACTCCTGAAATTGGGGTCGAAACAAGGACGTCACACTTATAGACAGTTTTGTCGACTTCAAAATTTATTAGGAGGTTTTCCCAGCATAATGAACTTTGCTGCTTGGTTTGTCATGTAATAATTGCATAGGTGGCCACTATCTAATGCCCATGAGGAATAGGTGGACTTTGACAAGTCAAATTACATAAGTCCGCCTGAGAAGTTGCCCTATCGATGAGGGCACTCAAATTATGGAAAAGAGAGAGAGAGAGAGAGAAGACGGCCCTAACCGAGAGATGAGAAGGCAACAAAGGACCGAGAGAAGTTCTTCAGGATACAAAAACAAAGGAACGAACAAAGGAAAGAGAGAAAACTTTACGCTTACACGCCTCGGACATCTCAACCGGATTAACTCGATTTTGCAACGACCGGTAAGGATCGAAGCCATTTGTTAAACTATGCAAATATATGGAAATGATAGTTCAGGACTTTGTGGAGTCGTGAGGTTTTATGAAAATCGATTCTAAACTCTTGATTAAAATAAATTTTAAAGTTTTGGGAGCAAGTTCCGTGTAGCCAATGGCAACAAATATCGGCTTTGGACGATCGTGTTGTTAGCATGTAGAAGTAGTTTTGTTAGCAAATAAGCTTAGTTTAGTCACTTCATAATTGAGGTGGTGTTTTACTTGATTTTTATATCATTTTTCACTAAATTGATAGGATTTCAAGTTCGTCAACTCGTGATAACTTTCATGATTTTGTTTAAACTTTTCTCAGGTGAGCGATGCTATCTCTTTTTTAAATTTATAAACTCATGTTTTAAAAGTGACAGAAATTAGATATATCATGAGTTATGAAAAAACATATTTGTTGCCTAAAAATCTAGAGTGGGCATTTACTGCTTTTCGATTATTTGTGAATGATTTGAAAATGTTTTTTGAATAGTGTTGCCAAAGATTATAAATATTGATTTGTGAATTTAGTTTATGAAGTGAATTCTGAAATGGTTTGCAAAATGGCCGATAAAATGTATTCTATTTGATTAATAGAGTTGTGAAAGAATTATGATTTGGTTTGTAAAATATTTTTTGATTTTTAGATGGTATAACACTATTATGGATTGGATGGAAGTTCTTCCAAGCTTTGAAGATGACACTCCGGACAGCTTGATCTGGAGTCCTAACCCGACTGAATCCTTCTCGGTGGCCCAGGCCTGGAATCATATAAGGAAGAAAGGCCATCCAGCCCCTTGATACTCCTTTATATGGGACTCAAATTTGGCCAGCCGTCACTCCTTTTTATTATGGATTGTGTCATTAAAACGGCTACCTACCCAGGTTTTTCTTATGCAAAACCGTCGGATCGAACAAGGACTTTGTGCTTTCTGTCGCACTATCCCAGACTCCATCAATCATCTCTTCTTCGAATGCTCCACTACCAGCAGGCTGGCCTCCTTTTGGGCAACCAAATGTAATCTGCCATGGCGCAATCGTCCATGGCTAGAGCTTATTTTGTGGGCTAACAAGGTTTGTGGAGGCACTTCCTTTGCCCACCGACTTGCTAGGTTTTCCTTCGGTGCTCTTTGCCATATCATATGGATTGAGCGGAACAACTCTCTCTTCAGGAACAAGAATATCTTCATTCCGGGAATATGCAAGCACATTCTCAAGCTAGTGAAGGATAAAGCATTATCCTCTGGGAAAATCGCCGACACGCCTACAAATAGGAGACTTCAAAGGAACTGGGAACTCTCACCTTCCATCTTTTCCTAATATGGCTGTGTAGTTCTCTGTCTTGTTTCAAGTTTTGTTGTTTGGTTAGCCTTGTAGAGTGACCCTCCTCCCCCTCTCGGACTTCTTGTACATTAGGGGCTCAGGGTTGTCTTTTGTGTTTTCCTTGTGCTTGGTGATTTAGAAAAGTAATACAAATTCTTATCTTACCAAAAAAAAAAGTTTTGTGGATTATTGGCGAACAATGGTTTGATGCTCATTAACACTATGAACCCGGTTAGGGATTTCTAAATATGCATACTAGTTTTAGAATATCCTTCTAGGCCCAGTCACCGACAAATAATATATGGAAATCTTGCTAAGGGGGGATTCTTGGTCATCTTATTACAACGCGTTGTGTTGTAATCATGGTTGGATGGAGCTTGTGAATAATCAATGAAAGGGATTATTGATATGTGATTTAATGCTATTGATTTAATTGTGTAATTCTAATAAGTAAAAAGCTCTGTCTACATGGAATGACTCATCTTTGACTTAGTAAGTATATTATATGCTAGATTTGAAAATAATGAGTTTCTGATATTATTTTATAAATATGCATAGTGGATGTTCGATCTTCTTAGAAAAGATATGTGCTACTTCTCGCTGAGCTGTGATTATTCATCCATTCATTCCAATGTTTTTCAAGTTCTTTGACTAGCGATAACAAGAACGATATCAATAGGGAACTTTTGGTAGTTGGGTTGAGTATGAGTTTTGATAGCTTGACATGCCTACAATGGTATTTGTTGAGGTTTAACTCCATAGTTTGGGATATATATAGATTTTGATGGGTTTTAGAACTCTAATCTTGTAACTAAATTATTGTTCCATCATATATGTAGATAGAGATGTATATTCAAATTATAGGTTAATGTTAATAATGTTTGAGGTTGCGTCTTTCAGGTAGAAGGACACCGTGTCATTTCCCTAGTTCTTGTAGGAATCGGGGTGAGACATATCAAATCAAATAAAGTCTCCTAATTATCAATTAACAGGGTTAATCAGCAACCTGAAATTTTTCATGGTGAAGATCGGTGCGTCGATTCAATCTTTCTTCATCTAGGAAATTGTTGGAAGAAATGATTCTTGATTGATGATGCTCCTCTGTGTTGATGCTGAAGAGTTGAAATAGTGAAAAAGATATAATCAATATTTGTAATAATTGAAATGACCACTTTCATGCCTGATAAATATGTATTCTGCAAGCTGGAGAAGAGGCAATCAGGCCAACTGCCATGTAAGTGAGATGACTTCCACATCTATTTTTCTGCCATGTCTGCCCGGTGGACCTCGGCTTTGTCCGAACCCTGTCTATGCAAAAAGAAAGGACATGCCATTTCCGTGCGAAGCCGAATTAAGTTCAGCAATGGAATAAACCATATTTTTCAAGTCGGGTGATCATCCACCGCTTTTATTTTGCTGATGTCCTGCCCTACTTTGCCACCTGGCAGAAAGAAGGGATGATACTAAACGGACAAACAAGAAGGGTACAAATTGGAAACAAATAATCCCTTTTATCTTATGTAAAATATGGGTTAAAAAAAGAGGAAAAAGGTTGAAAAGTCAAAGGAAGCAACAGTGGATGCTCAGCTCATTTTAAGAAGCCGAGAGCACGCATAGAAAGAGAAGAAAAGTGAGGAAAAGAAGAAAAGAGAGGAAAGGAAAGAAGAAGAAGAAAAAAAAGAGATAAGAGAAGAGGGTTTTGCGCCGCTGGAGTCTCACCAAGCCGATTCGACTTCGTAATGCAACGCTCGGTAAGCACTCGCACCTCTCGTTCGTCCAATCGAAAAAGTTTTAGAGTTATGTGTTATTCGAGCGGCAAAGTCCGATTTTTGAGTCGTTGAGCTATGAATATATATATATATATATATATATATATATATATATATATATAATTGGTAGTTTATGGTGTTGTGGGTCGTGGGATTTTACAAAACTCGATTTGGACTTAAGGTTTGTTAGATATGAATTTTTGAAGTTGAGCGCGCGTAGTGAACAGTACGTGACCAACGGTTTTTAGGCCGACTTTTGTCATTTTTCGGTTCGATTTTGTGACATTCCGAATTTCGGCCGATTTTTTAGATTTATAAAACGTGTATTTCGTCAATGCGCTTATAATAAAATCTTGCCCGGAACTGATCACTCTTGGATTATTATTTTTAAATTAGAGATTTCGCTAGAATCGCACTCGATCAAATTTGGCCGTTATTTAAAACCCAAACTTTGGTGTCGAATTTCTCGGAGTTCAGGGACGAATTTAATTGGACGGTATCGATATTATTATGGCGAGCCTCGATATTGCCCGAGATATGCGAAAAGTGAAATTTTGACCGGGTGCGGATTTGGACTAATAGACCTCCTTCATAGTGTGTTTTAGTTATTTTTTTTGCCTTTTTTCCTATATTATTAATTAAGATTTTTGTGGAGCGTTAGATCGATTTTGGATTTGAACCGTGACCGTTGGATCGTACTCGAGCATGAAAATTGACTTTTGTCCTCTCTCTCTCTCTCTTTCTACCGCGCACGTCCCCTCCTCATTGCGCCCGTCTCCTCTCTCTCTCTCTGTGCCCCATGCAACGTCCTCTCCCCCCTTCTCTCTCTTCCTTTTCTTCTTTCCCTTTTCTTCTTCTTCTTTCTTCTCTTCTTCTTCTTCCTTTCTCCTTCGCCCGCGACTGCTTTTGCTTCCATATCTACTCCGCTCGCCCGACTGATCGAGCTCATTCGTCCCGTGCCGCTCGTCGTGCCATCCGCTCTACTTGCCGCCCCACTGTCGCCCTAGTCCAGCCAGCGCCACCATGCTCCACCCAACCGAGCCGCATCGTCACTCATTGCCGCTGTGACCACCAGCTCATAATCGCGCCGGCAGCTCGCCCGGTGCTGCTCAGCCGCTCGCCAGCTGGCCCTGTGTCGCTAGCCGCTGCGCCGTGCCGCCGACTTACCCTCCCCTCAGCCCCAGCTCCCCCTCTCTCTCTCTCCTCCACCGTCCCTGCTCCCCTTCGGCTCATTGCCGTCACCGCCGCGTCGCCGTCGTCACTGCTCGTCGGCAGCCAGCCGCCCAGCTCGCCGGCTAGCCAAACTAGCCCACGGCCAAGTCGCCCAGGCCGTGGCCGAGCCATTGCCCGCTCAACCCAGGCTGTGGCCGAGTCGCTGCCCATCACCTAGCCCGCTGCCCGGCCGTGCCCGAGCATGCCCTTGCCAGTGGCCGAGTCACCGGGCCGTGTACCCAGTTGTGGCTGAGCGCCGTGCCGAGTAGCGCGGGCCATGTGCCAAGCCGTGACCGAGCCCCACACCAGTCGCGCCCTCGCCCGTGCTGAGCCTGTTACTGGTCATCCGGGCCATTTTGAGCCCGTGTGGATTTTTCCCGGGCCAAACTTAGGTAAGTGACTTCTTAAACCCTACTTAGTATAATGGGTATTTTTAGATTTGTTTAGGGTGTGATTAGTACTGGTTCAGTGGGTAAACTTGGGTTAGAGCCAAATTATAAATGTGGTTAATTGGTGGATTGAATTGTGGTGATTTGTGGCATGTTTAGTGGTTAATTTATGTGGGTGCAATGATCGAATTGTCATGGCGGGCGTGGGTGAACTAGACGTTTGATTGGGCCGACTTGAGTGTTGAATTGGTGGCTAGTGTGATGAGTTGTGATTGGAATTGAAAATGTACGACGTGTGAGAATGGCGAATTGTGATATGGTGTATGTGCATGAGAAATGTCCAATGAGGGATGAAGCCCGGCTTGATCTGAGGGCTGACCTAAGGCGTGTTAATGCGGGTCATGTGTGCATATGAAATGTCCAGTGAGGGACGGAGCCCGGCTTGATCTGATGGCTGACCTAAGGCCTGTTGATGCGGGTTGTGTGAAAGTGTAAAATGTCCAGTGAGGGACGGAGCCCGACTTGATCTAAGGGCTGATCTGAGGCGTATTGACGCTGGTCGTGAGAAAGTGTGAAAGGTCCAGTGAGGAGCGGAGTCTGGCTTGATCAAAAGGCTGACCTATGGGGTGTTGACCCGGGTCGTGGAAAGTTGCTCGGCCACGAATGCGAATTAAGTGTGATTGAAATGATTGAACATACGTGGTTATGGCGTTTGAGTGGCGATGTTATGTTCTTGTATTATTATTGTTTTATGGTGAATTGACTAATATGCAAAGTTGACACGTAGTTCGAGGCAAGGTAAGTTTGTTGAGTTGATTGATTGTGTGGGCTAGTGAATTGCATATTAGACTTGTCTGGGTACGTATTGGCCTAGGTGGGACTTAGGTTATCTACTTATTGAGATTTATTTTCATTACTGTAGTGCAAACCTTTTCAGATCCCCGACCTTGAGCATGTCGCCGTCTCGGCATTTTGGGGTCCCCATGCATACAGTGCATGAGGAGACCGAGTATCCAGTAGGCCCAGATGAGATGTACATTAAGCATCTACCACTATTTGGGTAGATGAGGGATTAGAGGACCTGCAACGCCATACCTATCTGGCTTGGTCCCATCGTGTCGGGTTGGAGGCTACTGGGCCAATCCATGGTTTTGAGGGGTTGCAGCATGCTAACGATGGTACGGTGAATTAGGAGCCCTAGGACAAGTTTACTCTCGATGGTGGGGTGACGGACCCCGATAGCCCACCAGAGAACCTGGGTCTAGAACTCGAGCCCATTCCAGAGCCAAAACCCGAGCCCGAACCTGAACCCGTGGCCCCTGCAAACCTCGAGCTTAAAGAAGAATTCAAGGAGTCTGAGCCCGAGCCCGAGCCTGAGGAGGAGCCCATGGTGTCAGAGCACGAGAAGGAGCCGATCGAGATCAACTCGAACACGGAGTCGGAGCCTTCAGGGTCTAATTTGGACTGGACGCCGTAGGGATGTTTAGGTGCTTGGTCTGGAAGCCTTTTTGGTAGAGCCCTTTTTTGTGCAGTCAGTTAGTCTACCCGACCACTTGTTCCTTTTTTATGACGAAGGTGGATTTTAACCCTAGAGGCCTAATGTATGAATATTTGTGATCTCAAGCTAATGTTATGAGTTTATTGATTTGTGCTTGTTCTACCCCGTTGTCATTATTAATTATCTGGGTTGTTTAAATTTTGCTTCCGCTTGCATACGACTTTGGGTGTTTCGTTTGGGTCGGCGACGCGTCCTGGGATGTCGCAATCAATACAACCATGGAAGGGGTGTCGCGAGCCCATTGGGGTTCGGGACGTGACAGATTTTGGGACGGCCAAGCTGGGGATCTTCTAGTGCTATGAATGGGCTTTATTCTGATAATAAGCTCACTTGGAATAGAGTTTCATGGAGAAAGTTATGGGACAACCAAGTTTCGCGTTCAAGCTCCGCGTTGCGGA
Source organism: Syzygium malaccense (assembly GCA_031216405.1). Taxonomy (NCBI): domain Eukaryota; kingdom Viridiplantae; phylum Streptophyta; class Magnoliopsida; order Myrtales; family Myrtaceae; genus Syzygium; species Syzygium malaccense. Next base: position 35,711,379 of record CM062260.1, read on the forward strand.
CGGTTTTAGATAATCGCTTTGGATGAGTGATTTCAGGGCGTCTTTTAGTCGTTATGTTAGCGTTTAAGCCTAGTTTAGCTGAGTCGTAGTTGAGGTAACATTTTACTCGGTTTTTTATACCATTTTTCGATTAATTGTTAGGTATTTAAGTGTGTCAACTCGAGTAACTACTATAAGTTGGTTTTTCGACTTTTCCAGGTGAGTGGTACTATTTCTTCTTTGAATCGGTAAGATCATGTTTAGAAAATGATATGCTATAGATATCTTATCATATGAGAAATGACATTTTGATTGCATAAAACTGCCATTTTGTATATTTGAAATGGAAGATTGTCTTTGATTTCGGCTTGAATTTATTGAATGTAAATAAGTTTGTGAAACCTTTTGAGAAAGACTTATGAGGAGTTCTTTACTTTGAATGTGGTTTTTGAAGGATTATATGCCGGTTTGCGAAATGATTTATGAAATGATTTCTGGATTCGGTTTTTGTGGATTGTGGATGTTATCGTTGTGGATAAGTATTTGATACTCAGTATCTCTATGAACCCAATGAGGGTTTGTGGATATGCGCATACTAGTCTAGAATATCCTTATAGGCCAAGCCACCGGCTTATAGTAGGTGAAGATCTTGCTAAGAGGGGAATCTTGGTTGCTTTTCACGGGAGATTATCCGTGATCATAGTTAGATTTCTGAGCATGAAATTAGCTAATAGAATAGATCATTGGCATGTGTTTTTCGACGAGATTGACCAGTGGAATGGACCATTGATTTCTTCTTTGATATTATTGATTGAAACGAACTTTTCTATTATGAAAATGTTGTGTTAAAGTAGTATATAACGTATTTTGACCTTGAAGTTTGTCGTATGCTGGAGTTGAGTTAATTGAGCTTTCGTTTGGTCTTATAATTGTGTGCATAGTGGATGCTCGATCTATTTAGAAAAAACGTATTACCCATTGAGCCGTAATAGCTAATTCCTCTTATCTTACTTGTTTTTCAGGTACTTCAGTGAGTCGCAAGTAGGGCATGAGAGTTTCAATAGCGAAGATGACTTTTTGTTAATAGGAACTTTCTGATACGAGTTTGACATAGTTGTGGAGCTTAAGTGTTAGCTTGTTGCTGGTTATGTATTTAACCTTTTGATGGATTGTAGATAACTATGATATTGTAACCAGATAAACATTTATCATATATATGTAGATGCATATATTTTGATATCAGGTAAGCTTTGATTATGTTTAGGCTACGTCCTTTGGTGAAAGGATAGCCGTGTCATGCCCTTGTTCTTGTTGAGTTAGGAGTGTGACATCTTATGAGGTGGAGCGTGCTTGCTTAAGGCTTCCCCACGATCGCCACTTCCTGTCATACGCATATTTACAAAAAAAGGGATGAACAAGTCAATTCCTGTAAAAGATGATTTCATTAGGATGCATACGGTTTTACAATCTCAAATCATCATTTATAGGTTGTCCGGAAAGAGCAACCAGGCAAGAGGGACAAAAATGATCATGCATGTTTTCCTCACGAAATTCATTTTCAAGACATTTTGGAGGCAATACATGGAAGCTGAGCCTTTGATGGAGTTGTGGAGTCTGAAAATAGAAAATACTATTAATGTAAAGAGAGGAAAGTACTATTGCTAAGGACGCACATGTAATATTCTACTATAACTTTGTATGCCCTAATTCCTGCTATATACTGGGTGTATTTCTCTTGTAATTGTAACTTAAAATGATACTAATAGTGAAGAAATTGCCTAATGTGGCACCATAATTATTTCCTTTTTGATTGTGAAATGGTTTTCCATGTAACAAAATTGCCCGTCTTCTTTTTCCCAAGAACTAGTATCAGAGCCTGGTTTAGCGAAATAGTAGGAGCGACAAAGATGGACGAAGGGAAGATAATAACCAATTGGTTCGACGGCAAGGACTTTGGATCTGGAAGACACAAATCAAGGATCTGCTGTATTAGAAGAACCTGCATTAGCCTTTGTGGGGACAAAACCAAGAACCTGCATTAGCCTAGGTGTGATTCATCTCACGTTGACGCGAAACATTGCCTTCAACATCGCCAATGAGAAGACAACGGTGTAATTAATGAGGGCTCTATCCCACATGTACAAGAAGCCCTTTGCATTAAATAAGTAAAATCTTATCCATCGTCTGTTCAATTTGAAGCTGGACGAAGGTGTTTCTATGACTGGTTCGTGTTCTCTATTTCCTGTTCTCTATCACTTTTCTAATTCACGAGGGCTACAAGAGGGAGAAGGACAGATTTTCAGATTTATTCGGGCTGAGGGCCTTGGGCTTTTTCTTTTCTTCTATAAGCCCAAGTAGTACATATTATGCAATTCAAAGCAAAATAAAGGTGGTATGGAGTAGGGGTGAATAAGATGGACCGCCCAAATCGGGATCGGATCGGACTAAATCGGACCAACCGGTTTGATTCGGTTCTCGAGAATATCGGTCTGGTTCCACGTTCCTAAAATTGAAACCGTTTTTCGGGCGATCCGGTTTCCGGTTCTAGGGTGGGAACCGGACTAGACCGATAAATATATATTTTTTTAATATTTTCATATATATATTTATTTATTTACTTTTTAAATATATATTTAAATAAAAAAGAAGCATTTAATAATTCATTTTTATTTGGTTCCAATGGGACCAACCCAAAAATGCTTTTATATATTGGTCCCGAAAATACTTTCCGGTTCCCTCTTGCCTTTACCAATTGGTCCCATTGGAATCAGACCGGACTGAACCGGACCAACGGTCTGATCTAGTCCACGGTCCCAAAATTAGCTAGTCCGGTCTCCGGTCCTAGAAACTAGGAACCGGTCCTCCCGATCCGGTTCCTGATTTTTGAGTTGGACCAGACCGGACCGGACTGGGAACCGCTCACCTCTTGTACGAAGAGCATTTTGTCAATGCGCATTGAATGTGAACACCCATATAATAAACCAATTCAGATAGAACATTATAGAGGTTGATTCCAATAAAGTATGTAAAGTAGAAGACGAATGGTCACAATCACAAGTAGTCAAAATTGGATGCTGCCAAATATTGGTGCAGATGGGAGAAAAGAGAGTGCATGAGTTGTTAAATAATGATCCCGACCGAGGGATAAAGATAAATCAACCACTGTGTGAGAACTTTCAAAGGCTCTTCCCCTTCTTTCTCCAATTGAGTAGTCTGCTTTGCTAGGGCCACAAGTAAATTTCTTAATTTAGTGATGAATCGTTCCGTTACTGCTTTGACGAAGTCTCAATCACGTAAAATTTCCTCTGTTACAGCTGAGAAATGCACGAATCTAATGTGGGAATAATAGTCTCTGATAATGTCTGTCTTTCTTTTTTTCTTTGTACTTCGCTGTTTCAGCTGTCCAGGGTCGACTCAGCAGCGGGATTGTGTAGACCATTTCTTCAGAAAAAGTATCACATCCTTAAAAAAACGAATAATTCATTTTCGAGAAAATGCAGGAATAGGTGTTCCTAATACGTCTTCACCATGAAAGGACTTGCCTGGTTGGTGATTTGCTTCCGATTTTTTGGTATATCATGCCATTGTTACATAAAGCATGCAGGATGTTCACACCATTTAGTCATCTGCTGTGCATTTGTGTTATGATAACATTGACAAGGATAAGCAGAGCAAGCATCTTAATATCAGAGAGGTAAAAGACCGATTCCAGCCAAAAGTATGATCTGAAAAACTAATAAGTAGTCAAACTTCCGTACGTGGATAATACTCCCCAAGAAGAAAACTCAAGATTTCTATGAATTAAAAATTCGATATGTAGAAGGTAAGAAACCGTGGAACGAAGACTCACTATTGCTGAATAAGTCTTCCAAACTTAGCTTTGTGGAGCAGGTGCCCATTGGAATATTACATACCGTTAAATTAATAAAAACTTTTGTGCTTCTAGCAATTTTATTACTCAAAGATATAAGGTAGCGGGACTGTCTTCCCAACTTTCATCTCAAAATGGTTAGCACAAAATCTATCATGACAATTACGGTTAGAAAGTTGCCTTCATCTACCCATCGTAAACAACTCTCCCACTCCTCTGAGAAAATCTGTGGAGGAGCTTCGAGGTTAAAAACAGTAGAGGGACATTTGGTTGTTTCAAGGGAATTAGCTAAAATTCTTTGTTGTTAATAGCGAAAACCTCTTTTGAATTAAACCTTCCTAAGCTTCGTTTTTCAACAGAATTAGGTGACTTGTGTAATATCGACCAGCTCAACATGGAAACAGTCACACCCTTGATCCTCAAGTAAGCAATGTCTTATAAGTTCTAGAAGCCATTGGAAACAGACATTGCTTACAAATTCAAACTTTTGTAAAACCTTTCTGTTCATTAGTCACAGCTTTGGACAACACCATCTTATTTCTGACCACCGATTAACCATTTGTGGAAAAAAGAGAGAGTTTGCACAAAAGCATCAGTTAATGGACAAGGCACTAACTATACTAAATGATTCATCATGAGTTATGAACTCGCATTGTGTATCCAAAGGTACTTAATACGTCCAAGTTTTGAGCAACAGAAGTGTGAATCACTGCTATGTGTATTGTTACTAAGTTCAGTGTTTGGCATGGTAAATCAGATGAAGCCCCTAATTATTACTGATAGGGAATATCAACTACCTAAGAATTTTCATGGTGAAGGTGAGTTTGAAAAGAGCTTTTCCTACTCCAGAGACTAGAGAGGGTCCATTCAATCCACTTCAGACGCATGAAACTGTGTTCAGAAAACAGTCCTTGTTTAATCATGCTGCTCCAAATTGATGCTGAAGAGATGAAGAGGTGAAGGAGGAATAATGCAAGGTTGTAAAAATTATGAATGAGCACTTCCATAGCTGATAATATGCATTGTTTAAGCTGCAGATGAACCGACCAAAAAAAAAAAGCTGGAGATGAGAAAATCAAACTAACTGCCACGTGATCATAGTGGTTATGGAACAGTCCATTCTTTTGAATTAAGAAGGGGAAATAAAGATCAAACCTTTGAAAACACGGTAATCTGCAGGAAAGCTTGTTGAGTAAATTGTATACCAGGTCAAGCACTGTCATCTATAAATAGAGACCATCTTAGCATGCAAGGCACCTCACTCCACCCTCGAGCAATAATACTCTGAGCTAGGAAATAGAACCTGAGATCAAAGCCCTGCCTCCCGCCCACAATGAAGTCCCTTCCCATAAGCCTTCTCATTTTGGCTTTGGCAACTGCAACTGCCTTTGCTTATGATCCAAGTCCTCTTCAGGACATATGCGTGGCCATTGACGACCTGAAGTCTGCAGGTTGAACCTCTATTCTAGTGTTATTGACTTTCTGTTTTCTTCTGGTTAATGATGCTATAAACAGAACGCGCAAAAAGGTTTTGTTTTGGTAGCATGACAACATTGTTACCTATCATAGCCAGTCTAATAGTTATTGCATATTGAGTGATGCATATTTAGATGAGTTATGTTTTCTTATGCAGTGTTTGTGAACGGGGAGTTTTGCAAGGACCCTAAGCAAGCCACTGCAGATGACTTTGTCTTTATGAAGTTCAGAAACCCTGGGAATACTGCAAACCCACTTGGATCAAAAGTCACACCTGCTACAGTCCTTGAGTTTCCAGGACTCAATACTTTGGGCATATCCATGGCTCGCATTGACTTCGCTCCCGGCGGTCTAAACCCTCCCCACACTCACCCCCGTGGCACTGAGGTTCTGGTCGTCATCGAGGGCACACTCCTTGTCGGCTTCGTCACATCCAACCAATTGAACAATACTCTTTTTACCAAAGTCTTGTACCAAGGCGACGTGTTTGTTTTCCCAATTGGACTCATTCACTTCCAGTTGAATACTGGAAAGACCCCTGCACTGGCCTTTGCTGGTTTGAGCAGCCAAAACCCAGGAGTCATTACCATAGCGAACTCCATCTTCGGAGCGAAGCCACCCATTTCTGCTGATGTTCTCACCAAGGCCTTCCAAGTGGACAAGAAAGTTGTCGACGACCTCCAGGCAAAGTTTTGGTACGACAACAACTAAATGGAGCAGATGACCAGAAAAATGCCCACAGAACATGTGAGCCATATAGCGTATGAGATCATTGCTACTCTCCATGAGAGATTGCCAAGAATAAATCAATAATTTATCTCAATGTTTATATGGAATTTATATAACTTTTGTATGAATCATTGAGCAATAAAGATCATTTACTATGAAACTCCTTCACCACCACCGCACCCCACCCCCCTCTCTTTCTCTGTCCCTCCCTGCTTCACTAGTCAGATCAGCCTCAAAATGATCATTGAAATGTTGTTGTCATCTTATACAACAAATAAGGTTATTGGACACATTCCATTACGGGGCTTGAACTTGCATAGAGATTCGATAAAGCTCTACAAGGATACATAAAAATTCCATTGGTGTCACCTTTTTCGTGCTCCAATTTTGTGTAGTCAAGGGAAAGGAAGTCCCAGTCCACGCACCACTTGTCATCAAGAGCAATGCTTCGTGCTGCCTCGTTGCCAACTTGTTTCGTATTCACCAGGATGTATCGTCATTTGTAGAAAACATGCGGTATTCTCACAGTTCAACATCTGCATATCTGTGAAAACTGTCCTATTCCAATTTGGTGGAGCTTTTACAATTCATATGTTTCACTCCATGCTGAATTCCAGACCATTTTCAAAACCATGATTAGTTTCAACCAAAAGCGCGATTTGGAAAGCCATTCACTAAAATGCTGTGCCATAGGCAAAGAATACTCCCTAAAATAACTCTAGGTAATGGAGTTGATTAAAAGAAGAATATGGAAATTTAAAAAACAAAAGGAAGTGGGGAACAAAGACTCACTATAACCAAATCGATGTCCTCTACAACATTTTATATAGATCAGGTGTTCGGAAAAGAATAGAGAGCACTAGAACTTTCCATTCTTTGCTAGTAGGGAAGGACAATTATCTAATAAACTTTTTGTATCGAAAACGGTTTGGATGTGAAGCTCGCAGCAGAAATGCAAATTAAAAGTCACCATTATCTACACATTTTCAACAACTCTTCCATTTCACCGTGTTATATTAAGAAGTATAAACTGCCTTTTAACAGATCTGCCCCTTCTTCTGCAATTTCTTATAAGGGAGTCCTCGTTAGCAGATGTTGAAAAATAACCTTCTTTTTTATTTCCATGTTATAGGTTTTATTTCTTTTTCAATCATCGTCCCCAGTACATATTCGTTCTGGATCTAATAAACAGAACCAAGATTGGTTGGCCTCTGATTGGTGTTGCAGTTTTTACATCCATGCAATGCATGAAAAACATTAAAAAAAAAACTGAAGTACATGATTGAATCGTAATGCAATGCATACACCAGACAAAGCGATGAAGTTCCTCTACATTTCCCTTTCCAAAAGCTTCAAGTAACCCAATTTACTTCATCAAGAGGACTGCCCGAGGTGCTGTGTGCAGGAATAGTTTACAAAAATTTGCAAACTCCCAAGGGCTGGTTGTTGTGACTTACATCATAAGGAGGTAAGTGAAGCATAAAACAAAAATTGAAACTATTGATTCTCAAATTACATTTTTGGAGCCAAACGCCAATGGACCTACAGCATATTTGAAGTTTTTCCAAGTGAAAAACAAGAAAGCGCATTTCTTGATTAAACCATAGCATAACGGTAGCGCATTTCTTAATTAAACCAAAGGATAACGGTGTTGAGAAGGATGAAATGGATATCGAATTGTGCCTATTTAATCTGAAATGCCATATCTCTATACAATTTGACTTGGGTTTAAACTGAGGACAATACAATCATGTCCAGTGTTCTGCCTGAGTCCTTGATGTATTCCCAGCATAGTTCTCTCTCTAGTACATTAATCAACACATGCTTGCTAGGTCGTCCTTGCTCAAAGAAATTTTCAAATTGCAACAACATAAAAAACTAAAGTAAAAATTATGTTAATCCTCAAGCAGGCTCGTTCGACCCCATCTACAAGTCCAATCCAAAAACTATAAGACAATCTAAAAATCCATTCAACATAATATGGGATAACCTTCTTAACAATGCCTAGCCATGTGAAACAACCTTAAGAAATGCTTTAGTCCTGGATAAGATATTTTTTTAGTCCAACATATGAAGTGCTTTGCAAGCAAGCATATCTCTGAATACTCTTTGTAGTTTCCTCCAAATAACAGAGTGGATCAAATTTCTAATTTAACAAGGATAAAAATTAGCAACCACAGACTATTTCTTTCAGGAATGTGAAAGCACGTGTTCCTAAGACATGGAGATTGACCCTTTCAACAACATTTGCTGAGACAATATTGTATCAGTCCTTACTCAAACAAATTGAGCACGAAAAGGTGTCAGATAGCAATTATATAAGATAAACATCGTTAGGGTCCTCTCGATTACTTGGGTCGGTTTTTGGCCCCTAGATCACGTCAAATCACCCACACCAGTACATGAATGGTTGTGATAAGAGCCATCACTCGAATGTTCCTTTTTAAGACTTGTCCTACATGGATTTAGTCCCGGGTCGTCGCACCGCTTCATGAAGGTTGCTGTTCATTTCTTTATCTGAGGAATAGGAAATCAAAGTAATGGACCCGTGCTTGTAGTTGTTGTGGAATGACTCGTCCATTGTGTCTAAAACTAAACTTGCATAATATTTGTAGTTTTGTCAAATAGAGCACTTGTCGCCATGCCTCGTCAAGTAGATTACCTGGAGAGAGCCCACGTAGGCTTTCTAACTTATTCAACACTCACCTTTAACAAAAACTTAAGCCAACAAGTTTAGTATCAACTGAGTAAATTAATTGCTCTCACCTCGACATGTATCTGACTTGAAACCTATTTTACTAATACTCTTAGATGAACGCCTTAAAATATTAGCTTCTTAGTACTTCATGTAGGGGATTAATTACAGTCTAGTCCTTTAAATATCCTTGGTTGAGCAATCTGATCCATTACAACCTTTTTTTGCAATGTAGTCTCTAACTTAAAACATATTTGTGCGATTGAGTCATCCGGTGATCTAAGTGTTACTCCTGTTGTCAAATCGTTGATATAGCAATATACGAAAGTGTTTATGATGTGGGCCCACGCTAGAAAAAAAAACACAAAAGTACCAAAGAAAAGATTTGTGAATAGAGAGAGTGCATGCAGAATTGCAGACAGAAGGTTGAGATGAGGTAGGGTCAACCTGGCACTCTTTGAGGCCTCGTTGGGCCTAGGCCACGCTTTAGCAGGGTAACAGCCTCCTAGTATTTCCCGTAGTAAGGGTCAATCATCGCCGGGGCACCATCAACCCTAATGAAGGTAAGGGAGGGCTTTCAACACCCTCTTAGCAAGGTAAAGGGATCATGAGCCCTCAAATTGCCGAAAAATGGCTCGAGAGCCCTAACCACTCCTCAGCGAGGCTGGCGAGCCCCAGACACCGCACGTGCACAATTAAGGCCTACCAGTGCTCTCTTGGATGGCGAAGGGCTAGCAACACTTTGCCAAAGCAAGGGTTCCTAACTTTCTAACATTTTTAAATAATAATACTTTTTAATTCTTGAAAACAAAGTTTCTCATTCTATCCTCTGACTGGTTTTGCAAGATCAAAGAAAAGATGACAGAGTAGTTGAGCCATACAATAGGAAAATTGTCCAAAAGTCCTAAACTTATTACACTTTTATCAATGCAGTTTTAAACCTTTCAATCTTTCCAATTGAGTCCTAAACCTTTTGATGTTTTTCCAATTGAGTCATCCTACCAATTTTGGCTGGAAATCGCTAAGGTGGACGCTAGCCATTTTATGTGCAAGCACTTTTGCTTACAAGTTCTAACTTTTGTAAAACCTTTGATGCCGAAGCGCGATAGAAATTAGGCTAAACAGAAGGATTGAAACGATAACGAGGAACAAACTGTTCTCCCAATCGATTAACAATCGATAAGTTTTCAAAACATCCAAAAACTACTGCCTCTCAAAACCCTAAAAACGAGTTTATAAAGGGTGTTAGCCCTAATGACAAAAAAATGCAAAAATTACAAAAATACCCCTAATTCGAAAATTACTAAAATAATTAAAAAAACCATCTAAACGATCCCGAATCATGAAAATCCATTATTAATCATAGCCAAAGGCTATGAGTATTGATCAGCATGCCGTTTCGCTTCAAGCAACCAAATTTGAGTTCAATCCGACATCGTTGACTTCAAGCCTGCCGGTTCGTTCAGTTACATAATGGGTCCGCCGATCCCCTAAGTGCATCATGCTTCCCTGCTAGAGAAAGATTCGTCCTCGAATCTGCTTCGTCTTCATTGTCGTCAATCTCTTCAGGGTCTTCTTTCTCTTCAGTGTAGTAAGGTGACAATTCTGCTACATTAAAAGTTCCAGAAACATTGTGCTCACCCGGCAACCCAGGTGGCAACTCTTTCGGTACGACATTAGCAAACTCCTCAAGTAAGGGCAGAACTTGGGTAGGAATTTCGAGACTGTCAGAATTCCACTCCATCACCACAATGGCAAAAAGCTCAGGCGCGTTCACTGCCTCTTCTAGAAATTCTAACCTAGACAGTAGATTATTTTTCACTTCCTTTCTCAAATCTGAAGGACCTAGGGTAATGGTTCGGCCATCCTTCTTGAAGGTATAAGTATTTCTAAAACCATCATGCTGTGTCTTTCTATCAAACTGCCACGGCCTCCCCAATAAAATATGGCAAGCATCCATTGGGACTATATCACACCACACCTCATCGATGTAATTTTTTCCAATCGAAAATTGCACAAGACACCTTTTGCTCACCTTCACCCCGTTCTCTTTTCTAAGCCACGACATCTTGTAAGGTTGAGAATGATCTTCTGTTTTTAACCCCAACTTTTTCACCATAGTCGTGGACACTACATTCTCGCAACTCCCACCATCTATTATTATGCTGCATACTTTTTCTCTACTAGTGCACTTAGTATGAAAAATATTATGTCTAAGCCATGATTCATCATATGCTACAGCAACATTTAATATTCTTCTAATGACTAGAGACTCACCAGAATTAGCATAGATAATCCCTTCCTGTTCTGCATCTGCATCCTCTTCTTCGCCTTCAGATTTATTATAAACTAGACCTTCATAAAAAATTGGATTATTGTCGCGACCGGACTTTCCCGAGCCTCTTTTTAGGAAGACATGCAAAAAGAAGGAGGGCTCGCCTGGTACGTGCTAAGTCTAGGTTCAGGACTTAACTCGGGCTCTCCCAAGCCCATACCATATCGCGACTTAGGGTTTAAAAGTTTTAACATGCAAGTGGTTTATACCAAGGAGTCGCCACTAATCGATTTGGGGTAGGCCGATTAGAAACCTAAATAGGGTGACGGGAGAATCACCCTATTCCTACGGACCAGAGATTAACTGGGTTCGGGGACTTGATTACATTAGTTAAATAACTAATGCCCTTTCGGTACCTTTCTACCCTGTTCATTTCATGAAAATATTTGTCAGGCAATTTGGATTGATTTTAGGACCTTTCTCCTAACATGTGAGGTGATCAAGCGAGTGCATAATCAGAAACGATCAGCAGTCAGGAACACAACAATTCATGCAGCCTAAGGTTCTAACCTTAACTAAGTCAGATGACATTCAAAATACAACAGCTCATGCAATTGTATTAAAAACATGCATAACAACAGTAGTGAAACACACATGCAAAGTACTAACACAGCCTCAGGTTTATCTAATTTAAATAAGACAATAACATGCACAATAATATAACAATGGATTAAAACATTTAGATAACCCACATAATAAAAAATTTTCTTAAAAAAAAAATTTTTGAATTTTTTTTTTTTTTTTTTTTTCGGAGAGAAAAAAAATAATACCGAAATAAAATAAAATAAAATAAAAACATTTTTTTTTAAAATTTTTTTAGAATTTTTTAGAATTTTTTTTTTAAAAAAAAAATTTAAATTTTTTTAAATTTTTTTTTATTTTAAAAAAAATTAAAATAAAATAAAACAAAAATAAAATAAAAAAATAATATAATATTAACCGGGTCGGATCGGGTCCGACCCGGGTCAACGGACCCGACCCGGGCGCTGACCGGGTCGGTTCGGCTGATCCGGGTCGGGCGGAACCGACCCGGGTCAACGGATCCGACCCGTGCGTTGACCCGGGTCGGATCTGTCGATCCGGGTCGGGCGGAACCGACCCGAGTCAACGGATCCGACCCGGGCGTTGACCCGGGTCGGATCTGTTGATTCGGGTCAGACCCGACCCGATCAAACAGAACCGGGGGGAAGACGCCGGCGAGGCCAAAATTGGCCGTCCGCCGGCCGGCCCAGGCCAGCGCCGCCCCCAAATCGGCCCCCTGGCACCACTGCCAAGCTGCGCCACTTACCTGAGCCGCCGTAGGACCGCCGTTCGCCGGCCGGCGACGAAACCACAAACCGGCCTCGTTGAGGCATTTTGTCGAACGGTGGGCGTGCGCGGTGGAAATCAGCCGATTTCGACCTCCACCGGCGGCACGGTCGACTCCGACGGCTGCGGCTGATGTTCAACTGTGAGTGGGGACCGGGACCGGTGACGGCATGGGCCGGAAATCGCACGAGTCGGCCGACGCGAGTCCCGGCCGGACCGCGTGCAAAAAACAGGGGAAAACAGAGGAGGCTCTCGGGACCCCGGGGCAGCTCACCCGTCGACGGCGCGTCCGGAGGGGATTCCGGCTGGTCAGGGGGGCGACGGCGACGCTGCTGGCTCTTCTTTTGGCTCCGGCGGACCTCGACTTGCTCTCTCTCTCTCTCTACTCTCTCAGTCTTTCTCTCCTCTGTTTCTCTCTTTTTCTCTCTGTTCCCTCTCTCTTTGTGTCGCCGCCGTCGGCTCGGCGGCGGGGGATGGACGAAATGAGGAGCGGTGGCCGCGGGATGCTGCCTTTCTCCCTCCGGCTCTCTCTGTTTCTCTCTCTGTGTTCTCTGTTTCGCCGGCCGGCCTCCTCCCCAAAATTGGCCGGCCGGGGCTCTCCTCTCTCTCTGGCCTTTTATAGGCGGCGGCGACGATGACGATGACGATGACGATGACGGACCTCCCCTACGTCGGCGTGACGACGGCCTGCACCGGCCTACCGTGGCCCGTGACTTTCGTGGCCACTTAGGCCGGTGCAGAGCAGAGGCAGGGGCGAACAGGACGCCGGGAGAGAGGAGAGGATAAGGGGCTCCGGGAAATGGGGGGGACGGGACTGGCATTTAATGCCGGTCCTGTTGGCGTGCTCATCCGGCCCTGGCTGGCTGGATAGCGACGGCGAGGAGCGGCGCCGCCGTGCGTCGGCGTGACGATCGCGAACAGGGGAAGGACAGCGACGCTCGGCGGGGGGAGGAAGAAGGAGGAAGGGGCTGGGCCGGGCCAGGCCCAGTCCGCGCGGAGGGAAAAGAAGGAGGAGGAGGAGCGATGGGCCGGGCCAGGCCCAGCCGCGGGGAAAAGAAGAAAACAAAAGGAAAGCGGGCTAGGCCCGCGTGAAAGGGAAAAAAGAAAAAAGAAAAGGGAGCGGGCCGAGGGCCCGCGCGGGGAAAGAAAAGAGGAAAAAGAAAAGGGCCGGGCTGGGCCGGCCTTGATCCGGCCCGATCCGATTTTTTTCTTTTCTTTTTTTCTTTTTCTTTTCTTTTTTTTTTATTATATTTTTTTTAAGGATTAATTAAGAACATATTCTCTAATAAGCCCTATTAATGCAAATGTGCCTAATTCTATATGCAAAGCGTTTTAAATTGAAATATATTTTTTGCTTAGGAATTAAGTACATTAATTCCTAAATTTTGTGCAATTAATTTTGGGCAATTCAAAAATAGGTGTCTACAGCTGCCCCTCTTTGAATGTGAGCTCGTAGAGATTGAGCTCGAAGAGGTTACGTTCAAAGATAAAATGACACCTAAATTTAGCCCGTGCATGCTCAATGAATGTTGTTTTTGGTGAGACTGTGAGTCTCATTTTTATGATGCAATATAAGATGATGCATGCTAAAGCAAATAAAAATACACCTGAGGCTACTTACCTTGCTGAAGGGTAGAGTAATTCCGGACAGTTGATATTGTGTGTCAAGGACCCGAACCTGTCTTCGGTCGCCTCGACGAAAAAAATGGTTTGTCTAGGACCCGAACCTTTCTTCGGTCGCCTTGACGAAAAAAATGGTTTGTCTAGGACCCGAACCTTTCTTCGGTCGCCTTGACGGGGGGGAAATCACTTGCCTAGGACCCGAACCTTTCTTCGGTCGTCTTGACTGGATTTCGATTGTCTCGGACCCGAATCTACCTTCGGTGGCCGTGACTGGGTTGTGTCTGTCTAGGACCCGAACCTTTCTTCGGTCGCCTTGACTGACTGGATTTGTACGTCGAGGACCCGAACCTTTCTTCGGTCGCCTTGACTGATTGTACTTGTCTCGGACCCGAACCTTTCTTCGGTCGCCTTGACGGGGGGAAATCGCTTGCCTAGGACCCGAACCTTTCTTCGGTCGTCTTGACTGGATTTCGATTGTCTCGGACCCGAATCTACCTTCGGTGGCCGTGACTGGGTTGTGTCTGTCTAGGACCCGAACCTTTCTTCGGTCGCCTTGACTGACTGGATTTGTACGTCGAGGACCCGAACCTTTCTTCGGTCGCCTTGACTGATTGTACTTGTCTCGGACCCGAACCTTTCTTCGGTCGCCTTGACGGGGGGAAATCGCTTGCCTAGGACCCGAACCTTTCTTCGGTCGCCTTGACTGGATCTCATTTGTCTCGGACCCGAATCTACCTTCGGTTGCCGTGACTGGGGAAATCATTTGCCTAGGACCCGAACCTTTCTTCGGTCGCCTTGACTGGATTTCGATTGTCTGTCTAGGACCCGAACCTTTCTTCGGTCGCCTTGACTGACTGGATTTGTACGTCTAGGACCCGAACCTTTCTTCGGTCGCCTTGACGGAGATTGTACTGTTTGTCAAAGTACTTGGAGATTCTTGCCCAAGAATTTGACGATTTGCCTGGTGGGTCCTCGCCAGCAGGTCTTGAAAAGGCTCAAACGATGAGCACCTGGGGGTCATCGCCCCAGGATTTGATGTATCGTCTGATGAATACCCGACCTTTTTCGGGGCATCTCATTTGGGATGATAATGAGGGCTTCTCCAGCGCTCGAATTTTGTGTTCTATCACTGGGGATTAGAACTCTGAGCTGTCAAAGATGATTAGCGCAAACATGCATGCATTGATTAAGAATAGACAAGTTAGTCTATTCTAGAATGTGTATTTGAAAATTCATGCATGATGATTTTGCCATGTTTGCATCACCAAAAATCCACCGAGGGTCAATCAAGACAATTTTCGCTCATGAGGTGGACTTCTCAAGACGCTGAACGAGGGACCTTCAGTCAGAAAGGACTTTCCACTCGCTCTCATTGAAAAGGGCTGTTTGTCCCGTCCATTAATGCGGGAACATTGAAAACACTCAATCTGACCTTTATCATATCAACAAGGGTCTGAGTTTTCTCGCAAGCGGTACGACACTGCCAATCTGAGAGGTCTTCTTCAGGGTCGTAATGTAGGCTTGGTCAATGGCTTAACAAAGGTGACTGTCCAAGTCAAGGCCATGAAAGAAAATATTTTGCAATTATCTCCAGGTTTACAAGTCAAGAACCCTGCAAAAGAGATAGAAGTAAACTTGCTCGCACTTCTTCGAGCGATGTTTATAAACATTTGAAATTCCACGTTAATTCAATTGCCCTAGTCAGAAGAGACTTCATGAGGGACGTAACGTGGGCTTGGTTTACAGGTCGAGAAACGAAATGATCGTTAGGCTCAAAAATGTGTGTGAGGGTGAAAAATTGGTGATCATCTAGCATCGTCACCAGTCTTCTTCTCTGCCGTCAGGATTTTTCTGGCAAACTCCCTGGGTAATCTTGTGTTTTAGCATCTTTGACAACTTTTTCTTGAGGAGCTTCTGCGTCAAGCATTTTCCTGGATACAATTCTATCTCTGTCCCAATTGCTTTCTCAAGAATAGGTTCATCTTCGTCTGTCATGTGGCAAATCTTTGCCAAGACAAAGTTCCTGAAGTAGGAATTTACATCGAAGAAGAACTCAAGTTTAAACTCTTTGGGGTTGTCTATTCTACACCACTTAATGTCTTTGAGATATTTGAGAGCGCTTTCATCACGCTCAGAAATCTCCATTCATGGGCATTGGCCTTGCTTTTACCAGGCACACTGCTTTTTCATGCCCCAAATTTTCAGCATTTTTTGTTGGGACTAGTTTAAACGAGTTTGAAGTCTTCATCTTGACTCGATGCTTTGGCCCCTGATGCTCAAATTGTGGTGACTTTTGCCTTGCCCCAGCGTAGGGGATGATCACCAACTGAGTTTGTATGAAATGAAATCGCCGGCTCAATTGGGCTAGCAAATGATATAAGTGTATGGGATAGAAAAAGAATTGCTCTTCGTCATCCTAGGGCACTTAAATTATCGTGAGAGTTCATCTGCAATAAAAACACTCAAAGATTAATGCAAGTGAGAGCAAGAAAACTTCTATTCATCTTTTCACCTTGTGCGAGCTGTTGCAGCTGATGATGATAGAAAATTTTAGATATTACAAACTCCTCATCCATCTTAGTGAAAACATCGCTGTTATCAATAAGATATTGTCATTTTGGACAGGCTTTAGTTTGCTGCTCCTCTCTTGACAAAGCCCTCTTAGCCTCGACCGTCCGGCTGTCAATGGTGTGCTTGTCTTGGAGGGCTCTGTCGAGGATCGCCAGACCTCAAGTTGCCCCAATGTGGGGTAGTTCTTGCCAGGGTTGATTTAAAAGAAACCACTAAGGGTATGGGCTCAAATGGTTAAGCAAAGGATTAGTGGTAGTGTATGGGGCAGAGAAATGAACTGCCTCTCGTCATTTTGGCTACCGTACCTTATGCGAGAAATCCCTTTACCTTGTAGAAATGAAACCTCTTCGCTCATCTTGCAAGGGTTTGGTACTTGAGAACGTGTATAAATCAAGGGTTGCCTCTCATCATCCCGACACACCTCGTTTAACACCTCGGAGCAGTTCGACATCATTCGTCGAATTGTCAAAATTTTCTCAGGGAATTGGTGGATTAAACAGGTAGAATTACCATGCAAAATTACTTTCCATGTAATGCATTTGAGGAAGAAAATAGTATCGATTTTCTTTGATTATTTCTTCCTTCTTGTTTCTTTCTACTCTTATGAGAAGAGTTTTTTAGGGAAAGAGATACTTACCTATGCTGCTATAGTAGAGCAAACCTGCAAGGTAATAAGGAAAACAGTGTTAATGAACAGTTCTTTGAGGGATAGGAATTGGAAACGATACAACATTACCCTTCGTGAATCCCTTCATTTGAGATTAAACTGACAACTCCTTGAGTTTTCTCGGATGTTGATAATTCCCTTTTGACAAAAACATGAGTTTATGTTAGGAATGAGGCGATTAAGGGTAAATTGAGAACGATACAAATTACCCTTCTTCCATTTTGCCTTCAAAGCTAGCAGAGTCTTTTCTTCTCTTTACTTTGTTCAGCCTTCTCTGCCTCAATCTGCTCCTCCATAGTCTTGGTCTCGAAGCTCGAATGAAATCCTCTATTATTAAGGATGCTTCCAAACAGAGAGTTCTATTGTCAGCGCATGCTGTGTCAATGCGGCTCCGGTATGTTGAGGAGTTTCTCGACTCGATTCTTGACTGCACAGGGCATGTGCAATTGCTTGCATGGGGAGCTTCGCAGCAAAGCTAATCTCTACTTTAAAGGTCTTTGACGGGCATGGGCGTGACTACCATCGAGACTTCTGTGGTTGTCAAGATTGGCTTCGATGCCATTTTTGTCATATGCGAAGTCCTTTCCAGGTTTGATTCGCCGACAGGAGTGTTCTTATCAACAACTTTTCTGCCAATTCCCTTGTTATCAATTGAGGCATAAAAGTTATTTCAAGGATAGTACTTCTTCACAGCATCCGAGTTGACCGGGTTGGAGAATTGGCGTCCATCCATTTCAGTCAGAATCAAAGCCCCTCCAGGAAGTGTCCTTCCGATTGAACGATCTAGCTATCCTTTGTTGATAGCGTTGTCCATGACAAAGAGCCTTCAGGCGCTTTTCATCAATCATATTCAGCCGCTCCAATCTTTGCTGCTTCCATCATGAGTGTTGTTTACTCAATTTTGTCCTATATGAAAGGAAAAGATATGTCATTTCTATGCTAAAGTGAATGAACTTTAGGAACGAAATACACCCTTTTTGATGGACTGGGGGGATTGCATGCCCCCTAGTCTATTCTTCCAATTGAGCACTTCTTCGTCATGTTTCATTCGAGAAGTCCTAACATTGGTGTTCCATCCGGCTTGCTAGCACGTCGGAGTCTAGCATGTTTCCCAGTTCATTATCTGCAAAAGAAAAGGGATAGAATGTCATTTCCAAAATTCGTTGAGGAATGAGACATACCTTTTCTTTAAAAGGGGTAATCTTTTCTTGATCTGCCCCTAATTTTTGTACGAGATGATGTTTCGCTCATCATGGAATCAGGGAATGTTCAATATTCTCATTGACTTTCTGGGGCTGGTGTCACCCACTGGTAATAATGAGATTTTCCCCATGTTTCATTTGAAAATTGGACGATCTTCGCTTGGACTGCCCCTATTAGATGAGTTGGTTCGCTAACTTCATCAGGGTCTGATGTGCGCTTCAGTTTGTGTCATTTTCAAATGTCCCATTTGTAACAAAAATGAGTATGCTCTGAGACATGAAGTGAGCAAGTCAGAAAAACAAACAGGGTTATGAGCATGTATGCTTTTTCACCACCATTCTTTGACTTTTCGAAAAATGATAAAACATTTGTTTTGTTTTCAAAAGCTTAGAAACGAGGAAACATGAGGAAGCCCGGGCCTCAGAACACTTTCCTTTACATGGCTGGATATCATCAACGGGCCGGTTTGGGATACTCCCTCATGCCCTCAAAACAAAACATTTGGAATTCTTTTGAATAATTCAGGCGAATTACATTTGTTGGAATGGAAATTGCAACACTAAAATTCCAAGCATAATTAAAAATTCAGAAAACTGGGAATTTTAGAAAACAACTGAAACTTTAGAAAGCAGGAAAAGCTCCCACGTATGGGAGGACTCAAATTATTAAACATGCCTCTATTCTAAATGAGGAAAATTGAGTCTTCAGTTTACTCAACGACGACATCTGTGCCTCCTGCTTGATTGGGTGGGGCGTGGCGGAATGAAAACATTTTTGCATCCAACAATTTCTGGATCTTATTTTTCAAGGCAGCACAGTCATTGACGGAATGTCCCGTTTCACCCAAATGATAGTCACATGCCTTGGAGGGATCGTAGTTGGGGAAACGCTCAGGATTTTCACGCTTCGGCTCTTTAGCAAGCAACCTCTTTTCCAGGAGAATAGGCAGGATCTGAGACATAGGCAAAGGGAGTGGCGTGAACTACTTTTTGTTATTTCGCCTTTGGGGCGGCTTGCGGCCTGAGGCCGGTTTTTGTCCACTGCTCATCTGAATCATTAGGGAAGGACGAACGGTTTGGGTGTATGCAACATCCGTATCTGTTAGGGGTTCTTCCTCCTTCTTCATGCCGAGTTTCTTGCTTGTGGAAGCAGGGTCTGTAAACCACCCCTCACGCAATCCGATTTCGATTCGTTCGCCCACAGGAACAAGACGATTAAGGGACTCAGCGGTGGCACCAACCAGGCGGTGTCTATATTCGTACGGAAGGGACTTTATGAACAACTTCACTTGTTCATGATCAGTGAGTTGTGGGGTAACCTGGGCGGCCAAGTTTCTCCATCTGGTGGCATATTCTTTGAAGGACTCACTCTTCTTCTTCTCAGCGCGTTCCAGATCGTCACGAGTAAAGGTAATGTCGAGGTTAAATTGATATTGCTTGAGGAATGCATCAGCAACATCATCCCAAGACTTAAAAGCATCCACATCCCTCGACATGTACCATGTCAAGGCTGGCCCCGTCAAACTTGCTTGAAAAGTTTGAATCATGAGGGGTTCATTATCAACGTACTGGGTCATTCGCACATGGTACATGTGCAAATGGTGTCTGGGACATGAAGTGCCATCATATTTCTCGAATTCTGGCATCTTGAACTTTTCTGGTACTTTGACCCGTTTGTATATGGACAGGTCAAGTGGGACCGCATGCTGCGGGCCTTGTAGCTGTTTCAGCATTTCCTCGACCTTTGCAAGGCGTTTGTCATGCTCTGTCATCGGTACAGCTTCAAGTTCAGGCTTGTTGACAGCAAGGAGAAGCGGATCGTCCTCTGGCGGGGGCATTTTACTGTCGCTGGCGGAGGCTTCGTCTTTTCCAGTAGACGGTGGCGATAACACTACCTCAACTGCTGCAGGCGTGGGTGTAAGTTTGCCCTGAATGGATTCCACCTGCTTTGCAAGATTTTGAATCGCATTGAGGACCATCTTCATCTCGTCCTCCATGTTATTGAGACGGACGTTTTCTTCGGCCATTTTTTAACTACCTGAGAAAACGTTGAAATGAATGAGTATAATGCCCAATAAAAAAATCACTTTATGACTTAGTCATATTATTATTACATTTTTTTATTTGCAAAGAAAAAAAATGAGAAAAAAGGGGTTTATTAATATCAACATTACAAACGGCGTCCCCGGGATTCGAACCCCGGTCGCCTCGGACCGTTACGCCTCACACCCGGATACCACTGGGCCGAAGGCCGCGGTGGTGTCTCAAAGGGGCAAAAAATTTCATTTAAAGTGTAAAAAAAACGGCCCGAGTTATATTAACATTAGTATAACCCAAAAACACTTTTAAGGAAGAAAACCAAAACCCCTGAACATAATTACTAGGGAATATAAAATATATGGGTTTTTTAACAAAAAGGCGCCCTTCCCGAATACTCATTTTATAAACGATGGGAAAAAACACAGTCTCTCGGAGTCGCTTATTTTCACGGACAAATTCCGTAATAAGCGTATCCCTCGTATATAAACTGCAATTAATAAGTGGCCCATTAGTGACAAAACAATTGCATAAGTAGGCCATAAAAAAATGAGAAGGGATAGAATATATACCTTTCCTTAAACCATGGCAATCACAACGACATGCACATGAGGAGTGAGGCTCGATTTCTATCTAGACTGGCTCAGCAAAATGAAATTAAAAGGGTGCCTGACCGTCGCAGTCTCGCGTTGGTGTCAAGTCCTTTTAACCTCGGCCAAATCGAAAGGAATATCTTATAGTCACGCGAATAGCGGCTAAAGATATTTCTTTGCGATTTTTTAGAAATAAATTTCGGGGAAAAGAAAGGCAACCTCTACATCGCGGGCTCGCGTTCGAGGTCGTATCTTTCTTAACACCCTCCTAAAAAACCCTATTGCGGCCCAGGTCCGGCAGCGTGGTTGTGTGTGCAATAGTGTAGTGCTAAATCATTAAAGCATGCACAACAATTTATAAACAACCAATTTAAACCTGCAAGAACAAATAACACCTTAATGTTAGGATCATACCTGGAGTCCTTGCTGCCAAACAAAAATTATTTTGAACAGGATAAAAATTTTGGCCTAAGTCTACTTTTTTTTTAAAAAAACAAGTCCCCAGCGGAGTCGCCAGTCTGTCGCGACCGGACTTTCCCGAGCCTCTTTTTAGGAAGACATGCAAAAAGAAGGAGGGCTCGCCTGGTACGTGCTAAGTCTAGGTTCAGGACTTAACTCGGGCTCTCCCAAGCCCATACCATATCGCGACTTAGGGTTTAAAAGTTTTAACATGCAAGTGGTTTATACCAAGGAGTCGCCACTAATCGATTTGGGGTAGGCCGATTAGAAACCTAAATAGGGTGACGGGAGAATCACCCTATTCCTACGGACCAGAGATTAACTGGGTTCGGGGACTTGATTACATTAGTTAAATAACTAATGCCCTTTCGGTACCTTTCTACCCTGTTCATTTCATGAAAATATTTGTCAGGCAATTTGGATTGATTTTAGGACCTTTCTCCTAACATGTGAGGTGATCAAGCGAGTGCATAATCAGAAACGATCAGCAGTCAGGAACACAACAATTCATGCAGCCTAAGGTTCTAACCTTAACTAAGTCAGATGACATTCAAAATACAACAGCTCATGCAATTGTATTAAAAACATGCATAACAACAGTAGTGAAACACACATGCAAAGTACTAACACAGCCTCAGGTTTATCTAATTTAAATAAGACAATAACATGCACAATAATATAACAATGGATTAAAACATTTAGATAACCCACATAATAAAAAATTTTCTTAAAAAAAAAATTTTTGAATTTTTTTTTTTTTTTTTTTTTCGGAGAGAAAAAAAATAATACCGAAATAAAATAAAATAAAATAAAAACATTTTTTTTTAAAATTTTTTTAGAATTTTTTAGAATTTTTTTTTTAAAAAAAAAATTTAAATTTTTTTAAATTTTTTTTTATTTTAAAAAAAATTAAAATAAAATAAAACAAAAATAAAATAAAAAAATAATATAATATTAACCGGGTCGGATCGGGTCCGACCCGGGTCAACGGACCCGACCCGGGCGCTGACCGGGTCGGTTCGGCTGATCCGGGTCGGGCGGAACCGACCCGGGTCAACGGATCCGACCCGTGCGTTGACCCGGGTCGGATCTGTCGATCCGGGTCGGGCGGAACCGACCCGAGTCAACGGATCCGACCCGGGCGTTGACCCGGGTCGGATCTGTTGATTCGGGTCAGACCCGACCCGATCAAACAGAACCGGGGGGGAAGACGCCGGCGAGGCCAAAATTGGCCGTCCGCCGGCCGGCCCAGGCCAGCGCCGCCCCCAAATCGGCCCCCTGGCACCACTGCCAAGCTGCGCCACTTACCTGAGCCGCCGTAGGACCGCCGTTCGCCGGCCGGCGACGAAACCACAAACCGGCCTCGTTGAGGCATTTTGTCGAACGGTGGGCGTGCGCGGTGGAAATCAGCCGATTTCGACCTCCACCGGCGGCACGGTCGACTCCGACGGCTGCGGCTGATGTTCAACTGTGAGTGGGGACCGGGACCGGTGACGGCATGGGCCGGAAATCGCACGAGTCGGCCGACGCGAGTCCCGGCCGGACCGCGTGCAAAAAACAGGGGAAAACAGAGGAGGCTCTCGGGACCCCGGGGCAGCTCACCCGTCGACGGCGCGTCCGGAGGGGATTCCGGCTGGTCAGGGGGGCGACGGCGACGCTGCTGGCTCTTCTTTTGGCTCCGGCGGACCTCGACTTGCTCTCTCTCCCTCTCTACTCTCTCAGTCTTTCTCTCCTCTGTTTCTCTCTTTTTCTCTCTGTTCCCTCTCTCTTTGTGTCGCCGCCGTCGGCTCGGCGGCGGGGGATGGACGAAATGAGGAGCGGTGGCCGCGGGATGCTGCCTTTCTCCCTCCGGCTCTCTCTGTTTCTCTCTCTGTGTTCTCTGTTTCGCCGGCCGGCCTCCTCCCCAAAATTGGCCGGCCGGGGCTCTCCTCTCTCTCTGGCCTTTTATAGGCGGCGGCGACGATGACGATGACGATGACGATGACGGACCTCCCCTACGTCGGCGTGACGACGGCCTGCACCGGCCTACCGTGGCCCGTGACTTTCGTGGCCACTTAGGCCGGTGCAGAGCAGAGGCAGGGGCGAACAGGACGCCGGGAGAGAGGAGAGGATAAGGGGCTCCGGGAAATGGGGGGGACGGGACTGGCATTTAATGCCGGTCCTGTTGGCGTGCTCATCCGGCCCTGGCTGGCTGGATAGCGACGGCGAGGAGCGGCGCCGCCGTGCGTCGGCGTGACGATCGCGAACAGGGGAAGGACAGCGACGCTCGGCGGGGGGAGGAAGAAGGAGGAAGGGGCTGGGCCGGGCCAGGCCCAGTCCGCGCGGAGGGAAAAGAAGGAGGAGGAGGAGCGATGGGCCGGGCCAGGCCCAGCCGCGGGGAAAAGAAGAAAACAAAAGGAAAGCGGGCTAGGCCCGCGTGAAAGGGAAAAAAGAAAAAAGAAAAGGGAGCGGGCCGAGGGCCCGCGCGGGGAAAGAAAAGAGGAAAAAGAAAAGGGCCGGGCTGGGCCGGCCTTGATCCGGCCCGATCCGATTTTTTTCTTTTCTTTTTTTCTTTTTCTTTTCTTTTTTTTTTATTATATTTTTTTTAAGGATTAATTAAGAACATATGCTCTAATAAGCCCTATTAATGCAAATGTGCCTAATTCTATATGCAAAGCGTTTTAAATTGAAATATATTTTTTGCTTAGGAATTAAGTACATTAATTCCTAAATTTTGTGCAATTAATTTTGGGCAATTCAAAAATAGGTGTCTACAATTATTAACAAGCGTCACAATCTGTCGGTTCGGACAATCAGCAGCAAAATGCCCGAGTCCTTGATACTTAAAACAACGCTTACTTGCAGCTCCTCCCCTGCTAGATCCTGCACTACTCTGCTCTCCTTTTATTGCAGATTTTGAACCAGTGCCCTTAAGTGCTGCCGAGGCTGAAGAACTCCCTGCTTTCCCCCGGGACTCTTTTTCCGACCACTTGGAACTGCTGCCTGACCACTTAAAACCGCTACTAGACCACTTGGACTTACTGTTTTTTCTTTTAAATTGCCCCTTCACCTTTAGGGCTAGTCTGCACACATCCTCATATGTCCAATACTGCTGTAATTGGACAACATCAGAGATCTCATATCGCAACCCTGCCAGATATTGTGTAATCGTCTGCTCGTCTTCCTCGGCCACATCACAACGCATCCGCAAGCGATCAAATTCTTCTATAAATTCCTCAACTTTTTATCATCTTGCTTGACGTTATGATATTCGATAAACGCCTCTTACCTATAATGGGTAGGCAAAAATTTTTTCTGCAATAACTTTTTCATCTTCTCCCAGCGATCCACCTTCGGCTTCACCTCTCTAGCGCGTTGCTTTTTCACGTGTTCCCACCAAATCGAAGCATGTTTTCGCAGCCTAATAGCCACTATTTTCACTTTTTGCCCCTCAATTAGGTATTTAAGATCAAAAATCCATTCTACCGTATGCAACCAATCAATAAATTCATCAGGATGAGTCTTACCGTTAAACTCAAGAATCTCGATCTTCATTCCAAAATTTTGAGAAGAGCGCTGATTTTCAGGTCGTATTCCTCGATTCCACCCCTGATTCAGAACCCCAAAAGGGTTTACGTCCTCCTCTTCATCATCGGATGGATCCTCAGATTCTGCTTCTTTGGATTGAACGCCTAACCTCGCTTCCGCAAGTTGTCGCTCTAAATCCTGGATTCGTCTTCTCTGTTCTTCAATTTCTACGTCTCGCAGATCTCTTAGACGCGGTTGGTCGTCTGCTTCAAGAATGCCTCCACGCCCCTGGCCACCACGAGCCTGCTGTCCACGATCGCGATTCTGTTCAGCCATTGATTCAAGCAACCTGAGCTCTGATACCAATTGATGCCGAAGCGCGATAGAAATTAGGCTAAACAGAAGAATCGAAATGATAACGAGGAACAAACTGTTCTCTCAATCGATTAACAATCGATAAGTTTTCAAAACATTCAAAAACTACTGCCTCTCAAAACCCTAAAAACGAGTTTATAAAGGGTATTAACCCTAATGACAAAAAAAATGCAAAAATTACAAAATACCCCTAATTCGAAAATTACTAAAATAATTAAAAAAACCATATAAACGATGCCGAATCGCGAAAATCCATTGTTATTCATAGCCAAAGGCTATGTGTATTGATCAGCATGCCGTTTCGCTTCAACCAGCCAAATTTGAGCTCAATCCGACATCGTTGACTTCAAGCCCGCCGGTTCGTCCAGTCGCATAACGAGTCCGCCGGTCCCCTAGGTGCATCAACCTTTTTGCTCATTAGGTTGCAGAGCACTTGTAGCTTTGGACAACAGCTTCTTATTTCTAGCCTACCATTAACCATTTACGGACAAAAGCGACAAAGTTTGCACAGAAGCATTAGTTAACATGAGTTATATGTTAAAATATTTAAACAATAAACCACGCATTCATCTATTAGCTTCAGAACAATTAGTAATAGTCCCACAAAATCTCACATTGAATCAAAGCTGGAGATCCTGAGTTAAATCTTTCCAAGCCCCATTTGCTTTCCCAATTAAATATTTTCACGCCAGTATAGGCAAAAAGACTAAATTAAGCGTAAGGGAGAGTGTTATAATATTTAATTAATAAACCACGCCTTTATCTATCAACCTAAGTTTGCAGAATAGTTGGCAGTGATCTCACAAAATCTCACATTATGAGCTCGCATTGTGCATCCAAAGGTACTTTCTTTTTTTTTTTTATCAAAGGTACATATTGTATAATATTTTGTGCAACAGTAGTGTGAATCACTGCCATGTGCATTGTTACTAAGTTCAGCGTTTGGCATGTTAAATCAGATGAAATCCCCTAACTATTACTGATAGGGAATATCGGCAGCCTCAAAATTATCACGGTGAAGAAAAGTGTGAAAAGAGCTTTTCCTACTCCGGAGAGGGTCAATTCAATCCACTTCAGACGCATGAAACTATGTTCAGAGAGCAGTCCTTGTTTGATCACGCTGCTCCAAATTGATGCTGAAGAGCTGAAGCGGTGAAGGAGGAATGATGCAAGGTTGTACTAGTCAGGAATGAGCACTTCCATAGCTGATAATATCCATTGTTTAAGCTGGAGATGAGAAAATCAAACTGACCGCCACGTGACGGTAGTGGTTATAGAAAAGTCCATTCTTTTCAATTAAGAAGGGGAAATAAAGATCAAACCTTTGAAAACATGGTAATCTGCAGGAAAACTGGCCGAGTAAATTGTATGCCAGGTCAAGCACTGTCATCTATAAATAGAGAACATATTAGGATGCAAGGCACCTCACTCCTCCCTCGAGCAATAATACTCTGAGGTAGGAAATAGAACCGGAGATCAAAGCCCTACCTCCCGCCCACAATGAAGTCCCTTCCCATAAGCCTTCTCATTTTGGCTTTGGCGACTGCAACTGCCTTTGCTTATGACCCAAGTCCTCTTCAGGACATATGCGTGGCCATCGACGACCCGAAGTCTGCAGGTTGAACCTCTATTCTAGTGTTATTGACATTCTGTTTTCTTCTGGTTAATGATGCTATAAACAGAACGCGCAAAAAGGTTTTGTTTTGGTAGCATGACAACGTTGTTACCTATCATAACTAGTCTAATAGTCATTTCATATTGAGTGATGCATATTTAGATGAGTTCTGTTTTCTTATGCAGTGTTTGTGAACGGGGAGTTTTGCAAGGACCCTAAGCAAGCCACTGCAGATGACTTCGTCTTTATGAAGTTCAGAAACCCTGGGAATACTGCAAACCCACTTGGATCACAAGTCACACCTGCTACAGTCCTCGAGTTTCCAGGACTCAATACTTTGGGCATATCCATGGCTCGCATTGACTTCGCTCCCGGCGGTCTAAACCCTCCCCACACTCACCCCCGTGGCACTGAGGTTCTGGTCGTCGTCGAGGGCACACTCCTTGTCGGCTTCGTCGCATCCAACCAATTGAACAACACTCTCTTTACCAAAGTCTTGTACAAAGGCGACGTGTTTGTTTTCCCAATCGGACTCATTCACTTCCAGTTGAATACTGGAGAGACCCCTGCACTGGCCTTTGCTGGTTTGAGCAGCCAAAACCCAGGAGTCATTATCATAGCTAACTCCGTCTTTGGAGCGAAGCCACCCATTTCTATTGATGTTCTCGCCAAGGCCTTCCAAGTGGACAAGAAAGTTGTTGACGACCTCCAGGCAAAGTTTTGGTACGACAACAACTAAATGGAGCAGATGACCAGAAAAATGCCCACAGAGTGTGACATCCCAAAAATTTGTCCATTTGGGATTTATAAATTATTGAGTTTTATAAATGTATTCGCAGTTGATTCTCGCCCGGAACTGATCATTTCTGAGAGACTAACTATTAGGGAAAGACTAATTAGGGAATTAAATTCATACGACTATTAGAAAATTCGATCGTGAATTTAATTTCGACCATGAAATCGCCGAGATGATATTTTGAGCCACTATTGGCCAATCTAAGGGTAGTCAGGGATCAGTTCGCCACTGTCATAGTAGTGGATTGCGGGTGATTCCGCCGGACCACGAAATGACTTGACGAATTATCCTGAATCTATACCGAATGATCGTACCCCACGGATCTAGCGATTGATCCTCGCGATTTTAATGACAATCGAAATCGTCACGAACTGAACGGATTTGCACGTGACTCGATATATTATCAGTCACGAGTCGAATATGCGAATTTCCCAAACAAGCTGCCCATTAGTATGAGAAACACTCGAGTTGGGTTTAATAAAATTTGATTATTTAATTTAGCCCAAATCGGACATCGGAAAATTTGGAAGTCACAACGGGACGTTAGGATGACGTTGCGGTTGTAACATGCAATTTTTGTTACGCCCGAATCCTTCAGAAAAACTTGATTTTGATGAGAAACGGAGAATCGGACCATTTTACCCTTGAGAATTAACAAAGGGCATGTTTTATGGGCAAAGGGCATTTTGGTCATTTTGCCCTAACTTTTTAATTGGACAATTTTGCCCTTGGACTTTTTGAGAAAATACAAGTATACCCTTGGATATTTTTGGTAAGATTCGATCTAGGCCGTCGATTTCAAAATAAGATCGAATCTGGACCGTCGGATCAAAAAGATTAGACGAGGGCGTTTTGATAATTTGCAGTTTAGTCAAAATTTGGACCAACCTTATCCTCTCTCTCTCCTCTCCCTCACCCCATTCGGTCCCCCCCTTCTTTTTTTGCCGTGAACACCCCCCCACCGTATACTCTCTCTCTCTCTCTCTCTCTCTCTCTCTCTCTCTCTCTCTCTCTCTCTCTCTCTTTGCCTATCGCCATCGCCCAAGCCGCCGTTCGCCGATCGCCACCGCCAAGCCGCGCCGCCGTTCGCCGCCGTCCCCGATTAAGTGCCGCCGTGATAGTCTAGAACACGGGTAAGTCGTGCTCTAAACCCAACTTAGGACTTCGGGTATCGACGGACGATTTTGGGTGAAACCGGGCATAGGGTAAGTGCGGAATGGCATGATTTAGGAGTGGGATTATGTGGCGGGCCTTAGGATTGAACTCGGAAAATTTTTATTGGAAATTTGTGAATAACAGTGGGCTGTGGACTACTGTTCATGGGGCTGTTATGGGCCAATCGGGATGCAAGTTGGATTTTTAGAACCGAGAATTAATGGCGAGAAAGTCTCGTGAAGGACCGAAATCGATTTGAGGCCGTTTGGTTAGAGAAAAATAGCGATTTCTGTGTTTTACGTGCGTTTGAAATATAATTGAGTTGGGATGGTGAAATTGAATGTGTGATTATGCAATTGGTTGATTTAATTATGCCTGTTGGGTGCACCGTGGGCCAGATTATTTTAATTTTTATTATTGGTCATATCAAATGCTGAGTGTACATGGATTTCGTGTAATTAATGCGTGCACGGGTCACATGTAAAGGGCCAATTGTGTGTGTGGCAAATGCTTGTTGAGCATGTGCATAAGTAAGAAAGTGAATATGAGATGGCATGGGTGATCGTGGAATTCGTGTCGTCCTGAGGCGTGTACTTCAATGCGTGACGATGCCCGATTTTACCGGAAGACTGCCAGCCTGAGGCGTGTACTTCAACGCGAGTTGCGTAGGAGGTGATAGATGTTGAGCCTGAGGCGTGTACGTTTACGCAGGCAAGAAATAAGGCCTGAGGCGTGTATGGGTACGCGGGCCTGGAGTGTTATGATGAGTTGGTCGCAGTGGACCTAAGGCGTGTACTGTAACACGGGTCACTGGCGAGAATGTGAAAAAGGATGAGATTAGATCGGAACGAGTACGCGAGAATGAAATTTGAACATGCATGTGATTGCATATAATGTGAGTGTGACTAACGTGCAGGGCGCAAGCAGGATAAACGCAGGTAAATTAATTGATGTGCCTACTATGTGATTATGTGGCGTATGTATGTGACTGTGTTTTATGAAATTGTCTGGAGGTACGTGATAGCCTAGGTAGAGTTTAGGGGTGAACTTACTGAGAAGTGTTCTCACGGTTGTTTCAACCAATAATTTCAGAACCCTGACAGGACCCATGAATCCACCACCACCGCCCCCAGTACATTTTGGAGTACCAGTGCACACCAAGAACGACGTTGCTGATTTTTCTATGCCAGATAATGTGACCTGGATTAGGCATACCATCACTATTTTTATAGACGTAGGACTACCGTTGTGGGAGACCCATATATATACGACATGGTTCTTTCGGGATGCTAACGGGGATGAGTTCAGGCCCGTTAGAGGTTTTGATGTCCCGTTTGATTTAGTTGGTGATTGGGACCCGTCTGCGATACCCCTGATTGACGGAGAGTTGACCAGCGTGGAGACTAGTTTAGCCCAATCAGGAAGGCATCCGGCGTCGGCCGCGCAAGTGTCGTCGGGGGCTGAGCATGAACCAGAACCTGAAGCATCTCAGGCTGAGGATGACCCGATGGACATAGACTTAGAACCGATTCCCG
This sequence comes from Syzygium malaccense, assembly GCA_031216405.1. Lineage (NCBI taxonomy): Eukaryota > Viridiplantae > Streptophyta > Magnoliopsida > Myrtales > Myrtaceae > Syzygium > Syzygium malaccense. Next base: position 35,741,907 of record CM062260.1, read on the forward strand.
AAGAGGAACCAACGGGGGTAGAGCCTGAACCAGAACACGAGAACGAACTCGACGAGTCTGAGGAGCCTAGGGAGGAATCGGATTACATACTCCCGTATGAGCAGTATATGGATCCCAACTATGTTCCTGAATTTAATTTCTTCGATGTATTAGCTGAGGAGGAACAAGGCGAGGTCCCAGTCGAGTCGGGTGACATAAATCACTCGATCGAGATTGAGGTAGAACCGGAGTCCTCATAGGGGCAGACTGCTCAAAGGAGTTCGGATTCGGATGTCGAAGAATCGGATTCAGAATGGACGCCGAGTAGAGGTCAGCGAGGTTAGCATAGGGATTCAGAATAGGTATTTGCAGAGAATTGTTTTTGTGGTTAGAATTCCAGGTCACCAGTCTTTTTGTGTATCGGTGGTTTTAATTACAGTGTTCAACTGTTATGTTGATTGTAACTTGTAAATATTTTATAAGTTTGATAATGGAAATAGATATGTGTATATTCTCCCTGATTGCAATCCCCAGTTTTATATTGTCCGGGATTAATGGTGGTATCCGCTGTGGATGTAAATCTCTTATGGTGATTTGAGGTAGGCAATAACTCTGGGATATCTCACTAATCGACTAGTAGTTGGGATGTCGCGTGCCCGATGGGGTTCGGGGCGTGACATCCCCGTTTAAATTGATATCAGAGCAAGGATAGCTCGATCTATACTGGTAAAAAATTTGGAGTAATAAGGAGTAGAGACCTTGGGGTAGTATTTAGGGAGACTTTAGTGAGCCATAGAGCTGAGCGAGCTATACGTGCCTCTAGATTATTTGCTGTGATTGATTGAGTGAATTGCTTGTTGTGATGACTGTTTGCCTGCTAAGTGAATTATTGTGTTAATTCACTGCCTAGAACTAGACTGATCTAGTTGGCTTAGATTACTAATTCCTGAGTGGAATTATAGCAGGTAGGAGAGTGGTAAAATTGCAACAATGAGCAGTGAAGGAAGAGGCGCAGGAAAAGTCCCAAGAAGGGGCACAGGAAGAGGAACGAGAGGTCGAGGTCGTGCTCGAGCTAGGACTGTAGAGGACTTCGGAATGGGTGCTAGAGTAGTAGAGAATCCTAGAGTGGATGTTGGAGCTGCAGTGGACCCTAGAGTAGAAGTTAGACCTATTAAGGATCCTCGAATGGAAGTCGTTATGAGGACGTTGGAACGGATCGGAAATCTGTTAGAACAGCAGACTCAGGAAAGAGCTGCTCCGATTGCCCAAGCTGCCGGGGCCGCTGAGGCCGCTGTTGTTATCAATAATAATGAGAATCAAGGGCAGGGGTAAGTGGTTGTAAATAGACCGATGCATCAGCTGGTAGAGCAATTCATGAAGCTTAAACCACCTAAGTTTGCAGAAAAAGATGACCCTGAGGCTGCACCTCGATGGGTAGAGGAGCTCGAGAAGGCTTTTAAGGTGCTAGAGTGTAATGACAATGAGAGGGTAACTCTGGCGGTATATCAATTGCAGGATAATGCAAATGATTGGTGGAAAGCCACCAAAGACAAGATTTTTCCAGAAGGTACAGCTCGAACTTGGGTTGTTTTTACTAAGAAGTTCTATGAAAAATATTTCTCGGCAAGTGCTAGGGAGAAGAAGCTAGCAGAGTTTATGAGACTCCGTCAGGGTCGGATGACAGTAGATCAGTATGAGGCAGAATTTGCGAGACTGTCGAAATTTACGCCGAGAATGCTAGAGCATCCCGAGGATAAGGCGCGAAGGTTTCGGGACGGATTGAGGGCTGATATCCGTAGCCAGTTGTTACTGATAAACCTAGGGACTTATGAGGAAATGTTTGATAGGGCTCAGATTTTAGAGCGAGACCACGTGGATAGGGTCGTCGCTTATGGGTCGAGGTTTAACCCAGGTAGGGATAATCGTAATCCTGGGAAGATGCCGATGTTGGATAATAGGCGATTTACTCCTTCCATCGGGAGAAATATTGGGAAGCCGGCCCGGAGTCAGAATGGTCCGTGTAGAATTTGTGGAGGTCGACATGGGAATGGACCTTGTCCAACCCGGGGCGGAGCGTGTTCGGATGTGGAGGATTTGGTCACCACATAAGGAATTGCCCTAATCCCAGGCAGAATCGATCGCCTGCGTTGCTACCACCTCGGAATGGGAATCAAATTGGAGCGACCCAGACAACAAACTAGAATAGGCCTCAAGCGCAAGGACGAGTATATGCGATGGCCAGACGAGAGGTTGAGAACGCACCAGGGGTTGTCACAGGTACGATTTCTCTGTGTAGCCATGCTGCGTATACTTTATTTGACCCTCGAACGTCGCATTCCTTTATATCGAAACAGTTTGTTGAGTTGATTAGGATAGAACCGCAATTGCTTGATGTTGTGCTATGCGTGACGACTCCTTTGAATGAAAAGATGTTGGTCTCAATGGGGTGTCTAGATTGTACGATTGTGGTTGGAGATAGGGAGAAAAAAGATTGATTTAGCAGTTCTAGATATATATGATTTTGATGTGAACGTGGGCATGTATTGGCTGTCTAAGCAGAGGGCTGTGATGGATTGCAATAGCAGGGTGATCCAATTTAATCTAGTTGGACATCCGAAATTCAAATTTGTGGGAAGTCAAGGAGGATCCTCGATTCTATGGATTTCGTTATTGGAAATGACGAAGTTGTTGAGTAAAGGTTGTCAAGGGTTCTTAGCGGCAGTAGTTGATCCGATTACTGAAGAGCCGAGGCTTTAGGACATAGCTATGGTGTGCGAGTATCCCGATGTGTTCCCTCAGGAATTGCCGGGACTGCCACCAGCAAGGGAGGTGGAATTCGTGATCGAGTTGGCACCTAAAACGGAGCCAATCTCGAAAGCACCTTATAGGATGTCGTTGTCAGAATTAAAGGAATTAAAGGTGTAAATGCAAGAATTGTTGGATAAGGGATTCATTCGTCCCAGTGCGTCTCCGTGGGGAGCACCGGTGTTATTTGTTAGAAAGAAAGATGGATCACTGAGATTGTGTATTGATTACAGGCAGCTAAATCAGGTGACGATTAAAAACAAATACCCCTTACCGAGGATTGATGATTTATTTGATCAGTTATAAGGGGCTTCGGTGTTCTCTAAGATTGATTTGAGAACGGGATATCATCAGTTGAGGATTAGAAAGGAGGAGATACCGAAGACGGCATTTAGGACGAGATATGGACACTATGAATTTACTGTAATGCCGTTTGGATTAACAAACGCCCCTGCTGCCTTTATAGATTTGATGAACCGGGTGTTTAAAGAATTCTTAGATCAGTTCGTGGTCGTTTTTATAGACGACGTATTAGTATACTCAAAGAGCCTAGAGGAGCATGAGTATCATTTGCATCGAGTCCTGCAGACTTTAAGGGAGAATGCACTATATGCTAAGCTTAGCAAATGTGAATTCTGGCTCAGTCGAGTAGTATTTCTTGGACATGTGATTTCCGGAGAAGGAATCTCAGTGGACCCATCGAAGATTGAGGCTATGATGAAGTGGCCTAGACCAACGACGGTAACAGAGGTTCGGAGTTTTCTGGGTTTAGCGGGATATTATCGTCGTTTTGTGAAAGGATTTTCGTCGATAGCAACGCCGTTAACCCATTTATTGAAAAAGGAGATGAAGTTTGAATGGACTGACAAATGTGAGAGGAGCTTTTAGGAATTAAAATATCGATTGACAATGGCACCGGTGTTAATGATTCCATCAGGACCCGAAGGATATGAGATTTATAGTGATGCGTCGTTGAAAGGATTGGGATGTGTACGCATGCGGTATGGCCAGGTAGTGGCCTATGCGTCAAGATAGTTAAGGCGCATTGAGTTGAATTATCCGACACATGACTTAGAGTTAGCCGCAATTGTGTTTGCCCTGAAAATTTGGCCACACTATTTATGCGGAGAGATGTTTCAGATTTATACTGATCATCAAAGTTTCAAATATTTGTTTTCTCAAAAGGAATTAAACATGAGGCGGCGTTGGTGGATGGAATTGTTAAAGGATTACTATTGTGAAATTTTATATCACCCTGGAAAGGCAAACGGGGTAGTGGATGCTTTGAGTCGAAAGTCGAGCATAGCTCGTTTGATGGTCAAGGAGTGGATACTGTTAGAAGAAGCGCGAGATTCGGAGTTTAGATTTGAAGTAAATCAGGTCTCGAGCTTGCTGGCTACGCTCAGGATTGAACCAGAAATTCAGGCTCGAATTAAAAGGTTGCAATCTACGGACTCAGAGATTCAAAGAATTTTAGAAATGGAGGAGGCCAAGAGAAAGCCAGATATCCAAGTATCTGAAGATGGGATATTGAAGTTTCGTGGACGACTATATATACCTGACGATGCGAACCTTAAGGAAGAAATTTTATCAAAAGCACATCGTAGCAATTACAGTATCCATCCAGGCAGTACTAAAATGTATCGAAATTTAAGATAGTACTATTGGTGGAATGATATGAAGGCGGACATCGCTAAGCACATGGCCAAATGTCTGACGTGCCAGCAGGTGAAAGCGCAACATTGTAGGCCCGGAGGATTGTTTCGACCATTGAAAATCCCAGAATGGAAATGAGAGCACGTAACGATGGACTTTGTAACGTGATTGCCAAGGAGTCAAAGAGGCCACGATACTATTTGGGTGATTATCGATAGGTTGACCAAGTCGGCACACTTTTTAGCCGTGTGAAAGGATTTAGCGTTAGATCGGTATGCAGAGTTATATGTACAGCAAATAGTTCGTCTTCATGGGATACCAGTATCGATGACTTCTGATCGTGATCCTAGATTTACCGCCAATTTTTTAAAAAGTCTGCAGACGGCATTGGGATCGAAGCTGCAGTTTAGTACAGCTTATCATCCACAGACGGATGGCCAGTCTGAGAGGACAATTCAGACTTTAGAGGATATGCTTCGGGCATGTGTGCTGGATTTCCGGGGTAAGTGGGAGAAACAACTGCCCTTAGTAGAATTTGCTTATAATAATAGTTTCTAGCAGAGCATTGGAATGGCGCCATTTGAAGCGCTATATGGCAGGGCTTGTAGAACGCCCATGTGTTGGGATGAAGTGGGAGAAAGAACTATATCCGGACTAGAAGTAGTTGAGCAATCGATTGAGGCGATTAAGATTATACGTGAAAGGCTGAGGACAACGCAGAGCCGTGAAAAGAGTTATGCAGACAGAAGGCGAAGACCTTTGGAGTTTCAAGTCGGAGATCACGTTTTTCTTAAGGTATCGCTCATGAGGGGACTATCCATGTTTGGTAAGAAAGGAAAATTGAGTCCGCGGTACGTGGGACCATTTGAGATATTGGAAAGGATCGGAGAGTTAGCATATCGTCTTGCACTTCCACCAAATCTATCGCAAGTGCACAATGTGTTCCACGTATCGATATTAAGGAAATATGAATCGGACCCGATGCATGTGCTGAACTATGAGGAAATAGAGATAGATGACAAAGTGTCATATATTGAGAGACCGGTAAGAATTGTATATCGCAAAGAACGAGTTTTGAAGAACAAGATAATCCCGATGGTCAAAGTTATTTGGGAGCACCACGGGACTGAAGGCGCAACTTGGGCAAGTGAAGAGATGATACAACGCCAATACCCCCAGTTATTTGAATAAGTAGTAGGAGTTGTAATTTCTGTATAGTGGAGAGATTTATAAATTTCGAGGACGAAATTTTGGTAAGGGGGAAAGAATTGTGATATCCCAAAAATTTGTCCATTTGGAATTTATAAATTATTGAGTTTTATAAATGTATTCGCGGTTGATTCTCGCCCGGAACTGATCATTCCTGGATACTAACTATTGGGGAAAGACTAATTAGGGAATTAAATTCGTACGACCATTAGAAAATTTGATCGTGAATTTAATTTCGATCGTGAAATCGCCGAGGTGATATTTTGAGTCATTATTGGCCGATCTAAGGATAGTCAGGGATCAGTTCGCCACTGTCATAGTAGTGGATTATGGGTGATTCCGCCGGACTACAAAATGACTTGACGAATTATCCTGAACCTATATCGAACGATCGTACCCCACGGATCTAGCGATTGATCCTCGCAATTTTAATGACAATCGAAATCGTCACAAACCGAACGAACTTGCACGTGACTCGATATAATATCAGTCACGAGTCGAATATGCGAATTTTCCAAACAAGCCGCCCGTTAGTATGAGAAACGCTCGAGTAGCATTTAATAAAATTTGATTATTTAATTTAGCCCAAATCGGACACCGGAAAATTTGGAAGTCACAACGGGACGTTAGGACAACGTTGCGGTTGTAACGTGCAATTTTTGTTGCGCCCGAATCCTTAGAAAACTTGATTTTGATGAGAGACGGAGAATCGGACCATTTTACCCTTGAGAATTAACAAAGGGCATGTTTTATGGGCAAAGGGCATTTTGGTTATTTTGCCGTAACTTTTTGATTGGACAATTTTGCCCTTGGACTTTTTGAGAAATTACAAGTATACCCTTGGATATTTTTGGTAAGATTCAATCTAGGCCGTCGATTTCAAGATAACATCGAATCTGGACCGTCGGATCAAAAAGATTAGACGAGGGTATTTTGGTAATTTGCCGTTTAGTCAAAATTTGGACCAACCTTATCCTCTCTCTCTCCTCTCCCTCACCCCATTCGGACCCTCCCTTTCTTTTTTTTTGCCGTGAACACCCCCCCACCGTATACTCTCTCTCTCTCTCTCTCTCTCTCTCTCTCTCTCTCTCTCTCTCTCTCTCTCTTTGCCGATCGCCACAGCCCAAGCCGCCGTTCGCCGATCGCCACTGCCAAGCCGCGCCGCCGTTCACCGCCGTCCCCGATTAAGTGCCGCCGCGATAGTCTAGAACACGGGTAAGTCGTGCTCTAAACCCAACTTAGGACTTCGGGTATCGACGGGCGATTTTCGGTGAAACCGGGCATAGGGTAAGTGTGGAATGGCATGATTTAGGAGTGAGATTATGTGGTGGGCCTTAGGATTGAACTCGGAAAATTTTTATTGGAAATTTGTGAATAACAGTGGGCTGTGGACTACTGTTCATGGGGCTGTGATGGGCCGATCGGGATGCAAGTTGGATTTTTAGAACCGAGAATTAATGGCGAGAAAGTCTCGTGAAGGACCGAAATCGATTTGAGGCCGTTTGGTTAGAGAAAAATAGCGATTTCTGTGTTTTACGTGCGTTTGAAATATAATTGAGTTGGAATGGTGAAATTGAATGTGTGATTATGCAATTGGTTGATTTAATTATGCATGTTGGGTGCACGCGTGGGCTAGATTAATTTAATTTTTATCATTAGCCATATCAAATGCTGAGTGTACATGGATTTCGTGTAATTAATGCGTGCACGGGCCACGTGTGAAGGGCCAATTGTGTGTGTGGCAAATGCTTGTTGAGCATGTGCATAAGTAAGAAAGTGAATATGAGATGGCATGGGTGTTTGTGGAATTTGTGCCGTCTTGAAGCGTGTACTTCAACGCGTGATGATGCCCGGTTTTATCGGAAGACTGCCAGCTTGAGGCGTGTACTTCAACGCAGGTTGTGCAGTAAGTGGTAGATGTTGAGCCTGAGGCGTGTACGTTTACGTGGGCAAGAAACATGGCCTGAGGCATGTACGGGTATGTGGGCCTGGAGTGTTGTGATGAGTTGGTCGCAGTGGACCTAAGGCGTGTACTGTAACGCGGGTCACTGGCGAGAATGTGAAAAAGGATGAAATTAGATCGGAACGAGTACGCGAGAATGAAATTTGAACATGCATGTGATTGCATATAATGTGAGTGTGACTAACGTGCAGGGCGCAAGCAGGATAAGCGCGGGTAAATTAATTGATGTGCCTACTATGTGATTATGTGGCGTATGTGTGTGATTGTGTTTTATGAAATTGTCTGGAGGTATGTGATAACCTAGGTGGGGTTTAGGGGTGAACTTACTGATAAGTGTTCTCACGGTTATTTCAACCAATAATTTCAGAACCCCAACAGGACCCATGAATCCACCGCCGCCGCCCCCAGTACGTTTTGGAGTACCAGTGTACACCGAGAACGACGTTGCTGAATTTCCTATGCCAGATAATGTGACCTGGATTAGGCATACCACCACTATTTTTGTAGACGTAGGACTACCGTTGTGGGAGACCCATGTATATACGGCATGATTTTTTCGGGATGCTGACGGGGATGAGTTCAGGCCCGTTAGAGGTTTTGATGTCCCGTTTGATTTAGTCGGTGATTGGGAGCCATCTGCGATACCCCTGATTGACAGAGAGTTGACCAGCGTGGAGACTAGTTTAGCCCAATTAGGAATGCATTTGGTGTCGGCCGCGCAAGTGTCGTCAGGGGCTGAGCATGAACCAGAACCTGAAGCATCTCAGGCTGAGGATGACCCGATGGACATAGACTTAGAACCGATTCCCAAAGAGGAACCATCGGGAGTAGAGACTGAACCAGAACACGAGAACGAACCCGACAAGTCTGAGGAGCCTGGGGAGGAACCAGATTACATACTCCTATATGAGCAGTATATGGATCCCATGAATCCACCGCCACCGCCCCCAGTACGTTTTGGAGTACTAGTGTACACCGAGAATGACGTTGCTGAATTTCCTATGCCTGATAATGTGACCTGGATTAGGCATACCACCACTATTTTTGTAGACATAGGACTACCGTTGTGGGAGACCCATGTATATACGGCATGGTTTTTTCGGGATGCTGACGGGGATGAGTTCGGGCCCGTTAGAGGTTTTGATGTCCCGTTTGATTTAGTCGCTGATTGGGACCCGTCTGCGATACCCCTGATTGACAGAGAGTTGACCAGCGTGGAGACTAGTTTAGCCCAATTAGGAATGCATCTGGCGTCGGCCGCGCAAGTGTCGTCAGGGGCTGAGCATGAACCAGAACCTGAAGCATCTCAGGCTGAGGATGACCCGATGGACATAGACTTAGAACCGATTCCCGAAGAGGAACCAGCGGGAGTAGAGCCTGAACCAGAACACGAGAACGAACCCGACAAGTCTGAGGAGCCTGGGGAGGAACCGGATTACATACTCCTATATGAGCAGTATATGGATCTCAACTATGTTCCTGAATTTAATTTCTTCGATGTATTAGCTGAGGAGGAACAAGGCGAGATCCCAGCCGAGTCGGGTGACATAAATTACCCGATCGAGATTGAGGCAGAACCGGAGTCCTCAGAGGAGCATACTACTCAAAGGAGTTCGGATTCGGATGTCGAAGAATCGGATTCAAAATGGACGCCGAGTAGAGGTTGGCGAGGTTAGCATAGGGATTCAGAATAGGTATTTGTAGAGAATCGTTTTTGTGGTTAGAATTCCAGGTCACCAGTCTTTTTGTGTATCGGTGGTTTTAATTACGGTGTGCAACTGTTATGGTGATTGTAACTTGTAAATATTTTATAAGTTTGATAATGGAAATAGATATGTGTATATTCTCCCTGATTGCAATCTCCTGTTTTATATTGTCCGGGATTAATGGTGGTATCCGCTGTGGATGTAAATCTCTTATGGTGATTTGAGGTCGGCAATAACCCTGGGATATTGCGTTAATCGACCAGTAGTTGGGATGTCGCGTGTCCGATGGGGTTCGGGGCGTGACACAGAGCATGTGAGCCATATGGCGTATGAGATCATTGCAACTCTCCATGAGAGATTGCCAAGAATAAATCAATAATTTATCTCAATGTTTATACGGAATCTATGTACCTTGTTCATGAATTATTGAGCAATAAAGATCGTTTACTAGGAAACTCCGTCACCACCACCACAGCCCCTCTCCCTCTCTTTCTCCGTCTCTCCCTCCCTCCTTGTTTTATGGAATATCTCTCATTCGAGAGGAGCCAAATGCTAAGCAAACTCATATCTGAAGCAAAACATAGATTTTGATCAGACATCTATGAATTCAGTGAAAATAATTGCGACGACTTGGGAACTCAGATCAGCCTCAAATGATCATTGAAATGTTGTTGTCATCTTATAGAGCACATAAGATTATTGGACACATTGCATTAAGGGGCTTGAACTCGCCTAGAGATTGGACATACCTTTATAAGGATCCATAAAAATTCCATTGGTGTCAACTTTTTCGTGCTCCAATTTTGTGGAAGTAAGGGAAAGGAAGTCCCAGTCCACACACCGCTTGTCATCAAGATCCATGCTTTGTGCTGCCTAGATGCCGACTTGTTTCCGAATAACCAGGATGTATCGTCATTTTGTAGAAAACATGCGGTATTTTCAGAGTTCAACATCTGCATATTTGGGAAATCTGTCTTATTGCAATGTGGTGGGAGCTCTTCCGATTCACGTGTTTCACTCCATGCTCAATTTCAGACCATTTTCAAAACCATGACTAGTTTCAACCAAAACCCCGATTTGGAAAACCATTCACTAAGAAACTGTGCCATAGGCCAAGAATACTCCGAAAATAACTCTAGATAAAGGAGTTGATTAATAGAAGAATATAGAAATTTAAAAAATAAAAGGAAGTGGGAGACATAGACTCACTATGACCAAATTGAAGTACCTCACAATATTATATGGATCAGGTGTTCGGAAAAGAATGGAGAGCACTTAAGCCATAGGATTTTCCATTCTTCGCAAGAAGACGACAATTATCTAATAAACTTTTTGTATTGAAAACGGTTTGGATGTGAAGCTCGCAGCAGAGATGCAAATTAAAAATTCACCATCATCTGCACCTCTTAAACAACTCTCCCATTTTTCCATGTTATATCAAGAAGTATAAACTGTCTTCTAACAGCTCTGCCCCTTCTTCTGCAATTCCTATAACCGAGTCCTCGTTGGCAGAAGTCGAGAAATAACTTTCTTTTTTTCCATAGTTTTATTTCTTTTTCAATCATTGTTCCCAGTACATATTCGCTTTGGATCTAATAAACAGAACCAACATTGGTTGGCTTCTGCACTTTTTACATCCTTGCACTGTATAAAAAACATAAAAAAAAACAGAAGTACATGATTGAGTCGTAATGCAATGCATACACCAGGCAAAGCGATGAAGTTCCTGCAAATTTCCCTTTCAAAAAGCTTCAAGGAATCCAATTTACTTCATCAAGATGACCGCCTGACGTGTTGTATGCACGAAAAGTAAACAAAAATTTGCAAACTTCCAAGGTCTGGTTGTTGTGACTTCCATTAGATGGAGGCAGGTGAAGCACAAAACAAAAATTGAATGGTCCGACCTTATCTACAAGTCCATTCCATAAACTGTGAGAGCATCTAGAAATCCACTCAACAGAATATGAGATAACCTTCTTAACAATGCCTAGCCATGTGAAACAACCTGAAGAAATGATTTAGTCCTGGATAAGACATATTTTTAGTGCAACATATGAAGTGCATTGCAGGCAAGCATATGCTCAGAATAGTCTTTGTAGTTTCCTCAAAATAACAGAGAGTGGATCAAATTTCTAATTTAACAAGGATAAATATCAGCAACCACGGACTATTTCTTTCAGGAATGTGAAAGCGTATCTTCCTTAGACATGGAGATTGACCCTTTCAACAACATTTGCAGAGCCAATATAGTATCAGTCCTAACTCAAACTAGTTGAGCTTTGAAATGGTGTCAGATAGCAATTGTCTAAGACAAACATGGTTAGGGTCCTCTCGATGACTTGGCTCGGTTTTTCGCCCGTAAATCACGTCAAATCACCTTCACTAGTACATGAATGGTCGTGATAAGAGCCATCACTCGCATGTTCCTTTTCAGGACTTGTCCTACATGGATATAGTCCCAGGTCATTGCACCGTTTCTTGAAGGTTGCTGTTCATTTCTTTATGTTGTGGAGGATAGGTCCACCTGGCACTCTTTGAGGCCTTGCTAGGCCTAGGCCATGTTTTAGAAGGGTCACAGCCTCATAGTATTTCCAGTTGTAAGGGTCAATCATCGCCAGGTTTGTCACACCCCGAACCCCATCGGGCACGTGACATCCCAACTACTGGTCGATTAGTGCGATGTCCCAGGTTATCGCTGACCTCGAATAACCATCAGAGAATTTAAGTCGCCAAGCGGAAACCACAATTAATCCCGGACAAATTAAAACTGGGGAGACATTCAGGGAGAAAATACACGTATTCGATTCCATTAATAACTTAATATATTCACAACTTACAACCGCCACAATTTACAACCTTCGCATACACTTGCACACTGTATTACAACCCATCGATATATCAAAAAGATCGATGACCTGGCATTCTAAACCCAAAAATGATACTTTCCAAAAACTTACTATTTTGAACCCCTAATGCTAGTCCCTACGCCCCTTGCTAGCGTCCACTTTGAGTCTGACTCATCATCATCCTTATCTGAACCTCCCAGGCATGTTTGCTCCTCCAAAGACTCCGGTTCCGCTTCAATCTCAATCGAGTGATTAATATCGCCTGACTTCGATGGAACTTCATTCTATTTTTCCTTGGCTAGAAAATCAAAGAAATTGTACTCAGGCACAAAATTGGGATCCATATATTGCTCGTATGGGAGTATGTAGTCCAGCTCCTCCTCAGGCTCCTCAGACTCATCAGGCTCGTTCTCAGGTTCAGCCTTGGGCTCTACTCCCACTGGTTCCTCCTCAGGAATTGGTTCATATCCATTGGGTCGTCCTCAACTTGTGATGCTTCGAGCTCGGGTTCATGCTCAGCCCCTGAAGATCCCTGAGCAGCGGCTGCTGAATGCAATCCCGATTGAGCTAAACTGGTATCTACACTGGTCAACTCTCCGTCTATCGGGGGTATGGCAAACGAGTCCCAATCCCCAACTAAGTCAAATGGGACATCAAAACCTCTGACGAGTCCGAACTCATCCCCATCAGCATCACGGAAAAACCAAGCAGTATAGACATGAGTCTCCCAAAGAGGTAGACCTACTTCTACAAAAATAATCGTAGTATTCCTAATCCAGGTCATGTTATCGGGCATAAGGAATTCTGCAACTTCATTCTCAGTGTGCACCGGCACCCAAAAACATTGTGGCGGTAGCAGAGGATTCATGGATCCGGTCGAGGTTCTGAAAATGTTGATTGAAACAACCGTGAGAACACTTCTCAGTAAGTTCACCCCTAAACCTCGCCTAGGCTATCACGTATCTCCAGACAATTTCATAAAACACAATCACACACATGCGCCACATAATCACATAGCAGGCACATCAATTATTTTACCTGCGCTTATCCTGCTTGCGCCCTGCACGTTAGTCACACTCACATTATATGCAATCACATGCATAATAAATTTTCATTCTTGCGTACTCGTTCCGATCCAACCTTATCTTTTTTTTTTCACATTCTCGCCAGTGACCCGCATTACAGTACACGTCTCAGGTCCACTGCGACCAACTCATCACAACACTCCAGGCCCGCGTACCCGTACACGCCTCAAGTCATGTTTCTTGCCCGCATAAATGTACACACCTCAGACTCAACATCTACCACCTACTGCGCAATCCGCATTGAAGTACACGCCTCAGGCTAGCAGTCTTCCGGTAAAACTGGCATCGTCCCGCATTGAAGTACACGCCTCAGGACGGCACGAATTCCATGATCACCCATGCCATCTCATATTCACTTTCTTACTTATGCACATGCTCAACAAGCATTTGCCACACACAATTGGCCCTTCACACGCGGCCCGTGCACGCATTAATTACACCAAATCCATGCACAATCAGCATTTGACATGGCCAATAATAATAATTAAAATAATCTGGCCCACGCGTGCACCCAACAGGCATAAATAAATCAACCAATTGCATAATCACACTTTCAATTTCACAATCCCAACTCAATTATATTTCAAACGCACGTAAAACACAGAAATCGCTATTTTTCTCTAACCAAACGGCCTCAAATCGATTCCGGTCCTTCATGGGACTTTCTCACCATTAATTCTCGGTTCTAATTGGGGACGGCGATGAACGGCGGCGTGGCTTGGTGGTGGCGATCGGCGAACGGCGGCTTGGGCGGTAGCGATCGGCAAAGAGAGAGAGAGAGAGAGAGAGAGAGAGAGAGAGAGAGAGAGAGAGAGAGAGAGAGTGTGTGTGTGTGTGTGTGTGTGTACGGTGGGGGGGCTCACGGCAAAAGGGGGGGAATTTCACGGGAGAGGGGGAGAGAAATGGAAGAGAGAGAAAGGGGAAAATGGACTAAAATAGTCAAATTTTGACTAAAATTGCTAATTACCAAAACGCCCCTCTCTCACATTTTTTATCCGACGGTCCAGATTCGATCTTATCTTGAAACCGATGGCCCAGATCGAATCTTACCAAAAATATCCAAGGGTATACTTGTAATTTCTCAAAAAGTCCAAGGGCAAAATTGTCCAATCAAAAAGTTAGGGTAAAATGACCAAAATGCCCTTTGCCCATAAAACATGCCCTTTGTTAATTCTCAAAGGTAAAATGGTCTGATTCTCCATTTCTCATCAAAATCAAGTTTTTTTAAGGATTCGGGCACAACAAAAATTGCACGTTACAACCGCAACGTCGTGCTAACGTCCCGTTGTGACTTTCAAATTTTCCGGTGTCCGATTTGAGCTAAACTAAATAATCAAATTTTATTAAACGCAACTCGAGCATTTCTCAGACTAACCGATGGCTTGTTTGGAAAATTCGCATATTCGACTCGTAACTGATAATATATCGGGTCACGTGCAAGTCCATTCGGCTCGTGACGATTTCGGTTGTCATTAAAATCGCGAGGTTCAATCACTAGATCTGAGGGGTACGATCGTTCGGTATAAATTCAAGATAATTCGTCAAGTCATTTCGTGGTCCGGTGGAATCACCCGCAATCCACTACTATGGCAGTGACGAACTGATCCCTGACTACCCTTAGATCGGCCAACAGTGGCTCAAAATATTACCTCGGCGATTTCATGGTCGAAATTAAATTCACGATCGATTTTCCCTTAGTCGTACGAATTTAATTCCCTAATCAGCATTTCCCCAATGGTTAGTATCTCAGGAATGATCAGTTCCGGGCGAGAACTAACTGCGAGTGCATTTATAAAACTCAGTATTTTATAAATCCCAAATGGACAAATTTTCGGCATGTCACAATTCTTTCCCCCTTACGGAAATTTCGTCCTTGAAATTTACAAATCTCCCCGCCACCAAAGATTTACAAGTCCTACTACTACTCAAACAACTGGGGGTACTGACGTTGCATCGTCTCTTCACTTTCCCAAGTTGCACCTTCAGTCCTGTGGTGCTCTCAAATAACTTTGACCATCGAGATTGTCTTGTTCCTCAAAACTCGTTCCTTACGATCCTCAATTATTACCGGTCTCTCGACATAAGACACTTTGTCATCTATCTCTATTTCCTCATAGTTCAGCACATGCATCGGGTCCGGTTCATATTTCCTTAACATCGATACGTGGAACACATTATGCACTTGCGATAGATTTGGCGGAAGTGCAAGACGATATGCTAACTCTCCGATCCTTTCCAATATCTCAAATGGTCCCATGTACCGCGGACTCAATTTCCCTTTCTTACCAAACCTGGATAGTCCCCTCATGGGCGATACCTTAAGAAAAATGTGATCTTCGACTTAAAACTCTAAAGGTCTTCGCCTTCTATCTGCATAACTCTTTTGATGGCTCTACGCTGTCCTCAGCCTTTCACGTATAATCTTAATCGCCTCAATCGATTGCTCAACTAGTTCTGGTCCGAATATAGTTCTTTCTCCCACTTCGTCCCAACACACGGGCGTTCTACAAGCCCTGCCATATAGCGCTTCAAAAGGCGCCATTCTAATGCTCTGCTGGAAACTATTATTATAAGCAAATTCTACTAAGGGTAGTTGCTCCTCCCACTTACCCCGGAAATCCAGCACTCATGCTCGAAGCATATCCTCTAAAGTCTGAATTGTCCTCTCAGACTGGCCATCCGTCTGTGAATGATAAGCTGTACTGAACTGCAGCTTCGATCCCAATGCCGTCTGCAGACTTTTCCAAAAATTGGCGATAAATCTAGGATCATGATCAGAAGTTATCGACATCGGTACCCCGTGAAGACGAACTATTTACTGTACATACAACTCAGCATACCGATCTAATGCGAAATCCTTTCGCACGGCCAAAAAGTGTGCTGACTTGGTCAACCTGTCGACAATCACCCAAATAACATCATGGCCTCTTTGACTTCTTGGCAACCCCGTCATAAAGTCCATGGTTATATGTTCCCATTTCCACTCTGGGATTTCCAACTGTTGCAATAATCCCCCAGGCTTACAGTGTTGTGCCTTCACCTATTGGCACGTCAGGCATTTGGCCACATGCTTAGCGATATCCGCCTTCATACCATTCCACCAATAGTACTGTTTCAAATTTCGATACATTTTAGTACTGCCTGGATGGATACTGTAACTGCTACGATGTACTTCTGATAAAATTTTTTCCTTAAGGTTCGCATCGTCAGGTATACATAGTTGTCCACGAAACTTCAATATCCCATCTTCAGATACTTGGAAATCTGGCTTTCTCTTGGCCTCCTCCATTTCTAAAATTCTTTGAATCTCTGGGTCCGTAGACTGCACCCTTTTAATTCGAGCCTGAATTTCTGGTTCAATCCTGAGCGTAGCCAGCAAGCTCGAGACCTGATTTACTTCAAATCTAAACTCCGAATCTCGCTCTTCTTCTAACAATATCCACTCCTTGACCATCAAACGAGCTATGCTCGACTTTCGACTCAAAGCATCCGCTACCCGATTTGCCTTTTCGGGGTGATATAAAATTTCACAATAGTAATCCTTTAACAATTCCATCCACCGACGCTGCCTCGTGTTTAATTCCTTCTGAGAAAACAAATACTTGAAGCTTTAATGATCAGTATAAATCTGAAACTTCTCTCCGCATAAATAGTGTCGCCAAATTTTCAGGGCAAACACAATTGCGGCTAACTCTAAGTCATGTGTCAGATAATTCAACTCATGCGGCCTTAACTGTCTTGACGCATAGGCCACTACCTGGCCATACTGCATGAGTACACATCCCAATCCTTTCAACGACGCATCACTATAAATCTCATATCCTCCGGGTCCTGATAGAATCGTCAACACCGGTGCCGTTGTCAATCAATGTTTTAATTCCGGAAAGCTCCTCTCACATTTGTCAGCCCATTCAAACTTCATCTCCTTTTCAATAAATGGGTCAATGATGTTGCTATTGATGAAAATCCTTCCACAAAACGACGATAATATCCCGCTAAACCCAGAAAACTCCGAACCTCTGTTACCGTCATTAGTCTAGGCCATTTCATCATAGCCTCAATCTTTGATGGGTCCACTGAGATTCCTTCTCCGGAAATCACATATCCAAGAAATACTACTCGACTGAGCTAGAATTCACATTTGCTAAGCGTAGCATACAACGCATTCTCCCTTAAAGTATGCATCACCCTATGCAAATGAAATTCATGCTCCTCTAGGCTCTTCAAGTACACCAATATGTCATCGATAAAAATATTCATGAACTGATCTAAGAATTCTTTAAACACCTGGTTCATCAAATCCATAAAAGCAGCAGGGGCGTTTGTTAAACCAAACGGCATTACAGTAAATTCATAATGTTCATATCTCATCCTAAATGTCGTCTTCGGTATGTCATCCTTTCTAATCCTCAACTGATGATACCCCGTTCTCAAATCAATTTTTGAGAATACCGAAGTCCCTTGCAACTGATCAAACAAATCATCGATTCTCGGTAAGGGATATTTATTTTTAATCGTCACCTGATTTAGCTGCCAGTAATCAATACACAACCTCAGTGATCCATCTTTCTTTCTAACAAATAACACCGGTGCTCCCCACGGAGACGCACTGGGATGAATAAATCCCTTGTCTAACAACTTTTGTATTTGCACCTTTAATTCCTTTAATTTCGACAACGACATCCTATAAGGTGCCTTTGAGATTGGCTTAGTTCCAGGTGCCAACTCGATTACAAATTCCACCTCCCTTGCTGGTGGCATCCCGACAATTCCTGAGGGAACACATCAGGATACTCGCACACCACAGCTATGTTCTCAAGCGTCGGCTCTTCAGCCATCGAATCAACTACTGCCGCTAAAAACCCTTGACAACCTTCACCCAGCAACTTCGTCATTTCCAATGACGAAATCCATGGAATTGAGGATCCTCCTCGACTTCCCACAAATTTGAATTCCGGATGTCCAACTGGATTAAATTGGATCACCCT